>OW028749.1:11745000-14145000 GCA_932294355.1 Aporophyla lueneburgensis
GTAAAATACTGGAAAAGGCTACGCAGATGATGATTGCTGCCCGATTCGGACGAATAAAATCGTGCGAATCGACTAATAAGCCGTTATTGTTTGAGAAACATACATCTCAGGCTGCAGTTAAACAACGCGAAATCTATCTCTATCTCTACTTATTTTTTTTAAACGATTTTTTCTAAACATTTTTTCTTTTCCAAAAATTAGAATTCATTTAAAGGAAATTAACAATGACGGGTAGAATGGACATACTTGAGAGTTTTCTCCATAGCACTTTCTTTGACAGATTTATCAACAATAGTTTTAACTTCTTCCTCAAACTTATGTAGATTTAGTGCTAGCAAGTCTGCCAGTGTGGTGTCGTCATCGATGTGGAACTTAACCTGAAGAAAATCTCAGATTATTTTTACTTACTAAATCGCTAAGTTACAAAGTTGCGAGGGATATTCCTCATTTAAAGCAATTTTTTGTTGTTAATTATTTGTTAACCTGTTACCACGGATTCAGTAGGTACATGGTTCTGAACCCCCTTGCATGATGAATGATTTTATTTCTGCACGTAGGTTTGTACAAATACTTTTAATGAGTTCGGCGTTTCATATTTGACTACTCTGAGAAGAAAGGCCGACAAACTCAGAGGTCATAGTCTCTTTTAAAGTCCAGACATCATCTTGGTCAGATCATGCGAAGACCACGTGGATTGGTGTCTGAATGGAATTTTGAAGAAAGAACATTTTAAAGATTGAGTGTCCTGTCCAGTCATGGAATTTATGGAAACTGTCAAGGTTTATTTTTTTTTAATTGCATTCTGGCCGCGTATGTATTGTTGTCTGAATGGTATTTTGAAGAAAGAACATTTTAAAGATTGAGTGTCCTGTCCAGTCATGGAATTTATGGAAAATGTCGTCGTTTTTTTTTAATTGCATTCTGGCCGCGTTTGTATTGTACTTTTCTATGAAACAGCATATGTTTTTTTTTATAACCAACGATAAATGTTTATGCTAGTGGGTCTAGAATCATGTGCTAAATTCATTTTTGCAGTTTTAGCGTCTATGTCCCCGCCACTCAGTATTAATTGAAGTAGGAATTCTCTATTTTTTATTCACTCTAGTTGCTTGAAATACATTAGGCTAATAAAATATTATCGCTAACATTATAATTGTGTAACTAAAACAAACCTTTGCCCAGGAGGGCAACAGCGCAGGTCAATAATAAAACAAGAAAAAAACTAAAACAATCTTAAGCAGGTATAGCATAGTACACACGGCTACATACTTATCAAGCTATACATTTCCAGTTTTAGCTGAATTCGTATTGTGTGGGTTTTGCATGCAATGAGAAGTTACCTTATACTGAAATGTATATCTTGATTTGTCGCCGTACGTACCACTATAATTAAAAACCATCAGTAAAGTTCCTACCTTAAAATTATCCATGTAGCCAATCTTAGTTATATACTACTCTAAAAACTTATATACAATACATTATTTTGTATCTACTTATGTAATCTAAATAATGAATTCTGATAATATTATTGGATGATGCGGGAATTTCTGCTGCAACGAATTTCTGTCAGACTTTAGTTGGAAGCCTTTCTGTTTCATTTCCTTCATAGAGTACGATCGATTCAATCTAAATGTACTTATTCTATTTCCTTCTTGTAACTTAGGTCTTCTGTAGTCTTGTATTTGTAGATACTTGTCATATTCTGCTTTAATTCCAGTCTGAATTGTATTATTATTATTTTCTACATCTAAATCAACAGTTAATTCATCTAATGATCTGAATTCATTTATGATTTCGTCTAATGTTCTACTGGATGTATTATTATTTGAGGACGATGAGATATGAGAGTGCTTTCTTTTGATGTTCATGACGTGTGAGTGAACCGCTTTCTAAATAAAATAAAAACATATGTTTAAATATTTACAGAAAAAAATAAACAACATAATAAAACTGACCTATATCATATGTAACGTTTATTAAAGTTTCCCTTTACCTTAGTTGCCATCATAAGCTCTAGCCAATGCCTATCTTTGATGGCTGGATTCTGTAGATCAGTGACGGCCCTTAATGACGTCATCAAGTTCTTTATTGTTGATTCTATAACTATGTAGGGCTCCCTGTGATAAAAGTAAACTGTTGGTTTAGGTAACAGTAAAAGGAATATTGAAATGACCGATCATTTCAGTCAACAATACTAGACGCTGACCTTTTTCAATCATTGCCACAACTATCCATCCAGAGGGGTAATTGCATAACACAGTAACAGTAGCAATGGGTTTCATTTTGACAGTTGCAACAACATTCATTGCGTTAAATATGTTGCTAAGCAGACCAATTTTTCAAACATAATTATGCCGCAAAATATGAATATTGCTGACCCATTACTTCATAATTATGTTTGAACAATTTCTGATTCAAATTCAGATTGAATGTGTGTTACGCAATTATATTGTTGTTCTTCCCACATTTAACCATATTCGCAACCTTTACGAAATAACACGGATTGGTAAAAAAATATAAGCTATATTCTTTCTAGCAAAAGAATGTATCAGAAAGGTGTGCTCAAAATTAAAGCTACGGACCATCTAGATTAGTACTTGCTTTCTATGTATCGAAGATACCTTGTACTTTTTCTACAAACATGATAATCATTAAGCCTACCATGTTCTCATTTCCTTGTCCAGTTGTCGCAGGTCTTTAGTAAACCGCTTACACTCCTGGTCCATGCCATCGGCGTCAATCTTCTTCCATGGAGACTTCTTCCAGAACTCGATAGTTCCCATCACCAAGTAGTAGTAGTCCCACAATTGCTGTTATACATTTTTTTTTAATTTAAACAATATTTCGCAACATTTTTTACTTTCAGTAAAATTTGTTGCTGGCAACATTGAATATTGCAGTATTATTAAAAACTTGCTAACGTTCCATATTCATAAAAAGCAAAGAACATCATTGTTGCCAGCAACATTTGATATTGCGGAAAATAATGTAGCGTGATTGGTAGGTACTCAACATTTTTGCAATACATTTCGAAATCCAATGTAAGTCAATCAATTTAAAAAACCCATCAAGCACATTTTAATAAGCTGCGACATTTCTTTACCTTAGCAAGTTTAAGTTCCCGCCTGCACTGTTTCAAGCTCTTCTCATCTGGAGGCTGGATGTCGAACAGGCCGCAAGACAATTTCAGTCCGTCCAATATTTCTTCAAAGCCTAAAAGCTCGTGGTGGACTTTGTCAACACTCCTGTAAGGTTCCTTGCATGACTCTAAGAACATCTACAGGAAAAATCAACATATTAGAAACTTCCTTTTGTACGCGGCTTCGCCCGCTCGGAAGCCGGAAATGATCTCACGGAAAACTGGAAGTAACTTCCAGCCTATATGTGTTTGAATACAGATTATATCCCTACGTTTGGGAGCTTCGTGTTGTTCTCCTCATCGCTGTCACTGTGGCGAAGTTGTCACCAGTCTAGGACACCACGGCCTGTCTTGCAGCCGAAGTGCAGGTCGATTAGCACGGCACGCAAACATTAATGACATCATCCGACGAGCTCTTGTCACCGTCGACGTCCCAGCTGTATTAGAACCCAATTGCTTTGCACGCGACGATGGCAAGAGACCGGACGGCATGTCTTTATTTCCATGGAAGGAGGGTAGGGCATTTAGTGTGGGACGAAACGTGCGTTTATACTCTGCGCCATCCCATCTTCCTGGCACGGCGTGCTGTGCTGGCACCGCTCTGCTGCGGCTGCGGAAAACCTCAAGCGGCGTAAGTATATATAACCTTATTGGTCATTATATTTTTGAGCCGTTTGAGGTTGAAACGCTCGGATCGTGGGTTCCGAGTGCTCTTAGCCTGTTTAAGGAAATTTCTAAACGGCTGGTGGACATTTCCCGTGACCCAAGAGCTGGCTTTTACCTTGGCCAGAGGCTAAGTATTGCCATACAAGGTGGTAATGCCGCCAGTCTCTTGGGTACATTACCAGTCGACAGCGATGCGGATCATTTTTCGACGCTATTTTTTTAATTTGTAAATAGTTTTAGTTAATTTAGGTTATAATTTTCTTTCTTAATTCATTTAATATGTAATCTTCGTAAATTAAATAAATAAAATACAGATGATAATATATCTGTGTTCCAAATTTCATGCGAATCCTATTCGAAGCATACTAATAATTGATCAAAATCAAACTTTTGTCAAATCTCTACTTTTGTCCTAATTACTGGAACAAATTCGTTCATTTTTTTATGTCGTCAGTAAAGCCGAATAATATATGGAGATAACAAGCAGTTATGTGGTTTTATTTATTGCATACATATGTTGTTCCATATTGCATAGTTAAGTAATTGAAATTGTATTTGAGGCAGGATTTCACGAAATAATTATAACTAGTGATCGCCCATTGGTCGAAATTCGACCGTACTTCATTTGAATAGAAATACATTATTAAATGAAAAAAAATTACATTCAGTAACACTATAGATAAATTGTTGACGCTGTACTACTGTGGAGAGGGTTCGCTGGCGGGATGGTGATGGCCAGGACGTAGGTGTAACGAGTAAAGAATACTTCTTCAGGACTCTCTTCTTTATTTTCTTAATACTTCTTAACTGCTGGATATGGAATGAATTATCACAGTTTGCTCTGTTTTTATAGAATTTTACCTATTATTTTAATTAATTATGACAGTTCAAAATGTCGTAATTATAACCAGCCTGTACAATCTATGAGCAGCCTGTACAATTGTGAGGCATACAACCTCTACAGTTTGCACACGACACTAAGTTTTGTATGGGAAACCTACTAATGCCATACTTGACACTCCCCATAAAACCACAAAAAATATCTTTACATATTATAAAATAAAGTCACTTCGCTGTCTGTCTGTCCCTATGTATGCTTATATCTTTAAAACTCCGCAACGGATTTTGATCCTGGTTTTTTTAATAGATAGAGTGATTTAAGAGGAAGGTTTATATGTATATAACATGCATAATATAGTAAAGAAACGCTGATAATTTTAGAGGTTTCTAATGTGATGTCATAAATAAACACATTTTTTGCGCTTACATTGCGAACGCTGGCTGAACCCTACGAAATAGCTCAAAATAATGTACTACAGTATTGTACACCTTAAAAAGTTCTACAAAAAAGTCCGCGATGGCATATGTCTAACTCTTAGGGATAACCCATAATAACCATTTTTATCCTTTACTTTTTACGAAAAATAATGGCTTATTTATGAATGCGATTTTAAGCAATACAACATTAATCCTTATGCAATTAAGTACCTTAAATAAATTGTGCATTTCATGTAGATCAAAATTGCCCTTCACAGCATATCATTAAAATTAATATTTTAGAAGATATCAGAGATTATAATAATATCGCCGCAGAGCCCGCGTCCGGCCGTCCCGGTTGATAGCGGTCGGGTAGTGCAGGATTAATAGGATTGTAATATTGTAATTCATATTACTTTGGCTTCATAGTAAATGCGAATATCATGTGTGTTCGAAGTACTCAAAATAAACCTAATTGTATTATTCCAAGTAAGAGACCGCGAAATATTGCTTAGATGTTTAGATTTTTGGATGGATTTGGATTTTTGGTTATCCTGGATACTTACCATATATAGCATACCATAAATATTTTATCCCGGTAGTAGTTTCCCGGGTGATATTTTCCGACAGCTATACGGGCAAAGCCACTGGCCAAAGTACTTTTCTTATAACTATGTTTAATTTGGTGTCTGGTAAATAACTGAGTGTTTATATAGGTAGAATAGGAGCGTTAAGAAAAATCAGGAAGACTTATATTCAATTCAATCCAGCCCTATGTCGCAGTCTTCTTACTGAATACTATTAGTTTTATTTTACATCAAACACACAAGATATGTAAGGATCGTAGCAGGTGGCGTTCCGTAGTTTCTGCCTACCCCCATGGGAAAAAGGCGTAATTTTATGTATGTATAAAATGGATTAATACATTCTTACCGCGGTAATACGTCCTCTTGCGATAATTTCCGTATTCTACGCGGGCGAAGCCGCGGGCAAAAGCTAGTATGTATATATAATATGTATGTTACGTAATTAGAGTACAGTTGACATTGGGTTTGCTATAATCTTCGATCAATAATAGCACATAATGGTCTAAGTTATTTAGCTGCCCTTGGGGGATGTTATGGGCGTGATGTTATGTCTATGTCTTATTTTTTTGCTTCTTTGCAGAGTCTTGATGGTTGTCGATGATAAGAATAACTTCATAACAGCGCGAGGTTACCCTGAACTTCTACATGTATTCCCTACTATAAGAAATTCTGTTCTTACTTTGAAACATGCCAACATGGAAACAATGCACGTCAACCTAGCTGAGGTGGGTTGATTGTTTGTTTCTAACAGGTAGAGGTTTGGCATGAACCGATTACAGAAATGCTACACTTGTTATCAAATGCTATATGTTTTATTAACCAAGGAAAAATAAAACGGAGGAGGTTCTCAAGTCGACGCGTATAAAAGGTGTATCTATTCATACACGAAATATTTTAAGAGGTACACCTGTAGGTGGTAAAGAAGCTATAGAAACAAAAAGAAAATTTTTATCTAAGCGTTTTTGAATTTTCGTAATTATTATAATTTTAAAACTGCTTGAGACGTTTTGCATAAAACCTTTACTTCAAATTCTATGATTAGCCCGCCTGACGCTGCGAGGGCGGCGACCGGACGGCACGAGCATGGCCGCGGTGTCTCGGGCCGTAAAAAATAAGAAGGATCCAGTATTTCTTGTGCGTCAAATAATGTATAAATATTATATTTAGAAAAAAAAAAATTTAGATTTTTTTTTTACGTTCCTGTAGCTTCTTTAACACCTACAGATGTACCTCTTAAAATATTTTGTGTTTACACCTTATACTTATACATTGTTTTTTTTTATGTATGAACACGCATTACTTTTTTTGTTGTTTTCCACGCGGATGGAAGTCGCGGTCAGAAGCTGTTGGCATATTTCTTGTAACATTTTGTTTTAGTTTCACAATGAGATTTTGAATTGAATTAAAAATATTTATTTTAGACTAAGATCATAGTACAAGTTACAAGTCCATATGATGTTAGTAGGTAGATACTTATAGCTATGTTAGTAAAATGATTATTATTTGGACATGCATGAACGACCAATGCCTCAGGATTTCGTTGTCCACTCTGTCCGACACCACGCTCAGAAGCATGTTGATGCTACCCTTTATCCGAGACCACAGGGAGGCTGTTCTTTTGAGCGTTGTTATACTGGACGCGCAAGAGCATTGTATTGGCTTTTTTAGTTAAATGCTCCTCAGGTTGCACGCGTATAACGTTTGACAAGAGATACCTATCGTATTTTTATAAATGATTGGAATTATCAATAAGATAAACAATGCTATTTAGGGACTTTCAGACCTTGGATAATCTATTACTTATAATAAAACTGTAGAGAGGTCAATTCTGTACATTGAATATACATTCAAAATTAATATTGGACGATGAATGGTGATCGCTACTGATGCCAAAAATGCAATCAGTAATTTTTTTGTCTGTCTGTCTGTCTGTCTGTATGTGCACGCATGGGTCAAAAACTACTGAAGGGATTTTAACCAAACTTGATACGATTGTAGTCCATAATCCTGGGCAGTTTATAGGCTATATAACATGACGCTAAGATACATAGGAGCCGAGCAGTGACGACAAATTTGAAGCAAGTCGGATGAAAATGCGGTTCCGAGCTAAAAAAAAATAACCTGGATTAACACATAGGCTACTTTTTATCCCGGTAGTATGTTCACGCGGGATATTTTCCGACCTCCACGCGGGCGAAGCCGCTGGCAAAAACTTAGATTTTAAAAATGAAATAGGTTATATATCTATAAAATTAATTTATTACCTATGGTTATACTTGACATTCAGTAAGACTATAGACACAAAATATTAAAGACAGATGTTCTCGATTGGACGACAGATTTGGACCATAAACAAAAGAATATCTATGCATGTGTGTATTAAATACACGGTAATGAATAGTAGTGTGTGTAATGTGTTATTTATTGAAAATAATGTATTTTTACGCATAATTAAAAAAAAGTATTAGCATTCGTCACTTCTTCTCTGTATAAACTATAAGTGTGCGAAATTTCATACTCCTCCGTCCGCCCAATTTTCGTAAAAAGGGATCCAAAGTTTTCGCTTCACGTACTAATATATAGATTATTTCTCTAATATCATTCTCTAATATTATTTCCAGAGCTACATATTGTGATGATAATTCAGATTGATTAGTTTATTATTTTTTCACTTAATTAATTATTCAGTAGACAATTTTTACATTATCAGTAATGTCGCCGATTCAATTTTGATCAATATTTTACGCAATTGCAGAAAACGCGAAATTTCCAACTTCAGGGGCTATATTGAAAGTAGGTTCGTCTTAAATGATAAATCTTAGTAGTTCGGTAGTTCCACCTTTAAATTAACGAAATAATTTAATTGCGCAGGCTTTTTATTTCAACAATAATATATAAAATAACAGTTAGCTTATTAATACTCGTTGTTAATTTTATTGGTTCGACACGGAATTCGCGTAGCAACGTCCCCTCCGTTGCTACGCGTATTTCGTAGCGACGATTACGGCCAAAGTCTTTAGCACTCCTTTAAAAACTACTAGGCTGCCAGTAACAAGAAGGGGTTGCGATTTCATTAACCGTGGACACCCGCGAAATGCCGCACCACTACATAAACACGATCCACCCCTCGTTCCATCAGTGTACGCACACTCCAATCCTAAGGACGTCGATAATAATCAAACAAGGGGGAAAGAGTGATCGATTCCACGAATAAAAGAGCGTGACAAAAATCATACTGATATTTAACTCCGGCAGGGGTTGTATAATTATGTGTGTGCCCAACGGTACACATTCTTTCTGTGTGCGTGAAGGCGGCTCGTTCAAAAGTGATCCCGAATCCTATCTGGTTTTATCGCAACCAGACGTGCAGATGAAAAGAAACAAACTTGATTCAGCATTCTGAATACGTCGTCGTGCAGATTCTATTCGACCTTACATCGAGCGTAGCGCGTAGAACCGTAGCACGGAGATCCGTAGCATGTATTGTATGTAGCACCGTAGCAGCTACGCGTTGCTCTTTGATATTCGTAGCCGAACAACTTAGCACAAATTACCAGCATAGCAGAAGATTATGAGGGCTGCAATAGTCTATTTTCGGAACACTACCCTCAGTCGCTAAGTGACGTCACCAATGACGTAATAGTTGCGGGAATTTTCATATTTCCCGTAAAAAGTACTAGGATAGCATAAATAACGAGAACATGCGGCATACGCCGTCACGAAATGTCCATGTGTGTGCGTGGAATGAGTGAGGGGCGGAAAATGTGAGGGTGAGGGTACCAAATGTATTTCTGTTTCATTTCATTTACCGGTGGTTATGTTGTTAGAGAGTGACAGAAGACCACATTTATATGTAAAGCAGTGTGCACAATGGAAACAATAAGCTGTGATTGTTGTTCTGTTAGACGGAAAAACAACGACATGTTAACAACCACGGAAAAAAAACGTTATAAATGATATTTCAGCGACATACAATACTAAAAACTTTTTTGTGTGTAATAGACACCATGCGATTCATAACTAAAATACAAGGCAAAGGAAAAATATTTTAAACGATATCGATATAGCTAAAAAAATTGCTGTCGCCGATATGGTACGATTCATGCTGCAACTAATATTTTTAAAAATACCCAGGCCACAGATAATTCTTACCCTAGGCCTTAAATATATTTTTCTTAACTATTAAGTATGGAATTAGCCTGTTTTTGAGCACGGAGAACACGGTGCACGGTAGGCTGAAAATCGGCTTTGATAGACTTAGGGATTTCAATTTGCAAGTGCCGGATTTTTTGCCGGATAAAGCTTTTATTAGTCATTACTATAAACAAAAGTGACACCCAAGTTAATTCTGCTTAAAAATGAAGGAATTATAATTTTTTTACGAATAAATTGTATGAAGCTGGTATGAAAAATCTAATCATCTCTTAAACTTAATTTTTTTTTTATCGTCAAAATTATTTTATTTATTTTTACATATGAAACGGTTCCTTTTAGTATTTATGTTGAAGATCACAGACTTTTAACAACATGTAACATAAAATAGCATCACCCCCACATCTCCGAAAGAATAGGCAGAGATATAGTATACCCACACGTAGACAACTATGTTTGAGCTAGATAATTATCAACACAAAATGAGTTTTAAAACTTTGCATACAACCAAAATACCATGATGAATGTGTTACTTGCGCAAACACGTCTTCCTCGTTGTCTTCGCGGGAGTATCCGAATTTGCGGCTTTATGAGATACAGGTTCTTCGGATTACACAGAATTCTCGGTGTTGACTGAACAAGACGGGAATTTGGCTATCAGATCGTGAAGTTCGCCTGCCGTTTCGATCTTTCGGCGGGATTAGTCTGGGCTAATAACAACTATCTTGCCTTCCATGGACCAACAATTTCGCATACCGAAATGCTTACAAGCTGCTGCAAACACACGATGCCGAACTTGTGTAAAGAACTCGGAGATGGTGATCCCGGAACCCGAGAAGAGCTTTGTCATTTTTGTACATAGTAATTAATGACTAATAAAAGCTACATCCTGCAAAAAATCCGGCACTTGCAAATTGAAATCCCTAAGTTTATGAAAACCAATTTTCAGCCCACCGTCCGGCGCTACGGCACTCATAGCACCACCATCTAGCGTTACTGACGTGGACACTGACGTCACCGTTCAGAAAACGTCAGAAATCCGAGCGAAGTAACTCGGGTAACATAAACTGAAGCCAGTGTGATTATTGTCATAGTTGTGTTTTGAGCACACATACACAGCATTTCGCCTACCTTATCTGTGGCCTGTCCACAGATAATAATTCTTACCCCAGGCTGTAAATACATATTTTTACTATTATTATGGAAATACCCTGTTTTAACCGCGGACCGAAGACACGGTGCTACGGCAGTCGTAGGACCGCCACCCTCCGTTAGTGACGTGAACACGGACGTCACGGTTCGGAAAACGTCACAAAACCGAGCGAAGCTAACAAACACAAACTGAAGCCGGTATGATTATTATGATAATGTAGGCTGGAATCAGTGCGTGGTTGTGTTTCGAGCACACATACACAGCATTTTGCTGTTGCAATGGCTTTCTTACGTGGATGTGAATGTAACGCATATAATTATTTTTCTATAGGTGCCTATGGTTTTGTTTTTGGTAACGTTTTTGTGTGGCATAAATGTATTTAATTTGATGTTTTCTTTATTAGTCAAACCGGCAGGTGTAGCCTGTTTTATCGTTTTAGTTTTCTTTTACATTTCTATGAAAGAGGCATAGGTTAGCGTGGTGGTACTCATCTTGTAAATGTAATTTGTAAATGTGGGCAAAAAGAAATCCTATCTATTATCACTGCCAAGATTTTTCGCAATGTTCCACTGCAGATAGACGCTTCCCCATGTTGTATTATTTTCATTAAAGCCTACAATTTTTTACAAATTGCATTGTGGTTGTTGTAATGTTACCATTTTTGGTATCAATAAATAATTTATTTTTTAAATAAAAATTATTATTTGAAACAAAATAATAAAGAATACTGTGATCAAGTCCACATTACCTCCTTGTTCTTGAACTGCTCCCTATACATGTTCATCCGCAGGTTGATGAGCGCCACCCTCTTGGCGATAAGTGCTGCCTGCGCGGCCTGCAGGGGAGCCACCGTGTTCTTCATCACGGTCGCTTGTTTCACCAAGTTGCGCCATTTCTCGGGCAACACGTCCAGCTAAACAGTCATTGGTTGGAGAAAATATAATGATTTAGCGAATTTCCGACAGTGTTCATTACAAGCAGTTTACAAAAAAATTGCCATCGTGGGCCTGGCAGATATGCTTAAAAAATTGATTTTTACGATAAAAACAAATACTATTTAAATTTCTTTTGTAAGTTGACTGTTGGCTGATTCGCCACGCAAACAGCCGGTCTAACCCACCGCAGTAGATATTTCTTCAGATTACCCTGTAGATACCGCTTGTCAAAAAAGTGTTTTGATTTCTGAGGTGCGATAAGGGTTCGAGGAAAGAGACAGCTGCGCGTTGATTGGCTATTTCAGGTAATAGCTCGAAACTATAAGAGCACTTATTAGCGGCGGATGAAAACTGCCTCCAATGCGGTATCTAAAGTGGTTGATGTGTGAATTTTTCACATACAAAAATGAGTTTCTAGCGGAATCAGTAGAATAGGTAGATTTTTGATAAATATTGTGCAGATATAAGTTTCGGTGCCAAATACTGTAAATTGTAATTATATTCTGTCCAAAATGATTAGATTACTTGCTTACCAATGTGTGTACAGAGTACTGATGTTTCGTCTCTCCCTGGTATCCCGTAAGCATTAAAATTTTAAACAAACTCAGTGAAAATATATGTCTGCAAGGAAAATCTATATCTCGCACATAAAAGGACTGTGAGCAGGTTACCTTTTTCTTCATATCATCTGGCCACCTTCTTAGCATAATCGTGAAGCACACAAAGAGCCAGTTGATAGTGATTAATTTTGAAGATATTTTGTTAATCACCAATGTGATGACGGATGATTTTTGATTAGGCTTTGTTTATGATTACGCGCTTTCTCGACATAGCAACACCGTTTCACCGTTACTTTTTATTTGCACGATTGAATTCACAAAACACAGCAGTATATTCATGTCTTACCTGTTCATAGGTTTCCTCGGGGAAATCAACGCCGTACTCCTTGAGCACGTCTATGATATCTCTAAGTGGCTCAAACATATGGTCGGTATCAGCGTCCATCTTAGCCTTAACCTCGTTCAGAACTCCCATCACCTTCAGCAGACCATCGTAGTCATCATCATCTAGTTCCACTGCCAACTCTTTGGAAGCATAAGCTATGAAGTCCTCCAGATCATCCAACCTATGAAATTCAACCGATTGATTTAAGTGGTACTTGACGACAGCAGCACAGAATGGTGTTGAGGCAATGCTTGGAGAAAATATGCATTTTTTTTACATTTCAATGGGGCTGCTCATAACTTCGATCACACCTTAGCGATGCACGAGGTCAGTGATGGAACGAGCGTGCGTAGAAGACGCCTGTTCACTCTTGATTTTAAGGCAGACGGGTAAAATGTGTGAACACAGATCCTGGCTTTGCACGGTACAAATGTATAGGAGAACCGCTGCAGTACGACTGGTCGTGATATAAACCATTAAAACTATTTATGAAATGTTTCTAAATGGTTGTAGGGTCTTTCTCAGTTTAGAACCTGACGTTCTTGCAAAAAATATACACAGTAGAAAAATAAAAACAAAGTCTAGTATAAAAGGTTCCCATTGTATTTTTAATGTTTTTTAGATTTTATTTAAATTTAAAAATACGCATGTAGACGTAATTAAAAATAAGTCGCAGATGTAGGTACGGTCAGCCAAGAAAGTGGTGTACCAGTTTTGATTTAGTTTCCCGGTCATCGAAAATTACAACAAGGTTCGTTATAAAAAGATATTACTGAAAGAGACAACATTATCATGACGTAAACCTATGTATTTAGTATTCATACGTCATATGTCACATATAAGTACATGACATTTTAACCTTTAGTATAAATGAAAAGGACATTAGTTTCTACAAAGCAATTGAAATGTTTCCAAACAAAAGTAATAAAAACTATTTAAATAGACAACCGAATTCCATTTGAAAAAGAAAACTGACAATTGACATTTTGTCAAATATATGCAAAAAATCGATATATTTTCCGTGTTTTTTCAATCAACTGCATATAAAATCATCTCAATGCCTGCCAACTTGACCATTGCCGAAAGAGCACAAATAATTGCCCAATTTAATGAGGGAAGCAGTATCAGTGCGATATCCCGGAATTTGAATATATCGAGGCGTTCTGTCCGCTTTTGGATTCGTCGTGAAGGAGAGGAGGGAAGTTTGTTGGATCACAGAAGAAGTGGTCGCCGGCCTGCACTCTCCAATAACGATAGAGAATTCATGAGACGGGAATATGAAATCAATGGTTTTAAGCCCACAAAACATTTTGCGGAGATGTTCGATGTGAGTGCCCAAACAATAAGGAATCATCTACATTACATGGGGTTGCACCACAGGCATTACGCCAAGAAAATATATTTGACGGATGCTCACAGACTTGCTCGTCTGAACTTCGTCAGAGAGCACTTAGAGTTTGATTGGTCTAATACAGTGTTTTGTGATGAAAAAACGTTTAAATCCAGTCAGCATGGACGTCTTCACCTTTGGCGATATAATTCAACACGGTATAAAGATGATCATGTAATCCCAAATAGAGAATCAGGTCGAATTTCCGTAAATATTTGGGGCTGGATGAGTGCGGATGGTGTAGGAGAATTGTGTTCTCTACCTCCTCGAGCGACGGCTGTAAATTATATCGACGTGCTTCAGAATGCAATGCTACCGACAGTCCGTAATGTTTACCCGGAGAACGAAGTGCCACAATTTGATTTTGTTCAAGATAATTGTTCAATTCATAATGCGAGGATCGTAAGAGCCTGGTTTCGTTCACACACTGACGTAAGGGTAATTCAGTGGTCCTCAAGATCGCCGGACCTCAACCCGATAGAAAATCTTTGGGGCCTTATGGTCCAACGATGGTCGCATCAAAATGAAAGAACCAAACAAGCTCTTATTAGTCACTGTAATTATATTTGGGAGGAAATGCGGGGAACCGATATTTGCTCACGGCTTGTTGGTTCAATGAGGTCTCGTCTTTTAGAGGTTATAGAGGCCAACGGCGGTTACACCCGTTTCTAATTTAAAAAAAAAATCAATATCTTCTAAATATTACTATATATGCTATGTTTTTGTTTGTTATAAGTATTTTAAAATTGATTGTAGAAATTTAATAAAAGGATAAATCTATTTTTAGCTTGTTTTTTATTGATATTGTAATTACAAGTTTACAGAAATTGTAGGTTTGTGGATTCGCCTTGTGCCTTTACAATTTTATGTAACTTGTTGATTACAATTCTGAATTTGTAGATACAATTTTGTCATCAAAATCTACAGCCCCCCGCCGTTGATTTTACGACGTCATTGGTTCCATCAAGTTCAAACTAAGAACAGCTGTCACGTTACAAACAGTAATAGTCGTTATCAATAATCAGATAAATACAGCAATAGAAGTTGTCAGATCGATCTGCAAGCGAAACTAATCTTTATCACCTATGAATCTGCAAGCGATATTCAACCTTAGGGTGGTACACCACTTTCATGGCCGACTGTACTATTAGTGAACGAAAACGAATTAGAACTCACTTTTTATGCACTTGTTGTTTTAAATCCTCTTTATACAGGTTGCTCCATTTGCATATGATATTCATGATAGCTTGGTTCAGCCGCTTCAGGTCTAAGTTCAACCAACCGTTGACTAGGTACTCTGTAGGCAACGCCGCGACTTCATCGTACATGGCGTTGTACTTGTCTATCTATAAAAGTTCATACATTTGATATTTAGAACTACCAAACACCTGAATCGTGGATTGGAAGACGAGAAGTCGGTCGATGACGAGTTGGGCAGACGACATTGTTGCCATACCTTCATGAAGTTGGGGTAGTAGCGTGGAGATTGGCACAAGAAAAGAGTAGCCTATGCCCAGCTAGTTAAGTTGCTGTGGATGATGCTGATGGAAAACCTGAATCGGTTAATTTTTGCAAATATTTACCCATTCACATTTCCATGCCTCATTGTTATGGGGTGATTGTTTGACTGTTACATTAAATAGATTGCTGAAAATTTACATAAATCGTACTTGTATCTTTTGATGAATTTTTGACTGCGTCCGAAAAATGACAGATATGGTAAACCGTGCCTATGATATTTATAAAATAAATTCCAAATAGACATGTCCTTACCTCTGCCTGATACTGTTCTAGTGTAGGTTTTTGCTCCGGAGGTTCACACTGGTTCTCAAACTTATACCTATCAAACTCTTCTGGAGTTATGAAGCGGCCATACTTTAAGAAAGCTGCTAGAACTTCTTGTCTGTCATCTTCCCATAGTGGACGGTATTTGTCATATTTCTTAGAAAAATTAAACAAATTTAATACGGAGATTATGGTGAATCACAAATACATACAGTAAAGTTAAAAAAATATTATATTAACATTAGCAGAGATAACTGATCAGAAAATATACTAACCCCCACATACCCAACTATATCGTTGATACTATTTTCAATTCTCTTCAAAATTTCGTGGTACAGATCAATCATACCATTTTCTTCAATTAAATCGTCTACAATTGCAAACAAAGAATTGTGAATCTAACAAATAATAAGATTTAAACATTCTAATGCTGACGCACATTCGGGTGGACCGCACCGCGTTCGTAGCGTCCGCATCCGCGGGCATAGCGTTATTGTATCGCTATGCCCGCGGATATAATGTGCGCCAGCCTTTATTATACAGAAAGGTGTACCTTCATACGAAGCTATAGGAACCACAACTGGGTCAATCCTAGGGAACAATGTCGTCTGAAGAAACATATCTTTCATCATCTCCATCAACGTACAGAAGACCCCATCTTCTTCCATCACGTCCAGTGACGGAGTGAAATATAAATCTGGAATAACATTGATCAAGATGCATTAACCTAACTTTAACCGGATAACCTACTCGTTATAATTAGATTTATTTTTTATATCTCTAAGTTTGTCTGTCATCTGTGGTGCATCTTGGGACAGGCCTATGTCCAGCAGTGGACTGCAAAAAGCTGAGTTGATAATTGCTATCTCTAAGTCGTATCTCACTCTACGAGTCACGCGACGGGGTGTGGAGAACGGAACCAAGTACCACGAAAAATATTTTTGTACACACGGCTACATTTGTTAGCTGAGCTCGCATTTTATAGATTTTTCGTACCGTGAGAAGTCAGCTTATACTGAAAATGTATAGCTTGATTTGTCGCCGTGCGTACGTAGGAATCACGCACTGAGTCGCGTGTTCCGCGCACTGGAGCGTGGCGCGTGGTAGCGTAAGATTCGCCAAATTGGATATTCACACTATCTGTGTGCATTTCAATTTTTTTTTTTGAGTTTTCAACAAAAACGTCTGCTACCTAGGTATTAATGTAGACTATAACTAAATGTAAAGCACTGTATTGGCATGTAAATAGTATCTTAAAATCTATCAAATGGTCAGACGGACACTGAAGTTATCATGATGGATGAAATGACCATGTGTTAGTGACATGCCCTAGAAATTGACTTCAAAAGACCAAAAAGATATTTAAATTATCCCAAAATCATTCGATTTAAGGGCAACAGATGATGGTTACCTGGATCCCTCAGCTCTGCAATTACTTCTAGGAATGCCACTCTCGGTCCTTTTTCTAGGTCTGTATTTTTTTCAAACAAATCTAAACTTGCCTGCACAGCTTTCATTATTTGTTTAGATACCTATAAATAAGCAACTTTTATTGATAACATAATAAATAAATAAATTGTATTCTAGCTGGCTTTTGCCCGCGCGTTTCAGACCCTACCATCTCCAAAACGTCGTCATATTTATTTTATATTACATATATTCATCGATTTCTTCCAAGGATTGGGAATCGATTTTAAAATTATTTTTTTCATTTGGTTGAGGAAGCTTATTCTTGTGTTCATTTTCAATTAAGGTCTGGAACCCCTAAACACAAGCATCTCTACTTTCTTGTTTAAAAAAATCTAAATAGATAATTACAAGCGAGTCGACGTATTTCACATAATCGGGCCATCGCTCTGCCCTGAAAGCTGCCTCTTCCAACTCAATTCTTTCAGCTTCAATGTCTGCTAATTCCTCTGGATCTAATACTTCCGGTTCTTCTTCTGCTGGAGAATCCACTTCTTCTCCTAAGAAAGAGAATATAAACCAATGAATAGGAACGAGATAATAAAAAAACACTCAACTATTCACGCGTTATTATTCAACAATTTAATCTTTTGCGCTTTTATTAAAGTAGGTACAGTCAACAGCAAAAGTAGATGATCAAAATCAGAAATTCAATACTAATGAACGGAGTTCACGACAGAACTGTGTGGCGTCGAAGTGATTCAAAAGTATGTGATTGTAAATTATACCAAACATTTACTACTAGTACAGCTGCCATATATTCGTGAAGTGCTCTCATTAGTATTGAATTTCTGATTTTGATCATCTACTTTTGCTGTTGACTGTACTCGCTGACCCGACTGCGGTGTCCAGCCCAAATTTCAGTCATTCACGCTAAAAAACCGTGGAAATAAGCACTTTCAGTTTCCCTCATCATCATCATCATCATCATTGCAGCCGAAAGACGTCCACTGCTGGACATAGGCATCCCCCGAGCTCCACCGCTTTGACCGGTTTTGTGCTTCCCGCATCCAGCGGATTCCTGAGCCTTCACAAGGTCATTGGTCCACCTTATTGGAGGCCTTCCAACTCTACGTCTTCCGGTACGCGGTCGCCACTCCAGAACCTTTCGGCCCCATCGGCCATCTGTTCTGCGAGCAATGTGCCCTACCCACTGCCACTTCAGTTTAGCAATACCCCAGCAGTTTCCCTATACTTTTATATTGTTAAAACTTTAACAAATTTCCCGAAAATCTTGTTTATACTTTATAGGTAGAACTAGAATGTTCGTAAATAAAAAAAAAAAAAAACAAAATTGCCAACTCAGTCCAGCCGTTCTCAAGTGATGTGCTTACAAACGAACAGCACTGCATTTGTAGGGTTCGGTAATCAACAAGGAAACCGTTCAATTTCGGTATCATATGTAGACTCTTAGTACCTACTAGAAAGCTGTAATTTGACCTGGTTAAATAAACATATTAATTAGGCCTGTTAAGTGAAAAAAAAAGTTTGCACATAAAGGAGTCTGCGCACCACACCGTTTAGGACCATGACCATGCTAGGATCAAGTCAGACGAAAATAATTTTTACTACTGCACTAGACTGTTTTTAGCGCCAACACGTTATAAACTAGTCATAAACGGGTTATAAACGTAATTTATTTCTTTCAGCAAAAGTATTCATTTCCTCTTTCTGACACGTCTGCTTCACGCGTAAACACATATGAACTCACAGAACATGTAACTTGGTGAACTACGACAACAGAGAGAACGGGAATTTCATGGATATAACACGTAGATGATACGCGGACGATATCTGTACCAATATTATAAAGAGTTTGTTTGTTTGATTGATTGATTGATTGAACGCGCTAATCTCAGGAAATACTGGTCCGATTTGAAAAAATCTTTTTGTGTTGGGTAGCCTATTTATCGGCTATATAATATCACGCTACAACTAAGAGGAGCGGAGCAGTAATGAAAAATGTTGCAAAAACGGGGAAAATCGCACGGGTAGGTGATTCGACGCGACGGGAAGGGTCGGGAGGACAAGAAATTTAACGCGGACGAAGTCGCGGACAGAAGCTAGTGTCACTATAACCGTTATGCACGGATATGATACGTTATTGACACGTTCTAGTGGGCAGAGTAGTTTTTTAGACGTTCTTTCCTTGCCTTGCTTTGATAGCTACGTCACTGTGCATGGTCTAACATGTACTTGGTTTTATAAGTAGATAGAAGATAAATAGATAATTTTATACCCAATTCTCGTCTTGCTTGTCTCTCTAATCTTTCAGCTTCTTTGATTTCTCTTTTCAATCGACGAGCCTCCCGTCTTTCAAACGTAATCTGATCTCTTTCCGCCTTTTCTTTATCTCTCCCTTCTTTAGCGAGACGTGCCTCTTCACGTCGTGCATCAATCTCTGCCTGCTTTTTGGCCCTTGCCGCTTTTTCTTCATCATCCAAAGTCGCCTCGTCTACTTCTTCTAGCACCTCTTCCACGAATAGGTCCTAAGAAAAGAAACAAGCAATCACTCTGAGTCATATTAAGTATATCTAGAGTATTTAAAAAAAAACTATTATAGTTATCAATTCATCACCTCTTCCTCATCTTTTATGTTGAAAAATAGATTATAATTTTCTTCCAATATTCGTTTAAACTCTTCGTGGCTCTCAAGAATTTTTTCTCGCCTGAAGAAATAACACAGTGATTAAAAATCAATGTTTTATTGCTATTTTGGTGGTTAAACTATGTTTAAATGGAGAGAGCGTACTGAGATCTTTAATTTTCTTCTGAAACTAAATTAGAAAGATTTATGAAAAAAGACGATTGTAAGCCAAAAGTTAGCTAATGCATTAGCTTTTGCAATGTATGAATCGGATATTGATAAAAATTGTCAACTCTTCGTGCCAGCACCTGCGTATGAATCTGCGGTTTCGTTCCTTAACAGCCAGCAGCTCGAGTTTGTCAGGGTTCTCCTTGCGGTTGTGCAGTGGTATATCGCCCCAGCGTGCGATGTGTTCCAATCCCTTCTTCACGTTGTTTTGCGCCGTCAGCACACGCTCTTGCAAAGTGTTTATCGCTGCGTACACTTCCGCCATCCAGTCCGTGACTATATAGTTTATTTTTGATGTGTGCATAAAACATTAATTTCTTGGAGATATTAGAGCGCAATATTTGATAGTCTTGTAATTTCTACATCTTTTAAGTATTAAGTGTGCATTCGTTAAGGTTGGACGTTTCAAATTGAACAGGTACGTCCTCATCCCACGATTGGGACGCATCGAATTAACTCATCGAATGCCGTAATTAGAGACACAATAGAAAGACAATTGCTTATGTCGAACTGTGTAACTTAAGACATTCAAAAGGTTAAGCTAATAATGTTTATGAATTCATATTTTTTTATATGTTCTGATTAAAACTCAAACAATCTAACAGAACTATTAAAATCATTATTTTGTCTTCCTTCGTCATGTGTTTATGAAACGAGAAAAGTATTTCAAAACAAGCAAACTGATACTATGACTGTATAGATCCACATTAGCTAACATTTAATATCCTAGCTGGATTACACGTTCTACCTATTAGGTCCAACGAAGTGCCGAGTACTAATTACTTTATTTTTAGGGACACGTAGAAATTTTTCATTGCATATAGAGGGTGCAGGTATATCGATGAATTTAGCACATGATTCTAGACCTCCTAGGGCAGACTTTTCGTCGGTTATAAAAACACAGCTGTTTCTCAGAAAACTCCAATACCTACGCGGTTAAAATGTATACATACAGAAGCCGCATATAATGGGACACAGGCCCCCCCTCTGTGAGAAGGAATGGGCCATATCCATCAGGCGAACCCAGTACGGGTTGGCAGGTGTCACATGTCTTTGAGTTTTTGGCTCTAGAACATGCCAGTTTCCTCACTATGTTTTCCTTCACCGTTTTGAGAGCTGTGACCCAGTCGAATCGGCTGCATTATTCGCGTTCTAGGTCGTAGGTTTGAACCCTGAGAGACGGTTTAGTTTTTGCCAAAATGTATAGAACAGCTTATTTCTTTTAAAATAACTGACGAAAAAGATTCCAACGTGGAAGGTTCAAAATCATTTACTGAATCCATGGTAAGAGATTTCACGTCAATGTCCATGCCACTCTGTATACTTCGTAATAGCAGAGTCTTCTGCTAACTGCTCACTAACTTTAGTACGCAAGTGTTTTGGCATTTTGTCAAGTCCAGTAAAAATGCGTAATAAAACACTGAGTAGTAGATAGGTAGAGCAGGAGCAGGCAAAGCAAAAAGGCTGTGCTATCTACGTAAAGGCCTTACAGTCGTCATTCCAGGTGAGCTCCTCGACGCCGCGACCCAGCAGATTGTCAATGGCAGAGATCTCCTTCTCAATGAGCGCCACCTCCGTCTCGTGGCTGCCTTCGCGGATCGCGTTGTACCACGCGATGGCGCGGTTCAATCGGTTCATGTCGTACTAGTAAATTAAACTGATTAGCTTCGTAATACTTAAGGCGAAAGCGACAAGCTTGTCCGCGAATTCCAATTTTCTTTCTCAGGTCAGTATCAGATTGTACAGACGCCAGCACATAAAGCTACTATAATCTGTCAAATTTCTATAATAGGTTTCAACTTTATCGCTACAGTATTAGTTTCAAGATTGGGAAATTTTGACAGTATCGGGTAGCTTGATGTGCTAGCGTCTGTACGTTGAAAACTTGAATTTCACGGACTGCCAATTTAAAAAAAAAGTATGTCACCTGTAACTTCTCATTTCTAGCATACAGATCAAGCCCATCCTGCGGAATGCCTTGTTTGTCCAGATATTTCATATAGCGTATTTCACGAAGTAACATTACTAGCTGCAAAAAAAAATCTGTCTGGTGGAAAGCTTCAGGAACAAAATCTGTAACATTTTAACAGTAGCATCCTAATTGCGTAACACGCTATCAATCAGAATCTAAATCATTTTGAGGGATAATGCTAATCCATTGCTTCCTACGTTCAAAACATTTGTCAGCTCAAAAACGGAAATAACGCAATGAATGTATAGTGAAACACAAGATGGTTGGACAACAACAGAACGTTTTTATTTAAAAATGACATAAGAGAAGAACATGGTCATGCCGCTGGCGTTATGGACCGCTCACGCAAGTAAAAGTATTTTTTGGTGGAAATATAGTGCAAAAAAATTTCGTCAAATCTCATTGCAAGTATTGCAAAGCTGAGAGGTAGAGAACGGATAGATATTAGGTTCCGAAGCAATCCGATGCGCCGCGTGTAGCCATTATCATCAAATAGGTAGCTTTTTCAGCTTCTGCCAGAGTCCCATTGCAGTTGATTCGCACTTGATGTGAACGAACAAACTAGGATCTATAGTTAAAACTATCTTGGCTTTCGCTTTTGCGTCATTGGGATCGCCGCCGGTCGTGATGCACTTTTCCATACCTTCTAATATGAGGTAGTTCTCCACAGCAAACGCCCAATCTTCGTAGTTTTCTCTACCTCTCAGCTTTGCAATACTTACAATAAGATTTGACGACATTTTTTTGCACTATAATTCCACCAAAAAATACTTTTACTTGCGTGAGCGGTCCATAACCTATAATGAAACAAAAGATGGTTGGACAACAACAGAACGTTTTTATTTAAAAATGACATAAGAAAAGAACATGGTCATGCACTCATGCCACTGGCCAGACACATTTTGTTATTCATTCTAACAGAATGTTGTTGAACTTAAAATGCAAGCCTTTTACCACTATTAGTGTGTTACACAATTATCCCGCTATCGGTTTCTGAATTTTAAGGACACAACGCGACCGATCTTAAAGCTGATCAGACAGATTTTCCCTCAATGTATGGTAGCACTATTGACTGTTGATACGACTAACCTCCGGAGCAAAGTTATTTCTAACAAAGGGCGGATCCCTGTATATGAGATTCTTGGCGAGATGCGTCTTGCAGATGGTCGGCACGGTGGCGCACCACGCCTTGAACTGTCTGTCCTCCACCACGTTCAGGTAGCCCAACATTTCGTTCGTCTTCTGCTTTACGTACAATGCGTACTCAGATTCAATAATGCTATAACAATAAAGTCACATTACTAGGTCATAAACACTTTAATTGGTCAGAATGTTGAGCCACAGAAGGGATGAATAAAAATGCAGCAGAAAATGTGGTTTTCCACGAATGGATAGAATAAGCAATGCATAAGAGGAAGTCTGAAAGTGGCGCTGATAACGGAAAAATTGTTTGGAATTCGGTTGACATGTGATACGGAGGAATGAGGAAAATGTCGAGAGAAAAGTTTTGAGTATGAATATTGATGGCTGTATGAATAGGGTATCCCAATGGTGTCATAGATGGAGCAAAATATTCGGGTATATTTCTAGAGGCTTATCTTTGCGTCAAAAACTTCATCTATACATATAATAAATCTGTAGAAGGGTCAATTCTGTACATTGAAAATATTGAAAAAATAAATAGCAGTTGCTGGATCGATACCAAACCCAAATATGTGATTAAAAATTTTTTTGTCTGTCTGTCTGTCTATCTGTCTGTCTGTCTGTATATGCAGGCATCACGTGAAAACTAACGGTTCGATTTCGATGAAACTTGGTATAATTATACCTTATTATCCTGGGCATAAAATGGAATACTTTTTATCCTGGAAAAATACGTAGAAAAAAAAATCTTATTTTTCAGTTTTATTCATAGACGTTGTTCTGTAGAACCGCGAACACACGTTGCATTACCCGCAGTGGATTCAGCACCGTAACCTGTAGCGCCGAAAGTCGGATTTGACTTGAACCGTTTGCGACACACGCGGGCCACGCCTCCCCGACTCCTATATAAGGAGCCGCGTTCCGCGCCGCGCGATGATACCCCCGTCTGGAGGCCTAAAAAGGTAACTTTTTAGAACTCGCCGGGCTACCATCCGTTTAAGTAGTAAGAATCTTTTCAGGATTAACTACGAGATGTCCTACAAAAAATAAAAACGCCGCGCGATGCTTATAATTATTCTGAATTTTGATGCGAGCGGACGTGTCCAGTGTGGCGAGCGGTTGTCCGTGGAATTAATATTGTATGTGTGTAATTTTAAACCGTGCTTTTTAGCGCGACCTTTTTGATTACTGTTCCAATCAGTTATTTGTAAATACTTTTGTAAATATTATAGTACGTATGTAGTTTAAGTTTTCATCGTAAATTGGTTTATTTAGGTTGGTATTTTATTTTCTTTTTGTTTATCTTTGGAAACCTAGGTACAGTAATTAGGTTATAAGGTAAAGTAGGTTAGTTATTAATCTCATATTTCTCTCTCTCATCTCATTTCATTGTATTTCTGTATATTTTTAATACAGTTTTATTGTAACACGATGCCTGCCAGAAAGCGATCTTCTCTTACTAAAACATCGAAAAATGCTAGGCGAATGAGACTAGCTAGATCACAAGAATCAACTGAAGAGCGAGAATCCCGGTTAAACCGCATGCGAGACGGAACGGCTGAAGCAAGAGCACGTGAAAGCAGTGCCGATCGCGAATTGAGGTTAAGTGCTGATCGTCAACGTCACTCACTATCTCGCTCCTCTGAAACATTTACTGAAAGGGATATACGCCTCACTGCTGACCGTGAACGTCACATGCTGTCACGGGAATCTGAGACATACACCCGGGCGTAGATCTTACCGCGAGTTGTTTTTCACACGGGCAACTTTACGTAGCTCTTCCCCGTGTGAGCAGTCCAAGAAATCTTCATGTTCATATTCCGGACGAGCTCACTAACAATGTTGTGTATGCTGAAGCTCTCAATTAACTTTCTGTCGCATTGTCACGATCACTTTTTTATTATTGTAAACTTTTCGTCACTGTCAGTAATTTACTGCTACATGCTACTTATCAAGGTCGGAATTACCTACTATGAAAAAAATACTTACTACAGAACGCGAGCTCAACAGCAGTAGCTCAATAGAGGGATCTCCTTAATTATTATAGGCTTAGCCGTATTTGAGTCCAATAGATATTTATAAGATGTCATTGTCAGAGTTACTCAAAATGGAGAAATAAACCATCCACGCGAAGACCGACATCCGCGCGGACGGAGTCGCGGGCGGAAGCTAGTCGTCGAATATAATTAAGAGTGCCAACCAACGTTATTAGATGCGCGATGAGAATGATATGTGTGAATGATTATATGGCTAGAAAGAGTGTGACTACCAAGATGATAACTAACAGAGAAATATGGGACTAAATGGCTTGTTGTGCCAACCCCAAATAAACTAGGATAACGGCAGGATTATAATGACTAGCTCATAAGCACGTCATGCATATAATGTGGAGGTTTTCTGTTGTTTTGTTGGACATTTCTCGTGACCGTTTAATATCTCGAGTTATACTTAGTAACAGAAAACGAACTTCTAAATTACAAAAAAATAAAAAATAAGTTACAAATTAAAGACCAATGTCTAATAACTGACCTAAATTACTGCACTTCAATAAAACATCAACGATAATCTCTGATTTGTGCAAATCAATCTGGAAAACCTCAAAGGCACTCTGTTGTTCAAATGTCTGCAGATTTGAAAACACTTACGGATCTTCAAACATAATGAAATCTTCCATAGGCACTTGAATCCTCCTGCGAAGCTTATGGATCCACCATAGCATACCGGCAACCGGTGGAAGATAAGGATCCACCATCGGTCTTTCCGGACCTCTACCAAGTTTCTACGAAAAAACACCCACTTTAACATTCGCAAACAAAGAGCAAAAATCCTGCTTAAAAAATTATGCTTGTTTTTAAACTCACGGCCATTTCTTCGTCGAATATTTCTTTCACAGCATCTAAATTAGCGTGCATGTAGTCAAGCAATCTGGGGAGCTTGGGCTTTAACTCCTGCTTGATTATTGGTCGGTGAAAAAGATCTCCTATGATTTGGAAAAACTGCAAAAATAAAAACCAAGATAAATAAGTATTAAGCATCGCGAAAGCTGTCTTCCAAAACCAACAAACAATTTAAAATTGGGTAATCTTCAGCGGGTCCTTTCTTCTTCTAAAATCGTTTGTCCGAAAATCATTTTCCATAACACGTTAGCTATAAACGTCAGTAACCATAATAATATTTTTTTTTAAAACTAAATTTTGTTTTACATAATTATCTTTGCTTCTAAAACTATTCTGTCATAATTTCAAACACTATAATCATTTGGTCTCCTAATTTTACATGTTATAAAGTCATATGTCCTAAGTATTTTATTATATAAAATGTATACTGCCGAATGTTCATTTATAATAAAATTGTTAGAAGTAAAAAATTGCTACAAGTTAGGTTTCAGTGACAGAAAGGAATCGCTGTAAATTCGACTCCACGTAGTCTTGTCTGCCCTACCCCTAGAGTGTAATTTAGAATCGCGTAGGCGTGGAGAGGCGAGGCGGCCCGCGAGCTGAGGAGCAGATGGTTGTAATGCTCGTAGCTGAAGATGGCCGGCGAAGCCGGCCAGCAAGACGAAGCTGCGGTGCGGTGCAGTATTTAGGGATTTCAATTTTATGGCATGTGATATTATGTGACATTTAGTTCAGGCAAGTTATCATTCGGACAAATGATGATTAGGACAAAAAAAATATGGCTCCTTAGATTATGGATAAAAAAGTTAGGTCACACAATAGAGAACCCCTTCAGCGCCCATCCGTCCTACTAACTACATAACACTGATAGAAAACTTCCACTTACAACGTGTCCAGCTTTTTCAACTATCTAGCACTACGCGAAGCCACTGTCGATGTGACTTCTTGTCGAAGCCTATTCAATTTATTTGTTTGGGAATTATCAACACGACGAAGAAACAATGAAAGATCGCATACCTTGTAGAAATGTTCCAAGTTGTGGCACTCATCGAGTCCTTGGGAGAAGAGTGACGCTAGTCGTCGGTCAATGTCTTCAAGTTCTGCCGTGTGAGCAACGTTATCTCTCAGAAAGGAGTCGTCCTCAGGGTCTGCCGGGTCGTACGTTATGTTGCCGAGGTTCATGTACGTATGCGAGTAGTCGTCTAGGACCTGAAATATAACAGGTATTATATTTAAGATCCCGAGATTCACTTGTTTTATCCGTCATTGTGATATTTTGTTTGTTCTGTTTCGTATCTCAGATCTGTTGGTTACGAAGTAGGTCTTTTTTCACGAGAAAAAGTTTTAAATGTTACAACTTAACTTTAAATACCCCAAGATATAGGAAAAAGGTTTTGCGTGATTTTACTTTGCGATTCTTCAACAACAATTTTTCACAAATAAAAAGCGAAGGGAAAGGTTTTGCACGTAATAGGTAGTCCCGCAAGAATCGATATGAGAACTTAAATAAAGTAAACAGCACACATTGTGAGGAGGTTACTCACTCTGCATCGTTAGACTTTTTGTCTTACCAACTCGCAACGGTCGGATCACAGTTTCTCTTTATTTTTAAAATAATAAAATATACAGACGCATTTTTATTGCCACATTTTCGATACTTACGAAGACCAGCACCTAATTACGTAACGCACTATTAATCAGAATCTGAATTAGTTTGAAGATTGTTTCTAATCCATTGCGTCTTATGTTCGACAAAATTTTCTGCGTAAATAAAGCAATGAGTGTTTTTGAAGTGTCAAAATGAAAGCGATTCCTACTGACAGTAAGTTATGCAATTACCCCTTTTTTGTGGGTGGGAAATCATCAAATGACGTCTCCCGCTCTGGGTGGAGCGAAACATCATGTCAGGCTTTTATTGACTAAAACCCACATGTGTTCCTTCAGTTACCTATATGCCAGGGCCACAGTATCTATTTCGAACAAATCCCGCGACCGTGGCAGGAATGCCAGGAACCCCTCTGTTTTCTTGGGTTGATACCTTATAGGTGAAGTCAGCTTCAACTTGCGAGACAATCGTCAAATTAAATTAGGGAAAAAAATAGTCACCTTCATACATTCAGCGCTCAACGCCTTGCCTCTTAATCCACTAAACTCTACTTTCTCCAGCTTCATTATTTCGCATGTGGCCTCTAGAATGTTTTCAATCATCTTGAGCCGATGCATGTATACGTTGAACCGCTGGAAGACGCGGTCGAAGTCGAAGGACCAGCGCACAGGCATCACTCCAGGAGGGAAGAACGTGTGCACCTTGTCCCGGTTCATTTCATAAGTTTCACTGCAGATTAGATCAATCGTGTTATACTTCAATATCACTACAGAAATGACTTAAGGGATTTACTCTGTAAAAAAAATTGCGAACTAAACCAAACCGAAGCCTTTATTTATTTATGTCTACAAATGCTACTGCTTACATTACTAAAATAACACATCACATAACATCACGCCTTGTTTCCCCGAAGGGTTAAGCAGAGGTGTACCTATAGTACACCCACATTTCTCCTGTTATGTTTAAGTCCCATATGTAATAGGGGGCGAGCCTATTGCCATCCACCGGGCACTAATATCACATGAGTAGAAAAACGGAACAGAGATAAAGCTTCGAACAACCGCGCGATTCGATTGCACTACTACAAGCACGCGGGGCATGTATGCGTGACCACTGGCCGCTTGTCGCGTACGCGTCGAGACTGGAAAAAACCAGTTTACGCTTGCACAGCCAGTTGACAATCTCAGGGTTAGTGCAACGCACGTTGTTTGTTTTGTTAGTTGCAAGTTTGAATATTTTTTATGTAAAACGTGTTATTTTATTGTTAATAATGGTTGTTTATTGTACTGTGTGTATGAATAATACTAGAAAAAATAAAGATATATCATACTTTAACTATCCCAAGGAGTACAATAGGTGAGTAAATATTTGATTACTTATTACTTTTTCAAGTAAGTTACCTACCTACCTTTATTTTATTGTATGGTCCTTTTTTATTTTTAATTATTAATTGTCAGTATGTGGTTGGGTTGATGTTGTAGCAAAAACATTAAAATAAATACGAACAATCACTGACCTCTATATTGACCACTGGACTGGCGGCTGTCAAAGTGCTTTTGTGCCCCAAAAGGGCACAAAAGCACTTTGACAGCCGCCTTTGATAATCGCAATTTTGGCGCTGTCGGACGTGGTTGGACGTAACGAGTGTCTGTGGTACTAAAGTTTGAAATAACCTACAAAATAACTTTTCTTTCGAAGGGCGTTGGCAAAAAAGTCAATTAAATAAAAAAACAAAGTCACCGACTACCGAAAAAAAAGTTATTTTGTAGGTTAGGTCTTTTTTTTGGTTGTTTTTGAAGTCAGTTACATTTTTTTTGAAAAAGTTTTTTTATTTTATCCTTGTTAGTTTAAATATTCAACCCAAATTATTGTCAAATACATAATTATCTTACATGAGCACTAGAATTTTGTAATCCGTAGCACCGGTAATAACAGCGCCCATGTACACAATGAGCTAAAAATAAAATCTATTGAAACAAAGTAAATGAAAATTTTATGGGACCAAACGGCAGGTATACTTATCGAACAAAAAAAGAATCACCGAAATCGGATCAGAAACCTCTGAGTAATCCATGTAGACAATGTTGATATCTTTTTAGGTTTTTGTTGATTTTTCAAAAAGTGCTAGTCCGATTTCGATAAAATTTCATGGGACCATTCGGAAAGTATTCCGTTTCCAAAAAAAAAAGAATTTTTCAAATCGGTTGGTAAGCGACGGAGTTATGCCCGAAAAAACATAAAAAATAATATAAACATCCGAATTGATAACCTCCTCCTTTTGGAAGTCGGTTAAAAAAGAGTGTCCATGGAGTTTCTAGCCCATTCTTCTCCAAAGAGATCTACGTATTGGAATGGGTATCTATGGTACTTTCACAGTTATTATATCTTGTGACTGGGACTGTAGCACCATAACTATTTTTGTACTAATTTTATTTTATGTCTTTTGACAATTCAAAAGTACCTGTAATTGGCTTAGTTGAATTAAATTATTTGATTTGATTTGATTCGATTCTATCATACTGAATAATAAAACTATTTCACAAATGTTTTGTTTAATTTGTCTTACCCTATTGTGACAACCCTACCAAAATAGGTTACAATTTTGCTCGTTCTTAAGAAGCTTAGTCTCTGTTCCATTTGTTTACTCATGTGCTAATATCCAGACTTCGAGCTGCTACAGAGAAATTTCAGATAGAAAAAACCCAATAACACTTTGCCCGACCTGGGAATCGAACCCTGCACCTCATCCTCAGCAGTAGCGTTTGCTACCACTAGACCAACGAGGCAGTCTATACTAAAATCTTTAAAAAATATGCATTTTAACGCATGGGTCAACGCACCTATGCTGTAAATTAACGACAGCTTAGGTGTGTTGACCCATGCGCTACGAAAACGTTCTGGCAGAGCAATTATACATATAAGGTGTATCTATTCATACACGAAATATTTTAAGAGGTACACCTGTAGGTGGTAAAGAAGCTATAGCAACGAAAAATATATTTTTCTAAGGGTTTTTTTTAAATTTAATATTTATAAATTATTTGACGCACACAAGAAATACTGGCTCCTTCTTATTTTTTACGGCCCGAGACACCGCGGCCATGCTCGTGCCGTCCAGTCGTAGCCCTCGCAGCGTCAGGCGGGCCATTCATAGAATTTGGAGTAAAGGCTTTATGCAAAACGTCTCAAGTAGTTTTAAAATTATAATAATTACGAAAATTCAAAAACGCTTAGATAAAAAAAATCTTTTTGCTTCTAAAGCTTCTTTACCACCTACAGGTGTACCCCTTAAAATATTTCGTGTATGAATAGATACACCTTATATTAGTACGTTGTCAGAAGTTCCAATCATGATTTTTATGAACTTTTGTCGGATTAGGATGACAGCCGCTGGTACTTACAGGAAATGATTCAATACGGTCAAAGACTTCCTTATTTTAAAAAGTTGTTCATCGGGTTCTCCTTGGAATATTGTTATAGGATCGATACAGTTGGAGCTCTGTTGTATTACTAGATTGCACACTTCACGAAGTAAAGCTGTTGTAGGAAAAACATAACATGTAAGTGAACAAATCTCTCGCGTCAACAATGTACGCTATTGAAGTATTTCTCAACAAAATTTTTCAGAAACGATCAAATGATCGTTGAAAATCGAATATAATCCGTTCAAATTATTCCGACCGCTGTCGCACACCGCAAACCTTAGCTGCTACCGTCGCCATTATTTGATTAAAACCAAGATTATGTCTGGAATTTAAAAGAGGTTACGACTTCTCACTTCCTTTCGAACTTTCTTCATAGAATAGTCAGAGAGGAAACGTCGACCGCCATGATGTGTAAAAAGTATTTGTACAAACTTACAGAAATAAAATCATTATAGACCGGGAGCTGGTGACAGGTGACGTTCCACGATTTTGTCGTGCATGCCTTTTTAAGGCTTGATAACTAACCCTTAAATAGCAATGATAGTCGGGGTTTTAGCCCCCCCGCGCGTCCTCTTCATAAGGAAAAGCGCTTTTCTTTGTGTAGCGGATTTTCGTGTTTTTCCGTGATAGTATACTGCTTGCCATTGTAATATACGGAAGTTTTAACAAATTAAAGCTGTAATAATTGATGGCATGCACTCCGCAGCGGCCCAAGATGATCATAGGATTCTGAAAACCTGAACAAAATTAAAGGGCAATTCCGTGTTTTGAAATTGCATGCCGATAAAGAATGGAAGTTTTTGTAATAAACACACTCTGGAAAAATTGGCATGCACCCCTCGTATGACCAACGGTGGTAAATTTCCGGATAACTCTGTAAAATTTGAACACAGATTTTCCGTGATTCCAAATTACTCCTAATAAAAATGAATACTAATTTTATAACAAAATAATTATCTTATTCAAATGGCATGTGTGTTGAATAAGCCCATCGTATTATAAATAATAATAAAAGTTGCAAAAAAACACTGGGCAAATTTAGGTGACTTATTTTTGCATGCCGTTTTGTATTTCATTAATTTACATTATTTCAAGTCATGAATGTAAATGGCATGCATAAAGCTATAGCCCAACATACAAAAATTGTGAAAAAATTGAACAAACATCAATTGAAAAACAAAATCTGAAAAATGCCGTGACTTCTTCCTGCATGCCGCTTTGTATTTTGTTAGTAGATACTATTTTAAGCTGAAATACGAAATGGCATGCATGTAGCTTCATGAAAATTGTTTAAATAAACAAAAAAAGATGGTCACGGTTTATATTTATTTTCTCAATTCCATGATGAAAAATTGTAAAAAAAAATATTCAATTCAAACGATGCGAATCTCCCGGTCTCTAGTCTAAACGTGGCCTATTATACGTCGACTAGCACGGGGGGTCGCTACTACCCTCCGGTAGACTTTCCATTGTTGTTCCAACAAGCTTTCGTCGCATTGCAAAGCCCAAATAGTGACGATTACAAACGTGCATTTGCCACGCTGGAGGACTTTGTCTGCAAAATGTACGCAACAGTGAAAAATGGCCTCAGGAAATGCTGTAATGTAGATGATGCTCATCTACGAATATTTACGCAAACGTATACAAACAAAATCGAGCAAACAGACGAGTTTAAGCAAAAGTTGATGAATTTCGATGCTTGCTTGCTACCACCGTGTAAACGTGAACTCCAACAACAACTTCTTCGAGCAGCGTACATTGGGCAAAATAGTTATTTGTTATACAAGAGTGCAAAGTTGCTTTTTAACCGCGTGCTCAATTTTGATGACCTGCTCGGTCTAAAAGCGAAGGATTCTAAAATTGAATCACGAGTGCAGCGAGTGATTCAAAAATTAGAATCCTGAGCGTTAGCGAGGGAATCAAAAGAGCACGAGGTGAAAAATCTTTGCACTTGAGTGCAACACATAACTTTTCATCCCACCTCAGCGAGGAAATGACTAAATATGCAAAAAAAATCATTTCAATCACAAGATACTTTTATTTCAGTTTAGGTATTAACATTTATTATGTACTACATTATGATAGGTAAGTATTACAGAATAATCTTTAAATTATTTCAAATGATACTTAGGTATAATTAAGAAAAATTGAAAGTAACGTTGCTACAGTTACTTAGGTCGAGTGTAATATTTTTGTTAGGTACTGTAATGTTGGTGACGTGAAAAGTAAAACGGCGCGCGCAAAGCAAATTAAAAAAAAAAAGTATATCAAGAAGGTTCCGAGTCAAAATTTTACAAATTAGAAAAAGGTTGAATGATAAATTCGGCACCATGGAGATAGAAGTAAATAGGTTTAATGATGTTTTGAATTCACAAACTTAGTGCACACGATGTTCTAAATTCAATTTTATTTACTTTATCCTCTAGCGGATAAAAACGGCTTTTGCACTCAGGTATCGAAGGGCAAAAATACTCTTTCCGAGATGGGGGGATGAAAATTCTTTTTCCCCACTGCCCAACGATTCTTTGAATGTAGAAGAATTCGGTTGGAAACTAGAAAATAACAGCTATTCCTTCCGGTGGTTCGAGGGGGATGACGTTCCTCCTAATGTACAGGAAATTATGGAAGGTACTTATTTTTTTCTAATCATGCCTTTATCTTTTAACATTCGAGGTAATTATTCTACTAGAAATTTAATTACTGTACAATCAGTTCTTTTCTCAAACTTTGCAAACTTTGATGATGAAGAATCAAATGATGACGATTGCCAATCCGATATTTGCTACACTACGGAAGAAAAGTCTTTACATAGCCGCGATGATGATAATGATGATGTCGATGACGATGATGATGAAGCCATTGATGATAACGATAATTAATAATACTTAATGTTTAAAATAATGATGCTGCTAATCATTTTGTACTTTCAATTTTCATAAAAAAAATTAAAAAAATCAAATTATAATATCGGACCTTCTTTTTTTGTTTATTTAAACAATTTTCATGAAGCTACATGCATGCCATTTCGCATTTCAGCTTAAAATAGTATCTACTAACAAAATACAAAGCGGCATGCAGGAAGAAGTCACGGCATTTTTCAGATTTATTTTTTCAATTGAGAAATTGATGTTTATTCAATTTTTTCACAATTTTTGTATGTTGGGCTGTAGCTACATGCATGCCATTTACATTCATGACTTAAAATAATGTAAATTCACGAAATACAAAACGGCATGCAAAAATAAGTCACCTAAATTTGCACAGTGTTTTTTGCAACTTTCATCATGTATGCCTCTATTTTGCAACATCCTGGTGTGCATGCCAATTTTCCTACTATTAATCATACATCACATAACATCACGCCTTGTTTTCCCGAAGGGTTGGGCAGAGGTGTACCTATAGTACACCCACATTTCGCCTGTTATGTTTAAGTCCCATGGGGGGCGAGTCTATTGCCATCAACCGGGCACAAATCCAGACTCCGGGCTGCTACTGAGAAATTCCAGATGGAAAAACCCAATAACACTTTGCCCGACCTGGGAATCGAACCCAGAACCTCAAGTTCAGCAGTAGCGCTTGCTACCACTAGACCAACGAGGCAGTCCTACTATTAATAAATGATACAAATTAAGTATCCTGTCAATGGCATGCAGTTTGGAATCACGGAAAATCTGTGTTCAAATTTTACAGAGTTATCCGGAAATTTACCACCGTTGCACAGACTGGTAAAACGACTCAAAACCTGGCCATTAATCAAATTTCTCGAAATGTTCTACTAGACTTCCAACTTAATCCCATAAAAGGTAGATAATCCACGCGTCACTAGGTAAAATCTCTACCTGCTTCCGAGTCCCCGTCCGCTACACGGACAGTCGGAACTTAGCGCTTGTTGACAACACTCGTCTCTGTTCGCGGCAATTCTAAAAAATCATTATTTCTCCGTGCCATAGTTTATGTGCAAAGTGATTCAAGATACAAAAAGTGCTATGGATTCTATCAATCAAGGTATGTACTACATTCTATGATCCGTTTTATTTATTATGAGAGCTTATTCATGATCTACTTTGCAGTATATCAACATGCCTAAAAATATTGAATTTTTCCTTAATATTTTGATAAATTCGTGTTTTTAAATATGTACAACTCATCGCCACTGCATCGTAGTAATATTTCAATAAACTAGAGGATATGTGCAATTATACTAGGTAGCAAAAACATTCACATATATTCACATAAAAGATAATTTTAACTCTGAAAACTGTCTCTTTACCCGCGATTTTTTAACTATTATTTTGATTGTTTCAGACTCTCTACATTGTGTCATATCTATGACTAGGAAAGAGCTTCATGAATTAGTTAGAGCTAGTCCGCAGCGATTGCTTGACGGAAAGCTCCAAGATTTGGACAAGAAGTTAGTGGAAGTGACAAAGTGCCCTGCTGAAAAAAATGACGAACTTTTCAAAACAATCAAGTCATTTAAAATGGTATATAAACGTAAGTGGTTAGCGTGCAACAGTACGGAGACCCGTTTCCTGGAAAAAAACGAGATCGGTCAAAGCGCCGTAAAACAATATCACTTAGACAAAACGTGTCAGTGGAGCAACTCACTTACGCGGCACAAATGAGCCAAAGAGCTGCAGGTAACGCCGATGTTGCCTCTGTGATTCAAGAAGTGACAAAAAGCCCTACCCGAGCAACAAAGTTCCGCAAGGCAGCTGCTATTGGTAGTAAAACTACTACTACCAAAAAGCATACGCCAGAAGATGCCCTAATGATTTTCGTGGAAGCCGACATGACCTTAAGTCAATACGAGGTGATACATCAGGCAAATAAAGACGTATACCCTTGTTATACTTATGTCCAGAGGGCAAAACAGGATTGTTATCCACCGAAAAACGTGAATGAGACGGTTGCAGAGGTGATACTACAAGATCTGCTTGATCACACAGCTTCGCGGCTGTGCAAATATTTAGAACCAGTTCTCGAACGACTGGAGCCAAACGCTGAGTTTGTACTGATTTATAAATGGGGATGCGATGGGTCTACCCAAAATCAATACAAGCAAAAATTCGAGGAAGATGGTAATAGTGACGCAAACATATTTATGAGTTCTTTGGTACCACTTCGGCTCACATACGGTACTAAAATCATATGGCAGAATCCCCAACCATCTTCACCAAGATTCTGCCGGCCCGTGAGGTTTCGGTATGTAAAAGAAGATAAAGACGTCACTAACGAAGAAATCGATCATATTGAGAACCAAATAAAGTCTCTTCAGCCTACAGTTGTTAATGAAAATATTCGAATTAAGCATGTGTGTCTCCCAACAATGATCGACGGAAAAGTGTGTAACGCGGCCACTAACACGAGTTCAACATTGCGCTGCTATGTATGTGGTAAAACGTCTAAAGGTTTCAACGATTTGGGAACATCATCGCAACAACCGGAAAATCCAGAAACTTTTAAATTCGGATTGTCTATTTTACACGCGCGAATCCGTTTTTTCGAATTTTTATTACATCTGTCTTATAAAATAAGAGCGGGTGTAAATAAGGGACGGATATCTGGAAAAGAAGATAAAGATAAAATCAAAACCGCCAAGTCAGCGATACAAGAAGAATTCCGGGAAAAAATGGGTTTACTAGTAGACATTCCCAAGGCTGGGTACGGAAACACGAATGACGGGAATACCTCTCGCAAATTCTTTTCCGACCCAGAAACAGCAGCATCCATCACAGGTATTGACGAAGACCTTATTAAAAAATTTAGAACAATTTTAGAAGTCATATCGTCAGGATATAAAATAGATTTAAAAAAAATGTCTGCCTACACTATGGATGTAGCGCATTACTACATTAACTTGTACAGCTGGCAACCAATGAGTCCTACTGTACATAAAATATTGGTACACTCTTCAAGTATAATATCTCACGCGCTTCTGCCTATTGGTCAATTGTCAGAAGAGGCTGCGGAGGCCCGCAACAAGCACTTCCGACTATATAGGGAAAGCTTCTCTAGGAAGTTTTCTAGAAAAGCCTGCAATGAAGATGTGCTGAACCGGCTTCTTCTGACATCTGACCCTTTCATAAGTAGCCGACAAAGTGAGAAAAAGAGGAATAAAAATAAACAGGCTTTCACTAAAGAAGCAGCAGGTTTCTTTATACCTGAAGATTAGACAATAAGTGATAATGTACCTAAATTTTTTATTTTTTTTTATTTAAATTTTTTTTTGTTTATTCTTGTTAATCTAGAATTGAAGAAGTCATAGTTTCGCTGTATTTCAACGTATATTTTATTCTTTGTTACTACAATAAAAAAATCCCTATTTAATTATATTTTTTTATTTTTCTCCTTCTCCAAATATATTCAAAATTATATTTTTTTATGAAAAATATCATTTCTCGTCATGGGCCACCTATCTGATAAAGAAAAAGAAACAAAATATTTTTGGCCAAGTTTTTGGTCGTTTTACCAGTCTGTGCGTTGGTCATACGAGGGGTGCGTGCCAATTTTTCCAGAGTGTGTTTATTACAAAAACTTCCATTCTTTATATCGGCATGCAATTTCAAAACACGGAATTGCCCTTTAATTTTGTTCAGGTTTTCAGAATCCTATGATCATCTTGGGCCGCTGCGGAGTGCATGCAATCAATTATTACGGCTTTAATTTGTTAAAACTTCTGTATATTACAATGGCACGCAGTATACTATCACGGAAAAACACGAAAATCCGCTACATAAAGAAAAGCGCTTTTCCTTATGAGGAGGACGCGCGGGGGGACTAAAACCCCGCCTATCATTGATATTTTAGGGTTAGTTATCAAGCCTTAAAAAGGCATGCACGACAATATCGTGGAACGTCACCTGTCACCAGCCCCCGGTCTATTAATCTTTCTAGTAGGTACCCTCCACATCTGTATTATTTGTAGTGTATTATGTATTGACTTTGTTTATTTTTAGATACGTACGTATAAGTTTCTCGACGCAACAGTAATATCTCGAGTTCCCCCACAACAGCCCGATACAATGCAGCATCGGTCTGATCAAGGCTTTTGAGTCGACGAATTCGGTTGCCTCAAACATTTCGAAGTGGGATAGCAAAGGTCTCTGGTATACGTAAATATCGCGACATTCGACAATCGCTGTAAAATAAATGTATATATTAATGGGCTCATATTTTAAACTATAGGTAGTTACTAGTAGAATCTGTCACTTGCTTAAGATCAAATGTGCGCTTTTATAACTTTTAACGTGACACTATTATCGTGTACATCCAGGTCCAAAAATTACATAAAAATATCCGCACATTATAACAATTCGTTTGTGGAGCAGTGGTGGCCAAGGTGTAAATGGCGGGGCAAGTCGTACAGGATTGAACCCTGACAGCTTAACTTTGTGTACATAACTTCATCACCACTGCTCACAAAACGGTGTAGAGAAAACATCGTCAGGAAACCGGTATGTCTTATTACCAAAACTTCAAAGACATGTGACATCTACAATCCGCACTGGGTCCGCGTGGTGGATTATAGCCTACTCCCTTACACCGAGATGAGGCCTTAGGTGCAAAAGCGTCATCATATATTTCCATACATTTTACTTCCCTGTGTTATATAGTTCCGCCGTGAAATTGACGGGTCTACTTCAACTCCGCGGTAATATCATGTTGGCAATTATACAAACTTACATCACAAATCTTATTAATTATCAAATGAAACTGAAGAAAGTCTCACCAGCAACCACATTGGTAAGCATAGTCTTGAAACAGCTCAGGTACACGCTTTTCGTATCCTCTAGATAGTGTGCCATCCTCTTGACACGAGGATCGCGCAGCTGAGAGTATATACCTTCGAGGTTCTTTAGCCGCTGTGTGTAGAAGTTGACATCCGCGACGGGAAGCGGGAACTTTGTTCTTTTAAATGCTATCAATATAATATGAAAATTATGTGTAGATAATTAAGAAACTAGCTATGTTTCAACTCAAGGTACCATACAAGGTGCCAGGGAATATTGAGGCGCAACCGGTGACAATGGATTTGATATGTGATTCAGATATATTTTTTGGATTATTAAAAAAAATTGCCGTTCCATATACTTTTTTTTAATCAGGAGCTGAACTTATGGTTCAGTTTGCGCACAGATAACCCTGCTAAACTTTATACGTAGGGTAGGTAGGTATAGGTACCCTTGCACATCGAATTTAGAAAATGTTCGGATATAAATATGCTTAAACTACTTGATGCGCTTTTAATTATAATCTAAGCCTTTACATCTTACCCAAATATGAATCCTCTGCCAGTAAGTCATGAACTTGTTGCGCCCACTTTATGATAGCTCCTTCTATGTTCGTCTTTAAGTACAAGTCCACGTCTTCTCCATCACTGTAACGTGGTATTATAAAAAGGTTAGCTTTACATGTTATTAACAGAGTTTCAAAAAAAGGAGTTTCTGTAGTCGACCTTTTTTTACATACCTTTGTTTCAGCCTGGCTTCCGCGTGGTATATAGTTTGTACACCGTCTGGCATCGGCAGCAGTACTTGACTTGACATTTCTCCTTTTAACTGCAATTTGAAGATATTGAATTCACTTTTACTTAAACACACAACGCAACTTTTCCAAAGCACAGCCAAAATCGCTGAGTCTAGAACCATGAAATGTTTTACAAGAGTTCCATAAATAAAGAAGATTTTGTCCATCTTCGTAACGGAGTATTTGTTCAAACCGGGCCGTTAACATCACTAGCATCACTTACTTGTTGGTGTGATCTTGTTCACGTAGCTGTGATTATCTGTACTCGTCTTTTATTTTCTTATAAATAATAAATATATAGTACTTATGTATGTATATAAGTGTCTATTATACAAGATATATATGACTAGCTTTTGCCAGCGGCTTCGCCCGCGTGGAGGTCGGAAATTATCCCGCGGAAACATACTACCGGGATAAAAAGAGGCCTATGTCCTTTCTCAGGCTCAAAACTATCTGTGTACCAAATTTCATTTAAATCGGTTCAGTAGTTTTCGCAGGAAAGCGAGACAGACAGACAGAGTTACTTTCGCATTTATAATATTATATATAGTGTGGATATAGTGTGGATTATTCCATGCATTTATTAAAGTAAATTGTATTTTGCACCAGTGACAACCCCATTTTTATGTCCACGCAATCACTGTCCATTCCAAGTTTGCCTGTGAAGAGATTGCAGAAAGCGATACGGCCGCCCATTGTATGTTTTTATTGTGAAATGTTTTTTTGTTGAAATGTATTTTCTGGTGTACAATTAAGCATATCTTATATCTTTAAACGAGCAATTCTTGTATATATATATATATATAATCTGAATCTCGGAAACGGCTCCAACGATTTTCATGAAATTTAGTATACAGGGGGTTTCGGGGGCGATAAATCGATCTAGCTAGGATTCGTTATTAGAAAATTTATAATATTCGTAATAATTCTTGTTTTAAATGACCAACTTTATCGATAATCAACTTGAACATAAACTTATTATTTTAAACGCAATTTACCAAAAAATACCGAGCAAAGCTCGGTCATCCAGATATTATAAATAAATAAATATAGTTGAACCTTGCTCTAATCCAAAATACCTGGGAGAAACGTTAGATAGGACACTAACGTATAAGTCACATCTACAAAACGAAGCAGAAGATCGGGATCCGTAGTAATCTGCTACGTTGTCTAATAGCTACTAACTCGGGAGTAGCACTCAATGTCCTTCGCACTGGCATGTCTTTGTGCTTTTCTGTTGGTGAATTTGCGTGTCCAGTGTGGCACCGAACACGGCCCGATTTGAACAAATACTCTGTTGCGAAGATGGACAAAATATTCTTTATTTATGGAACTCTTGTACAAAATTTCATGCTTCTAGACTCAGCGATTTCAAGTCTAATTGCCCTAGGTGAGACATGTCAGATAATATCGGGCGGACAAAACCGACGCCACTAAATAAGCTCTACCCGCTTGCAGGAATTGCATCACTTGCCGTACTAAGGGTTGCCGCTTGTGCGCTAGACAAAAAGAAACAAGAATGCTATTCCCGAGATCCCCTCTACGATTACATAACGAGCTCGGGCAGGCTTATAAGTCATAAGAGTTTCTTACGCTCTACTCAGGCCAACCAAGATAAACCACCCATTGTGAGAAGCAAACTGTGGAAAGAGAAGCATCCACCACGATCCATCCCGATTTCGTTAAGCCCCAGGAATATTTGCCACCCGGACGTGAACTGCAGGCCTATTAGAAAGCTCTCAATCTATTGCATACCCAAGAAGGCCGCTGCACACAATTTGTCAAAGCAGGGGATTATTGACTCATCCAACACTCTGTGTGAGTGCGCAGCTTCTGATCAGACCATGCTCCACTTACTGGCGTGACCGAAATACCCATTCACCTGCACCTTAGATGATCTAAATAATGCCACTGATGCCTCAATAAACGTAGCCAAGTGGCTACGTTTATTGCATCAGTGGCATTATTTAGTAAGTACTAGACTCAAACTATATTAAAAACCTAGGCAATCGGGTAAAAAGAAAGTGCAAGTACCTACCATCGACACTACAAGAAGAAGATCCCTTTAAGGGGTTTAAATAAGGGATGAAAGTAACATGGAAGTTTGTCATTTTTTAAGTAGGTATTTAGACGGCTGTTAGTTTCTTTTTAAGGTCAACCAACCTGATACATCAAATTCCTCAGCTCATTAACATGTCTCGTCATATCGTTCTTTACTATCTTGGGCCATCCCTTCTGGTTCTCAGGATTGCATAGGAGAGGCCCGATCACATCATCCGCCAACGTAATTAAATCCATGAGTACATTGCCTGACATTTCTCCGATAGTGAGAGCCTAAAACAAGTAACGTCAGTAAGTTATATTCCACAATTTCTAAAGTAGAAACCAGGACGTTTGTTACCCGATTCGTGGCATCCGTTTTCATAAATTTCGGCTGACGGAGATAGAAAATTAGAAAATCTAGTGGAATAGAAATTCCGCCACTCATTTTAAGCTACAAAGATTATACGTCAGCTACGGTCTGGGATTAGCTACTAAGAAATAATAATCTGAGTGAAAGAAAGAAAAATGCGTTTATTAAAACCTTAAAACTAATTTTAAAAAAAGCCGAAACAATGATAATAATCCCAAAAGGGCCTCAGCTTAGCATAATGTAATGATGACAACCTTCGATCAAAACTATTATTGATCGAAGATGACAACACAAGGTTTGCCGGTCTGACGCTGATTTTCAGCTGTGGAAAACTTAATAACGCTATCGCAGTTGCGCTTGCGACCACTAGACCAACCGAGTCAGTTTACTGAAAACTATATAGCTGCTGTAGTTGTGCAGTTTTCAAACAAATGATCACTAACCTTTCGGATATTTCCCGGCGTAATTTTCTCTTCTACGTTTCTGAGGAAATACACCACCTTACCCCTAGCGAAGGCCGGAAATGTCATAGAACACGTGAGCATGCCTGCTGTGTTCATACGAAATACAAGCACATCATACTTTGGAAAGTCGAAGAATCTGTACAGGATGTGCTGTAACAAAAAAATAATTCAGGGTTCGCAGACATTGGAGAAAATGCCCCGAAGCAACTAAATATTATGCCTAGAGGTGCGCGTCCACGCGTTATTTTTTCAGCAGTTATTGCTAAGCAGTGGAGTACCTATTCTTTGTAAAGTTGCTCCAAGCCAATCAACAATTGTTACATGATTGCATCATATTTTAATACCTAGTAACATAACACTTGTAGACATTACTTCACGCCTGTTATCCCCGATGGGCAAGGCAGAGTTGTACGCCCACATTTTGCCAGTTACTGAATATTGCTTAAAAATTGAGCAATTATGTTGGTCGTGTAACGCAAGTGCGTCAAAAATAATCATCATCATCATCATCATATCAGCCGTAAGACGTCCACTGCTGGACTTAGGCCTCCCCCAATTCGGGGGGCTTTGCCATAATCGCCACGCTTGGCAGGCGGGTTGGCGATCGCAGTATGGTGGTAAAATGCATAGAGAACGCTGCTGCCCATTCTCTAGTAAGAAATCAAAAACCAAAAAACCAAAGTCAAAAATAATACTTATAGATTGGTAAAATTCAACACTGACCCTCTCATCGCCAGTAATGAACTTAGTCCATTTATCCAACTTCTGTTTAAGCGTTTTCAGGATGTATTCGCTTAAAAAGTCCAACCGTAGATCAACATCTGTTTCTTTCTGTAGACAAGTAGTAGAATTAGTAGAGAAATCTCATAGCCGTCTCATAGTTCAGAATCAATTAAATCATTGTCACCCAGACGAAATACTTCCGCCGCTGGACATAGGAGGCCTCAGTAGCCGTGGTTTGGACACCCACGGTGAAGCTAAGAGGAACCTGAGGAGGGGCCGTTCGTCAGGGCTTTTCCTCCCACAGCCGACGACGTAGCGGCCAACACGTAGGTTGCGGTGTCGTTTGTCGACATCGCAGCTGAGGCGGGCCGCGATGTCCTAGTTTATGAGGCATCGCGGCTGAGGGTTGGAGGCCGTAGCGGGAGAGGAGTGCCGGTATTAAGGTGCGCCGCTCTCCCTACCTTCCGCGGCCTGAACGTGGTCGCCACCGTCCGATGGCGGACGCGGTGGGGCCGCAGGAGAAGAGAACTGTTGGTATAGCGTTGGCCACTTTCCCTATCCCCTGCAGCCGAAAACTGGTAGGGGGCGGGGCCACAGTCCTGACCCGTCGCAGGAGGATCAAGGGTGCCAGACACGAGGTCGTTCTGCGCCCATGTGCTTATTGGTCCCCGGGGTGATCACGGCGTGTTATGTGTTCATGCGCGTCGTGAATGGGGGTATCCCCCAGAGGTGGGTCCGACGACGGACAGCCGCGGCGGGTTCGCGGAAGAGTTCTTTCGTTCCCGTGTTCCCGCCATACGTGGCGTAGGAGGACACCGTGGAGTTTTAGCGGGTTGGAGTCCCACATAACTGCACTATCTTCCCGTGGTAGTGCAGTATGCATGAGCATTTCTCCACGATAAAAAAATAAAAAATGGTTCATTATGAGCCCCTATTACTGGCTGATGTGATCATGACGAATAGGTACTCAGCCAGTTCGGCCCAAATATGATAATGTATAGATATTATCATATTTTGTAAATATAGATTTACTTAAGATCTCAGGAATATAATGCGAAATATTGAAATAATACTCACACTATCACCCATGCTGCTTGTTTCTCAGAACACAGATTATTTAATAGCTACACAATTAAACCATTGTCATAAAATAAAAAATAATTGCAAGAACTATTAAAAATTCGCCATTGCACAGGTTGAAATTGTTTACTATAAACAAAATAATCGTCATAGCAACCGGATTGTTTAGCGTTTTGAATTTGGAGCCGAAACGTAAATTACGTGCTGGTGGTGCTGCCATGGTGCTGCCCATCGAAATAATGGTGTAATCAAGGATCTTATAATTATAATGTATAAGTTCCTTGGGTGTAATGTAATGCCAGACTACTGTCAAACTGAAAAAAGCAAATACAAATCCCTCTGAAATATCAGATTAGTAGGTATCTAGAGAGTACCTATATACAGGGCGTCCCATGGATATGCCACATAGAGGGAAAGTACTTTGAATATTGTAGGTGCAACATTTTACTGAATGAAAGAAGACATTATTTGAATTTAAAAAAAAAAAACAATTTAAACTGCATTCAAAGATATAAATAATTACATGGTTGAACCGGAAATCGAACCCGTTACACGAGAAAAATAATCATCCTTTAGCTTTATCATAAGTACACCTACCGATCGAAAGGCTTCATCATAAGGAGTATTTTTAACCCCCGACGCAAAAAGAGGGGTGTTATAAGTTTGACGTGTCTGTCTGTCTGTCTGTCTGTCTGTCTGTCTGTCTGTCTGTGGCATCATAGCTCCCGAACGGATGATGCGATTTCAATAAAAAAAATATTTATTAAAGGTGACTTATCTGCGAGTGTTCTTAGACATGTTTGATGAAAATCGGTTGAGCCGTTTAAAAGTTGTGGGGGGGAAAGTGGGGAAGAGTAACCGAATGTCAGCAAATATACTCGAGTGGGGTCTCAAATGAAAGCGCACTGAAAGAGAATATTGATGAATTAATCGAGAGTGTTCTTAGCTTCGTTTGATTCTACATTATATTGAGTATATACCTATAAAAAGTACAAAATAAAAAATTAAATTTAAAATTTAAAAACCCCCGACACAAAAACCTAATTTCCCTTTAAAAAGTAAAAAAATAATAAAAAATAACTCAATCTTAAAGTACCTAAGAATGTATTAATAATTAAATAAAAAAAAAACGTCGCAGACGTCGTTGATTGCTTAGTTAGGTAGTAAGACTATTGGTCATTAAATTGTTAGGTTTGAAGCGGTCCCCCAACGCGGCGTATTTTTTTTAAATTATTAATACATTCTTAGGTACTTTAAGATTGAGTTATTTTTTATTATTTTTTTACTTTTTAAAGGGAAATTAGGTTTTTGTGTCGGGGGTTTTTTAAATTTTAAATTTAATTTTTTATTTGCTAAGTAGGTAAATAGTGTCACAAATAAAAGGAAGACCATGAATTTTAACATTTTTACTACAAAATTAATCAATTTATCAAATGCACAAAATGAGTCCCTTTTTTTTTTTTTTTTTTTTTTTTTTTTTTTTTTTTTTTTTTTTTTTCAGGATGGGAAATCATCAAATGACTTCTCCCGCTCTGGGCGGAGCGGGAGGGCGTGTCAGACTTTTACTGACTAAAACCCACCCGTGTTCCATCAGTTGCCCATGTGCCAGGGTCACGGTATCTCTTTCGAACAATCACGCGACCCCGGCAGAAAATGAGTCCCTTCCTGTTGAATACAAACAAAGTCGCACTCTTTTGATTTTTTCGCTCCCTGTCGATTTTTTATCTTTTTGTGATGGCTATATATATACATATATATTATTATATATTATATTTATTATATAATATTATAAAGCTGAAGAGTTTGTTTGTTTGTTTGATTGAACGCGCCAATCTCAGGAACTACTGGTCCGAATTGAAAAAATCTTTTTGTGTTGGGTAGCCTATTTATCATCAAATCAGCTATTATTAAACCCATACATAAAGGTGGTGACAGGGACTGTGTTAAAAACTTTAGACCCATCTCTATTCTTCCAACGCTCTCTAAAGTTCTGGAGCGCCTGATGAATAATCGACTGATTAGGTTTCTCGAGGTAAACAGCCTTCTTTCATCTTCCCAGTTTGGGTTCCGGAAAGGTAAATCTACCAATGACGCGGTGCATGAGTTGGTTAATTCGATCATAACGAACTTAGATAAGAAGAGGAAGTGCTTGACGGTGTTCCTGGATTTGGCGAAAGCCTTCGATACAGTTTCTGTCCCACATTTATTGCACAAATTGGAAAATATGGGAGTACGAGGTCTTCCCCTAAAATTGTTCCAGGACTACCTATCTAACAGGAAGCAACAAGTTGGAATTGATGGTATGCTGAGTAATGAAGAGCCAGTGACATTTGGAGTGCCTCAGGGCAGTATACTCGGACCGACTCTCTTCTTGATTTATATCAACGATCTGTGTCAGCTTCTCCTTAGTAATGGTCAAATCTATACTTTTGCAGATGACACAGCTCTTTTCTTTAGTGGTGATAGCTGGGATGATGTTTTTGATGTGGCTCAGGAGGGGCTTAATAGGGTTGTTGTTTGGCTGCAGAACAATATGCTTACTCTCAATGTCACAAAAACCAAATACGTGGCATTTGCACTTCGGTCAAATGTGCTACCACCATATTCACTTTCATTAACGGCCCACACGTGTTGGTCAGACCATCGGCCTTGCGTGTGTCCTGCTCTTCAAAGGACAGATACCGTTAAATACCTTGGAGTTACTTTAGACCAATTCCTCAGCTTCAAACCTCACATAGACGTTCTGGTAACGAGATTACGTAAACTCATTTACATATTCAAGACCTTAAAACACGTAGCCGACCTTCAAACCATCAAGATGGTCTACTATGCCTTGTGTCAGTCGCTTATTGACTACTGCATTATTTCCTGGGGAGGAGCTGCGAAAACCCACTTGATAGAAGCGGAAAGAGCTCAACGTGCTATACTTAAGGTTGCTGCGGGTCTTCCCTTTCGATTTCCTACAGTCGAATTGTTCAAAAAGTGGGATGTATTGTCAATAAGACAAACTTTCGTTCTGCATACAGTTCTGAAAAAGCATTCGGAGCTAGTCTACGATTCGCATTTATTAAAAGATAAACGAAGAAAAGGTACTGTGTGCAGTACTACTTTCTTTCGTGTAAGTTTGTCCCACAAGTTCTTTTGCTACCTAGGGGATTATCTTTATAATGTTATAAACAAGGGGCAAAATATTTTTCCTCTACTAAAACCCAGTTGTAAGCAAAAAGTAACTGATTTCCTGAAGACTCTTTCCTATGAGGACACAGAGAAGTTGCTCCACTCAATTAAATAAAACTTGTATTCAAATCATTACCTTCACATTCACTCACTACCTTTCACCTACACATTCACTTCTATTCACCTACATAGTCACCTCCATTCACCTACACATTCTACATCATTCATTTACACATTCTCCTCCATTCTTCTTCACATTTACCTCCATTCTCGTACACATCAACAACATTCATCTACACATTCACAACCATAATGTTCACAATGCACCCCTTGACTGCTACAGTTGTGTTATTTTATTTTCTTATTTTGTATTAATTTTCTCAAAAAATTTGTTTTAATTGTTTAATTGTTCTAGTTATGTATTATTACTATTTTTCTTTTTGGTTTTAATTGCATTTTTACCTAATAATAGTTTAGTAAGAAACACATCTTACCCACCTGTCTATTGTATCATGCCACAAAATGGGGTCTGGTGACCTGTAATACAGGTTTTTCTTAAACCTACATCAGGCACCAGCTCTCACAATGTGAATATTGTTATAAGTAGTCAAAACTGTTATGCTACAAACCATTGTGAGAGAAATAAATAAAATTTTATTTATTATTATTTATTTATTTATCGAGAAAGGCTATAAGCTATATAACATCACGCTGCAACCAAGAGGAGCGGCGCAGTAATGAAAAATGTTGCAAAAACAGGGGAAATTGCACGGGTAGGCGATTCCACGCGACGGGAAGGGTCGGGGGAGCGAGAATTTTAACGCGGATGAAGTCGCGGGCAGAAGCTAGTTTAGAATAATACCTCTAAGTTCTGCTTGTAGCTTGTGGACACTTTCATACTAGTTCTTGTAAACTAATTTTTTTACATAACCCCATAAAAAAATCTAACGAGGTTAGATCTGGGGATCTCGGCGGCCATCTTATTTGTCCATTTGTCCCTATCCAGGGATGAAAGTGATCATTGAGATAGTCCCTTGTTCTGTGACTGTTATGAGCCGGAACCCCATCATGCTGAAAAGTAAGGTTTTGTCGTTCTGCAAACGGAAGATTATTTAACTCGTTTCTCAAAATCTCAAGTATTTCTAAAACCTTTCCGTATTCAAATGCCCTTCGTAAAAATGTACTAAGAGAACCCGGTTTTTTTTTATTTGTTGCATACAACCTGGACCAGGTACCTACTAATTACGTATCTCTTTATCATTTTATCATGCACTTAAATAATAATAGGTAAATGATGCGCACTTCTCAAGTGGGTACATTTATTAGTAATAGGTACTTATGATAATGTCAGTTGTATGTCCTTACGGCAATGGTGCCGATTCTGTTGTACACGAACTAAACTAACTAAACTATCTCTAAAATTCCTTACTTTTGGCTATGAGAATTGTAACGCTATTCTGCAAGGAAAAATCTCTAAATTAAAAAACTATTTTGACACGACTAAAATCGAATTTGACAATCGCGACTCAGCGTGGTATTTTTTTTTTCTTTTGTTTTCGCAACGTTTACTTGTGTGTGCATTGCGTAGAATGAATTTTTTGAGAGACGAAGGCGCGTGCTAGGGTGCAGCCTGGACGTGTTTTATATGGAATTTTTCACTTTTGTTTGAAAAATATAAAAAAAATGTTATCCACGTGTTGATATTTAAATGTTCCGGGGTATACTAAGGGGGTCGAAAATTTCATTATTTTTGCGATGGGACACGCCGTTTTCAAGATATAAGCAAAAAGAAAATAAAAAATACAGAACTGTTTATGCACGTGAAGGCAAGGCGTTGTTGAGAATTTTAGTTCATGACCACTAGTTTTATTCCACACCTTTTTAATCGCGCTTAAAAATAGTCAGATTTAGTTAAAATAAATTATTATAGTCAAAATTTTTGGTGAAAACCGGCAAACTCAGAATAGCAAAATTGACATTTTCACTAAACTAATAACTCAGTGCAATCTTAGTGCTGTCAAACTAAAATATAGTTAAGTTGTGTCACTTTAGTCTATTTCAGAATAGGAAATCGTCGTTTGACAGGAATAAACCAAATTTTAGTGATTTTTAGTTTAGTTTAGAGAATTTTGTGACAACAGAATCGGCACCAATGTCAGCTTTTCATTTTTCTGAACTAAATTTCACATCAAATGTTAAAATTCATGGTCTTCCTTTTATTTGTGACACTATGTTATTTAGCAAAAAATAATCCTTATGATGAAGCCTTTCGATCGATATGATAAAACTACAGGATGATCATTTTTCTCTTGTAACTGGTTCGATTCCCGGTTCAATCATGCAATTATTTAAATATCTATGAATGCAGTTTAAATTGTTTTTTAAATTCAAATAATGTCTTCTTTCAGTAAATTGTTCCATCTACAATATTCAAGGACTTTCCCTCCATGTGGCATATATCCGTAGGACGCCCTGTATATTATTCGGTATCTGGGATACGAACACCAGCCAAGCAACCACTGCATTTTGGAGTGTCCTAATAGGAAATAAGTAGGAACCCCATACGACAGTCATAAGTGAAACTGTGATGTGCTTATGATAATAAATAAATAATTTGAGTAAATTATGTATGATGAAAATGTTCACACCATAGTCGATAGTCTTCTACATCTTCAAATACACTGAAAAGGAACGACATTACGTCAATGTCAATTTTATTTTACGCGCCAAAATCCGGCTTGTGTGTACGTAAACTTGTAAAACACCTTGTTTTGTGATCGAACGTCCTTGTTGAATAAAGTTGAACTGTGGAAAATAAAACTGATTTGTAAAAATGGAAGGATTTGATGATCCCGGTGTATTCTTTTCCGATAACTTCGGCGTTGAGGAGAATGAGTCTCAAGATCAACTTAACCTACAAGCTGTGAAAAAGAAGTTCAAAGAATTTATTCGACAGTTTCACACGGGTAACTTTAACTACAAATACAGGTAAACCTCTTTAGAAAACTAAAAGAAAATAACATTTCGAGTTCGTAAACATCGTAACTTCATAAATGTTTTTGTTTGAAAAATAGTTAAAACTATCCACTGTTTTATTTTCAGAGACGCTCTAAAACGCAACTATAACTTAACTAATTATTGGGTTGTGATTAACATTGAAGATTTATCGAGTTTCGATGAGGTTCTAGCAGAGAAATTATACAAGAAACCCACAGAACATTTGCCTATACTCGAAGAAGCTGCTAAAGAGGTATGCATTAAAAACTTTTCATGCTACCAAATCGCGTTATGTCTAAGAATGTACTTGATGAATGTTGCTGCTCCTATGGTATTATAACGAAGCTTTTATACACATTTTCAGCTGGCGGACGAACTGACTGCACCGAGACCTGAGGGAGAGGAGAAAGTTGAAGATATTCAAGTTCTGTTGTCTTCAGATGCCCATGCTGCTAATTTGAGAGAGCTGAAAGTATGTAACTTCAAAAATTATGTCTTTGGATCCCAATAAAAAACATCTATAATCCTTGAAAGACACAGGTGTACCTATAGGAACCACATTTTGTCATTTATTAGGGAACAAGCCTATTGCCATAAACCAAGCACAAATCCAGACTCCAAGCTGCTACTGAGACTGTTTTGATGAAAAACCCCAATAACACTATCCAACCTGGGAATGGAACCCAGAGGGGTAATTGCAGAACTTTTTATCAGTAGGAATTGGTTTAATATTCATAGTTAAACAACATTCATTGCGTTATTTACGTTGCTGAGCCGACAATTTATTCGAACAAATGACGCAATGGTTTAGAAATAATCTTCAATCCCATTCAGATTCTGATAAATTGTGCGTTTCCCAATTAGGGTGCAGGACTTCATGCTCTGATATAATAAAATGCTATTATTAGTATTTTCTATAGTCTTGTCATACATTCCACTTATAATTAACATAATCTTTATAATTTTTCAGTCAGAAACCGTCTCCCGACTTGTTAAAATCCCTGGAATTGTAATATCCGCTTCAGGCATCAAAGCAAAAGCAACAAAGATATCTATACAATGCCGCTCATGCCGCAACATCATCCCCAATTTACCAGTGAAGCCAGGACTAGAAGGATATGTAATGCCCAGGAAATGTAACACGTAAGTCAACCAATGGAATTAAAACATGTAATGATAGTATGGTCTGTTCCAAAAATATGTGAAGAAAGTGTTAATATTCTTTGTTCAGGTTAAATTCTGAAACAATAACTGACTAAAGGGAATGAGTAACACTTTCATCTGTATTTATGTAATAGGTTTCAACTTTAAATATCACCACATTTTCCAATAGTTATTGTTTGAATATAAATAATGTATTGTATAGTTGTAATGTTAGTGTAATTTAAAACTATCATCGAAAATTTTGGTTATAAAATTTGCCCCATCGTGAAATGAAATAAATATAATCAGTCAACTCCTCCAGCAGTGGACGTCTTTCAGCTGAAATTATGAATTAATGACTCAATTTGGAAGTAGCAACTTTATTTTTAGACCATTTATTTTGCATTTTCTTGAAATACTTCTAAAACAGACATTACACCACAGCAGACTGCAGTATTCTAAAACCAATTTCTTGTCTTTCTTGCAGCGAGCAAGCTGGACGACCAAAATGCCCCTTAGATCCTTACTTCATTATTCCAGACAAGTGCAAGTGCATTGACTATCAGGTACTTACAGAAAAATCATTCTCTCTTAGATATTAAGAAACTGTAATTCATGTGTATATTATTTCATGTACTTATTAAATAATTATAGACGCCAGCACTTAAAGCTACTACAATCTGACAAATTTCTTTAATAGATTTTCAACTTTATCGCCGAAGTATTAAGTTCAAGATTGATTGGGAAAATTTGACAGTTTCGGGTAGTTAGATGTGCTGGCGTCTGTACATTACATTTTCTTCCGTCCGACTTTTACTTTATCAACATTGACTTTGTCTATCTATGGAGAATGTTGGTTGCACATTTGTACAACTCCTTATGTTGTTTGTTCTTCCGTATAAAAGATAGGCTCTTATAAATAAACTGCATGTTTTGAAAAGTCATACAAAAATTTACTTGCAGAACACTTAAAATAATAAAATCTTAGCCTACAACATCCAAATGCATTTTATCTGTTAACCCTTTGACCGCCAAGGACGCAATAAAGCGTCATTGAATAACTTGCCTCATACGCCAATGACGCCTTAAAACGTCAATATCTCTCGCATTTTCGACTAACAAAAAAACACGTGTAATGTTGAGTTTTAGCATTGCTTATGGATACAATGGTTAATCTCACTTCCGATCTGTATATTTATGCAAAAAGTAATAAGAGAAACTGTCTAATTATGTACGAAACACACCAAAATATTTTCTTCAATAAACGATCATTTAGAGCTCCTTCCTGAACGCCAGTGACGTATAAAAGCGTCACGTAGTGTTGTGACTACCCACAAAATAATTAAAATTCTACCCAGTAAGTAGGTAGGTTAAAAAAATGTTATGGACCTATGTACGATCATAATTGTTTTTTCGTTAGTCGGTACCTAACGAATGATTGTATTTTTGGTGTGTGTAGGTTATTGTCGCCACTAATTGCATATTTTTTCACTACTTTGATTAAGCAATATGGATACAAACAAAGGTGAGTAAATAATTATTTCCTTTTTCTTCAAATTCATTATAATATGATAAAATAAACAAGGTTTTTTCCATTAAAACTTAACGTAGGTTTACCACTATACTGATCAGATGTATTAATGATCATCTAAATAAAAGTAATGACGACGTTTTGACGAAGAATATTATGTGTATATACTACCACTAAGTAGTTAAAATATAGCGATATTATTTTGAACGAAGCTGACGTTATCGATCTCTAGGCAACGTGGCGGATGGATGACAATTAATTGCCTTATTTATTTTCCAACTTTTAGTACACAGGGCAACCAAAACTAACTAGGGCATGAAGGGAAACTATATTCAATTTTGAATATAGCAAGTTTTACTGTTTGGAACTCTTTTTAAAGAAAAACAGTATTCAACTATGTCTATAACAAAAGCTTTGAAAACTCTTGTCTAACACTATGTGGTTCTTTTTTTTCAGATTTAAAGCGTGGAAGAGAGCAGTCACCTAGCAACTTATCAGGAAATATTCGACAAAAAAAATATCATGAAAAGATTGAGATAGCAAAACCTCCATGTTCGGAATGTGTTAATCATCAAGACAATGATAAGAGAAACTTGTTTTTTTCTCAACTATTAAATGAAGAGTTGATGTACATAAAACCATGTATACGTACGCGATGTTATATAAAAATGTTAAATTTTTTACAAACGGCCAAAAACTCTCATTTTGATGAAATAGATTTAACGGCGGATACTCAATAAAAATTATACTGTGGATTTATTGTTATTATTACTATAAAAAAGCATGCATGTAAATCCCGATCCCGGCTGATATGAATACTGAATTAACAATCATAAAAATAATATCGATAACGTCCTGCACGGCACTATTCCTCGCAGAATTGTATCTACTGCAATCGCCATTGACGATTTAAAGCGTCCGCTTATGACATCATAGGCGTTTGTGCAGTTATTTGTAGTGTTGGGATGTGTGGGTAGTATAAAACATATTTTTATAGATATACCCTCGAAGAGGAAAATAATATGTCTTCAATAAGTGACTCGTTGATAGTGTCATTAAGTACGTTTTGTGTTAAACTCTACTGCAATATTGTACATTTACTGAAAAATATGGATACTGATGAGCTTCTTCGTATTTTGGAAGGTGTCGATGATGTTGGGATTATCTATGAATCTGCCTCAGATAGAGAAATTGACGAAGAATTAGAGGTGAGTATTTTCCAAGCTCGTTATCTATGGCCTAACCTTACCTAATTATATTCGATATTCTTAGCTTAATTTTTTTTTTAAGGCGGCGTTACAAACTCCGGAAAATGTTTTTGATGAAACTCAGAATCTTCCAAGTTCAGGCACAAGTTCGACAAATTCTTTACAATGGTCAAGTCAACCATTAACAATTGAGAAACCTACTTTTGATATTTTTTGTAGTGGTCTTTCACCGTCATTGAACATAACATCTTCGACTAGTGAATTGGAGATTTTTGAAAAGCTTGTGGACGAAGAGTTGGTAAAAAAAATTGTGTATTATACTAATCGTTATCATCGTTACTTTATTCTTAACACAGACATAAGGAACCATTCGAGACTGCAGGCTTGGCACGACGTGACCGTGTCAGAAATATACATGTTTTTGGCAATTACAATGTTAATGGCAAGGAACAGCCGCTTAACAATTGAAGAACATTGGTCGACAAACCCATTATTGAACTCGCCAATTTACGGTACTTTAATGAGCAGGAATAGATCGACGATACTAGGTATGTTGAATTTTTCTGAGTCAAGGCAGAGGCAGGCAAATGATCCAATATTAACAAAAATAAGTACAGTCATAGATGATGCGAGACAAAAATTTCAAAACTCGTTAATACCTTCCAAAAGTTGTGTATAGACGAAAGTATTGTGCCATTTAAAGGAAGATTAATCTTCAAGCAATATCTACCGAAAAAACGGAATCGATTCGGGATTAAACTGTTTGTTTTATGTGATGTTGAAACCAAAATCATATTAGATTTCATTGTATACACTGGTAATGAAACCGAAATAATACGCAATACGGATTTAGGTGTTACTGGATCTATAGTTCTTACTTTATTACAAAAATATTACTTAACAAATAGAATAATATATATGGATAATTGGTACAGCAGCCCCAAATTATTTAATTTTTTATTGGATCAAAATATTGGCGCATGTGGGTCTGTACGAAAAAACCGAAAAGAAATGCCAAAATTTAGAAAACTTAAGAAGGGAGAAAGGGATGTTAAATTCAGTAACAACATGATGGCTTTAAAATGGCACGATAAAAAAGATGTTTACATGATTAGCACCATCCATAAAGACGAAATGGGCCCTAGTAACAAAATCGACCATTCTACTGGTTTGCCGAAAATGAAACCGGAATGCGTTTTGTATTACAATAAAATTATGGGAATAGTTGACACAAATGACATGATGTTAAGTTCGTTACACACTATAAGAAAAGTAACGAAATGGTACAAGAAACTATTTTTCCACGTGATTGACTTGCATTTACTGAATTCTTACTATTTCTGCAAAGTTTTAAGACATGACGATAGCTCTTGTTTCGCGAAATACCAATTGACGGTAATTTCTCAAATTATTATAAAATACGGCGGGGACAAATGTCTTCCTATTACAGCGCGAGCTCTTGATCAACCAATGCGTCTATTAGGAAATGCTGCTCGCCATATGCCCGCATATTTACCAGCATCAAAAAAACTGCGGTGTAAATTGTGTTGTCGTCTATATAGAAAGAGGCGGGAAACACGATTTTGGTGTGAAGTGTGCAAAGTTCCTCTATGTGTCATATGTTTTCGTACATATCATGAGAAATCTAACATCGGTGGTTGAATCATTTCGCCTGTGTTACTATTCAAGATATGTTAATAGGTGAGCAGCTTTGAAAGTTTAATAAAACAATTATATTTGCATAATACGTATTGTTTTACTATTTTCGCTTACCTACTATATTCTTTTATTACAAACCAAAAAGAAAGAAAGAAAATACGTTTATGTGCGGCAAAAACGACGCAATGAAAAAAAAAAAGTACACGATAATAACAAGTTAAGGGAAAATATATGCGTCACATCCACGCAAAACGGCCATCGCTCAGCTTAATACCAAACCAACCAAATCGTATTTAATAAGAATATCGATAACAATCTAACATCACTATTTCTTTCATTATTGTATGGCAAAAATTCTCTTTTCCAACGCCATCGACGCTTTAAAGCGTCGGCTAGTGATGGAAAAATATGCATAATAGTGTTATTTGTAGTTGTGACTTTCTTGTTATAAAATCAATATTTATGCGGATATCTTCACTCATATTTTTTTCGTTAATAAGTAAAGTGCTTTATTATATAACTAAAACAGAATTGTGTATGTATAATGTCAATCGAAAATATTATTTTTCATAACATGTCCCATCACTAGTGAATAGAATTACAATTTGGGTGTACAATATGGCGTGGCGTGCCAGTATAAATTTTTGTCCAGACTTGTGGCGGTCAAAGGGTTAATTTATACTAAACTATTGTAAATATTTTAACTTCATGAAAGCTAACAAAGTTAAAAATTAATAATAGTTAAGTATAGCAGTTGTTAGCTTTATTGTGGATGTTGAGTATCCCTAGTTGACCACTAGTTGACCTGATGTTGCCCACTATTTATGTGTCATGTATTGTGTATATCTTTTGTCAAAGAGCATACTTAAACAAATAAGACTACTCTTGACAGGTACTGAAACTGCAAGAAGCTCCAGAAAGCATCCCTCAGGGTGAGATGCCGCGTCACCTGACGGTGTACTGTGAACGTGTGCTGTGCGAGCGAGTCGCGCCAGGCGCCAGGGTCACCATCTTAGGAATATATTCCATTAAGAAGATTGCTAAAGTTGGGGTGAGTTTTAATGTGTTTTACACTTTGTCCTAAAGGAAGGCGATAGTCGCGCAAATTCGCGATCATTTACATTAATTTTAATGTACAAAAGCTTCTTGATTGATCGCGCGAGTATGTCTAAACCACAGTAAGCCGACGTTTACACGGACGTATTGATAATACAATCAAAATCAATATTTTGGCGAGATTTTACCGCGCACTAGATTTTTAACTCTTGGTGCCTAGCAAAGCGTTCAAAAACCAGCCGCGTTTTTTTTTTCGTAACGCAAATCAACGATGTAAACGAGCACGATGATCGCAGAAACGGGGTTAACCAATTATTCTAGAGGTCGCCCAGTGCTCGAGATTCGACCGAAATTCATTTAAAACTTCATGTATTTCTAGTGCTTTTAGCTTGCTAGCTTTCTGCACTTCTCCATTTAATCTTTAATTGTGCCGAATTCATGCTCCTCCAATCGCGTAATTTACGTAAGAAGGAGACAAACTTTTTGCTTCACGTATTAATAATATACCTAGATAATGAAATTACAACTATCTATTGGCAGGCGTGACCAAACAAAGATATGCCATGATCATTTAAAAAATATTTTATCCTAACAAAAAAAGTATTTTTGCAGAGGGAAGGCCGCGAAAAAGGGTCAGTAGGTGTCCGCTCTTCATACCTCCGCGCTGTCGGTCTGACCGCCGAAGAAGGTGTGACTGGAGGCCTTAAACCTTTTACTGCTGAGGAAGAAGAGCAGTTCCGAAGACTGGCAGCTTCGCCAGATATATACGAACGTATCGCCTTGTCTATAGCACCCAGTGTTTTTGGGGTGGTTGATATGAAGAAGGCTATCTCCTGCTTACTGTTCGGTGGTATGTGTTCTTTATTTTTGGTATAGTAGTAGTATTATTTAAATGTTTATTATACCCTGTAAGATCTTCATTGATCACTGAATAGAAAGTCTGTCACACTTATTAAAATGAAAATCTGCTTATTTCGCGAATTGCTATTACTGTGTAATAGTGATATGGACGCACGCGTTTGATTTACGTGATTGCTGCACGTTAATCCAAATAATCAGGCGGATTTTTCCGTCCCGTGTGTATTGAAACGCTTGAAATTCAACCTTTGTGCAAGATTTCTTAATGAATTCTGTTCCAAACAGGTGCGCGCAAAAGATTGCCAGATGGTCTGACGCGGCGAGGCGACATTAACATACTGCTACTCGGCGACCCCGGTACTGCTAAGTCACAGCTGCTGAAGTTCGTAGAGAAGGTGTCTCCTATCGGCGTGTACACTTCAGGCAAAGGTTCCAGTGCGGCCGGTCTCACTGCTTCTGTTATCAGGGACCCTGGCAGTGTGAGAAACGATTTATTTCTGACCTCTTTTTTTACTGTTATTTCAAATCAGCTAACAAAATTCCGCAAAGGTGATGGGTATTGCTATCTTCCTAAAACAAAACAAAAACCGTGCTTTTATCATTTGTAACGTGATGTAACTGTAGATGTACACATCCTTAAAATGTATGGCAATACGTTATAACGTAATCGTAGACCGAAATTTAAAAGCGTCTTCATATATTTCCATACTTTTTACTTCGCTGTGTTATCTTGAAGCCGAGACGTGAACGTAACGGTAGTAGCGTTATGTTACAAATTTTAAAAGCGCACATCGTTTGACTAATTTCTCATTTCATCACATTTTGTAGTTTCCTTATTAAAATTCCTGATATCCACAGCGTAACTTCGTGATGGAGGGCGGAGCGATGGTACTGGCGGACGGAGGAGTTGTGTGCATCGATGAGTTCGACAAAATGCGCGAAGATGACCGCGTGGCCATACACGAAGCTATGGAGCAGCAAACTATCTCTATCGCTAAGGTAGACATTAATCTTCTCTAATCTATATTGGCAACAATTTAACAAACGTTTGAACGATAAAAATGTTTGATAAATTCAACTCATTAATTTTTGTTTACAGGCTGGCATTACTACAACTTTAAACTCTCGCTGCTCGGTCCTGGCAGCCGCTAATTCTGTATTTGGTCGGTGGGATGACACGAAAGCGGACGACAATATTGACTTCATGCCAACTATTCTATCAAGATTCGACATGATTTTCATTGTCAAGGATGAACACGATCAAAACAGGGATATCGTAAGTATTCACAAATGATAGTATGCAGGGAGAAGTGTATGTTGTACACCCCACACTAGATAGGCGAGCTTGCCTTTTAATAAGACACAGTTACTTCTATGGATACTGAAATTTTTTTTTGCAGAAAATATTCGACCAAAAATATCAATACTTACGCAATAGTTTATTTGCATTCTACAAGGTGTATGTGGTAACTTAAAATTATATGTCACTAGCTTCTGCCCGCGACTTCGTCCGCGTCAAATTTTTGCTCCCCTTACCCTTCCCGTCGCATCGATTTGCCTGCTAGTTTTCGTCCATTTTCGCTCCTTGAGTTATAGTGAGTCAACCTTAAAAGATAGACATATGCTCTTGGGACTTTTTTTTTGAACTTTTTAAAAATAACAATCCCGTCATACATGATTTTTGCGTTACTTTAACCGTTTACGCAGCGCACGCAACGGAAACTCTCAGAAGGAATAAATTTTCCCCGTTTTTGCAACATTTTTCATTACTGTTCCGCTCCTCTGAGGTGTAGCGTGATGTTATATAGCCTATAGCCTCCCTCGATAAATAGGCTACCTAACACAAAAAGAATTTTTCAATTCGGACCGGATTCGATTCGGAGATTAGCGCGTTCAATCAAACAAACAAACTCTTCAGCTTTATAATATTAGTATAGATAATTAGTTGACCCAGCGAACTTCGTATCGCCTCAGATTCAATAAATGTTGTTATAAACGTACCAAGTTTGACAACCTGGTACGCGGTGGTGATCTGGTAAGCGTTTTCTAGCTGACACTCATATGTTAGGTTAGCTCCTACCCAGTTATGATGACCTGGTACTTCGAAGGCATAAAGCGTTTTCTAGCTGACACTCCTTTGTTTGGTAAGCTCCTGTCAAGTTATGATAACCTGGTACTTCGAAGGCAACGTTTTTGTCATAGTACCACGTTTTATAGTGACTTGTATTCTCTTTGACGTTTTATGTGACGTCTCACGGGAACGCGGTCGTAAAAAGGGGAAAAAAAAAAAAAAAAAAAAAACGGGATAAAAAGTATCCTATGTCCTTCTCCTGGCTCTAAACTACCTCCCTGCCAATTTTCAGCTAAATCGGTTCAGCCGTTCTTGAGTTATAAGTGAAGTAACTAACACGACTTTCTTTTATATATATAGATTATGGACCCTGTCATGCACATCAAAATAGTTGGAGAGAAAATACCAATTCAAGCATTCTTAGTATGGTGGTGATGTGATCATTTTTAACATAATCAGCCTGTATTGTTCCTTCTGCTAGATCATAGACCTCCTCCCTTCGAGAGATTATAGCCCACTCCAGCTATAATCCACCACGCGGTCCCAGTCCGTGTTTGGAATATGTCACATGTCTTCAATTTTTTGTTCTTAGGACATGTTTCCTCACGATGTTATCCTTCACCGTTTTGCAGTGGTGATATTTACATATCGTAAAGGCGCCTGGTTGGATTCGAACCCACGACCTACAAACTCATTATTCGAGGTCGATACCACTGGGCCACCACTGCTCTATATGTAGCACCACTGCTCTATATTATAAGTATCTTTAATTTATACCAATTATAATTTTTCAAAATTTTCCACTGTGCCACCTCTATCATCATTGATCATTGTTTATCTCCCAACACATTCAGTTACAAATTAATGAACATTTTCCAGACGCTAGCCAAACACATCATATCAGTGCACATGGGTGGTGACAGCGTGGAACGCGAGACGGTGGCTGGCGAGTTGCCGCTGGCGCTACTGCGGCGCTACTCCGCGTACTGCCGCGCGCGCTGCGGCCCGCGCCTGTCGCCCAGCGCCGCCGAGCGCCTGCGCGCGCGCTACGTACTCATGCGGACCGGCGCCTCGCTGCACGAGAGACAAGTCGACAAACGGCTTTCCATTCCTATCACAGTGAGGTACTTATACATTTTTCTTGTAGAACATTCAATTATCCAGTACTAACCCCACAAGATCAAAATTAAGCCCAACTGCATCATCGAAGATTTTTGTCGCATTTAAAGAAGAAAAAAAAATACACACACTTGCTTTTATCGTTCACATTAGACACTGGCAGAATAGTCGACGATAGAATAGAACATTAAATAATCAATTAGAAACAATACATGATTGTAGAGCATTGCCCTGCCATAAAAACAAGGCCAAAAGCCCAGCTTGCCCTAATAAAGATATTGAACTGCTGCAGAATAGAAAAGTCTATGCAGCCCTTTTGAAAAGCATCAATCAACTCAGCCTATCACAGTCCCCTGCTGGACTTATGTCCAGCAGAACGAAACATGGGAGAGGCTTATGCCTCTCCCATGTTTCGCCACAACACCCTGTCCTCAGCCTTTCGCATCCAGTCTAACTCGTCGGTTCACCTAGCTGGGGGGCGCCCCACGCTACGCTTGCCGATACGCGGTCTCCACTCCAGGAATCGTCTTCTCCACCGACCATTGGCCCTTCGACAGACATGGCCGGCTACGTCGGGCTATGTCGGGAACTCCAGTTCTTTTCCGGATAATTTCATTTCTTAGTTTATCCTTCTTAGAAGCTCCGAGCATAGCCCGCTGCATAGCGCGCTATACGATCTTGAATTTGTGGACCAGTCTGACTGTCAGTGTTCACGTTTCAACACCGTATGTAATTACGGGCAGGACGCACTGGTTGAAGACCTTATTGCGGGATAGGCGTCAAGAAGACTTGACAAAGTTTCCCAAATGCTGCCCAACCCAACTGGATCCTTCTGTAGGCTTCTTTCTCAAAGTGGTGTCTACCGAGCACCGAAACGCACAATGCATATATTTTTTTAATTTGAGATTTGTGATTGAAGAAATTTGATACATACGGCAATTCCTTAAGCAACCAAAATATAGAAAAGTATTTTTTTTTTATCTTTATTTTTCAGGCAACTAGAAGCCGTCATCCGAATATCTGAATCTCTTGCTAAGATGCAACTGCTGCCGTTCGCAACAGAAGTACATGTCACTGAAGCACTGAGATTGTTCCAAGTTTCGACATTGGACGCAGCTATGACTGGCAGCTTAGCTGGTAAGTTCAATAATTAAGTTATACTAGACTTTATCAACAAACTAGCCTTTGCCCACGTGAGTATGGAAAAAAATCACACGCAATTGTGTTCCCGTGACGTAAAGTTAAACTGTGTGTGTGCCGAAATTCATCCAATGTGCGGCGCACATCACTAAAGCACGACTTTTTCGGACATCTTTAATTAACGATGATTGTTGATTATATTTCAACCAATTTACCCAAAACTTTAATGAATTATAACCTAAACCTTCGTCATGAATTACTCCGCCCATTGGTGAAAACCGTATGAAAATACATTTATTGAATTTATCGTGTTTAGACGGAAACATCAGGGAGGACTTTTTAAAATATGTAGTGAAAGGTTGCTCTACAATTAATAATAAGAACTAAAATTTAATTATTAAAATTTAATTTCTCAAGCAGCTTCTAACTGCAAGTATAATAATAACGACGTTTAATAATGATTTTAGGAGCAGAAGGTTTCACATCTGAGGAAGACCACGAAATGCTGTCTCGCATAGAAAAACAACTGAAGCGCAGGTTCGCAGTGGGTTCTCAAGTATCAGAACAAACAATCATTCAGGATTTCCTCAAACAGAAGTACCCAGAGAGAGCCATCCTCAAAGTCATACACACCATGATAAGACGCGGAGAATTACAACACAGACTGCAGAGGAAAATGCTTTACAGACTCTCGTGATTTCTCTACTATCTGTTACCAATTTCTTACTATTATTTTTTTACTTAAATATCAGGTCAGTTTCAATAAAAAAAAAATGAGTAGTAATTTTTATATTTTATTTATTGATATCAAGAACAGTCCACAGTTTACTGCTTAAAGCAAGTACTTAACACAATGTTTTCATCAGTTTACAACTGATAATTTAAATATTAAAGCTAAAAGTATATCTTTTAATACTGCATTGGTGTCAATACCTACAATGTGTTGACACATTGCGATTGGTGGGCGTGATAGCAATGTAGAAGCACGAGGTATTCATTGACTAGAGTGGTGACATGTAGTATTCTTTTAATTATATTGCTCTATAGAAATCTTGTCTTTCACATCCTTGAAGGGATACTCAGGGTGTTTCTCAACACCTTTCCAGAACAAAAAGTTGAAAATTCTTCCTTTCTCTCCTTTATCCAAATTCATCAGAGTATCCATATCATCTTGAGATAACTCAAAATTATAGAGATCTAAATTTTCCTAAAATATCAAGACCACAAATCAAACATAAGAAGTTATCAGATTTTAGAAAAGTTAAGCAGTTAAAGTTTACCAGGCAATTAAGTAAAATTAAAAATCATTTACCTTCAATCTCTTCTTATTAGTACTCTTTGGAATTACAACAATTTTCTGCTGAACTAAGAAGTGAAGCAATATCTGTGCTGGAGTATTTCCAAATTTTTTAGCTATTGTCACAACTTCTGGCACAGTCAATAAATCAGGAAATACGCTAGGGCTGGAAAAAAAAAACAATTTCTTGTATATTATCTCGCTCACCAGTTTTTTTTGTAACTCTTATTAAATGATGAATCAGTACCTGTAATTATACTTGTTTACAAAATGGTTCTTAGCACCTGGGCTACCAAGAGGGGCATAGGCAGTTACAATAATATCATGGTCCGCACAAAAGGCCCGCAATTCCTTCTGCTGGAAATAAGTATGAAGTTCCACTTGCAACACTTGTGGTTTGAATGTTGCAGATTTCCAAATTTCTTTTATTTGTTGCTGATTAAAATTAGATAAACCAAGGTTACGAATAAGACCTGATCTTTGGCATTCTTCCAGTTTCTAAAACAAAAACAATTATTAACAATATAAATGACTTCAATGTTATAGGAAACCTTTCATTTGGGTCAGTTTCCCCATGAACATTGACTGCGTAATATGGATTTTCTATAAATAAAGCACAGTCGAGAAATTGCCTTTCCATAATTAAGTTATACTGAGATGCTGACCTAGGAAATTTCGTACTAGAAGTCAAAGACGGTTGGAATCCCATGACAGGCATGCATGGGCACTGACAGTAAGTACGCATAGCTTCACGCTTGTGAAACATATAGTCCAGAAATGGTAAGCGGAGGTATTTTATGGTAAATGTTGAATTTGATTGTAACTATTTTTTATAAAACATAGAACTTCAAATTAATTTAAAACCTACCTTCCATGTTGCTTTATGGTCTGTATCCATGTCCAATTCATAATTCCCGTCGGCGTCGATCTTGGGAGTCAGTGTAGTATAATCACAAATGAAACCAAACGGCACATGTATGAGGTACAAGTCCACATACGAAGTTTGCAAACGTTTCAGTTGTAAATCTAGAAATTTCTCGACGTCAGACGCCCTGTTGCCTACATGTGGAAGCTGAAATAAACAGTGTTTTTTTTTTAACTATTGAGTAAGTACACCAATTGTTGTTATTGTCAGTTAGTCAGGAAAAAAAATTGTTAAGACATACCTTGGTTGTAATAAACAAATCAGATCTGACGCCTTTTTTATCATTAATCCATTTATTTATTGCGTTGCCAATCGCTTCTTCATTGTTGTAATTAAATGCTGTATCAATGTGTCTATAACCTAGTTCTAAAGCCTCATATACTATAGGCTGTAAAACACCTGGTTCAGCCTAAAAAAAATGTGGATGATGATTAGTTACCTAATTGTGGTTCACACAAACACATTGCAATCTAAACATTTACATTACCTGCCATGTGCCTAAACCTACTGTCGGCATTAAATCATCTGTCTGAGATAAATTAACAAATTTCATATTTCTGATTGTACTATGATATGCGTATCTACAGTTGACTGCAGCTCTGAAAATCGAGCGCACTTGGAGTGTTCTGAGCATAAAAATTTAATCTGAAACAAGACTGACAGTGGCAAAATTTGGCAAAGAGCCAGGAAATATAAACAACCAATCTTATTAAATTGCGATATTAGCATACACCTGAATATAACCGTTGCTCACTCTCGGCGCACTGGGTTTATTATATTTTTTTTTAACACGTCCTACAAGATGAAATTCAGGCAAGGCAGTACTTTTTGACAATTTTTTTTTTATTGATTTTTCAGTGACCTTCAGGCCCTTTCAAATTTGGCGGCCAGTAGAATTTCCTTTGAGAGTTGCCATAATTATGAATTCGGACGAAATATCATAATTAGGCTACATACACATTAATCGATACCTACATTATAAATACGAATTCTATTAGAGCTCTTTATTTTTTACATTTTACCATCATTTCACCCCAAATTCCCCAAAACGACTAAATAGATTTTGATGACATTTGGCACACAGGTAGAAAATAACAAGTGTTATGCTTAAGAATAGATGCTTTTCATCCCGGTAAAAAGGAACGGTTCTTTTGGGATAATTTCAGACTTACTTTCAGACTTGTACACGCCAGCGAAGTTGCGGGCAAAAGCTAGTGAGGTCTTTATAACATATTGACTATTCCGAGTAAACATAGTGAGCCAAAAACCTTTAACTAGTAGGTATACCAAACGTTTTTCAACCGCCAACGCCAAAGGCCATAGACTATTGTCTCTTGTGGGTCCGCTATAGAAGGAGGGTTTTCTGAAATGACGTTCACTAGATGGTAGCACTGAAACATCAGGTCCAGGCACCTGTCAAAAATGTCAAAGCGCCTATATTTTCTTCAGTCGTGACCAGTCGTGAGTGTCGTAACTGAACGAAAACAAATGAATACCTACATTCATTGTTTAAATGTAGGACTTCTTGTCAAAGTGGCGCCAACTGGTGGCCTGAATTTTCTTGAACACCCTCATTAGTATGAACAAATATTTTATAGTGCGATTCACGAAAGTATTCCCTTCCCCGTAATGTTGGTATGTAGTACGATTTATTGTTTGTTTTTTTTTTTTTTTTTAGTCCAAACCCGGTGTTGTAACACTGGACTTATCACACACTAACAGGTGAGATGGCTAGCGCAAAGCCACTGGTACGATTATAAATCATAATAAATTGTGCGATAAAAATTACCAGTTTTTCATCTATTCTAATCGTTTAAAAAGCCAGAGTCGTTCTAAAAATAAAAACCAAAACTAAATTAACGTAAAGTTAAAAATTATAGGGGGCTCCATTCAAAAAACTTTTTTTTTTGCGTCATCTGCTTTCTAGTATGGAACCCTTCGTGGGAGAGCCCAATTCGCACTTGGCCGGCTTTTTAATTTTTTCCCTGGGCATACTTATACTAGGATACGAATGTTGCATTTTACCTGGCAGCCCTGGACTGTCATTTGTGACAAGTGGAGAAGGAAAATGGTGATTGGCGGGAAAGATACAAAAAGTTTTCAATAATTTTATATTTATTCATATAATTCAAGATATGGATGAAAAACCAAATAATGTTGAAGAAATTGATGTTAACAGTTCAGATTTCTACGAAAATGTTAACATTGAAACAGCTGCTTTATTCCACGACGAGATCTATGATTTGCTACTAATTGAGAACGAATCACACGAAAACTTTGAAGATGAAGAATGTGAAGATGAAACGGAAGAGAATACAACAAAAACATAAATACATATTTTAAAGTAACTACTGAAGACATTGAAGCTAAGATTCATCAGTGAAAGCAAATGTACCTATTGTTCTGAAGAAAATGCGGATATAAAACACGTTAGACTGTGAATCGTTCGCCATGCAAAGACCGAAGATGTTACTTGTCAGTGAAATTAGTGATATAGCAGAACAAAACTCTTTTATGTGTTCCCCGCCACGTTCTGGAATTACTTTCCAACACAGTTTATTTCAATTCATTATTTAGATATTTACTGAATACTGTAGAAAAAATTTAATTGTTTCGAGGTTCATTAGATTGTTTTTTTTTATGTTTAACTAATATTTTGTTGTTATTAATTAGATAATTTCATCGCCTCTCAGATGTACTTAGCTCGTATGAGCGGTAAACACTTTTGATGAACTTGTTATTGTTTTATGTATTTTTATTGAGATATTTAACTAATATTTTGTTGTTATTAATGAGATAATTTCATCGCCTCTCAGATGTACTTAGCTGAGAATAAGAGTAGTATGTTTAATGATTACGACTGAAGGACATGTATCCATGGTCAGGAATAAATTAAAAAAAAAAAAAAAAATTTGTGACAAGTGGCAATTGACTGACAGTTGTGTTGTGTACTTGTATGTTTAGTTTTGGGACTTTGGGTTAGATTTTGTTGTGAAATCAATTTTGAAATAGTTATTGACACCTGGCAGATATCTGTTTCCCGCCGAAAAGGCCAAAACCTTTGACTTGTTCTCCAACTTATTTTTCGAGTAAAATAAAATGGGCGTAAGTTTATTTATCCTATCGTAATAACCATTTTTCGCGGGCTTTGGTTTTGCGGTAGCCTCACTCACGTTTCATTACATAAATTTATTATTGTTTTGGTTATTATTTTCCAGAAAAAAACACAAACCAACGCTAATAAAAGCAAAGAAAAGCGCCAAGCAAGAAAGCTGGAGCAACGCAAAATTGCGGATGGAATGACAAACGTATCTTCAGCCAATAAACTGAAAGACTTGGCTTCACTGTGTACAGAACTCCTAGTGTACCAGAATAATGAATTAGAAGTAGAAATGTACATCCAGCGGGTCACTGCCCTGGACAAGAATGTGCTTCAGTGGGCGATTGACTTGACGGAAAGGAATATGCAACTATTGTAAGTTCATTTATTACGGTTTCGTTACTTCTGTAAAGGAATTCATCATGACTGGATAACTAACCACCAGATCTATAAACTGAAGTCCTGAGATTATATTTGACTGGTCTGTAAAACCGCCTGCCGGACATAAATAATAGTGCTATCCCATTTTTCCTTTGGGTGTTGTAGAAGATAACTAAGGGAGCGGCATTCTCTATGCATTTACCACCGTACGAGTGCCACCCGCCTGCCTAGCGTGGTGATTATTGCAACCACCCTCCTTCGGTGGAGGCTATGTCCAGCAGTGTAAGTCATTCGGCTGAAATGATGATGATGACCTGTTAACACTATAGTACCTACTCCGTAAAACCGTAATGGGCTTCGACTTACTTCCTTCAAAAAAGTTTATAAAAATTACTATAACTGAAAAGTCACCATAGCAACTGTTTCTTTTGTCTTCTGTCACATGAGAATAATTAAATCTAATCTCCCCACCACCATTAGACTGCTAGAGAATGTATAAGGCATTAAGTCTGCCTTTGTACCTTTTTGTGGGTGAAAAGTTTAAATAAATAAATAAATTGTCTCTGAATATATTTCACTATTAAGGTTTAACATGCTTTCACCAATAGGTCACTAACTTGGAATAACATTCACTTAAATCATTCTATCCCTAAAAGTTTTTCTGCCTGAAACTACATCTCTCTGACACTTTTTCTTTCCCATGGTTGGACTACCATAGTCAAAAACATTCTACTCATCAATAAATACATTTAGTACTAAACAATTGCTTATAAAATTTCAGGTATGAAACTTGTGCTTGGGGATGGAACAAGGACCGCAAAGTGGAGGAGATGACAGACGACAGAGCGTGGTACCTCATTGCCAGAGAAAAGAATGGAACACTCCTAGCTTTCTCACACTTCAGATTTGATATGGACTTCGGAGATCCTGTTCTTTATTGGTGAGTAAAATCAAAACTTTTTACATTCAGTAACAATGTGAGGACTTACTTATCATTAGAAGAGACCTGCACCCCATTTGCGTAATATACGATCATTAAAAATCTAAATCATTTTTAAGCAAAATATTGAATGATTACTTTTGAAAAATTTGTTGACTCTACAACATAAGGCAATAACTGAATGTTTTTGAACTATCAATATAAAAGCCGTTCCTACTGGTAGTATATTTCGCAACTGGTACTTACCCATGTTAGTGAATAATAATAAAAATACTTACTTATTAAGTAAAAGGTGAAAATAGAAAAACAATGTCAACAGTTCTAAAATATTTAGAAGTAATATTTTAGTTTTTGTATTTGGTCATCAGGTTTTACATTTTTATTCTTGGCTAGTAGGCCTTTGATCTGGACACTCAACAAGGATTGTGCTGATATTCATGTATCATTTCTTGGTCTCATAATATTAGAATAGATAATACCTTCTAAACGTGTGTTCGCTCAGACGTGGAGTTGCGGACACCAGCCCGTTCTACCTATTACCTTCTAAACAAATTACAAGCAAGAATTATGTGTCTAATACTAGGCCCCCTTACCAACAGGGAACTTTGGTATGAATAAAATGCACCATTTCCCTTCAAAATGAGTGAATGACTAACTGGTATCACCAAAAGTGTTAACAGTTTTGTTAGATCTGAATGAGTTAAGATATCATCAGCATATTTTCAGCTTAAAAATCTTAAAACATACATTTTTTTTTTAATCAATTATCATTAGGTGGCTGCCCCACAAAGGTGCAACTTTTCGTAACGATTCATAGAAACTAAATACCAGATATTCCAACACACCAAGTTGCAACTCTGAGAGGAGCCTTCATTTTTTTTTCCGTAATGAAATCAGAATTTCTTACAGAATTACACCGTAATCAACGGTCTATAGAAATACATTTACAATTACCTTACAATATAATATTTACACCTACATAATACAATGAGTCATTTCCAATCTATGTTCATAGCACTCATCAATTGGGTTTCACTTTATACCTCCACAACACACATAAGAAAAAGCTAATGTTTCTTTTTAAAAGTCTTTTTTCAAAGACCAGTTTTTCCTTTGGCCACCATTTTATGCACCTAGTGCATAAGTATCTAAATAGCTTGTGTAGTATGAATATTGTAAGCAATGCTATGGCAGTATTTAATGCTACTATGTCGAGTAGTAAGTACTGGGGGTAGGTGAGATCGAGAGCCGGCGACCGCAGATGTGAGGCCCCTTTGTGCCTCAGGACATATTCTATCCAGTACACTCCCATATCTAAAGGCTTCATAGGCCGGTCCAAGAATATGTCTTTTAACTGTACAGCATTTTCTTTGTATCTGAAAAAATAATTGGCATCATCAGTAAAATACATAAAAGACTAGCTACTGCCCGCGACTTCGTCCGCGTGAAATTTCTTGTTCTCCCGACCCACCTAATCGCTTCTCATTGTCTTCCCGCGCTATCTCTTAGCTTAGCGTTCTTTCTTACTTTATATTTTCCTAACGGCCCTAGCGTGATGTTTATTAGCTTATAGCCTTCCTCAAGAATTTAATCAAATTCAAAAATATTTGTCCTAGTATTCTTAAATAAGTGTTCTTAAATTTTCTAATTTTCCGCGCAATTTTTTAATTTTTTTCTTTCCTAAGAACCTTCTCCGGATAATAACAAAGACAAAAAAAAAGAAAATCGGTCCAGCCGTTCACGCATGATGACGTGACCAAGGGAAATAGGGATTCATTGATATATGTATATAGATATAGATAGATGTACGAGTATCATCATTCTCCTACGCTTACCCCAATTTATTAGTGGTCGGCGCAACATGTTTATGTTTCTTCCACACTTCTCTATTAGTCGTCATATCAGTAGTCACCCCCTTTCTAACCATATCATCATTCACACAGTTCATCCATCGTTTATTTGGCCCCCCTCTACTCTTATAGCCATCGACATTCATACTCAAATCTTTCCTCACAATATCTTCCTCATTCCTCCGTATCACGTGATCATACCATGCCACTTTCAGACTTCGTCTGGTGTACTCATTTCTTATTCTACCCATTCGTATAACAAACACCACACATCCCTCTTAACATTCTCATGTCAGCTGCATGCTACTGCCTTACATTCATCCCTTTTGTGGAGGTCTGATGTACGATTATATTGCTTTAAAACACAAAACTTTGCAAGAGTCGCTTGGAACTACAAAACTTCGCCGCAATTAAGATGTTCCTCAGTGAAACTTATGTGACTTTTAAACCTAAGGGCAGCCGTGGAACAATCAATCAATTAATAGTACTTTCTGCCGCCCCAAAAAACTATTTCAGCAAATTAAGTGCACCAAATATATTTTTTTTTTTTTTTTAATTTTAAGCAGTATCACGGGTACAATCCCTATACTTATACCCCCACTCACCGCGACTTTCTCATAGGTTGTCAATACGTGATAAAAAAAGCATACTTGACAACTATCTATGTATCGTATTATGCCACTGGAGGTTATCTACACGGACCTTATTGTCTCGAACCATCGAAGCCTCACAGGTCTATCATAATTAATAATTTACTTGTTTCAATACTAGCAAGCAAAGAACATGCTTTGCTCCTCTTATGCGTCAAGAAGACGCCCTTGGGACAATAGTTTTGGAACCTTGCTGTGTATTCGATACATACCGTTGATCTGTAAGCAAAGCTCGTAATTTTCGCCTCCACGTGTCCTTGTCAGAATCTTTGAGCGCGACTATCTCTGCAACGCCCCGGTCGGCCATCGCTCGTGCATTCAGAGCCTGGTCTGCGTACAACGGCACCATAAGCATGGGTACTCCACACGCCACTGCCTCTTGCGTGCCCAGCAAACCACCGTGAGAAATAAACAACTTCACGTTCGGGTGACCTGTCGGAATAACTCATGTTTATTGTTTGTAACTTGCAATCAATGCGTCAGATTAAAAAAAAAATATTAATGAGTTGATGTAAGCATTCATTGATCGCTTCATTTCGAGCTTATCTCGGTCATGTACAAAAACGTGATTAAAAGATAAAAGGACTCTCCAGTCGTACCCACAGGGGTCGTGTTCAGTCTATATTAACAGTGAAATGAAGCTGATAACTCCGACTCACATAAGGTTGCGTGCTGCGGTATCCAGTCCATTGTGTAGGCATTGTCTGGCACTGTGAGGTTCTGAGCCAGCATGCGTCGGTCCATCTTGATGAGCACGGTCTGGGGCAGCTCCGACAGCATACTGAATATTCGAGACAATACGTCGCTTGGTATCGTTTCGATCCTGGACATTGATCCGAAACTCCAGTAGATCACGCCTTCTGGTGATGCGTCCAGCAGTTTCTGCATTTTCTACAAAATATAATTTAAGTTATTAAGACCTACTTTAATTTTTTACCTACATTATTCGAGGAATGTGACATCTACCAACCCGCCAACGGGCCCGCATGTTCGATTACAGCCCAGTACCTCTCGAAAAAACAGGGCCTGTGTCCCACCAATACGGTTACATTATTGGCTGATACTGCGTAATATTTTAACTTGCATGCGCTGCCAATAATGGTGGAGATAGGCAAATGCTTGAAGCCTGAAGGGGCAGTTATGGGGGATTCTATCAGTCGCTATTCGATTCAGATTTACTATTCGATATTCCATAACAACAACATAATGAACACGGCTAAATGAATCATCTTCTGACACTATCTGTTGTCATGAGGGTCTTAGGTCCTGCCTCGGAGCGATACGCGGTTCTCTATTGCATTTTGAAATGTAGGTTAAAGTGTCTTCTTGAATCGTCGGACCTGTACCTACTATGAAATAGATGAATGGCGATTGTATAAGTAGACATATTAATAATTTAGTAATTAACATGAACTTTCTCAACAATTCTGCAGCAGCCGATAACTTTATCTAATATTTTTACAGTATAATTTTATTGTTTGTGTTGTTTTTCTGACATCATTTTATTATTTCTTTGAAGACTTTAATTGCGTTGATTCATTATTATTGATTTGCTCTTAATTACGACTTTAATTAGTCGATACCAGTCACCAGGCTTTGTGTAGTTTGAGTTCATATTTCTATACGAGACTTCAGGGTTTACATAACCATAGCACCATTTATTAATTTTTCACTAGAACAATAATTCAAGATGTTTTTTTATAAAAGCCATATTTTAGCAGTCATAGGTACTATTATTTATTGTTCGTCTATCGTCTCTCGTCACACTATTATTATTTATTGCTCAGTTAATGTAAATGACTATAATAATAATAAGCTGTCAAAATTCATTTATTTTTGTAGTCGTGGTGTACAAAAATACAAAATAAGATAGCGAAAAACACCGATTATTATTAAGAGAAAAAAAAACATATCGTTGGTACTGCTTGTTTTTTTTTTTGTATTTGTTTTTTTTACCCTTTTCAACGCTATCCATTAGTTACCGGACACTATGTATGTGAGGTTAACATTATGTAGTGTTTTCGGAACACTTAATTTTTATTTATTTGTATAGAATCTTTACGAATAAATAAAATTGGTGTGTCTATTTGTAGGTAATGTCAAAATAACTGCTATACATAATACAAATAATCTTATATACATCATCAGTTCATCATATACTATAGATGATGATGTATCGAAGATTATTTTCTGCCGGTTTTAGATATTGGAGGTAAATAAATATTCCTTACTAAATGTTGATACATTTTCCAAAGGAAAAGTATAGGTATGAATGTTGAACAACGAAATTAATGCAGCGTGTCTTGCTATTTCTATGAAGAGGAACCGAACAATCCTCGAAGAAGATCTCACTAAACTGGACAGAAGCTTACAATGCAACAAATGACGTGGGTCACCACAATCACGTTCAGTTTTTCTGACACGTTCATGAGCAATACGGCGATCGTATGATGTCTAGACGTAGATGGCGCAGAGAGTTCACTTAAGAGGCTTGGGTAATGTTTCGGAAAAATCATAAATATGGAAATGAAAAGCTGAAAACATCTCCCAGGGTGCAAAACTTTCCTAATGACCCATTTGCCTTTAGAAAGTGCATACGCAACTGTGGTAGTTGGGATAACTGTTGACTATGAACTTTCACAATCGTTGATATTACGCGGACAGTAACAATAATTGAGATAATTTCAGCGGACACGCGGTCTGACTGACCCAGTGACTTACGTATGATATGTGCGCGTACCGCATGCGGCTCGCCGCGCGCTGATACGAACGATGATAAAAGTGCATTAGAGGTGATTTAATATGCTGATCAATCTCTAGTAGCGATATCAAATGATTGACGAGCCAATTAAATTACTATTTGATAAACATACGAATGGTACTCACGCGACAAAGGACTGGAGAGTCGTCCAAGTGCAGTCCACCGACTTCTACTAAAGCTGGCACTAGAGGCCGGACTTCGTTAATGCTGAAATGGCTGTTGGACAGAACCAAACTGTAGTTCTGGGCCAAAGACTCCAACTTAGGTCCGGGGCCAAATAACCGATCAGCTATAGCCTGGAAAACAAAAAGTTTGTTAAAAATCACTGTCAAAGCAACTTATACATTCTGTATCTAACATAACTTAAAGAACACTACTAACCTGTGATGGGATCTGTGATTTGTATCTGTATAACACCTTCGCTATGAAAACCGCCATCGTGTTTGCGAATCTTTCCCATAGCGACATTCGTTGTCCGTATCCGACCATGTAAGACGGAACATAGGCAGTTGCGTCAGGATTACCTAGTTGATCATTAACCCAGGGCAGAGGTACACTTGATAGAAAGCCGACCACCGGCGCTGCATATTTCCTGCCGAGAGGAAGGAAACAGTCGCTTCCGAATACTTCAACTATGACCAGATCGAAGGTCTCCGTAGAATTGAACAATGCTTTAACGGCGGGCACTTTGGCAACATTCTCACAGGCGTCAACGCATTCTTGCATTATCTGTTCCAAGTTCCGTATAAAATCAGGTTTTATGGAATCGTGTTGGACTGTGAGATTGTTAACGATTTCAGGTCTGGTCCCAGCGAGACTTATTTGATGCACGTTCGGTAGAGGGTTTTTCTGAAATATAAATATTGAATTGGACAATCATCGTTACTTCCAGGTATAAGGTATATTATTTTCCTAAAGGAAGAGCGAAACCTCCGTTCCTCATTCTAAACTGAACCTTTGCATTACGTAATAGCACATTACTCTAGTTTGCTATAATAACCTAGTCATGGCGTCAGTACCCTTAGACAAAATGGCACTACCTAACGGTTACATGATTTCTTCAATTAATTTGAAATAGTTGCATTTCCTGTTTGCATAATTAATAATGTTGCAAGAAAACACTTGGCACACGACCCGGTAGACTATACGTGGCAAATGATATCGCGCGGTGATATTATACGACAGACGAGCGAGACAGATCAAAGAGCAACTGAACATGATTATGAAATAAATAAGCTTCGGACATATGCCGTAAAGATTTGTATATGTACCCGGGATGACATTCATCTTCTTAGCATGTCGATGGCAATGAAAATTTGGCTACAAGTTTGACACCTTAAATAACGTCCATCAATTTCTATATTGATGATTTAGATAATCTTACGGCGGCGTATGTTCGAAGTCTAGGACACCAAAGAGGTTGGTTTAGAAAACAAAATGCTTAAGTATAGTTATTTAGATTTGCTCAATAAACTAGGTGCGATTGAATAATCGAGTAGGTACTGTAGGTAGATATAATTAACGTGAATTGTTCAATGATCAATAAAAATCAACCTTTGTTGCTTCAAGGTCTACTGCTTTAAACTTACTGTCTCTCTCGAAGTGCCTAATAGAATCTATCGACTCGAATAAAGAATCTGATGTCGATTTCAGCAAGGCCTTTGATAAAATTGCTCGTTCCATATTAATGCACAAACTAGCAACGTACGGTACTGGGCCCTTGCTGTGGCTGAGATCATATCTATCGAAGCGTGAATTGTATGTTGTTGTTAACGGCTTTCAGTCTGCCAGCAATTATTGCATGACTTCCGGTGCCCCACAGGGGTCACATCTGGGTCCTATATTGTTTATCATGTAGTATAAATGACCATGACCACTGCTTTTACTTTTCCGAGTACTTTTTTGTGCTGGTGACCTAAAGTTTGCTCGAAAAATAGAATCATCGGCAGATATCACGCTTCTTCAAAATGATCTAAACACAGTTGTTGAATCGTGTGTGACTAACAATATGAACCTTAGCTTTTTTTTTCTTTTTTACTGTTTCTAATTTTCAAGAAACTGAGACTCAGGGTACTTCATAAGTAATAAAAATACAACACGTGCAATAAGGGCTCTGGGAGTAGGTGGTTGGCTGAAAAAAAATAAGGTTTTTCACCCACATCGAAAGTTTTATGAAGAAAGAATCGAAAATTTTAGGGTTTGTGTTAAGAAACACCACAACTAAAATAATGCTGTACTTTAGTGTTGTACGAAGCGTTCTGGAGTATTGCACTGTTGTATTAAGACTACACTATGCTACACATAAGTTACATTTGAAAAGGATTCCAAAACGGTTTCTACGGCACCTCGCATTTTCGTAGGCAAAATTAAACACCTGCTCCCGTTTAATACTCGTCTCAAATATTTCAAAATTCACTCGGTATCAACTCAAAGAGAAGTTACTAATGCCTTGTTTCTATATTACTTGCTTAGAAATAAAATTGACTGCCCTAATCTACCGAGTCTCCTAAAGTTTCGTGCCCCAGCCCGAGATCCGCGATATCCTATTAGACCATTATAATGACCGTTGCGCAGAATAACTGATTGCTAACTTACCGATTTCACGCCTGTATAAAAATCTACACAAATATACTCAAATTAAGATTACTTGAATTTTGCGGACTACCTGAAGTATTCACCTTAAGTTATAATCTTCCTTACTTAGTATTAAACGAAGTCGCATTTCGTGTTTGTACGCTAGATCTTACGAGTATATAAAGTACGCAACGGATTTTAATGCGGTTTTCGTCAATAGACAGAGTGATTCATGTGTATAATACGCGGCCGAAACAGCTGGAAAAAGATATTCTGTCTATAAACAGTTTATGTGTAAGATTTTGGTTGATATCAACGAGTTGGTCGAATGTTTTGTCTAGATAAATTTTTTTCGTGTCTGGCTTCTGAGAAATCTCCGAAACAAAGATCAAGGCTGCTTTTTCAAGTCTGTCGTTTTATTTCCCACTTATGTGGGAAATAAAACGCAGATTATTCTGATCCTAAATATCAGAATCTCTGGGAAATTTGTCTAAAATACAAATTAAGGCTGACTTTTCCTTTTCTAACCGTTAATATTGGTGTACTCCTGTAGGAATCAATCCATTCCAAGAGAACTAGAAAGATGGAGCAGGATCGCGAAAATTGAAAGAAGTAGAGGGACTCCTTTGTTAAAAATAGGAACTAGACTGTAACATCATGCAAAACAGCTAAGTCACAACACCAACATATGCTCAACAACGAACAGGATAAAATCATCATACTCGGTACTTAGAGGTTTTGTATAAGTATACTATACTTTTTGAGTATCAATTACGTAGTTTTCTTGTAAATATTTATTTTTTATCTCTGTCCGCGACCTAACCTACGTTGGATTGAAGTCCGTATTCACAATAATAACCGCGCGTAGAGTTCATCATTATTATTTTGAATGTATGCACTTACTCGTAGATATCTATTTGACCGTTAGTTCACACTTCAGTTATTGCCAATAATTATCGGAAAGTGGGTGTCATCGTCTGATCACTGACCTTTACCTTTATGATTACCTCATCATTCACCGCTGTTATGATATCGTTGCATTATAAAATGTTCGGCCAAAAAGGGATGAATGAAAGGCAATTGCATGGACCTAACATGATAATGCTAAGCGGGATGTGTGGTGTTACACGAATGGATAGAATTAGAAATGAGTACTTATAAGGAACTCTGAAAGTGGCACCGGTAACTGAAAAGTTATGTGGAAATTGGTTGTCATGATATGTGCAGTAGGGAAAAACCAAAGAGTCGATGGATGGTCTGTGTGTATGATGATAAATGGTTAGAAAGGGGCTTACTATTGAGACGACGATTAATAGAGAAATATGGAAGTAAAAGGCAGGATCCTGCCTTTTTCTATCTATCAACCATCGATAACGATAAGAGTGAGGGAACAACAGTGCCCCTGTTTTTGCTTACAACCTAAGTAGAAACGTGCAATGTGTACTAGTCAAACTGTGACTATTCCCGGTTGCAATTGGCCACCGTAACCGAAATTAGTATCGAGATTATTGTTAAATGAGATTATGATTATTGATATATCGTATTACCATCTCGAACTAGTCATTGCTATATGATGATAACGACTCTTAAGTGTGAGACACGTTTGCACTTAGTATATTATCTGATCTAAGCGAGCAAACGTTATTGAAAAAGCTTATTGCGAGAAGATATGGTCGTTCGTCGTGATTGGTCAACCTCTGCAAATTTCATAGTTCGCTCATTATTCCGCAATGTTTTAAGACTTTGGTCTTCAGTGCGTCCTACCTGTTATGACATACGGTGCCGGTACGGTACGGTGGACACTGCCCAAGTAGCACAGAACTGCATTATAAATGGTCACTTAAGGCCCACAGCGGTAATCTAAGCATTTATAAAGACTTATTAGTATTCACCTGTGCTGCAACAGCTGTTTCGAAAAAAACGTGGCCAACTATAATGCTTTTTTCTGTACAGTAATTCTATTAAGCACCACAAACACGCCACAAAGTCACTGTTATTGAGCGCTTAGTAGTGCAGTACCCTATTAGCTGTAAGTTTTCTGAATAATAGCCCACACGTGTACTATACAACCGTTGCATTATAAGAGAGAACATATCACCCACTATAACATCATCAGTTACTTTGTGAAGTTATTTAACAAAAATTTAATGCTTTATGCTGCATACAGATTCACTTTTCCCCTATTAGTCAGGTGTTTACCATACACTCGAATAACAGCATGTATCCAAGTGTCGGCATGCGCGAATGGAATATTGGACGCGACGGGTTCCGTATGTTATATTTATTAATAAATACAATGAAATTAATTTATTTCACACATAACCCATATTACAAAAATTAAGATAAAAGTAACAATGCTGCAGCAGAAAAGAATAAAATGTCATTAACAAAATAAAAATATACGTCACATAGTTGAAATAAAATAAAATATCAAATTTACGTCGGATTTAAATTAAAGCACATATGAACAAAACAATACAAAAAAGCCTTTATACATAGACGTCAGTGTGTTTGATGACATTAGGCTGAGTAGGTACAAAAATGCCCTGCTACAAAAATCTTCTTATAACCTACCCATTTTCGGGACTAATATGGTTGCGACAAAATTAATATTGTTGTTTTATATGTTTCTGGTACTTACCTAAAAATTAAGAAAATTTATTAAGAGAAATCCAAGATTTTTTTAAAGTAATAAATTAATACCTTTCGAGACTTTTTAAGATTCCAGATTTCGACAATTTTTCTCAGAGGTAGTCAGCTAGGAAATACCGGTACAGCTAGCATCTAAAAAAAACAACGTAATTTTCTTTATGTTTATTTAATGTTCCCTTTTTAAAGTACATTTTAGGGTGTACCACCCTGGTCCAGGCCTTGAATTTTCATCTTTTTATAATTTCAAGGAGTACAAAAGTACTTCTCGGTGGCCACCATAGAATTTCCTTAGTTTTCCACTGTGCAGGAACGAATGTTAGATCGACAACACCTCTCTCTATAGTCTGAACTATTTTGAAAGTCTCGTTCTGTAAAAACAAGAAAAATATACTTATTATAATAGAAGTATCAGTTTCTTAATGACAACATTATCTATACAGTTTTTGAGGAAAAAAAAGATACAATAACATATTAAATACCTAAACTTAACGTAACGTAATGCTATTTCATGTGGCAGTAATTAAATTATTAGGCCAGAAAAATACATTATCTTTAGATAGGTACCGACTAATTTATAGGTATTTTGTCGCATATTGAATAAATCAATAACTTATGTATTATACATATAATTAAATTATAATCTCAGCTACTTAAATTACAATTTTAATTAAGTACTTATCGTCGAATAACAACTAAAAAAGGGAACAAAATGGCTTTAAAAGAACCACGGCGGAACCCTAAAAGCTTGGATCCATAAAGGTACTTATCTAGGTAACTGACGCAAATGTGAACCAATACTATTCTCCTAATCGATCCATGTCTGATTTGTATTTCACAAGTGCTAAACTATTTTACTCTTGGCTGAATTACAGGCCACATGTGAACACCCGTACAGACCTTAGCATTAAATTGAGATTAAAACTGTTCACTTGCCATCCGCCATATTCACTGCGTTACTTTGTATTATTATAAAATTTTATCTTTTAATTTTTGTTTATTTTAGAGGATATCAATTGTAAATATGGATTAAAAAATAATTACACGAAAACAGTTTTTTTTCTTGGTTACTTTGTAAAAAAACGAACATATTAATTTTATTTTCATTCTAATTTTGTTGCTTAGTGGTATTCCGAGGGCGCGTGAAAATTTTGAACTAAATATGTATGGTGTTTTACAGTAAAGTTACCTTCCCAATAAGATTTCAAATATAATAGGAGGAAATCGATGTTTTACTTACCTTCAATTTTATGTATGTATATTCTCACAAATGGCACCTGAGATCTTGCACACAACGATACACTTCATGTTTTACAATTTGACAGTTCATATCAAAGAAAAATAAATAATTTAAGTTATTGCATTACATAATTTCGCTCAGTGTGTAATTTCAACTGTATAAAAGTACACACAATGTACACATTCGTCTTCCTTGCTGTATAATAAGTAACACGTGCCTCATTAATCAGGCAATATGCAGCTCTTTAGGTGACTGTTACACACATAAATGCTACTATAATGTTGTTATAATGCAATTATTTGTCAATTGGATTTCTTATACAGCTATGTGCTGAATAATTTGTGCCCAAATTAGAGTTATATCCTCTGAGGATGCGCTGTCTACGCTATTATTCAGCAACTAATGCATTCACTGTGCACTGTTAAAATGCTGTTATACAGCACTTTTGTGCTACTTGGGTGATAGTCGGGCTGGTTCACAAATCCAAAGTCGCTCAACGCGGTATGCTTGAAGTTTCTTTGATGACTAAAATCAGAAATGAAATAATCCAGAAAAGAAACGGAGTTATTGTCAAGCTTGCAAAGTAAGCTAAAGTGGCAGCGGATTGGTCTTGTTTGTCAAAAGACGAGTGGAGCAGAAGTGGACACCGCGTATCGGCAAGCGTAGTGTGGGACGCCCCTTCAGTTAGATCGCCCGACGCGACGACGACCTTAAAAAGATGGCTGGGACAGATTGAATGAAGAAGGCCGAGTATAGGATGTTGTGGCACAGCCTGGGAGAGCCCTATGGCCTATGTATGTGATAGGGTGAGTTGATTGCTCAGTCTTTATGAAATTTAGATAATATAGAATAATTGCTGAAACTGTTACACAGTTATTTGTAGCCCCACTGAAGTGAGAACTTCTGTTTTCAACAAAAATCGTAGAGCTGCAAAACTCTTGCGTAACATAACATGTTGTCCGGTCGAAAGGATGATGAAAAGCCTCATTTTCATTATCCTTTCGACCGGACAACAAATCATATGTATACTAGGTGATCCTATCCTTTCCTATCCTTTTGAGAATCACCTAGTATAGGAATTTTGAATAACGCATAGGGTGGGGAGGGGCTTGTGGCTAAGTTACAACAGCCGCACGGGTCGACCGTTCAGGTTAAGCTACGCTTGCCGCGGTTGGTCTGTGGATGGGTGACCATCTTTACATACCAATACCCTTCCGTGCCTCGGAAAGCACGTTAAGCCTTTGGTCCCAGCTGTCTTTCGTAGATCTTAGAGCCGTTACGGGTCGTCAGAAGCCCGAAAGTCACTGACAACCAGTTTTACCAAGGGGTATCGTATTACCCAGTAGCTGGGTTGTGTAGGTCAGATAGGCAGTCGCTCCATGTAAAATACTGGTACTCAGCTGCACCCGGTTAGACTGCAAGCCGACCCCAAGGTAGTTGGGAAAAGGCTAGGCAGATGATGCATAGGGTGGGGAGAAAATTCGTAGAGACTACTTTCCTCTCTCTCTCACTCGTCTTTTATTTCAAGTAACTAAAAAGCTGTTATTTTCAATTAATTAATTAGAGGTAATGTAGTTTCCATGAGGATATTCTGGAAAGTTAGTATAAAACGCAAATTGTAGGTCTTAGTAATGTAGCCGTTGTCTTAGCAATGGTATGCGTTCTTTGGATCCGTAATCAGCACGTTTCGATTCGCCTGCACTTGGCGACCTTTATGCAGTCGATCGGAGAAAAACTTACTTTAGGAAAGATAATATGAGTACTTTTACAAGCATATTGATAAAAAAAGGAATATTTCTTACTTTGTTCGAGCACTCTCATTGTCATTCTATGTACTCACATATGCGTTCTAATAAACATTTAAAACACTACTTTATGTATTTACTATACGATCTACCGCGACATAAGAAAAATTCCTTTTTATTAGAAAAGTAAAATCGTTACGCAATCAATATAAGCAATGCCGCCACCTTCTAGGCCAGTTTCCAAGAAATTAGAGATATCCGAAAATAACACTTATCAATTGGCTGTTCATCTCACCGCATGGATGGAAAACGGCCCCAAGATCGAAGAATGTTCAAAATGCGGTCGAATTTGAGCTCATTCATTTTCTATAGATGGTTTGACACCGTATTTGACTCTACAATTTTATTTTGATTAAAAATAGTACTGCTGCCTTTCAAAATATTTCTAAATCAAAATCAGACTTAGGTATTTTAAACGGTCAGCTCCAAATAGTAACTATATTGTGGTCTATTTTCACGTTACTCGTGTAACTGCGATATGGATTAGCGTTGGTTTTACCCACAAAATACCTTACAACACATAAAAAAAAATCACTCTTATATATTTGAAATACCTACACAGTACAATATTTTATATAATAAGCGATAGACATAATTTTAATACTAGAAATAAAGACAAAATAGATCAACAATTTTTCAGATTAGCAAAAGTACATACATCTTTTATGGGGTACTGTGTTAAATGCTACAACAAAATTCCTTCTGATATATTGCAATTAAATGAAGGGAGGTTTAAAAATCATTTTAAAAGTACACTTTGTAAACGAGCTTATTACAAATTAGAGAATTACATCCAAGATAAGAATGGTTGGAAACATGCTGGTCTCGCTCCACTTGACAGTCTTGAGAGTTTATCAAGCTGGTTGCTAACTTAATTGTATTAGATTTATTTTTCCCTCATAACACTGATTTACATTCTATGATTACTATAACTCATACACTGACTTGTAACTTGTAAAAATATTAGGAAAGTTATATTCTTGCCTTTGCGATGTTTGTAAGTATGTGAGCACCATGTATCTATCATATAATTAATGCGTCTCTCATTGCTTCATTTTCAACTCTTTTACCTGTTGTGGTATGGTAATTTTATTTTAGGTGCATCGTCTTCACATATAATTATATAAATATTGTATACAAATATTGAAAACATTTTAAAAGAGTAACGGTGGAGTTTCTTGGCCATTCTTCTCCATACGAATCTACCTTTTGGAAGGGGCAACTAGAATCAATTCTATTTTCAGATAACTGTAGACGTTCAAAAGTGCCTTTTTTGGGCCTATTTGAAATAAATGCTTTGACTTTGAATAAAAACTGCGCAACCAAATAGAGCTTGCTCATTGTATAGTTAAAAATCATACATACCAATGGGAAGTGCGTGACGACTGTGAGGTGGTGGTCCCTCCGTGCCAGTGCCTCGAGGAGCCTTCCGTACATGGCGTGATGGCTTTTGGTGTTGGTGGGCAACACGGCCAGAAGACGTGCGGCCCGCGCCGCCGCCGCCCACACGAGAACCAGCCATAGGAGCCGCGGCCTCATCTCTCTGCTGCTCGTCTCCGTTTGCGAGGCCGTCTAGCCTGAAACCGCCGAACTCCCTACTGCTGATAAAGGCGTACGTCACCGCAGATAACAGGAGCCACGGGTATCTCCTGTCCGCCACCCGCGCTCCCCGGCGCCGCCCTCCCGCTAAGGAAACTTTCTACGACAACTTTTTCGTGATTTCTCATTGCTGGTTCGATTTCCTGCGCAAGAGTCATCGTGAAGTACGGTTGTTAGAAAATAGCACAAAGTGATTTTGCGTTCATTAAAATTATAGTTAAGGAAAATGTGCAGTTTCAGTGCATTTAGAATTAGTAATAGTGCGTGTGCGACGTGCGTTTCATTTGAATGGAGCTTATGTATTGAAGCGGTAGCTGCTTGGAATTGACAAAGTGTTTCGTTTCGATCATTATCAAACAAGGTCTGCATTTTTCAAAGGCGAAGGAGTAGTGACCCAGTGACGTTATACATACGTAGAACCAAGCTTTTTTTGGGTGGCGTATAAAAATAATTACAGTTTGTGTTCCTGCAGCAAATAAGAAAATAATATAAATGCAATGGGTGCAATAAACTTTGCCGTCCTATTTGACCGTCAGTCAAGGTGAATCAAGTGTTCGTGCGCGCGTGTTATATCATCCAGCAAGTGCATTGGTCTGTCGTAATGTAATTGTTCTGTTACAAATCACAATGAATGAAATGAGGACAATAACTCAGGAATGCACTCAAAATATTCAACGTTGGAAAACAAAAATTTCTATACTATCGGTAAGAAAACTAAAAAACTTCTTTCTTCTTCTTACAACATACCTATGTTTTACGCCTGCTGATATTTTATGCTAATACATTATAGCACTTCTATACAGCCCATGAAATCCAAATGAAGAAATACTAGCCCGCAAGTTTGTGCACATGAAACCTCCGATTTAAACCCGGATTTTCATGAAATTCTTAGCGGATTGCTAAACACACTGAAAGGAATTAAATTATGCGCTTGTGCGCTTCATTGTTTCTGAGACTGCGTCGTGCAGTGACTGATACTTTGTTTCTAAGAAAGAAGTCAAGCTCTTGACCTCATCTTGATCTGCCTATTGTAATGTACAGTCCACATGTTGCATAGGCTATGTATTACTTCGATCAATTTGCCCATTTTCAAGAGTGCTGGAGCGGTTGCTGCGCCTGCAGAGAACCTCAAACGTTACCAAAAATCTTCAGCTGTTTGGAGCGAAACACCAGGGTCATGGAGTCATAGATAGTGCCTTCTTTTCGAGATATCGCTGAGCAACTGATCGACTCAGAGATCGTGATCAGGAGGCTAGCCTATATTTTGAACAAAAATCAGCATTGCCATCCGACGTGGCAATGATTGCCAGCCTTTTGGCCACTTGTGCTATCGACAGTGATGTGGATTAATTGTTTTATGTCTTACTAGCTTTTGCCAGCGGCTTCGCCCGCGTGGATGTCGGAAATTATCCCGCGGGAACATACTACCGGGATAAAAAGTAGCCTATGTCCTTTCTCAGGCTCTAAACTAGCTGTGTACCAAATTTCATTTAAATCGGTTCAGTAGTTTTAGCAGGAAAGCGAGACAGACAGACAGACAGAGTTACTTTTGCATTTATAATATTAGTGTAGATAAGATTGAAAACCGTATATGCACCTTGCATATTATTATGAAGTTTTGGAAACGTGTGACATCTATGAACCTGCACGGGGCCCGCGTGGTAGATTACGGACCATTCCCTCTCACAGAGAGGAGGCCTGTGAGTGAACATGATAAGTTAATTAGGTATGTCATGTATATTATTTTATTGGTCTAACTAACTCATTCGCCAAGTGAGCAGACTATACCGTGGCATAAGGAACTTCACACCAAAAATTAAGTAAAAATCAAAATTATAAGTACTTACCTAATTTAATCAAACTGGGCTAGAATCTGCATTTTATGCACGTCAAAATTACATAAGACAGTCCCTCAAAACGCCCACCCTTCACCACTTCCTAGCCTTAGCTGGGAAGAAGTGGCGCAAAAAACTAGCTACCTAACTAGCTATCTATTCAGTTAGAAGAACTTACTCTTACTTAGATTCTATAAAGTTGCATAATGGTCTAACACATTATGCATTACAATGAACTTGGTGCTTTATCAGAGGTGGTATATATTTTGAAACTGTTCTCAAGTAATCGAACTTTAAACCATTATCTTTTTATTTTACTTGTATCTTAGTAGGTATTGTAGTCAATTGTAGAAATGAGAGTTAATTAATCCGATCACTCTCTAATACAGTGATTTATTTATCTTACGAGATTAATTATTACGTATGCAATTATGTTGCACGTTTTACTGCAACAATTAAAGAAATTGATAATAAGAATGTTCTGCTAAATCGCTTGCGGGTTAACTTATTAAATTATGGTTAGCACTGCAATTTACGTGTGGTGAGCTCTCCTTTTCGCGGTCGTAGGGCTATTTGGGCTTGGTAAGTAGCATTGCCAGGTGTCCCGATTTTTGCAGAACGTCCCTATTTCAAATGGTATGTTTCGTGTGTGGTTGGTTTCGTCCCGATGAACTGTTCGAGACGCCCATTGTCGATGCCAATTTTAAATAAACTTTTACAAAATTTGGGTCAGGAATAACCAAAAGGTTCTGTAGCTGCTAGCTGCAGACATGATAAACACATCCATACGCTGGCACAACGACCGCTCCACTGACACTCCCTCCTCTACCAAACCCGTTCGTATGCAAAAAAAATGCTTTGATATTTCTCACCAAACCATAGTCATCATAAAAGTTTTTTTATCCTTCCGTCGTACTATTGTAGCTGTCTCGGTTTTAAAACGTACTTCGAAGGAGATGGAAACTCCGCCGTCTTCATCTTTAATACACAATCAGCCAACAATGTTCCTACTGCTGGAACACAGGCATCCTCTCGGTGAATGGGCTAAATGCGGGCCCAGCGGGGTTGGTAGATGTCACTTGTCTTCACATTTTTAGTTCTTGGGCATGTGGTGTCCTCCCAAACTTACCCTTCAACGGTTTGAGAAGTGGTGATGAAATAATTTACACCAAGTAGAGCGCCTGTCTGGGCTCGAACCTATGACCTACATCTCTGTAACTCGCAGCCGTTACAACCTGCACCCTAATTGCGAAACGCACAATTTATCAGAATCTGAATGGGATTGAAGATTATTTCTAAACCATTGCGTCATGTGTTCGAATAAATTGTCGGCTCAGCAACGTAAATAACGCAATGAATGTTGTTTAACTGTGAATATTAAACCAATTCCTACCGATAAAAAGTTCCGCAACTACCCCTCGGGCCACCACTGCTCTCAAATATATTAATCTAGCTTTTGCCCGCGACTTCGTCCGCGTACATGTTGGTTATCGCGGTCGTAAACGAAGTCGCGGCATAAAAAGCAGCCTAAGCCCTTGGGGTTCAAACTTACCCCGTACCAAATTTCATCAAAATCGGTTCAGTGGTTCAGTCGTGAAAGCGTAACAGACAGACAGAGTTACTTTCGCATTTATAATATTAGTTAGATATAGATAATATAGATTTAAATGTCTTTGCAATTAACCTTGTTGGTAGTCAAGGCAAGGCGTCCTCAATCCTTATCGCCACTGCGTTAAGATAACAACTATCGTCTTTCCCTAATGCGAAGCTAACGTTGAACTGCAATGAACTTTGACCACATAATACTTACTTGCATACCCCCAGAAGCAGGTGGCACGTGTATCTTTAAAATAGTCTCATTAACATTCTATGTTATTGCATTAACCGAACAGATAATTTCCTACGATACTACGACATCTACGGTAACTATGTTGTTATTGGTCAGTGTTGCCAGGTCCAATCTGAAAAAAACAGAAGAAATGTACCCAAAAAAACAGGCGATTGAAAAAAAAAACAGTAGATTTAAGTTTTGTCACAGAAAGAAAGACGCCACATTTATAAATACCTATATCCGTGCATGTCATTTCAGTCATGATTTCATTCTATTATCCCTCATATGGCTCTATGGTCTCCATTTGAAGAGGTTCATTTGATTCCATTAAAAGTTTTCTTTTATTTACATCATTAACTATATTCCTTACTTACCCAGGAACCCAGGATCACACACAATATCGGTTTTCTACATCCACACACTTCGCGTCCTTTGCAGTTAGCAAGTAATCTTAGACCGGCGCCAACGAATGTCTCGATTCGATACTTTGACACATAAACGATCAATTTTTTTTTGTGAACTGTCAAAGTCTTATTTACGCAAAAAAATACTTTATTCTAATCCGATAAGAGCTTTGACAGTCCACTGGAGTCCGCAGAAACGTAGTAGGTCCTACATTTGACAGCAGTACAAACGTTTGAAGTATTGCGTTTCGCTTAGAAAACAAGTATTAAAGGTTCGTAACATTCGTAGATTTTGTTTAAGCTTGGCTTACGCTTCCAATCGGTTTGCCATTTGAAAATCAGGCAAATATTGATGTAGCCAGGAGTAAACTCATAAAATCCAGTAGATTCTCTTGCAAAAACAGTAGAACAGTAGACATAGCCTGAAAACAGTATATCTCCTGTGAAAACAGGAGACCTGGCAACACTGTTATTGGTTAAGTTGCGTCTACACCACACATGTATTTGTGCGTAGGTGTAATAAGCGAGCATGACAGAAAAACGCACGCGGGCACAAATTGATAAAATTCCAACGAGGGTTCGATTGGTTTACAATGATATTTTTACAACGATGTGAAAGCCGTTTTTTGTTTCGTTTTGTTTTCGTTCTCTTGACGTCCACACCACATGGCTCATGATGGAAAGCGATGGATTTTGATGAGGTCTATGATAGAACGAGCGAGCCCAGAAGAGGCTGACAGATTATAGGTGGATGAGAAAACATACGCTTCCAGAGAATTCCATACTTGGGCCGTGCGCACAATAAATGTGGAGGAAAAACGCTTCTAGTAAAAAAAAGTACTTCTAGCCGCATCATAAATCTAATGTAGCGTTTATAGTTGATTATCTATGATAGTTATGCTTTGTTTTCAGCCTAGTTATGAATACTGCTAATTCAATAATATTCGTGTAACTTAGTGCTAATAACTATTTTCTGTACCTTAATATTATCGAAATTGTCTACATGTTTAAAACCTTAATTATTAGTGTGTAAGTAAATTATCCTACTTCCTACTAATATTATAAATGCGAAAGTTTGTATGTATGGATGTGTGGATGTTTGTTACTCTTTCACGCAAAAAACTACTGAACGGATTTGGATGAAATTTGGAACACAGTTATTTTATAACCTGGATTAACACATAGGCTACTTTTTATCCCGGTAGTACGTTCCCGCGGGATATATTCCAACCTCCACGCGGGCGAACCCGCTGGCAAAAGCTAGTAACATAATAAATTAAGTAAGTCACTATTCATAAAACTTAAGTTAAATATTATTAAGAAATCAGTTGGCCTATGATACAAGTTTATCCTAATACAGGCGTCATACTTTGTACTACCTATATTATTTTCTAAGATTTGTACTGTATTTTACCAAATTTAAATAAATATTTATTTATTTATTTTATAACAACCAAGTGGGGTTGATACCCTGCAGTGTCTGATAGTACAGATATGAAAGGGAGATGGTAGGGTTAGCATGGTATGGATTCCTCATACATTTATTGTGATTATTATTAATGTTGTATTAGTGACTTGAACAGCGTTGCTTTATCAATGAACGTAATTGATTTCAGTTACGAGGTTCAGGTTGAGGCCGAAGGTCGTCGGCGCGGCCTGGGACAGCGCGTGCTCATCGTGCTAGAGAAGCTCGCTGCAGCCACGCAAATGCGCTGCGTACGACTCACTGCGCTCACGCATAACCCCTCCGCCTCCGCGTTCTTTAGAGCTTGTGGGTAAGACAAAAAACCACTTATTACAAGACGAGGTTTAAACCACGAAGCCAATTTTTTAATTAAGAACACAATACGTATAGAAATGCAGTTCTCGTTATCAAATTGGGAACTAAGTCTGTTGCTAAGTTGTCACTTTGTATTAAAAACATTACCCAAATCGAAATAAAGTTAGAAATGCAATAACCGGCTCAGAGCTTTAGCGTTTTGTAATAAGACGAAATTGTTATGATCTTGTGACATTATTTTCGCATACAATCAACATGGGTACGGTCAGTAAGAGTACTAATACCAGTAATTATAAAAAATAATTAAATACTTACACTAAATATTCAATTACTTGACTTTCTTTACACAGCTATGCTGTTCCACTCTGAGGTTACTTGAACTCTTTATACAAAGCCCTTAACTGATAGGTACCTACCTCATACATTCCATGAATAGATTAATTTCATTTTATCATCGACAGGTACATTTTAGACGAGACAAGTCCGGACAAAGAAGAGGCAGCCCACTACGAGATCCTGAGCAAGTCTACAGCAAGTAAACAAGGAGATGAAACTCCTGAAGAGAAATGTCCACTGAGCGAGGGCATGCGTGCAGTCCATGTGGCCAATCCTCAATGACCTTTATTTAAGTATTGTCTAGTAACGTCTAGAACATTTTCTTTAGATATTTCGTTAGCCCGCAAAGTTCAAATATTCTTGCGTTTTGTTTTTACAATTTGCGAGTCACTATAAGCTTGTAATGCTGGGGCCACACTAACGGCTAACGTCAATGCCCACTAGCGCGATAATTATTGCGATAATTTTTAACGCGCTAAAGTGGGTGGCTACACTTGAACGGTCAACGTGAATGCCTATTATTGGCGATAAAAACGGCGTTCATTTTACTTGAATTCAGCAAGATGGACGTTGACAGAGCTCTGTATTTCATGAGTGTAAATTTTTATTATTTGAATTTACTGAATCATTACCGAATTTCAATTTAAATACCGAATAGCATTCCACGATTCTTGAAACTTTTGACTTTCGGATCCCAAAAACATGGTTCTGTTTGCAGAATCTTGAGATTTTGCAATTACTTTCTCGTTACTCCAAACCATAGCCATAGTATGTATGTATTCCAAAGACAAACAAAACGTGCGATCCCGTCGCGCTCACGACGCACACTGACGTAGTGTGGCCGCTTCATCGCATTGATTCTCGCATTAATCGCTTTGATGAGCTATCGCCTAACGCCAAACGGCAATGTTAATGCCGTTGTCAAATTATCGCGTTAAGTCGTGGCTACACCTACGGTTAACGTCCATTATCGCGATAATTAATGGCATTTCTCGTTAGTGTGGCCCCAGCATAAGTGTAATCAGCCTATAATGTTGCCACTGCTGGGACGCTGGCCTCCTCTCTATGAGAGGGAGTGGGCCATAATCTACCACGCGGGCCTAGGCCATGTCTACGATTTTTTGGTTCTAGGACATGCCGGTTTCCTCACGATGATTTCCTTCACCGTTGTGAGAGCAGTGGTGATGAAATTAAATACACAGAGTAAAGTGTCTGCCTCGGTTCGAACTCACGACCTACAAACTCGTAAGTTGGGGCTGATACCAATGGGTTACCACTGCTCTATAAGCTTGTATGTTAATCAAAATATGAATCGCAACCATAACAAATATGTATTCTTTTGAATCAAAATTATCAATATGACTCTAATAATATCTAATATCTTAGGACAACCAACACAACGTTATCTGATCCCAAACTAGGCAGAGCCTGTACTATGGCAACCAGACAACTGATAAACATACTTATATATTTGTAAATACATACATATTATAGATAAATTACACCCAGACACAGGACAAATGATTGTTATTGTGATAATTCACATTAGGCTATTGAATGACAAGTTTATGCAATAATGACATTTTACGCCAATTCGACCTTAAGCGGTTGTATTAATTTTATAATTCTGTAAAAATATATTTGGTACAGCCACAACTCATATTTTGATCAACCTAATACTTAATACTTTTCAAATACGAAAAAACATAAGAAAATTTGAATTTTGCGTAAAACCTTCGCCCATGGCCCGTTAATTAAATTGAGTGTATTATCTAGAATATAGCTACAAAAAACTGAATCCCTCCGATCATGTATTGTTAATTAATCATCATAAGCTTACAAAAGACTGTTACATCGATATTATGTGCGTTGACATAGCAATAAGTTACTTAAATCTAAATAAAACTCTGAATAGTGCTTGAATAATCGTCTCTAGTAGAATTGAATCGTAGTTTTAATAGTCTAAGTAATTAAGGGTGAAATTCCACTAATTTGCACGCATCGAAAGCCATAAAGATATAGAAAAAAGGTAATAACCTATCCATTAAAAAAATAATTTTTGAAATCGGTCCAGAGTTGGTCGGTCCATGAGAAATCAGTGAACATATAATTTTTTTTTTTTAATACAGTGGAAAATACAACATCCTCCTTTTTGTAGTAGGTAGTGCGTGTAAGTGTGATTTAGCCCTAAATCTGTTAAAGTTTCCTGAAATATGTTTCCCAGTATTATATGTAAATTCTTGTAAGTGAAATACATTAGATTCGACATACCTCAATAATGAATATTTTTGTATACATATTTTTACACATAGTTAATCGGTTGATGGACACTACAATAGAAGTTTTATTGTTAATACGTCTGAGGGCGTTTAGTTTCCGCAGTGTTAATGAATTCACATCATTATAATAACGTTACTGAAGTTATTATATTCAAATCAAGCTATGAACAATGACTTTCATAATAAATCTATATTAATATTATAAAGCTGAAGAGTTTGTTTGTTTGGTTGAACGCTATAATCTCAGGAACTACTAATTGGAATTGAAAAAAATCTTTTAATGTTGGGTAGCCCATTTATCGAGGAAGGCTATATAACATCACGCTACGAACAATAGGAGCGGAGTAGCCATGAAAAATGTTACGAAAACGAAGAAAATGTATTCCTCTGAAGAGCTTTGCGTGCGCTGGGTAAACGGTTAAAGTAACGCAACAATCATGTTTGACGGAATGTTCCTCTTAAAAATTTCTAAAAAGAAGTCCACAATAGCATATGTTTATCTTTTAAGGTTGGTCACTATAAAGTTTTTAATTGTAATCAAATCTAAATATCATAAAGCTGAACAGTTTGTTTGGTTAAACGTACATATCTCGGAAACTATGTTTGGTGTTAGATAGCCCATTTATCATCGAAGGCTACAGACTATAATATCACGCTAGAACCCTTAGGAGCTGTGTAAAAAGAAAAAAGTCACGAATACGAAGAATTCGCATGTGCAGGCGATTCGATGCGACGCGGAGGGTCAGGGACCAAGAAATATAACGCGGGCGAAGTTGCGGGCAGAAGTTAGTACAATATATAATCATTTATTATATCTACAATTAGCTTACTAGTGGGCAGTCAGAGCCAATATGTTGAAAGTTAAGCCTAATTAGCAAGGTGGAAATTACGAAGCGACGAGTGCTTTACTTGTCGTTACAACCAAACAGTGTTCGAACAAACTGAGAACGTGTAGCCGATACAGTAACGAAATCGGAAGTGTGTGTGTTATGTGCTGACGCTACTCGTCCCCACGCACACATTCACAGCGTGTTAATACACTTGGTTACCTCAAGCAAAGTGCGCGTCGGTTCGTGAGATAAAAATACTGTACCATAAGTTTAAACATCAATAAAAGTTGCACCGTCAAAACAGTGTTTTTTGTTTTTTTTACTGTATTGTATACCACAGCATAGGCTTTAGAAAATTGTGAAAAGTAAATATTACAATCCGTTCCAGAATAGTCCTATTAATTTTAAATCAAATTTACAATACTGAGTGTTGATTGGTATTTATGAATTAATGAATGCAAACTGTTAACGACGGCCTTTGAATGTAAAATAACAATGATATATGTATTATTTTTACAAAACTAAACCGGCGACACGCAGTCACGACGCTTTTATCTTGCTTTACAGTTATATGCAGAATTATTGTTGCAAAGAAGCTTATTCTAGTACTAGATGTAAAGGAACAATCCTATTCCTCAGCTGCAACCGTATTGTGTCATAATTTTTGCATTATCAGTCTATAATGTTCCCACTGCTGGGACAGGCCTCCTCTCTGTGAAAGGGAGTGGACCATAATCCACCACGACGGCCCAGTACGCGTTGATAGATGTCATATGTTTCGATTTTTTGGTTCTAAGACATGTCGGTTTCCTCACGATGATTTCTTTCACCATTTTGAGAGGAATGAAATAATTTACACAAAGCAAAGCGCCTGTCTGGGTTTGAACCTGCGACCTACAACATGTAAGTCACTGCCTAGCCTGTTCCAAAAAATTGTCAGCTCTACAATGTAAAGACTCTTGTTGAACCATGTTGAACTGTCAAATTAAAGCCATTCTTAACCTCTCGAGCCCCAGCGGCACTTTGTGCCACCAAACCCCGACCGATTTAGAACTGTATTTGTAGTAAAGATAAGTCTTAAAATCGTTTGTTTTCTTTGTGCCGCTGGGGCTCCGCTGAAACTCGAGAGGTATTAAGGTGACGTATTGAGAAAAACGTGCTTTTTGTTTTTAGCGTATCTTTCTTACCGTATGACATCCGTACTTAATCTTTTAGTGTATGTTTTTTGACTATATGATCTAGTATCCTGTAAAAGGAATACACGATGCGATGAAATTTTCTCGATACAACAAAATCGCAAAGTTCTATCTATGATTATGACTTTTTTAGCCTCAAGGCGCGATGCGTATGTATTATTAAACATAGTTTACTTTAAAACATTGAATATAATTGTATCTAAGTTTTTGTAAAACAGTTTTTGTTTTAATAATACTTTTCATTCATGAAAAACGGCGATTCGTTTTGGCACATACGTTATTTTATTCCAAGCGCAGACACATTATCGTCATTTCTTCTTTTGCCTATCATAAGTAGTGTCATCACTCTCGTTCGTTCATAAATCAGTCGCCCAGTAGGGCTCATCGACGACGAACCTATGTCACATTTTTACAAATCGGTGCGATCAAAATTACGTTTTTTAAATATTTGTGTTCACAGAAAAAGGTAGTAGTTAAGCATTTTGCTGTAATCATTCAATATAATAAGTGTTGGCTTTCCAAATAACTTTGTATTTCGACTGTATATGTGTCTATTTTTGTGATTGTGAACAATATAACATTATTTTTCTATTACCATTTAGAGACGACCTAAATTATGTATGAAAATGGGAAGAACCATAAACCAAAACTGAACGGTACCTTCAAGGTTAGGAGTGCCTGCACAGGGCAATAAATTTATTCATTTTGCAAGAATGAAATACCAATAAGAAGATGATAACAATAAATCGAATTCACCACCTTCACTAAAGCATTACAGCAACAATCTATTCTCACTTTGTAAAATAATATTGAGTAAATACCTTATTTTCTAGAGAAGAACGTCTGTTTTATCCAAAAACTTATAATAATAATTCATTTAGAAATAAAATAAAATATATAATTAGTTTTTAGGTTTGAAGTATGTCAACAATATATCTATATGTCAAGTACTGTCACTTCAAATGCAAGAGCACAACAAATGAATGGAGTAGCATTAGAATTGTAAAAAAGGTGAGGTTTTACTTGACAGCAGCCCAAAGAAGGATAATGATTTAAATAGGCTGTGTCAAACGCCAAACTAGTTTAAAAAAATATCATCGGCATGTAGTGTAGTAATTATGTTGAGTTAATCAATCGAGATTGATTAACTCAACATAATTAACCTAATTTTAACCCAACATCCGTACATAAATATTAGCTAGCTTTTTCCCGCGACTTCGTCTGCGTAAATCTTTCGTTACGCGGACGCGGGTGAAGTCGCGGAATAAATAGGGTTAATGGGTAACAAATAATGTTTAGTCGTGAAAGAGTAACAGACAGACAGAGTTAGTTTCGCATTTTTAATATTACGTATCGATAAAGAAGATAATTTCTTGCTGTAAGATAGTTTTATTGCTCATAATTAAATATTTGTATTATTTGTCTACTCCATCGCACAGTATGTGCAAAAATTTCATAGACCTACTAAATTTATGCTACTTTCACGTACATTTTTCTAAGATGTTTCCGTCTCTACCTTGCTATTGTAGATTGACAGATGTGCAACAGTGACAGGAATAGTGCTTACAGCAAGGCTATGCTAAGTTAGTAACGTTTTTTTATATCGAGACATTTTCTGTCATTAGTTAAACTTTTGGCCGCTGGTTTTCCTATTCTCTATAAACGGTTCAGATATAAGTTTGTGGCGGCCGGCCACTTTAGGTTGACCCACCATAAACCACGCCCATCCTACTATCATTAATTTTCAAGGTGGGACCTTAACATGTCAATTTTCACTTGCACCGTGGCGACTTATTTTTTTTCGAATGTGTACTTACTAACCAAATGACATGAAAAGGTATAATAATAATATTTTTTCAATTACAATGTTTTGCCGTGCATGGGCCACGTGAAAGTATCCATACTAATATTATAAATGCAAAAGTAACTCTGTCTGTCTGTCTCGCTTTCCTGCTAAAACTACTGAACCGATTTCAATGAAATTGAGCCTGAGAAAGGACATAGGCTACTTTTTATCCCGGTAGTATGTTCCCGCGGGATAATTTCCGACCTCCACGCGGGCGAAGCCGCTGGCAAAAGCTAGTTACCTATAATTGGAAAACGTCTAATTTTTGTTCTGCGACTCAGCCTAGAAAGATGCGTTATTCGTGATTATGAGTATTTCATTGACACATGTTAATAAGGTTCATAATTGTACGGCCAATGCAATACAGCTAAATCCACACTTCCACACTTATATTATAAATGCAAAAGTAACTGTCTGTCTTGCTTTCCTTCTAAAACTAACTGAACCGATTTTAATGAAATTTGGTACACAGATAGTTTACAGCCTGAGAAAGGATATAGGCTACTTTTTATCCCAGTAGTATGTTCCCGCGGGACAATTTTCGACCACCACGCGGGCGAAGCCGCTGGCAAAAGCTAGTAGTAAATAATCGATGTACACACGGACATAATAATGTCTCGGCGGGATATTATGGCGCACTTGATCTTCGACGCTCTGCTTAGCGCCGAAAGCTGAAAATAGAGCAGCCAGTTTTTTCGATGCGTTGAGATGCACTCTGTTGGATTCTCAATCCTCGGTTCGACACCGAGAATTGAAAATCCATTACGCGATAAAATCACGCCGCGATATCTTTACGTCCGCGTCAATAGCGACTTTATCTTAAACTTATTGAATACTAGCCCGCGACTTCGTCCGCGTCAAATTTTTGCTCCCCTGACCCTTCCCGTCGCATCGAATTGCCAGCCAGTTTTCGTCCATTTTTCGTTGCTGCTCCGCTCCGTTTGATCGTAGTGTGATTTTATATAGCCTATAGCCTTCCTCAATAAATAGGCTACCCAACCCAAAAATATTTTTTCACTTCGGACCAGTAGTTCCTGAGATTACCGCGTTTAACCAAACAAACAAACAAACTCTTCAGCTTTATAATATTATAGTATATATAGTATACACAGGGGTCAAAATAATTTTAACTTGTAAGTCTTACCAGCCAGCTACATTTGGGACGTTTTTAATTTCAACTTCAAGGATCTTACTGACCGTGCGCACTTAGAACGCGCTATAATAATAGTCAATTATTTTTAATAGACAGCAATAAACATGAAATGAAGATTGTGAATATTTTTTGCAAACATTTTGAGAAATACAAATGTTGTGATGACATTCTGTTGTTGTTGTTTTTTTTTTTTAATTAATAGGCATTACGTTTTTCTTATCCGAATATCACTACATGGTGAAATTGGATTAGTTAGCTACACTCCGTAATGTATTAAAATCAATAGGAAAGCCATTTCTTACAAATTTTATAATGAAATGCTAGTCTGTAACATTGAGTCTGTAAAGTTTAAGATATAAATACGTAAGGCATAATATTTTAACGTGCAAAAAGGTAAAAACTAAAGTTAGAAATACAAAAAGTTTTAAAATAATTATGTTCGAATTTTAACCTCTGGGCTAGTAAGTAATATTAATACCTGCCACAGAACAATGTAACGAGAAGCCTGTCGTCGTAAGTATGATACCTGTATAAAAAGAAAGTAAATAATTGACTTTCTTTTTTAAGAAAAAGGTTTTCATTTGTGTAAACTGCAAAGGCTTGATGTGATGACGTATCTAAACACGAAAAAACAAAAAAAATATTCAGCTTATATTTTCGTATGAATTCAGACACTCGATATCTTATTTTATACATCTCTACTGCTACTTGTTGGTCTATGTAGGTTCCTATATAACATTTAACTAAAGTAGGCACATGGGTGCCGGCAAGTTCATTATCAGGGGGGTGCATCTTCAGCTCCACAAAACGACCTCGAACATTTTTGCACTTCACCTCGGAAAAGCGATCTCTATATTTTTTCATCTCGCCTCGAATGGGATAGCATTTATTTTGTCCATGCATACAACTGTGTCGATTTATATAAAGAAGTTTAAGACTGAATATAGAGTGGGATGCAAGAGCGACCTAAGCAAGCTCGATAATGATAGCCCCCGCCTAAATTCAAATTAAAAAATCATTGTTTTCCATCCATTTATGAAGGTCTAAAGTAGGTTAGGCAAAGATTGATTAGATTTTCGGAAATAGGAGATCGAAACTTTGTAGTGTAATGCACCAAAATTTTAAAATCGAGAAATTGAAAAATTATAAAAAAAAACAACGAAATTTTTGGATCTTACCTCGATTAGAGCGAGTTCTCTACTAATCTACATAACTAACGCAAAAAATAAGCTCGCCCTTTCCCATGTTACTTGGGGTCGACGTTATACGTTTTCTTCTTCCATTCTTCCCTGTCAGTGGGCACGATATCATTCACTCCCTTCTACATACATAAATTCACGCCTTTTTCCCATGGGGGAAAGCAGGAACCACGACCACCTAAGCCACCAAAGCTTGGGATTAAGCTGCTCCAATTTTTATTTTTAAATTATTATTATACTGAATGATATTTTCCTTCCTTTTTTTTAGTATTAATTATTTATTGGGAATATACACTTTGACATTTTGATTATTGCTTAAGTATGACATGAGTATATACTCTGAGAAGTATACTATTATTATTCATCATCATCATCATTTCAGCCGTAAGACGTCCACTGCTGGACTTAGGCCTCCCCTAATTTGGGGGGCTTTGCCATAATCACCCCGCTTGGCAGGCGGGCTGGCGATCGCAGTATGGTGGTTAAATGCATAGAGAACGCTGCTGCCCATTCTCTAGTAAGTCCCTTAGTCGCCTTTTACGACACCCGCGGGAAGAAAAGGGGTATTATTATTATTATTTTAATGATTTCGAATGTGAGGACTATGTCGATGTTTGTTTTATTTACATATATCTCTCTTACTCATTTCATTTTAATGATAATCTGGCAGTTTGCGGCCTACCAAAATGTCCTTTCTTTGGTATTGTTCGTCGAATCGTTGTGCTCCTTATGTTCTGAGTTGAGCTGAAAGATTACTGACAAAGCGTGCATTGACTGGCCAGGTCCACTCAATCTGTATGGTTCTTTCCTCAAAAGACCATTTCAGACACCTCCATGTACATGATTCTCAAATGATCAGACAGCGACTATTTCCTGATTTTATATACACATTGACATTGATGAATTTTACCTATACAATGACATGAATATTTACTTTTAAAGTAGGTATTATATTGTTTTAATTATTGTAAATGTGAAGATTGTGTTATTTTTTTTCTTTTCTGGGTTCTTTAAAAGAGACTATGACCTCTGAGTTTGTTTCGGCGTTTCTTCTCAGAGTAGTCAGTTAGGAAACGCCGACCTCATCTAGTTTTAAAAATATGATTGACGCGTAAAAGTGTTTGTACAAACCTACTTGCAAAAATAAAGTCATTTATCACCACCTGCCAACGCCAACCCTTCTTTATTCTATTCAAATAATAAAATACCTAACATAATTAAAAATAACACAATTCAAAACTTTAAAAAGAAACCGACAGCATTATTAATTGTGAAATGCTATTATTCTGTGAATGACTATCTTAATGATACTGCCTTATGTATGTACTGAATAATATAATTTAATTTTTGGACGTACATAGGTATGACATTGTAATTTATTATTATTCCAATTGCATTGCTGATATTTAAATTAATGAATTATTATAATATGAATGTACCATCCTGACTTGCGTTTAAATTAAATACGTACCTAACTTAAAATGTGTATCTATTAATTCACTTATAAAATAATGTTCATTGTTTTTGTGTATTAGTAGATTATACGAGGACGATGATCACCCATATTTTAACTGTCTCATCTTATTTACTGTACCCGCAATCTACGCAATTAAATTGCTACTTTACTTTCTCTTTCATTAATTCCTCACACAATCCATCCATCTTTTCTTGGGCATCCCTCTCCATCTATCAACATTTATATATACACCAAAGTCAAAGCATTTATTTCAATTAGGCCCAAAAAAAGCACTATTGAACGGCAAGTGTGACTTAGTGTGTGTCACCACTAGTGTTAATGAAAATGCTTGAATAAAATATTATCCATTCCTATATTTTCTAGTAGTGGGTCGTTGTCGATTTTTTGACGGACGAAACGCAACCGTTTTTCCGACGACGAAAACGGTTGCAGAAAACGGTCGTCGTCGCAACTGGTTTGAAGAGCCGTCTTCAAACCAATTGTTGCGACGACGACCGTTTTGTAAAAAACGAAACTTATCGAATATGGAATAGAATTGCGTTTTCGTCGCGTGAAATAGTCGCAGTTTCTTCGAGAAGTAGTAATAAAATATAGACTCTATACCATTGACAAAAAGTTCATTTTTTACTGTAAGAACTGTTTTGTAAACGAACGCGGTTCACTAAGGACGACGTCGCGCGTCGTCGCGACGAGTGTGATAGTTGAATCAATGCGTTCTCGACCGTATTTTCTTAGCTGTAAAATACATAATCGCATCTAGTCATTCGAAGACTGGTTTGTGCAACGAAGACTGTTTGGATCCAAGACGCAAAAACAGTTTCATCGTCGTAGTCGTCGCAGAACATAAAACGGTCTTTGGAACGGATTAAGGACGACGACGCGACGAGTGTGATAGTTGAATCAATGGGTTCTCGACCGTATTTTCTTAGCTGTAAAATACATAATCGCATCTAGTTATTCGAAGACTGGTTTGTGCAACGAAGACTGTTTGGACCCAGGACGTAAAACGGTCTCATCGTTGCAAAACATAAAACGGTCTTCGGAAACGGTTCGTTGTCGCAACGCCCACCACTAATATTTTCCATATTTCATATCATGTCACGAATATCACAGTAAATTTTGAGCCAATAATAATGTCATTCTATGTAAGATTCCTGAAAAGTATTTCAGTCTTCAATAGTTTCGATATCTAGCGGCTCGTCTCTATCTTCATCGGTTGATGCACTCCAGGATGAAACGTTCAAATTGCTTCTCTCTCTTTCATACAGCGATGTTCTATCTCCCTTACTTTGCTCCAGAGCTATATTGAAAGGATGGCTCGGTATATCACTGCTTGATGTCCAGGAACAGGAAGAGATTAGCGAAACATGAGCTGTGGTGGTTGCAGGAAGCGTCACAGCAAGCGGTGGGCCGATGTTGCCACATTTCTCTCTTCTTTCTCTAGCGCGACGGTTTTGGAACCAAATCTTTATCTGAGAACAATAATTTTATGGGTTAGTCACAAAGATCCATGGTACTTTGTACGTGAGTACAGTCAATCTCAAAAATATGTATAATAAATATGTCACAGTGAAATTGTAAATACCGTTTTTTTTTTTGTGGGTTTGAAATCATCATTTGACGTCTCCCACTCTGGGTGGAGCGGAAGGGCGTGTCAGACTTTTACTGACTAAAACCCACCCGTGTTCCTTCATTTGCCCATATGCCAGGGCCACGGTATCTCTTTCGAACAAATCTCGCGACCCTGGCTGGCAGGCATCGTTCCTAAACCTCTTCAGTTTGCTGATATCTCTTTGAGGCGCGCGTGGAACACTACGCGCCGTCGACACGTGCCTGGTCTTTATAGGGCGGCGAGCTACTCATTGCTCGCCGCCCGCAAACCCGCGCTAACGGTGGCCGGGAGTCCGCAATTGACTCCCGACGCCCTGGGCGTCCCTCCTACCGCGGCTAGGAGCCCGCCTCCTCCTTCGCGAGCATTACTGCTTCGCAGAAGGAGGTGACGGCTTCCCATGCCCTCTCGCTACGTACCATGGCCTGCACCAGGGCCGAACGCGAGAGGTTGCCGCCGCCGATCGCCTTGACGACGACACGATGGTACTCCACCCAAAAAGATGTCCGTTTCCACCGCGCGGCCAACTCTTAAAATTTGATGAAATTTTGCCAGGGATTAGTTGTAATTTGTTACAAAACACACCTCTTTTCCTGAATTTGTTAAAAAAAACTAAGACGCTACGACCAAAAACAGTTGGCCGCTAGAACCGCCACTTGCCGTAGTCATCGCCCGTGATTACACAGAAACTAAATAATGCAGATAGACGAATGATACATCAAAAGAAAGGTCTTAATTTGTTGTATTTGTTACAAAAATAAAAATCATCAAAATTTAAATATACAAAAAGTTATGCTATATTTAGTTTTCAGGTTTGTGACAAATACAACAAATTAAGACCTTTCTTTTGATGTATCATTCGTCTATCTGCATTATTTAGTTTCTGTGTAATCACGGGCGATGACTACGGCAAGTGGCGGTTCTAGCGGCCAACTGTTTTTGGTCGTACCGTCTTAGTTTTTTTTGTAACAAATTCAGGAAAAGAGGTGTGTTTTGTAACAAATTACAACTAATTCCTGGCAAAATTTCATCAAATTTTAAGAGTTGGCCGCGCGGTGGAAACGGACATCCAAAAAGTAAGGACGCCCTGGCGTCTCTCTATCCACTCCTCAAAGAAGGGACTTACCGCCGCAATTGTGGCGTGTCTATGTAGGTAAACACCGTTAGATATAATCTATCTCGCAAGATTGTAATCTGTCGAAAGATTGTGAATCGTAATTTTTAATCAGTATGTTACGGTCCACAATCTTTCGGCAGATTATAATCTCGCTAGATAGATTGTAATCTAACGGTATTTACAATTTGATGGTGACATACATAAACATGAAGTCATTTCATCTGCCTAGTCTTTTCCCAACTACGTTGTGGTTGGCTTCCAGTCCAACCAGATCAGCCGAATAATAGTAGGTATGTTACATTAGGCGACTGCCTACCTGACCTCAACAACCCAATTAACTTAGGTAGGTGGTTAACACGATATACACTAATCACAAAAATTAAGGGTTTTAAAAAAATAATCCAAATTTTTGGGTGATTTTCAACAAGCTATAACTCCGAGAAAAATTATCACATAGCAAAAAATAAAAAGCAAATTGTAGCTCCATGTATCGAGTTTTTTCAAATTCTTCTAAATCAAAAAAAAAAAAATTTTTTTTCAAATTTCTCGCTAAATCAATCTCTTCGATTGAAAAAATAAAGATTTTTGAGGACAACATTTTTTGTTCATCGAAAAGCTAATAAAAATCGTAAAATTGCTCATCATGTTGATTTTTGCAAACACAAAGAATTTGAAGATTCGGGGCACTATGAAAAAAAAATCGCAGCGCTTTGAATTTTTCAGGGATTTCATGGGACACTTTTAGGTTGAAAAATTTCCGACGATATCATTCGTTCATCCATTTTATCCAAAGTTATACCAAGTTATCGAAATATCCTTAATTATGCGAGTTTTGTCTTTTTTTCAGTCAAAGCTTTCAATTAAAAAAAAAAAAAATTCGACAAAAGCTATTCACGGTATCTTATACAGAATATTGTGTAGTTTCCAAAACCTTCCTTCGATTTTCTATACGATCATTATTTCCAGAGTTATTGATTGTCAAATTAAAAAGTACTTTTTTGCTTTGACTGACGATAACTCCGCGGCAAATCATCGTACAGGCATTCTGGATACGTCAAATTAAAGGGCATAAAATTTTATAAAAGAACTTTTGAGTTAAACAATGGAAAAAAAAATTTTGAAGCCCGTTGACATTTATTAAGGCGAAAAAAAATTGGGAAAATTTTTTTTTGGTAGTTTCCTTGGGTTTTCTCCAGACTCAAACATGATAAAAAACATTTCATGTCTGAAAAGTAGACACATGGAGCTACAATTTGCTTTTCTATTATGTATTTGATAAACAAAAATAAAACGAATTAACAAACGAGAAGTACTTTTATTAGGTAAAGAACACTACCCACTTGTTGCGAGTATAAATTTAAAAATATCTCGCCAAAAGCTTAGCTATTCGAGTGATATGTATTATATAGAACTAGATTTTGTCCGTGCATTTTCTTTGAAAATATTAAAACAAAAAGCTAGTCTATTTGAGTCAATTTTTTTACTGAGATAGACTAGGTATTGTTGAGTAATATGCATAAACAAAAGCTCATTGATTAGAGTCTGGCTCGTGACTAAAATTGTATAGCCTTTGTAAATACGCAGCCGGGACCACGTACATTCCGAGGCAAGGAATGATCTTGGTACGTAAAGATCACCACTCAAGATCAACTCACCACGGGCAAAATGCGGCAAGCGTAGCTTAACGAATGAATGGTTGACTCGAACCTCAAATGGTTTACACCTGTAGTTCCGTAATATAGTAACCATGTGTAGCCACAAACCATTCGAGGCTGACTGGTGCAACTGCAGTGGGACATACATAAACATCACACCTTGTTTCCCCAAAAGGTTACGCAGTTACAGTACATTTCGCAAGTTATGTTTAAGTCCCATGTAAGAGCGGGCGAGCTTATTGCCATCATTCGGACACAAATCCAGAGTCCGGGATGCTACTGAGAAAATCCTGATAGTAACACCAATAACACTTTGCTCGACCCGGGAATTGAACCCAAGACATCATGCTCTGGCAGCGCTATACGACCACTAGACCAACGAAGCAGCGGGAGTGACTAAACTGATATTTTTGTCGTAATATTTTTCACAAATTCTTTACGAAAAGCAGAAAATTTAAATAAGTCACGTTAATTAACGAAATTTATTTTAATAGCTAGTTATTCTACATACAATAGCGTCACATATTCACGTGGGAATGTGAACAAAGTTAAAAATTTACATACTGTACCCACATTTTAATGTGGTGATTTCCAAAAAAAAAAAATGGGTCTTAATTGCTATGAATAAATAACATAGTAAATACGGCTTGTGTTGTATCTACCTACATACCTTTCTTTTCTTTTCTTTCGTTAATAAAGTGTTACGTTATGTACCTATGTATATATTTATCTTTAAACAACAAACAAGATAAAAAATTTAGTCATCTTTCTGACAAACTCAGCAAATTTCTAGTAAACTTAAGAGATAGACCATCTCTGTTTACGTCTCTGCTGTGTACAAAAAAACGATATCACCTTCCCGTTCCCCGTACTATTGGGCAGCGATGGCATTCCACCAGTTACGTTATATAAAAAAAAAACCTATTATAGGCATCAAATGCGTTCGACAATGTTTTACTTTTACAGGTTCTCGTGACGAAATAAAGAACATTGAAGTGAAACGAATTACTTTACAAATCAAGGAATATCGGAAGAAACTATCTAAATAACCGCACTCAATGAGTCAAACTTAGCACTTTTACTACCAGAATGCATTTGCTGACTTTCGGAATGCCCCAGGGCAGTATTCTACGACCAACTTTCTTCCAGATCTATATAAACTTATACTGCACTATATTGCACTATACTTATACGTAAGTATATGAAAAAATCGCGTTAAAAGTGGACACTATAACACCTAATAGTGAGTTCCTACCGAGATTCAATTCAGCTTGAGACTGCTTGGAATTTGTGTAGCCCAACTAGAAAATATCCCGGAAGACAACCAACGAATTCAACAACTAGATTTGCCACTCACTCTATCGTCACGTAGCTGCAAGGCAGCAGCCAGCGCGCGCAAGGCCGGTGGCGCGAGGTACGGCGCGCGCGCATACGCGGCCTCCAGCGCCGTCGCTTGCGCCGCCGTGAACGGCACCCGAGCGTGCCGGCCCGACCGACGAGCGCGACCACCGCCACTGCTCACTGCACCTGTTACAAAAACTGAAAAGTTAAAACTGATTGATCACAAAAACGAGGCTCTTCTAAGACTTGGACCTTCAAAGGCAGCACCGTACGCGAGATCCCTAGTTCCCTTTGCAAAGGCTTTTCTTTTGTGGGTGGGAAATCATCAAATTCTCTCTGGGAGAAGCGGAAGGGCTTGTCGGACTTTTACTATCTAAAGCACACCCATGTTCCCTTGCCTACATGCCAGGGCCACGGTAACTCTTTCGAACAAATCACGCGACCCTGGCAGGCATCGGTCCTCGCGCACCCCTTCAGTTTTGCTGACATCTCTTTGCAAAGGCTGATGTTGGATCCCAGGTCCATACATGCAGTCGCTATCTACAGCTCCATATTTCATTTTGGAGCTGAAACGATGAAGGCTTGAGTCATATTCAATCAAATGGTCATAATAGCACTGCGAGGACCCGTTAGTTTGTTGATGTCGTCCGGTTAGTTAATTACCTACCCACTTAACAACTTTTCGTAATGATGGCGACCAATTTATCACCTACCACAGGCAAGTCAGGCATTCACTATTAGGTACTTACGTACCGTATTATATCCATGCTTGCTATACAATAATATTTCCAATACACGGAAATTATTGTAAAGCAATTGTTACGTATTGTTTTTTTTTTAATGTCAGGAAACCACCAATCGAAGGATATAGTATGAAGTTAATCACTTCCTATATAGCAACATTGAGAACAAAAAATTTATCTTGATTAATTGATTGAGAAATTGAGATCATCCATCGCTTACAAAATTTCAGCTTCTATATTCATTCATTCAGCCATTCAAATATGCAAAGTTGGGCATAAGACTGAAGACAGAGTAACGGAGAGGTAACTTTTAAGTTAGGTTTAAATTGTTAACGGACTCATCAAAATCTTCCGAAATTTAACGTTTAATAATCTTTTTTTGGTACGGATTAGCGTCTAACGAACTTAAATGTATCAATGGCGTCCAGCTATTCAAATATGTACTTACGTGGCAACCGCGGAGGTCTGTACCGAGTGCAGCACAACCAATCCGGAACTTCTACATCATCGCTTCTTCTTCTGCTATCGCTACTTAAAATCCGCTCTATACTAAAATCGGAGCCACACTTCGCATTCGACTGTACCGGGGAGGTATCCATGACCAACGGCTACTGGATCTCAATACAACTAAAATGTATTCGTTTATCTGCTACCCTTAAAATGTTACGTAGACAATAGGAGGACGGGCTTAGATAAACCACGCCTTACATTTAGGGGATGAATGGGATGTTATCAGTGACCACAATCTATGGGTCCTATGGGTTGTACGCACCAATAGGCTCACGAGTGTTGTGACAGTTCATTCATACGGTTCGCAAATTGAATGGTAAAGAGATACTGTTTGCACACAAAAGGATGATATTACTTTAAGGGTTTGTGGGAAAATTAATTTGTATTTCTATTATATTGCCATTGTTGGAGATTAATCGACTTGTAATGTGATATCTTAACGTATAATAGCTTATTAATAATTTAAGAATGGTATGAAATGTATTCATGTTACGTTGCCTTTTAGATTTCTGATGATGTTTGGATCAAAACACTAGCCATGTGTTGCCAGTGGTAGGTATTGGTGGTTCATACCTAATATAAATGTGATTGGATAATTTGACCTACATAATAAAACACTTCACACCTACAGGGGCTGGTGATTTAATAATAACACCACACCGGTCTATAGAAAGTTAAGCTACGCTTGCTGCAGTCGGTTCGTAGATGGGTGACCATGATTACATATAGAGTAGCCTTCATGTCTCGGAAAGCAAGTTCAATGTCGAGCAAAGCCGTTGTCATTCGTAGATCTTCGACTGTCGTTACGGGTCGTCAGAAGCTCTAACGTCTTGCAACTAATCTTACCAAGGCCCGTATCGTATTACCCAGTAACTGGGTTGTGGAGGTATTGGTATTCAGCTACATTCGATTAGACTGGAATCTGACTCCATCATAATTGGGAAAAGGCTAGGCAAATTGAGTATGCACCAACATAAGAAAAACCCATGTAGATTAAAATATATCTACTATTTATGATGCAAACTGCGAATGCAATCATAAAACAATTAAGTATAGATACTTAATTGTTTTATGATTGCATTCGCAGTTTGCAGTTTGCAGTTTTGCTACTAGAGTAGGGGAAGGCCGGGGAAACACGAACGCTGGGTAATCACGAACGCAGCTATTACACTATGTTAGAAAGATATAACATTATTTTACTCATTGCCATCTTAAAAATCACGCCATTACTAGTGCCAAGCGATCAGCGGAACATGATGGGTGCACACAACATTTAAGGTAAAATTAATTCAAATATTTACTTATTTTCGTTAAAATTTTTATGTGAATGAAATACGGTGTAACTCATCAAGTAATAAAGGTTCTAACATGACATTTATATGCATAAATAATTGGTAATTGAAGATTCTATTACGACTATTACACTCGGTCAGGATAATAAAACCTAAAATTATAAAATATTTTTTTGTTTTATTACCTTAGAGGGCATTGGCGAACGAATTGAGTGGGTCAATTACGAATGTTCGGCATTGCCCCAGCCTAGAATAAAAAATCGGTTCTTTCACTTGTTAAGTTAGTGTTGTTTCTATTTAATTAAAATTAGGGGACATTCTTCATTTTATGTGTTATTTGTTTTAGATGCCGCGGAATTACAAAAGGAAAACAGTATCGTTATTCAGTATCATTATCTGACATAGCACCCGTTTTTGATCTACAACCCACCGACTCACACGCTCTTGTACCTGCTCTTGAGGCGTCAGCTCTTGAACCAGCTAATGACAGCCATGCTTTTGTACCAGATATTGATGCACCAACCTTTGTACCTACTAATAGCACACAAGATGTTGAAGTACGTGCTTTTGACGCACAACTTCCTGAAAAACTAGAGGCCAATGATTCTTCAATACCATTATCTGACATTGTTAACTTACCTATTATTATCCCTAAGATTAACAAGCGCAACACCAAAAAGAAACATTCAATTATTTTAACTAGACCCCTCAAAGATGAACTTGAAAAAAGTACAATAAAAAAATAGAAAAATAAAAGAAAGACCCTGAGGAAAAGAATAAAAAAAGAAACACATTGAAAAAACGAAAAACTGAAAAAGATGAAGAAGCAAAACAAAGTAAAGAACCTGACCAAATACTCACTATGACAAAGAGACTGAAAACTAATAAAAGAGCTGTGAATTTTTTTAAAAACATTTTATACTTTAGATCTAACAGTGATGATGAGAAGAAAGGAAAGACCAAAAAGAGGACGAACGAATATTATTGCATTTTTGCTATGAAAAATACGACGATAGGCCACCTAGTGAGAAATGGATCCAGTGCTATGTTTGTGAAATTTGGGCCCATGATAAGTGTACAGACGGGCAATCGTCTTCGCTTGGATACCGTTGTGATCTTTGCCGGCCAATAAGATCTCAATTTTAAGTTAAATCGTAACTAATCTGTCGTACGTGATCTCATTCTTAGGCTAGTCTGGGTCAATTACGAACAATACAATTATTAGGTGTCCGTGATTGCCCGACCAGTGTCGGGTATACACGAACACTAAGGGTTTTGTTTTTCTTATAAAAGTTGGTTATATAAAGACAAATTAATATTGTTGTTTGTATTAGTCTAAAGTATGATAATTTATCTTTTAGAAGAAGCTATTAAAGTTAACCTACATATAATATCTTTCGATTTATTTCAAAACTCCCTTAGGTGTTCGTAATTACCCTGCCTTCCCCTACAGTGTTAATAAGAAGTATTTTCGTAACAACATATTTTATCCTTAGTTGCGTAAGTAGGTGCAGGTGTAGCACCTACAAAAAGCCTACTGCGAAAAGGATAAATAAGAATTAATTCAGAATCGTGAAATCGCAACTACAAAAAGAAATGGGCCACCAAAAACATTATATAAGGTGTATCTATTCATACACGAAATATTTTAAGAGTTACACCTGTAGGTGGTAAAGAAGCTATAGAAGCAAATATTTTTTTTTTCTAAGCGTTTTTGAATTTTCGTAATTATCATAATGTTAAAACTGCTTGAGACGTTTTGCATAAAACCTTTACTCAATTTATAAATATAAAATTTTGAAAAAATACATTTAGAATTTTTTTTTCGTTGCTTTAGCTTTTTTACCACCTGTAGGTGCTGTAGCTTAGCTTATCGTTGCTGTAGCTTTTTTACCACCTGTTACCCAAGTAGCAAAATGTGGTCTAGTAATTGTCCTGGAACCACCATTTCATTAGGACTATAACGGAATAGTAAGCAATTATAACCACGGAAAAGGGCCCAATTTATAGGCGTATTTTACCTAATTAAATATCTATAGTAGACTTGGTGAATACCACTTTGACCAACAACGACCTTATAGTTGGACTACGTAAAACTATTTGCTCCCGCGAAGCTAGCTATCAGTGTTTAATGGAACCAAATACGACAATAACGTACACAGTGAATCTCTTACAAGCTCATACCAAGTGTTGTGAATTGGTGAATGTTGCGCACATTTGTAAAGATTAATATGGATAGGTAAAGGTAAATTATTCATCCATTTCTTATAAATACGAGTATTATCTAGAATATCAATTATGAGTTAATAATAAGTCAAGATGTATGATTTGTTTGAATGTGCTTGGCACACGTATATTTTCGGTGAAGTATTATAAGTTTTTTATCAAAATTTTTACACGCCCCTTGAAATTTGCGTTTTCATTAAATTGAATTTTAAAATAATGTTGGTTTCAGTAAGACATACAACGAAAAGTCGCCATTTTGACAAAGTTGGTTTTCCCAAATACATTAAAAAACCGTTATAGGCGTACTTTGTTTAATAATGGTAAATATCAGAAACCATTGCTTGGCCATAATGCTTGGAATTAGAGTTCCGCAAATATTTCTATAATCGGACGGTTATTTTATATTGCTGTTACCTATGTCTTATTTAAATGTTTTTTTGTAGGCATTGAAAATGGTAACGTTTCTGGACGTCGATCACTTTTTGACTAAAACGGATTTCCGAGCTTTAAAAGCCTTAAGGTGGCTTTGGAACGAAACACACTTCTTGTTGTTGTTAAACAAAAATGTGGTTGTTGTAACCATACAGTTTCAAAAAATCTTGCAAGACGGCCCCGACACTTCGTTCTAAATAAAGAACACATAAGATCATTGTTAAAAGAAGATAATTTCTGGTGTGAAAAATGCTGCTTCTACTCAGTTTACCCACCAGAGTTTAGACCACTTCACCAGTGACAAATGTGAACTTGGTAACTTACTCAATAGTACCTAATTTCTGTCAGTTTAGGTTTAATATCTCTGTTTTCTCTTTACCTATAGCCTACCCTATAAGTGATTCATCTATACGGTATATAAAAATGAAATACTTAAAGCATTCAAAATGTCTATTATGTACAATATACACTTACACGCATAGATATTTGTATATAAATATACTATGTCATAAATTTCATAAAGTTTGCATTATGATATGTATTGAATGCACCAGTTGATTGTTAAGAATGATTTTAACATTAAGTTAGAAAGCAAGTTTGTGTTTAAGGCTTAAATAAAAACCACATTAAACTGATTATGAAACCATAAACTACCGAACTGTACATTTAAAATGGAACAAGATGCAGCTGATGAAATCCGAGGATATTGCAGGTATAGAGGGTGAAGATACTCTTTTCTTTCTGTAGGAATCATTTGCACGAATAGAATAATTTGTATTTTGTGAATTCTTCACATTATTTTTGATATGTTACCTACATTTTATTTAATAATAACTACATGCGAATTTTAAATTTCCATGTGTTTAATGTCTACAAGGGATAAATCATTAAATTCGCGATTCAATTATGTATAAAAGTTCAAAAGGAATTGCTTATAAAGAGTTAGTAAAATTTAATTTAAAAAGTTTTTTTTTCAAACTTCATGCTTTTTTTTCTAGGCTGTGACGAAGTAGTGCGCTCTAGGGTTTGAGTATATGAATACACTGAGTACTAACTACACGCGGAACCTCCGTTCGATTTAAGGACCCCACACTTTTGCCATCTCCTTGTTAATATCTGCCCATCAATTTTTATCCAATCCTACTACCTACTTAACAATATTATAAATGCGAAAGTTTGTGTCTGTGTGTGTTTGTTATATTTTCATGCTAAAACGACTGGATAGATTTGGAATGAAGCTATAGCTAATAAGTACCCTGGATATACGTACTATACGTAGTATGCTACAACTCTTCATATTTAAAGAAATATCTTCGGGTGGAAAGGGAAGTTGTTGATTTTTTATTTTTATTTGGTAACGCCATTATTCCAATATTCTCCTGGTGCTAAATTAGTAATATGCAGATTTTCTTTAATAGTGTCAAGAAATGTACGGGCATCCTTAGGCAGGACATCTTCAATCTTCTTATTCAAAATTTCTAATAAAGAATTTAATGCCGCATGTCGTATATTGTATTCTACAGCCCATTTTCTAAGATCACTATGTAGTTGAAAATTGGAATAGTCTTCAGTATCGCTTTCATGTTCTTGCACAAGTTCCTCACTAATACAATCTTCTAAGTCTAAATCGCTTTTATTCGATAATACGTCGAATTGTGCAGAATTATTAATATAAACATTTTGTCAAAAATTTTCAAAGTAACTGTTTTGTACGGAACCTTCTCCTATTTTTATGATTCGTTCTTCGCCGGATACAAAGCTAGAACCCGACACCTGAATTATCTGTTTATAGATTTTCTGAACTTTCCTTTGTAATAACCACTTCTTTTTAGCCGTTTTACATTCATATAGAATAACATAACGTCGGCAATGAATACGATACAACATAAAAATCAAAATGTCCGTACTGAGACTATAACCACATTTGCAAGACCATTATAAACCAGTGTATTCTTGTACAGGACACCACGGAAATAGTTTTGGATACTAAGTAAATTATATTAAACCTTTATAATCGTGTTAAGTTTATAACAATATTGGTTTATACCACTATAAAACCGCTCCATTTTACTTATAATTGTTCTGTAAAGTAAATTTATAAACCCTTGTAACAACAAGTAATAAATGCAAATAGTTTCCAGTATGTTTAGTTCTGTTTATCACTCTTATTGGCGTACTTTACTTATAGTAGTTCTATAATGCTTCTTGTTAGCAGTTATAAGTATAGCTTACCAGTTTATCAACTCTTGAGTGCATTTACACCCTCGCAATACTTTTATAGGTCACCCAAGGTTATACTGCACCCTTAATTTCTACCTATAAGTAATTATAAGTAAATGTATAAGATCAGATATACTATAAGGCCCAACTTACTCCATGCTTGCTATTATAAGCGTGGCAGCAAATACTAGAACCATTAAGAGAATATTATAAGTTCTGGAGGCCTATATCATCTGCACTATAGGATAATTTTGCTGCTTGGGTATTTGGCGCACATGAGAAATACTGGCTCCTTCTTATTTTTACGGCCCGAGACACCGCGGCCATGCTCGTGCCGTCCGGTCGCCGCCCTAGCAGCGTCAGGCGGGCCATTCATAGAATTTGGAGTAAAGGTTTTATGCAAAACGTCTCAAGCAGTTTTAACATTATGATAATTACGAAAATTCAATAACGCTTAGAAAAAAAAAATATATTTGCTTCTATACCTTCTTTACCACCTACAGGTGTACCTCTTAAAATATTCGTGTATGAATAGATACACCTTATATAGACCCAGGTAGGAGATGTAGCATAGGTAAAGTAGGCTCTACCAAGATCATATAAATGCTGTTATGAAAAAAATATTCTTACCTAAGTAATTTCTTAACATCTGAAAGATTAGGACAAATAATTGTGAAAATGTAAAGGGTTTTTAATTTATTAAACAGAGGTATTTTTTTAAGAAATCTGGTAGGTATCCCGAAACCCTCAATAAAAAACTAGTGCGATAAATAGGAATTCGATTAAAGCTTCATTATCAGCATTCAGTTTCAAAATCCAGTCATTTTATGAAGACACAACAAACATGATAGGGGCAAGCCACTACAGAGCAATCATTATCTCTGCTAACTACGATTAACATTGTGATAAAGTGCGTCGACCGCCGTACGGTACACGCAACTCAAGCACCACAGTATATTATTGTCAAACATTGAATAATTGTTACAGAACCAGAATTGTATAATCCTACAATTATTTAAAACCACTTGTAAACATTACAATAGGATTGTCAAAGATCTGCTGCTGTGATAAAGGATCTTATTGGGCGCAGATGTTACACCCTGTTGTGTTCAGAAATTGGTTTAGGGACAAAAAAACAGCATCGTTGTTCCGGTGTTACTGAAACATTGAATTAAAGGTAATTGATTGGTTTTGTGAGTAACATTGTTGAATCAATAGAGAAATAAACTCTCCTTTTTTGTCGTATTGATGATTCCATTTCCATATTTTCGGCCACGCCGGAAACGTGCTCAACGCAGAGCACCGGTACGATGAACAGACGTGATCAAGAAGATTGTTATAGTAGCATCTACCGAGCGGGCCGCACCGCTGAAGACCACATAATTAGGAGAGGCTTCGTATGTGGTCACGGTTCACTGCATTGCGGGGATAACGAAGATCATGATCAACCTCACATTATCTGCACTGTGAAACATCATAGTGCAGGTGTACCTATTGCACAGAGAGCACGACAAAAGATAAAGCATCGTTTGAGTTGGCTCCACAGTCGGAGGGACTCATCCGAGTAACCCCAACTAACAAAGTTGTTATCTACAGCGGCACATCTGGCTTTGTAGTCGGTTTAAAGATTTCCAGATTGACCATGGCAGTTCGTGGAAAATAATGAGAGGCATAACGGCATCTAAAACTGGTTTTCCTAATTAATTGACGCTAATTTCCAGGACAACCGTTTGATTCCGGTATATTATCTTTGATTGGCAATCTATATTTTTGTCATAATTTCTTTGATAACTCTTAAACTAACAAAACTTAGGAGAGTACCTATCGGTTAAAAACATCGTGTGAACTAGTTGGTTCGGTGAAATAATAAAGTTACCTAAAAATAAAACAATGCATATGGTCTGCTTCTCACAGGAGTCTCGCATGCATACAAAATGATATTGTAAGTAAGACAGATTTAACCGTTCATCGGACGAATGCCTACTCTATGCCAAACCGGTACCGGTGCTCAATTGCAGTGAGGCAATCAAGGCTGCCTGTTAGCCAGACTGCTGCGTCCGCGCCGCTCACTCGCATTGTGTTTTGATTCTCCGCGGTTTAAACACATAAATAAACAAAGAAGTATAATTTAAAACAAACAAAATTTTACTAAAGGAACGAATATGTCGATTCCCGAGTATTTTGAACTAGAAGGCGGTGACCGTATGCCGCGAATTGGATTCGGCACTTGGCAAGTAAGTTTAAAGGAAATATAGTTTTAAAAATATTGTTATTTATTAATATTGCATAGCTATTTGGCATAAGATATTTGGACAACGATACTAAACTGTTGGTTACTTGTGTAAGAGATACACGGACAACATAATTATGAGTTTAATAAGGCCTATGTATTAAAAATCTCATTAGTGTACTTAGTTAAGGTATCTTGAACGTAACTTTTCTTCAACACCGCTCAATATTCCGGTGATCTTTTAGAAAAACCATACAAACACCCAACTCTTTGTTCTAATATTAGAACTAATTGGATCTGTTTCATTTGTACCTATGTATCTTTTTCCAGGTCCATAATTTCTTTCTCATTTTGAACTATCTTAATTAAATTCCCACATGTATCTCCTTTTTTGCTTTTTCGTTTTTTAAGAAAAAAATTAAAAGTTTTTTTGAAGATATTCCACTTTTTACGATGTAGTTGTGAGGTCGAGCGAATTATGCAAGGTACTTCGTAGCACTCCTGAAAGTACATGTTACGTGATTCGCAAGAGCACTTGTTGCTACAGAAAGAAATCGACTTGCTGCCATCGAAGTCCCCACTCGAGTGCGACAGTCCCCTGGACGTGGAGGCGCGACAGGCGTTGCTGTCCAGAGACCACTTTTCCTGGACACCGTGTTCACTGTTATGACATATTTCCGACGGCTGCGAAGTCATCACTCAATCATCAGCGATTGATCGGGACCCACTGTCTTCATTATCTCGAAAATGTTAATTAACCATTGGGTCCCACAGTTAGTTTACACATTGTTATTTTAAAACGATTTAAATTGTCCAAAATTAACACCAATAACCAGATTAAGATGAGAACTTTACATGGATTGAAACGGATTGAAAGTATTTGGAAAGTGAATTTTGACAAGCATAACGTCACAATGTAACCTTGATTGAAGTTGTTTTGATACTTGTCTGTTTGTTTTTTATAAGGGACAAACCTCTGCGGAACGAACGGTCATGATCGTGTAGGCTTGCCAATCTTGCCGTAAGTAATATTTAAGAGTGAAGTGCGGACGAACCAAAGCAAAGATTATGCTTACTCTCTGTCTCTACCGAGAGCAGGCAAACAAAAGGCAGTGGTCACAGTATTTTTTTTTTTTTTGTTTCCTACTTTTATTCAAGCGTCTGTTGTAGAAATTGAGAAAACTGGCAGTAAATAAATCTACTTTATGTAGACGTAGAGACTGCAGTTGAGTGTACAAGAATCTTCAGTCTGAAAAATAACGTTAATGTATTTATTAAAATGCCGGCTGCCCACCGCGCGCCGGCGCCGTGGTACAGGCGGAGATGTAATGTGATTGATGTGATTGTATTGAGATTTGTGCGAAAAAATCCGGAAGATGGTCCAGACATGATGGCGATCTGTAGATAGGGCAAGCATATCGATAACTTCATTTCGTTTGAGTCGTATAGGTATTTTTAAGAGGTATTATAAAATACAAATGAACATTTAAATTCTTGCTGTAGGCTGCAGATGATGTTTTGGAGAAGTCAGTGGAGGAAGCCCTGGAAGCGGGCTACCGGCACTTCGACACGGCGCGGGCCTACGAGAACGAGGCTGCACTCGGCCGCGCCCTCAACCGCTGGATCGCAGGCGACCCCGCCCGGAGGAAGCAGTTGTTCGTCGTCACCAAACTACCTCCCGGAGGTCAGTAGGACAGCTGTACATTTTATTGTCACTGAACATTTTTCTTTATTCAATCGAGCCCGTGTCGCTCCACTGCATTCTAAAAACTAACTAGTTCGTCCCGCAACCTTTATCTTGGTCTACCGTACGTTTCATAAAAATAACCAATGAATGTGAAAAACCTTCATTTGTATATGATTCTTTGAAATTACAGATATACCTACTAATCTATCGGTCTCGGTTTCACTCTCGCTAAGAAGATAATTAATCCTTTGATTATATAAGGTATATAATCAAAGAATTAATCATTAAAAAATAATAGGTATCTACTCATATTCAATCACCCAGGTAACCGGCCAGAGTTGGTTCAAGAATACTTTGACGCGTCACTTCGTGATCTCAACCTGGACTACGTGGACCTTTATCTCATACACACTCCCTTTGCGTTCGAGCACGTCCCTGGCGACCTACATCCGAAGAACCCAGACGGCAGCATGAAGGTTGACCACTCAACTAACCTACTTGAACTATGGAAGGTAATCTATAGTAACCGAACTGCCATAATACGAATTGACAGCATTTATCTATGTACACAATATGTCAACACGCATCATGGCCTTACCTAGAAGAAATACTCTCACACTCAATAGAAATTTCATGCGTAAAGTCTAAATTAATTATATATTTGTTAATGTGCTTTATTTCTTGTGAATTTATCAAGCAAGTTAAACATGGGTGTTTCCTACACAGATAATTGTATCACAAACCCCATCAAACAAAATGAAAATATAAGCGAACGTAACGTAAAATCAATATATCGAAGTGATGAAATATACAAAGAGTGCAGCTATCAGCTGCCAGCTCTTCATTTATTCAGGACAAAAAAGAAATCAAGCTCCACACTCGAGTTACAGGAAATAAATAAAGAGGTTCCAAAATATAATGTTAATCTAGTTTCACAGTATTACTGGTCACAAGTGAGCCACTTATCCGCTCTAGAAAGACAGTGCAAGGTAAAAAAAGATATACAAGAAACATCTCAACAGTCATCTGACTATAACTTTAATACTTATAAATTCGAAAGTCGACAAATTGATACAACTGCCCAAACATCTCATATAATGCCTACAGACCACGTTGGCACTTCGGTTGCTTCGTTTATCAAACATAGGCAATCGCTGAAAACTAAATTGAAGGTATGGTACAAAAGCGCTTTTCCAAAATTGTTATGCCCGTGTTGTTCAGAAGTAAGCGACGGCGGAGCGCCGTACCACAGTCAAAGTGCCGCAGGATCATATGAAAGCATTGACTTGAAGGGCTGCTCCAACAATGCTCTTCACTCCTTAGACTTGGAGGCATCACTTATGAGCATTATTCATTTGCACAGAAGCTTAAAACCGAAAAGAACACCGAAAGTTTATGCAACATTACTAGGTAGTATCCTTCGCAATACTTATAAAAACGCACTTGATGTAGTTAGCTCCATAAAATAAACACAGACGTTAAATAAATATTGACAGAAAAAAGGCTTCATTAAAGACTTGCAGAACGTAGAAGTAAAAAAATCAAGGTGACAAGCACAGATGTTAATGTGTCAAAAACAGACAAAAATGACATTCTGAATGCACGTAATCATGTGCTAATTTTTTTCGGAATCCGCTCGTATTGCTGAATTATTTTGTGAATCTACAGGTAGCTATGATTTGTTGGCACGGAAATTTAAAATGGTTTTAATTACTATGCCTTCTTGCAACAGGCAAAACACATATGTACCTAAAGAATCTTTACTATTATGAGGAGAAATGTGCGAAGACCTATACGTACCAAGCAGAGGCCCAAAAAAAAGGGCAGTAAACTAAACCAAATAAAGGACAAATTTATAACTTATTTCAAAGCCTTTTGTTTATGTGGATGGTGTATTGATAAAATAAAAAATCGAAAATGTAAACGGCAGGTGAGAACAGTTGCATCACCGGTAAATGAAAATGAATTGAATGAGCGAAAATCGCGAATAGAGCAGCGTCGGTCGAATGTGCAACGTGGAGCAAATGTGCAGCGTGGGTCAAACTTGCAGCGTGGGTCAAACTTCCAGCGTGGCCCAAATGCCCCGCGGACGCCGAATGCCCCGCGGAAGCCGAATGCGCCGCGGGCACCGAATGTGCCGCGGCGGCCAAGAGTGCCTAGAAACATAAAACGTAGAGTTCATAAAAATACATCAGAAAATGGACTCGAAGCATCTACAACTCAATTATACTACTTCACTGAGAACAGTTGCAATTTAGGCAGACTAAAATATAACGCGATGAATTCTAGTGACGTTATTAGAACTGAAGCCTTCATAAAAAAACAAGGAAAATGCAAGCCATCTTTGCAGTGTATTTACTTACACGAAGACCATCCAATGAACAAGCCTACTGTTAACAACAAACTGTTCGAACCTAGTAGTTATAATACACGTACATTTGGTCAGTGCTATGTTGCTCCTTTAAAAGACATTCCTATACGGACAGCAGGAAATTCAAAACGCAAATTCATATCAATATTTTTGTGTTGTTTGGGAGGTAAAAGAAATATTGGAGCTGCAAATTTAAAACGAACAGTGTTCTGCAAGCCTTGGACGACTGTGGCGCATGCAGACGTGCACGTCATAAGTGCTTTCAACAGAGATACGTTCGACTTTGGCTGCCAATATAGCTTACAGTCTTATCATAGCCTCGAAATTCTCTCTCAAATCCTGAACAAATCTGACTCTAACGTTTCCTCGACTGGCAGTGATTATAGTGCTAAATGGCGCGATCGCTTTCGTAAAGACAAAAAACTTTCAAGTGTCCAAGTTATGATGTACACTATAGCTAGAAAAATGAAGGATAAACATTCAAAAACTCCGTTAAGAAACAAAAAGAATAACGTAGTAGTACTCAAAGTACCCAAAAAATTCAGCAATACTTCTACCACCCGCACAGTCTCCGCCACACGCAATAGCACCAAATTAGAAAAACCTGTAGTAATAAGGGACGAACCTTCACGACATGAATTTAATAATGTCGTCAATTCAAGAACTAAAATATGGGGGCCGGGTGAAGTTCTTCTAAAGAAATCTTAATCAACGTGCGATTCTACAGCGGTAAGATGGTAAATTAGCGCTGGATTTAGCCTGCGTAGTAACTTGGTTATAACTGGATATTGTTTGCAGACATTGCTGAAATTAAAGGAGTCTGGTAGGGTGCGGCACGTGGGGGTGTCGAACCTGAACGTGGCTCAGCTGTCGCGCGTGTGCGGCGCGGGTCGGCCGGCCTGTCTGCAGGTGGAGGTGCACGCGCTGTGCCAGCAGCCCGCGCTTGCCGCCGCCGCCAGCAAGCTCGGTGTTCCCATCGTAGCGTACTCGCCACTCGGTTCCAAAGCACTTGCTGATGCTTTAGCAGCTAAAACTGGGTAAGTGGAGATGGACAAGACTGCACGGCGAAAATATGAAAGAACTGACTTCTACCCACGATATCGTTTGCGTGAAGTCGTAAGACTATTAATGTAAAGTGAAAAAAAGTCAGATGTTTATAAAACTTTCCTATATACTACACTTGTATTGTAGATTTGATAATCGTAAATCTCTTAGAAATTTTTCGCCAGTCATCAAAAAAAAAACTGCTGTTTCATACAAAAGTGCAAATAGTGCCATACCCCAGGGTATTATTGCACTTTTGTATGAAACAACAGTTTTTTTTTTCACAAGTTATTTTCTAAGGGTAAATTGTAAAGAACACTTATATACACACATAAAATCACGCCTTTTTCCCATGGGGGTAGGCAGAAACTACAGAGCGCCACTTGCTACGATCCATACACACTCCTTTTGCCTCGTTTATAAAAGTTCATACATCTGGTCATATGCACGCACGCCGGTTACTAGTGCTACGCACCTGACCCTTCTGAAGAACATTACCAATAAGGTCACTATATGTTCTCCTAGGGCGTCCCCTTCTGGCGTGACCACTCACATCTGCCTTGTAAATAACTCTTGTTAGCCGCCCTTCATTCATCCTGTCAACATGACCAAACCATCTAAACATACTCTTTTCAATTTTTGTCACTACATCTTCTTTTAAACCGCACCGTTGTCTTATCACATCATTCCTCAGCCTATCTATACTAATATTATAAAGAGGAAACCTTTGTATTTTTGTATGTTTGTATTGAATAGGCTCAAAAACTACTGGACCGATTTCAAAATTTATTTTATCATTACTTAGAGGGATTCTTCCGAATCCGTATAGGCTATATTTTATCCCGGAAAATAGATAGGATTTTTCGTGGTAGTGAAAATTGTGGAGTAAGGCGTCGAAAAAACTGCCGTACGTTAACGGTTCTCGCGAACGCTGCCTAAATGGTTAGAGATGTATGGTTGACTTCTATAGAAAAGTTGTAGAACTCAATAATGCCTACAAAAAAGCCCACGATAGTATAAACCAAACATTTATATTTTAGCCATTATAACCACTTTTCCATAGAATAAAAGTAATTAAAATTATTAGCCTATGTTTATTGATCATGTTATCGTCAAATACTAATCCTTATCCAAATAAACTATTTATTGAACAAGATTGTTTCAATAGCTATTAATTTATTTTATTCCAATCGGACAATCCATTCAAAAGATATTGCGAATTTAAAATTGTAATTGGTATTAAAATGAATGATGGTGTCGCACGACTCGCACGCCGAAACCGCAGGGGAGGGCGGTGCACATCTATGAAGCAGGTTGCCGCGCGGCTCACTCGCGCGGTCGGCTCTCTACGCAGCAGACGCGGCCAAATCGAGTAAATTTACTGAATTAATGCACTTATTAAAATTGATTTCGGAACTATTTAGATACTCATTATCAAAAGTTCTTTTCAAAAATACTTAAGTATAAATAATTTCATTTTTCAGAGAGCTTAAAAAATAAATGTCCACCCGTGCGAAGCCGGGGCGGGTCGCTAGTCATTCATAATCACACCACACGTGCTTCGCAATGAACGCATTTCCACAGTATTTATTCTACTTTCATGCTCCTTTCACACCCAACCTTCACTTCCATACATAAGCGTAGGAACCAGCACACCATTGTGAACGGCCAGTCGAGCCTTATTGGAATTCAACTGGTTGGTCACAACCCAAGTAGCACAGAACTGCATTATAAATGGTCACTTAAGGCCCACAGCGGTAATCTAAGCATTTATAAAGATTTATTAGTATTCACCTGTGCTGCAACAGCTGTTTCGAAAAAAACGTGGCCAACTATAATGCTTTTTTCTGTACAGTAATTCTATTAAGCACCACAAACACGCCACAAAGTCACTGTTATTGAGCGCTTAGTAGTGCAGTACCCTATTAGCTGTAAGTTTTCTGAATAATAGCCCACACGTGTACTATACAACCGTTGCATTATAAGAGAGAACATATCACCCACTATAACATCATCAGCAGTGCTATTCTGTAACCATCTCACCGGGTGAAGTGAGCGTGGAGTGAGCTATCAATGTCATTCCACCTGATGCTAGGGATGACCAACTATCATATTTACAATCATAATCGAGATTTAGATACCTAATATTCTTATGCTAATTCTATTGATTATTTATATAAGGATTTCAAGCTAGCATAGTGTCTGAACAATACTACTCTTTCGGGAAGTTTTTCAAATGAAATAGCAAAACCGAAAATCAGACATTGTTGTTTTTTTTCTATTTTTTCCTCGACTAGCCCTTTATGCTTGACGCACAAGTGCAACACGCACGAACAATTAATGAATATAGTAAGACATATGTACATGTATAGGTAAGACAGCTACAACAGAAAATGCGAATCGACATTGTCAGTTATTATAAACCCACTATAAACTGATTAAAATTAAATACGTAAATGCAATGACATGACCTAATCACGATGTGTCTTGGAGAAGCGATTGTAGATCGACTCGAGTAAAGATTGTGCAACGTTCTTCAGAAAATCTATTAAAAAAAGATGAAAGAACCTAGCCGTGCCTGACTGACGGAGCATAGAATTCAATCTCACACATACTATGTGGGAACCCACATCTAGGCGCTGTCATATACACAATTACATTTGTTTACTAGGTAGGTATTTATTTTATTGTAGATAAAAATATACCTACTTACTTACTCACTTATGTCGTTATTATCAATAAAAAGAATATTCATCAAATGGTCACCATCTTGAAAATATTATGTTGAAAGTCAACAGTTAAAAAAGAAAACGGTCACCCGCGTGCTCGCGAGGTGAAGTGATGTTACCATGACAACGGCATTACGAGGATCGCGTGATCAAGCCGCGCATGCGTGCTAGACGCTGTCATCAATAGGTATCAACTTTTTTTTTTGTTCGCCTTGTGCAGACGCCATTTCGTATTCGGTTTCAAGAATAATTAGTACGCAGGGATTTATTTCAATTCTTGTAGATATGTACCTATCTAAATACAACAGTTTTCATACAAGTACAATGTCAGTTTAGTTCTACACTTTGGTGTCGACAATTAATCCGCTTTTTTTTAACCTATGTACCTACTTACTGCTCATTTAACCTTTATCGCGTGGTGACACCTGCACGCTAAGAATATGCAATAACAAGAAGTACCGTACAGCGACCTACTACACAGAATCTTCTCGTAGTCTGAGCATTGATTGGTAAGGTAACGATGATGATTGATGAGAGATAAAATATGATGTGCATGTGTACTTAAACACTCATCATCATCAGCCATCATTCTCATCAAACTCATTGTCTATAATAAAAGAATATTCATCAAATCATCATCTTGATACCTACTAGGTATATCAAAATTCAACGCTTCAAATGACTATCGCGTAGCGCGTCTCTGCGCGTGTTCACTTCACCGAGAATACATGCGATGATGCGACGAGAATCGCGTGGAGTGCTCACGCCGCGCAAGCGCACTAGGCCACTAGTTCATCAGTCATACATTTTTTTTTTCTTTTATTTTTGTTTTGATGACCATGTGCCTGAACATATTTAGAGTTCAGACAAAATGATTAGATACTCATTTATTTCAATGTTTGAAGGTAACCTATTTGGTTGCAAACAATAAAAAAGAATATTAATCGAATCGTCATCATCTTGATAATAATATCAAAATTCAATAGTTCAAAACGGTCACACGCGTGCTCGTGAGGTGATGACAACGAAATTGCGAGCATCGCGTGATCAAGCCGCGCATGCGCGCTAGACGCTGTCATCGATAAGTATCAACTTTTTTTTATCACCTTGTGCAGAAGCCATTTCGTAATCGGATTGAGAATAATTAGTGCGCAAGTATTCGAAACATTCATATAAATGCATGTATACCTACTTAATAATCGTATTATTAATAAAAGAATATTCATCAAATCATGATCATCTTGATACCTACCTACCTACTAGGTATGTCAAAAATCAACATTTCAAATGAAACTCGCGTAGCGCGCCCGCGTGAGTTCACTCCACCTTGACTAAATGTGACGAGAATCGCGTGAAGTGTTCACGTCGAGCAAGCAGTACTCATATGGTGTGGTTGCTATGGCAACAACACCGTGTGAGTAACGGTTTCGGGTGAAGTGAGGTGACCGACGCTGTCATTGTCAAGACAGTTTTTTTTTAATTTCAGCCTTTCAAGTCATTGCTAAAGGCAATGATGTATTCGCAGTTAGCCAATGAAGTATATTTTTACTTAATGTCAATTCCAACCATTGTTGAACATTTCAAAATTATAAATTATGTTTTCAACAAAATATGAATATTAGGTACCTACTTACTTGAGAGGTGTGAGATCGAGCATTCGCTGAATCGAGAGAGGCTTATAGCTAAATAAAAACAGCCGCACAGTCCGATCGATCCGGCTAAGCTACGCTTGCCTCGGTCGGTCCGTCTATGGGGACCATCTTTACATACCAAGATCACGAAGGTCGAAAATCTGACAACCAGTCTTACCAAGGGGGGTAACATATTACCAAATAACTGGGTTGTCGGAGTCGGATTGGCAGTCATTGCATGTGAAATACCCGTGCATTCAGCTGCAACCAGTTAAGACTGGAAGCCGACCCCAACACAGTTGGACAAAGGCAGGCAGATGAGGTGAGATCGAGCAACTTCATTAAATTGTGCAAAGCAAGTATTCAGTGATTGGTGATGTGTTCGTTAACATTATTTACATAATATATGTAAATAGCATAAGTACCTAAAGGTTTTTTTAAACAGCTATCATCTAGATTCTGGATAAACAATAGTTCATGATACAAACCTTATAACAACAATACACAAAATATTTAGGAACATCAATAATCTAGTTATGGGTGCTGTTGAGACACAAATTGCTCATCTCCCTTGCTAACAAGATTTCAACATTATTCATGTATTGATTTTCGTTTATTTTTGTACTATAAGGTACACCTCTGCCCAACCCTTCGAGGAAACAAGGCGTGATGGTATGTTTGTTTTTTTATTTTATTTCATAAATGTGTAAATAAACATTGTATGTAAATACAATTATTATTTTAAGCCGATAGAACTATGTATGTTTTGGTTGCTATAGCCTAATTAAATCTGTTTAATGTATAGCGTTTTACACAAAGCGTCTATGTTTCTCATCCCAATTGCAGATGTGCTGCAAGAAATGTCTTATGTTTTAAGCAGATCCTTTGTGCTTTCCTATCTTTGTATATTTTATTTTATTAAGTGTTAAGTTTGTTCATAAATAAATAAGATTTGTAACACATCAAACAAATTTGCTAATACATTTTTTCTACTGAGCTTGCTGTTTCCCGAGCTTCAACTTCTTGATGCTACGAACGGAGGGTCGTTGGATGTGTGTGGACTGCACGCCGCCATCGTGACTAGCTAAAAATAATGGTAAGCGTTTATTACTAAGCATTTGTTTTAACTCATTCCTAAACTCATCCATATTTTTTTTGTCTATTTCATTTACATTTTATATGGTTCAGTGTCATGAACATGTAATTGAAATTATCATCAGAATCCTGCAGCCAATTTAATACTTTCAAAACTGTAGCAGTATGACTTATTTATAATACATTTAACAATCAGTGTCTGATTCCAGTCCAAATAAATCAAATCGGTAAACATTATTCCTACATTTTGAGTACAATGAGATGCAACATTTCTTAACTCCATGCTTATCCTTGTCCCAATTTTTTGGCTCTATTATGTTTATCAAAAATAGTCTGAAATTATCAACACTAACCTCAGACTGCCAAGATCAACATACAGCTAGGAATGATGTAATCAAGTAGATGCGGTGTTCTTTTATTGTCTTCAGTTCCTTTATCCTCAGCAACTGCATGGTCCAATAGGCTCATCTACCGAGATGTAAAGTATTCAGATTTTTATAATTAATATGCATTTTTTTTATCCATGCATTCTCCCACAGCTGGGCAAAGGTCTCCTCCATACTACCATACCATTTTCAAAAGTATTTTTTGACTAAAGCATACGGTCAAAAGTACTTTTGACTGATTTTGCTAGTCAATAATACTTTTGACTGGTTAAGAGTTTTGACTGCAACATTATTTCTGTGTATAAGTACCGTATCAGCATGTAATGCTCATAAACCGATCGACCTCAATTATATAGCGAAAACAATGCCTCCTAAGATACAGGATCTTCCTAGTTTAGGAGACAGGGCTCAATTTTTTGTATTTAACAAATATGTATATGCAAACTTGTGTCAAATATTCTTTGCTAATAAATATTATACTTTTCCAGTTTTTCTTATGTTATGCCGTCTTTGGACAGTATGTATGACCTTGATGTTACTATAGCTTCTTGCTAAAACCGTCGTTATGGTGAACCTAATCTTCAGAGGGTAGTAACAATAGTTAAAAAAATATAGTATTTTTCTCCAGAGTAGGCCAACTTCATTCCCACCATTAGGTATGTTGAGCTGGAACAAATGACAGTTGAATTAAACTTGCTATAAAAAGGTAAGATAATTGAAAAACAAATGAGTCTAAGTTGGAATTTCAGAAAATATATCAGAATTATTGAAATCACGATGAAGATATTAGTTAATATAAGGTTTCCTTAAATAAATAAAAGCAAATATTGCTAGATTTATTATAATTATTATGACAGTTTAATGCTAGTAAATGACAACATTGTCATTTATATTTTATGTGAACAGTAAATTGCAGACGTAATAATAAACATATTACTAATATCACAAATATTTAAATAATACAAGCTGATGTCTGCAACTTCACATCAAAGCGTATATTTTGCATGTGGATCACAAAAACTTATAAATTTAATTTAATTTTATTAGTTTAGTTTGAATTTAGTTCGCTTTGTTAGTAAAAATTTTACACATGTTAATGTATTTCAAATCATCATTAAAAACTTACTAAACTCTTGATCATCTATTTTGGAAATCGATGTCTATGGCATATTCCTCAACAAAAAAAAAATGTGTTATCTTGGAGTTAGATATTATTGAGTTTGATCAAAAAATATTCGTCAGTCTGTATTTAATGTCCTTTTAGTAAAACTTAAAAAAAAAAAATGTACGCTACGTTGTCTGGAAATAGTATCACAAAAAATTAAACCCTGTGGTCTCTCTGTTTAGTGAAACCATAGATAATTTAGAATGTTACTGTCAAGTGTCAAATTTTGGCGGTATTTTACTTGTCTTTCATAGATAGTCTTTCCCAAAGAGTAAAATATTAATAAACAGGGGTTTTTCCATAATCTAGTTTTGTTTAGTAGTTTCGAGTTTGTTTGCTCATGCTGACCTAATAAAGTTCTCGGTGTATTTATAGTGTATTCATTTACATCGGTAGTGCAATATATACAACAAGATCAACAAGGGTAGCACAAACTATGTGTGTGGCAGAAACACTTTGTAAAAGATATATATCAATGATTAGCATTGGCTCAAAGTGATCTTACCCCTCGTGGTTTTAGGCCGACGAAGTTACCACAGGAATAATCACGAAAAGTTTACGAAGGTTTGTACGTTATCATTAACGAATGGTGTGAAACTAGTAAATTTCAATACAAGACACTCAAGTTTTCCTTGCCAACTTTGTGTTTACCTGAGCAGGCCGACCAACTTCGCTATTTATTTATACAAGCCTGTCAATAAAGTTTAAATAGTAGGTACTAATGTACCTATACATTGTTTTTTTCAGATGACTCTCAGAAATGTGATCGTATTAATGGAAAATGAAACAAAAACCATACTTATATGCCTGCCTGCCTGGTATGACTGATATTTCAACTAACTATCTTGAAGCTTAAAATATTAATGTGAATATTAAAATACAAACTTGTGTTTTAGATACCTGAATGCCGTGCCTTTGAATTAGAAAATTGGGCCTGAGTTGACAGAAAAAAGAAATAGGTTGCGGCCACTTTTGATTTACATATTCAGATATGTAAGTTTTTGTGATCCACATGCAAAATATACGCTTTCATGTGAAGTTTCAGCCTGTATTACCTAAGTATTTGTGATATTAGTAATATGTTTATTATTATGTCTGCAATTTACTGTTCACATAAAATATACATGATAATATGTTGTCATTTACTAGCATTAAACTGTCATAATAATTAGAAAAAATCCAGCAATATTTGATTTTATTTAGGTACTTATTGAAACCTGTAATTAATGTCATCATCATGATTTCAATAATTCTGATATATTTTCTGAAATTCCAACTTAGACTCATTTGTTTTTCAATTATCTTACCTGTTTATAGCAAGTTTAATTCAACTGTCATTTGTTCCAGCTCAACATACTGGTGGGAATGAAGTTGGCCTACTCTGGACAAAAATACTATATTTTTTTAACTATTGGTACTACCCTCTGAACATCAGGTTCACCATAACAACGGTTTTAGCAAGAAGCTATAGTAACATCAAGATCATACATACTGTCCAAAGATGGCATAACATAAGAAAAACTGGAAAAGTATCGGGGAGACCTTTGCCCAGCTGTGGGAGAAGGTATGGATAAAAAAAATGCAATTATAAAAATCTGAATACTTTACATCTCGGTAGATGAGCCTATTCGACCATGCAGTTGCTGAGGATAAAGGAACTGAAGACAGTAAAAGAACACCGCATCTACTTGATTACATCAGTCCGGGCTGTCTGTTGATCTTGGCAGTCTGAGGTTAGTGTTCATAATTTCAGACCATATTTGATAAACATAATAGAGCCAAAAAATTGGGACAAGGATACATGGAGTTAAGAAATGTTGCAACTCATTGTACTCAAAATGTAGGAATAATATTGACCGCTTTGATTTATTTGGGCTGGAATTGGACACTGATTGTTAAATGTATTATAAATAAGTCATACTGCTACAGTTTTTGAAAGTATTAAATTGGCTGCAGGATTCTGTTGATAATTTAAATTACATGCTCGTGACATTGAACCACATAAAATGTAATTGAAATACACAAAAAAAAAAAAAAAGATTTGTATGTGTAGGAATGAGTTTAAAAAATGCTTAGTAATAAACGCTTACCATTATTTTCAGCTAGTCGCGATGGCGACGTGCAGTCCTCACACATCCAACGACCCTCCATTCGTAGCATCAAGAAGTTAAAGCTCGGGAAACAGCAAGCTCAGTAGAAAAATGTATTAGCAAATTTGTTTGATGTGTTACAAATCTTATTTATTTAAGAACACACACAATAAAATGAAACACACAAAGATAGGAAAGCACAAAGGACCTGCTTGAAACATAAGAAATTTCTTGCAGCACATCTGCAATTGGGATGAGAAACATAGACGCTTTGTGTAAAACGGTATACATTATACAGATTTAATTAGGCTATAGCAACCAAACCATACATAGTTCTATCGGCTTAAAATAATAATTGTATTTACATACAATGTTTATTTACACATTTATGAAAAAAAAAAACATAACATCACGCCTTGTTTCCTCGAAGGGTTGGGCAGAGGTGTACCTTATAGTACAAAAATAAACGAAAATCAATACATGAATAATGTTGAAATCTTGTTAGCAAGGGAGATAAGCAATTTGTGTCTCAACAGCACCCATAACTAGATTATTGATGTTCCTAAATATTTTGTGTATTGTTGTTATAAGGTTTGTATCTTGAACTATTGTTTATCCAGAATCTAGATGATAGCTGTTTAAAAAAAAACCTTTAGGTATGCTATTTACATATATTATGTAAATAATGTTAACGAACACATCACCAGTCACTGAATACTTGCTTTGCACAATTTAATGAAGTTGCTCGATCTCACCTCATCATCTGCCTGCCCTTGTCCAACTGTGTTGGGGTCGGCTTCCAGTCTTAACCGGTTGCTGCTGAATGCACGGGTATTTCACATGCAATGACTGCCAATCCGACTCCGACAACCCAGTTATTTGGTAATATGTTACCCCCTCGGTAAGACTGGTTGTCAGAGTTTCGACCTTCGTGATCTTGGTATGTAAAGATGGTCCCCATAGACGGACCGACCGAGGCAAGCGTAGCTTAGCCGGATCGGTCGGACTGTGCGGCTGTTTTTATTTAGCTACAAGCTGCTCGATCTCACACCTCTCAAGTAAGTAGGTACCTAATATTCATTTGTTGAAAACATAATTTGTAATTTTGAAATGTTCAACAATGGTTGGAATTGACATTAACATATACTTCATTGGCTAACTGCGAATACGTCATTGCCTTTAGCAATGACTTGAAAGGCTGAAATTAAAAAAAAAACTGTCTTGGGTCACCTCACTTCACCCGAAACCGTTACTCACACGGTGTTGTTGCCATAGCAACCACACCGAATGCTTCCTCGACGTGAACACGCGATTCTCGTTACGTTTTGTCAAGGTGGAGTGAACTCACGCGGGCGCGCTACGCGAGTTTCATTTGGAATGTTGATTTTTGACATACCTAGTAGGTAGGTATCAAGATGATGATGATTTGATGAATATTCTTTTATCTATACTTATAATATTATAAAGCTGAAGAATTTGTTTGATTGAACGCGCTAATCTCAGGAACATCTGGTCCGAATTGAAAAATTATTTTTGTGTTGGGTAGCCTATTTATCGAGGGAGGCTATAGGTTATATAACATCACGCTACAATTAAAAGGAGCGGAGCAGTAATTAAAAATGTTGCAAAAACGGGGAGAATTTATTCGTTTTGAGAGTTTCCATTGCGTACGCTGCGTAAACGGTTAAATTAACGCAAAAATAATGTGCGACGGAATTGTTCCTTTTTAAAAGTTCTAAAAAAAAGTCCGCGAGGGCATATGTCTATCTTTTAAGGTTGACCCACTATAACTCAAAAGAAGCGAGCAGCAACGAAAAATGAACGAAAACTAGCAGGCAAATTGATGCGACGGGAAGGGTCAGGGGAGCAAAAATTTGACGCGGGCAGAAGCTAGTTAATAATACGATTATAAAGTAGGTGTACATGCATTTATATGAATGTTTCGAATACTTGCGCACTAATTATTCTCAATTCGATTACGTAATGGCTTCTGCACAAGGTGATAAAAAAAAGTTGATACCTACCTATTGATGACAGCGTCTAGCGCGCATGCGCGGCTTGATCACGCGATGCTCGTAATTCCGTTGTCATGGTAACATACTTCACCTCACGAGCACGCGGGTGACCGTTTTGAACTACTTATTGAATTTTGACATTATTATCAAGATGATGACGATTCGATTAATATTCTTTTTTATTGTTTGCAACCAAATAGGTTAGCTTCAAACATTGAAATAAATGAGTAGGTATCTAATCATTTTGTCTGAACTCTAAATATGTTCAGGCACATGGTCATCAAAAAAAAATAAAAGAAAAAAATATGTATGACATTGATGAACTAGTGGCATAGTGCGCTTGCGCGACGTGAGCACTCCACGCGATTCTCGTCGCATCATCGCATGTATTCTCGGTGAAGTGAACACGCGCAGAGACGCGCTACGCGATAGTCATTTGAAGCGTTGAATTTTGATATACCTAGTAGGTATCAAGATGACGATTTGATGAATATTCTATTATTATAGACAATGAGTTTGATGAGAATGATGGCTGATGATGATGAGTGTTTAAGTGCACATGCACATCATATTTTATCTCTCATCATCGTTACCTTACCAATCAATGCTCAGACTACGAGAAGATTCTTTGTAGTAGGTACCTAGCTGTAGGTACGGTACGTCATGGTATTGCATATTCTTAGCGTGCTGGTGTCACCTCGCGATAAAGGTTAAATGAGCAGTAAGTAGGTACATAGTTAAAAAAAAGCGGATTAATTGTTGACATCAAAGTGTAGGTACTAAACTGACATTATGCTTGTATGAAAACTGTTGTATTTAGGTAGGTACATATCTACAAGCACTGAAATAAATCCCTGCGTACCTACTAATTATTCTCTAAACCGAATACGAAATGGTGTCTGCACAAGGCGAACAAAAAAAAAAAAAAAGTTGATTCCTATTGATGACAGCGTCTAGCGCGCATGCGCGGCGTGATCACGCGATCCTCGCAATGCCGTTGTCATGGTAACATCACTTCACCTCGCGAGCACGCGGGTGACCGTTTTGAACTGTTGAATTTTAACATAATATTTTCAAGATTGTGACCATTTGATGAATATTCTTTTTATTGATAATAACGACATAAGTAAGTAAGTAGGTATATTTTTATCTACAATAAAATGTTACTCGGCACATTTTTGGACGCTGGTTTTGCATTTTCCTAATGTTCTTAGTGCGCTTATGTGACACGTTATAAGTTAAATAAATACCTACCTAGTAAAAAAAATGTCAATGTGAATATGAGAGCGCCTAGATGTGGGTTCCCACATAGTATGTGTGAGATTGAATTCTGTGCTCCGTCAGTCAGGCACGGCCAGGTTCTTTCATCTTTTTTTAATAGATTTGGGTTAGTAAGAACGTTGCACAATCTTTACTCGAGTCGATCTACAATCGCTTCTCCAAGACACATCGTGATTAGGCCATGTGATTGCATTTACGTATTTAATTTTAATCAGTTTACAGTGGGTTCATAATAACTGACAATGTCGATTCGCATTTTCTGTTGTAGCTATCATACCCTATACCTACCATATGTACATATGTCTTACTATATTCATTAAATTGTTCGTGCGTGTCGCACTTGTGCGTCAGGCATAAAGGGCTAGTCGAGGAAAAAATAGAAAAAAACAACAATGTCTGAATTTTTGCTATTTCATTTGAAAAACTTCCCGAAACAGTAGTAATGTCAAGATAGTTTACTAGCTTTGAAATACGCATAAAATGATCATTAGAATAAGCATAAAAAATATTATCAAAATCTCGATTATGATTGTAAATGTTATGTTTGGTCAATCCCTAGCAGCACTGGGATGACACTGACAGCTCACTCCACGCACCTTTTCACGGTGAGATTTTTACAGAATCGACATGCAGTTACTTTGTGAAGTTATTTAACAAAAATTTAATGCTTTATGCTGCATACAGATTCACTTTTCCCCTATTAGTCAGGTGTTTACCATAAACTCGAATAACAGCATGTATCCAAGTGTCGGCATGCGCGAATGGAATATTGGACGCGACGGGTTCCGTATGTTATACTTATTAATAAATAAAAAATTAAAATGAAATTAATTTATTTCAGACATAACCCATGTTACAAAAATTAAGATAAAAGTAACAATGCTGCAGCAGAAAAGAATAAAATGTCATCAACAAAATAAAAATATACGTCACATAGTTGAAATAAAATAAAATTTCAAATTTACGTCGGATTTAAATTAAAGTAACAATCAATAATAATTGCACATATGAACAAAACAATACAAAAAAGCCTTTATAAATAGAGGTCAGTGACATTTGATGACATTAGGCTGAGTAGGTACAAAAATGCCCTGCTACAAAAATCTTCTTATAACCTACCCATTTTCGGAACTAATATGGTTGCGACAAAATTAATATTGTTGTTTTATATGTTTCTGGTACTTACCTAAAAATGAAGAAAATTTATAAAGAGAAATCCAAGATTTTTTTAAAGTAATAAATTAATACCTTTCAAGACTTTTTAAGATTCCAGATTTCGACAATTTTTCTCAGAGGTAGTCAGTTAGGAAATACCGGTACAGCTAGCATCTAAAAAAAACAACGTAATTTTCTTAGTTTTCCACTGTGCAGGAACGAATGTTAGATCGACAACACCTCTCTCTATAGTCTGAACTATTTTGAAAGTCTTGTTCTGTAAAAACAAGAAAAATATACTTATTATAATAGAAGTATCAGTTTCTTAATGACAACATTATCTATACAGTTTTTGAGGAAAAAGAACAAAAGATACAATAACATATTAAATACCTAAACTTAACATAACATAATGCTATTTCATGTGGAAGTAATTAAATTATTAGGCCAGAAAAATACATTATCTTTAGATAGGTACCGACTAATTTATAGGTATATTGTCGCATATTGAATAAATCAATAACTTATGTATTATACATATAATTAAATTATAATCTCAGCTACTTAAATTACAATTTTAATTAAGTACTTATCGTCGAATAACAACTAAAAAAGGGAACAAAATGGCTTTAAAAGAACCACGGCGGAACCCTAAAAGCTTGGATCCATAAAGGTACTTATCTAGGTAACTGACGCAAATGTGAACCAATACTACTCTCCTAATCGATCCATGTCTGATTTGTATTTCACAAGTGCTAAACTATTTTACTCTTGGCTGAATTACAGGCCACATGTGAACACCCGTACAGACCTTAGCATTAAATTGAGATTAAAACTGTTCACTTGCCATCCGCCATATTCACTGCGTTACTTTGTATTACTATAAAATTTTATCTTTTAATTTTTGTTTATTTTAGAGGATATCAATTGTAAATATGGATTAAAAAATAATTACACGAAAACAGTTTCTTTTTTTGGTTACTTTGTAAAAAAACGAACATATTAATTTTATTTTCATTCTAATTTTGTTGCTTTTATTGGTATTCCGGTGGTATTCCGAGGGCGCGTGAAAATTTTGAACTAAATATGTATTGTATTTGACAGTAAAGTTACCTTCCCAATAAGATTTCAAATATAATAGGAGGAAATCGATGTTTTACTTACCTTCAATTTTATGTATGTATATACTCACAAATGGCACCTGAGATCTTGCACACAACGATACACTTCATGTTTTACAATTTGACAGTTCATATCAAAGAAAAATAAATAATTTAAGTTATTGCATTCCACAATTTCGCTCAGTGTGTAATTTCAACTGTATAAAAGTACACACAATGTACACATTCATCTTCCTTGCTGTATAATAAGTAACACGTGCCTCATTAATCAGGCAATATGCAGCTCTTTAGGTGACTGTTACACACATAAATGCTACTATAATGTTGTTATAATGCAATTATTTGTCAATTGGATTTCTTATACAGCTATGTGCTGAATAATTTGTGCCCAAATTAGAGTTATATCCTCTGAGGATGCGCTGTCTACGCTATTATTCAGCAACTAATGCATTCACTGTGCACTGTTAAAATGCTGTTATACAGCACTTTTGTGCTACTTGGGAATCGCATGTAGAGAACCATTTTAAGGAACACCTAATTTTATGTAAATATACCTATAATAGGCCTTAATGTAGCTAAGTAACGTTGCAAGTAAACTTACAGCCACTATCTAAGCTGAAAAAACTTAAGATTTTGTAATTATGATAGGTACCTATCCACTCTCTTTATCATTATAGCCGAAGTTATAAGAAACCCTTGAATGTCTGTACACAGACGCGAGTACCCGGACCTGCTGCAGCTGCCGGTGGTGACGCGCATCGCGCAGGCGCACGGCCGCACTCCGGCGCAGGTGTTGCTGCGACACACGCTGCAACGAGGCCTGGCCGCTATCCCTAAGAGCACTAACCCTGCCAGAATAAAACAGGTCAATATTTTATGCGATTAAAGAAAATCTGTTAACAGAAATAAACGTCACCAAACTTCAGCCATGTCTTTATCCGATTGGCAATTTTCTTATAGACTGCGTATAGAGATTGGAAAGAGCAATTACCTCCCCACCAGTGGTCTCGAACGTCATAGAGCGAGATCGGTAGAATTGCCAATTAAAACGGTATATTTGTACCCAAAATCGGTAAATGATATTTCCATGTGTACTGTGAAATCGTAGAATATTCGTTATATTTCGATATTTCGGCAGAACAGAGCCAGTGGTCTCAAACCTACCGAAAAATCGATAGGTTCGAGACCACTGCTCCCCACCTATTTATTCATGCAACATCTTTGGTGGCTCACTTATACCGTTTGCAGACTACACTAGACTAGTGTGACCCAGCTTGTCAGGACGCCAGCTTGACTATCGTGATCGTGAATGGTAGCAACCCCTGCCTTAAGGCTCCCCCAGACGGCGCCGTAAGACACGACTTTATTAGAATCAATTTCCATGAACTTTTTCAAGAAATTGTTTATTACAGTCGCGGTAGTACGACGTATGACACAATCTACCATTTGTGTACCCCTGGAATAAACTACTTTATTGACCATCTGCGAGGAGAGCACGGCCTACTGTGATTGGCTTGTGAAACACATTTTTTTATTGAAAAGTCACTTTGGTAGTTGCCCGGAAATGAAACCACAACCACACGCATGAGAGGCGAGGCCTTATCCACTGAGCCACCACAACACATTTGAGAATTCAAAAGCTATATTAATATTATTTCTTCGTCAGAATATCTCGCTGTGGGATTTCGAGTTGACTGAATCAGAGATGAGCGAGCTTGCCTTACTGGACCGCGGAGAGGATGGACGTATCTGTGACTTCGCTTTCTTCCCCGGGATCGACAAGCACCCCGAGTTCCCTTTCAAGAAATAGATGTTTATTTTAAAATAAAATAAAATATAAGATAGTCGAATATATAAATAAAGAATAGCAGACCACACGAGACTTTTGATTTTTCCCACAACAGCAAGAGATACTAAATCATATGTTTGCTACATGTAGCTCTTTCACGGTCATTTTACTTCTGTCTGACAGCAGCAACCTTATTCCAATAAGAATAAAGATTATTGTTGATAAATGATAAATGACTTTATTTTTGCAAGTAGCCTAGGTTTGTACAAACACTTTTACACGTCAATGATATTTTTTTTTAAACTAGATGAGGTCGGCGTTTCCTTTCTGACTACTCTGAGAAGAAATGCCGAAATAAACTCAGAGGTCACAGTCTCTTAAGTCCAGACATAATCTTGATCAGATCATGTGAAGACCATGTGGATTGGTGTCTGAAGTGGTCTTTTAAGAAAAGAACACACAGCTTGAGTGGACCTGTCCAATCAGTGCACGCATTTGTCAGTAATCATGCAGCTCCACTCAGAACATAAAGGATCACAACGATTCGACGAACAATACCAAAGAAAGGACATTTTGGTAGGCCGCATTAAGTACAAACTGCCAGATTATCATTAAAAATGAAATGAGTAAGAGAGATATAAATGAAAAAAACGAACATCATCTACATAGTCCTCACAATCAAAATCATTAAAATAATAATAATATTATACTTCTCAGAGTATATGTATATTCATGTCATAGTTTAAACAACAGTAATCAAATGTCAAAGTGTATTTTTCCAAATAAATAATAATAATTAAAAAAAAAAACATTCAGTATAATTATAATACATAAATATGAGCAGCTTAATCCCAAGCTTTTTTGTCCTCAATATAATCTTAAATTGTATAAAAGGCTTTCTGGCACAACTTACGTTTAATGAATGATTTGAATTTATTGAGACTTCGATCTTGAACATGGCTTGGAAGTTTATTATAAAAACGTATACATTGACATCTGAATGAGCCACCTATTTTCTTGAGCCTTGTTGAAGGTACAACAAATTTGTGTTTATTCCTAGTATTTATATTATGGATATCACTGAATTTTTAAACAATTTAATATTCTTATGGGCATTTAAAAGATTTACAAAAATATACTGTGAAGGCACAGTCATTACATTAATTTCATTAAATTTCTCTCTGAGTGAGTGTCTCGGGCTTAATTTATAAATTGATCGAACAGCCCTTTTCTGCAAGACAAAGACAGTCTGAATGTCGGCGGCATTTCCCCACAACAGAATACCGTACGACATTACACTATGAAAGTAGGCAAAGTACACGGTTCTAACAGCGTATGCAGCGGAGCTTAGCTTTTTTGACAATTTATCTAAATGTGGGCCCCACTGAAGCTTGGCATCCAAAGTTAAGCGCAAGAATATGTTATTTTGACAGATATGCTAAATGAGGGATAATATTTTTATCTCACGAAGCGACCCGTGCTCTACTTGTAGTAGGTATGGGCAAAAGTCTGCTGTCGGTGAAAGAGGGAGTGGGGCTTAATCTACTACTCGGACCCAGTGCATATCATGTTTTCGAATTTTTGATTCTAGGACATGCCAGTTTACTCACGATGTTTTCTTTCACCGTTAGAAGAGATGTGATGATTTTCCCATCGAATTATTTACACAAAGGAAAGTGCCTGCCAGGGTTCGAACCCACGACCTACGACTCGTCAGTCAGAGACTATACCACTGGGTCACCACTGCTCCCGGCTGTGCTGCTGTGTAAACTCCTGTATTAACCCTGAGACAATTTCCTCTTCACGTAAACGTCGCAAACATAGAAACTACCCCCAAAACCAATCTAAAAGAGAAGAGAAATAACGAAAGTAATCGAAGAAAAGGAAGAATATATTAGTATGTTTAATGAGGCCATTTACCTTGACTATCGCGTCACAAACACGACGGTTCCGTAATACGTATTCCAAATTCTAACGTAGAGCTCCGTAAGTGACCTTATGCTCTTTATTAACATAAGGGGTCAACATGTAGAAGGTACAGCGACTTAACCTTTGTATCGATTGTTTGTGCCGTGTAATAATTTTACGGACTACAACGGTTGAGCCCGAGGTTTTAGACTATATGAACTTTATTTGTCCGTAATAGTTTTTGACGCTAACATTGAAAGTTAACGTTTTTCTGGCTTCTCTTAATCATGGGCCTTTCATTACCTAATTTTGCACAAAAAATATCATGCGAAGCCTTGTCTCAACTATGTTGGGATCAGCTTCCAGTCCCACCGGATGCAGCTAGATACAAGTATTTTATATAGAGCGACTGCCTATGATCTCCACAACCCACCCAAGTAGCACAAAAGTGCTGTATAACAGCATTTTAACGTCTGCGTCAGGATGACTGGACCAAGAGCGATTTTGGAAGTTTGAGTAATACCAAGTTTTAGTACCTATTTGGTACTATTTGGTACCAGACATCAAATAATTTGTACCTCGCTAAAGACGGCAAATTATTACGAGGAAAGTGGCCAGCCATTCTGACTTCAGAATGGCTGGACCAAGTCTGTTTCACCTAGTTGTAGGCGTTATAACTAGTTCACCTGTTTGTTAAAATTTAGTACCTCATTTGTACCTCAACATATGTTTTTCTTAAAGTTTTTCGATAAGCCAAAAAAAAGTTACACCTAGTAGAAATTTTGCATGTAATCTGGAGCACGTTGATTTCTCCTAGTTGTAGGCGTTATAATTAGTTCGTATTTTTGTTAAAATTTAGTACCTCATTGGTACCTCAACATATGTTTTTCTTACATTTTTTCGATAAGCCAAAAAAAGTTACACCTAGAAGAAATTTTGCATGTAATCTGGAGCACGTTGGTTTCTCCTAGTTGTAGGCGTTACAATTAGTTCGTCCTTTTGTTAACATTTAGTACCTCATTGGTACCTCAACATATGTTTTTCTTACATTTTTTCGATAAGCCAAAAAAAAGGTTACACCTAGAAGAAATTTTGCATGTATTCTGGAGCACGTTCATTTCTCCCAGTTATAGGCGTTATAATGAGTCCATTTTGCATTAAAATTTAGTACCTCATTGGAACCTCCACATATGTTTTTCTTAGATTTTTTCGATAAGCCAAAAATAAGTTACACCTACAAGAAGTATTGCGTATAAAAAATAATGTATATTTTTGTACTAAGAAAATTACCGAAAATAAATCATAACACACATAAATATTACATATATTTGTACATTAATAATATTCATTGATTGATACATTAATATTTTTTTGCATATAAATAACAGTTTGCATACATTTTGTTTTTAGTAATTGTGATTCTACTTGACATGTCGTCATAACATTGCCATTTGGACCCTCTGCGGCAATGTGATTTGTAATATCCCACGCCTTTCGGAGTCGAACGTGACACAAATTCTATAACAGACAAAAGGTGGTATTCTATTCTAAGCACCTTATGTCTTGACAACCAGAAAGTCTACAACTCGACATATTTCTTTCACTGTTTAGTATTGAATTTGCAGACTCACTTAAGGTGTTTTTGTTAAAATCAAGTGGCAAAAAAGCACATTTCCTACTTTGTTTTTATAAACGACAGTCCACATTTGTACAAGATTCTTTTATCTCTGGACTGTATAGTTTTTCTAACAATATTTTTTCAAATATATATTCAACATTGCATTCACAGTTCACGTAAACTTTATCTCTATCATATACTATTTCAAAATATTTTTTTAATATATCTGAAAGAAGTTAGTAAACTTTTTCAAATGTGGACTGTCGTTTAAACAAAGTTAGTAGGAAATGTGCTTTTTTGCCACATGATTTTAACAAAAACACCTTAAGGGGGAGCAGAGCAAAATAATCCAGAACAGTCGTCACTGTTATAGTGATACAAACAATACTTTTACCATAATTACCATAAAAAATATGTAATAAGCACCGCAATGAATGCGTTAACCGATTATAGTTGGCAAAAATTAAAAATATTGGATAGTTTAATAAACAAAAATTCGTAAATTTGAACAAAACTCTTAGAATAGGATGCTCGTGTTTAGTTGAATTTTGATAGAAAACTGTTAAATTTTTCACAAACTTGAATTCATATTAATCTCTAACTATCATATTACAATTTATGGTTTTTACATTTTCGAAATGTCACTTAGTTATTTTATTATTAACTTTTGTTTTGATTCACGCGCTGTTTTGAGTCGTTCTCAACGTACATGGGTCGAAAATTCAGGCGTCCATGAGAGCTCGGACAGTGGTCACGTCTCATCGTGGAGCGATGCACCGATAGCAACAATTCACGATCTATTATGTACGTATACATTGCCGCAAAGAGTTGAATATTCCGTACTTACCTTGGAATTCTTAGAAATGTGTTAATTTGTTTGTTGTAATTACTTTGCATGTGTTTAATTACTGTAATTCCTAGTATCTTAAAATTATAATGTTTTTTTCTTTACTATTTGTTTAACTAAAACTCTTTATAATGCAATAAAATACCCGGTCCTTTCAATTTCGCTATAAGAAACAACAAAAGGAAAAGCGCAATAAATCGCATGAACACATCCACCATCAGTATCAAGTCCAAACTACAAATAAGCATGTTTTATACGTATAATAATTGTCCTTATGGTTGGAATATCAATCATTTTTTAAAATGAATGATATTTTCCTATCTTTTATATTCAATAATAAAAAAAAAACAGAAAATTTCCCCTCACAAATTTTAGTCAGCTTATGGTAACATTATTCGTTAAATTTAATTTACCTTCCCTGAAAAAAGTTGTTCATCTTCATGGGCAGAAGCAATTTTTATAATATGGCAACACCTTTCCGTTACACTCTACATAGTATATACCACATTTCCCTATGCTTATCGTATGTTTTTGTAAAGTAGGCAAGGTTTCCATTACATTAGGTAATTATAGATTTTTTATATCAAAATTGGTTTTATTATTACAATACCTACCACCTACCCATCTACCCTGCCTACTTACCGAGTAAAATTCCCGAACGTGCAAGTAAAATTCATAATGCTAAAATTTCTTAACAAACGGATGAGTAGTAAGAGACGGATAATTTAGGTATTTTCCTATATTGTACTATAGTTATACCTACATTACCCGTCCTGTAAACTACAAACTTTATATATATTATATTATAATTTAATTTTTGGATTTATATTGGTACCTACATAAATCATCGAAATAATTATCAAGTCACTCAACACACCGAATAAAATTTTTAAAATCCTAGGTTACCACCTTTTGTCGTGCATCTGAATGCGGGCCTCGAGCAAACTTGTCAATGTGTGCGTGACGACACATATCACTAGCGCGCTGTAGTTAATACCTATTTGACGCGCGCCTTGTTTGGTCGGCGCCGTCTTAAGTGAATCTGCAAATTTCATGCTAAACAGTACCAAAAATATGTCGAGTTGTAGACTTTCTGGTTGTCAAGGCATAAGGTGCTTAGATTATAATTTAAAAGATATTGCTGCTTTTGGGCCCAAATCCGACGTCAAAATTTGCATTAATGATTTACCCAAAAATTTAACATTAAAATGAATAGAGTACCACCCTTTGTTTGTTATAGAATTTGTGCCACTTTCGACTCCGAAAGGCGTGGGACATTACAAATCACATTGCCGCAGAGGGTTCAAATGGCAATGTTACGACGACATGTCAAGTAGAATCACAATAATTACTAAAAACAAAATGTATGCACACTGTTATTTATATGCAAAAAAATATTAATGCGTCAATCAATGAATATTATTAATGTACAAATATATGTAATATTTATGTGTGTTATGATTTATTTTCGGTAATTTTCTTAGTACAAAAATATACATTATTTTATATACGCAATACTTCTTGTAGGTGTAACTTATTTTTGGCTTATCGAAAAAATCTAAGAAAAACATATGTGGAGGTTCCAATGAGGTACTAAATTTTAACAAAAGGACGAACTAATTATGACGCCTACAACTAGGAGAAATCAACGTGCTCCAGATTACATGCAAAATTTCTTCTAGGTGTAACCTTATTTTGGCTTATCGAAAAAATGTAAGAAAAACATATGTTGAGGTACCAATGAGGTACTAAATTTTAACAAAAAGACGAACTAATTATAACGCCTACAACTAGGAGAAACCAACGTGCTCCAGATTACATGCAAAATTTCTTCTAGGTGTAACTTTTTTTTGGCTTATCGAAAAAATGTAAGAAAAACATATGTTGAGGTACCAATGAGGTACTAAATTTTAACAAAAAGACGAACTAATTATAACGCCTACAACTAGGAGAAACCAACGTGCTCCAGATTACATGCAAAATTTCTTCTAGGTGTAACTTTTTTTTGGCTTATCGAAAAAATGTAAGAAAAACATATGTTGAGGTACCAATGAGGTACTAAATTTTAACAAAAAGACGAACTAATTATAACGCCTACAACTAGGAGAAATCAACGTGCTCCAGATTACATGCAAAATTTCTACTAGATGTAACTTTTTTTTGGCTTATCGAAAAAAATTAAGAAAAACCTATGTTGAGGTACAAATGAGGTACTAAATTTTAACAAACAGACGAACTAATTATAACGCCTACAACTAGGTGAAACAGACTTGGTCCAGCCATTCTGAAGTCAGAATGGCTGGCCACTTTCCTCGTAATAATTTGCCGTCTTTAGCGAGGTACAAATTATTTGATGTCTGGTACCAAATAGTACTAAATAGGTACTAAAACTTGGAATTACTCAAACTTCCAAAATCGCTCTTGGTCCAGTCATCCTGACGCAGACATTTTAACAGTGCACAGTGAATGCATTAGTTGCTGAATAATAGCGTAGATAGCGCATCCGCAGAGGATATAACTCTAATTTGGGCACAAATTATTCAGCACATAGCTGTATAAGAAATCCAATTGACAAATAATTGCATTATAACAACATTATAGTAGCATTTATGTGTGTAACAGTCACCTAAAGAGCTGCATATTGCCTGATTAACCCTTAATTTGGCAAGCACCATTTTTATCAAATTTCATAAAAAAATGTTTATTTACCGATTATTTGAGATGTAAGGGAATACAAAAAAATACTGAAAAAAATCATTTTTCAGTAATTACGCGAAAATCATATGTGTCTTTTTTGACACATTGCCAAATACGGAGGAATGTATAGTCTTTTGGAAGTGTGTCAAAAAAGATACAATATCAAATCAGGGTTAAGAAATAAAATGACAAAAAATGCTTAACATTTTATTTAAAATGACAAAAAATGTTTAAATTTTTATCTAAAATGACAAAGAATGCTTAAATTTTTTGTTGAAATGACAAAAAATGCTTAAATTTTTATTTTTTCACATGAAAATCGTAGAAACAGTTTCGTTTTCTCGTCAGACATAACCGCACATTACATTTAATGCACATCACAGTGGACTGTCCATCTTTGCATACCCTGCAACGTCCTCTACTTTCAAGGTTAGGCAGATGACCCATACCGTCATACCTTATTTCATCTATTGGCCGGGATTTAACTGGTTTCTTTATTTTCAGACTAGGTCCCGCTACATCAGACCTTTCTACAACTTCTTGGGAAATTAGTGAGAAGTAAATGTGACATCGAAAGTCTTTCAAACTCAACACTTTCTTTAAATTTTTTTGTGCACAATGTCGTCGATACAATAACCAACCGTTATTTATACTAATATCTAGAATTTGGGCAAAAATGCCCATGTACCATCTTCTGGTTTTCATTTGAGTTCTATATAGGGCTATCAGCATGTCAGATAAATCTACGCCCCCCATGTGTGTATTATAATGTCTGACGACTTTGGGACAATCGATATCTATTTTGGCTTTGTGGTCCTTTGAATATCTCTTTATTTTGGTAACTGGATAGGAATCTGCAAATGAGCTTACTAAAGTGACCGGTTTGTTGTCGAACCATTTGACAACGGCAATTTTATTTTCGTTGCAGACAATTTGAGAAAATGAACCGCGGCCTTTTTTTTTCATCTTTTTATCGTCGTCTATTACATTTTGGCATCCACGTAAACGGTTCGATTTGATGGTACCGAGGCTAAATATTCCCAGCTCATTTCTCAAATAAACCACCAGCTCTAGGGACGTATAATAGTTATCAAAGTATACAAAACACGGTCTGTTTTTGATAGATTGACACAGTGCCACAACTACTTTACCTCCAAAACCCAAAGCTTCTTCTCTATCCGTAAATTGTATGTTGCGAAACGTATCGTCGCCACCATATAGCAAAAAATCGTAGATGTAACCCGACACACCGGATCTGACAAATGCTTTGAAGCCCCACTTCTTAGGTTTCTTCGCATTGTATTGACGACGATTGCCAGCCTTTTTACCTTTGTAAGGAAGAGTCATCTCATCAATACTGAATTGATTTTCTTCTTCAGCCGAAAGCAAGCAGTTTAGGCGAACTTTTTCAACAACAGGTCGGACCTTTTGAAACCTATCCAAACTTTCTTCATTGCTATCAACAAAATGTATATATCTGCGAATTAATTGGTACTTTTTTAATGACATTATATCTGCAACAGGTGCATATCTTAATTGTGTGCTCCAGTAATCTAAATAGCATGGCATTCTAACTACTCCCATAATAACAGGGATAGCAACGAATTGTTCAATATCTTTCGCAGTTACATTGATGGAACGTCCTATTTTTTGTACTGAATACATATTGGTCTGGGTTACAATATCGCTTATTATTTCGTCGGAAAAGAATAATGCGAAGTATTGACGAGGTGACGGTAGCTCAGCAGGTGGATGAGAAAATGGCATTGGTTCAACAGTTGCCCCGTGAATAAAGCGTGTCTTTTTCCATTTGAAATCTATAGTTATGCGCTTAATTCTTTTCGCCACTAAACGGGGGCGGTTGTTTCGTTCACGCCTTACAGATCTTGTGGTTATCTGTTTTTGCAGGTGTTGAGATGTGTTTGGAGTTGGTTGCAAGCTGAGGGGTGACTGTACTGCTGGTGAAGGTAATAGTGGAATTGAAGATAATGATGGTATTGAGTTGTAATCGGTTTCGTTTTCAGAAGGAAATACTGCTTGTAACACTGGAGAAAAAGGTATATCTTGCATCATAGAAGAGGAAGGCAAATCTTTTGTGATCGAAATAGTGGGGGCGTTTTGCAATGCCGGAGACATAGGTGCATCATGTTCAGATCCATCACTGTCGAGTAGGTTCATCCGATCTAAAGAAGAATCTAGAGAAGGCGTTGAGGAACTACAGAAGGTCTCATCTTCTGATGGAGTTATGTTAATTTCTTCACAGTCTGTTGTGTCACTGTCATCAGATTGTGAATTCCTTGCAGGGATCAACGCTAAAATGCGCTTAGACCTAGCTCGTTGGAGTACCTACAAACAAAAAAGCAACACATGCAACCAAACCGAAACCCAAGCAAACTGAACACCATGCACGACGTAGCTATAGCTTGGTAAGGGGGGTCCCCCGTCGACTTTCACTGCCACAGCGGGGGGGGGGGGGGCGTGCCTCGGAGACTGAGTTTAGGTACTTGCTTGATGCCAATGGGGGGGGGGGGGGCGCATGCGTCTTATTACGATTTTTTATAATGTAAACACCATAACATACAAAACATGCGATACTTGGTTAACTTTTCGCAAAGTAACTTTAAAGACACATTGTAATAAAACATTACTTATGAGGGTCCTTGGCAATGTAACTTTTAAAGCACAATGTTGTAATTCACTACTTAGTCGGCTCTTTGGCAAAGTATCTTTAAAGGCACGTTGAAGTTTGAAAACATATCACAGCTTGGAGAATACATTTCTATACTAGATTTTCATTTAGATCGTTCGTATATATCAATACACATATAATTTAACAAAAAACTGGCACTGTTACATGTAAAAAAAAAGAAATCAATAAAACTTACAGCTTTGTTGCTCCTCGTGCTCGGCATTTTTTGAGTTTGACGTAAATAGGGATGTCCAGTCGTTCAAAATGCAACCGACTTATGTTTTCTAGTGATGCGCTGAATAAATCTTTAAGATCAAATCGATCGATTCAAAAAAATATGAATATATAATGTTACAGATTTTTTTAAAGTTGCCGTATCTTTAAAGGCACATTTCCAAATTAAGGGTTAATGAGGCACGTGTTACTTATTATACAGCAAGGAACACGAATGTGTACATTGTGTGTACTTTTATACAGTTGAAATTACACACTGAGCGAAATTGTGGAATGCAATAACTTAAATTATTTATTTTTCTTTGATATGAACTGTCAAATTGTAAAACATGAAGTGTATCGTTGTGTGCAAGATCTCAGGTGCCATTTGTGAGAATATACATACATAAAATTGAAGGTAAGTAAAACATCGATTTCCTCCTATTATATTTGAAATCTTATTGGGAAGGTAACTTTACTGTCAAATACCATACATATTTAGTTCAAAATTTTCACGCGCCCTCGGAATACCACTAAATACTAAAAGAAAAGCAACAAAATTAGAATTAAAATAAAATTAATATGTTCGTTTTTTTACAAAGTAACCAAAAAAATAACTGTTTTCGTGTAATTATTTTTTAATCCATATTTACAATTGATATCCTCTAAAATAAACAAAAATTAAAAGATAAAATTTTATAGTAATACAAAGTAAAGCAGTGAATATGGCGGATGGCAAGTGAACAGTTTTAATCTCAATTTAATGCTAAGGTCTGTACGGGTGTTCATATGTGGCCTGTAATTCAGCCAAGAGTAAAATAGTTTAGCACTTGTGAAATACAAATCAGACATGGATCGATTAGGAGAGTAGTATTGGTTCACATTTGCGTCAGTTACCTAGATAAGTACCTTTATGGATCCAAGCTTTTAGGGTTCCGCCGTGGTTCTTTTAAAGCCATTTTGTTCCCTTTTTTAGTTGTTATTCGACGATAAGTACTTAATTAAAATTGTAATTTAAGTAGCTGAGATTATAATTTAATTATATGTATAATACATAAGTTATTGATTTATTCAATTTGCGACAAAATACCTATAAATTATTTCAGTGTCAAACAGATGAACAAACATTTATTTCATGGATTACATATTTAAATTAATAAAGGAAAAAAATACAACCTAAACTAACTAAAACTATTTACAAATTAAAAAAATAGCGTCGAAAAATCATCCGCATCGCTGTCGAATGGTAATGTACCCAAGAGACTGGCGGCATTACCACGTTGTATGGCAATGCTTAGCCTCTGGCCAAGGTAAAAACCAGCTCTTGGGTCACGGGAAGTGTCCACCAGCCGTTTAGAAATATCCTTAAATAGGCTAAGAGCACTCGGACCCCACGGCCCAAGCGTTTCAACCCCAAACGGCTCAAAAATATAATTACCAACAAGGCTATTATACTTACGCCGCTTGAGGTTTTCCGCAGCCGCAGCAGCGGCTCCAGCACAGCACGCCGTGCCTGGAAGATGAATCAGTGTGGGGGCTAGGATTTTCCTGATTAATTTTTCAGTACCGTGGACCGAGGATATAAAAGCTGGTAAACTAATACTAGAAATTTTGCGGACGCCGAGGCCTCCCATACGAATGGGAAGAGTAGCTTGTGCCCAAGCTCGGTCGTCCATGGCCACATTTAAAATCGAGGTTAATGTATGCCGGATAATTTGGTCCATTCTGTCTAATAAGTGAGTGTGCTTCCATAAATGGGAAGCGCGAAGGACGTATGTTAATTTGGGGCCGAAACAGCAATAGCGAATTAAGGTGATGGCCGAATGCATGTTAATTTGGAACAATCTTTCCGAAACGTCATTGAAATTTTGGATTTTTTCGTCAATAAAAACGGAAAAGGAATTCTCGAAGATTGGAGACCCAAGGAGACGAAGCGAGCTTTTTTCAATAATTTGAATATCAGGAGCTATTGCATTAAATTTGGGAAGTGTCAGATGTCTGTCAGTACTGTCCGCTAAGTAAAGTTCACATTTCGAAAAGTTGAGATCAAGGCCAATGGAATGAAGTTCATTTTTTTAGAATTTAAGTTCATTTAAGACAATCTCTACATCGCCTCCCAAGGTTCCGTCATCAAGATACCAAACGTTAAATTTGGAATTTAGCTTTCGAATAATTGGATGGATTGCTAAACTAAAAATCACTGGCCCGAGGGGGTCACCTTGTTGGCAGCCAACTGCAGATTCCAAAACGTTGTCCCGATACAGTAATTTAGATGGGTGTCTATAACATTGCCAAAGGAAACTAAAAATTTGGGGTATTTCTTTTTTAGTTTCTGCCAGCAAGGTGTCCCTGTTAACTGAATTGAAGGCATTCTTTATGTCAACCTTCAGGATAACCTCTCCTTGGCCAGAATTTAGGTAGGTCGATAAGGCATGTACGGCAGCCTCGCAGCCCCCTTTGGAGCCGTAACCTAGCTGCAGGGGCTGAAATTTTTCCGAAACCACCTCACCAAAAAATTTACAACAAATTTTGGCTGCCATACGCCGGTACGTAGTTCCCACGGCAATGGGACTAATGCCGCCATCCTTCTTACGCAGGGCGCATAAATTGGCCCCATACAGGACGTCGATGACGGCATCGTTCACCTTGCCGGAGAGCATAAGGTTAATTAGAGCCGTGAGCTCATTCACGAGCAACTCACCAGCTTCCCCGGCGCCTGAACAGATAAGGTCCTTTAAGTGCTGAGGACTCAGACCGTCGAGACCGCCAGCGGAGCCACTCCGGAAGGAACAGACGGCTGTGACCAACTCTCGACCTGAAATGGTGAGGGAGGGATTATCCGGGTCAGGTGGGGCGGGAAAGGAAAGGTTATCCGCTGAGGCAGGGTGTTTGCTCTCCAAAGCTGCGAGCGTTTCTGGAGAACACGGTGCCACCACATCACTACTGATAAGAATCCTGGCTGCTCCACTAATGTCACCTTCCCCTAACTTTGATTCTACAAGATGGGAAATACCTCTTGAAGAGGTATGTCTCTGTGTCTGTAATTTTGAATCAAAATTTTGAGCCGAAACATTTTTCTTTAATTTGCGCTGTTAAAGTCTTTTTGGTTGCCAAATTCTTTTGTGCATGTAGAACTCTGTAAGGGAAGGTGAGCAGCTGTTCCCAAGCACTTTGTGAGTTCTCCCGGGCGCGGGCGGCAAGACGAACGCAACCTGCTAGGTGTTGCGCCACAAGCGGTCTAGCCCCACGGGGAACTCGCTTCAAAACTGGTACAGAGTTTTTGAATTTAGACAGGGTTTTCCAAAACGGGTCATCTGATGTAGCTGATGTTGTAGGTGTTGATGTAAAGACAGGGTCTGAAGTGAGTGCATTTAGTGGTCTGTGTACTTTTCCAATGTGCAAATTCAGACCCCGCTTAGGTAAGCGGGGTCGGTTAGGTAGGCACGGTTTTTTAAAGGTTTAAAAAACCGTGCCTGGGTACACAGCGGACATCTTTCCAGGATGTTTAGCGAAGCTGAAGGTTGACCAGCACTAATTTCCACCACATCGCTGTTGCCACTAAACATTTACCTACTTATTTTACTTAAATTTTAATAAATATATATAAAACAAACTAAATAACAAAAACAGTAAATGTCTGTGTGACACTTCGGTGACGGGAGCGACGCGACGCAGTCGCACTGGCGGCCTAGGGCGCCGCGCCTCCAATTCATTTTAGCGCAGCGCTGGCAACCGTTGCCGGGAGACACGCAAACTGGCGTCGCTTCATTGATCTTCCGTCCAATATAGGAAGGACCTCGAATTGTGGCACTCCGGTGACCAAAAGTCTCTTTACACGAGATTTAAACGAGATTGTCCGTTTATTTGTATGATCTATCATGGGATCATTGTGTAATACGCGACGGTCACCTAAGTCGATGTTTTTTCACTGTTCGGTTGCTATGGCTACTGGCCTAAAAATGTGTTATATCTCAAAAATCTATTTTTATTTTAGTACAATGTATTTTAGATAAACTCAGGTTATTCTCTGATTATTAATCCAAGCGAGGTAAAGCTAGGTTTCAGTTGATATTTATTGGTTTATTTTAAAATATTATCACACTTGATTGACGTGACGTGACAGGTTCGTTTTTTTTGAAAAATAAACTAATAAATATCAATCAAATCCTATAAATTAGTCGGTACCTATCTAAAGATAATGTATTTTTCTGGCCTAATAATTTAATTACTTCCACATGAAATAGCATTATGTTACGTTAAGTTTAGGTATTTAATATGTATATGTATCTTTTGTTTTTTTTTCTCAAAAACTGTATAGATAATGTTGTCATTAAGAAACTGATACTTCTATTATAATAAGTATATTTTTCTTGTTTTTACAGAACGAGACTTTCAAAATAGTTCAGACTATAGAGAGAGGTGTTGTCGATCTAACATTCGTTCCTGCACAGTGGAAAACTAAGGAAATTCTATGGTGGCCACCGAGAAGTACTTTTGTACTCCTTGAAATTATAAAAAGATGAAAATTCAAGGCCTGGACCAGGGTGGTACACCCTAAATTGTACTTTAAAAAGGGAACATTAAATAAACATAAAGAAAATTACGTTGTTTTTTTTTAGATGCTAGCTGTACCGGTATTTCCTAACTGACTACCTCTGAGAAAAATTGTCGAAATCTGGAATCTTAAAAAGTCTCGAAAGGTATTAATTTATTACTTTAAAAAAATCTTGGATTTCTCTTAATAAATTTTCTTCATTTTTAGGTAAGTACCAGAAACATATAAAACAACAATATTAATTTTGTCGCAACCATATTAGTCCCGAAAATGGGTAGGTTATAAGAAGATTTTTGTAGCAGGGCATTTTTGTACCTACTCAGCCTAATGTCATCAAACACACTGACCTCTATTTATAAAGGCTTTTTTGTATTGTTTTGTTCATATGTGCAATTATTATTTATTGTTACTTTAATTTAAATCCGACATAAATTTGAAATTTTATTTTATTTCAACTATGTGACGTATATTTTTATTTTGTTAATGACATTTTATTCTTTTCTGCTGCAGCATTGTTACTTTTATCTTAATTTTTGTAATATGGGTTATGTCTGAAATAAATTAATTTCATTTTATTTATTTATTTATTAATAAATATAACATACGGAACCCGTCGCGTCCAATATTCCATTCGCGCATGCCGACACTTGGATACATGCTGTTATTCGAGTGTATGGTAAACACCTGACTAATAGGGGAAAAGTGAATCTGTATGCAGCATAAAGCATTAAATTTTTGTTTAATAACTTCACAAAGTAACTGATGATGTTATAGTGGGTGATATGTTCTCTCTTAAAATGCAACGGTTGTATAGTACACGTGCGGGCTATTATTCAGAAAACTTACAGCTAATAGGGTACTGCACTACTAAGCGCTCAATAACAGTGACTTTGTGGCGTGTTTGTGGTGCTTAATAGAATTACTGTACAGAAAAAAGCATTATAGTTGGCCACGTTTTTTTCGAAACAGCTGTTGCAGCACAGGTGAATACTAATAAGTCTTTATAAATGCTTAGATTACCGCTGTGGGCCTTAAGTGACCATTTATAATGCAGTTCTGTGCTACTTGGGCAGTAACTGTGTAAAACGACGGTAACTTTACACTAAAATTAACGAGTAAATTCTTGGCTATTTCAAATCCCGCCATAGTTTTTGCGTACCAACCTTGTTTGAAATACCGTTTAAAAGGCGGGTTTTTCAGTCCCTAAAAAAGAAATACGAACGAGCGAAGCCAGGCGTGCAAGCCTGTCCACAAAATCGACGACTAAGTGTTAAAATGCAAACACAATTTTAGAATACATTGATATTGAAATTATTGTAAGCAGTATTCACGTTCCGTTGTAAAGTGACATGTCACGCTGTGTAGTACGTTGTGCTGTTGTAAGCTGGATGGATGGCTATGCTGCCGGGCTTCTGAAATTAGTGTCGTAATAACTTTGAAATTATGTCGGTCATAATAAAGGGTGCAGTGAAATTATATTACTATTTAAATGAAGAAATAGCAGGTACAAACTTAATTAATAAAGTTATGCAGTACTAGCACTTCGCCCGCGACTTCGTCCGCATGACTCACAGGAACTGAGCATTTTTCGGGATAAAATATAACCCATGTTACTTAGTGATAATGTAGCTTAAATTATAGGTGAAAGAATTTTTAAAATCGGTTCAGTAGTTTTCGAGTTTATCCATTACAAACATACATACAAAAAAATCAAATCATTCCTCTTTATAATATTAATTTAGATAAGTAAGATAAGCAGTATCGTAAGTCGAAGTAAACACGGACGTAGAAATATCGCGGTGGGATTTTTCGTGCACTGGGTTTTCAACTCTAACAAGGAGACGGCAAGAATGTGGGGTTCATAAATCGAACGGAGGTTCCGCGTGTAGTTAGTACTCAGTGAGTGTATTTGTTACGGGCAACATGATTAACTGGGCATTATAAATAAAGACCGGCCATTATTAATAATGCCCAAGAGCGTCGGGCAAAGTGATTAATTTCTCACTTTGACCGGCCATTATTAATAATACCCGACGGCCTGTGGTCCATGTAATAAGTCAGTGTTTGAGATGGCTTGAATTTATCACATGGACCGAGCAGTATGAATAATTCCCTTCTTGTAGCCGGGCAATGTGAGAAATTGGACCGCAGCCGCTGGATGCAATCGGGACTTTCAGGCACCCCGACTCGGATAGGTTAGGTTAGAAGGGGATGGCGGGGTCTATTCGCTCGCTTCGCTCGCTCAAACGACCCCGCCATCCCCTTCGTTGTTTATTTTATTATAAACCACCCAGAAGTAGGAGCCCCGCGTAGCGGGGCTCCGTCGCCCAAGCCCACCCTCGACCGTGCTGCCATTTATTATGACGCTTAAATATCATATTGTGTAATGATTATTATGGCGTTTAAATATTATGGCATTTAAAAATAGGAAAAACAATACGTATGGCACTCGGATCTTTTGGTATCTAAGTTTCGGGCAATTAAAAGTATGTCATATGTCTTTTAGGGCAAACAACACATTCGGGCAAATGAAATTCGGGAATATGATGATTATGGTATATGATCTTCGGGTAAACAATAGACAACCAAGAAATTCATATAATACTACAGTTCACCTATTTTGTTACTTTGCCCAAGATAGGGTGGGCATTATTCATAATGGCCGGGAAAAGTGATTATTTATGCTGTTTTAATCACATTGCCCAATTGAGTCGGCCATTATGAATAGTGCCCGGACTTATCAAATTGCCTGTAACATATTCATATACTCAAACCTTAGAGCGCACTACTTCGTCATTGCCGAGAAAAATAATCCTGAAGTTTGAAAAAAGTTGTAATTTGTTGTGCAAGTTGTCGACATTTGTGTTTTTCTTGTTTTTATGATAAATATCATCCAGATTTGTGTATTGGTAAAGATGAATGATCGAAATGAATTGTTTATAACGAGTTATTAAATTTTAATTTAAAACAAAGTTTTTGTTTTTTTCAAACTTCAGGATCTTTTTTCTCGGCAATGACGAAGTAGTGCACTCTAGGATTTGAGTATATGAATACACTCACTGAGTATTAGTACTCAGTGAGTGTATACTACACGCGGAACCTCCGTTCGATTTAAGGACCCCACACTCTAGCCGTCTCCTTAAAGCACTCTCGACTCCGTAGAACCGAGCATTAAGAATCTAACAGAATGCATCTCTGCGTTTTAAAAAAACACATTGTTCGATTTTGAACTCTCGCCGCTAATCAGTGCGTTGAAAATTCAATTCGCGAAAAAATCCAGTCGCGATATTATTACGTCCGTGATGTGTACGTAGACTAACAGCTCTTTATTCCTTCAAGACCCCAGGACGCAAGAATGGTTCCTGATCCCGTCGCCTTGGCCGGGACTGGCCATCATGATACTATACTTAGTGACTGTGTTCAAGTGGTTGCCTGAGTACATGAGCACGAGACCTGCTTACGATCTTAGAAAAACGATTGCAGTTTATAATGCTATTCAAATAGTTGGTTGCGCATTTATCGCTTACAAAGTAAGTATTACTGTTTATGGTTTCTAACAAATTCTTCAAAGCAGGGGCGCTTTTTGGGTGCAAAATCATCAAATATCTCCCGCTCTGGGCGGAGCGGGAGGGCGTGTCAGACTTTTACTGACTAAAACCCCCCGCGTTCCTTTGGTAGCCTGTGCCCTAGCGGACTCCTTAAATTTTTGCTACACCCCTGTGTACCGGTTATTGATAGTAGTAGAGTCTATATACCACAAAACCACGCGGTCTGGCTAGCAAGAGTTGTGAGGATGGAAACCAGCTGATGAAGTACACGAACCATATCTCACTTCTAGCACAAAAACACGACATGAATGCCAAAGACAGAGCGAAGTGAGAAGAGAAAGACAAGGAACTCTGACACCACCCACACGAGGGATTCACAGTTTGGCGCGAGGAGGCGAAACGCCGGGGCGAAACTCCGCTGCCGCGACAAATCGCGGCACGGCGGACAGAGCTCCGGTGTGATCTCATGGCGACATGGCGGGTACGATTGTCGCAACCCAGTGCTGGGCACGCCACAATTGCGGCGGTAAGTCCCCTCTTTGAGGAGTGGATAGAGAGGCGTCACGGCGTCCTCACCTTCCGCCTGACGCAGGTTCTCACCGGGCATGGGTGCTTCGGTGGGTTCCTGTTCAGGATAAAGCGGGAGGATACGTCCGGGTGTTTCCATTGCGAGGATCGTCTGGAGGACACGGTGGAGCATACGGTGGAGGTGTGCCCTGCCTGGGCGGAGCACCGCCGTGTCCTCGTGGAGGCGATCGGCGGCGGCGACCTCTCGCGTCCGGCCCTGGTGCGAGCCATGGTACGGAGCGAGAGGGAATGGGAAGCCGTCACCTCCTTCTGCGAAGCAGTAATGCTCGCGAAGGAGGAGGCGGGGCGCGTGAGGGAGTGGCAGTCTCTGCGCCCTCACGCCCCTAGCCGCCGCAGGAGGAGACGCCCCGGGCGTCGGGATTCGATTGCGGACTCCCGGCCACCGTAGGCGCGAGCTTGCGGGTGGCGAGCAATGGGTAGCTCGCCGCCCGGTAAGGACCAGGCTCGGGTCGACGGCGCGCAGTGTTCCACGCGCGCCTCAAAGAGATGTCAGCAGCAGTGTAGGGGTCTACTAGGACCGATGCCTGCCGGGGTCGCGTGATTGTTCGAAAGAGATACCGTGACCCTGGCACATGGGCAACTGATGGAACACGGGTGGGTTTTAGTCAGTAAAAGTCTGACACGCCCTCCCGCTCCGCCCAGAGCGGGAGAAGTCATTTGATGATTTCCCATCCTGAAAAAAAAAAAAAAAAAAAAAAAAGGGATTCACAGTTAGGAAGAGAGAGGTGGAGATGAAGTGGTAGTGGGCCAGCAACCGATTACGGTCATTGACCTAGGTCCATCAAATGATTATATATATAATATTTTATTTGTTTGTTTTTTGTTTATTATTTCTCTATATCGATACCCAACACACGAGTAAAGTATCATGTAAATTATATGGTAATACTTTAATCACGTGTTGGATTGTAATTTGCACCACGACGCAATTTGACCCTGAATAATAAATTATTTTTTACAGAGTCTAACCCTAGGTTGGCTAAATACTTACACACTAATATGCCAAGGAACTGACGACGCACCTCATAGCCTTGAATACGCGTGGAGTGTCTGTTACGGATACTTTGTCATGAAACTTGTTGATCTTCTGGACACGGTACGTACGAACCGATAATACATATTAACTTCCCTTCTTATGTGATATGTGGCCTAGTTCAAAAGCTGGTTGTATGTACATCAGTATGTAGTACCAGTGTTTATTACTATTTGAGAGTGTAGTGGTGGACCAGTGACAACTCAGTAGCCGCGACTTACAGGATGTAAGTCGTAAGTTCGAACCCAAATAGGCGCTTTACTTAGTGTAAATTATTTCATCACTACTCTCAAAACGGTTAAGGAAAATATCGAGAGGAAACCGGCATTTCCTAGAACCAAATAATCGAAGACATGTGACTTCTACCAACTCGCAATGGGTCCCTGTGGTAGCGTCATTAGAGGCTGATAATTTTGTTATTTGCAAAGCACAGATTGTACCTACGTAGTAATACTTCAATTTGCGATGTAATGTTACAGATATTCTTCGTTCTAAGAAAAAAGCAGAACCAAGTGACATTCCTGCACGTGTACCACCACTTTGGAATGGTGGCTGTTGCTTGGGGCATGGTTAAATGGGTACCAGGTGAGTTTTAACTACTAGGTTCAGCTTGTTCACGTGTCAGACTTTTACTGACTAAAACCCGTGTTCCTTCAGTTGCCTATGCCATGACCACGGTACTTCTTTCGAATAATTCCAAAAGTAGGAGGTTCACCTGGAATTTCTAAAGCAAGATAATCATTTCATGTGTTAATGAGACAAGACCAACGGTATCCTATAACGTTAGAGTGATCAGTAAAGATCTTCAAAAAGATACCAACCAACTGCGTGTCGGGTCACACACAGTGAAAGTATTATCGAGTATAAATATGTAGGCCAGTTACTAATTGATTTTATAGACCCCAAAGATAAGTTCGTATTTCTAGAATAATAAACTATTGACAAATGGTGGAAGCGCCCGGGTAGCCGCTAAATTCTTTTTTTTTTACGTTTTTTGCACATCGCAGGTCAATGTCAGGTTGTATTTTGAACAAAATATAATTCGTAACCGTAACACGGATGTCTACGCACGGCCACACATCAAGCTATACATTTTCAGTATACGCTGATCTATCATTGTACGAAAAGTCTATCGAGGTCAGCTTAAACTGGAAAAGTATACCTTGACCTGTAGCCGTGTGTACAGAATTAAAATCATTAAAATCATCAATACAACCCTATAAGTTCATTAAATCCCGTTGATTGACAGACGCAAAAACGACTATAAAGATGTTACTGATGGGTTATTATAGAGCTTTTTCACCACAGGTGGTCATGGGACGATGCTGGTGACATTGAACTCGATCGTCCACATCATCATGTACGGCTACTACCTGCTGACCACGTGGGATGACTCCTACAAACAGTCTATCTGGTGGAAGAAACATGTCACCCAAGTGCAAATAGTAAGTGTGTAGAAGTTTGTGGCTGTAGATTTGAAAAACTTACCAACGAACTCCCGTCCACTGCCTCGCGCACCTCATGGGCTCGGCGTCGTGTCCAGTCGCCCTAAATCCAGCTAAAACTTCACTGCACATGTATTTCCACAGGTGTTGGTTTTTATTTCTCGTCTCTTGTTGGGGGTTGTAGCACGAAAATCACAGAAGGACCATTTCTTATTAGAAAAAAGTTTTTAGCGCGCGGAGCACGTTGTATTACGAGTTGAGCCGCATAGTTCAAGTGAAAAAGCACGCGGAAGAGCGGCGCCACTGTCGCCCTTCGTACACCAATCGGATTGCTCAGCGAATAGGCGATAAGCAAGCCGACAAGTTAATCAAATCAGACCCTTATTACTACACACAAAGGCTTGAGTACTAGTTGTGGGGTAAAAAACCATTCAAATTCCAAAAACTAAATGCCTAATACCTATCTTATAGAGAACGGTACGTAACATGCCGCTCGCCTTAAAAGAATGGGTTTCTTTTAACCTTAGGTTACAGACATTGTAAGAATGTTTCACTCGAAAGAGGAATGAAAAAAAAAGGCTACGAAAGCAGAAAAGCCCAAAAAAAATAAAAGTTACTCTTACTCTAGATTACCTAACTAAGATTCGCAACAATATTAAGGAAAACTTACAAACTAATTATTCTAAGGGCAAAGGACATATTTTAACTACTGAGCGTTTCACAAAAGTTTTGCCCATTTGTAAAGTTACGACACGAGTAACATTGTCGGAACCCGGATGAAGAGCATGGACACGAGCCAGTCTCCACTGTAATGGTGGGACATTATCGTCACGTACAACGACAATAATACCTTCACGGAGTTGCGAGCCGCGATCTCGGAACCATTTATTACGTTGTTGAATTTCATGTAAATATTCCCGACTCCAACGTTTCCAAAAGTGTTGCACACATTGTTGTACCCTACGCCATCTAGTGAGTCGATTTGGAACATTCTCGTATAGTGGGAGATCTGGTAGGGTCGTCAACGGACCTCCTATTAAAAAATGCGATGGTGTTAAGGGTAACGGATCTAATGGGTCTGCACTTAATAAACAAAGTGGACGTGAATTGAGTACCGCTTCAATTTGACAAAGAAGGGTGTGCATCTCATCATACGTTTGAGTTTGCGTACCGAGGACTCGATGTAAATGATGTTTGAAACTTTTCACTCCGGATTCGAAAAGGCCACCAAAATGCGAGGCATAAGGAGGTTGAAAATGCCAAGTGATACCTTGTTCTAAAACCTTACCATTAAGAATGGCTTGAACCGAATCATTACGTAAAAAAGTAAACAATTCTTGTAGATAATTATTACAACCAACAAAGTTCCTTCCACAATCAGAGTAAATGTCAGTGCATAAACCTCTACGGGACGTGAAGCGTCGCAAGGCTGCTAAAAATGCTTCAGTTGACAACTCGGACACGAGTTCGAGATGTATAGCCTTGACGGACATACACACAAAGACAGCTACATAACATTTAATAATTTTTGCATTTCGAACTTTATTTGCCCGAACGTAGAACGGACCCGCGAAATCAACAGATGTTTTTAAAAATGGCCGCTCGGGGCGCACTCTGACGGCCGGCAGTGGACCCATGCATGGTTGCGGATTCAAGGGGCGAGCACGAAAACAACGAACGCAGCGATGTATGCGTGTACGTATAGCGTCACGACTAGACATTATCCAATAATTTTGAAGTAGAATGTATTGTACGGATTGTGGACCAGCATGTAGATGCGTGATATGTGTATGATCAATGATTAAATTTGTAAGATGATGTTTCTTAGGCAGAATCAATTGGTGTTTGGAAACAAACGGTAAAAGTGATTTGTGAATCCGCCCACCAACACGCATATTATTTTTGTTATCCATGAAAGGATTAAGTCGTCGTAATTTAATTGATGGATATTTTCCATGTGAAATATTTTTTATGTCTTCGGAAAAACATGAATGTTGAACTAAATGGATAAGTCGATTTAAACAAAAATTAAACTCGGACACAGTTATGTATTTTGGATAGAAAATGTGCAGCTTCTTACATTTATTATAGAATCGGAATAACAGTGCTGTTATTCTAACAAGTTTGCCTAGAGTAGAGAATCTTGTAATATACTCACCTACCAGATCAGACGGTACTGAGGTGGAGGGGTTTGATACTATCGACAACGGTAGATTACGTTTGTCTTCAGAGACTTCTGGTAATTTCTTGGGACTTGGCCAAAAACTAGAATCTCGCGCGACCCACCAGGGCCCCTGGAGCCACATTTTATTTTGTAGAAAACTTGTAGGAAGCATTCCTCGGGAAGGTGCGTCAGCTGGATTGTCAGCAGATGGAACATGTCTCCAACTATTAGCCGGAAGCCGGGATAAGATTTCGCTAGTGCGATTGGAAACGAATGTCTTCCACTCGTGTGGTGGAGAACGAAGCCACGCTAACACGATGGATGAATCGGTCCATGCATACACCTGATCACAGTTTATGTGCTTATCATACACACTCCTAACTTTATCAATCAACTGTGATAACAAGACAGCCGCGCACAACTCAAGTCGCGGGATCGTAAGAACCGGTTTTATAGGTGCTACACGCGTTTTTGCGAGAAGAAGAAATGTTTTAACGTTATCACTATTATCGGATATACGGGCGTAAACACACGCGGCATAAGCCCGCTCAGAAGCATCGGAAAACCCGTGAATTTGAATGACATTCACGTTTGCAAAAACGAAACGTGGAATTTGAAAATTTGATAATAATGGTAACTCGTTAAGAAAATTAGACCAAGCATTTAATATATCTACAGGAGGTGACTCATCCCAGTCGACCCCTGACATCCATAATAACTGAATGAGATGTTTCGCGTAAATAGTTACAGGAGATAACCATCCCATAGGGTCATAAATTTTGGCTATTTGTGATAGTATAGACCGTTTTGTAATTTTACCCGTAGTTGCTTGAACGCTGAAAGTGAAAGTATCCGATTTAGGATTCCACTGAAGTCCCAAAACCTTTATTTGTTTGTCATTCTCCATCAGAGCGAAAGAAACGTTATCAGGCCGCTCGCCCTGACAAACTGACGTTTGTAAAGCAGCGAGTAACGCTGGCGAATTGCTCTGCCACTTCCGTAGCTCGAAACCAGCTGACGAACAAATACCTACTAAGTCACGCTGTAGAACCAGTGCCTTCTTTACGTCGCCTGCTCCGGTGACGATGTCATCAACGAAAACCTGATTCTGTAGAACTTTAGAACCTAGCGAGAAGTTGGCGGCTTCGTCCTGAGCCAACTGTTGAATAGTACGAAGCGCTAAGTACGGTGATGAGCTGACACCAAAGGTGACGGTTCGCAATCGATAATCAAGCAACGGTTCAGTTGGTGATTTACGCCACACAATGCGTTGAAAATCCCAATCGGATTGTTGTAATTTAATGTTTCTGTACATCTGCTTGATGTCGGCAGTGACAGCAATAGCATGGATACGAAAACCTAATAAAACGTCTACTATATCCTGGTGCAATTTTGGACCTGTTAGTAGAATATCATTAAGTGATATTCCATTTGAAGTTTTACAACTCGCGTCAAAGACGACGCGAGTGCGAGTAGTCTCACTAGATTCTTTGACCACGCAGTGGTGCGGAATGTAATAGCTAGTAGCTAACGAAGTAGGTATATCAACTGGCTCCATGTGACCGAGTTCCAAGTACTCCTGGAGGCACGCATGATACTCTAACTTAAGCTGAGGATTATGTTCTAAACGATACTCTAATTTTCTAAACCTGGAGACCGCCGTATCCCGTGATTCGCCGAGGGCGGGAGCATTAGGTTTGAAAGGAAGTGCAACAACATATCGCCCAGCTTCATCGCGAGTATGTGAATTTACGTAGATAGATTCACACAACGCTTCGTCGGGACTTAGGATTTTCTTTTCCGGAAGAGACTCCAATTCCCAGAATCGTCTCAGATTGATGTCGTCATCGTATGATGAGCTTAAACTACTGAGACACACTTGAAGTGAAGTAGGTGTATTTTGGTTGCACGAAACATCACCCATCAATAAATAACCAAAGATACTGTTCATAGCCATCGGTGAACCGGGTGGACCCTTGATCACGTGACCTAATAGAACTTGGGATAGTATATCCGCACCTAGAATCATTTCCACTGATTGTGGAAGATAAAACTTAGGGTCAGCTAAATTTAAATTCTGTATGTGTGACCACCCCGTATAAGGCAACGTCACACCTGGCATACGTGAAATAAGATTAGGTAAAATTAATGCATCAACTGAAATTGAAGGTTGTTCCCCGTGCGTAGGAGTGATATGACACGATACTACACCCTTTGGTAAAACAGCTGAGACTTCGGACCCGCCGATACCGAACACTGGAACGTGCGCTTGCCTACGGTGCAAGCCTAACCGCTGCACACAAGCCTCGGTAATAAAAGTCGCTTGACTCCCAGTATCAATAATACACCGAACTGTGTGTTTTTGTGAGTCAACATGAACATTGATAAGTGCTGTACACAAAAGCACCGTACTCATACTAACCGACGGAGCAATGGTTTGCGAATCGTTCTTGCGACCGTTCAACGTATGATTTACCGCAGTCAATGCGGCGGCATGCGAGGTACTGGGTACCGCTGTCTCTGTCGTTTCGTTCACAGGAAATGAAATAGCATTATCACTAATCCCGACTTCATTAATAGCTGATAAACTGTGAGATGTTTCGAAATGAATTAATGAATGATGTCGTTTATGACATGAACGACAAACAAAGTTGGATTTGCATTGTTTTAAATCATGACCGACATGTAAACAATTGAAACAAACGTTTTTGTTTTGAATAAAAGAATACCTATCACGAGGAGATAAATTGAGGAATTTGGAACATTTTGTCAACGTATGTTGAGCATCACAACATAAACAATTAGATTTTAAATTATTTTGTTTGATAGACTGTAAGTCTGTTTTAATCGAACTCGATGACGTGACGTTGGCTGCGAGCGCGCGACGCGGGCTTTCGTAACCGCGCGATGACGTCGTCGCCGGAGTCCGAGAAGTACCTGCCTTTTCTAGATTATTATTTTTATTTTGTGGGTAAGAGGAGAATTCGTTTGCGGATAACTCGCGTTCTAAGAAATTTATCAATGTATTTATGTCGGGTATATCCGATGGTTTGGATAGTGATAATTCGAAACGTTTTCGAATACTTGACGGAATTTTACGTACTAAAATCGTCACTAATATGAAACTCCATTGATCTATCGGAAACTGCATCGCCTGCAATGCCTTGATGTTTTCTTGATAAACATTGAGTAAATTTCTTAGACTTTGAGTCATTCTCTCGGTACTAGGTTCAATTTCTAATATTTTTTCGAGATGTTTCGTGGCAATAGCCCTTTTGTTGTTATACCGAGAAACCAAAATATCCCACGCAACACTATAGTTTTCGTCTGTAATTGGTATCGATTTAATAAGGTTATAGGGTTCATTTTTTAATGACAGTAATAGATAACGAAACTTCTCTGTATCCGTGTAAGTATTTTTGCCGTGTACTAATGAACGAAACAAATCGTAAAATGGGGGCCAATCCGTGGTCTCCCCTGAGAAGGTAGGCATTGGAAGAATAGGTAATCTACTTGCACAATTATTATTATGAGAATTTACTGGAACATGTACCACAGAATTATTCATAGACGTACTGGACGACATTCTTCGTTTACGCTCATTATCCTCTTCTTTAAGTTTGTCTAAGTGAACACTAATTGCGTAATAACAGTCATTAAAATTGTTACGAATCTGTAGTTGTTCCTCCTTGTCGAAAGTATTGGACTTGATCAAGACTTTTTCTATTTTTGCCTGAAGTTTGAAGAACTTTCTTTGTTGCAAAGTTAACTCTTTTGAGCGTGACCTAAACTGTTGTTCGTCTGAATCTATGAACTGCAATGTACGTTGGAGATCATCAAGAATGATCTCGCGTTCGAAAATATCTTGTTGAATTAAGTCCGCCATTTTGGACGCGTACCGACGCAAAATGAACTATGAAGTTATGAAATGAAATAAGAACACTAAGAAAAATAACCCCACAACAAGCACGTCAAAATAAAGTCCGGCTCGATGGACCAAACAATTATGTGTAGAAGTTTGTGGGTGTAGATTTGAAAAACTTACCAACGAACTCCCGTCCACTGCCTCGCGCACCTCATGGGCTCGGCCAAAGAACTCAGACGTACATAGAAGCACAGTTCTTATGGCCGGTTTGAAGACAAACTTAAGGCGACCCAAACAGCCGCTTGGGCAGCGCTGCAGTCGCGCTGCGGTGCGGGGTGCGGGTCGGCATCTGAATTCGTTGCTTGAGCCTACGAGAGTGAGTGAGCGCGAGAATACGAGAGTGAGTGAGCGCGAGAATGATTCTGCCGTCAGCGCCACTAAGCGAGAACTAACCGTGGGGACATGTCCCCAGTAGAATCGGCACGAATAATCCTTAAGAACTGTGCTTCTATGTACGTCTGAGTTCTTTGGCTCGGCGTCGTGTCCAGTCGCCCTAAATCCAGCTAAAACTTCACTGCACATGTATTTCCACAGGTGTTGGTTTTTCTTTCTCGTCTCTTGTTGGGGGTTGTAGCACGAAAATCACAGAAGGACCATTTCTTATTAGAAAAAAGTTTTTAGCGCGCGGAGCACGTTGTATTACGAGTTGAGCCGCATAGTTCAAGTGAAAAAGCACGCGGAAGAGCGGCGCCACTGTCGCCCTTCGTACACCAATCGGATTGCTCAGCGAATAGGCGATAAGCAAGCCGACAAGTTAATCAAATCAGACCCTTATTACTACACACAAAGGCTTGAGTACTAGTTGTGGGGTAAAAAACCATTCAAATTCCAAAAACTAAATGCCTAATACCTATCTTATAGAGAACGGTACGTAACAGTAAGTATAAAAGGGCATGTGCAAAAGTTTATGGGACTTGATACTAATGTCCATCACAATCGAGATTTACGTCACTGAATAGTCTATTATAAAAGGAGTAACTTTTATTAAATCAATAATCCCTTTATTTCGAAATAGATTTCCACTAAGACTTAAATATAAAAACGGAAAAAAGCTATAGAAATCGGCTTGCTTATTGGCAAAAGCTTCTTCAAACGATTTCCACTGTTGCCTATCTTGAGCAACCCTTCTCTAGTTCAGTCCTGCTGACAATTTTATTTCATCTTCCCACCTTGTGTGTTTTCTTTCTCCTCTTCTTTTGCCTTGGGAACCATTCTACGACACTCTTGCTCCACTTCCCCATTTTTTCGCGTTATTTATTCATTGTATGCTGTTATAAGTACACTATTGTATTAGGTTAGCCTGTGATGATAGTTGTATGTGTGTTTAAATAAATAAATAAACAATCATATGAAGTCATATGACGTCATTCAAACACCATAAAAAATAACACACATTTGAACAGTTATAGCTGAATTAACTAATATCCTAAATAAATTATTGCTTTTTCAATAATGTTCGCCTACATGATTTTAACAAATAAGGTATCATTAGTTTGTCGTGAAGTCGTGTAGACACTTGTTATTAGTGGTGGACATCTGAACCAGTTTTGCCCAATATCCTTTATGCTAGTTTATGAAATCTAGATTAAAATTTTACTGGGTGCTTTATTACTAAGCCATGGGTATAGGTAAATCACTTATAGGAAGCACGACTTGTCTTTGTAACTTGTTACGATATCAGTGATTCGTGAATAATTTAAGCCCGCATATAGTTTACGTATGTACCTGCCTATATTGTGGATTTGCATTTATTACGGACTAGCTTCTGCCCGCGACTCCGTCCGCGTCAAATATTTGCTCCCCTGACCCCGTCACATCGCAGCCTGCCAGTTTTCGTCATTTTTTTGTTGCTACTCCGATCCTTTTGATCGTAGCGTGATGTTATATAGCCTTATAGCCTTCCTTAATAAATAGGCTACCCGACTCAAAAATAATTTTTCAATTCGAACCAGTACTTCCTGAGATTAGCGCGTTCCACCCCCCATTTTAGGGAAGTGGGGGGTTAGAAAGAGACATATTGTAGTAATATATTATAAACTCCTCGGTCAACATTGAACGTCTTAAATAAAGAAGAAACTGAATTGTCAGGATTAATGTGCCATTATAACATTATGTTGAATTTTGTTAAATAAAACCTAAAATACGGGTATATTCTTTACTACAATTTATTTAACAAAATGGAAAAATATCTACGACCAGAACGTTTCGACGGAGACCCGTACTCAAGCCAAGATCTGTCCCCTCAGAGGACACATTGGACAAGCACATTCGAAAATTTTCTGACATCTATAACTACGAACGAGAAAACTGTTGCAAAAGAAACTAAATTCCAATTACTAACGAATCATCTGTCCCCTACGACTTTTATGCGCATACAGGATTGCACTGATTACGATATTGCTCTAAAGAGACTTGATGCATTATTTCTGAAGCCACCTAACGAAATATATTCCAGGCACAGATTAGCAAAACGAGCGCAACAACCAGGTGAGTCCATCGACCAGTATCTACAAGCCTTGAAACTGCTTTCAAAAGAATGCAATTTTAAACAAGTGACCGCTGAACAAAATGAGAGTGATTTTATTAGAGATGCTTTCATATCAGGTCTTTCGTCGTCCATAGTTCGTCAAAGACTTTGGAAAATAGCACTCTCACATTAGACGATGCATTCAAGCAGGCCCGCGCTCTAGAGATGGCGCGAATATCCAGTGATGATTACCAGCAACCTAATACTAGTACCTTTGTTAATGCGGTACCCATTAACAATCAGAGAACACACATCCAAGAACTATGCTATTTCTGTGGAAACAAGAGACACGCACGGCAAAACTGTCCGGCTGCTAGTACAACCTGCCTTAAATGTGGAAAAAGGGGGCATTTTGCAAAAGTATGCAAAAGTGCAGTGACTGCGCCACCACAACGGAGTGCTTTTACAAATGCTATAGAGGAACCGAATAAACTTATGGAAAATGCAGAGTCGCAGAAATTGTTATCATGTATCGTGGCCGCTACAACTGATCTCGATAAAGCTATGATACCGATAAAAATAAACGGATTATTTGCAGCCAGAGCATTGATTGATACAGGGAGTACTGCTAGTTTTATAGACAGTCGACTAGTTTGTCAATATAATATACAAAAGAGCTCATGCTACCAAAATGTCAGCATGGCAGCTTCAAATCTAAAAACAAAGGTAGACGTATTGTGCTCTGTCAATATCGATATGCAAGGTCATAGTTTTCAAGTGGACCTATTAATAATGGAGAACTTATGTACGGATATCATAATTGGTCATGATATTCTTAAGAGATATAATACATTAGAAATGCATTTCGGCGGATCTGGAGCTCCATTGAAATTATGTGCACTAACTCAAGCCAATATCGATCCAATCTGCTTATTCCCGAATCTCTTACCAGACTGCAAACCAATAGCTGTTAAGTCACGAAGATACTCAGATGGTGATATGCAGTTTATTCGTACTGAAATAAGAAAATGACTAGCTGAAGGAATTATAGAACCTAGTTCGTCACCATGGAGAGCACAAGTGCTTGTAACTACAAATGAAAGTCATAAAAAAAGGATGTGTATAGACTACTCTCAGACAATAAATAGATACACGCAACTAGACGCTTATCCTTTACCAAGTATTGAAGAAATAGTTTCTAAAGGTAGAATTCCGTGCATCGCGATCGATCGCGGCCGCGCGCGGCCTACGACTGTCGTCGATCGCTCGCGACAATAGTCAAATTATGAAAATGTATGGCACCGCTGCCGAGGCCCGCGACAGACGCGCGCGGCTGACGAATGTCGTGAGCCGCGCGCGGCCGTACGTGTCTTAACATGTTCTAGCGCTTAGTAACATCGTGGATTTCATGGCGCAAACATGTCTAGGAACGCAGGAGAAAACTTTTCGGTTGAGGAAGACGAAATATTAATACATTTTGTGTCTCAAACTCCAATCATATATGATATGAGGCATGGAGATTATCCTCCTCTTCTTCTTCAAGGATGTCAATTAGCACTTCGACCATGATTTTGACTTCGGTAGATACACGTCTGGAGGGAACTGACGAACAACATCTACTAATTTCAAGACACGGCCGCGCGCGGCTCACGACTTTCGTCGGCCGCGCGCGTCTGTCGCGGGCCTCGGCAGCGGTGCCATACATTTTCATAATTTGACTATTGTCGCGAGCGATCGACGACAGTCGTAGGCCGCGCGCGGCCGCGATCGATCGCGATGCACGGAATTCTACCTTTAGGTAGCCAAACATAGAATCTACAGCAAAATTGACTTAAAAAGTGCGTACCATCAGATTCCGATTCTCGAAACAGAAAAACCTTATACAGCATTTCAAGCAGAAGGTAATTTATACCAATTTCGTAGAATACCTTTCGGGGTTACCAACGGAGTAGCGGTTTTTCAAAGAACTGTCAATAATATAATTGCGAAAGAGGAACTTAAAGGAGTATACGCATATTTGGATGACATAACAGTCTGTGGAACAACTCAAGCTGACCACGATCAAAAACTGCAGCGATTTCTTGATATTGCCAAACGGTATAACCTTACACTGAATCTTGACAAGAGCGAATTTTCATTGAAAGAGATAAGTATTCTAGGATATACTATAAACAATGGAGTTATTAAACCCGACCCGGATCGTCTACGTCCACTATTAGAGCTGCCTCTGCCTTCAGACTCGGCATTGCTCCGGCGAGCATTGGGATTATTTGCTCACTATTCTAAATATGTGCCAAGATTCTCTCATAAAATTCAGTCCCTCGTTTCGCAAGGTACATTCCCTCTCGATTCTGAGGCAGTAAATGCTTTTAATGCTCTAAAGCAAGAGATAGCCAGATCAGCAGTAAACGCAATTGATGATAACATACAATTTATTGTTGAAACAGACGCTTCAGACTATGCTATCGCGGGAACTCTGTCACAAGAAGGCAGACCAGTTGCGTTTTTCTCGAGAAGCCTTCACAGTAGTGAGCGGAATCACCCAGCCATCGAGAAGGAGGCCGCGGCTATAGTCGAATGTCTTCGGAAATGGAGACAATTCCTCATCGGACGAGAGTTTAAACTGATAACTGACCAAAAATCGGTCGCATTTATGTTCAATCAGCAGCATTCGTCTAGAATTAAAAATGACAAAATACAACGTTGGCGATTAGAACTTTCAGAATACAATTTTGATATAGTTTATCGCCCTGGAAAGGAAAATATAGCGGCTGATGCTTTATCAAGAGCCAATGCACCATTAGTAGCCTCTGTTTACAGTTCAGAAAATGCACTCAAAGAACTGCATAAAACCTTGTGTCATCCTGGAGTAACAAGAATGCTTCATTGGGTTCGAAGCAAAAATTTAGCTTACTCCACTGAAGAGATAAAACGTATTACTGCGAATTGTTCAATATGTGCTGAAGTAAAGCCTCGATTTCAACGAAACATGGGAAAACTAATAAAAGCGATGGCCCCATTCGAAAGAATATCGATAGATTTTAAAGGTCCACTTCCCTCAGATGGCACTGGGAACAATCGATATATCCTTACGATTGTGGACGAATATTCTCGATTCCCATTTGCATATCCCTGCCCAGACTTGAGTACTAACACGGTTATTAATAAACTGACTGATTTATTTTCTATATTTGGAATGCCAACTTACGTACACTCAGATCGTGGTACATCTTTTCTTTCAAAAGAGATGAAAGACTTTCTTCACCAGAAGGGCATTGCTACGAGCTACACTACACCTTACAATCCTCGGGGTAATGGACAAACGGAGAGATACAACGGAATTATTTGGCGAACAGTACAGTTGGCTCTGAAAAGCCGAGATCTGCCTATAACTAAATGGGAGTCAGTTTTAACTCAGGCTCTGCATTCTGTAAGGTCATTTCTTTGCACGGCTACAAACAGCACGCCCCATGAGCGGATGTTCTCTCACGCCAGGAGATCCTCAAGTGGTCAGTCGATGCCTACATGGCTAAACGTCCCAGGAAAAGTATTAATGCGAAACCATAATCGAACCAGCAAATATGATCCACTGGTTGAAGAAGTAGAGACTCTGGAAAGTAACCCTCAACATTCTCGTGTGCGTTTGAGCAGTGGTAGAGAAGTTGTCGTATCTAATCGACACCTAGCTCCTGCTGGAGTATCTTTAGAAACGGATGAAGCTGATTCCAATGATGACGATGAATTCATCGATGCAGTCGATGGCGATGATCATAACACAGATGGCCAGCGAGATTCCCAGAACGAATTGGTCCAGCCACAGAACATCACGCCAGAGACTCTGCGTCGTTCTGAAAGAGTACGACGTCCGCCTGCTCATCTAGCTGACTACGTGGCACAATAAATAAACCTAGGAGAATGTAGTAATATATTATAAACTCCTCGGTCAACATTGAACGTCTTAAATAAAGAAGAAACTGAATTGTCAGGATTAATGTGCCATTATAACATTATGTTGAATTTTGTTAAATAAAACCTAAAATACGGGTATATTCTTTACTACACAAATAGTAGCCTATGTCACTCTCCATTCCTTCAACGATCTCCACTTAAAAAATGACGTCAATTCGTCGCTCCGTTTTTCCGTGAAAGACGGACAAACAGACATACACACTTTCGCATTTATAATATTAAGTATGGATTACGGTTCGTAAACAATGCACGTTTTTCCAAATATTTTGACGTAAAATAGGTGTCTCTAAATAGTATCAAGTTAAGTCGCAATTCTTAACCGAATCATCATCATCATCATCTCAGCCGAAAGACGTCCACTGCTGGACATAGGCCTCCTCCAAGCTCCGCCACTTCGACCGGTTTTGTGCTTCCCGCATCCAGCAGATTCCTGCGGCCTTCTCAAGGTCATCGGTCCACCTTGTTGGAGGCCTTCCAACTCCACGTCTTACGGTACGCGGTCGCCACTCCAGAACCTTTCGGCCCCATCGGCCTTCTGTTCTGCGAGCAATGTGCCCTGCCCACTGCCACTTCAGTTTAGCAATTCTTCGGGCTATGTCAGTTACCTTGGTTCTCCTACGGATCTCTTCATTTCTGAGTCGATCGCGTAGGGAAACTCCAAGCATAGCCCTCTCCATCGCCCTTTGGGTGACTTTCAGCCTTCTAATAAGGCCCATTGTGAGCGACCACGTTTCGGTTCCATATGTCATCACTGGCAACACACACTGGTCAAAGACTTTCGTCTTGAGACACTGCGGTATGTGGGACGAGAAGATATTGCATAGCTTCCCGAACGCTGCCCAGCCGAGTCGGATTCGACGATTGACCTTTCTCGAAGTTGGACCTACCTAACTGGACAGTCTGTCCTAGGTAAACATATTCGTCCACAACTTCGAGTGTAGCGCCTCCGATCTTCACTGGAGTGGGTATCACATGAGCATTGGACATGACCTTTGTCTTGTCCATGTTCATCTTGAGACCCGCTCTTTCGGAAGCTCTACTGAGGTCATCGAGCATTGTACTGAGGCCCTCCATAGTCTCAGCCATGACAACTATATCATCGGCAAACTGAAGGTGAGTGATGTACTCGCCATTGATGTCGATGCCAGCCCCTTTCTAGTCCAGAACCTTGAAGACATCCTCCAGTGCAACGGTGAACAGTTTCGCAGAAATAACGTCTCCCTGTCTCACCCCTTTTTTTCCTTTTTTTTTCTGGATGGGAAATCATCAAATGACTTCTCCCGCTCTGGGCGGAGCGGGAGAGCGTGTCAGACTTTTACTGACTAAAACCCACCCGTGTTCCTTCAGTTGCCCATGTGCCGGGGCCACGGTATCTCTTTCGAACAATCACGCGACCCCGGCAGGCATCGGTCCTAGCAGACCCCTTCAGCGCTGCTGACATCTCTTTGAGGCGCGCGTGGAACTTAACGCGCCGTCGACCCGAGCCTGGTCCTTACCGGGCGGCGAGCTACCCATTGCTCGCCACCCGTATGCTCGTGCCTACGGTGGCCGGGAGTCCGCTATCGACTCCCGACGCCCGGGGCGTCTCCTCCTGCGGCGGCTAGGGACGTGAGGGCGCAGTGACGGCCCTCACGCGCCCCGCGTCCTCCTTCACGAGCATTACTGCTTCGCAGAAGGAGGTGACGGCTTCCCATGCCCTCTCGCTCCGTACCATGGCTCACACCAGGGCCGGGCGCGAGAGGTCGCCGCCGCCGATCGCCTCCACGAGGACACGGCGGTGCTCCGCCCAGGCAGGGCACACCTCCACCGTATGCTCCACCGTGTCCTCCAGACGATCGTCGCAATGGAAACACCCGGACGTTTCCTCCCGCTTTATCCTGAACAGGAACCCACCGAAGCACCCATGCCCGGTGAGAACCTGCGTCAGGCGGAAGGTGAGGACGCCGTGGCGCCTCTCTATCCACACCTCAAAAAGGGGACTTACCGCCGCTATTGTGGCGTGTCCATGTCTCACCCCTCACTGCAGAAGGATAGGTTTCGAGGTCTGGTCCTGAAGTCGGACTGACATACTGGCGTTTTCGTACAGACACTTCAGCACCTCGATGTACCGATAGTCGATCTTGCACCGTTGAAGAGACTGCAGTACAGCCCAGGTTTCGACCGAATCGAAGGCTTTTTCTTAGTCCACAAACGCTAAACAGAGAGGCAGGTTATACTCTTCGGTCTTCTGTATAACCTGCCGCAGCGTATGTGGTCTACGGTGCTAAAGCCTTTAAGGGACCCGGCTTGTTCGGGAGGCTAGAAGTCGTCAAACTTGCGCGCGAGGCGGTTCGTGATGACTCTTGAAAACAGCTTGTAGACATGGCTCAGAAGTGAGATGGGCCTATAATTCTTAAAGTAGGGCATTATCACCCTTCTTAAAGAAAAGTACCACCACACCTCTGTTCCATACCTGTGGCGTTTTGCCCTCGAGTATGACGGAATCAAAGAGCTTCTGAAGGGCTGTGAGAACGGGTTTCCCGCCGACCTTCAGGAGTTCAGCCGTAATTCCGTCATCACCCGGCGCATTGTTGTTTTTGAGCTTCTTCAGAGCCACCGAATCTCCTACAAGCTGACGTCCGGGATGTCGTCGGTATTGTGTCGGGTCAACCTAGCTCTTGGGTCATTTGTCAGATTTTTAACGGGGTCACTTACCCGACTACGGCGATGCAAAAAGGAGGGTTATGATTTTTGTCGGTCTAATTCTCCGCTTACCGCTTGCTTTAAACCACGCAACAAGATTTCGATGCGGTTTTCACTTTTATTTAGGAAATTTCTCCCTGAAGATAAATGTGTATAATACATACATTCATATTAAAGAAATCTCGATGTTTTTGTTCCATTCGTTTTCGATATCGATATGGGTACCGATATCGAAAACTAATTAAACAACCACGTGGATTGCCAGGTAATAAATTGAAACCTGTATACAAGGTTATACGCACCATTAGTGCACATTGTCCTCACGATACGTTCACCTCAACAGTTTGTTCAGCATAAAGTGTTTATTTTAATATTAAGTGGGTAGGTAGGTATCTATCTACCTAACTTAACTATTGTAGTTTTTCTTTTTTCTTATATACCTACATATGAGTATAGGTAGTGTTTTAGATAAGGTTAGGATGTAGCTGACTAAACCTACCATAAAATATCGTTGGCCTGATTAGAGGCTCCCGTAGAAAGGCGCGAAGCGATACCTACTCTAAAAGACAATTTACTAAAGTTTTCATAGATTTTTTTCTATTAGAGCCGCGTCGCGCTGTCTTGTCTGTATATGGAAGCCTTGATAAGTCATAAATTGTTTTTCAGCTCCAGTTCACACTGCTGCTGATACACTTCATAGCACTGGCGGTATCGTCCGACTGCAACTTCCCGCGCCAGCCTGCCTACCTGCTGATCCCGCAGAACCTGTTCATGGTCATACTGTTCTCAGACTTCTACTACCGCTCATATATCAAGACCAAAAAATCGTAACGTTTTATTAAACATTTTAAGTTATTGTTCTTGTTTTATTTTATCCAAAAGCCAACCGATGTACGAAAGACGCCTGCACACGATCTACTACAATCTGTCAAATTTCTTTAATGGGTTTTCAACTTTATCGCTAACGTATTACATTCAAGACTGATTGGGAAAATTTGACAGTTACGAGTTGCTTGATGTGCTGGCCTCTGTACCTACCCAAGACTATAACCACGTACCTACTGTTACACTTGTTTTTTAGATGGGAAGTCATCAAATGACGTTTCCTGCTCTGGGCGGAGCGGAGGTTGTGTCAGATTTTTACTGACCAAAACCTACCCGTGTTCCTTCAGTTGCCTGTGCCAAGGCCACAGTAACTCTTTCGAACAAATCCGCGACCCTAACCTACTGTTACACTTAGTCTGAAATGAAAAAAACTCGACTTGTTTTTAAACGCGCGTAGGTACCTATTCTGTATGAAAAGAGGCCTTCGCCCAGCAATGGGACAGTCATCATCATCATTTCAGCCGACAGACGTCCACTGCAGGACATAAGCCTCCCCAAAAGGGGGCTTTGCCATAATCGCCACGCTTGGCAGGCGGGTTGGTGATCGCAGTATGTAGTAGGATGCATAGAGAACGCTGCTGCCCATGCAATGGGACAGTAATAGACTGATATTACTAATATCTCGGGGTCGAGCCTCCAACGGGACAAAAAATATTTGAATAACCTAAATATTTACTCATAGATCATCTGCCCAACCTGTTCCCAACAATGTGGGTTTCAATTTCCAGTCTAACCAAATGTCTGTATTTTACATGGAGCTTCTGCCTATCTGACCTTGATAACCCAGTTAGGGATACTATACCCCTTGGTAAGAAGACTGGTTATCAGTCTTTCGGACTTCTGACGACCCGTAACAACTGTCAAAGATCCAGGAAAGAGAACCGGGACCAACGGCTTAACGTGCTTTCCGAGGTACGAAAAGGTCTTGGTAGCTTAACCTGGTCGATCCACCCGTGCGGCTGCTATTAATTAGCCATAAGCCCCATGTTTTTTTCGGAAAAAGTAGTTTGTACCTACTAGTATATGACTGTAAGCGCACGGCATCCCCAATAGTATAATTAGCCCCTTAAGATATCTACCTTTCTGCCGGGGTCGCGTGATTGTTCGAAAGAGATACCGTGACCCTGGCACATGGGCAACTGATGAAACACGGGTGGATTTTAGTCAGTAAAAGTCTGACACGCCCTCCCGCTCCGCCCAGAGCGGGAGAAGTCATTTGATGATTTCCCATATTGAAAAAAAAAAAAAAAAAAAAAAAGATCTCTACCTTTTATAAGAAGGTTCTTAATTATTAGGTGAACTTCGATATATGCTGTGGCTGAGTGGATTTGATTATTTTTTGTTTAATAATGATCCAAAGAATGTACCAAGCTGTCAGAAATTCCTGTGATTAATAAACACTTATCCAAAAAATGCATTTTATTTGGCGTAGTCAGTTCGCCGAATGTTTAGTAACCATGTAACAACGAAAATAGTTTAGTTATCTAGGGTTAGAGGTAGAGACGACAATTAGGTAGTTGTCCAAAGTCGATGACAAGTAACAACATACACGATGCATAACACGGCGATTTACCCGTTAACAATGGCTATAATTATGCGATTGAAAAGGTTATTGCACCAGCCAGCTACGTTCATATTCTATACAAATGACGTAGACTTAAATAGCACATATGAAAACATATCATCACGCCTGCTTTACCTGACGGGTTAGACAGAAGTGTACCCATAATTCACCCACATATCAATCATCCAACCAATCTTTATTTGTGAACACACAGGTATTGCAATAAAGTTATTAGGTTTAAATTTTATGTCGAGCCTCTATGTCCTACCAATGAAATTGGTGTACAAATATATTAGGTTTTCTTAATAATCATGCTGAATTTATACAAGAAATCACGTTCGTGTAGAAAAATGTCATTTATATGTTTAAAGAATAAATAATTTATTTTTACATGCATGTCAGTAATAAAATTTAGTAATGTCATATTATAAGAAATGTCAATTTAATGTATTATTTTATAAGTCAATCCATACTATCCATACTTCCATACTTCCATACTAATATTATAAATCGTCGTTGCGACTTTAAGACCTCTTATGTGTTAAATTCAACTTTATGAGAAAATCGATAAAAACCGTCTACTGAAAAAAAAATAATGAAACCAACTACAATAAAAAATATAGGTATCAGCCATATGAGATTCTACTTATTATTTTGCTATTGTTAATTGAAATAAAATGTCGTATGATAGTAAAAAAAAAAAACTGTTTCAGTTAACACATAAGAGATTTTCGTTGCGCTTTACGTATCACATCAGAGATTTTGAACAAAAATGCCTATATAAAATTGAAATAAAAAATCACTAGTTTTAATGAAAAAACAAAAATACATTTGTCAGAAAACATTAATTAGGTTAAGATAACAGTAGATTAAAAAAATTGAATAAAATAAAAGTTACAAATCAAATGTACCATTATTTTCTGAGGTACCCATAATATAATTATAGATATAATTATGCATTGTAAAACGGATGATAATCCTGATCTATTACCATTTTCAGTTCCTGTAAATGTTTAAACTTGCTCTCAGTAATTTATAACGGAGATCTGTACAATCGGTTCGGAGATACCAGACCGTTTCTTTGGTTATTTCTTCGCTGTGGAAGTACGGACCACTCATCGACATGTCTTAACCTATAAAAAACGGATCCGTCAGATAAATATTTAAGACCTCTAATGTTCACCACTACAGGATCTCCCTTCTTTTTGCCAGACCGTATGGATTTTAGGTTCGATTCCATCTCTTCGAAGTTTAGAAAGAAACCATAGTGAATGGATTTGACATTATAGGGCTTTTGTGGTCGAGCTTGTCTTATCCAGGTGAGACATCACTGGGAGCGAATATTGGTGATTTTATGTATTGCTCAATAGTGGAGTGTACACTATTCACTTCCATCATAGTGCATTTTGCGTCCAATTTATTGATGAAGATATCGTGGCCACTTTGTTTTTTGCTTGAAGACCTTTGTTGAGATGTACGTCGTCGTCTTATATACCTTCTCACTGCTGATGCTTTTATAAAAGCCATCTTCTCTGGCCAAGTCCTGAGCTTCCAAAAATGTGTATGAATTTGTTCACGTTCTTCGTCGGATACAAGAGCACGAAGAAAATATTTTTTAGATTTTGGAGTTAGTGTGTGAGCAACGTGCTCTCAAAATTCTTTCAGACTTCTCAACGCACGCTGTCAATTTGTCAGCTAACTTTTTATACCCAAAGTACGATTTACCGGCAACGCGAGCGTCTTTGTTCTCTTTAACGGTGCATGGAAGTGGTCTTTGTACAGATACAGAGGTATTACCATCACTTTTGTCGGGCAATGATACCCTAGTAAAATTGTCACCACTATCACTATCTTCTTTATCCAGAGAATACAAGATCCACATCCTCCGTGTTTTTTAAAATAAATTCCTGTTCTTCTTCAAATCTTGCACAGACAGCGACCTGATACTTTCATCGATGTCCAAATGTTCTTCAACCTCGCTCCGCAATGGGTAAAAACTCCGCCTTCGCCGCAAAATCACTGGAATCCAATCTGGGTCGTCATCACTGTTATCGCTCATAATTTTCAAATAGGTATTGGTGATAGCACTTGCTTCGATTCAGATGCAAATCTTAGGGCTTCAGTGGCATGGAGTATGCTGATGCTATGATCAGATGAAGCATTCGTAACGTAATCTTCAGACACAATACCCTGGTCTTCAGCGGCATGGAGCAGGCTGATGCTTTGATCAAAAAATCCTTCCGTAACATCATCTTGATTATTAAATCCTGAAGATATTAAGCCCAAGTGTTCTGGCGTAATAAGGGAACCGCTAGAACAGCTGTCCACCCTTGGAGGTTCCCCAAAATCATAAATATTTTGATCTAATAATTGCCGAAAGGCCTCGAGTATGACATAGAACTAAAAACTCGTACACATAAGATATTTTAAGTACCAACATTTAATTAGGAAGTACATTGTAGATTTTGAAATTAGTGAACAAATGACGATTAAATGATCGTATAAACATGAGAGTTTTTGCAGAAGATAGAGCTTCAAAATATCAAAAGAGCTAGCGTAAAAAAGTGATTTTGCCAAAAGTGACACATAAGAGGTCTTAAAGTCGCAACGACGAAATGCAAAAGTAACTCTGTCTGTCTGTCTGTCTGTCTCGCTTTCCTGCTAAAACTACTGAACCGATTTAAATGAAATTTGGTACACAGATAGTTTAGAGCCTGAAAAAGGACATAGGCTACTTTTTATCCCGGTAGTATGTTCCCGCGGGATATTTCCGACCTCCACGCGGGCGAAGCCGCTGGCAAAAGCTGGTAATTAATAAGTTATAACTTATTTTTTACATGCATGTCAATGGTAAATTACATTATAGGACTGGTAATGTCATATTTTATCATTTAAAAATTCTTCGATAGAGTAATGTGTCTTATCTATTAGGAATAAATACAGTTTACTTTTAAATTTACGGATTTCGCCAATTATTAAGGCCAATGTAATCAACCGGGCACTAATACAACAAACCCAATACATTTCGCCCGACCCGGGAATCGTCTCAGAACTCATGTTCGACAACTACACCAACGAGGCAGCCAGCAAATAGGTAGGACATTCATCATTATCCTGCGCTTACTTATCCCAATTTATTTGGTGTCGGCGCAAAATGTCTTTTCCTTCGACAATTCTCTATTAGTCGTCATTTCGGTAGTCACCTCCTTTCTATCCGTATCATTTCATCATTCACACAATCCATCCATCGTTTCTTTGGTCTGCCCCCACCCTTATAGGTAGCAAATTATCTTTGCTAATTATTCCGTAGGTACGGAGAGGGGTTCAGAAGTTAATAAAAACACAATAATTCATTTAAAATAATCATCTATATTTCCATGAAATATCTGTTACAATGTATTCCGACGATTCCATTTCTAATATCACAATCAATACAGTTATCTATGTATCCGTTACAGTTCCTTAATACACGCTGACATACAAAAAACGATTGCCTAAGTTGCGACAAATATTCCGTGAATTGGTTCACTTCTTTGGGGAACATGTCCCCTACTAACGCCGTGTGGCATGAGGCGGAGGCATGCATGACCACTTGTGCCTTCGTGCAAGGAAGCTTAACAAAACATAATACAGTCAGTCGTTTATTATAAACATTCCTAAAAATATGCCATAGGTATCTCATAAATATATGACGTTTCTTAATATTATAAGTACATAATAGGTAATCAGCCTATACTGTACCCACTGCTGGGACACAGGCCTCCTCTCTGTGAGACGGATTGCGCCGCAATCTACCACGAGGGCCTAGTGCGCGTTGGTAGATGTCACATGTCTCCGAATTTTTGGTTCTAAGACATGCCGGTTTCCTCACGATGTTTTCTTCCCCGTTTTGAGAGCAATGGTGATGAAATTATTTAAACAAAGTAAAGCGCGTGCTTGGGTTTGAACCCACGACCTACAACTCATAAATCGGGGCCGATACCACTGGGCCACCACTGCTCTATATATCGATGCCTTTTTTTTTTTTCAGTATGGGAAATCATCAAATGACTTCTCCCGCTCTGGGCGGAGCGGGAGGGCGTGTCAGACTTTTACTGACTAAAACCCACCCGTGTTCCATCAGTTGCCCATGTGCCAGGGTCACGGTATCTCTTTCGAACAATCACGCGACCCCGGCAGAATCACGCGACCCCGGCAGGATCACGCGACCCCGGCAGAATCACGCGACCCCGGTAGATATCGATGCCTTAGTTCACAATTGCACTAACTACAAAATTTTCATTTTTTAATGCCAAACTAAATTTTATTCATTACAAATGGGTTACTCAAAGTGGGGTACGCCATGCGACGGTAGCGGGTTCGCGACAGAATTCACGTAATGGCGGCTACAGAAATCGACTTGATGCCGAGTCAGAATTAAGGCTTAAATTGTCCATTATTTTTCCAAAAATTTACTCAATTTGTGACAAGAAACAAGCCCATCCATCGCATTAATATTAAAAAGATATTTGTTTATGCCCTGTATTTGTTACCTTTTATTCAATTAATAAACTTGATTTTATTATAATACTAGCATTTGCCAGCGGCTTCGCCCGCGTGGAGGTCGGAAATTATCCCGCGGGAACATACTACCGGTATAAAAAGTAGCCTATGTCCTTTCTCAGGCTCTAAACTATCTGTGTACCAAATTTCATTTAAATCTGTTCAGGAGTTTTAGCAGGAAAGCGAGACAGACAGACAGACCGACAGACAGACAGACAGACAGAGTTACTTTTGCATTTATAATATTAGTGTGGATAGTGTGGATAGTGTGGATATATTATATTATATACAATGTTATTCTTTTCTTGTTGGAGGGGGTTGGAGGGGGGTTCACTGTCATCTGGAAACTTAAATGGGGGTACGTGGAGCCAGAAGTTTGAGAAACCCTGCATTACAATATTGAGATATTATGATGGAGTTAAAGGACTAGTCTGATGAATAGATGCATATTTGTTTTGTTATTTTACTTTGTTTTTGTACTGTTCTTGTCTAAAGTTTAAAAAACTTTAAAGCTCTCTCCTCAAAATTGACAATTTCGTAGTTAGTGCAATTGTGAACTAAGGCATCGATATTATAACACCACTGCTCTGTATTACAAGTATTTTCAATTTCTACTAACCTGAATTTTTCAGAATTTTCTACCTAATTTAATTAAAAAGTTAGAGGCACATTTATCTCACCACATTTTGACTCAAAAAGAAGGCAGACGGCCAGGACGCGTATTTACAAAGGCTATACTATTTTAGTCACGAGCCAGACTCTAATCAGTGAGCTTTTGTTTATGTATATTACTCAACAATACCTAGTCTATCTCAGTAAAAAAATTGACTCAAATAGACTAGCTTTTTGTTTTAATATTTTCAAAGAAAATGCACGGACAAAATCTAGTTCTATATAATACATATCACTCGAATACCTAAGCTTTTGGAGAGATATTTTTTTAAATTTATACACGCAACAAGTGGGTAGTGTTCTTTACCTAATAAAAGTACGTCTCGTTTGTTAATTCGTTTTATTTTTTTTTATCAAATACATAATAGAAACGAGCAATTAAAATGGTAACAGTTGCCATGTAACTATCAACCTGTAATTGAAGCTTATCTATTTGATTAATATGTATTCAAAATTAATATGTATGTAACTGAATGCCACCTGCGCTAAGATAGGTTGACGGAGGCCCGCTTCGCGGGGCTCCTATTTCTGGGTGGTTTAAAAAAAAATAACCTTCTAACCTAACCTATCCGAGTCGGGGTACTCTGAGTCGGGGTATTAACTATGGATGGGATTTCGTCCACGCGTGACTGAAATGGTACTAGATTTTGTCCGTGCATTTTCTTTGAAAATATCAAAACAAAAAGCTAGTCTATTTGAGTCAATTTTTTTACTGAGATAGACTAGGTATTGTCGAGTAATATTCAGAAACAAAAGCTCACTGATTAGAGTCTGACTCGTGACTAAAATAGTATAGCCTTTGTAAATTCGCGGCCAGGACGAAATTTTAAGAGTTTCCTTTTTTTTATTTCAGTACAAAACCCGTTGTTTTAGCACACATTGCACACGAATTCTTCATGGACTGATAACATAGTGGCTACCGATCGCTACAACTTGTGTATCCAATCAATTAGTGCAGTTTTGGGTGGGCTTGCGCATTATATACCTAAGGTGCAGGCCTATCTAACATAGCGTAGCGTGGATTGATACCTAGTCGTATATTTCTGTACACATACCAACGCTTTACGATGTAGAATATTTCATAACATAACATTATGCCCAAGGTAGGTAAAGACAACGGTGTATAATTACCTACAAATTAACTCGATTGTTACAGTTCGTGAGTCTCCTACGCATTCATTAGTTTATAGTAGGACTTAATATTATCCTTGCAGTTACACCTGCCAGGTCCAATAAATACAATTAATACTTGTCTATAAACTTAAATAACATTGCTCGAGACATTTAAAAGGATTTACCTAAACGAGATGAGAAGAAAAGTTAAACTTTTACTTAAGACTAGAACATGTCACAGAGCCATTTAAATACAAAATCAGAAGAATGATTTTACTTAACATGGTTACTCAGACGAGCAAATAAATTATGTTTAACTAAATCTATAACACTTGCTTCACAGTACGAATCGATAACCGCTTTAGTAAGGCACAACCCAGTTGTAGAGCCGTCAATCTCATCGTCACATAAGGGCCGGTCTGCATTCGCGTACTTGCTCAGATTTTGCTTAATCAACTTAATCAATTCCTCGCTACTCACAATAGGCGGTACCTCCAAATTGTTGGCTTTATTTTCTATTAAAGCGTTAAAGTTGTAGTCTTCGACGGGCGTGTTAGCCGGCTCGTCGTCACACGTTCGCTGTCGTTTGGCGCGACGAAGCTTGCGTCGGTTGTCAAGATACGCTTTTGCTACTGTATCTAGTTGTAAAAATAGCACAGACAAAGGCGTATCTGCTATGTCGTCCTGAAAGTATATTATTTTTTGTAAATAAATGTCATCCTCAAACACCGAATGCAGCTAAATACCTATCTGACCTCCATAAGTCCACAACCCAGTTACTGGTTAATACGATACCCCTTGGTAAGACTTGTGGTCAGACTTTCGGGTTTCTGGTCACCCATCCACGGATTAACCACGGCAAGCGCAGCTTAACCAGAGGGGTCATTACGTAATACACTATCAGTAGGAATCGCTTTCATTTCGACAGTTCTACAACATTCATGGCGTTGTTTACGTTGCTAAGCAGACAATTTTTTCGAACATATTCAAGAATGGATGAGCAATAACCCTCAAAATGATTCAAATTCTGACTCATAGTCTGTGACGCAATTAGGGTGCAGATCGATTGATCAGTGCCACTGTTATTACTTAGACACATGTAAGGGTTTGGATATTTTTTACTCCAATGTAGTTAGATGCTTGAAATGTTTAGGTGCAGTCTACTGACAATGTAAAGTTGGCGCTACCCAGTCAGATTCAACTCCGCACATAGCTGCTGGGCAAACTTTCGTACGTAAAAATATAACAGTATGTAGGTAGGCAGGTACGTAGATAAGCAGATAGGATATTCAACCGAAACGAAACCAAACTAACACCGGAGCCACGTTCGTACCCAATTAAATCATCATAAACTTGTAACGCTCTACGTGCCTTTTAAATATAATACAAAAATTATGTGATAAATAATTTTGTCGTTTCCGAATCAGCCTTGTAATCTTAAATGCACGAACGCACAAGATTTCACTCTCGTTTTCATTCAATGTCATTTGATGCTGTTAATTGTTTTTGCATGCAACATCGTAATAAATACTAATGTTATCATCATTTACCATGTGACATGCAGCAAAATTTTATATGGCAGTCAAACCACAACAGTTAGGTAATTAAAATCTTGGCTGAATAATGAGGAAAAGACATACTTATATAACTCGAAAACAAATAAACACGCCCTTACAATTATATGACAATGCAATTAATTCGTTAATTACTGTGTTAGGATGATCTAATTGACATGACCGACAGTATGTGTGGAGAACATAAACCCGTGTCCTTACTGTAAACAACCACCGTAGACAACCACAGCGGGTCAGCGATCATTCTTACGAACTACTTTTTTGCCAATGGTTTCACGCGCGTAGTAGTCAGACATTATCCAACGAGAACATACCACCGGGAGCTATCCAGGGTCCGTTCAGCCAATTTTAGCGTGATTACGTAACAAACATACAAACTCAGTACGTCCGAATCGGTCCAGCCGTTCGGAGATTAGCCAGAACAAACAGACACAAAAATTTTAAAATTTCATTTTTGTATTAAGTACCGTGATGAATTTGCGAAATGTAATCTGAGGAGGCTTGTTTTGCGTTAAGCAAAATAAAATATTGTGTATTTTAAGTGTTTACTTAGCTAAAACCAACACTTTGACCTCAGCGTAGTCAAGCCCCTCCCAAACAACAAGCCTTGGATCCGCTACTGAAGGCTTAAGTGCACAACGGATATGTATTCTATTAAAAAACAAAACTTCACGAGGACAAAGTCACAAACAGAAGCTAGTCTCATATAAACGAGCATGGCGATCGCGTAATCGCGCGATCATCGCTTACGGTTAGGACACGGCCTAACTCACTCAGTGAATGTCAAGGCCTTAGGATATCCTCTAATTAATATAAGATGCCATTTAACGAATTCCTCTTAACTGCATGATGTCATTGCATTGTTGCAATACCTTAGTCACTCACTTGTGATGAGCATGCGGCTAATTTTAGATATTATTATATCAATAATACGCGTTTAGATACGAGGTCATGGTTAATATAATAACAGAAATAATATGTTTACTGTGTTTTGTGTGAACAGTTTGGCAAACACCCAAACATTTTATATAAAGTATTATGAATGTAAACAAGTTTATAGCATAATTAGTAATATGAAACATTGATGGTAATAATCATCATTTCAGCCGTAAGACGTCCACTGGTGGACATAGCCGTCCCCTGATTTGTGGGGCTTTGCCATAATCGCCACGTTTGGCATGCAGGTTGGCGATCGCAGTAAGGATAGATAACTGCAATGCATAGATATCGCTGCTGCCCATTCTCTCGTAAGTCCCTTAGTCGCCTCTTACAACACCCACGAGAAGAAAGGGGGTGATGCTATTCTTTAAGTCCAGCACCACACAGAACAATATGATTATAATTATGCCCAATAAAATAAATTAACTTACTTCATTAGGATTGACAATCAGTTTAGCTGTTTCATGTGGCAGGTCCTTACATATTTGAGCTACAAATATTTTGATAAGAGCCTCAGACACTCTGGTTGAACCATCTTTTTCCTGTAACCAAGTAATAAATAGTGACAGAATTTAAATATTAAATTTTATTTTTGTTATTTAAAATTAATAACAAGGAAATATTGTAACAGTTTAAAAGGAAGGAAATTGTTCATTAAATTTTTACATACAAAGGAATTGCAAAAAGAGAGTTTGATAATGTGAGTTGTTTTTTTTTACCATGTTGTTTATCTTTTTACTGACATATGTAATTACTTGTATTTAATTGAACTGAACATACATGAGGCAACCAGATGTTTAGGGCAATATTCAATGGGTCTACATTCTGTACATAATGCCACCATCCCCGCGGCACCAGCAGGGCATCACCAGCTGACAGTTCTACTGTGCGGCCACCTGTCAATCCTGAAACAACAGAATGTTAAACTTTATTACATTTTATGTGACAAATCAATTAGTAATAATTGTAAGATATGGTTGAATAACCACGTTGAATAAAAGTCAATTTAAAACTTGTGTTTTGTTTACAAAATGGAAACATTTTTAGGAATCACTGATTGCCATTCCATGGGAGACTAATCAAGTTAAAACTAACATGTTATTACTATTTTTATTTATAGCAGCTGTATAGAAAAAAGGCTAAGTGATAGGGTACAGAGGAAATTGTTCGAATTAGCTTGTATTAATGAAAATGCATGCAGCAGAGATGAAAATGTTGAGTTGGATGTGTGGTATGACGAAAATGGATAAAGTTAGAAATAAATATATAAAGGGAGTTGATAGTGGTGCTACTGACAGAAAACTTGGAAGAAAATTTTATTGTGTGGCTTGGTATGTGCAAGTGATGAGGAGGGAAGAAAGGCATGTGAATAAAAGAGTGATGAGAAGACGGATTGTGTGAAGAATGATATGAAAGTGAAAGGAAAGAACAATAGTGTAACAACTGACAGGGGTGAATAGAAGAAGAAAATATGTTGCACCAACCCCAAGTTACATGGGACAAGGGCAGGAAGATGACTGATAATAAAAAAAGAATATCTCACCATTAAAGACATCTAAATTGTTAGGGCAGTAGAAGTTCAGTTCACTGTACACACTTGACTCTTCATAAGGAACTCTGGTGGGCTTCAATCCACCAGTTTCTGGAGGAAACAATATCCAGCGTTTTCTAGAAAGAAGGAAATTTAACAACATTATGAAACTTTTACAGGATTTTAATCTTATGCAACAATTTGCTTGACCCAGCGAAAATGGTTTTATAACTTACTTTCCATGTAATTGAGTCACAATGTTAACTCCATACGTGTCTTTATGTGCCGGCGTGTGCGCACCACTGTTGCCTACCCACAGCGTCGCGTCTGAGGCGCCCTTGTCAGAAAATCCAAATTGTTCCCATGATATACCCTAAAAACAACAACTAGCCTTAATTATTTTAACAAGTACTCTATCGGTGTCTGACTATAAGAATATGTGTAAATATTTACCTTATATAATTCATCGTCTCCACTGAACCATTGATAAAGGTATTTATAATCGAAATACATCCACTCGTCGCTTGAAACCGAAGTATCGACCAAATTTTTAAAAGTCATCGATTTTACAGTGCACCTTCTCTCCCAACAAGGTTCGTCTGATAGAAAATCTTTTTTTAAACACCTAAATGGTATTTCTTTGTCTCCAAAAACTGAACACCATTTTTCTACACTCCACTGGCATAGTGACCAGTTTCCCACAAAGCCCCGGAAGACTAATGGAACACTGGAATTCGCTATAAGATTGCGAACGATATCCTCGCTCAGTACAGACATTTAACCGTTTAGTTAAAAATAGTAAATAAACAAAGGTATTGAAAACAATACGATATCAAACGAGAAGCCACACCGGCTGACTAAAATAATTGACAACTATTTGACATTACCTGTGACAGCTAGGTCAGAGACATTTTTTTTTTTTTTGGTTCTTTTCGTCCCTCTTTGGGACAGGCAAAGGGAGCTGAGCCCATACAGCCAAGTCTGATTTAGTTTTCTTTTTCTTCCAATTCTTCTTTTTTTTTTCTTTCTTGTCTTTCTATAATATAATCAAGGCCGAAACCATGTCTTCTTTATTCAATGTCTTCGATATCCAATAGTCAGGCCGAAACCAAGTCTTATTTTTATCAATGTCTTCAATAACCAATAGTTAGGCGTAAGCCAAGTCTTCTTTTAATATATTCAAGTTCAGTACCTTTTGTTAGACCGGAGCCGAGTCTTCTTTCATGTTTTATTTAATATTATCTCAATATCTCAATATCATATAATTTTATGTCAAAAGTGTACATAAAACATAACATCACGCCTTGTTTCCCCGAAGGGTTGGGCAGAGGTGTACTTATAGTACACCCACATTTCATAACAGGCGAAATGTGGGTGTCAAAAGTGTAGTAGTTGTCAAATTCAAATTTCATCAACAGTTGATACAATAAAATCGTAAATTGGTAAAAAACAATCTTTTTTCGTCAAAAGTTGCTGAAGCGAGCGCGGGATATCTTCAGCATTTTCATAAATACCTAGCAGGCGATCAACTAAAATGATCCTTTGAAGAGCAAAATTAGGACAATCAAATACAATGTGATCCAATGTTTGTATAGCAGAATTACAATAATCACAATTTGGGGAAGACAGAATGCCAATTCTAAACAGATGTGCATTAAATCGACAGTGACCTAGCCGTAGACGACAAATCGTTGTATAAAACTTTCTGTTCCGATAGATATTTCCTCCTGTAAACCAAGGAGGGGAAATCTTTGTTTTAATTTCAGCTAGCCACTTTCCTTTGGTTTCAACTACATGCTGCCAGAAATTGTGAAATTCACGTGCCAGTTTTGATTTGAAATAAGTCAACGCATCTGAATTTGGAATGGGCTTATGCAAAATTGGACATTCCTGATGATGATTAACAATGAATTTAGCCAGGTAATCAACTTGTTCATTTCCAACTACCCCGATATGTGAAGGAGTCCAGAAAAGGACGATATCTTTGAACTTATGTAAATTATTGTATTTTTCTCTGATATTATAAATTATGTAACTTGTTTTTGCATTACAACTGGGATTTTCTAGTGCTCTCAATACACTCATACTATCAGTGATAATGATCCATTTATTTTCTTGCCTAGTCTCAATATACTCTAAAGCACTGAGTATTGCCATAGCCTCTGCTGTATACACAGTTGCTACTGAAGACAACCTATTTCCAAACCCACTTCGAGCCTGAACGTCATAAATAGCCATAGATACAGCATTATCATTTTTTGAGCCATCTGTGTACAATTGATTGTAACCATTCCATTCCTCAAGCATTCTGTAAACATCCTCTTTAAACTTCAAAGATTCATTAATTACTATTTGAAATGGACAATACTTTGATTCATAGGAATATAAATAACAAGGCCAAATGGAGCTAGAAAAATAATTTTGATTAGAACAATCTTTTAAAATTTCAGATAAACCTTGTACTAGAAAAGGGGGATTGATCCCATTAATAGCCTTCTTTAACTGCAATAGAAGAGGATGATCACTGATAGAAGAAATCTTAATGAAGAATTTTGTTCTGAGGTAATTGAATCTAATTATCAATGGAGGCAAACTACATTCGACTTGCATTGACACTATAGGTGTTGAACACATAGCTCCCAAAATAATACGTAAGCATCTATTTTGCACTTTGTCTAGTTTTTCTACTAGTTTTTGTACACCACTATAGCAAAAAAATGCATATTCGAAGTGACTTCTTACTAAGGACTTATATAAAATCAGTAATGTCCCTGGATCAGCACCCCAATAAGTGCCAGCGAGAGATTTCAAAATATTGCAAGCTTTTAATGCTCTGTTTGCTAAGTAATCAACATACACATTCCATTTAAAATTACTGAGAAAAGTAACACCTAAAAATTTTATGGAACTATCCACTAACATAAGGCTATTATTGTAATAAATTTTAATACTAGGAGAACCAACAACATTTTTGGAAAAGACAACAACCTTACTTTTCTCATAGCTGACCTCCAAACTGAGACTTTCAAAATAATGTCCCAATTTTTCCAAGCTAGCATTGAGTTTTGTTTCAATGCTGTTAAGGTTTTCTCCTGAACAATACACAACCAAATCATCAGCAAATTGTAAATTACAGACATCACTACCCAGCACATTATTTAATCTAGCAATATATAAAATAAATAATAGAGGACTTAATATTCCTCCTTGAGAAACTCCTCTATAAGAATACCTAGGTCCTATTAATTGATTATTGACTTTTACATACAATTTACGTTCATTTAAAAACTCAAAAATCCAACTTACTATTTTTCCAGGAACATTTAGTGAAAGGAGAATGGATGACAATGTACTTAAATTTACATTATTAAAAGCACCAACAATATCGAAGAAAACAGATCCCAACATTTTATGCTCGACAAGAGCACTGTGTATATCCAGAGATAAATGACTAAGACTTTCCCGAGCAGAACGACCACATCGAAAGCCAAATTGATTGTAAGGTAGTAGACTATTACTTTCAATGTAAAATATCAAACGTTGTTTTAGAAGCTGTTCAAATATTTTACCAACACACGAACTTAGAGTAATAGGACGATATGAGTCAGCACTGTTAGGGTCTTTACCCTGTTTCAGGATAGGTATTAAACAATCTGTTTTCCATTCCTCAGGAATAATAGAACAATGCCAAAGTGAATTCAAAATATTTAAAAATATAGACAAACTGTGTGAATTTAATAATTTTAACATTTTGTATGAGAGCCAATCTAAGCCACATGCCGAATCTCTTCTTGATCTTAAAGCAGATTTTAGCTCTTCAATAGAAAAAGTTTCCACCATGAAATTATTTGTGCAATTTTGTAAGTTATTGTGACTGACTGTGTAAAAATTCTGAACTGAATCAGGAGTATACTTATGCAGAAATTGAGAGATCCATTCATAACTAGAAAACAGACTGCTATTTGTAGAAACATTTTTTAACTTCCTAATTTTTGCCCAAACTTGACTCATTGGAGTGAGTCTATTAATAGAATGACAAAACTCTAACCAACATGCACGACGCTCCTGTCGTAGGATACGTTTTTTTCGGGCTTGCATATGTTTGAAACTTATAAAATTGTCTAGACAAGGATTTGATTTAAATAAGATGTATGCTTGCTTACAATCTTGTACAGCTCTAGTGCACTTCTCGTTCCACCAAGGGAGTCGAAGCTTCCTCCTAGATCTGCGAGAGTCGCAAGTGGTATTGTTTTTATTAAAACTGATTACTGACATCTGAACTGCTTGTAGAATTATTGAACAAAAATTATTATATGTATCAATATGACTCGAGTTATTATACTGAAAACTTTCCATCATGTCATTTACAATCTTTTTATAAATAGACCAATCAACTAATTTCAGATTACAATGAAGAGGAATATTTGAAACATTAGAAGGATCCACATCATTAGCAGTATCTATAACATATTTTGTAATGGTAGGCAAATGATAGCTGCCTATAGAATCCTGATAAACCTGCCATTCACAAGACAAAGCCAAGGAAGAAGAAACCATAGTTAAATCAAGACCATTTGGTCTCCATAGATGAGACCCTACAGTAGTTGGCTGACCATCATTTAAGAGTATCAAGTCATTTTCATCCATGGAATTCATTATAGCTCTGCCACGAGAGTCGTCACTACAACAACCCCAAAAAGTGTGATGGGCATTAAAGTCCCCAGCAATTATCAATGGTTTAGGTATACTATTTATTAGTGAATCAAATTTGTTCTTTTCAAAAGTAGGACTGCAATTTCCAGGACTGTAAAAACTAACTACTGAAATGTATTTGTTATTAATTTTAATTTTAATTGCAATATTTTGAATAGAATCGTCAAAATATGTGTCTAATAATCTAAATTCAATGCCATTACGTATAAATATAGCAACACCATTGTGATCATTACCACAATCATTCCTAACTGTGGTATAGCCACGAATGTTGTATTGTATGTGTGGTTTTAACCATGTTTCTGAAACTAAAGCTAAATGTATGTCATTATTATAGAGAAACTGCTGAAACTGTAGTTTATTACTTAGCAAACTTTGTGCATTCCACTGAGCAATATTTAAAATTTTGTTAGTGAATTTTATATTATAATATTTTTACCTTTAATAGTCTCTCTAATAGCAGATGTTATAGTTTGTGTACAAATACTTTCATTTTGTGTTTTATTTAACTTAATCAAGTTAACAATAGATTCTGTCAACAAACTTAATGCTGTGCTATTAGACAACATCAAGTTTATAATATCTGTCGAATGTTCCGATTTGTTCAGTGATGGGAAATTAGCTTTATTAAATAAGTCCGAAAAAGGGGTTTTCGATGTATTTCTGCTTTCAGCAATCTTTCTTTTCTTAATGGGACATTGGCCAGATATGGATAAATGATTACCTTTGCAATGAACACATACAGCTTTTTCAGCAGGTACAGAGCACTCCTTGAAGGAATGACCCTCAGTACATACTGAGCATCTTTGCGAATTTTTACAAAATTTGGCTAAATGCCCAAAACGTAAGCAACGGAAACACTGCTTGACTGGTGGAATATAGGGCAGTACTGAAAGCCGCCACATCTTAATATGAACGTAATCTGGTAAAGATGTAGATGAAGCAAAAGTAATAACTACAGTTTGGGTAGGCTGTAGTTCAGATGAGCTACCTACTCTAACTTTTTTCATTATTCTTCTAACGCTTATAATTTTTTTTGAACTTGATATTGCCTTAAAAATTTTTTTGTTTGACATATCCGTAGGTACTGACGTGATAACTCCAGACAATTCTGTCGTTCCAGCCGGAATCGACGCTTTGATCGACTGTTCTTTCAGAAAAGTAACATTGTCCAAGAATGAATTGGCTAAATTCGGGCGATCGAAAACTACGCCGATTTTGTATCTGTTAATTTTTTTCAAGTACTTAATCCCTTTAACAAATCTAGTGAAGCATCCACTCAGGTACATCATATCTCTTTGGCCTATTGGTTGTTCTTCATTTGTGCTCTCGATAAATACAATAAAGTCATACCCAGCTACGGCATCCTCAGGGTACCTGCGACTGTAGTCTGTAACCCTATACGGGGCATACTTCTCTGTAGCCTTTTCTTCCGCAGTGCAGGAGTCGACGTAGTCAGACTCACTTGTCTCCGAAGATGAATCCGGAGGACCAGTAACAATTTCTCCACCAGGATATTGTTTGGGTTTTTTTCTTTTCTTAGGCATCTTAAATCTTGTTTTATAAACTAAGTTAATAGAATAAAAACAGGAAAATATGTACAAACTAAATTAAAATTAAAGTAAAATTACAAGAAGTAAAAAAAAAGACCGCCTATTATTTCAAGGTTCCCGCGCTTTTTTTTCTAGGTCAGAGACATTTTTTTTTTTTTGGTTCTTTTCGTCCCTCTTTGGGACAGGCAAAGGGAGCTGAGCCCATACAGCCAAGCTAGGTCAGAGACAAGGGACATTCCGATTTATACTTTAATCGCTCCTATGATATCAAGCAATTCGGAACGGTCGTAAACGCGGTAAGTGCTCGCTCAGCGTCAGACCTATAAGTCAGTAAGTATATGAAACGACTCAAAACAAATAGCTTTGTTCGCGTCTATGACAGGACATCATTTTCACGCATAAGCTTATTCTGAAGATACGCTGCAATCGATAACACTCCATTTCGGAATGTAGCTTAAAAGTATGCTGTTGCTGTCACCAGTAGCTGTCATTGTCATCTTGCTGTCATGTCTATTCTATCTGTTGGTGTTTCGTTTTGTTTGTGTATTCGTCGTATTTGTTTTGAATTTGTATGCGTTTCTGCCGATGCTTTTTCACCCAAAGCCTTATTTATAATACTGGGCATGGGCATATCAGCAGATATCAAGATTGCATCGATATATTCGTATAGTAAGTGATAAACGGTAAATGTGCATTAAAGTGTTTAAAAGTGTTATTATTCCTCGTAAAATAACAATGGAGCCAGAAGTTGTATCGTCGTTTTTCTCAAGTAGTTTAGGAGATTCTATTTCTCAGGATATCAGCGAGGAATTTTTGAATATAATAGACGAATTGAATCTTTCTCTTGAACAGTTTCGAATGCCCAAAAAAGTAGAAGCTGTTTATAATCCAACCATATATGCAAGGCATACATTTGAAATGTACGTGCGAAAATATTGCAATACTGCTAAGCCTATTATGTACTTTGGCATGAATCCTGGACCTTGGGGAATGTCTCAGACTGGAGTAAGGAGCACCACATATACTAAAAAAAAAATATCTTTATCATGATTACATAGTACTTCCTGTACTTTTAATTCTTTTTAATATAAGCAAGTTCTCATCCTGCAGTTTCGAAAAAAAAGCTTCACTTTAAAATATTTCATGATATCAACAGGTGCCATTTGGAGAAATAAGTTCCGTTCGAGATTGGTTGGGCATCAGTGGACCAGTGCAGAAACCACTTACTGAGGTTAAAACTCGTCCAGTGTTGGGTTTTGATTGTAGTAGAACTGAAGTAAGTATCTAGGTAGCTGTAATTGGACCGATTTAAGCAAAAATGTTCCAAACCACACCAACCTTATGAGTTTTTGATATATTAAATTATACCTTATTTGGAGTACATAAGACACAAAAACTCGAAATTGTCGAGGTTGTGGGTTGGAACATTTTTGCTTAAATCGGTCCAATTTTTATCATATTGCACATCTGTAGCATACCCTGGGTACTTTGCTGGCTGGCATATTATGTTTACTATGGCCTCAGCTATACTTATATTTGAAAGAGATATGTATAAAATGACATAAGACAACAGGTATACTTAACCATGAACACTTTTGTTTTTCAAGTTAATATGCCATGCAGCCTTGCAAGTGGACCCTCTGCGAGGGCTCCCGGAATCCCATATGTGACTAGAGTGATCCTCTATATGAGAGCCTATCAATTCAGCCTATTGCAGTCCATTGCTGGACATATGCCTCTCCCATGCAGTGCCATGTATGAGGGCCTACTCACACTAAATGTGTTAAACCATTATAAGATCAAGCTTCCATCCCAAAGAAAGATATATTGGAAAACATGCACAATTTCATGTATCAGTCTTATTTGTATTCCATTAATTTTCCAGGTCAGTGGAAAAAGATTTTGGGGTTTGCTTCAAACTTTATGTGGAACACCGGAAAATTTCTTCAAAACCAGTTTCGTGTATAACTACCTGCCTCAGCAGTGGATGACTGCCTCAGGATGCAATCTCACTCCTGGTGATTTCAAAGTAAGAAATCTTTATTTAAAACAATAAAGATTTCTAGATGTTACATTACCTACACATTTCAAGACTATAATATGAGTATGCAGCTTGCCCACAAGTAACTGAAATCGTAAAAAAGATGATTTAGTTAACCCTATAAAACTGTTCCATACAATAAACAATATTACTTCCCCATTATCCCAAGCTAATTTACGTTTAAAAATAACTTCCAGAAAGATGAAGTACAACAATTATACAACATCTGTGATCCCATATTCAGCAAAGTTCTGGAACTATATGAAGTAGAAAAGATAGTTGCAATTGGAAAGTTTTGCGAAACCCGAGCCAAGGAAACATTAAAAAGACACCCTTCCTCAAGATCTATCCAGGTATGAGGTTGATTATATTAATCATACAAATTCAAGAGTTTTGCATTCATACATAAATTCTTGCTTTTTCGTTTTGTATTCATTTTGGTTTGCATGGATAACTTAATCACAATATTTAATTATCGTAATTGACTGTCTCTTTGGTGCTTTCGGGTCGCCCAAGTGTTTTTCTATCTAGAAGTGCTAGCCCAAGTGTTTTCCCAGTAGCTGCCACGAGTCTAGACTTGCGCCCTGGTGATGGCAATAGGCTCACCCCCATAACTGGCAAAATTTGGGTGCACCGTAAGTACACCTCTGCCCAACCCTTCCATTAAATTCAGCGTGATGTTATCTTTATTTAACTATCGTATTTTCCCATTTCAGATTCTGTACTTGCCACATCCAAGCCCAAGAGTAGTGAATAATAACAAATGGCCAGAGACAGCGACTGAGTGTCTTAAAAATCATAATTTGCTTCAATACTACCAAAAAGACTCAGAATAAAGGCATCTGTACCTGCCACTTGAAGAACTAGATTGTGATACTCATACTTCTGTGATTATTGAGGTCAAGCATCCTTTAATACAAGATATCAGTAGGTTCATAAAATGGTTGAGTTCATGAAGAGAGCTCTTGAGCTAGCATCAGAAGCTTTATCAGCTCAAGAAGTACCAGTGGGCTGTGTTTTTGTCATAAACTCGGATATCATTGCTGAGTCTAGGAATAGTGTTAATGCTACACACAATCCAACTAGACATGCTGAAATTAATTGCATTGATCAAGTCATAGATAACTGTAAAGCTAATAATATTGATTACAGATTGTACTGTCAAAATATTACAGTTTATGTTACAGTTGAGCCTTGTATAATGTGTGCGGCAGCACTCAGCAATTTAAATATAAAGGAAGTGGTATATGGTTGTGCCAATGATAGATTTGGTGGCAAAACTGTGTTAGATATAAGTAACTTTTATGAACGTAATTATAATTTGACCGGAAATTTAATGGCAACTGAGGCAATGGCGTTGCTCAAACAATTTTATAAAGGCGCCAATCCCAATGCACCAGAATCAAAGGCAAAAAAAGAAAAAGTATAATGTTTGTTAAGTGCATAGGTATACATAAGTACAAAATTATACTGTAGATCTTTAGGATAAGTAGTATTAGTATACAGAGTGGGAAGTTGATACGTGCCCTCGAGGACAAGTAACCAAAATATTGAGATGGCAAATTTTTGCTCCAAGTATCCTTTTTTTTATATATATAAATAAATATTCCTACATTTGGAAAGCCGCATGCATGAACCGAATTGCGAAGCAATTCAAATGCGATAAAGAATACCTGTTTAAAATACAGGTATTCTTTCACGCATCTGAATTGACACCATTAGCTTTTGCCCGCGGGGATGTCTGAAAATAGGCCATGGGAACATACTACCTGGATTATTGTATCCAATGTATGTGCTAATCCAGGTTATGAACTTTCGTGGTTATTCCGTTTATCTTCCACCCTAGGCTTAGTTGGATAAACGGAATAACCCAACTATCTGTCTGTCAAATTTCATCCAAATCCGTTCGGCCGAATCTGCGTGATTCATACCAACTTTCACATTAATGATTACTTTGAGCAAGAAATGGTCACATCTATATTTAGAGTACTTCCCCTCCTTTAAAATATTTAAAGTAAGGGTCAGCGCAGACAAAGCTGCATCTGCTTGAGCATGCTCAAGCAAAATCCACCGCGTAATCTTGGCGGACACTAAGGATGTTCGACAATTCGCGCGCGCGCCCATTTTACCACCTTTGAATAATAACATATAGAATACTCATTATGAACACCTCGGCTGTGAAATATCAAAACCCATTATCTGCATAAAACTAAAATTTACAATTTAGGAGAGCCGAAAAATATTTCTGTAGAACTAAATTTTGCTCTAGATACTAGGTTTCCGACTTTGTGTAACTTCGTATTTAATTAATTTCTGGGAGGTTTTGCTAGCCTAGTATGTGGATGGTCGTCTATAAGGTGGAAAAATATAAAAACACCCGTTTAAAAAAAAATGTCAGATACTTACTTGGTTTTGAAATTGAACTGCCGACCTTCCTTAGAAACTTTGATCCTCCATTGTATATAGGTATTCTCGGGCTGCGGCGACGACTATACGCACCCGTCGACGTGCGCACGATCGAGCTTTTATGAGCGTGCTCACGACGGCTAGTGTGCTGCAACGAACTTACACGCGCGGATGCCTCACGAAATTGTACGCTTTTTCAACTCTATTTCTATAGTGTTTCTGTTCATTATTAAAAAGCTCTAACATATTGTTGCTATTTGCGCTGACCTAAGTCGTTTATGACTGCAAGCATATTGCATTAATGCATTCCATTATTTCACTAATTGACTGAAACAATAAAATGTTCATCTTCTAATAAAAGAATTGCAATATGATGGTGTCATGAGCTAAGGCTATATTTTATTGTCTAAGGCAGTCTCACGAGTTAACTGGGTATTTTAAAGGTGGGATTTTAAACAAACACTACCTGTATTTGAACAAAATTGATTTACTTACTTAAAAGTATTTGGAATAGAATTAAGCCGATATTATTGTATTGAAGTTTTTTTATACTTTGTTGCCATGAAAATAATTTTATGTTGTTTATTTTTTAATCATTTTATGTAATTTTTAAGTACTTAAATAAAACCTGTCACTTACAGATATTTTTCTTTTTAATAAATAATATCTAATATTGGAACAATGTTCTTTTCAATTTCATTCCAGAATACTGGCATTGGTAAATATTAGTGATGCAGGTAAATAAAATAACATAAGACTTCTGACATATTACTGTATTTTAATGGTGCAGCAGAAAATGATTACAATTCCTGTTAAAATATAAGGCTTTATAAATTACATAAAACTATCTCTACAAATTACTTGACACATTCAATTTGGTTTAAAACACAGAAAGAAAAAAACACCCATTCATAACAAGTCCAACGGCAACCATAAAATATAAGAATATATAATTATACAAAATAAATGATTACTTGCTAGAACATTTTTGCTTATATCTAGATTATTATTATGTCCCACTGTAAAAACATAAAAGTGAGATCTACTTGGAAATAAAAACAATTTATTACATTAATCACTACTGATAAAATATCCACAAGGATATCACAGAATAATTTCACTAATCTAAAATGAGATCTCACATTTATATTCCCAGTGTAAACAGGAAATAATGTTTAGGGGCATTTGTACAGTAGGGTACTAAATTTAATAAGCAAGTCACTAAATGCATGTCATATAAAATCCATACATTCTCACCACAAAACATAATTATCCACCGTAAATAAGGAATAAGCAGAATAAAGATACTTAAATACTGTCCAACAATTTTTACAGAACTTAACAAGTAGCCTATAGTCTATTTAAATATATTTTAAAAATATGAACTGTTTTAACCATTTGAATCATGACAGCCATTAACCATAGGGTATGTGGTTCCTTCAGTCTCATCATTTTGGCCATTTACATGAACATGATTTTCATTATTCAAGTTGTCCTCAATCAAGTAATCTTCACTTGCTGGCTCAGCTACAAGACTAGCACTCCTGCTGGAGCTACTGTCACTATCTGATGAGGATGAACTATCACTTTCAGAGTCTGCACTTGATGAGTCCTGAGAATGCTGACGTAAATGCTCATTTTCGAGTCTCAACTTCTCATTGTCCAACTGTAGAGAGTGTATCAATTCGTCTTGTTCTTTCATACGCTGCATAAACTCACTAAAGGAATGCTCATCCACTGCACTAGACCCAATGGAAGTGCCTGAAGTGTCCCTGTCTGTTAGCATACTGTCCCTATCATTAACAGAAGCATCTCTGGCTGTGATGTCTTTATCTTCTTCTAAACACTTCGCTTTAGATCGTTCCGTCCTTTTAACGAGATTTTCATATTTTGCTTCCAATAGAAGATATTCCTGAATGAGGTCATCTTTTGACATATTTGACAAACGTTCACTTTGAGCATCTTCATAAACACTTGAAAACTCTTTTGTCAAGTACTCCTCTTCATCTTCAGGCAGCGAAAAAAAGTAATTTTCTTCCGAATCTACGCTAAAACTTGAATCGCGAGTTCGTGCTGAAGGTGTTCGACGAATATGAAATGAATTTTCTGGCTCTGGTTTATGTATTTCCATCAAAAACTGGTTGTTATTAAACGGGGCATGCGTTTTTGCCAACACAATCTTCCTAAATCTATTATTTCTCTTGGATTTGTCATTCTTCCTTCGATCCTGCCATGGAATTTTTGAAAACGGTTTCATTATCTTGCGTTTAGATTTCCCGCGCCTCCTTTTTTTTCTGACAAGTCCTTCAAATTGTTGTTTTGGTACATCTACAGCAGATGGCGCTTCGATTTCAGCAGGTCGCGTCGGGTCGCCATCTTTTATAACGATAATGTTATTTCCGTCCATTTGTGATGAAAATATTCACTTACTTTGGAAAAAGTTGAAATGTCATAAAAAATAATTAACAATCGCACTGTTATCACAATTTTTGCACCACTCAGTCTATTTAGAATCTTCATAAACGTACATTGTACCACGGAGCACTGCACTGTCGAAGCAATCCGCCATCTTTATTTATTTATTTATCGTTACATTTTTTTTTTACTGCTAGCCTAGCTGACGTAGTCAGGGTTGCCTAGAGTACGAATTTTTGGAGACCGATTGCGTAACTAAATGGAAGCTGAATGGTAAAACTTTGAAGAATCGAAATCAATTCCTGATAATAAGTATGTTTTTACTTAATGTGCAAAGAGACTATTATCAAAATTATTTAGTTAAAAAAAAAAACAAATAACAGATACTTGTTCGCAGATGATCGCAAACAAGATGGACCGATTAGAAGTCACCGGAGTTCGCAAATCCCTTGGTTGCTTGCACCGGTATCGTTGAGACAGTGTCATGAAGACTCAGGAATTATCTTTTGACTTGCATTTCACAAAACGATTAGTAATAAATTATCTCTACGGAATCCCTTTACCACACAACAACAAGAACGGAAATTTAAGTTCTTTATACTCTCAAAATTGTGACCGCAGTGCATGAGGTTCAGTGGATTAGTCCTCAAGGGTAGAAAAAACCAAGGCTTACCCACGGACCACGCGTATTTCTATTCTGTACATGGCCAACACGCAACCATAGGAATCTGCTCGCGTATACTTTGTAATGCAATTTTTAAATTTGTGATTACAATGTATTTGAATGTATACACGAATTTTGCGTACTAAGTATTTGTTTATAGTTTGTAACGTAGATGCGCACGTGCATCTCTCCAATTTATACAAGGCCATAATGCCACCATACCACCCAATTTGGTAGGACTTCTGATTGCCGGACTTCGATTTAACGGGTGGTAGGAGGGGTTTCGAAACTCCCCCTTTTTGAGAAATATTTTTTTTAATATTCTGACCTAACTTTCAAATTTTCGTGTATCGACATCGATTTAAAGGCCGGAAGAGGTGTGAATAAAATGAAGGGGAATTCGCAATGCTCGATAGGACACTGCGCTGACAGGGCTCATCAACAGAATCAAGGCGTTTCCATAAGAGGTCACAGTTTAAACCTAACCTAACCTCCCCAAACCATGTCGTTTCTGGCACTCGCCAGCCGCTCGTCTATACAGGATTAGTTTGCATGCGGACTAGCACTGTATATTATGGAACAATTTAGTTACTTTGGCCACTACAAAATATACACGAGTATTTGCGTACTACCCTTGTATAGATTGGAAGACTTTGATCAAAAAGTGATTTCGAATCTATACGTGACTAGTTTCACTACCCTTGCGTTCTAGCCTTGTACAGAATGGAAATACGCCACGGACCACCGCTTAAGGTGAGTCCACAGCACGCGTACGAACCGTGCACACCATGGGTCACGAACGGCTAGAATAGATATGGACGCGTGTAATTGTAACATGCGGGGGTGTGCTACCACCATATCAGTCGTATCGGTGATACGGGCCCCTAAACGGGAGGTGGGCGGCACCTACATGTGTGAGCAAAAAATACGTATACTATATAGATTAGAAAGCTGAAGAGTTTGTTTGTTTCGGTTTGAGATTAGCACACTCAAGCACTAATCTCAGGAGCTACTGGTTCGAATGAAAAACATCTTATAGTGTTGGATAGCCCATTTACCGAGGAAGGCTATAGGCAATATAACATCACGGTAGGATCCCTAGGACCCAAGCAAATAGAAAAAAGACCAAGCACGGGAAGGCGTTGTATCGATGCGACGGAGTGGATCAGGGGAGCAAGAAATTTGACGTAGACGAAGTTGCGGGCAGAAGCATTGATATAAGGCTCGTTGGAAACGACCGCCTGGAGATGATGAAATGCTGCCTATTTTTACTCAATTACTATTTTATTGTTTTACTTCATTTCAATCGCATATATTTTTGGTTGGATGGTTAGCCATAACGTGTATTTGGGCTTGTTCTATCTTTTGACAAGGAGCATTCTAACAATGAGATTTCCAAAAGAATACAGCTTGAGTGGTATGTATGTATATTTTTCAACCTTAAAATATCTTAATAAGCAGCCCCCCCCCCCCCCCCAGTGCCTAAAAACCCGCCTTTTCAACCAATGTGTTCTGCCAAAAATGACCTACGGTGACGAGATATGGACCCTCACAAAGGAGACTGTCCACCTCATGTAAGTAGCAAAAAGAGCCATGGAGCGAGTCATGCTTGGCATTACTAGACAGAGTGCGTAACACCGAAATCCGTTGTCGGACAAAAGTAGTCGATGTCGAGGACAAGGCGATGCGCCTCGTTTTGAGTTGGGCAGGACATCTAGATCGACAATGAGATGGCCGATGGAGTAATGCAGTGACCGAATGGTGGCCAAGATTAGGCCAAAGAAACCAAGGCTGTCCAAAAGGGCGTTGGGTTGATGATATCGTCAAGGTTGTAGGAAACGCATGCATGAGAGACGCATGGCATGGAAATATATGGCAGAGAAAGGGGCAGGTCTATACCCAGCAGTAGGTGATTCCGGGCTGAGATGATGATGATGAGGCCCGTAATAAATCAATATCGAATGAAAATATGAACATTAGGTACGTGTCGTTATTTATTTATGTTCCTTCAAGCTACAGGTGCGGTCTATTTCAAACTCTTGCAAGAGTTTCAAGATGCTTTAATTTTCTAGCTCCTTTCACTTACCCTTGATTTCTCTAGTAAGGCGACAATAACAGCATGAAAGGGATGCTTTAAAGTTGTCCGCTAAATACAAATTTTCTTACGTTTTTGGCAATTTGCAGGTCAGTGTCACGTTGAATGTTGATTAAAATGTTATAACAATTTCACCGGCCATCTGTTCTGCGAGCAATGTGCCCTGCCCGCTAACACTTAAGTTTGCCAATTCTTCGGGCTAAGTCGGTTACTTTGGTTCGCCTGCGGATCTCTTCATTTATGATTCGATCACGTTGGGAAACTCCAAGCATAGCTCTCTCTATTGCTCTTTGGGTGACTTTCAGCCTTCTAATAAGAGTAATACCCATCATGACCACGTTTCAGTAACATAGGTCATCATCAGTGCCAATACACACTGGTCAAAGACTTTCGTCTTGAAACACTGCGGTACGTGGACGAGAAGATATTCCGTAACTTCCCGAACGCTGCCCAGCCGAGTCAGAATTGACCTCTTTATCGAAGTTGGACCTACCTAACTGGACAGTCTGTCCTAGGTAAACTTACTCGTCCACTACTTCGAGCGTAGCGCCTCCAATCTTCATGAGAGCGGGTATTATATGAGCATTTGACATGACATTGTCTTGTCCATGTTAATCCTAAAACCCATTCTTTCGGAAGCTCTACTGAGGTTATCAAGCATTGTACTGAGGTTCTCTAAAGCCTCAGTCATCACAAGTACTTATATCATCGGTAAACTGATGGTGAGTGATGCATTCACCATTGATGGTGATGCCAGCCCTTTTCCAGTCCAGCACCTTGAAGACATCCTCCAGTGCAACGGTGAACAGTTTCAGAGAGATAACGTCTCCCTGTCTCCCACCTCGCTGCAGAAGGATAGTTTTCGAGGTCCTGGTCCTGGAGTTGGACTGACATAGTGGCGTATTCGTATACACTTCAGCAACTCGAGAGTCGATCAGGTACCGTTAAAGAGACTGTAGTGCAGCCTATGTCTCTCTCTCTCTCGATTGCTTTTTCGTAGTCTACAAACGCTAACCTGTGATAATGCCCTATGCATAATCACATTTATCTCCCTTCTTAAGAAAAGTACCACCACACCTCTGTTCCATGCCCGTGGCGTCTTGCCCTCGAGTATGACAAAATCAAACAGCCTGGAGGGCCTTGATAACGGGTTTCTCACCGGCCGGCGGCCTAAGAATTCGGCCGTAATTCCGTCATCACCCGGTGCTTTGTTATACCATAACATAGACTAATTTAAAATTCTATGAAATTCTAACTTTTAATGTCTATGATCGACTGTCATGCATGTCTATGTGTAATGAATAAAGAAGACATGGTTTCGGCCTTGATTATATTATAGAAAGACAAGAAAGAAAAAAAAAGAAGAATTGGAAGAAAAAGAAAACTAAATCAGACTTGGCTGTATGGGCTCAGCTCCCTTTGCCTGTCCCAAAGAGGGACGAAAAGAACCAAAAAAAAAAAAATGTCTATGTGTAATTTGTGTTAGTGTCACTGTCAACTCAATGTCACAAAAATTAAATTTGTTTTGTGTACTTATTGTGGGGATCAGAAAACAAGAATTATTTTAGATTATTGTCGCTGTAGAACGTTTGATTAGAAATATTTGTGTTTGGGAAGAAATACTTCTGAATAAATATTTTGTCGTAATCGTACTGCCTATGGGAGAACTTCAGGGATTACCAATGGCTGACGATATTGTGTTTGAATTACTACATTCCGAAATAATTAACTATGCTATAGACCAGTCTAAGGAAACCCTCAAAGATAAAAAGGTTAACAGTTACAAATCTTATTATCTTTAAAATAATGTCATTGGTTTTAACCGCATCAAAATAAACAGGGATTATCGTGGTGTTTCAGGAGGTGGATCTGTCCGTCGTAGAATATATTGGATTTGCTACTGGCTATAAGATAATGGAAAGACTAACCAGAGAATGGCCCAGATTTAAAGATGAACTGGATACCATGAAGTTCATCTGTACAGACTTTTGGACATGTATCTATAAGAAGCAAATAGACAACTTACGTACAAATCACCAAGGTGTTTATGTCCTACAAGATAATGCATTCAGATTCCTAACAAACTTTTCTAATGGCCATCAGTACCTGGAATCAGCACCAAGAGTAAGTACTGTTTTTTAATAGGAAACATACCTTAGAAGATTCAAATTTAACTAAAAATTTGTGGACAACCTGAAGACTGATAAGTAAATATTTTCCAAACAATTAACTTTGCCATGTAGAGCCCCTGAAACTTTTGCCTTCAGTTTTTATTTCTTGATAATTTTATTCATCATATGATTGTTTCTCTGTTCCAGTATGTTGCTTACACTTGTGGGTTGATCCGCGGAGGTTTGGCCAATTTATGCATAAACAGCGTAGTCACAGCAGAAGTTCAATCCATGCCATCATGTAAATTTCATATACATGTCCAAAGAACATAATTGTATTGAATGTTCAGGTATAAAGACTAGTACCAGTAACTATTCATAGTGTATTACATGTAGTTACATGATTAATACTTAAATTATTAAATAAAAATCAACATTTATTCTTTCTACCACATTGATTGTAATATATCACAGGCATGCAAAATCTAAATAAATAATTCTTTTAAAGTATAACTGTTCTTTATTTTTCAAGTACAAAGTAATTCTTCATCTGTTTAACCTTTTTCCAGCTATCTTGGGGTCAGTTTCCGAGTCTCCACAACCCAGTTACTGTGTTATTATTACTATTACACAGTAACTGGGTTGTGGAGGTCAGATACCCCTTGAGAAGACTAGTTAACAGCTGGGACCAACAGCTAAGCGTCAGCGCACACCGAACTGCAAAATGCTCGCGCATACTCGAGCAAAATATTGCAAAATGTATCATAGGACAATTACTTACATTGCAAATCTAAATACACGTGGAAACTTGATGCTCGAGCATGCTCGTGAATGCGCGAGCGCGCTCGCGCCGCCTCCGCCGCGCGCCAACCGCGCTCAGTATTGCCACAGCGCGAAAACTGTCTACGAGTGTTTACCTACGGCGCAACCGGCGTAAATTGGAAATCATGGACAAAGAAAAGTTGATCGGTTTGATGCAGCATTTTGAATGTTTGTACAATGTATCGAGTCCAACATACAGCGATCGGATGTTAAAAGCCAATGCTTGGGAAAGAATATCTCAAGAAATAGGCAAACCTATTTTACCAAATTCTAACACAATGTGTAATATTCGCCTAAGGTATATTTTTCTTTGTTGTGGGTGGGAAATCATCAAATGACGTCTTCCGCTCTTGGGCGGTGCAGGAGGGCGTGTCAGACTTTTACTGACTAAAACCCACCCGTGTTCCTTCAGTTGCCCATGTGCCAGGGCCACGATATCTCTTTCGAACAAATCTCGCGACCCTGGCAGGTGTCTATGGTTCTGAGTCGAAACAAGCGAAGTAGAAAAAAAATGTACATTTTTCCCGCCACATTTCTTCTATTAATACTGTTCGTCTCATTTGATGACATCTTATTTTATTTACATACTAGTTAAAAAACAACATATACAGGTACCTGCTTTTTCCAGCTCACGCAAACGATTATTTAAAGTCTATTTATGTAAAAAAACGAAAATCGCCAAAATGTCAGTTAGGGACACAGAGTACTTTTATTTTGGTTAGGGAGTTCTTGTCACTTCATCGTCGATATGCTATATTTTATTTTAGAAAAAATAGGGGTCCGTAAGATATTTGGGTTTTTCGGACCCAAGGTGTAAAAAAACATCCAAAAAAGTTCCTTATTAATCAACTAGCTGACCCAGCGATCTTCGTATCGCCTCAGGTTCAATAAACGTTGTAATAACCCTACCAAGTTTGACAACCTGGTACGCGTTGGTGGTAAGCGTTTTCTAGCTGAAACTCATGTTTGGTTAGCTCCTACCAAGTTATGATAATCTGGTACTTCAAAGGCAAAAAAGCGTTATCTAGCTGACACTCCTTTTTTTGGTAAGCTCCTGCAAAGTTATGATAACCTGGTACGTCGTCGCCATAAAGCTAGCTGTCACTCCTTTGTTTGGTAAGCTCCTGCAAAGTTATGATAACCTGGTACGTCGTCGCCATAAAGCGTTTTCCACCTGACACATACCCAGAGGGTACAAATATATCGTCATTGCTCAGCTTCTAGCGTGTCTTAGCGTTATGTTATATAGCCTATAACCTGCCCAGGAGTATGGACTACAATCGTACCAAGTTTGGTTAAAATCCCTTCAGTATTTTTTGACCCATGCGTGCACATACAGACAGACAGAATTGACCTCTCTACAGTTTTATTATAAGTATAGATTCTTCAATGTTCATTTTCCTTCCTCTACCAAAAGGGCGATAATTACTAGTCCCAATCAACTATATTGAACACGCCTGCCAACGTCGGATTTTGCCATCAAACTGGTAATGCACGCCCGCCTGGCAACCCAGAGCATCGTCAACTCTCTGACTAATATTTAGTTAACTCGAGTTAACATAACTGTGTAGTCAACGGAGCTTGCTCACGGATGCGCGAGCATGCCGCCTGCATGTTCGAGCAATCAAAATTTTGCGCGAGCATTTTGCAGTTTGGAGTGCGCTAACCCTAAACATGCTTTCAGAGGCACAGAGTGGTCTTGGCATGTATTCTAAATCAAATCAGCCATCCCCAGAGACCAACATCAGCAAGCTGAACGATCAACCTTTGCAGCTGTTATCACTTAGTCACACAAGCCCCATATAGAATAATTGCTTTTATTTCACAATATTGAAGCCGAAGAGAATGAATTTTGTACCCCAGCATTAATTCTCTTTACATTACATACATTTTCATGCTGATCACCTTTAGGAAAATTGTTGTAAAGGGGCGTCCACACAGCATCATTTATAATAGTGATGTGTCAATATCGCTTGCATCGCACGTAATGTAAGCAGACTACCGATACCGGTGCATGCCGTTGCCAGGAGAAAAATGCCTATTTTGTGACTTTCATGTTGATTTTTGATGTGGAACATTTCGACGGCCCCTACGTATGCATAAAGACATGTCAGTAATGGAATGTTTTGACATGTCTTTAAGTACGTAGGGACCGTCGATTTTTATGCGCGCCTTGGGAGTAAAACGACTCGTACGTCGTGATAGCAAACGGCATGACATCTCGGCTCTTGTGCCGTCAGTCCTCCTCTGTTGTCATTTATTATCTTGCTATAAATTACGTGAAAGAGCAATGGTAACCTGGTACGCACAGCTACACAACAAGCTATACATGTCCAGTATAAGCTGACAGCTCATTGTTCAAAAAGCATAAACATTGCGAGGTCAGCTAAAACTGTAAATTATAGCTTGACCTTTAGCCGTGTGTACCGGTCGCGACCTACGAGTTGAAGGTTGTAGGTTCGAGCCAGAGCAATTATTTCATCACCATTACTCTAAAAAACGGTGGAGGAAAGCGTCATGAGCAGTGGCGGATTTACCCTAAGGTCCAGTAGGCCCGTGCCTAGGGCGGTCAAATATAAGGGGCGGCCAATCAACGACACAAACGATGATAACAAGAAACGACGCAAAGTAAATATTACATTGTGTATAAAAAACTAGGTAATTAGAGCAGTGGTGACAGTTTCGACTAACGATTTGTAGGTCTTGTGTTCGAATCTAGGCTGGTGCTTTACTTATTTCATCATCATTGCTCTCAAAATAGTGAAGAAAAACATCGCGAGATAATTGGTATGTCCTAGAGCCAAAAAACAAAATGACATCCGCCAACCCGCACTGGGCACATGGGGTAGATTATGACCCACACCCTCTCTCAGAGAAAAGGCCTGATAATGCATCAAGTCCATCTAAAAACAGACTGTCATGCAGTGTTGCAAAGGACTCGAGTCCTTGAGTCATAATTTTAAAGACTCAACTCAATTTTATGCAAGACTCACTATGCTCAAAAGGCTCGGAGTCTAGAGTCAAGCCGAGCCCGAGTCATTCTTGAGTCTTAAAAGGGACTCGAGTTTTAAAAAGGACTCAAGTCTTAAAAAGGACTCAAGTCTTAAAATGAACTCGAGTCTTGTGCTCATCATTCGAAAAAACTCGAATAGCTCGTCAGATTTTTTTGTACGCAAAGTTACATCTTAACCACTAATTTGAATTTGTTGCCTTCTTTCGAGTCTTTTTGAATGATGAGGTAGAAGTTTCATCTTCATGCTCCGAGTTTTTCTTTAAGACTCGGGTTCATTTTAAGACTCGAGTCCTTTTTAAGACTCGAGCCCTTTTTAAGACTCGAGCCATTTTTCAGACTTGATATCTTTTTATGACTCGAGTGCTTATCTGTAGACTCCGAGCCTTTTGAGCACACTAAGTCTTGCATAATGGAGTCGAGTCTTTAAAATTAGGACTCGAACACTCGAGTCCTTTGCAACTAATCATGGGACGTCCCATGATAGCCTGTTTTTTAGATGGACTATCTAACCAGTAAAATGTCATTTAACACTATTGCATGATCATGAAAAGTAATTCAAGCCAGTTAAAGGATTCAGGATAAAGCGGGAGGATACGCCCAGGTGTTTCCATTGTGAGGATCGTCCAGAGGACACGGTGGAGCATACGGTGGAAGTGTGCCCCGCCTGGGCGGAGCACCGCCGCCGTGTCCTCGTGGAGGCGATCGGCGGTGGCGACCTCTCGCGTCCGGCCCTGGTGCGAGCCATGGTACGGAGCGACCCTCTCGCTCATGGCAAGCCGTCACCTCCTTCTGCGAAGCAGTAATGCTCGCGAAGGAGGAGGTGGAGTGCGTGAGGGAGTGACAGTCACTGCGCCCTCACGTCCCTAGCCGCCGCAGGAGGAGACACCCCGGGCGTCGGGAGTCGATAGCGGACTCCCGGCCACCGTAGGCGCGAGCTTGCGGGTGGCCAGCAATGGGTAGCTTGCCGCCCGGTAAGGACCAGGCTCGGGTCAACGGCGCGTAGTGTTCCACGCGCGCCTGTGCTTTTTTTTTAAATATTTTTTGGTTAAAATTATGGAGTTTTGAGTAAATTTGAATTTCGCGGGCTACCCTGGAGTTTTCACCTTAATGTGACAAAGTAATGCGTACTTCATATATGAATAGATTTTCATTATTTATACCACATAGAAAATGGGTCTGGATTAATTTAATACAATAAAAGGATTGAGAAGTTCTCAAACTTACCTAAAGCATATAACATAAATGCTCTATGTTCACTATTATTACTTTTAGTACTGTGTGTACACCATGCCGAAATATAAGTGGTGCCATACCTGGAAAGCAAGCCAAGCCAAAAAAAAACAAGCCAACTAATCTGTGGTCAAAACTTTGACGAAACGTACGCAAACTTTTTGATTGGCGTTGGCGCTCTTTTGCTTCCTTTCCTTTCATTCGCTCTTTCAATTTACAGAAAATGGCTTCCGAAGAATTGGTGACTGAGCAATTTCAATTTTTCGGTTTAGATGTGCCTAACGAAGTTATTAGTAAATGTGAGTATCCAAATAAATCGCGATAAGCAATAAACTTGTGCATCTATCTGTTCATTAACTTTACCAAAAGTTTTGAGAATAACTTTGTACCGCTTCAAAATGAATGTTCAAGGTTGTTCCAATAATCACTTCTTTTTCTAAGGCGTAAGTTTATGCGAAGAATACAACATCGACGCTGAATCTTTCATTGAACAATGGATGGCCTTCAGTTTAAACCATTTAAACGGTGCATCGCCGAATCTGGACAATTTGGATACATTTGTGAGAAAGGAATTTTCCAAGCGGGCGGCGCATCGTTCCAACGCAACCGCTAAAGAAAACGGACAAGTGGGTACCGGCACAAGTTTGACGGTTTACGGGGCACCCGCTTCAGTTCAGTATCCTTTTTCAATGCGCATGCTCCACGTGTTCATTATTTACCTAAGTATTTGTAACTTGTAGTTTGTTTCTTGTCGTTTTAGTAACCGCCCGTCTAATTACTTAACGGTTTATTGTCGATTGTTTGTTTTTTTAGTGTAAGGTTGGTTAATGAGTTGTATTTCATCAACAATCCTTAGCGTTGACACAGATCAGACAATGAAGTTCTATCAAATTATATGGCCACAACACCAAAGGTACGATCAGTTAATACACGCTGTTTGTTTTATCAATTTAAAACTGTTCGGTAGATTATAACCTAAACACATGATTAATTACTTGTATATACCAAAACATTTACTTCAATAACTACTATACATTTTTCTAAACCTTTTAGTGAAACTTTGTTGCATTGCACTTTGTTTGTAGCCCCATAGTGGGGTATTAATGTTTTCTACAGGTATTATTGAACGTTGAACTCCTCACTGAAGAAAGAATTCTGGAGCCACCTACTTGCGCCCAATGGGTGTATGTCTAGTACCACAGTGCATAACTTCTGTGACTAGATCTACACTCATTGAGTGTTTGTAGGACTTCCATCAGCCGTGATGATAGCTCCATTTTACAGCAAAAGATGTTTGCCGACTTGCTACAAGATATTTAAAATATTGTGTTGTTTTGTAACCTACCCTCTCAAGCTAGTTTTACTTAAAGGTTGAATCTTTATGTACCTACAGGTACATAAAGATTCAACCTAGGTATATGAATATTAGGGGGCGTACCATTTAACTTGATGATATTTGTGGGCGAGTTTGCTTCTGGTTCATGTTCACTACAAATCATGACTAGATCCATACTCGTCTGCAGCCATCAACTTAATCTGCATCTTCAAAACTATTGTAGGTACTTTTGTAACATGTCCTAAATTATTGTCTGTGTAAACTTTTCATGTCTATAAAATTAGGCAAGTAAATAATTATTTATTTGAACCGATCCTATATGGATTGTAATGTAATTGAATAAAAATTGCCATTTTAATGATTTTCAGAGAGTTAAAATTGAAATTAAATCTGCACCGAATCAGCCAAATGATTTATGTCCAGCTACTTATTCCCCAACTATGTAAGTTTGGCTAATTGACAATTCATTTTTTTAGGGAACATCTAAGCAAAAATATGTGTGCACCTTAACTTTAGTCTTGTAGAGTGCACCAAAAGAGCTCTTACCAACTCCTGGGCGTACAACTCCTTTGAACTTTTTGTGTTACGATGTACTTAATTTGTTACTTTTTTACTGTCTTATGCTATTTTTGTAAGTATATGTGCACCATCTTTGTTAACCTATGACCACAAATAAAAGACTTTGAGTTTGAGTTTGCAACCAAATTAAAATCAATCTCCTTTTTGAAGTTCTCTTACTCTTACCTACTACTACGAGAAGCATCTTTCTCTCACAATTTTTGATTGGATAAGTGGTACTTCCTCTCCTGATCTCATACACATATACTGGCTGACAGGCATAGCAAGATTTGCTTAGACTGCAGTTCTATCAGTCCTCATAATATTGTGATGTTGACTGGCTGAGTCATCAATAGGTTAAGTCATGACAATGAACAGTTTGCTTAGACTTACTCCACCCCAAAACGCAGTCTAATCAAGCATTCTTCCATAGGCTTTTGCTGATCATTTGTATTATGCATTTGCAGTATGCAATAAAGTTGAGGTACACATATATTTTTGCCAGGTTAGCGTTCCTATTCTTCTAGTTCTTACAAATGAATGGCCCGTTCATTTTATTTCAGTGGATCTGCTAAGTATGCATCAAGAACAAATACAGGTGCCGTAGTACACTCCTATGGAGATGAGAAATTATTACAGAATATTGCTGATCCCTGCGGCCCTAATGACATTTTAAATTTAAAAATAACACAAGTACCTAATGACGATGGTGATACATATACCAAAGCTATGTAAGTATCTACAGTAAGAATACCACCCAAGCAATAAAATTTGCAATACGTGAATCTAAATGCTGACTAGGAAATTTGTATGCATTCAATTAGACTGCCTGAATAATAATGACAGGCTAGTAGTGGTTTATTGATGACTGTTGTAGTCTTAGTATTAAAATTGTTAAATATTAATATTAGAAGATGTAGTGACAAAATTGAAAAGAGAATGCTTAGATGGTTTAGTCATAATGAGAGGATGAATGAAGGACGGCTTACAAAAGGTATTTACAAAGCAGATGTGAGTGGAAACGCTGAGTGATCTTTTTCGTGATGTTCTTCAGAAAGGTCAGATGCGTAGTACTTGCAATCGGCGTTTGTGTATGACCACATATGGACCTAAATGAGACAAGAAGTATGATAGGATCGTAGCAGGTGGTTGTCCATAGTTTCTGCCTACGCCTACGTTTTGCCATGGCAAAAACGCGCGTTTATGTACGTATGTATTTGCCAATGTCAAATTCCAAATTTAATCATTTATTTAATTAATTAAATGCCTCTCACCCACTGTATAACCCCTACCCATTTAAATACAGAGTGGGATATTGTTGTCATGTTACTGAATTCATGATAGGTTGCATGTCGATGTCTCTACCACTCACCCTGTAAAATATTTCTCATTTCCATTCTAGGTTTGGCTTTGACCTGCTTCACGAAAAAGCTAGTATGTTTGATAACAACATTCGCTACATATCTCAATTTATCATGAAGAAATGTGGAATCTCAGATGTAACATCAGTTAGGTGTAAAACACAGGTAGCTTATATAAGGAATCCTCCAATATGGCTGGCTTTCCACCAGAGCTGTAAGGAAACAGAACTGTGAACTAGGAAAAAATTGTCGTTGAATTACTCACTCATTTTGGATGTGGATTCTCGCCTCTAGTGGGGTGCCAGCCTAATAGGTAGAACCTTATTTAAAAATGCAGCTGTATAGAGTTCATAACCAAATTACAGGCTGAGGTATCAGTAGTGGGCCGCATAGAGTGTGACGCGGACGCCAGGCTCAACCCAAAGAGTGTCATCCTCCAAGGAACATGGGATCAATCACTTAGTCAAACAGTGCCAGTGGATTTGGACAAGTCTGTATTAATTTCTATTGTTAAAGGTGTATATTTAGAAACTGAGCAAGGATCCCTTAACATTACATTAGGCGCACGGACTTCCTATATGTTATAGTAAAAATCTCAATATCAAGTCTGTCTAATCATCGTTCTAGCAAAGTTATTGCCAATCACAGCCAATATGCGGTTGATATGGAAGACCGTGCCTTTCCAGTGCGGCTATTTCGCTGATGTCCATAATCTGCCTGAAGTAACCGACAAATCGGTTAAAACGCCATCTAGCTAGGAGTTAGTTGCAACAATGATATGTTTTTTTTTATATATTTGGTGAATTCTCGCATTTGGATGTAATAAATAAACAACCCTTTTATTCCATAATAGGTACTAACATTTCCACTTGAAACTTAAAATAACAAAGTGTAAAAAAAAGACATAAAGTGTCCCTTATTTTGGCGTCCCTATTACGATTTCTACTGTTGCCTGTCTTGAGCAACCCTTCTCCAGTTTGGTCCTGTTGTCAATTTTATTTCAACTTCCACCATCACATTCAACGCCATCTTCTTGTATGTCTCCTCATCTTTTGAGGCGAGTTTGGATGTACTGAACGTTTATAAAACCTCGGCTTACGCTCCTTGTTCAAACTTGCTGGGACCTAAATAAACACCTTATATTTATGTAACATAAGCTTTCAAAAGCGTATTTCTTATAGGCTTATTATTTCTGTGACAGTGTGAAGCAGTATTCTTTATTTCCTGGTCAGACTACTGTGATGCGAGGAGTAAATACGCGTGGTGACAAGTTTGTAGCGCACGAAGTGTTCTGCGACGCCTCGCCTCCTGCCGCGGACCATAAGGCTGATATGATGAATGTTCTTAATGGTATGGCGTGATGAGAAATTTTTTTATCTGTCGTAAGACATGTTTGCCTGAGGCTGTTTTCTGTATGTCGCAGTTAGAACTGCATTTTATGGATACAAAATAAAAATCATTTAAGATTCAATAATAAAATGTTTTAGGTAAAATGTCAATGGTGATAGCATCAGGACCATACACAACATCGGACAACATGGCGTATGAGCCTTTGAAAGACCTAGTAACATACATTACGACTCACAAACCTCATGTAATTATAATGACGGGACCATTTTTGGACAGCGAACATACCAAAGTCAAAGACAATACCATGGCAGAGACTTTCAAGTCATTTTTCGACAAACTAATTGATAATTTAGGTGAATTAAGTAATACAAGGTAAGCAGAAACGAGTCTCTCACATCAAGTATTTTCAATTTCATTATATTCGTAGTAGCTTTTCGTTAGCTAGCACCATTTCGCATGAAATTGGCCCCCGGCCCATCATGTCGCACCCATCGCCCATTAGCGCTATTACTTCGTTTTCACTTTGCGTGTTATCTGGATTTTTCTTTTGAGCTCGGTTCCAAAGAGTCGTTTTGTGATGTTAAATAGCTTATAAGCTTCCTCAAAAATTGGGCTATCTAACGACAGAGTTTTTGAAATCCTACTAGTAATTCCGAGAGTTCAAACCAGCAAACACATTCTTCAGTTTTATTATTAGTATAGATATAAATCATTGTAAGATAATAATGTTTGAATTTTTTTGCAGCCCATACACTAAGATATACATAGTTGCTAGTAATAAGGACGCCTTCCACGTGAACATCTACCCGACGCCGGCGTACCCTAGCAGGCGGAAACACACGAACATTCACTTTGTGCCTGATCCCTGCACGCTCAACATCAATGGCATAGTCATTGGAGTTACCAGCACAGACATACTCATGCACATCAGCCAAGAAGAGATATCCTTGTAAATATATATACTTTTGTTATTTTTTTAGAACTATAGAACTCTCAGCTCTGTCTAGTGCTACACATGCAGTGCTACTAATAAAGAAAAGGAGGCCTTAATTTATTAAGCTAGAAACCGGCAACTCCGGTTAAATAGCCAGCAACATGCGAAATGGCATTCACAAAAAAAAAATTGGTGACTTTTTCGTTGTGTGGTAATTTATTATCAAAAATGTCAACTTCATATAGGGAAGAAGAGTTTTTTTTTCTCGCTAGTATGTTGAAAAATGTCTTACGAAACGCGTGTGCATCGATTTGATGATTGATTGTTTTTAGTTGAAAATATAGACAATCTTGAAAGACTTCTGAACATCAAAATGTACAAGAAATAGAATTGATTGTATATACATCAATTGTAATAATTTCAGAGGCATGGGCGGTGACAAACTCTCACGTCTAGCCGGCCACATCCTGATGCAACAGACATACTACCCTCTGTGGCCGCCGGCACAAGGCCTGGCCGTCGACGCCGCACTATGGGCTGCCCATGCGCAGCTGTCCTGCATACCTCACATCCTAGTACTGCCCTCTAACTTCAGATACTTTGTCAAGGTTTGTATAATAATGATGGTTCGATCCTGCGATCTTCTGCCTGCCTTTGCCAAATATTACTTGAGATTGTCGCAAAAAAATTTCTGGGATGTTACTTTCACGACATGGTTCACCAAATGTCGCCTCTCAAACAATCCATCCATCTTTTCTTTGAATTGAAGACTTGGAATGTGACTCTAGATTCCGTCAACTGATGTCTTCAATATTATCAAAAAAAAGACTCAAATAGAATGATAAACATTTTATTAAAAAACAAAAACAATAGAGATTAAAAACTAAAATACAGCTACAAGAACTTATTAAACCTATTATTATCGTTGTCTTTCAGGAAGTGAATGACTGCGTCGTGGTGAATCCGGAGCACCTGACCAAAGGTACGGGTGGAGGAACCTTCGCCCGCCTACAGATAGCCAGTGACAACGACGATAAAAGAATCGCGGCTCAAATTGTACGCATTTGACAATAATTATGATTAACATAATGAACATCATCATCATTATTATTATGATTAACTAAAGTAATTTACAACCATTTCCGTCTTTTATTTCTTAAATTTATAAATCCTTAAAAAGTTATAAAATTTCGAAACTTGAACCTAATTGAAACAACAAAAGTTCGTTGATAAAAAAAATAAACATAATTAAGCTGCATAAATGGTGTCGTTGAGTGAGATCTTGCCGCCTGGCCCACTACGCAGCGCCATCTGTAGCCCCATGCGCGGTGAGTTCCCGCACGTTTTCCGTTGTTCAGGGCTCACGGCTTGACGGTACCTAAAATAAAATCGATGTTATTATCACATCGAATATTATCGGGCGCAGATTGAATGGGAATTAAACAATCGGCCAAGCTAGTGTCGTAAAAGCTAAAAATAAACGGTTATTATTTACGTCTTCAATTCCGTCAATGGTTCAGCTTTCGAGTCACGAACTCCTGTTTCAGGATCGATGGTCGTCAACACGCATCTGAAGGTAATAGAAAAAAAAACAAAGCATAATTAAAGTCTAAATTTAGAGCAAACACTAATGATTAAAATTAACCCTTACCTAAAGCACGGTTTAATAATTTCAAAAATATTTTCGCCGATTTTGAGGAACTTCCATTTGTCTTCGTCGTAAGCCTGAGGTCCAGTTATCAGGAAGTTAGGTCGGAAATGACGGTCTGTAACCTGACTTTCCGATGGGAGACGAGTGTTCAATTCCTCGACCGAAGCTTCGTTGATAAGGTTGAAAGATGTTTCATCAGGGAAAGCACCCTGTAAAGAAAATACGCTCTTTAATTGTCACTTTCGACTCGACCCATTTTTTATTGAACGCATACGCCATGGCGCCATACAAATTGCAAGCTGAAACTCCGGGAGGTTCTCTGGCATAAATAAAAACAGTGTAAGTAAAAATACGAAACAGTGTGATCGCTCGCTCTGATCCGGAGAGGTGTTCAACCTTTTGTGAAATGTTCATGCAAAGTAATTATTTTGATTAATTTGCATCATCAAAACTATCTACTGTTTTAAATTTAATTTAATCACACGATATTATTTTAATTATAGTTTAAGAGCAAAGTGGTAGATAAAATGATTGAGAAGGAACATCCGTGAATGAATGTTGGAAAGAGATGGTGGATTGGATACGACTTGCCGTTCACATCTTGATGCAACAGCCTTACTACCCTCTGTCGCCGCCAGCTCAAGGCCTTGCCGTCGACGCCGCACTATGGGCTGCCCATGCGCAGCTGTCCTGCATACCTCACATCCTAGTACTGCCCTCTAACATCAGATACTTTGTCAAGGTTTGTATAATAACGATGGTTTGATCATGTGATCTTCTGCCTGCCTTTGCTAAATGTTAGTTGAGATTGGCGCAAAATATATTCTGGGACATTATTTTTCACAACATGGTCCACCAAATATCGTCTCTCAAACAACCCATCCACCTATTCTTTGAATTAAAGATATAAATTGGAACGGGACTCTTTAGATTCCATTATTATAAGTCTTCAATATTATCCAAAAAAAGACAAATACAATGGTAAACATTTTATTAAAAAACAAAAACAATAGAGATTAAAAACTAAAATACAGCTACAAGAACTTATTAAACCTATTATTATCGTTGTCTTTCAGGAAGTGAATGACTGCGTCGTGGTGAATCCGGAGCACCTGACCAAAGGTACGGGTGGAGGAACCTTCGCCCGCCTACAGATAGCCAGTGACAACGACGATAAAAGAATCGCGGCTCAAATTGTACGCATTTGACAATAATTATGATTAACTAAAGTAATTTACAACCATTTCCCTCTTTAAATGCTTAAATTTAAAAATGCTTAAAAAGTTATAAAATTTCGAAAGTTGAACCTAATTGAAACAACAAAGGTTCGTTGATAAAAAAATTAAACAAAATTAAGCTGCATAAATGGTGTCGTTGACTGAGATCTTGCCGCCTGGCCCACTGCGCAGCGCCATCTGTAGCCCCATGCGCGGTGAGTTCCCGGCTGCTTTCCGTTCTTCAGGGGTCACGGCTTGACGGTACCTAAAAAAAGAACATGTTAATATCACTTTCAATATAATCGGGCACAGATTGAACGGGAATTAAACTATCGGCCAAGCCTATGTCGTAAAAGGTGATAAAGTTATTATTTACTTTTTCAATTCCGTCAGTGGTTCAGCTTTTGAGTCGCGGACTCCTGTCTCAGGATCGATGGTCGTCAACACGCATCTGAAGGTAACAGAAAAAAGAAATAAAGCATAATAAGTTTCTATAAATTGAGAGCAAACACGAATGATTAAAATAAACCCTTACCTAAAGCACGGTTTAATAATTTCAAAAATATTTTCGCCAATTTTAAGGAACTTCCATTTGTCTTCGTCATAAGCCTGAGGTCCAGTTATCAAGAAGTTAGGTCTAAAATGACGGTCTGTAACCTGACTTTCCGATGGGAGACGAGTGTTCAAGTCGTCGACCGAAGCTTCATTGACAAGGTTGAAAGACGTTTCATCAGGGAAAGCACCCTGTAAATAAAATACGCTCTTTAGTTACCACTTTCAACTCCACCCATTTTTTATTTGAACTCATACGTCATACCACCATACAAATTCCGAGCTGCCAACGGCATTAAAAATAGTATAAAAGTAAAATTGAGAAACAGTGTAATCGCTTTCTATCGAACCGCACCTTTCGCTATCCCATCGAAGGGGCAATATCCTCCCCCTCCCTCAGGGCTCTGTGCTATCTCCCCTCATTTTTACGCTATTCACTAGCGATATCCCCAAGAGTAAAAAGGCAAAGATGGCACTGTTCGCTGTCGACTCATCCATTTACTTCACGGGGCTTAGTCAATGATGATCAACGCGATGATCCGCTACCTCCAAGCCGCAGTTGACCAGCTCGCTGCATGGTTTAGGAAGTGGAGAATCGAAGTCAATCCCGATAAAAATCAAGCGGTCCTCTTTTCCAAACCGCGACTCAAACCCTCCCCTCCCCCCAGACCCAACTCTATGTTCGGCAAGCCGATCCCTTTGGAAATGCGAGCCAAATATCTAGGCGTGATCCTCGATTAGCACCTCTCCTTCTCTGAGCACATAAAGAAGGCTCATTCGCGGGCCGCTTTCGCTCTCGGTAGGCTCCGCTCCGTTCGAAGGGGTCTAAATGCGCGTAGTAAATTGTCACTCAGGTGCAAGAATCGCATTTACACCGCTTGCATCAGGCCAATCATGACCTACGCATGTGCAGTCTTTGCGAAACCCCACCATATCCATCGGATGCAGACTCAGACTCAAAAACGATTTCTTCGTAAAGCCACAGATTCGCCTTGGTACGTTCGGGATGTAAACCTCCACATTGACCTCAAAATCCACACATCAATCACATCACATCATCAGCCTATAATGTTCCCATTCCCGTTCCATGTTTGTTATAATCTTTGCTTTTTGATAGCATAAAACCCATTAAGTAATCAGTGTGTGACCCCGAATGGCCATGTAGTAATTAGCAATAGCAAAACGTTTTCTTTCGACAACAGCATTATAAGCAGATTTTTGCAAGTCTATTCTTATCCACAGCCTTTTTAGGATTCCGTAACTTAAAAGAAAAAAAATAGAACCCTTATAGGAGCACTTTCATCCCTTTGTCAGTCTGTCAAGATATTTTCTCAGGAACGCGTGAACAAAACGGTTTCCTTTGCTCCCCCTAAAATTGCCTTCCTAGGCTCTTTACTCAGCTTGCTGATAAATCCGCCAGTGGTGTTCTCTAGTGAAATAAGAGGCTCCTATAAAAAAAATATCCTATAAGGGTTCCGTTTTTTTCTTTTGAGTTTTTCTTTACTGATTTCACAGTAGCAGCTCGGAGTCTGGATTTGTGTCCGATTAATGACAACAGGCTCGCCCCCTATTACATGGGACTTAAACTTAACAGGCGAATTATGGGTTTACTATAGGTACACCTCTGTCCAACCCTTCGGGGAAACAAGGCGTAATGTTATGTGTGTTATGTTATGAGTTACTGAACATGGCGAGAAGAAATGAGAGACGACCTTTGCCGTCTACTCGTATGTGACTTACCGTATCGTTCTTCGTGTATTTGTAAAACTTATTAGTACTACTACGCAATTTACGGCAAGTGTCCGCTGCATAATAAACCAACCGGTAAGTAGCAGACGAGCGATCAATCAACCTGGAACATATTTTATTCGATTAAGAGCTGTTCTTCACTGCATCCGATGCGATTCCGAAAATAGTAGTAGCCATAACTTATATGCTGGAGCACGTGATCAAAACTCTGGCCGTCCGAATTTGGAACATTCCCAATTCGGATTTGGATGGGATGCAGGGCGCTAGTGCAGCTGCAGCCTTTATAACCTAGACAAGCCCAAATAAAAATAAGGTATATACGTAGAATGCCAGATATTACATTTTCAGTATAACTTGTTACCTAATGATAATACATATTTACAGCATGGAAAAAATCATGTTGATAAACTTTATCAACTGTGCGCTATATACAACGACGAGGCTGATAACGCAGACGCAAATAGGCAATGCCTATAGTAATAATGTACCTACACATGATAAAGAATCTTTGTTTACCTCGAGAACCATTCGCTTGCCTCCCAGCCGCAATCGTACACACTTACTGGATCACCCCATACAACTGCCGTTGTCGGTTTTTGTAGAGCTGCAACCTAAAATAAAATAATCAAAACATTTATTATCTACTAGCTTCTGCCCGCGACTTCATTCGCGATTTGCTCCCCTGACCCTTCCCATCGCATCGCAGCCTGCCAGTTTTCGTCCATTTTTTTGTTGCTGCTCCGCTCCTTTTGATTATAGCGTGATGTTATATAGCCTATAGCCTTCCTCAATAAATAGGCTACCCGATTCAAAAAGATTTTTTGAATTCGAACCAGTAGTTCCTGAGATTAGCGTGTTCCACTCCCCATTTTAGGGAAGTGGGGGGTTAGAAAGAGACAAAAAGTAGCCTCCATCCCATCAACTATCTCCACTTAAAAAATCACGTCAATTCGTCGCTCCGTGTTGCCGTGAAAGACGGACAAACAGACACACACACTTTCCCATTTATAATATTAGTATGGATTATCCAAGGTCTGAAAGTCCCTAAATAGCATTGTTTATCTTATTGATAATTCCAATCGTTTATAAAAATACGATACGTATCTCTTGTCAAACGTTATACGCGTGCAACCTGAGGAGCATTTAACTAAAAAACCCAATGCAATGCTCTTGCGCGTCCAGTATAACAACGCGCAAAAGAACAGCCTCCCTGTGGTCTCGAATGAAGGGTAGCACCAACATGCTTCTGAGCGTGGTGTCGGACAGAGTGGACAACGAAATCCTGAGGAATTGGTCGCTCATGAATGTCCAAATACTAATAATTTTAAATTTTACTAACATAGCTATAAGTATCTACCTACTAACATCATCTCACCTTTGGATCTTTTACTGTGATCTTCGTCTAAAATAAATATTGTCAATTCAATTTAATTCAAAATCTCATTGTGAATACTAAAACAAAATATTACAAGAAATATGCCAATAGCATCTGACCGCGAGTTCCATTTGCGTGGAAAACAACTAAACAAGTTATGCGTGGTCATAAAAAAATACTCGTCGACTTGAGAACCTCCTCAAATTTTTTTTCGTCGGTTAATAAAACATATAGCATTCGACAACAGTGTAGCATTTCTGAAATTGGTTAATGCCACACCTCTACCTCTTACAAACAAACAATCAACCCACCTCAGCTAGGTTAACGTGCATTGTTTCCATGTTGGCATGTTTCAAAGTAAGAACAGAATTTCTTATAGTAGGGAATACATGTAGAAGTTCAGGGTAACCTCGAGCTGTTATGAAGTTATTCTTATCATCAACAACCATCAAGACTCTGCAAAGAAGCAAAAAAAATAAGACATCACATCAGCATCATTATATGACATGAACATCTCAGCAAACCTAATGTCAACTCTGTACTCTAATTACGTAACATACTATCAATCAGAATCTGAATTATTTCGAAGGATATCGCTAATCCATTGTATCATATGTTCCAAATATTTGTCTACTCTACGAGGTAAAGAGCGCAATGAATGTTGATTAACAGTCAAAATGAAAAGCATTGCTACTGTTCGTGTGTTACGAAATTACCTCGCTGTATATAGTGAGAGTTGCCTTGTGGCCCGATTGCTCAGACGTACTTCGAAAGAGGATTTTATGCATCTTAGATCTTATACATCTGTTGTGGAACTTGTAGACAGCAATACGTAGAACGGGCTGGTGTCCACAACTCCACGTCTGAGCGCAGGCGCGGTCGCAGCCTATGATTTGGGGGGGGGGGGGGGGTGGTCACCATGAGTACTGAAGAATATTTTTAGGAAGGTACATCTACTCGTTGGTCTAGTAGTCGAAAGCGCTACTGATGAGCATGAAGTCCCGGATTCGATTCTCAGGTCGGGAGTATTATTGGGTTTTTAAGGCAAATCGTTCAGAGTCTCGACAGCATGGCTGACTTTGGGGGGGAGGGGTCATGACCCCTAGAAACCCCCTCTCGGAGCGCGCCTGTGTGAGCGCGTATTTTGCGTACGCAAATAAAAATGTTCACAACTGTTTCTTTGACATTCAAGTAAGAGACAGAGGAATGATTTGCCGAAGCAACGGTGCTACTGTTCTGCAGTAAGCTTAGTTGGTTTGTTCATGTTGAGTAGACGCCATACGCCGGATGGGAACGCCATAGAATGACATACAGAGACCTTATTGGTCATGTTCTTTAGAAAGTCCAGGAGCGTACTACTCGCAACCAGCGTTCGTGTATGACCCAATGCTCGAATATAAACGAAGCAAAAGGAGTATGTAAAGATCGTAGCAGGTGGCGTTTTGTAGTTTTTTCTACCCCCATGGGAAGATAGCGTGACTTTATTTATGTATGTTAGAGGGGCACATAAAAAAATAACAACGTAAAACATCTATGTATCCATACAAACCTGTCTCGGAGCCATCCATCTCTTAATCCCAAATAAGTGCATTCAACTGTGTCCAGTGGAATAGCTCCGCATGACTTGATTGGGTACACATTGATCGTTTTCAGAACCCCGACTTGTTCCCATGTTTCTGGTAGTTTCTTCGGCTTGTCTTGAGACAGACGGTACGCTATGTAAGCGCCGCCAACAACACCGGCAGCAGCTACTGAAGCCGTCACGTAATATGGAACTGGAACAAACGATACCAAAGGTTGGCAGCTCACCGCTGCATTCCACCGCTGATCCCAACCAAACGGATAGACTGGATGAAAGCGAAGTGTGTTGCCGGTTTCTGCGAGGCTAGTCGTATGGGTTGGGTGGGTTTAGTACTATCCTGAGCTAAAAGAGACCGAGAGCTGATTGGCGTTGACCCTTCCAACTATACCAGTGGGCTTAGCTCGCATCAACGGGAATGCTATAACAGGGTCAGTAAACCATTATGCTCATACACAGCTGCCAATACCAATTTGAGGTCAGCGCAGTTTATTTCTCCCACTGATCTCTATCCGCTGTTACTTCCATATTCAACCTATTCTAACATCTTCAATATTACTCAACATAATATTAATAATATTATTTGCTATGGGAAGAAGGCCAAGTCCCCCCTCAATTGATATCATCAAACTAATTCACAAGTGTGTCCGTCAGTGCTCTCTAGTGAATGCTTCTCTTTAAAAACGATTTCAATGACGTAACGTTTTTTATAGGTAAGTGGCAATAACACCCACTATTATGTTATTCAACGTAAATAGTGTAAGGTCATCTTTTCTATTTCACTAGTGGTCGAAATTCCTCCACCACCATGTTTTTTTTTTATTAATTTAATGTATCTTATCTTATATCTTTAAACGAGCAATTCTTGTATATACATATATATAATCTGAATCTCGGAAACGGCTCCAACGATTTTCATGAAATTTAGTATACAGGGGGTTTTGAGGGTGATAAATCGATCTAGCTAGGTTTCATTTTTAGAAAATGTCGTTTTAGACGTGTTCAATAGCCAACTTTATTGATAATTAACTTGAACATAAACTTATTATTTTAAACACAATTTACCAAAAAATACCGAGCAAAGCTCGGTCATCCAGATATTGCAATATTAAATAAACATATTCGATGTCTGCACCGTTTTCAGTTTCAACAAATAAACTTCGAACAAGGTTAAATAAATAAAAGTAAGTTCACACATAGTGTCAATAGTAGATAGCAAGAAACTTTGTTAGAAAGTAGCTTTATATTCAAGCGCTTTAACAAGTGTATTTTTAACATACTTTACGTTTCTTTTATAAGCATCATTTTGTTGATGTAATACCTACTTACTTTTTGTATATGTAATATTATGTACATATATTTAGGTACTTTTATTTCGTTTGTGATTGCTTCTACATTGCATATTTACATACTGTTTAGACCGGTTGATCTGACGTAGAATTCGACCCTGGGACTCGATTACCGACTACTTGTGTAGTTAATATATTGTTGTATAGGTCGATGCCACAAGTAATACGATTTTTGGGAGTTGTTATTATCTTACTGTAATGGTGGTTAAATAATAATATAAATTGTATTGAAAGGTGAACGAATTAACAAAATAATTTGTAAAATTAAAATTTCTTACCGTGACTGGACATTTTTAGGAGCAAATGCCAATAATGTAAAAAAAAAGTGAGATTCCGGTTCACAAGCAAAGTTTAGACTGAAGGACAGAGTGCTGTCGCGTCGACTGTCGAGGCCGCGCGCTGCAATAATACTAGATTAGCGTGAATAACTAGTATGTATACGTATGTGTTGTATAGTATGATTGTCAAAAGTGTCGTCTGCAGCTCTGCAGCTCTTGCTGTTATGTTTACGATAGGTACGATTACATAATGATATATTGTATTCTTTGGCTGCAACTTCGCAGTTAGGTAGTACATACGTAAGTTTACCAAATATATGGCAATTTATTTCAGAGAAATACCTTACCTATAGCAAAATAAAAGAATGTCTAGCTATTATAATGTAAGCGAGACATGTTTTCCGGAAAAATCAAACCCTGTAGTTAGTCCAGCTTGACCTCCAAAGCTCATGCAATGTTATGTAACAGCTAAAGTGCTTTTTTTTGGATGGGAAATCATCAAATGACTTCTCCCGCTCTGGGCGGAGCGGGAGGGCGTGTCAGACTTTTACTGACTAAAACCCACCCGTGTTCCATCAGTTGCCCATGTACCGGGGTCACGGTATCTCTTTCGAACAATCACGCGACTCCGGCAGGCATCGGCCCTATCAGACCCCTTCAGTTTTGCTGACATCTCTTTGAGGCGCGCGTGGAACACTACGCGCCGTCGACCCGAGCTTGGTCCTTACCGGGTGGCGAGCTACCCATTGCTCGCTGCCCGCAAGCTCGCGCCTACGGTGGCCGGGAGTCCGCTATCGACTCCCGACGCCCGGGGCGTCTCCTCCTGCGGCGGCTAGGGACGTGAGGGCGCAGAGACTGCCTCTCCCTCACGCGCCCCGCCTCCTCCTTCGCGAGCATTACTGCTTCGCAGAACGAGGTGACGGCTTCCTATTCCCTCTCGCTCCGTACCATGGCTCGCACCAGGGCCGGACGCGAGAGGTCGCCGCCGCCGATCGTCTCCCCGAGGACACGGCGGTGCTCCGCCCAGGCAGGGCAAACTTCCACCTTATGCTCCACCGTGTCCTCTAGACGATCCTCACAATGGAAACACCCGGGCGTATCCTCCCGCTTTATCCTGAACAGGAACCCACCGAAGCACCCATGCCCGGTGAGAACCTGCGTCAGGCGGAAGGTGAGGACGCCGTGGCGCCTCTCTATTCACTCCTCAAAGAGGGGATTTACCGCCGCAATTGTGGCGTGCCCAGCGCTGGGTTGCGACAATCGTACCCGCCATGTCGCCATGAGATCACACAGGAGCTCTGTCCGCCGAGCCGCGATTTGTCGCGGCAGCGGAGTTTTGCCCCGGCGTTTCGCCTCCGCGCGCCACTCCCACATGTGCGCGAGGACCTTTGCCTCCAGATTCCATGGCGGCACTCCGGCAAGGAGGCTCACAGCTTAAGTGCTTACATATAAATATTTGTATTTTAAGGGAAATCTTTTAGTGTTGGCTCTTGTTATATTGCCATCGTCAATTACTTTCAAATTGTAATTGTTAAGTGCATGAAAATTACCTAAAATGAATATTTCAAATCAAATCAAAATATTGTTATTTCCCATACTTAAACCTACATGGGCACTTATGAAACGTCAGAAGCTAGGTGCACGGTTCCAAATTGTAGATTCCTATGGAGAATAGCCGGCAAGAAACACCACGGTTACTCTTTTAAAAATAATTGGTTTCAAATTACAGTGTTAATAGGTATGAGAGGACGGTGCATGCAGGCTCAGGGTGCAAGCCTGTCAACAAGTACCAGGTACTGAATAAAGTAGAAAATTGTCTACAGTCTACCGGGCCTACACCGTGCTCACATTCACAAAGTATAAAATAATCTACATAAATAATAGTATTTCATAAATAAGACATAATAAGTACCTACACGGACAAGATGACTTATGTAGATCTCAGTAGGGGTCTATTGGGTACTTAAATAATAGTAGGTATGCAGTTATGCTCCGATATCTCCACACAACGGAATATTTATAGGTAGATATTTGTTTGTACTTAGATATTTGAATGCATTGTAACTGCGGTGAATTAAGCAGCTGTTCATTTTTTTAAACTGCTTTTATTTACTACTCGTGCGCTTTCAGTATGCGTTTTCAACTTGCGGTACACGCAATGCACCAATTATAGGTACCAATTGTACGCTCAGACTGATGTCTCACGCTGGCAATACCGAACGGGCGCATGCACGGTGAAACTAGAACCACAGAATATATATTAGTACCTTACGGTACAGAAGTTTCACTCCCTAGTTTAGGTATGATAAACGCAAGCGTCCGGCCACCGTACTATTCTCAATAGGCTTGCACTCGCTCGACTTGTCGCACACGCAGCGCACACACCCGCGGATCAAAAGTAAACTGTTAATACCGTAAAATACCTACTATTGTATATTCTGTGCTGTTAATCTGTTGGAAATCTAATCAGTTCTGTGTCGTGAGTGATGGAGGCGCCAGAAAAAACAAAAAAGACAAAAAGATATAAGTTAGTACCTCTCTGACTGCCCTAGCAGATTGAAGCGAGACGGCAGACAGTTATTGTACTTTGAACGCTATACGCAATGCAAAAGGTTGAAATTAGGTTGTTTTCTAGAATAGTAGGTAAATATCTCGGGGATTTTGCGCCGCTTGTATGGAAGTGAGACAGGCCTGCTAGAACCTCTTTGTAAGTAGGTACCTATTAAGTTTGGATATATTAAGTATTTAGTCGTAACTTAAATAGGAAACAAGAAACAAAGAGAAAAAGGTGGATTAGAAATAAAGAGCGCATTTGGACACTGTCAGTAACGCATGTCAGGTGCCACAACGCTTGTTCATACTAGGCATGGGGAAAAAATATCGATATATCGAAATATCGATATTTTTCCATACAATTATCGATATTTATCGTCGATATTTTTAACTGCGATATATCGATATTCGATATGTATTTTAGAGTATCGAATTCGTATCAATTTCGATATTTTTTAACGCAACTTTGGTTTCGTGTTTAATGTTACTAGATACTCCTTGCATGCTCCTCGCGTATCGTTAACTTTTAAAAATCCCGCCACGTTCACCTGATCTAAGAACAATCCAAATAGCACGAGCACAAGAAAATTCTGGGACTTCTTCAATTTGGGCTGGGCATGAAAAGTTATTATCCCTGTCGTCAACAACTGTGCCCGAGGTTCGAAGTTCTGGCTCTGTGCCCAGTGAGCTAAAACAATACCTCAATCAACCTGATCCATTAAAATTTTGGATAAATTGCCAGCATTTCACGTCGGTTCTTTCAGAAGTCGCCCTTAAATACCTGATTTCCCAGGCTTCTTCAGTGTCTTGCGAAAGGGTTGCTTCAGCCGTGAATCTGACAGTACCCGAAAACACAAGCAGTTGACAGGCGAGCACATCAAACAGAGGGTGGTCGTAATGTCCATATCTGATGGGTACTGGTTTGATTAAAGGAGAATGCTCAAAAGTGGTACCAAAAAGTCTCACGCATCAAGACCAAAATTTTGGAGTAATTAGTTTCATATTTTTTTACGACGTTACACGTCGGGGATTTAGTTTTTGAACAGGGAATTTGTTTTTAAGTCTAAAAGTATGGATATTGTTTTACTTCCTATAAATGACGTTCCGTTTCAGTTCACGTGTTAAATGATTAACATAACCTTGATTTTTGAAAGTGCCATGTTCACTGTAAAAATAATACTCTGCTGATTCTACATTAATTTAAAAAAAAAACTAGAATAGAATATCTATTTAAAAGATTATCATTATTTTATCTGGTTTTGTTATGGTTAATTAGCCGTTCCCAACTAGTAAAAAAGATGTAGAATGCAACAGAATGGATTTGTTATCTGTGCATCTGACATTTTGCGCATGTACTCTGTAGTCTGTGGTTTGCGCTAGCGAGAAGCGAGTACCGTCTGTGTTTTTAAGAGTTGAGATTGAATAATTATTGAATTGTTTTGAAAAGTAGAACTTGTTTGTATATTGTGAACTTTTTTGTGAGTATTTCATTGTGCAAATATGTCGAGTTGGTCGACCGATTGACATCGTCAGTCACCCGGCAAAACCGGCGATGTATCAATAGTTCATTTTTGATACCCAGAAACCTACACACATTAGAACAAGCGTCTACTCCAATGATTAAATTGTTACAGTCTTGGATAACTTCTACTCAGGTAAGCAGATCTTATTTTACTCTTTGAATATATAGGTACTTATGAATGTCAGGCACCTATTTCCTGACTAATCTTTTTATGAATGTACCAGCTTACAAAACATTATTTTTATAGAATGAATGAAAACATTTTTGGACTCGCATAGGAAATATCCAAAAAATTAATTAACAAAAAAAAAACCAACCTGTTTGAGGCCAAAAAACGCTTTACTCTTGATTACTTGTAGATGTAATTTCTTTGAATATGTTACAGAAGATAGATAACGTCATAAAGGGTAGAAGCACACTTTTTACTCATGGTTTTAATTGCAGATGTCTTCAGAATATGTGCTTTGTACAGAGTGTTTGAGACTGCTTCAAGATCGAGCAAACACAATCAGTGAAGGAAGTTTATCTTTGCCTGCTTTTGGTCATGGAAAATTATGTTGTTCTTGTGGCAATTCTATTCTACGTGCAACTAGACCATATCCTGTAAGACAAGATCGACAAGAGATAAACATTTTAGTTAGAAATATTCCGCTCCATTTGGTAAATATTTTTATTTATGTTGCAACATAAAAATGAAACCTAATTATTATCTATTTTGACACAATTACTGCCTGATCATTATCATGTACTCCTAGTTACATCACATTACAGTAATACTTTTATCAAGTCTATAACCCATTGTGAAATGTTTTGTATTACATGTATAGTCATGTTATTTTTATAGATATAAAGATTGGAAAGAGTATGTGCTGCTTGCTGGAGGTCAGCTACAAGAGATGTTCAACGTCGTGATGTGTACAACTGCAATCGCCCAGGTCTGCCAGATGCTGGACCATGTGGAGATCTCAATATTCCTAAGCCATAATTGACGTTAAGATGGCTTACTATGTTAGCTCTTGAGACCTACCAACTCAAGCAGGCTAGATCTTATTATAGGGAACACATCCGTCGGACTGGTATTTATTCAGTTGAGGTGAATAATTCTATTGATGATGATGTACCTTTGATTTTAGGGCTTAATAATTACCTCTTAAGAGGTATGATTAATTCAAGACATGTCAACAGTCGTACTTATCACATGTATTTATTGATTAGCAGAGATGATGCTGTGGCCAACACATTAGAAACCATAGTAGGTTATTGCTGCAGTCACCTCGTCGGTAAGCGAACAGTGGGCTGCTGTGCTCATGTAATGACGATAGTATAGTATTTGAGCTGGGGACGGTATAATGACATAACTTCGCCAGCAACGGATTTAGATGATTTTTTTCAGGAGTATGATGAATGATTTATGTAACAGTTTTGTTAAATAAATATTTTTGACTTTGATCCCTATTAAAAACCCAAATGAACTTGTTTGTTTCATTTTTCTATCACTTACCTATCAGTCTGACTGATCACCCTTATTTATGATAATGTATTATTGGTATTGGTGAGTAGTTGTGGCCCAGTGGTAGCGGCGGCCCAGTGGTAGCGGCCGCGACTTACGAGTAGTACGTCGTGAGTTCAAACCCAAATAGGCGATATACTTTGTGTAAATTATGTCATCACCACAGCTCGCAAAACGGTGAACGAAAACATCATGAGTAAACCGGCACGTCTTAGAACCAAAAAATTGAAGCCATGTCACATCTACCAAACCGCTCTGGGCCCGCGTGGTGGATTACGGCTCCCTCTCACTAAGAGGCCTGTGTCCCAACAGTGGGAACATTATAGGCTGCTGTTTTTTTATTAGATTTACGACTTCGCAGCCATTGTAGCCAACTTCAGGGCGGCCAAGAAGTTTGGCAAGAATTATACCCACGTTACCGGTTCACACTGTTGATAATATAAGGGTCGGTCAAATCACTGAGTGTCACATGTGCCTGGCTGGAGGCTATAGTTTAGTCTCCACCGGGAAGACTGCTTAAGCAGATAGTGACTTGTATCCAGCAGGTAACTGTGAGACTCAACGTATTAAAGAAAAACGAGTTTCAGTCACGAACCCTGTGGTGGGGCTAAACGTTGCTATAACTCGTAAATCTTCCTAACTTATATACGTGTATTACGCTGTTTTTAGAACAATTATATTCGTCCGTGTATAACGTGTCTAAGTAGATATAAAACAAGTCGCTGGCAGCGTCGACCAAAACAGACCTAGTTTTTAGGTTATTTTGATTTTACTAAATAACTCTGAAACCCGGGTTTATTTTTCAAAAAGAACTTTTGTAGGAGTTAATATGATCAATGTAGTATATAAAAAACAAAGTTTGATTTTGATGCAACATGGTACGGGATTCCATACATCCTTGAGCATTGTCCTTTATATAATTGTTTAGGCTCGAGCAATAAGCAAAAATACTATTTTCTTATATTTTAGTCTATCCTTTTTTGCGAAATTTGAATGCTTTAGGAATATGTATGAATAATCATGTGAAAACAGACGATATATCGATATTTTTCACTCGATAATTATCGATACTGTTTAAAAATATCGATACGATAAATATCGATATATTTTTTTTCACTTGCCCATCCCTAGTTCATACACGTAGTCACGTACGTACTGTTCATGCCACAGTGCGTACTGGTTCATGCTACAATGCGTGCGTAGATATTTATGTGTATGAACCAAGTATTTTCATCATTTGTTTGGCTGCTTGCAGGCCAATATTGCCACCTCTTACCATTTGGAGCTCCTGACAGGTTTTAATAGCTAACTCCACCTTGCTTCCTGCTTTTCCCATGTTTTGATGGTTTCTTGTTTCGTAATTTCATACAGAAATTCTGAAATAGTCGATTAGTGGAAGTGGCAAGCTTGGCAATCATTAAAATATTTTTTTATGTATGGCATCATTAAAATTAAAATGTCATTACTGTCTTGTCAACGTGTCCCGTAACTTGTCCTATTGTGCGAATGGAGTAGTTCAAATAATTTATTCGTAAAATGTGCAACATGTACCGAAGATAATAGTGCACAGTAATTATAAAAGTAAATAACGTAACATATACAAATATTCTATATCAGCTAAAAACATGGTTTTATTGGGAAATGATGAGGTAAGCGGCACTTAATATGTACAATTAACATTTTTCTCCCATATTTCTATTATTCTTAAATCAATTCTTGTTTTCAGTTTCTTGTGGAGCTGACAAAGTTGTTTCAAAAAGCACGTACTGCGGGATCAGTTACAATGACTATGAAAAGATGTAAGTATAATTAAAAGAAGATTGATTTTGAGAAGCTTGTAATCCTGTAATTACTAATAACATATTTTATTTTTGTCTCAGATGATGGTCGTACTAAACCGGAACCTCGTGATGGAAAGCCAGTAGTGAAAAATCCAGAATACAAATGTTTGGTAAGGGCACAATCAAAGAGTAAAAAAATTTCAACAGTTGTAGAACAACGAGATGTTGAGACATTCAGCACTGCATACTCCAATTTACTGAAAACTAGTGTAAATGGATTAAAACGTTTGAAAAAGCCGAAGAAAAAAGCGATGGCTACACAGTAATCTCGCTTTGAAGCAGACAATGTGTCAAGACTGAAAATTAAGTGCGCAATATAGTGTTATGAACAAAATGTGAACTTTGCTATTTAATACACCACCGTGATATCCTAGCTGGTAGGATGAGGTCCATTGAAGTGTGCTCTTCTCTCTCTGTGAGATCTGAAGAGTTGGAGTCTTGCCTGCAGTTGCTAGTGATGCAGTCGCAGTCATTGACCATCTGTCCAATGCACCTGATTTTTATATCATTCATACTTTATGTTATATTCTCCCAATAAAGTTTTATCAGCAGTGTTTTTGTATTATTTTGTTTGTGGAGTGATTACGAAAATACTGTTTTTATCTATACATTATAAAGCTAGAGTTTGTTTAGTTGGATGCTATGATCTCAGGAACCACTGATTGGAATTGAAAAAATCTTTCAGTGTTGGGTAACCCATTTATCGAGGAAGGCTACGACCAATCCGGCTATATAACATCACACTACCACCAATAGGAGTGGAGCAGCAATGATAAATGTTTCAAAAATGGAGAAAATGTATTCCTCTTGAGAGCTTCCGTTGCATCAATGGTTAAAGTAATGCAACAATCATGTAGAACGAAATTGTTCCTCTAAAGTTTAAAAAAATTGTCAAATTGTGCTCTCCACACAAAGGTTGTCCTGGGTGGGAATCAAACCCACAACCTCCGTCTTAGCAGTTAGGGTCCCTAACTACTAGACTTATGGGCCAGTCATGAGAGTATTATTGAAAATCAAACAATAATCATAGAAAACTTTATTTATATATAGAATAACATGAAAGATTATGAGTTAACAATTACATTGATATCACAATATGAGACCAATACATTTGTAATTAATACAATCAAAATAATATTTGAATTTTTAAAAAAAGCTGATTACATATAGTTGTATCACTTTATATCAAAATATATTACATTTTTTATTATTTATATAAGTTTATTCAACCACAATTTATTCAATTTGATGGACATTCCATTAGAAATAATACTGGTTACAAATTATAAATGTTGGTAGGTATGATTACAAACAAAATATGATTTTATATTTATATTTTATACAAATTGTTGTAGTATCACATTTGAAAATGCAAAGGCATTATTGCACCAAGTCATGACTGAGTATATAGGGCTGAAGCTTTTTTTTGCATCACAAATTTAAAAAAATATATTTACACAAATTTCGTCTAGTTCAGCTGCAATGTTGATATTTTTACATTTTTAGCCATTTAGCATTTTTTGCATTGAGACCTTAGGCCAATTAATTCCCGTATCCTACATTATACATGGCTCCTTATAGATAAAAGCACCCAAATTGAATATCCAATTATATTTACATTTCAATTCATCTTTCCACATTATAAAAGACTTATAAAAATGAGGTGAATGAATTCCGGGAACCCCTGAATAGGGACAATACTAGGAAAGGGGTTTCAGTCAATTAATTTAGTTTGTTGATAACAACTCTAGAGTCCCCCTTACCAAATTCGCTCAGTTTATCTCGTATTTCCCCCTTTTTCAAAAAATAACAGTTCCTTTTTGAGCCTAGCGCATATGCGCACAACGGGTGGCAGCGCAACGCATTTTTATACAAAAAAAGGCGGCGCGGCTCGCTAATAGCGTGCCTTTGATCATAGGAAATGTACAAAAACTAAGGATTTTTGCTACGCCTTGCAGTGTGGCGCGACCCAATCTACGTAAGCCTTTATAGTACGTTTTTCGAAGTGAGTCTTTTGAGGCAGGCGTTCCTGACTTGGTCGTTGCCGAGTCGCTCGGCTTCCTGTAACACTCGACGGAGGTCGTTTGTTCGGTCGTTGCGCGCGGCGAGAATGTAAGCGCTACTTACGTTGCGACATAGGAGGTAGCAAGATATCTGAAAAAAAAGTGCATTTATTTTAGTTTGTTAAAAAAGGATAGGCTAAAGAGCCGACCTAGGTGCAGCCTACGACTAGTGTTACAGTACAATATCTTTGTGCTGTATCTACAATCTACATCGCAATCTTATGTTCTTTATCGCACGTTCAATATCTATTAAATGTTTCTACTATCTGTTATCAACACGTAGTCGTTAGTATATAAGATGCACCTTTGGATAATTATAACCAGACTATACTACATCTTTGGTCTCATTTATACCTAACCATATACTGCCAAGAAGTTTGGCAAATTGGTGACCCCGACGAACGAATACGCAGCAAGAAACATGGCGCAACCACCGTGCAAGGCGAACATAAATCAGCAAGGAACACTTGAAGTAGCTGCTGGCACCTCGGTTTTATCCCGCATTCCGGAATTTTGGAAAGACCAACCCAGATTATGGTTCACGCAACTAGAAGCCATATTAGCACCACAGAAGCAGGGAGACGAATACAAATACTGTACGGTAATAGCAAAGTTATCCAAGGAAGAAATACTACAGGTTAGTGACCTAATCACTTCGCCACCGACTACAGATAAATACAAAAACATCAAGGAACGTTTAATTGATTGTTACGAAGAAACAGAACAGCGGCAGTTTCAAAAATTAATATCAGAGACAGAACTCGGTGATCAAAAACCTTCGCAGTTATTACGTCAAATGCGAGTCCTCGGGAGAGGAAAAATCAGTGACGAAACAATTAAACTACTATGGTTCAGGCTTTTACCAACATCAGTTACTACGGTTCTAGCAGTTACGGAAGACATGGAAATTGACAAACTGAGCCTAATTGCAGACAAAATAATAATGAATTCAAAAGTAACCGAAATATCAGCTGTTAGCAACGACACTTCAAACGACAACAATACAGCATGCATTTTAACCCAGCTAGCAAAATTACAGATAGATATTGACGCAATTCAGCAAGGTCGATATGGCTATCGACCCAACACGCACAATCATTTCAAGGAACGTCAACAATTCCCGATTATGAGGCCGAGAACAAACTATAGAGGGGCAAATCGATTTTGTTACTACCACGGAAGATTCGGAAAATATGCAAGGAACTGCATTAAGCCATGCGGTTGGAAACCAATGACTTACGTTCGGAACCAGGGAAACGAATAAGAGCACAGACAACGGCGAAACTCTGTGCAATCCACCCATCCAATCGCCTCACCATTACCGACCGAAAAAGTGGTATGAAGTTTTTGATTGACACGGGCGCAAATATCTCAGTCATTAGCAAGCAACAGAGATGTTCAATTTTACAAAATGAACAATACACACTATACGCTGCAAATGGGACTAAAATTAGGACTTACGGCGAGAAGACGCTTACCTTGAATTTAGGACTACAACGATGTTATAAATGGAATTTTATAATCGCCGATGTTACACAACCAATAATTGGAGCAGATTTTCTAGAGCACTATAAACTATTAGTCGACATAGCTGGTCGCAAACTTATCGACAAAGTTACAGAGCTGACAACGCATGTAACTTCAGAAAAAGCGGCACAACAAACAATTCGTACTATCGCAGTGGGAACGAATCCACGTATTTCGCAACTTTTAAACAAGTACGAAGACATCACGAAAGAGTCCTCTCTACGCAATGCGCCCAAACATAAGATTGAACACCACATTATCACTATAGGACCACCCGTCGCAGCTCGGGCAAGACCATTACCTCCAGAAAAATACGACATAGCCAAAAAGGAATTTCAAAGTATGATAGAACTCGGAATTTGCCGACCGTCAGATAGCCCATGGGCAAGCCCATTGCATATGGTAAAAATGAAAAATGGCGAATGGAGACCGTGCGGAGACTATCGAATGCTCAATAGCACGACAGTTCCGGACAAATACCCACTACCAAGATTAACTGACTTTACATACATATTAGAAAATAAGAAGATACTAAGCAAGATAGATATACGCAAAGCATACCACTGTATTCCTGTTAAGGATATAGAGAAAACAGCCATCATCACACCTTTCGGACTTTTTGAGTACTTAAGAATGCCTTTCGGATTACGCAATGCGGCACAAACATTTCAACGATTCATGGATTCCTTATTTAGAGATTTAAATTTCGTATTTATATATGTAGACGACTGTCTCATCGCATCGGACAGCGAAGATTTGCATTATCAGCATTTAGAAACGGTTTTCAAACGTTTACACGAGAATGGAATAACCATTAATCTCGAAAAATGCGAATTTCACAGAAGGGAAATAGATTTCTTAGGTTATCATATAACGAGCCAAGGAATACAACCTACCGAGGAAAATTACAAGGCAATCATGGAATTTCCCAAACCGAAAACGATTCAAGAATTAAGAAGATTTTTGGGCATGGTCAATTTCTACAGAAGTAATATTCCACGCGCAGCGGAAAATCAAAGAGTTTTAAACGAATTTCTACATGGTTCAAAAAAGAACGATAATTCACCTGTTCCTTGGACAACGGAAGCAGACCAAGCTTACGAAAAATGCAAGGAAAGCTTGAAAAACGCGGTATTAACAGCGCATCCTTCCCGCAACGCATCACTAGCGCTCATGACCGACGCTAGTGCTACTTGCGTTGGTGGAGTTTTACAACAAAAATCCGGACGCAATTGGGAACCATTAGGTTTTTTTTCACAAAAATTGAGCGAAACTCAGCAAAAATATTCTACGTTTGACAGAGAGCTGTTGGGAATTTACATGGCCGTCAAACATTTTCACAGATTAATCGAGGGAAGAGAATTTACAATATTTACGGATCACCGACCTTTGACATACGCATTCTCCCAAAAACCATCATCAAACGATACACCGCGACGGGTCCGGCAGTTAGATTTCATTTCACAGTACAGTACCAACATCCAACACATAAACGGACGTGACAATATTACCGCCGATGCCTTATCTCGAATAGAGGAAATATACGTGCCATCACCTATCGATTACGCTGAATTGGAAAAATGTCAATCAACAGATAATGAACTTAGTAAATTACGTGACAATAAAAGATTAAAATTCAAAAACATTACGCTTCCGGGTTCCACAATAAACATCACCTGCGACACGTCTACTGGAAAAAGCCGCCCCTACTTACCAAAGCATTTTCGCAAACAAATTTTCGATACCATTCATGGTATGAGCCATCCAGGAAAAAGAACTACGAGAAAAATGATAACCCAAAGGTATTTATGGCCGTATATGAACAAGGATATCAATAATTGGTGTAGATCATGTTTAGCCTGCCAAAAATCAAAAATACAACGACATACGATATCACCTCCTGGTGCATTTATGACAGCGCAACGTTTTGAGCATTTACATATTGACATCGTCGGGCCACTTCCGATTTCACAAGGGAAGAGATATTTAATCACAATCATAGATCGTTGTACGTCATGGCCCGAAATATTTCCGGTAGAAGATATAACTGCAGAAACAGTAGCCAAGACGCTTTTCGAAGGATGGATTACTCGTTTTGGATGTCCATTGCGCATTACTACGGATCAAGGCCGACAGTTTGAATCAAGAATATTTGAGTCACTCTCTCGATTTTTGGGAATACATAAAATTAGGACAACACCTTATCATCCGCAATCCAATGGAATGATAGAGAGATTTCATAGAACTTTAAAGGTAGCGTTAATGACAAGAGAATCCAACGAAAATTGGTTAAAAGAAATCCCAACAGTTTTACTCGGGTTGCGGAGTAGCTTGCGAGAAGACACAGGTTATAGTTCAGCAGAGATGACATATGGAACGCCAATACGACTCCCTGGAGGGTTTTTTGAGTCATCAGCAGCACAGTTATCAACGTACGAAGAATTTGTAAAACAAATTCAAAAGGACATCACACAAATGACGTCAATTCCGAAAAGAAAAAACCATAACCAAGCTATATTTGTGCATCCCGAACTCAAGGAATGCTCACACGTATTTGTTCGGTGTGATAGAATGAAGAAAGCCCTGACGCCGCCGTATGAAGGACCCTACCCAGTAATTAGTAGAACAGATAAAACATTTTGCATTAGAATTAGGGATAAGGAGACAGTGATATCAATTGATAGATTGAAACCAGCTTTCATGATCAATGACGAATCAAACTACGTGCCAGATTCAAAGGATTGCGACAGACATTCACACACGTACACTACACGATCGGGACGTAAGGTAAAGCCAGTGGTACGTCTATAAAAATCGCTGATAGAAGCAAGTTATTCGTATATATATTAGCATAGATCTTAACATATACCATTAATTCACAACTACTCGTAACAACAAGACATCTAAAATGGGAAATCAAAGTTCTAAGGACCAGATAACATACAATACGGACAGTTGCCTCAATCAAAACGAAGCGGACAAACTCCGTAACCTGATCCAGGAGGACTTACGGTGGACAAGAAATGTTGCGATGGGACAGATTATTTTAACAATCGGTGCGATCCTAATTTATGGCATAATGAAAACACTGGACAGAAGAATGAAGAGTTTAACGGAAAAAAATAATAAACACTCGTGCAACAGCTAAGTCAAAATTACGGACGTCAGCAAATCGCACCACAACAGGCGTCATCAAATTCCACCGCGTACAATAGCATTATTATTTATATACATCAGCAAATAGCTAGTAAGGTCTAGATCAAATTTATATTGTAAACACTATTACCATAATATTTACTTTTTTTTTCTTTTAAAGGGGGGTGTACTGTTACAGTACAATATCTTTGTGCTGTATCTACAATCTACATCGCAATCTTATGTTCTTTATCGCACGTTCAATATCTATTAAATGTTTCTACTATCTGTTATCAACACGTAGTCGTTAGTATATAAGATGCACCTTTGGATAATTATAACCAGACTATACTACATCTTTGGTCTCATTTATACCTAACCATATACTGCCAATCTATCAACTTCTTGGCAGTATAAGGTTAGGTATAAATGAGACCAAAGATGTAGTATAGTCTGGTTATAATTATCCAAAGGTGCATCTTATATACTAACGACTACGTGTTGATAACAGATGGTAGAAACATTTAATAGATATTGAACGTGCGATAAAGAACATAAGATTGCGATGTAGATTGTAGATACAGCACAAAGATATTGTACTGTAACAGTACACCCCCCTTTAAAAGAAAAAAAGTAAATATTATGGTAATAGTGTTTACAATATAAATTTGATCTAGACCTTACTAGTTATTTGCTGATGTATATAAATAATAATGCTATTGTACGCGGTGGAATTTGATGACGCCTGTTGTGGTGTGATTTGCTGACGTCTGTAATCTTGACTTAGCTGTTGCACGAGTGTTTATTATTTTTTTCCGTTAAACTCTTCATTCTTCTGTCCAGTGTCTTCATTATGCCATAAATTAGGATCGCACCGATTGTTAAAATAATCTGTCCCATTGCAACATTTCTTGTCCACCGTAAGTCCTCCTGGATCAGGTTACGGAGTTTGTCCGCTTCGTTTTGATTGAGGCAACTGTCCGTATTGTATGTTATCTGGTCCTTAGAACTTTGATTTCCCATTTTAGATGTCTTGTTGTTACGAGCAGTTGTGAATTAATGGTATATGTTAAGATCTACGTTAATATATATACGAATAACTTGCTTCTATCAGCGATTTTTATAGACGTACCACTGGCTTTACCTTACGTCCCGATCGTGTAGTGTACGTGTGTGAATGTCTGTCGCAATCCTTTGAATCTGGCACGTAGTTTGATTCGTCATTGATCATGAAAGCTGGTTTCAATCTATCAATTGATATCACTGTCTCCTTATCCCTAATTCTAATGCAAAATGTTTTATCTGTTCTACTAATTACTGGGTAGGGTCCTTCATACGGCGGCGTCAGGGCTTTCTTCATTCTATCACACCGAACAAATACGTGTGAGCATTCTTTGAGTTCGGGATGCACAAATATAGCTTGGTTATGGTTTTTTCTTTTCGGAATTGACGTCATTTGTGTGATGTCCTTTTGAATTTGTTTTACAAACTCTTCGTACGTTGATAACTGTGCTGCTGATGACTCAAAAAACCCTCCAGGGAGTCGTATTGGCGTTCCATATGTCATCTCTGCTGAACTATAACCTGTGTCTTCTCGCAAGCTACTCCGCAACCCGAGTAAAACTGTTGGGATTTCTTTTAACCAATTTTCGTTGGATTCTCTTGTCATTAACGCTACCTTTAAAGTTCTATGAAATCTCTCTATCATTCCATTGGATTGCGGATGATAAGGTGTTGTCCTAATTTTATGTATTCCCAAAAATCGAGAGAGTGACTCAAATATTCTTGATTCAAACTGTCGGCCTTGATCCGTAGTAATGCGCAATGGACATCCAAAACGAGTAATCCATCCTTCGAAAAGTGTCTTGGCTACTGTTTCTGCAGTTATATCTTCTACCGGAAATATTTCGGGCCATGACGTACAACGATCTATGATTGTGATTAAATATCTCTTCCCTTGTGAAATCGGAAGTGGCCCGACGATGTCAATATGTAAATGCTCAAAACGTTGCGCTGTCATAAATGCACCAGGAGGTGATATCGTATGTCGTTGTATTTTTGATTTTTGGCAGGCTAAACATGATCTACACCAATTATTGATATCTTTGTTCATATACGGCCATAAATACCTTTGGGTTATCATTTTTCTCGTAGTTCTTTTCCCTGGATGGCTCATACCATGAATGGTATCGAAAATTTGTTTGCGAAAATGCTTTGGTAAGTAGGGGCGGCTTTTTCCAGTAGACGTGTCGCAGGTGATGTTTATTGTGGAACCCGGAAGCGTAATGTTTTTGAATTTTAATCTTTTATTGTCACGTAATTTACTAAGTTCATTATCTGTTGATTGACATTTTTCCAATTCAGCGTAATCGATAGGTGATGGCACGTATATTTCCTCTATTCGAGATAAGGCATCGGCGGTAATATTGTCACGTCCGTTTATGTGTTGGATGTTGGTACTGTACTGTGAAATGAAATCTAACTGCCGGACCCGTCGCGGTGTATCGTTTGATGATGGTTTTTGGGAGAATGCGTATGTCAAAGGTCGGTGATCCGTAAATATTGTAAATTCTCTTCCCTCGATTAATCTGTGAAAATGTTTGACGGCCATGTAAATTCCCAACAGCTCTCTGTCAAACGTAGAATATTTTTGTTGAGTTTCGCTCAATTTTTGTGTAAAAAAACCTAATGGTTCCCAATTGCGTCCGGATTTTTGTTGTAAAACTCCACCAACGCAAGTAGCACTAGCGTCGGTCATGAGCGCTAGTGATGCGTTGCGGGAAGGATGCGCTGTTAATACCGCGTTTTTCAAACTTTCCTTGCATTTTTCGTAAGCTTGGCCTGCTTCCGTTGTCCAAGGAACAGGTGAATTATCGTTCTTTTTTGAACCATGTAGAAATTCGTTTAAAACTCTTTGATTTTCCGCTGCGCGTGGAATATTACTTCTGTAGAAATTGACCATGCCCAAAAATCTTCTTAATTCTTGAATCGTTTTCGGTTTGGGAAATTCCATGATTGCCTTGTAATTTTCCTCGGTAGGTTGTATTCCTTGGCTCGTTATATGATAACCTAAGAAATCTATTTCCCTTCTGTGAAATTCGCATTTTTCGAGATTAATGGTTATTCCATTCTCGTGTAAACGTTTGAAAACCGTTTCTAAATGCTGATAATGCAAATCTTCGCTGTCCGATGCGATGAGACAGTCGTCTACATATATAAATACGAAATTTAAATCTCTAAATAAGGAATCCATGAATCGTTGAAATGTTTGTGCCGCATTGCGTAATCCGAAAGGCATTCTTAAGTACTCAAAAAGTCCGAAAGGTGTGATGATGGCTGTTTTCTCTATATCCTTAACAGGAATACAGTGGTATGCTTTGCGTATATCTATCTTGCTTAGTATCTTCTTATTTTCTAATATGTATGTAAAGTCAGTTAATCTTGGTAGTGGGTATTTGTCCGGTACTGTCGTGCTATTGAGCATTCGATAGTCTCCGCACGGTCTCCATTCGCCATTTTTCTTCTTTACCATATGCAATGGGCTTGCCCATGGGCTATCTGACGGTCGGCAAATTCCGAGTTCTATCATACTTTGAAATTCCTTTTTGGCTATGTCGTATCTCTCTGGAGGTAATGGTCTTGCCCGAGCTGCGACGGGTGGTCCTATAGTGATAATGTGGTGTTCAATCTTATGTTTGGGCGCATTGCGTAGAGAGGACTCTTTCGTGATGTCTTCGTACTTGTTTAAAAGCTGCGTAATACGTGGATTCGTTCCCACTGCGATAGTACGAATTGTTTGTTGTGCCGCTTTTTCTGAAGTTACATGCGTTGTCAGCTCTGTAACTTTGTCGATAAGTTTGCGACCAGCTATGTCGACTAATAGTTTATAGTGCTCTAGAAAATCTGCTCCAATTATTGGTTGTGTAACATCGGCGATTATAAAATTCCATTTATAACATCGTTGTAGTCCTAAATTCAAGGTAAGCGTCTTCTCGCCGTAAGTCCTAATTTTAGTCCCATTTGCAGCGTATAGTGTGTATTGTTCATTTTGTAAAATTGAATATCTCTGTTGCTTGCTAATGACTGAGATATTTGCGCCCGTGTCAATCAAAAACTTCATACCACTTTTTCGGTCGGTAATGGTGAGGCGATTGGATGGGTGGATTGCACAGAGTTTCGCCGTTGTCTGTGCTCTTATTCGTTTCCCTGGTTCCGTACGTAAGTCATTGGTTTCCAACCGCATGGCTTAATGCAGTTCCTTGCATATTTTCCGAACCTTCCGTGGTAGTAACAAAATCGATTTGCCCCTCTATAGTTTGTTTTCGGCCTCATAATCGGGAATTGTTGACGTTCCTTGAAATGATTGTGCGTGCTGGGTCGATAGCCATATCGACCTTGCTGAATTGCGTCAATATCTATCTGTAATTTTGCTAGCTGGGTTAAAATGCATGCTGTATTGTTGTCGCTTGAAGTGTCGTTGCTAACAGCTGATATTTCGGTTACTTTTGAATTCATTATTATTTTGTCTGCAATTAGGCTCAGTTTGTCAATTTCCATGTCTTCCGTAACTGCTAGCACCGTAGTAACTGATGTTGGTAAAAGCCTGAACCATAGTAGTTTAATCGTTTCGTCACTGATTTTTCCTCTCCCGAGGACTCGCATTTGACGTAATAACTGCGAAGGTTTTTGATCACCGAGTTCTGTCTCTGATATTAATTTTTGAAACTGCCGCTGTTCTGTTTCTTCGTAACAATCAATTAAACGTTCTTTGATGTTTTTGTATTTATCTGTAGTCGGTGGCGAAGTGATTAGGTCACTAACCTGTAGTATTTCTTCCTTGGATAACTTTGCTATTACCGTACAGTATTTGTATTCGTCTCCTTGCTTCTGTGGTGCTAATATGGCTTCTAGTTGCGTGAACCATAATCTGGGTTGGTCTCTCCAAAATTCCGGAATGCGGGATAAAACCGAGGTGCCAGCAGCTACTTCAAGTGTTCCTTGCTGATTTATGTTCGCCTTGCACGGAGGTTGCGCCATGTTTCTTGCTGCGTATTCGTTCGTCGGGGTCACCAATTTGCCAAACTTCTTGGCAGTATAAGGTTAGGTATAAATGAGACCAAAGATGTAGTATAGTCTGGTTATAATTATCCAAAGGTGCATCTTATATACTAACGACTACGTGTTGATAACAGATGGTAGAAACATTTAATAGATATTGAACGTGCGATAAAGAACATAAGATTGCGATGTAGATTGTAGATACAGCACAAAGATATTGTACTGTAACACACACCATCAGGGATTTTAATTTTGATAACATAAAAAGTAAGTCGCCAAATATAAGAATTAGTCGGTCACTGGTCCTAAAGTTATAAGAGTGTGAGTTTGAGAGGTGGCCGATCTGGAGAGAGCTTACTCCAGGTTGGCCCATTTGAATCTCAAAAGTAAGAGCACCTGGCGAAGACCTGTTTTCTTCCAAATTGAGTCGCTAATTAGTCGGAATTAGTCGCCAAATATAACAATCAGTCGGTCAATGGTTCAAAGCGAGAGAATTTCCCCAGCTTGGCCACATTTATATCTCAAAATCTAGGACACCAAGCGAAGATCTGTTTTCTTCCAAATTTAGCCGGGTTTAGTCGCCAAGTCACAGATTTAGTCGGGTCTTCGCTATGAAGATCATTATCATTATTTGTCTATTTAATATTGCGCCAGCGATTGAAACTTGAATCCCCAGAAATAAGTTTAGGATCATAACTCGTTGAGTGTATGATGGGATTCGGGATATCTGTACTTTTTATCAGTGCAGACGCATAGTCCATTTGTTGTAGATGATATAAACGCACCTTTATAGTAACGCTGTGTATGTCTGCAATAAGGATCTCTGCTTGCTCATCATACAGCTGCCCTCGAGACTCGCAGCGAGCCACGACAGCGCTTACACCAGACTCCAATACTTGATCACTCATTAGACTGGAAGATATAAATTGGAATATTAGATTTTTATTTGTAGAGATCGAATTTATTGCATTTGCAAAATGTATATATAGTACTATTTTAATATGTTACCCAAAATCTACTGATCTCATTTTATCTGTATCTTACTAGAATTATGCATAGGTAAATATTTCGATTATTTTAAGTTTCATTTAATCCGGTCTCTTCTTATTTGTTGAGGGTGAAGGGGCCCAGAAAGGAATGCCCTTTAAATATTAAAGCTTTAAAAAAAAAATACCTTTATTAAAACTGAATTGTCAAATTGTTGAAATCGACATAAATTCGAAAAAAAATATTGCAACAATCGATTCAACGATCTATGATTGGCCATAGAGTAAATGGTATAGCCATAGATACTAAGTCAATAATAGATTTCTTAGGTCTATATGTATAGTCAAACCGCTGCAACTTTATTTATTGAAAATTAAGCTTTTCACAACTCATTTTTAAAAACAATAATTATTACAAAATGGTTATTATTATTACCTAGCTGCAGTTTCTTTGGACGCTCGTATGCATTTGGCCAACGTCTTAACTTCCATAAATCTGTCGGACTGCACCAGAAACCGCGCTACGTGGATGTAAATGTTCATAGAGTCCAGCTTATGTTCCGTTATGATTCTGAAAATACATAGTAAATAATTAATTAAAGACAGACCTCGTCAACTTAATATTATAATGGAAACTGTTGTTTTTTTTTTTGCCGGCTATTGAACTAAATGACTTTCATTAGACCAAAAAACACCTACCATATATTTTAATGAATTTAACTTTCTAATTGCGTTTTAACAACCAATAAAACTACTTACTTGATAGCCAATTCGAAACCCACTTCAATAGTAGGTCCACTAGCCAGTACGACAGCTACAAGTCTAATTTTGTCCGTATTAGACCCAAATAGCGTTAGAGGTCTTACATCCGTGCTCTCAGACTCCTTCCGCGCACTCTGTACGGGTATCGCCTCATTGAGGACCTTCTCAGTTAGTCTCCCACTCGCTTCGCACGATGATAGATACTTTGCGAGTTCAATCTGTCGTGTAATAGATGTCATGAGGTTGTCGATGGTCACCTTGTCCAGGTTGAAGTGGAAGGATCGGGCGTCACTTGTTTCTGGAAATAAATGATGAAATAAGCTTTTCAACACTTGCAAGATCACCTAAATGCCGCTACAGGGTTTGTATAAAGAGGTCCAGCAAGGAAAACCTACCACTGCCGCACTGTACACGTACAGTTCACAAGTGGCAGTATACTAACTGGTAGGCACGGGCACACAGTGCGCTAGATGGTGCAGCGCGGCGCACAGATGGTGTTGCCGCGCGTGCAGCACGCTGTACAGGCGCGCGGCGGGCGGCGCCGGGCGCGCGTACAGTAGCGCGCACGTGGCCGCCGCACGCGCGTGCTGCCCGCTGCCGCACTGTACCGCGTACAGCGCTTCCAGGCGCTTCGACATCTCTAACGTGCGGCAGATGTGCATTATGTATTCCTGAAAGGATAAATAAGAAATTGCATTACATGACCACTGAGTTTGTTTCGGCAATTGTTATCAGGGAATGATCAGTTAGGGAATACCGGCGCCATCTAGTTTGTTATGTTGTTTTTTGTTTCATTCGATTTCAATATCGATACCCAAAATGTGGATAAATATTGCCAGTATATCATTGCATATGCAAAATTTGACCTCGAGTTAACATCATTTTGTCAGTATGTTGTTAATGTAGTCAGTTTTATCCCGTGTAACAGTAAAAGTGGATTAGAAACTATTTGCAATCGAATATATGCATTTTAGGAGTGCATCTTTACAGCCATCCGTATTGATTGTGTTCCTCAGCAAATCAGAAAATCCAGCTACTTCACAGTCGATCATCGCGCGTGTTTTAGTTAGGCAACTGTGCAGGGTTGAGGAAATGGGTAAACGAGCTTATGTCCCAAGTTACAGTATGGCAACTTGGGTCCGTTTAAGAGTTTCATTGATCTATAAATAGTTGTAGAAACAAAGGATGAATACAAGTTAGGTGGGATTTTCAGTATTTTTTACGGGGCTCTGAACTACAGGATTTTTTTTTTAACCAGTGCGCATACCTTTTCTGGTGGTTCTGTATCAGTAATAGAACACATTTCAATTATTTTTTCAATACTTTTTTTTTAATTTTTATCCGACCTTAAGGTCAAAAAACCAGTAAACTGTGGACACCTTACATATTTCGTAATATGATATCGACAATAGGAATAGGTCAGTAACCGCGCGCCGGCGTAGGTACTTCGAACTTCTTAGAATTTTGTCCGATCGAACAGCTGATAGGTATTTGTTGGTCGTTCACCTTCGCCGCCGCGCCGGCGCCGCGCTCAAGTTACCATAAAAACCAGTTTCAAAATAAACATCTTTCGTTAACGATAACTTATACTAAGATATATCAAAATAAAAATTGCATGGTTATTATAACTCGTTTAAGTTTAATTTGCGCACTGGTTAAAAACTTATTTTGTACTAGCTTTTGCCAGCGGCTTCGCCCGCGTGGAGGTCGGAAAATATCCCGCGGGTATCGTCACTGCTCAGCTCCTATGTGTCTAAGCGTTATGTTATATAGCCTATAACCTGCCCAGGAGTATGGACTACAATCGTACCAAGTTTGGTTAAAATTCCTTCAGTAGTTTTTGACCCATGCGTGCACATACAGACAGACAGACAGACAAAAAATTTACTGATTGCATTTTTGGCATCAGTATCGATCACCAATCATCCTCCAATATTCATTTTGAATGTATATTCAATGTACAGAATTGACCTCTCTACAGTTTTATTATAAGTATAGATAGATAGATATAGATATAATGATATAAAATGAGATCAGATAACCATAGCAGTGGAAATTAATGAAATAATAAATAGTCAACCAACTTACCGCCCACATATCCAGCGTACTATCAATATCAGTCATGGCCTTCAGCAAATCATTCACCTTGTCCTTTTTCAAACACTCCATATACACAGAATCCGTGAACGTCTCCTTGTCGACCAGGTTATCATAGCAGTACCTTATTACTTCATTCAAGTTACTGTGTTTCATGAAAAATGCTATGTTTGCGGTATGAGACCCGTAGTTCGTTAGATAGAACACACATTCTCTGTAGAAGAATGGGTCTAGTCTTTTATGTTGGTGGTCTATTTTTGGTTCAGTGTGGTTGTTGTTTCGTCTTAAAAGACCTTGGGCTAAGCTCTTCTTTGGCTGTACTGTGGCGGTCTGGAAGTCGCTGTAGTCTCCTTGTTTTATCTTCTTCACACTGGCTAGTGTGTGCATTATGTTCAAAGCTGGCTCGCTGAGCTGTATCTTCTTTTTGTTGGTGTTCATTGTGGTTAGTTTCTCGTTTGTTGACTGAAAATTCAGTTATAATTTGTCTATCATTTTGCTGTAAAGCAGGTTAGGAATGGTCGGTTCAGAGTATCAATACTACCCCGCGGTTTATGAAAAGCTGATCAAGTCAGTGAATTTTATATCCTGATTGGTCTACACTTTTGTACAAACAGCCAATTAAATCCAATAAAGAGTTATTTGGCAACAGATTAAAAATAAAAAAGGCTTTTAGAAATTAGTGATGAGGAAAATGAGGGTGAAGTTAAGAAATCCTGTTCAATTTCATGACGTTATTTTATAAATCAATAAAAAATGGCTTAATAGCGGAGAGGCTCGACCAACACGTCAGGAGGCTCTCACTGCACGGCTGGGTCAACGGCTGATTCAGAAAGCAGTACTCCTGGATAAAGTCAGGAGGTTCCTCTCTCTAGGGCCCTGGCTGTCGACCGGCAGCTTGGACTCTGCTCTTTTTCATATTTTTCAATGCTTTTTAAATGATATTTATAATAATACTAGCTTTTTCGAGCGGCTTCGCCCGCGTATTATACTTACAAACCTCCCTCTTGATTCACCCTGTCTATTGATGAAAACCATGTTAAATCCTTTGCGTAGTTTAAAAGATCTAAGCACGTAAAGAAGATTATCTAGAAATTGAAACCCACGCCATCTATTAGGAATTCATAGAACTAGCCAATGAACACACACATTGTCCTATAAAAAACATTTAATTTGCAAATATTGAGATCAGTAATTAAGATAAAAACTATCCTATCTTATAAGTTGGATCAAACTGGACACGGTGTGCATCTTTATTAAAATCGGTTAAGTAGTTTAGGAGTCCATCCCGGACAAACAGCGTGACGCGTAATTTATATATATTAAGATTTCAAAATATACTAGATATGTAAGAAGATAGACAAATAAAGTAATCAACTAAGAAAACTTACCTTTATAGTTTCAGCTTTGTTCAGCAGCTGCTGATTAACTGGATAATTCATATCTTCAAGCATGCTGATAATTTCGTTCAGCAGAGGTGGGTTGCTCCGCGGCCGGCCATCAGACTGCACGCTCGACATAGAGCTCGTCCGTTCCGAATACCTCATATTATGCAGCCTTCGGTTAATAAACTGAGACTCCGAAGCCTCTTTACCGAATTCACATTCTTCTGTGACCTCAGCACATACGTTCAAAGCGTTCTTGAAGCAGTGTGCGAACTTTTCCCGGGCTTGTTTGAAGCAGCCCGCTTTTAGGCAAGCTTTTCCCCAAGCGGCTAATACACTATTTCGCGGGAGTCCCGATTTTGTAGCTATTTCTAGTGCTAGCTCCCATTTTTCAGCTTCTAAAAGTGATCTTACAATTTGACCTGCGGGAAAAATGAACATTGGTTAATCTTTGAGTACTGATTTATAATGAATAAGAGTCCTCCTCATCACTTACATCGGGTGCAAGATAGACGCAAATGGTGGCAAAAAAAAAACTTTGTAAGCAATCCGTATTATGTCGATGGGACCGAGATTTTGTAATTTCGTCATAATCCCAAGATTATGAGAAGATGAAGATTCGATTTTATAATAATCCTGAGCATAAATCTAGGATTTTGACCAATAAACTGGATTTGTTTAGGATTATGATAAAAGCTGCAATCGTAATAATAAAATATAGGGAATGAAATGAAAGTACTGGTTTCATTTAAAATAATAAATCCTACCGAAGATACATTTGTTTGTCAGGTTTGATAGATGCAGGGATGAATTATCTGAGATGGGACTCTTAGGACACAAAACAGAACTGTATCTTATATTGTAGTGCTACAGTGAAACCTTTTTAATATGTATTACAACCTGTTTGGCCAAAATTGGCTGTCTTTTTCATCACATTCATTCTTTTAACTTTATTTAAAGCTTTTATTAAACTTAACTTGTATGTTCTGGAATTTTGCAATCAATATTTCACTCATTTCAACTGCTATCGAGCTGAAATTTGGCACACACGTTTGATTCTCGTGACAATGCACGATAAAAGCTTTTTTTTTTTATATTTTTACTTTTGATAGTTGTGGTGTTACCAAGGGGTTGCTGTCCTTTCTCGAGGAGCTGAGGTGGATCGAATTACCAATTTCCCACCCGTACGCAAAATACGCGCTCAGACGTGGAGATGCGGATACCAGCCTGTTCTACCTATTACCTAGTTGTGGTGTTGTTTTTATTTATTTAAGGATCGCCAACAAATGTTACATTCAACAGTTACACAGATTAGATTACAGCAATATAACATACACTAAATGCACATTCAATTATAGGCAACCACAGCTTGCACATTGTAATAAAAAATGAGTAAACATACATCAAGACCGTTAAGATAAAAACAAATAGTAAATAATCGGATAAAAATTAATCAAACATTCATAAAATCAAATAATAATAAAGACACATAATAATAAACTAAAATACGAATAAATTCATTAAAGAATTTGAACTAAGATTTAATACTAATTTAATTTAAGTAAATCAGAATAAGATAGGTTAAAATACAATTTGAAAAAAAAAATTCTAAATAAACCTTCAAAAAATCATAAAATCATAATGTGGTTAACTTAATTAGGATATAAATAAAACAATCAGTTATGAACAATAACAACTAACACTATCGCAATCAAAAACTCTGGGCTGAAAAGCATGAATTTAGTTTCTTTTTAACCATTGTCAGGTTGTCATGATAAATATCGAACTCCGCCGTTCGACAAATTGCATTGTATAGTTTGGTGGCTTTAGAAAAGGGGGAGTGACGCCCTAAGTTGGACTTATATAATACCTCCTTGAAAAGTTTATAGGTGTGCGAACGAGGCAGTTTGTATGGTACGTTAATTGCAACTTTTGTTAGAAGATTCGTGTCAATCATGGACGCTACCACTTTTTATACGTAGGGAATAGAGTGCCAAGTGTTCTTTTTTCTGAAAATCTTTAGTGAAATGCTAAAGTATGTACTGACTGGGATGCGCTCCGTGGTGCGGCACAAGGTGCTGCGCCTGGTGCGTGACGAGCGTGGCCATGGCGTCCGCGTGGGCTAAGCAACGCGCCGCATGCAGAGCACCCGTCTCCGCCACCATCACGCGACCTCCCGACCTGTCGAATACGACCGAAATTTACCGGTGACGCGAAGAAACCCCTGACCAATACAACCTTATTACATTCTGGACATCCTGGCGGACTGTATTAATGGCTTCAGACAACATGAAGAAAATATTTCAGAGAGTGCAGAGAATTTCTTACACTCTCATCATTTCAGCCGAAAGACGTTCACTGTTGGACAAAGAAGTCTACCGCTTCAAACATGTGCGTGTGGACTGAGAAATCTTTTCGAAAAACTCTTCCAATCCCAACCAAATTATAAGAGGATTTAGGAAATAATCGTGAAAACTTCATGGTAAGGTATAAAATTTGTGAAACCTAAACAAAGAAAGTTAGAACTCATTAACTGGATCTCTCAATCTGGACAACTGAAGAAAAAGCCATAACGCGTATCCAAGAATATACTGCCTATTTGTTTATAATTTGCATTTTAATTAATTGCAAACACTTAAATAAATAAATAAATAATAATCTTTATTTCCAGTTTTACAATTACTTATTATTATTACTTGCAACATTTCGATTCGTTTCAAAGCCACGTTTAAGATTTATAACGGTTTATATGGATCACTCAGAGTGGACAATTATCAATTGAGTGATCTTCTAAAACACGACCTAATACTGAAAAAGTATGAATAATTATCATGTTTATTGCAAATTATGCTTCTGGGCAAATTTGTGAAACAAAAATCGTGATTGAAATCTTACTGGTTCAAGAGAAAATGAAAATCTTGTTTTTTGTCGATCGCCCCAACTGAGAGATCATTATTTTGAACTATATTTAATAAACCAAAACTTATAGGTAGAAGCTAGATACATCAGAAATTGTGAAAAATGTTGTACTAAAATTTGACGAATCAGTCGTCCTTGTAAGTGTTATACTTAAAAAGATAAATCATTTTTTACAAATCTTGAGGAAAACGTTGAGTAGGGTGACCATATCGCCGGTCGGAATCATTACCGGTACAATTCAAATTATGATGCACTTTAAACGTTTTTATACAAGTAATTTGTGTCTGGTTTCACCACATAATTTAAATAATATAAAATTACGTTTTTAAATGACAAGTTTCTGCAAAGTTAGGTACTGTATGTGTAGTGCTCTTACTAAGGAATTCTAAGTCCGTAATTCTAAGTGATTCTTACACACAAAAAGATCAGAAATTTTAAGGTAACCAAAAAAAAACTTTTTTAATTTTAACTTTTTTTTTTAATTTCACTCATAATTACATAATAGGGTGTAACCTAATCAATAAGCCCGTAGGACAAAGTATGTAAAATAACTGGTTCTTCTTTGCAGTTATACATGTTTCCCATCAAATCGTCATAACAGACTATTTGGTCGTTATGAACACCATGTCCTTTGTAATCGGAATCGAAAAAATCGGACAAAATAAAAAAGTATGTCTACCCTACTCAACGTTGTCCTTAAGGATTGTAAAAAATGATTTATCTTTTTAAGTATAACACTAACAGGGACGATTGATTCGTCAAATTTTAGTACAACATTTTTCACAATTTCTGATGTATCTAGCTTCTACCTATAAGTTTTGGTTTATTAAATATAGTTCAAAATAATGATCTCTCAGTTGGGACGATCGACAAAAAACAAGATTTTCATTTTCTCTTGAACCAATAAGATTTCAATCACGATTTTTGTTTCACAAATTTTCCCAGAACCATAATTTGCAATAAACATGATAATTATTCATACTTTTTCAGTATTAGGTCGTGTTTAACAAGATCACTCAATTGAAAATTGTCCACTCTGAGTGATCCATATAAACCGTTATAAATCTTAAACGTGGCTTTGAAACGAATCGAAATTTTGTTTAGCAGCTTTCACAAATCCTTCACAATTAATTAAAATGCAAATTATAAACACATAGGCAGTATATTCTTGGATACACGTTATGGCTTTTTCTTCAGTTGTCCAGATTGAGAGATCCAGTTATTGAGTTCTAACTTTCTTTGTTTAGGTTTCACAAATTTTATACCTTACCATGAAGTTTTCACAATTGTTTCCTAAATCCTCTTATAATTTGGTTGGGATTGGAAGAGTTTTTCGAAAAGATCTCTCAATCCACACGCACATCTTCAAACAGTTCTGTACTGCCCGCATCCAGCTGATTTCTGCGACATTCACAAGGTCAGCAGAATAAAATAATAATAAGTATTGTCAACGTAATGGAAAAGTCAGTATTTTGGCATGTTACTTTTATAGCATGGCATAACATAAGCAGCCTATATATTCCCACTAATGGGATACAACCGTCCTCTTTGTGAGAGGGAGTGACCCATAATTCACCACCTCTTTATTTTTCTTTTGTTTTAGGACATGCCAGTTTCCTCACAATATATTCCGTCACCGTGGTGATTAAATAATTAACACAAAGCAAAGCGCCTGTCTGGGTTCGAACCTACGAGCACGGCCATTTCTTCTGGGCTACTACTGCAGTGCTATTCTGTAACCATCTCACCGGGTGAAGTGAGCGTGGAGTGAGCTATCAGTGTCATTCCACCTGATGCTAGGGATGACCAAGTATTATATTTACAATCATAATCGAGATTTTGATTATATATTTATGCTGATTCTATTTATCATTTTTATAAGAATTTCAAAGCTAGCATAGTGTCTAAACAATACTACTGTTTCGGGAAGTTTTTCAAATGAAAAAGCGAAACAGAAATTCAGTCAGAAACGCATTGTTGCACAAGTGCGACACGCACGAACAACAGTTTCTGTCTGAATTTCAGTTTTGCTTTGTCATTTGAGAAACTTCCCGAAACAGTAGTAATGTTAGGAAACTTTACTAACTTCGAAATCCTCTTATAATGATCAATAGAATTAGCATAAAAATATTATAAAAATCTCGATTATGATTGTAAATGTTATGTTTGGTCAATCCCTAGCATCACTGGGATGACACTGACAGCTCACTCCACGCACCTTTTCACGGTGAGATTTTTTACAGAATCGACATGCTGCTCTTAGCCCTGCTCTCACTGTAAAATAAAGAAATTCTATAGTCCATAGTATACTCACGCAGAATCTTGCGGAGTCCTGGAGTACAGTTCAGCAGCGGCGAGCAGCAACGAGCGTCGAGCGCGAACTAACAGACGCGCGTCTCCACCGTGCGATAACTCACGCGCTACCTCGTCACTGCGGTCTAAGAGGAACCTGGCAAAAGATTCTGCATGTTTGAGCTTTCGCTCCAAATCTAAAGCGATAGATACAAAATTCTAGAAGCAATATGCTTAACTTTAATTTAGGATCTCAGATAACTGACATCAAAGTCAATGCTCTACATGACAAGGTTCAAGTTCCATTGCAACCAAATTTTTATAGGGCCTTTTTCTACAAACCTCGCACAGTAATTAAGTTAGGACTATATAGCTATAGTAGATAGTCGGGTAAGTGGCAATTAATGTTACTTATCTAAGATTTTGAATTCTTAACTGAAGCATATCTGCGAAAGCAAGGTGACATTCCAGAATTTCGAAGAAATGAGTTAAAACTATCATAATTTTTAGTTGATAGGTAACAAACTCACCTCGGATAATCCAAATTAATAGAATGCATCTTCATAACAGACAGACACAGCGTGACATTGGGCGTGAACTCGTAACTAAACTCCGCCCTAACCGCGTCATTTCTGTTAGCATTCGTAGACAAACACCAGTCCATACAAGTCACCCCACTGCCAAGCGAATCAGAGTTACTACTCATCATCATATCGTGCTCAGAATGGGCTTTCTTATTCATCGTTTGTGTGTAGCAGTCGTCACATACTCGGAATTTGACACCGCTGGGATATGTAGGGACGTGCATTCTATGCCGGGAACACGCGTGGCAGACAAGCCGACCACACCGCCTACAGTGATGTCTGCGAATGATCATAGAGAACATCGACGTATGACAGAGCATACAGCGGTCTGTAGAGTAGTCTTCGGACCACTGCTCTTTGCTCGGCACCTGCTCAGGCATTTTAAATGGCATGTTGGCAGCCTCAATGTTTATAGAGTCTATAGATTGCAGTAACGAGTCGTCTGAAGGTTTTGGAGGCGCTGGGCACACGTTTCTGGGATTCTTCATGTCTAAAGCCTTTTCGGCATAAAATCTCAGTAACGCGTCGACTGCGTTCCGCGATATAACTAAGCTTTCTATCGACTTTATATTGTAATATAGGTTGTCGCCGCTCGGGTCTTTTTTTAGGCTTGGTGAGATCTTATTTATGATATTTGCGAGAACGTCCAATTTTGCGTTCATTAAAAATTGTTCAATCATTATGAGAGGACTTTCAATTAGATCCCAAAACAGATGGCGCCAGTTCGGATCTATTTCGAGCATTATTTGTAGTCCTATTTTAATGTTTTCGAAAGACTTCCAGTCAAATGAGTTTTCTGTTATGAAGTCTACACAAACTTGGAGTATTTCTACGTTTCGCACTTTGGACATCTCATCTTGTATTAGGTCCATGGCCTGGGACGTTGGGAGTCTTAGCAAAAGCTGATGAACTAATTCCGGTGTGGCCTGGTTCGTATATTCGAACATTTGTCTCAAAAGATTCATTACTATCAAATTCTTCATGTTCTCGGATACCTCGTGCGCGTCAGCCCACTCCAAACACAGTTTGAACTTGAACAAAAAACACCATAAAGCAACATATTAACAAAATAAGGTTCATTAGAAATTGTTGTAGGTGATGTTACCTACCTGTTGACTGTCCATGAGAACTTCGATGACACTCTCAGGGTTTTCGATTGATCGTTCGTAAATTGTGTGCCAGTGATTTGTTCCCATTATTGCAGAGATCTGTAAAAGATAACGTTAAAATCAGATACAACATACAAAAAATTAAAGACAAAAATAAGGACAGAAACCATACCTGATCATACAAAGGTATTTTGATTATCCAATCAGAACACCGCTCATATAATCCGTCATCTAAAAGGTCTTGATTCAGCAGGAAACGCAGATAATCCAAGACTTCTAAAGCGCCTTCCGCGGGCCAAACGCTCAAGTTGTTTAAAATGAGGTCCACTTTTAACTCAGGGCATTTCAGGTACTGGCAATACTTCCAGTTGTTGGGAATTTTCGGGTTTGTTGCCAGTTTAAAAAGGATCAAGTCCCTTAGATTCGACAAATTCGCACTACACATTAATTGGCGCTCTGACAAGGAGTCGATAATGTTCAGACATTTCAGAATCTTCCCAGCCTCAATCAGTTGCGGCATGAACAAGAACAGCTTGTCCAAGTCAACAGTCGTGTGTAAAGACGCTAAGTACTTGTTATTCCCAAACAAATGTTTCGTGCAATTGAAACGATCCAACTCCATGTAATTGTTCAAGCATTTCGTACGAGCGTCCATACTTTGTTGTAGGCTGTTTTCGTTCGGTGACGTATGGATTTTCTTTATGATATGCGCTAAGACCCAGTTGTGCAGAACTACGTATGTCAGGCATTGGGGATCCGGTGAACGTGGCAAAGGAGCGAAGTTGGTAACGGGATCCAGAAACAAATTTTCTTCTGGGTTTTTAAAGTCGTAGACCACATGAAGCAGATTATTGAAGTTAACTTCGCTTGCCTCTTTTGGCGGACCTGCCAACGTAATTGATGGGCAAAAGTTTAGGATGAGTTTTGGTATGAGATTAACATTTAGTTTCTTACAAATAGGTTCTAAATTGGTCACAGGAATCTCTTTATTGTTTATCATGTTGCCGAATATGTCATGGAGCTGCCGTTCGAGTACCGAGAAGTAAGGCAAGTCGGAGCCACTGTCTACGGACCGGTTATCTTCTTGTTCTAACTGAGACACGGTCTTACAGTACATGTAGCACATTCGTAGATACGGTATTCTAGCTTTTTTGCTTCCTTGGCGAGACACCTCACAGATGTTGCACAAATCTTTATCAGATGCAGCGACGACATTCATATAAATCTGATGGTATTTCTGCAATAAGCTTGGATCCAGCTCGAAAGCAGACTCATTTGGGGTCACTATATCAATCAAATCTTCACAAGACTGCCTCAATTCTTTAGAGAGCTGGTTTAGTTTACAGAACTCTTTATGCTTTATAGGTATTCGGCAGTCTGTTATCAACCCACAAATATTGTCGATAAAGTTGAAAGACTTTTCTGTGTTCCCGAAAATTTCAAATGTCACGCTTGCGATGTCTTCAACAAAACGTATGTAGTTCGTTTTCTTAACTGCTGCTATATCAGTGCAGCTCCTTACTTCAGCTAGTTTCCTCTCTACTACATTTATTAGGCCATACGTGATTTCTCTATTGAGTCCACTGCTTAGTAATATGTCGACAGCATTGATGAACGGAGCGTTTTGATGATTGTAAAGCTGCAAATGTGGGTGCCGAGCACCGAGCTCTATAATGTCGAAGGAATTTGGAGCCCTGTTTGAGGCCAGGAAGCCTTCAACGAGGCCCATAACCTCTGTCGATACGACAGATAAAGCTGATAGTTCTTTGGTTGGGTAGCGAGTGTCATCTCTATAATAAATAATGTTTTTTATCTTAGCAATTAAGTTTCGCAGGTGCTCCGTAAATGTTACTTCTGTAGCTATTTCGGAGTCCGCTAAGTCGAACATCTGAAATAATAGAAATAACAAACACTTAAGAATAAACACGGAACGAAAATAAAATAGCTTAGCATCGGCGCAAATAAACATTACATCAAATATATTGAAGACAACCTTTTTACTGTTTACGTATCATAAATACAGACTTTAAAAAATCTAGTTACCATGACAATACTTGACAAACACAAGACAGATGTCAAGACCCTGTAAATATTATTACACAAATATAATCTATCTACATTAAAAATGTATTGGTTAATAGCCGTATGTCTAAGCAACATTTTAAATGCAAACGGTTTCGTCATCCAAGACACGTTCAACGTCCTGTTGAAAGATGACGCTGATTATAAGGTGGACCTCATCATAACTGACGATGACTACGAGATGATCAAGCGAAAGGAGTTAAAGGAATTAAATGTGGACGATGATAAAGAGAAGTTTAGCAAATTGAATGAGTATGATGACTTTGTTTATATTCTTTCTCCTTCTTCACCCAGCCAGATCGAAAGACGACGTAATAAAAGGCCAAAGGGAGGGACTGGATGCGAAAAGCAGAATCGAGGTGCAATTTGGAGGACGCCTATGTCTAGTAGCGAATTGGAGTTGGGATTTTGCTCGTGTCGAGGCGAACTAAATGAGAAGAAATAAAGAAAGAAAATACAATTATTTTCACTAAGCGTGATGCATGCGAGTAAAAGCCGCATACCTTGGTAGAAACATTAGCCAGACAACAGCAAAGTGGAGTGTAGTCCCACTCCACTTTGCTGCTTTGGATTACCATTTCGAATTTTGAAAAGTCCTGACAAAATGTCAGGATATTTTACTTTTTATTCTTTCTTTTTCCGTTACTCATATACCTCTTTTATTTCCTATAAAACCCCCACAGTTCAAAATTCCAGACTAATGACAAGGCCAGACGGCAGGCCAAAGTGCCGGACGAATATGGCTATTTTTAATTTAATCAATAAACAAACGTGACTTTTTGCAATACCTACTTGCTGATAACGCTTGTGTTTTGATGTAGGCAAACTGAAACTGGGTCAACATTTGTATGTATCGGTAGCAAGAAATCGATTGTAGTTGATCTAACCGTCGCGCTTGTAGTAAGTAAGGATCAACGTTCAATGTCAGTCTCTGGTGATTTTTCCTGTGTTTACTTCGACAGGGGAATGAAGGTTCCTATATGCTCGTGTGTCTCTCCCAAGTCCCAAGGTTTAGAAGAGCATGTATTTTGGGCCTTAATAGAAACGATCACTCAGATGGGACTTAGGCCTCCTCTCTACGAGAGGGAGTGGGCTGTAATCCACCACGGGCCAAGTGTCAGTTGGCAGAAGTCATATGGCTTCGAATGTTTAGTTCTAAGATATGCCGGTTGACATATAAAAAAATCGCGTATCATTTTTAGGATGGCGAGAAAGGAAAATCGTCGTCGAGCGTCAATACTATTGCCGAAATTTGCGAAAAATCAGCCGCAGCCATTCGAAATTCTGCCTATGATAATTGTGAACAGCAAGTCTAACACGGTTATGACCACGTATATTGGAGCGGTGAGCATCATCTTCTGTCATCTATACAACACACAATACACACACTCACACACCATCACACATCATATCGAGAGCTTCCTCAAGGAAGAGTTAGGGCCGAAGGGTGTTGTGTATCGGCTATTCCGCGGAAGGCTACACGCAGTGCAACATGACGCCATCACTTCGTGTACAACAGTTTTATGTTTACATGGTTTTTTATTTGTAAGTATGATAGTCTGTAAGGTATTTGTGATATGGGTCTTTGTTACCCAAAAAAAATGATTTGAAATAGCGATTCAAAAGTGTCGCTTTTGAGAAGTACTTACATGAAAGGTGAAAACCCAATATTTATCTTTTTCTCGTTTCATAAATTCTTTTATTTAAGTTTTATCAGCAATACATTAAAAAGCAATTAATCAGAAACAAATAGTGTTTTTCAACAATCAATATTATTCCTTCTTTCCATTTCAATTTTGTGTGCTCAGGTGTTAGCTTGGCATCAATGACCGCATGTGGCAGGTATGCGCAGAACTACGAGAGTTCATTGACAAACTGTACTGGCTGTAATAAATTATAGCACAGACAATATTCGATATACAGGCTCAAATTAAAAAAGCTAACAAAACTACAGATGTGATGGGTACCGATATCCAACGACGATAAAACAAAATTTAAAAAATATTTTTATTTGGGTCAACGACCGCTGCTATTTGATACCACCACCACCACAATTTCAGCCGTAAGACCTCCACTGCTGGAAGGCCTCTCTGCATTTGGGGGGCTTTGCGGTAATCCCCACGCTTGGTAGGCGGGCTGGCGATCGCAGTATGGTGGTAAAATGCATAGAGAATGCTGCTGCCTGTTCTCTAGTAAGTCCCGTAGTCGTCTTTTACAACAGCCATGGAAAGAAATGAGATGGTGCTATTCTTTACGTCCGTCACCACACGAATTGGTACATGATTTCATATCTGTAAATAGGTTTGTACAAACACTTTTACACGTCAATCATATTTTAAAAACTAGATGAGGTCAACCCTTCCTATCAGACTACTCTTTGAAGAAAGGCCGAAACAAACTCAGAAGTCAGTCTCTCTTAAAGTCCAGACATAATCTTGGTGAGATCACTTGAAGACAAGAAAGAACCACACAGATTGTATGGACCTGTTCAGTCAGTGCACGCATCAGCAATCATACAGCTCAACTCAAAATTTATGGAGCTCAACTCGATTGATAGATAATTTTGTTACTTGAAGTTTGAGCCGATACAATCTGTTTTCTTTTGTTTCATCATGTTTAAATACCGAAAGCCATTACGTCTTAAAGTTTTAACAACAAAATATAAAAACTCATTTTTAAACTGATATTTCATAACTGCGGTCAATGCTCTCAAAATACTTTTTTTTTCGTACCTATTTAAAAAATTACTGAAATTGATCCAGTAGTTAATTATGAGCAAACTACTTTCAGGACTTGCGTCTATTCTGTTACACCGTGTATAGTAATAGGAGGGACAACGAGCGTAAATTTATTTGTATGTTTATCTGAATTCCAGCGAAAACCAACTACTACCCGCACAAGCAATAAAGGAGCTATAGAAAAAGAAAACGAAGCGGAATACGATTACGACAACTTACTGAACGAGTATTATGATGAGGCGGACAACGAATCTCGGTCCGAGAATGCGTATCACATACGTAAATCAGGTAAATTGCACGCTCTCTTTATAACGCAAACTGACGCATTGGCGATAGGTAATTGTGAAAGACATTAATATGCTGGTAAAACTATCGTGATTCATATATATGATCACGTGGTCCCCGTTAACATGACTCATTAAGTCGACATATGTACACGGACGTAAAAGATTCGCGGCGGGTTTTGATGCGGACTCTCCATGACCACCCGCCATATTCTCCGACTTAGCCCCTACTGATTTTAATGCACTTATTTGCAAAGTTAAAAAAGTCTACTAACTTTCACGACGACGACGCGGTTATGGCTGCCCTAGAGGAGTATTTTGAGTCATATTTATATGTAATCAAAGTGGGTCAAAATCGCGCTATAAGGAGTCGGTTACAAACAAACATACTAACATACAAACATACTTACATACAAACATACTTACATGCAAACATATAAACAAACATACAAGTGAAGCTAATATAAAGCGTGTAAAAAAGTATTGAGTATTGGAAGTAAGATGTGTTTTATTCTAAATGCATTAAGTAGGAGATTATGTAGAAAATGGGCAATGGAGAGAGCTATGCTTTGAATTTCCCTACGTGATCGAATCAGGAATGAGGAGTTCCGTAGGCGAACCAAGTTATCCGACATAGCTCGAAGAAGTGCCAAACTTAAGTGACAGTGGGCAGGGTATATTGCTTGCAGAACAGATGACCTATGGGGCCGAAAGATTCTGGAATGGTGACCGCGTACCGGACGGTGTAGAGTTTTATGGCCTCCCACAAGGTGGACCGATCACCTTGTGAAGGCCGCAGGAATCCGCTGGATTCGGGATGTTCAAAACCGATCGAGATGGCGGAGCTTGGAGGACGCTTATGTCCTGCAATGGACGTCTTTCGCCTGAAATGATGATGAAGATGATGGAGAAAATATTTGTGGTCCATTTTTTGCCTTTTTACACGCTTTATATTACTTCACTTGTATGTTTGTTTGTTTGTAACCGACTCCTTGTAGCGCGATTTTGACCCACTTTAAATGAGCAGATTTCATTCAAACTCAGTCAAAGACCGATGACAATGCAATAATTTCATAAATTTGTGCCATTATCCTTGCCAGGGTTACCAGGACAGCAAAAAAACTGTCTTCGAAAAGTACGCTGACATACGTCTCAAAATTCGAAACACCTTAAAAAATAGAAAATAAATAATAGTTTAAAAAAAACACGCTTCCATAGAAAACCAAACTAAAAAGTAGGAAATAATGAAAAAAAAGTTGGGGTGCCAATACAAAAATACCTTAAAAAGCACCCCACGCTTTTTTTTTCATTATTTTCTACTTTCTATTTTGGTTTTCTATGGAAGCGTGTTTTTATATTAATTCCAAGAGCTTTTTGATCTACCCTCGTAATATTAGTAGGATTCGAGAAATACAAAACAAACAAACTTATTTATGCTGCTGATTTAATTTATACCGTGCATACGTAAATAAAATATTCATCCCGATTTCTGAATCTTTCACTGAGCGTGGTTCGAAACGCACTTGATCGCTTTTTTTACTTATTATATGTCTTTTTATTTCAGTGATTAGTATAAAGGATTATGGTGTCGTAAGTTCGCTGAAGAAGCTATTTATACTGACAACTGATATTACTAATTGCTCCGACGTGACCGGCATTGGATTAGTAGCCGTGAAGTGTTTGTTAGAAGAGTACAACGGACAGCGTCAGTCCATGACAGAACTGATAGCACAGCTCTGGAGGGTCTTCCAAATATGGTTCTTTGTTTACTTAGGTGTTGCTATACCTATGTGGTGTACAAGAGGTAAATATTTTTGATTGATTATTTATTTAATATGATTATAAGTAAAAGCTGCATCTTCATTATTCTGTATGGCAGTTAGTGGCACTGCGGAACTGGGACCTACTGTTTTTTTTTTTTGTGGTTGGGAAGTCATTAAATGATATGTCAGACTTTTACTGACTAAACCCCACCCGTATTCCTTCAGTTGCCTATAGGCCACGGTAACTCTTTCGAACTGATCTCGCGACCCTGACAGGAACGTATCTACTGTTTACTGTGATTTGTCATTGTCAAAGCACACGGCGAATTGCAGCGACGTTCGTTACTGCTACGTACATATACCTAAGTAGGTACTCTAAGGGATATATAAGGTGTATCTATTCATACACGAAATATTTTAAGAGGTACACCTGCCGGCGTAGCATGACTAATTCTATATCTATTCTACCAAGAACAAAGTAAGTTCCTAATGTATTTTAATTCTGTAAAAATGTTTCTATCTCATCTAAAAAAAATAGTCACCATACTTGACATCGTATTCTTGTCGACTGAAGAATAGAAACATCTCTTCTTTTCAGTTTTACACAATTTTTCTATGATACAATCTATCATTTTGTCTTCTCTTCTGTCGACAAATTCCGTTTCTATAGCGGTCATGCTACGCTGCTCCGCGAGGGCAGACGTTGGCGGTCGTATCCTAAATGCAATATATTGAAGTAATTTTATAAAAGTATTCTTTTCTTAATTTTTTTTATAATTTAAATATATGTTGTTTAGTTTAATGTATTTTGCTTAGTTAGGTAATAGACTATTTGTAATTAAATTGTTAGGTTTGGAGCAGCCCCCAACGCGACGTATTTTTTTTTTTTGAATTATTAATACTTACTTAGGTACTTTGAGTTTTTTTTTAAATTATTCTTTATTTTTTAAAGGGAAATTAGGTATTTGTGTCGGGGTTTTAAAAAAAAATTAATTTAATATTTTACGGCCCGCGACACCGCGGCCATGCTCGTGCCGACCGGTCGCCGTCCTCGCAGCGTCAGGCGGGCCATTCATAGAATTTGGAGTAAAGGTTTTATGCAAAACGTCTCAAGCAGTTTAAAAATTATAATAATTACGAAAATTCAAAAACGCTTAGATAAAAAAAAAAATATTTTTGCTTCTATAGCTTCTTTACCACCTACAGGTGTACCTCTTAAAATATTTCGTGTATGAATAGATACACCTTATATACGTTGTGTAACGTAAACAAGAGATAAACTGTTCGCACATAGTGCACACGTATATCGTTGCTCGTAAAATATTAATTAATAGATTACGCTAATGGGTTACAATAATTGCGTAAACGTTATGCGCTGGCGTCTGTACCTAACGACAGTAGCTATCATGTAATTAGTCTCAAGGGAACGCAAAAGCAAGGGGCGTTGTTAGATACCGTGACCCTGGCACATGGGGAACTGAAGGAACACGGGTGGGTTTTAGTCAGTAAAAGTCTGACACGTCCTCCCGCTCCGCCCGGAGCGGGAGAAGTCATTTGATGATTTCCCATCCAAAAAAAAAGGGGGCGTTGTTATCAAATCAAATCAAATCAATAGTCATTTATTCAAACTAGGCTGAGAGTCAGCACTTTTTGAACGTCAAAGTTACAAAAGACATTCCCCCCAAAACGCCCGCCCTTCGACACTTCCTAGTGCTTTAGCTGGGAAAAAGAAGTGGCGGAACAAACTCCCCAGGTTAGGTGGTACCTACCTACACATATTAATGTGGTTTACCAGTTCTAAGAATAAACATAATTTTGATATTTACAATTTGATTAACAACCAAAGTGGTAGGCATATCGACGCGCAAACTGTAACCTAACCATGAATTCAGCACATGAATCTAGACCCACTAATCATTGAAAAGTATGCCGTCAAAATGTATGGAACAGTCTTTTTTTTTAATATCCTACTAATGATTACAACGCAGGGGGTTCAGAATCAAGTACTAAATCCATGGCCAGAGGTTGCACTGCCGCTGTTACAATAGCATCAATTGTTTTTTTTTTTTGGATATTTCCCTCCCTTGCTCTCAAATACCTACATCATTTGTTTTTTTTTTACTACGAAACATTCACCTACTTTTTTTTAGACAAACCCAAAAAAAATTTAATTTTATCAAGAGCAATCACAATAAAAACATAACACTTAGGTATATACCTTCATGAATATAATACTTACCTATAAATAGTATATTAGGTATATAGCGTGGCAAGGTCAGAATAGTACATAACAAACAACTGAAGTAAACATTGGTTTTAAAGTCAAGGTTTAGCATTGATTGCTCAGTGTCGATTAGGAAACAATGCGGAATTTAATAATAAGGAGGTGGCTGAAATCATTATGCTGAAAAATTTACGGATCGATACTACGAAAATAAATATGAATAGCTCTGCTTCCGTGAAGATGAGTTCTGACAGAACGGAAAAATGCCCGAGCAGTTACTGGCTCCACTGAACCGACTGTGTCGATATTCATACAATTTTATACTTTATGCTATCCTCATACAGTCCTTTTTTCAATGGCACTAGTAAACTGCTGGGGCATGTTTCTGTTCTGTCTGAACTAACCCTTTGTGATGATATTTAAGTACCTACTTCCAGTGCAGCCTAAAATCAGCTCCATTCCCAATATTGCTGGCAATAAAACCTCTATTCTCGCCACACAAGAAAAGATGTAGAATTTGATTAGTTGTTGCAAAGTCCGTATGCATAAACACGCCGTAAGGCCACGTACGCACGACTCTAGACTTCGAGCCTTTTGAGCACACTAAGTCTTGCATAATTGAGTAGTCTTTAAAATTATGACTCGAGGATTCGAGTCCTTTGCCACACTAACTGGATGGACACTTTGTTGGATTCTTAATGCTCGGTTCAACACCGAGAGTTGAAAATCCTGTGTGCTATAAAATCCCACTGCGATATTTTTACGTCCATGCGAACGTTGCCTTGTGTTTATGCATACGGACTTTGCAACACTAATCCCAGTGCGTCGGAAAAACCAAATGTTCGATTTTCAACTCTGTGTACGCAAAAAAATCACGCCGCAATATTTTTACGTCCTTCCGAACATAATAGGGGGCGGGAACCACAGAACACATGGCAAGTTTATAGGCAGGTTTCATTATTGGATAAAAATATCTGAAATGATTGATTAACTTCACTCTTTTTTCTAGGTTGGTGTTGTTGTTGCCTTTGTTGTAAGTTTTTCAAACCTCGACAAACTATAGAAGAAGTATTTGATTGCATACCCGCCAGGTGTATTTAAAAACAAGCACGGAGAAATACGATACGAGCCTAGTGAGCGAGAGAAACAATGTTACGAAAAATTTGAGCATTTCATTAAAACTTTGTAGTGTTGGGATTCGATTATTTTTACAAAAGTATTTAAACGTTTCAGTAAAGTTGGTCCCTATTTCGTATAAATTCGCCTGTAATCACATCTACCCTACAAATCCCTTCTGTTCCCAGAAGGGATTTGTAGGGTAGATGTGGAATATTAGCGACCTCGTAAATGATTTATTACTATTAATAAGCTAAGATAAGATTGAAATTATCTAATTGTCACATATACTAATTAGTATATGTGACAATTAGATAATTCTCCTCTCTAATGATGGTTTTTGCGACCAATTTTAACTTAACTAATATGATAAAGGCAAAAGATACAGATTTGGATGAAATTTGACATATGGGTAGACCATGAACTGGATTATGACATGGAATGTCGAATGTTTTATCCCGATATTCCTATGGGATCAAGACATGCGAGTGAAATCCTGCGGCGCAAGGAACCATGATTTCAATTTTGAAGGAAAATAAAACCGAACGTATTGTTGTGATGTGAATTCGCAACAATCTTGTCCATTTAAGCGACTAACTTATATTCCGCCCACTTCCATACAGCTTACTATTTCTTTTTTTTTTGTTTGAAGATGATCTCAATAACCGTCCCGGAAGGTTTCGGAGTGGTATGAAAAAGTTTTTTTTTTACAACTTTGACATGCTCTAACATTGGACTCCCCCACCCACCACTGTAGCAGCTGATGTATGATTTTCAGCCAGTATGAAACTACTTTTTTAAATTAACGCCGCTGCCTGAACTATTTGACCTTGATATTTTGACAACCTTTACTCTGACGTGTAAAGTGATTTCCACCTTATGGAGATAAAGTAATTACGTGGTCGACTATGCCATCGACATTTCTCCAATTCCGTTATAAGTAGTGATACTTCAAATGACACTCTGGAACCTTGTGATCTTAACCAACGAGGCAGTCCCAATAATATACTATACAAAAAATTCGAGTGTTACATTGACATTTCAAAGTTCATTTGGAAACATTCTATCAATCGACAGATTTCCAGAATTCTAAAATCTTTCCGGCACCCAAAAGAGCCAGGGATAGAAGAGGTCTAAGTGCATGATATTTAAGTAGGTAATAGAATGACAGACTTACCTCTAAAATCTGATTAGCTTTGGAGAAGTCATTATGGTAAAGTGCGAGCGCGACGAGACTAGTCGGTTTTGCCAACATTATTGATATGAAGTCGATACCATTGCCTTTCTTCGATGGATATGCTGGAATTTAATAGTATTACACTTTATTACAGACTGGATTTCGAATGTCAATTTGGACTGTTATCTAAAGTACACAAAACTCACTTTCATCTGACACAGTTGATGCAAACATAACTTGCTCCACCTCATGTTTAACATGGTTTGCATTCTTACGTCTGGTTTTAGGTTTCTTCCTGAACACTTTCAAATCCATCTCCCGAGCTTCGTCCTCGCTGCTCTCGTCTACTTCGACATAGTCTAAACAGAGCTTTAGCGGCAAAGGGCTAGTATCAGGGGACAGTGTGGACACCAATTGCAACTTCCAAATAGAGTGGTTCACCACTTTCACCAACTTCTTCAGCCTCATCGTAATCTCCTGCTCATTGTCAACTTCTACATTTTCCTCCAGCTTCTCCAAACATAATTTCAAAGTATTTAGTACAAGCTGGGTGGTGTATGAGTTGCACATAAATCCTGCATTACTGTTGCCACCATTCTTAGAATTTGTTGCTTGCTTTTTAGCATAGAAATAGGAACAATCAGAATGAGCCCCACAAGGGTAGTCCCGGCTGTGCTCATGACACGAAAAATAGTCATATCTCAGAAAAAGACAAGAGAAAATATTTTCAATTACTTCTATACAGCTCTGCAATGGTTGAATTGACAAAACAAGGCGTTTAAGTTCATCCAAAGATGATTCAGTACCTTGCGAGCCTTCTACACCCTCAGATGAGTTTACTATTGTATCAATTATTTTAGTTATTGCACAGTAGCTGTTATAAGTCATTACGTCCCAGTTAGAGCCACATTTTTCTTGAGTTTTGTTATTAATCTTATTCTTCAAAGTTTTCAGCTCAGCTAGAAAGTCATTGTTTGTATTCAAAAGTCTCGAAACTTTATACCTATCTACTTTAGCAAGTCTACATACTTGAGATATCACGGCTAGAGCACTCTGTGCCAACACTTGACTAAATATAGAAGTTGTCATTATTTTACAATTGTTTTCCAAACAAAATTTTATGATAGTCAATTCTCTTTTTACTTCGGTTATATAAAATTGTAGGTGGTCATCAGCAGTGGTGTATGTATCCAAAATAGAAAATATGTTAGTGAGCTGATGAACCAGAGATGTTAAATCAAATGTTTCAGCACTGTTGGTGAGATCTATGAGCACCATGATGAGAATTTGTTTGGTGAAGTTATTAATTTTGAATGTGACATTCTTCATATCATGCACTTGTTGTTTGTAAACCTGGGCTGCTTTCAACAGCCAGTGTGTTCTGTCTTGGTAACATAGTTCAAGCATATATTCTGGTGTCAGTTTGAACTCTTTCTGTGGCTCATTCTTCTGCATTAGATCTGAAGTTATATACAAAAGCTCTGGTTTTTCATGTGTTATGAGGCTTAGCAAGATCTGCTTTCTATACTGTCTGTAATGTTCTTCAGAAATATGCTGCAGTATTTGGTTGACAAAATGTGGTAAGTAAGTGTCATTCCATCGTACTAATGATATCAATGTGATAAGTCTATCTATAGAATTAGTCTCAGTCAATTCATATTTTAAGATATCCAAATAAAGCATTTGTATTGTGTTAAGATTTGGGTCATCTTTGAGAGTATTTTGTTGTATGTAAGACAGAATTGTAGCTGTTGTCACAGGATTATTTTTCAAATTTACTTTTATAAACTCTATTGTTTCATTGCTGAATTCTTTACATGGTTTTGATTCTTCTATGTCATAATATATTTGTATGATTTCCTGAGAACAATAAATTATTAATTTTAATATATTTTAATGAAACAGAACGTTAAATAAGTGTAGATGCTATTTTATTTATACATAATTCAAACGTACGTCATATACTTCTGGAGAAAGTTGGTCTAGAAGCTTTAAAATGTATATAAGTTCTTCTTCCTTCATCTTGAGAACTTTTTTTTCTGAAACAAAAAAAATAATATTGGCAATTTAAAAAATATTGTGGTGGCACCCAGCTTCTTACAGAGAGCCAGTGTTCCAGAAGTGGGAAAATGATAGGTTGATTACACTTACACCATACTATTATTTGAATTCAAAACAATTAATAATTATGATAGCAAGTAGGCTGGATAGCGAGTTTGTGAACCACTGCTGCAAGGTTTCAGCTGGGCCTGTCACCTTGCAGCAGTGATATCATAATCTGTTCCTGTTTTTGTCTTTGTATGTTACTAACATAGTTTGTAAGTACAATGTTACTAACACTATGAGTCTTGTTGCTCAAGTTAAATGATTAAATAAAAATAAAAAATATCTATACCATATCTCTTATAGTTAACTAAAGAGTATCATATTACTTACCCAGTAACTGGGTTGTGGAGGTCAGCAGTCTTTTACACGCTTTTATTAGGTCGACCTGTATGTAACTAACTATGTAACGGAATCTAAGGTAACTAATTTAACCATCTTCCAAGGATCGTAGCATCATGAAAATTGGCAACTGTATGCAGTTCTGATGACAATACAATAATATGGTACTGTCGAACTGATCTGATGATGGAGCCGGAAGTTATGAACTGGAACTTCATGATGGAACATCGTATCATAGCTGTGGTTGAACTTGTTAGAAAAGTTTTGTAATGAACTTTGACCACGATTAGGTTTCAAGGTCTGATGATGAAGCCGGAAGATAGGCACTGGCATTCCATGATGAAATATCGTATCATAGCCATGTTTGGACTTGTAAGAAAGGTCTTGTAATGAACTTTGACCACGATAATGTTTTTGGTTTTTACGTGCAATTATATTACGTTGTCCCGTTCAAAATGACACTTGAGAAAAATATGATATAAATAAAAAGAACAGCAATTGTGAACTGATATTTTATTATTATTACAAATACGCACCGTCGTCGTTATTAATGACAGCATTCCATCGTTCTGGAAGCTTCTGCTCACCGTGAAACAAACCCCTTTCAGAACCTTCCCTTATGGCAGCTATGAGAGCTTCCTGAAGCTGATCCCAGTTAGCGTAACGAGTACTCTTGAGCTGATGTTTAAGAGGACCAAAGCAGTTGAAATCACACGGATTTAAATCCGGCGAATAAGGTGGATGATCCCACAGCTCATACCGTCGTACTTTAAGAAATTCCCGAATTAGGGCCGCTTTGTGTGCTCTGGCATTATCATGAAGAAGCACTGGATGGCGGAAGTTTTTATCTCGTAACCACTGAGTGATGTTGCTAGCCAGGAAGTCTCTATAGATTTCAAAATTAACCATTTGTCTTTCTTCGCAAAGGCCACACCGTTGAAATCCATTGCCAGAATCAACATCCTCTTCCGCTCTCCCATCTTCTGTGCTGGTATCACTGGTGCTTTTTCACCTTTTCCAAGCCAGGACTTACACTTGTCTCTTGTAGGAGGGGAGTAAAGAGACAACCAAGTTTCGTCTATGGCAAGAGTCTGTTTCAGCCAGTTGGGGTGTTCATTTAGAAGCAGTAGGTTATGGCGGGAGCAAAACCAACGCCGTTCCATTTCTTTATGAGTGAGTTCGTGTGGTACCCGCTTTCCCAATTTCTTTGTCAACTGCAGATCTTCAGTTAGAATATGGTACACAGAGGACTTAGGAACCTGAACTCTGTAGGCAAGCTCCCTCACAGACCATTTTCTTGAATCGTCAAAAAGATACTTCAAAACCCTCACACGATCCTCATGATCTGGAGCTGTGTTGTGAGGCCCACCACGAGCCTCTTCGATGCTGGTTCGGCCATGTCTAAAGTGACCAAGCCATCGCTATACCGTCCTTAGAGGATAAGCTCGTCGACCTATTGCGGCTGTAAGCTCACGGTGGATGTCAGGTCCTGAACGTTGAAGCAAAAAACCAAACTTTATGAAAACATGTTGTTCAATATCGCTGACAGAATTAATTAAATTTTCGAGATCCATTCCGAAGTAGACAATTTGAACGCGCGGTGTCACTGATAGCTCTTGAATGACTGATTCGGTCGCATAGATAGTTGATCGAATAAACATTAGAAATTTCGAGAAAACTCAAGATTATGAGGTGTCACTTTGAATGGGACAACGTAATAAAAGCGTGTTTTTCTATTGTTTTTAAACTATAAATTTATTTTATATAAAATACTGGTACTCATCTGCATCTGGTTATCTAACCAACCAACTTGGGTAAAAAGCTAGGCAGAAGACCTCTTATATATATATAACTATTATTTTGTTTCCTTTTTCATTTTAAATAGCCATAACTAACTAGGTATTTCAGAAGCAATAGGTCAACAAATTTAATATCAATAAAAACTACATTTTACACAGGAAGACCAAATCTTTAGGTACTTCTGATAAACAACTAATGCATTATTTGCTTAGGTCAATATTTGCTTATATAACGACTGATAGACAAAATTAACTACCTTGTTAAGTAAACATAAGTATGCTGTGTTATCTGTTCCTCTGAACTTATAGGTCACAAGTCATTGACTGGATCAATTAGACTGTTACTATGAGGTAGAACTTGTAATGCTCAAAATATATATACTTATGACTTGCTACTGGTCAATGGGATCTCATAGTGTGCTATATTACACCAGTAAAACCTGTCTTCTATATTTAAAAGTTAAAAAAAAACTTTGTTCGCTAACAATGAAATAATCCTTGAAACAAAAGTTTGGTATAACAGTTTTATAGGTACAACAAAACAATTTACTATGGTATTTTTGTAAAAGCAGTAGACAAAGGTTTGTAATTGTATATCAAAACATAATCTAAGAATAAAAGTAGAGATATGAATCATTCTTATCCTAACATAACTGACACTATTTTCTTTTTATCAAATGTTGAGTAATTTTAACTTTTACATACTTACTTTACAATCAGTACTTTAATCGAACTATAAAAAATAGCATTAGCTTTTGAGTTCTTAGCGTTATGTAAATAAACATAAATAGTGGTAGATAACAATAACAATAAAACTTACCTTTTCTAAACAATCACATAAGTCTATCCTGGTAAAACCATTGTAAAACAAATCTTTGTCGAAGTAGTTACTGGAATAATGATTGTTTGCTAATTAGTAAAAACTTAAAGCATTCGAAGTTTTCAATCTCTGAAAATAACACAAAGTGCAGATTATAGACGGACATTTGACATCACGTTGACATTTCCCATTCCCATATTTGTTTTCCATGTTTGTAGAGACGAGCAAGAAACATTTAGTTTTAGTCGAGTACTAGTTTCAGTCCTTAATTATAGCTTGGCAAAAAAGAGTCTGTCATGGTAACCATTGGAACTAAAATATTTTTTTGGTGGCCACACTGCTTTGTTTATCATCAACAAGTAGCTTAGCTGCCATTGTGTTATGTTCCTAGTTGTATTTTAATTATTTCTAATTAACTATCAATTATTAATGTTTTACAACATATAAAAAATGAATAAAACAATAAGGAGTAGTGGTGTGAGCTGTGACATACTAAGTTTTCGTAAGAAATTTGGCGGAATCTGAAGCGGAACAAATTTTGTTTCCGATTGACAATGTTTACGAAAGAACTGCCGACAAGACAGGTATTTATCCAAGAAATTTATCTTTTATTCAATGCCAGTCATTGTTTTTCCTTTCTAATACTAAGTTTTATCGGTATTATAAGTCTCAAGCCATTTTATTGTTTTATTTACTAATAGATTATTGAGGTTATGTTTTCTAGTTTGACAAATCGCGTGTACATTAACTCTTGATGTTTGATACTTGAAATTGAAAAAATTACCTACATGGAATTAATATGATTGTCTTTATGTTTTTTCAAGGTAAATCTCACAGTACAATTAGAGAAATTGTTAATGAAGGTGAAAAAAATTAAGGATTTTTTCTACACCTGGAGGAACACCAAAACAGTTGGCGGAAGCAAGAATTAGACGATTTTGATCTGTGTGCAATTAGACAAAAATTTCAACACTATAACGAAACAGGCAAGTAATTTATTTTTTTTTTTTTTTTGTTAATGCCATCATCGCATACCACAGTAAAAAAAGTACAATTTATATTTATTATTTTTCAGGTGCCTATTCTACGTAATATATTACCTATAGTTTGAGGAGACGGGTTGTAATGGGAGCCGTAAAAGTGTAAGAAAGATTTTTACACTATTTAGATTTCAGAAATAAGAAATGTAAAACTGACACATCAGTGTTAATGGAAAAAATCTATCATAGCACCGAAAAGGAATACAAGAATTATGTTATGTCACGTTTTTCTTTTTAAATAAAATCTAAATTTTAGCGTGTTATTTAATTTTCATTGTCATGTGAATAGTGATAATGTTATGTACCCCACATAGACATATCTGACGCCTTCATTAGTCAACTGTTCAAGTTTATTCGATATTGCCCGTACCTTTTGAATGCGACATGTTATAGGTACTCTCTGACTTCCGATTAGTTTCCGACAGTAAGCAGCTGTAAGTCGCCTTCTTGTCGACTATAAACTGTCAGCATTAACAGGATTCGTTCAGTATCATTCATGTCACTCATGATACAGGCATACCAACCATCGAATGGTTGTGAATACCCTAGATGGTGGCCGCAAATGCGATTGCTGAACATTATGTCTTGTGTATCGGGTTCAATCGACAATCCCTGAGTGTAGGTAATTTAATTAATTTTTAAACTGAATAAGTTTGCATTATGTTATTATGATGGCACTCTTAGATAAAAGGTTATTCCAGCGAAATAATGCGCAATCTACTAAATTCAATGAAAGTAAAAGACTGTGTGCCTATCAAGTCTTGAAATCTTGACTGATGAGAATTTCCGGGATCCCGTGTTTGTGGATTAAAACAACAAGTATCTTACCACTTTTAGTCCTAGTATACAGGGTGGCCATACCTGCTAAGCAGGCGCCCTCATTTTTTCCAGACTCTTTTTTGCCAAGCTGTAGTTTATCTCCAAAATCGACTCCCGCTAATTGGACGCAGTTAAGCAGAAAAGACACAATCCACACCCAGAACGTTGCTTTTGAAATATCGACCTTTGTAGTTCAAGAGGTTTACTTTTTTGTCAGTGAAATATTAACATGTTTTTTTATTAGTAATGGTATAGCTTGGCAAAAAAGAGTCTGTCGTGGTAACCATTGGAACTAAAATATATTGTTGGTGGCAACACTTCTTTGTTTATCATCAACAAGTAGCTTATCTGTCATTGTGTTATGTTCCCAGATAAATTTTACTTATTTCTAATTAACTATCAATTATTAATGCTTTTGCACATATAAAACATGAATAAAACAATATGGAGTAGTGGTGTGAGCTGTGACATACCAAGTTTTCGTAAGAAATTTGGCGGAATCTGAAGAAGAACAAATTTTGTCCCGACACGACAAGTATTTATCCAAGAAATGTATCTTTTAGTCAATGCCAGTCATTGTTTTTCCTTTCTAAGACTAAGTTTTATCGGTATTATAAGTTTTAAGCCATTTTATTGTTTTATTTACTAATAGATTGCTAAGGTTATGTTTTCTAGTTTGACAAATCGCGTGTACGTTGACTCTTGATGTTTGATACTTGAAATTGAAAAATGTACCTACATGAAATTAATATGATTGTCTTTATAGTTTTTTCAAGGTAAATCTCACAGGACAATTAGAGAAATTGTTAAAGAAGGTGAAACAAATTAAGGATTTTTTCTACACCTGGAGAAACACCAAAGCAGTTGGCGGAAGAAAGAATTAGACGATTTTGATCGGTGTGCAATTAGACAAAAAGTTCAACACTATAAAAAACAGGCAAGTATTTTTGGTTAATGCTATTATCGCATACCACATACCACAGTAAAAAAAAATATAACTTATATTTATTATTTTTCAGGTGCCTATTCTACGTCATATTTTACCTATAGTTTGAGGAGACGGGTTGCAATGGGAGCCGTAAACGTCTAAGAAAGATTTTTACACTATTTAGATTTCATAAATAAGAAATTTAAAACTGAAACATCAGTGTTAATGGCAAAAATCTATCATAGCACCGAAAACGAATACACGAATGATGTTATGTCACGTTTTTCTTTTTAAATAAAATCTAAATTTTAGCGTGTTATTTAATTTTCATTGACATGTGAATAGTAATAATGTTATGTACCCCACATAGACATACCTGACGCCTTCATTAGTCAACTGTTCAAGTTAATTCGATTTTGCCCGTACCTTTCGAATGCGACATGTTATAGGTACTCTCTGACTTCCGATTAGTTTCCAACAGTAAGCAGCTGTAAGTCGCCTTCTTGTCGACTATAAACTGTCAATTATTATACTCTTTGCTGTCAGCATTAACGGGAATCGTTCAGTATCATTCATGTCAAATTTGATACAGGCTTACCAACCATCGAATGGTTGTGAATACCTTAGATGGTGGCCGCAAATATCGGGTTCAATCGGCAATCTCTGAGTGTAATTTAATTAATTTTTAAACTGAATAAGTTTTCATTATGTTATTATGATGGCACTCCTAGATAAAAGGTTATTCCAGCAAAATAATGCGCAATCTACTAAATACAATGAAAGTAAAAGCCTGTGTGCCTATCAAGTCTTGAAATCTTGACTGATGAGAATTTCCGGGATCTCGTGTTTGTGGATTAAAACAACTAGTATCTTATCACTTTTAGTCCTAGTATACAGGGTGGCCATACCTGCTAAGCAGGCGCCCTCATTTTTTCCAGACTCTTTTTTGCCAAGCTGTATATTAACATATTCTGTTAGAAGTACTAGTTGAAAACCAGAATGTTTGAATTGTTTATGCTGAAAAAAAGAAGCGCCATACCATTGGTTCTAAAGTTTAAGTATATGAAACATAAAGCTGTTTTTAGCTAGGTCGTTTTCACTGATTGTAGCAGCCTTGGCTGGAGGCCTAAATAGGTAACTTTTTAGAACTCGCCGGGCTACGATCCTTTTAAGTAGTAAGAATCTTTCAGGTTAACTACGAGATGTCCCACAAAAAAAAAAACTGATTGTAGTATGTATGGTTTGGGTCCTTTTTGCTGAACTACGTCCAATTCACGTAACGAAATAGTTAAGTTTCTAGAGCACATTATGTATGAGCGCTTCTACTGATACACAGTACTTGAACTTAACTGCATGGCTACCCCGCTACATGGTCGGCGCGGTGAAATTAAGTGAACTCTTTGATTCAAAACAAATGGATAGGGCATCAATTCATCATTCATCACACAATCAATTTTAAAACAACCTTGTCAAATTAGTCGTATAAGGTTCTTCTCTCATGTCATCTATAAAAGTAACAAATTGATCTAAAAAAAATTACACATCACACAACAAATAAAGGACGGATTTACATTCAAAATTCCAACGCAGGCTTTGGTCAGCACTAGCAACACAGACATTATCAGTATTGGCAGATTTCAAAAAGCATTCGTTGGGCTTGTATGGTATTTATATTCTGTAATTCACTGACAGTGACAGACGCGGACAGAGCGTATTTTGGCGAATTTCGCCGATTATTTTGTTTGTTTCAATTTATAAATTGACGATTTCCGTTTTGTGTTTGCAGTGAATGAAGAATTATTGACGTAAAATCACCTTTATCTTTTGATAGTGGCGTCAATACAGCTATTATGAAACTATTGTCAAGATGCAACTTTATAAAACACGTCTCGCTTTTATACCGACCCAATATCAAACATGACTACGCTGTCTCGATCCGAGAATATGTTACCGTCCTCTCTAATACAGGGCGAAGGATAAAACATCCCTTACCACTTTCATCTGTGTCATGTTTGTACTATTCTGACGACAAGAAACAGTTTCTAACCTTGGAGAAAAAGGCCCTTGCACTAAAGGATGCATTTGAGCACAAAAAAGAACAATTAAAAGACACAGAACACCGGATCAGACAAAGAGGTGAAGAGATTGTAAGGGATATAAAGCATCAAAAGGATGTAACTGGACAAAAACTGAGAGTGAAGAAGGAGTATATCATAAAAGATATACTAGAAACCAAAGCTAAAGTGAAAGAAAGGATTGAAGAAGTTGTCGAGGTATTTATTTACAGTTTCCAAGTTTAATGGATGTTTGCCCTGTGCCTTGTCACCTGAGATAAGCCCAGAAGATTGATTGCTTATGAAAAGATTCTTGACTATGTTTATGTTTACTTGTTAGCTATTTTAGTTTTTCATCATTATTTCAAGCAGAGATATAACAGCAAATATTTTTTGCATGATCCAAATAATGAGAACACTTAAGAAGTAAAACCTATTTCTGTAAAAAAATAATAACACTGACTGAAATTTGGGTTACCAACTTTTTACTCTATGCTAATTTATAAATAGGGAAACCCAGGATTAATGCCTGCATTGACAGATATGTGATACCCACATTTTTTTTATTACCTTGTGTCTTTCTAATAAATCATCTACCTCCTTATTTAGAGAAAATCACTGCAACTTTGGTTTTACTTTGAACTGATTCTATCTTTAAAATGGTTAATCAAACAACATCTATTTATTTACAGAAAGAGAAAGTGTTCACCATACCTAACATCTTATGTTTCACAAGGATAGGAATGTCACCCTATTTGGGATACACTATAATTCAAGAGAACTATAATGTTGCACTTGGTTTACTGGTGTTTGCTGGTGTTACAGATCTGGTAAGATTTATTTTTGTATTTATGTTAGTAAATGTACTACTTACACCCGTGGTTAACATGTAAGTAAATGTAGAAAACACACTGAACTAAACAACCTTGAAGGTTTCTACTGCAAGGCTAAGATAGTAAGATCCCTTTTATTCTCACTTTTGTTAATATGGACCAATCTACTAAACCTGTGTTTCCCAGACATTGCTCTGCTATGGCCCAGTAATTTTCACACTGCCCCTTCGTGACCCACTTAATAGTTTTAACCCCCCCTCTGGTTCTATGTTAAATTAAATGTTTTTACTATAACTTTGAAAGCAGTGGTGGTCGTGGGTTCAAACCTAAGCAGGCATTTTTTGTAAATTACTTCATCACCACTGCTTTCAAAACCGTGGAAAACATAATGAGGAAACCAGCATGTCTTAGAACCAAAAATCTAAAATATGTGACACCAACCAACACGCACTGTGCCCGCGTGGTGGATAATAGCCCACTCCCTGCTTATTTTAAAGTCTGCCGCAAATGATGAGAGTTTTGTCCTGAATTTCCATTTCAAGTCGGTTTCTATATTTATTTTTAGGTAAACTCGTGTTGAAAACCCACCTTCACATTTATAGGTTGAGACAAAAGGCGTTATTATTGCTTGATTAAATAATTTTATACATTAGTGGATAGTATTATTTAAAAGACAATGTGCATCTGGATTGAGGGCCCATTTTTTGAAACCTTGCGTACCAAAATAAGATTTATAGGGAAATTAGTTAAAAATAGTAAAAACTTAAAGCAAAGGGTCATAAATTTCTTAAACATGAATTAAAACTGGGGGTCTAAAAAGGCCACTTTGGTGGAATCATAATAGGAAAATATTATGAATCATATTAAATTTCGTAAAATGGTCACAAACTGACAATTCATAATATGTACTGCGTACAATTCATTAAACACAATTCATCTATTTGACAGTTTTGTATGGAGATTCGTAAAATGGTCCACCTAATATGAATTGCTTTATTGAAGTTTAATGTCAAATAGCAGAATCATAAGAAGTTAGTCAAGAGGAACATTTCACAAATCATATTTGGGATTTTTTGAAAAAATATCGTAATAATGGCAAATTTAGGCCTTCAGAAAAATTTTTTGAGCACGCTCGTGATATGTAGTCCATTTTAAGTCACCAATGAATTGTGGCACTTCGAAAAATAAACATAGCGTTTCAAATGTGGGACCTCCAGGTTTTTTCGGTTATATAGGCTATGTTATAATGGTTATAATGTCGTGATAAGGTCCATGAGCTGGAGCCATACATATGTACTGCCGCGCTGGCATGAGTACTACCTACCTTCAAGAATAGTAATGAAGTAGTCAGTTTAAAGGTAGTTCCAAATAGACACTACCATCTAGTCTGTCCCGTGTGGTGCCGGACATAAAGAATAGCACCACCTCATTTCTTCCCGTGAGTGTCGTAAAAGGCGATTAAGGATTTACTAGAAAATGGGCAGCAGCGTTCTCTATGCATTTTACCATCATACTGCGATCGCCAACCCGCTTGCCAAGCGTGGCGATTATGGCAAAGCCCCCCAAATAGGAGGAGGCCTATGTCCAGCAGTGGACGTCTTGCGGCTGAGATGATGATGATGATCCATCTAGTGTTGTGAATGTTACAAATTATTACAATCTTTTCATATTTTAGGCACTGAGTAGATCCAATTAGTACTTAAGCATCTGGATCACACAGCAGGCTAATATGGGCGCACACCATATACACAACACAACATATATACAACGATTAACGATTAAATATTGATTTAAGATAAATAAGTATTTACTTACTCTGTATTAAAAACAATCCAACTTACATGAAATAAACATACAACCTACCTTCAAGAATAGTAATGAAGTAGTCAGTTTTAATGAAGCAGTTCTAAATGGACACTACCATCTACTCTTGTGAACGTTACAAATTACTACAATCATATAATCATATTTCACAGGCACTGAGTAGATCCACTTAGTACTAAAGCATCTGGATCATACCACAGGTTACCAAGGGCGTACCCTCTATGAAACACCAAGTTAGTGTATAAAACAGTGTGATAGCTGTAGGTACCAGTAACTTTCTTCTCAGAGTAGTCACTTAGGAAACGCCGAACTCATCTAGTTTAAAAAAATATCATTGACATGTAAAAGTGTTTGTACAAACCTACTAACAGACATAACAGGCGAAATGTGGGTGTACTATAGGTTCACCTCTGCCTAAACCTTCGGGGAAACAAGGCGTGATGTTATGTTATGTTGTGTTACTAACAGAAATAAAATCATTTATCATATAACTCGTAACACTTGTCCCAGTTGAAAAAATACTTATTCAAAAGTACACACTATTCACACCTAGCTTATTTTTGTAATTTGCACCCGGTAAGTAATAAACATTTCCAGAGGAAATATGTAGGTATATTTATTTTCCATATCATACAGCCCATTCACAGACAGACAGATGGACGGACCAATGGACAGCGGAGGCTTAGTTATAGGGTCCCGTCCTGGTTACTCTTTGGTAACAGAACCCTAATAAAAATCTACAACCTACGGGGGACATAGGCCTTATATTACTTTACTTTCACTCCAATTTTATTAGGTAGTGTGTATCTATAAAATAAGACATACATTTTATCTTTATACCTATTATTTAAATAAAACAATACACAAAGTTAAATTATTTTAATAATATTTACAATTCTCATGTTGTACTGTATAAAAATCTAGCAATAATCAATTAATGAAACTAACATAAACACTATAGTTAATCAGTTTATTTTTCTATGAATATTTTGTGTTGCTGCTAGTCACGGAGCTGCAGAAGCAAACAATGACTGCTTGGAACAACTCCACCAGGCTAAAAAAGAAAATGTGTGGTTTTTAAGAAAGTCAAATCATCAGTCAATAATTAACATAACTACTAAATAAAATGAAATTGAAAATAATAATATCATTGTTTAAGACACCCTAAGAACAAAAGTGATGACAGGTTGGCAACAATAGTAGACTTGGAGCCCAATAGCTTCTTTAGTTATTGTTTAGTTAAATGGTAAAATATAGTTTATTTTCCTCTTTGTATTTCGTTATGTATTTCATGAATGTTAACGATAGTGGGTACTCAATTTTATATCGAGCCAGAGGGCACCTAAAACACGTTATATAAATAACATCATAATCATTTTCAATCGTCATCATAAGTCTTAGTCGCAATAGCTGTAGGGTTAGAAAACTCCACTCACTGCGGTATCTTGATTGCTGAGTTCCACGAGTCAAAGCCGCTGTTGTAACATCGGCCGGGGTAGAGCTTGGTGCTGGCACACGAGTCTCGCCAGAACTAGACACTGCAGTGATCTCGATAAAGGGTTCAACAACGACAGAACTCCCATTATCAATGCAGAAAGACGAGCTCGAGCAGAATGTTCTTCCATTGTGTCTCGGACCAGTTGCACGCCATTCTATGCCTATAAATTATTACGTCCAATTAAATACCTTTGCACAATGATACAATTAAATATTGATTGAAGATAAACAAGTATTTACTTACTCTGTATTAAAAATGACCCAATTTACATGAAATCATTTAAGTTTTATTTTGTTGATGTAACCACAGATTATTATGACCACAGAGTAATTATGACGTACACATTTCTGAAGAGAAAATTTTTATGTATTTGTCAAGGAACTTATACCCGACCCCTGGAATGTGCATTGTCAATTTGACACCATTATAAAAATAAACCTTATGTATATGTTACTAAGTTCTATTACAGACAATCACTTGGCCAGAGAGAAATTCGGTCCGAGAGAGAAAGCGTTGCGAGAGCCCTGTGTCTCTTTCTTGTAGTCCGGGAGCCAGCAACAGATTTTCATGACCAATTTCCTCTTAAGCGGTAGTTAGTAAAATGCATCAGAGTAAAGAATTATAAAGCCTCGTGAACGTCAGCTGGCGCTCGGTTGGGGGGATGAGCGGTTGTAGCCTCCCAAACACGAAGAAAAAAAAATACATTCACTCATTTCCTCTCAGCTAAAAATTTGTCAAATTGTAGCTAATCTAATATCTCAACGAAAAAAAATAATCAGCTGGTTACAACATGGTGTATTGTATACGTCAGCTGGTGTCTCGAACATGAATTTTTTATTTAATTTTCAGTGATTTCCTCTCAAACAAAAATTTTCCTGATGATAGCTTATATGTAACCAACATAGGAACTATGTTGAGTGACACCACCTTTCGGTTTGCTACAAGCCTGCGTCTGGGCGCTCCTTGCGTGGCTCTGCATCGCTGCCAATGCGGTGAAGGTGTCGACTGCCTCGGTCACCATGGCCTATCCTGCAGTAGAAGCGCAGGGCGGATGGCACGGCACGCTAGCATCAATGACATCATCCGTCGTGCTCTTGTCATCGCCGGGGTGCCAGCAGTTCTAGAACCCAATGGCTTGGCACGTGACGATGGGAAGAGACCAGATGGGATGACCATAATGCCCTGGAAGTTAGGTCGGCCTTTGGTGTGGGATGCAACATGTGTCGACACCCTTGCGCCATCCCATCTTCTTAGCACGGCGGGCTGTGCTGGAGCGGCTGCTGCAGGTGCGGAAACCCTCAAACGGCGCAAATATTCTAACCTAATTGGAAATTATATGTTCGAGCCGTTTGGGGTTGAAACTCTAGGGCCATGGGGTCCGAGTGCCCACATAATATACCGGGACATTGCCAAGCGGCTGGTCGACTCTTCACGTGACCAGAGGGCTGGCCTATTTTTTGGTCAAAGAATCAGCATTGCCATACAACGTGGCAATGCTGCCAGCCTTTTGGGCACGTTTCCTGTTGACAACGATGCAGACGAATTTTTTGATGCTTTATAATTATTTATTTTTATATATACATGTACATTTTTTTTTTCTTTGGATTTAAACTTAGATTCTAAATTATGTAAATATTGTAAGATATTGTATATAAAAGTAAAAGATTTTTCCAAGCTTATATGTTACGGTGGATAAATATATAGGTCAGCTGGCTGTATCTTGGTGGAAAAACCGTCAGCTGATACTTTGAAAGTTATTACATAGGAGTTAGGTAGAAGCATCTACTGCCAATTTAAATGCAGCAGCTGACTAGGTTTCCCTCGACTTATTGTTAGCTGATTTTTTTTAATTTATCGCATCAGTATATTAACAATCAGCTCACAAATTTTCATTTGGGAGGAAATGACGTATCTTTAATTATCCGACATAGCGCTTCAATATGAGAGTTGAGTTGAAATAAATATTCCATATCAATATTTTTGAAAAGAATAAGTATGTAATCAAATCATTTTAAATATATTTCAAAAATTGAATAGTCAATTAGCTTAGTATTTAAATTTTTAGTTAAAAATATTTTTTTTGAGAGGAAATCACTAAAAATAAAAATATTTTTTTTTATGTTCGTGACACCAGCTGACGTACAATACACTATGTTGTAACCAGCTGATTATTATTTTTTCGTTGAGTTATTATTTAGATTAGCTACAATTTGACAAATTTTATTTTAGCTGAGAGGAAATGAGTAGATGCTTCTGTCGTCTCACGAATTATATCTCGAGAGGAAATAATTAACCAAATTTGCACCTGGCTCCCGGACTATTGAAGTAGGGTGCCCATAATGAACGAAATTATAAGATTATTTACGGGTAAATTCAATTGACGCATTTGACCAATAAAAAGTGTCCCAACCATTTTTCTTAAAAACGACGTCTGTTAGATTTTTACGACAATTAATACTAAACAAAATGGTTATTTGCCCAGCGCGCCAGATATTCCAGGTTATACAATAATACTCGACAGCAGAGTTTATGCGTTGCATTGCGTTTATGTTTACTGCGTTTTACTTTACTCCATCTTTAAAGCGTAACATTTTTTTTTTTAAATCAAATTATTGGTTAAATATTTTATCCTGTTATATTCGTATCTACCTACATCATATTGCTTGGTCACCCTAATGAAAGGGACAGAGGGCTCTCGCGAAGCTATCTCGCTCGGACCGCGTATTGGCAGCCTGTGCGCATTCCAGGTTGGATTTAAGTTCCTTGGTATTTGTTGCCAGCTTATAAAGTTTTTATTGTTTCTAGTTTCCCTTTTCAGGGCTTATTTGTGACATTCTTATAATTTTTATGCATACTGTAATTAAATAACATTTCAACAGTTAGAAATAATCACTTGTATTTATTAAATCTTCAAAGAAATATTTACCGGTAAAATTACGGTCTTTATTTTTTTCATGCTGCAACATTTACACCAAATATGATTCGGATACGAATTGCATTGAGTATGATATTGCTAATTTAGGTCACCATTTTACGAAAGATAAAGGAATTGCTAAGATATTGCTGGGAATTCACAATATGAATTGGTTTTAGCGGTATTGCTTAATGTGGCCTTTTTAGACCCCCTGTTATGATGAAATAACTTGGGCCCTCAATCCAGACGCGTTAATAAAGTGGCATAGCCTAAATCTCAGTAAGTACTATCTCTGGGTTAATAATTTTTATTTAAGAATTTAGTTAAGAATTTCTTAAATATTGTAAGAAATTCTCAAATCTGTAAAATATAACATTACCGATTTATGGCGGCATATCTAGGGCCCTCACTTCATTATTGTTTGTACTGAGGAATCTGCAAAACATGAATATATCTGAAGAAATACATAAATACGACTTTAACATGTTTTACTTACCTACCTATGTGAATTAGTTAAAAAGAAATAAGGACACAAAACTTAATTGTTAAGAAGTAAATGAAAGTCGAATTTTACTAAAAAGTCTGAACTGAGAGCTTTTTTCGGCTTTATTGACTAGGCTCAACCTAATAGATTAACGCAAATTAGAATAAAAGTTTTAACTATTTCTTAATTAAATTGTAACATATCGTTCGTTCTTCTAAATGTCATACTTTAAGAGAAAATTGATTTTCAATTTTTTGTAAGAGAATTATTTGTAGGGTGACCATAATGTTCAAAGTAAGTACCTGTCCATTTTGTAAAGTGCATTCAGAGAGTCATAATATTTGCAGCTAAAAGTACTATATACCTACTAATTACAATTTGGCTTTCCTTATTTTTAATGTAATTTCTATAAAATAAATAAAACTAGAACATTTATTTAGCTTCAACAGTGTTTGCATAAAATGAAAGGCTAACTAACCGACTAGTAATAAATAAAACACGATCGGTATAATCATAAAAAACTATTTACGTCACATAAATGTTACCTTAAAATAGTCTTATATCCTAAAAATACGAAATTGCGAGAGAGCAAAGTAATTTTTAGTGATGAGTGCAACTATATCTCTGATTAAAAAAAAAAATCATTTCCATTTTCGTTTTTAGTTTTTTTTTTTTACTATTTTTTTTTTATTTGTTCAGGCAACTTGGCTCATAGTATTACCTTAAAGAGTAACATCACGTAAATAGAAATTACATTAAAAATAAGGAAAATAAAATTGTTATTAGTAGGTTTAGCTGCTTCTTTTAGCTGCAAATTATGACTTGCCGAATGCACTTTACAAAATGTACAGGTACTTTGAACATTATGGTCACTCTACAAATAATTCTCTTTCAAAAAGTTGAAAATCAATTTTCTCTTAGAGTATGACATTTAGAAGAACGAACGATATGTTACAATTTAATTAAGAAATAGTTAAAACTTTTATTCTAATTTGCGTTAATCTATGAGGTTGAGCCTAGTCAATAAGCCGAAAATATTGGGCTCTCAGTTCAGACTTTTTAGTAAAATTCAACTTTCATTTACTTCTTAACAATTAAGTTTTGTGTCCTTATTTTTTTTTAACTAATTCACATAGGTAGGTAAGTAAAACATGTTAAAGTCGTATTTATGTATTTCTTCAGATATATTCATGTTTTGCAGATTCCTCAGTACAAACAATAATGAAGTGAGGGCCCTAGATATGCCACCATAAATCGGTAATGTTATATTTTACAGATTTGGGAATTTCTTATAATATTTAAGAAATTCTTAACTAAATTCTTAAACAAAAATTATTAACCCTGAGATAGTACTTACTGAGATTTAGGCTATGCCACTTTATGCACGCGTCTGTATTGAGGGCCCAAGTTATTTCATCATAACAGTTTTAATTCACGTTTAAGAAATTTATGACCATTTGCTTTAAGTTTTTACTATTTTTAACTAATTTCCCTATAAATCTTATTTCGGTACGCAAGGTTTCAAAAAACCGGCCAAGTGCGAGTCGGACTCGCGCACCGAGGGTTCCGTACAAACCTGTAGGTATTCTCGGTTTAAAAATATTTTTTTTTTAATTTTTATATTTTAGTTGATTGAATGTAAGGTAAATTGCGGTTTACGATTTATGACGTTTTAAAAAAAAACTACTCACTCGATCTCGTTCAAACCAATTTTCGGTGGTAGTTTACATGGTAATGTACATCATATATTTTTTTTAGTTTTATCATTCTCTTATTTTAGAAGTTACGGGGGGGGGGGGACACACATTTTACCACTTTGGAAGTGTCTCTCGCGCAAACTATTCAGTTTAGAAAAAAATGATATTAGAAACCTCATTACCATTTTTGAAGACCTATTCATAGATACCCCACACGTATGGGTTTGATGAAAAAAAACATTTTTGAGTTTCAGTTCTATGTATGGGGAACCCCAAAATTTATTGTTTTTTTTCTACTTTAGTGTGAAAATCTTAATGCGGTTCACAGAATACATCTACTTACCAAGTTTCAACAGCATAGCTCTTATAGTTTCGGAATAAAATGGCTGTGACATACGGACGGACGGACAGACAGACAGACAGACAGACATGACGAATCTATAAGGGTTCCGTTTTTTGCCATTTGGCAACGGAACCCTAAAAATGGGCCCTCAATCCAGATGCACATTAAAAGACAGCGGGAATGCTGCAATCTGGTATTTTACTTTGATGGTCCAGTACCGGGTCGAGACCCTCCAAATGGGAAACACTGTACTAAACAATCTCAACATACTTGCTGTAGCAACAATTTCCTTGTATCTTAATGCTGTTCAACACAGTATACCTTTCAGTATTGTAAACATGTTTTTGTTTTTAAATGTATCATCATCATAATCATCATTTCAGCCGAAAGACGTCCACTGCTGGACATAGGCCTCCCCCAAGCATCGCCACCTCGACCAGTTCTGTGCTTCTCGCATCCAGTGGAATCCAGCGGCCTTCACCAAGTCATCAGTCCGTCTTGTGGGAGGCCTTTCAACGCTACGAAAAATGTATATCCTATTAATATTTCAAATGTGAAAGATTTTGATTGGATATTTGTTACTCAATCACGCAAAAGAGCTAAACGCAAATGGATGAAATATGGCACGCAGATAGCTTATAACCTGTATAACATACTACCGAGATAAAAAAGTATCCTATGTGTTAGGATACTTTTTTTATCTCGGTAATAGTACCGGTGGAGATCAGAAATTACCCAACAGGAACATAGGTGCCCGTTGGGTAATTTCTGATCTCCACCTGTGAAAAGCTGCTATCAAAAGCTTTCATTTTTTTCTTTCTTATTTTCCTCAGCTGGATGGATGGATTGCTCGAAACTGGAAGGGTCAGTCAACAAAGATGGGCTCCTTCCTAGACCCAATGGCAGACAAGGTCCTGGTGGGCACTCTCTTCATATCTCTGACATACCAGAACTTGATACCACTGTCGCTCACTCTGCTCATAATCAGCCGAGATGTTGCATTGGTTGTGGCTGCCTTTGTTATCAGATACATGAGTTTACCACCTCCTGTGAGTATATTATCTTTAAAATATACATAGTCTAGATGACCTTTTTATTTTTAAGGAAACTAGAATACAGGAAATCTGCCAGTAAAGATGACCTTAGTCATAACCTGATTACATAATTATAATCAAATTAGGATTATTGAAGGTCTCCTTCTTTTATGTTGATTCATATCATATATCAAAACTATACATACATACATAAACTCACGCCTTTTCCCATGGGAGTAGGCAGAAACCACGGAATGCCACCTGCTACGATCTCTACACACTCCTTCTGCCTCGTTTAGGTTCATATCAGAACTGTTTTAACTGTAAATAACAATTTGAATTAATTTCTCATTTCTAGTGCATTATTCTCAATGTATTTTTATTTATAAAACTAAACTGTCTGTTCTTGTTAATTTACAGAGAACACTTAGCCGGTACTTCGACGTGACCCACGCCACTGCTCAGCTAGCTCCTACCTTCATCAGTAAAGTCAACACTGCTGTGCAGCTTCTACTTGTGAGTGTATACTTCTCTTATCCTTTTGACCCTTTGGTTTTGTATCAATTGCCGTGCTTCGAGCGCCTAGCTCATAAATCAACAATCATACTGTCGATTGAAGTCGTGCCATGAAATATATCGAAAAAAAAAATGAACATAGGTTCTAGGTACGGGCACGAAAACATAAAACTGGGGCAGTCATGAGGCTAATAAAATGGCACTTTCAAATATAATTGCAAAAATAGAAGCAGATTATTTAGGTAGGTAACATAAAACGGGCTGGTGTCTGCAACTCCACGTCAAAGCGCTATTCGATTCACTCCATGCCAGCAACGCCTTGGTGTACAATTTCACCTAGGGTACCTGGGTTGGCGAAGTACTGGGCCATGTAGCGAACACTAGGCAGTTTAACAGTACATGAGTTGCTGTCTCGTGTCCTTGCAGACTGTCTGTTACTCTTATGAGAAAGAGAAGAGGTGTTTATTAAATATCCTATAACCAGTTTATAGCTGCTGTAACTGTACGCCGCTATTGTTTGGTTGGGCGGAGAACCTATTTCGAGAGACAGAAATAGTCTAGTGAGTCTCACTGGTGCCATGCTCGACCCCTGGCAAGTTCATTTGCTGTATCGTTGCCTAGCGAACCCCATTTCTTCTCGTGGGTGTCGTAAGAGGCGACTACGGGACTTACTAGAGAATGGGCAGCAGCGTTCTCTACGCATTTTACCACCATACTGCGATCGCCAATCCGCCTGCCAAGCGTGGCGATTCTGGCAAAGCCCCCCAAATTGGGGGAGGTCATGTCCAGCAGTGGACGTATTCCGGCTGAAATGATTATGATGATGATGCCTAGCGAACCGCTGTGTCCTTTTATAATGATATAATTGAGGCTACCCACCTGGTTGCGGCGCTGCTGCACTCGTATATCAGCCCAGACTCAACTGTGTGACTGTTCAGCGTTTGCAGACATGCTATCTGAGAGTATGCGGATCGAGTGTTCCTTAACTTTCCTGGCCTGGAACACTGTATTATGGCCTCCCAATGGTGTGGCTGTGAATGTTGAAGTAGTCTTGAGGAAATTCCTGCACCTGTGCCACTGTTTTTGATCCGTCCGTGAAGATGCGCAGCTCCGCAGAGTGCAAAGTTGCAAACCCTCGCATCGGCGATCCTCGTGAAGTTTGATTCTGATTTTGCTGGGGAGTTTGTTGCGCCACTTCTTTTTCTCAGCTAAAGTACTAGGGTGTGGTTAAGGGCGGGCGTTTTGGGGGACTGTCTTATGTAATTTTGACTTTCAAAAAGTGCTGACTCTCAGCCTTGTTTGAATAAATGACTTTTGATTTTGTATTTTTTATCAAAAATGTTTTTTTTTGATACCTGGTCATTTATGGCTGTCAGAATAAGGAACTCTGAATCTCATAAGTAGCGCGGTGTGTTGTGTCTCTTACTATAGAGCAAGAGAGACACACAACGCGCCGCGCAGATTGTTGCGTTTAGACGCAATGCCTAAGTCTGAGTGTTTTCGTAACGTAGGACTTTCATTTTTACTTTACATAGCATGGTAAGCAGAGACCATACGGACATTGTGAAACAGGCCCTCAAAATGAACATTATGTAAAGTATGTTTGTATAACAGTATTGTACACAATTTCCAGGTGGGCACGACACTAGCATCTCCAGTGTTTGGTTATGTGGACCATCCAGCACTTCAAGCTCTGTGTGGAGTGACAGCCGCCACAACAATAGTCTCAGCTATCAGTTATTTAGTTAGTAAGGACACATATAAATTCCTCAAGAACAAGTCCTGAAACATGTTTGAGTTTTGATGTGAACATTGTATTCGTCTTTTCTACAATCATTTTTTTATCTGTATAGTCTTCCATAAAATTTTAGTTTTGTAGCTAAGTGTTAACTATTTGAATACTGTAAATAAATTATTATTATAAAAACCTGTTTTTAATTATTTGCCCTTCGAAAGTCGTATTATGTTGTGAGGATATGGATATTAAGGGATTTGTTTGTATTCAAAATCATGTGAAAATAAATAGCAGCCAGTTACAAAAGGAAACAATTTATTTTTTTCATTCTATTCATACGAATAAATTGCAGATAATTTTATGCGAAAATCAAAATATAAAAAAAAATATTTAGTAGTAAAATATTAACTAAATTATGCTTATTCTAAAACGAAACAAGTTTTGATGTAGAATTCAGGCTAAATGGGATTCTTATGAGATGCAAAGTTGTGAAAATGTTGATGACACATTATGATCTTTATTTCACACTTGACTATTTATTTTCAGTGTCACATTTAGTTAGGATTAAAGATCTACAAAAATAATGTTGTGGAATGTTGTATGTTTGGATAATGTATTGAGTTTTAGTAGGGTTAATTTACTTCATCCACTAAATAATACTTTCAGGCCAAAACATAATGATAACTATTCAGCAGCATTAGGCTAGCCTAGGCTTTAGATAAAAATTATTCTAGTTTGTAGGTGTCTAGTTATTTATGAATAATCATGGACTGAATGGATATGGATGGTGAAGATTTAATTTCAAAAGGCACATACTAATGTCTAAGTTTCAAATACTCATGTACTTACATGAAATAAATAAATCTAATTGTAAGTCCAATTGTTGCAATAATTATATACTTTAATGACTCATTTTTTTGGTATTTGCTTTTCATGGAACTAATGTAAAACAAGCTGAAAAGCAATATGTTAAAGTTTGTTTCTATTTTAAGATTAATGAAAATAAGCTTTGATGGATATGGGACTCTATTACTTATAAAATTATTACAGTTTTAGTAACTTTATTGATCTACTTGCATGTACAAAGTTTAAATAAACATAATAAAGTAACTGTAACTAATTTCAAAAGATCAAAGACTAGAGGAACATTAACTATTAGCCCTGCAAATTCTGATAGTTTTAACAGCTAATACTAATCATAAACAATAATATCAAGTTACTTGTTTAAATTATATTTTAAGCACGCTTATAGCTTTAGATACTTACATTTTTATACACAAGGAAAATTTCAAAATTAAATATGGCAGCTAGGGTTTAGTCAGAAGAAACTAACAAAGTAGTGACCATAAACTAATGATATCCTGACCTTAGTCCTTTGTGACAGTAGTCAGAGACACACCAGACTGTAACCATATCTTTGGATAAGTTTACATAATCTTATGAAAATATGTTCTCAGAAATTCATTATAAATAGTATAAAAGCATGGTCCAATACTTATAAGCTTTACATGATGGGGTTCATAACTTTTATGACAATTATATGAGCACAACATGCACATAACATATAGTCAGGCACCAAATAAAAATGAAATTGAAAAAGAAAATCAAATTCACTGTTCAAAATGTCACAAGGTAGTAAAATCTTACACTTACATTATAAAAATTGTACAAAATAAAATGTTAAGATAAAGTGATTGCACTGTACAATTAAATTATTATTACACTACATACTGTTATATAAAAAAATAATAATTAATTTCTGATATTGGTAACAGTACTAGCTTCATTAAGTAAGTTCACAATGTTTGTGTAATAATGGTATTACACTAATATATTATTTTAGTCAACCGCATATAAATACAAAATGCATGTTAGTTATGTAAATGAACATTGAATGAGTATAAGTATCATGATTAGAATACTATTAACCAACCTTATTGATCAACTCGTCACAGATAGCTGTGAGTTCCTCATTGTCTTTAATCTTCTGTGCCAATGATTCCTGCAAGGAAGACGCATGCACCTCACTCTTCTTAAGCATAGCGTTTAATTTAAGAATCTCATGTTGATGAGTTTTCTTCACAGAATCAAGTTCTGCATTAGCCTTGTTCAGCTGCTGCATGGCATGCTGTCGTAAGGTTTCATACCTTGCTTCTAATTTCTGAATAGCATCATTATTATCTTCAACTGTTGTCTTTAACATTTCCTCATTGCTTTTGTATCCTTGAATGATAACTTTACACCTCTCATACTTGGTGTGAACATCGTTGAATGCATGTTCCATAGATGCAAGATGAGCTGCAGCTTCATCACGTTCTCTGACGAGAGTGGATCTCTCTTCAGTCCATCTTTTCCCTTCTGCTTCACGTTCTCCAATAAGAGAAGATATAGTGCGTTCATATTCCTCCATGACCACACTCATTTGTTTATTATTTCTTACTTTTTCAGCAACACGCTGAGAGAGAGCTTTTTCCTTGTCTGCATACTCCTCATTTTGTTCAGACAACTTTTTGATTTTTGTTTCACACTCTTCTAATCGTTCTCTTAACTCGTGGTTGATGTCTCTTAGGTTCTGTGCTTCTTCCTCTTGAGCTGTGAGTAGCTCTTTGACAGCCCGCAGCTGTTCCATGGTGTGGGGGTCCATGTCTGAGGACCGAGTGATTACTGGTGGGGGTGGTGGGATGTTAGCTCCCAGACTCAATAACCGGTCTATGGTGGCTATAGCTGGGGAGACAGTATTTGCTTTCACAGGGGTTACCTTTGCTGCTGATGCCTGCTGACTTCTGTTGACAGCAGGTGTCACAACTTGCGTAGGTTTTTCAGTGGGACCACTTATGTTTGGTTGCACAGATAATTGCTGCATTGAGTTCACTATATTCTGCTCTGTACCTGACATGGTACTACACACTGATTACACTATTCCCGAACTAGTTTCCTTTTATTTTATAATGTTCACATGGTCTCACCTGAAAGTACGTAAACATTATTATGACAGATTGCAATATCACGCAGCACCATAAAAGCCACCGTTCTAGAAAAACTGGTATGCGAAATAACATTATCTTAATTAGATTAATAAAACATAATCTCGTTTATACGATTATGTCTAATCCGCTAGACTTTAAAATAAACACGACAATGTTAAAATATGTGAAATGGTCAACATCCCACGCAAGGTGCAATGAATATGAACAATAAAGTTACAATTTGCGTTGGTTGCATACGATAACCTACCGCAATATCCTTGAGCCGTAGAGCACTAAAATAATAGCAATTACAGGAAAACTTTATACACAATTTACGAGATTTGCGTAACGAAATAGACTCTTTTAATTAAATAAACATCACTTCACAGTGCAGGAAAATAACGATGAACGATGATCACAGCGATGACATCAGTCATTTACGCCACAGATGCGCTATCCCCTTTTTTGTCTATGAAATCACTGTTTCTCATAATGACAACAGGATAGCAAAGTAATATTTTAGCAAGAATGAGCGAGACAACAAGAGTTGAGAAATGCTAAATAAGGAAATGGAATGACGAAAATGCATTTTCTTTTATTACTTTTTTGACATTCGATTAGGGTTGTACAAAAATAATCTTTTATATGTATTATCGTGATTTTATATGTTTACGGTTTTTGTGAAATTATTATGAATCTCTTTACGACAATTTCTTTGTGTGAGATTAAATGTGAGAACTATCAGCTCTATATAAATATTAGGTCCATACAAAAATCAGCTTGTGGAGAAAGAGTAGGACTTGAGCCTAGAGTTACGCTTCCATTATGTGAATGCAGTGTTCAAGGGTTTCATGTATTTTAGAGGAGCGATGCTCATAGTTTATAGGGTACAGCCTTGTGCTAGCTTTTATAGTTAAATATTGCAAAATACAAACACTATCAATATTAGAAAATGAAGGACTCCTCCCGCCGTGTTCTGACTGTCTGTCTGAACGCGATGAACTCAAAAACTACCGGAGGAATTTTTATACGGTTTTCAACAACGGACGGAAGCTTTATGTAATTATGGCTTTTGTGTGCTAAAATAGGACGATTCTTGTTGAAGCTTTCGGAAAAAATCATGCCGACTGAGAGCTTTATTGACGTGAGCAGCGTAATCCAATTAGTTTTATGAAAACAGTGTATTACGGAATTAAGATCTATCAAACATAGTAGGTAGCACGTTTGCGTGGCTTGATTTCAGACATCCACGCGGGCGTAGCCGCGGGCAAAAGCTAGTAAATTAATCAAAATAACTCCAAAATTTTTGTAACATTAATTTATTATCCGACTAGTCTTAAATAAAAATATTTAAACTCCAACAATGTATTTATCTGTTTTGTACATTTCGTAGGCAAATTCTTCTTCATGAGTTGGATCAAACTCCAAACCTGAAATTATAAAACTTATGTTAGATTATTAGGTAATTACCTAATTGGCGAAGTAATTGAATGGGTTGAATACTAACCCATTCACCGCGGATAACGCCTTTTGGTTTATTTTAATTATTGTATCGTATGCGGCGCAACGTACTTATGCCATGCCAGTCTAAAGAAAAATATAGTGTCGGGAATCGCCAAACTATATATTAACTGCAGTAAATGGGTTAGCTAAATTTGTCGGTACTGTACCACCACTGCTCTAGGCAACGAATGATCTGGTTATGGCGAGAATTGGCAACGAATATTACTCCTTTGACTGAGGTTTAACTACAACCCTTATCTATCTTTTAACAGTCAGGTAGAAAACTACATTATTACCTATGTATTCGATTTCTAAATCAAATCGCCCGTTGATCTTATCTCCGCATGATATACCGAAGTGCGTTACTTTATCAAATCTCATCCTGTTTTGTCTGTCTTGAAGACGTCCTTTTGATCCTAGTACGAATTTGGAGAATGGTATCTGAAAACATTGAAACAGATTTAAATTAGCCAGAGAATTAAAAAAAAACCAAATTACATTTTCTCGGAAATTATCCAACAAGAACGTGCTACTGGTACAAAAAGTCCAGTGAAATTCCCCATCAAAATCTGCCCAGCTGCTTCGGAGATTAGCCGCAACAAACATATGGGACAAAAAACAACAAAAAGAAAATGTTATTTTGACAGACACTTCAATTTTATTTATTTGGATAGCTGTACAGATATAGATTTCCAATTCATTTCTAGCCCCAGCTTTCAAGAGAACACTGTTTTGGATAAGTATCATTTTACGCCGCTGTAGCGTAGGTTAGACCTTGGAAGCGACTATGTAATTACTCATTAATATAATTATTCTATTACTAATGCATTCACGACACATAGCGAGTTGTTACTTAATTATACACACCTTGGCAATCTGCCAGTAAGGTCCACCTCTTGTGTATAGCACATAGTGGTAAATATCGTTCCACGTGATATCGTAGTAACCTTCACAAGATATGTTTAGGAGATAGGATCTCCCATCACCCCTGATTTTGAGTACCAGAGTGTTGTACAGATGCCAGTCAAATGTTGTGGCGCGCTTGAATGATTTCTGTAAAATAAAATATGAAATTTTATAGGATACACAGATATTAACTGCCTCGTTGGTTTAGTGAGCGCAAGCGCCACTGCTGAGAATGAGGTCCTGAGTTCGATCCCCGGGTCAGGCAGTGTTGTCGGGTATTCCTATTTGGAAATTACTCAGTAGCAGCGGAGTTTGGATTTGTGCTCGGTTGATGGCAATAGGTTCGCCTCTTATTACATGGGAATTAAACATAACTGGCGTAATATGAGTGTACTATTGGTACAACGAGAGGAGGCCTGTGCCCCAACAGTGGGAACAATATAGGCTGAATGATGAGAGGTACATCTCTGCCCAACCCTTCAAGGAAAATAAGCCGTGATGTTGTATTATTATGTGTGGGTACAATGCCATAGGAATCTGGACATCAGTATTTTACCTATGAAGTATTTTTTAGTGTCGTGTACAACGATAGTAATAGTACTTTAGCAGGGAAAAGTCAAGGTAGCTATCATAAGTGCGATCAAATCATTATAGACCAGCCATGCTTCGCAAATCGTTTCGCCACATAGACATCATTGCTTCAAGTAAGCCTACGATTGGCGGTAGCATATTATTCTACTGCATTACTCAGTGCGACAGTGGCATAATAATGCTGCAATGCAGGGTGCAGTTGCGGCGAATAATTGGCTTCCTTAGGTTAGTAGGGCAAAAGTGAAGTATTCTCTTTAGTCACCCACTACCCCGCCTGACAAGCGCTGATGTGGTCCGCGATAATACACGCCTTTACAAAATCACGCTTAAATACCACGAAAAGGTAGGCAGAGTTGTTTTGTACAGCTACACGTTATTAGATTTAATATTTTGGTTTAATAATTAACCTACAGTTTCTCTAATCAAACCGTGTCCCAGATGGGGTGCCCGTAGGCAAAACCGAGGAACTTTCATGCCCTATTGAACGCCTTTAGGGTATGAACATTCAAATATCCTTGTTTGGTGCTTACTTTTCTTATTTAAGTATAGAACTCTTGTGCAAAATTTCAATCTTCTTTATCCAGGATTTAGTTGGGCGTTGTCTGTCAGTGAATGATGAAATAATGTTTTTTATTACGTAGGTAGTAAAGACGCAATAGAAACTCACTCTTATTCTCTTAGACCTCATGCCACAATATCCTGCCTTTTTTATCCGACCATCTTTCGGTACTCGTACGTCAAGATACCCGTGGAAGCGCGCCCGGCCTGCGTTGCTCATCTCAAGACTGCATGTACTGAACCCTTCATTGTGGTCACTGTCAGCAGTCGTCACGAACTTGTCGAAAGTGGCGGGCTCGTTGAAACACCAGAGTAGGTCTGTTTCACCTGGAAATGAATGAAGAAATGGTTGTAGAACATTTTTAATAGCTGTTTTTGTTAAAAAGGTTACTAGGTTGTTTTTTAGAAGCAATAAAGTCGTTTTCTTTTGTTAAGATTTAAATAGGCCATTTTGTTTTTATCCCACTCCTAGGCAAAGGCGTCCATCCACTCCTCCCATCTTTCGCAACCTCGCGCGTCCTGCTGTCAGTTTGGGAGGAACCGAGAAATGACAAACAGGAATTAATTAAAACAAGACATATTATAAAATTGTTTTTATTAAAATAATATAAGTACAAAAGCACATCTTGGACTGACAGAGAACACATAAGTAAAGAAAAATAAAAATTATGACTTATTCTTTACTACACCAGTATTTAATAGAATGAACGTATGGGCTTTTACCAACACCCTTAGAATTAGAGTAACAAATCTAAAGACCAATAAAAAAAACCCATTATAATTTGGACGTATATTTTGTCTAATTTATTTTATGACAAGACTACTATAAGGCACAGAGGGAGAACAAGAAGCAGGTGACCAAGGAAAAGTGTAGGCATGATATCTGTCTGTATCTGGTCTGGTCATGCTCCGAAGGGTTATTTCATTTATTCACCCTAGTCCTAGTTAGACAAGGCATTTATAAGGTGGGGGCTGGGTTTTTCAGACATGTTTCTGCATATAAACATGGGATGCATTTTTTGGGATGGATAAACGAAATAACCAGTTGAGATAGGGTCAGTAAGAAATGTTGCTTAGCATCAACTGTCCTGCCCTGTTCTATTTTACACCATGGTCTGTATACTTATCAACTGATTTGAAGTTTTATGTCAATGAAAAATAAGAAATCTTTAATTGTTTTGTGTCCAGTAATATATTAAGTAACTAATACAAGTCTTATTGGTTAGTAAATATGTTACCTATTAATAAGTTACCTTTTAAATGGCACAACATAGAGTAATGAGGGCTGGAGAGGCATTTGTATCAATATATTTAACATGATTTTATATTTTGTTCCATTCCTCTTTTTATGGTTTTCTTGTGCATTTTACATTAGGTACTAGAAGTAACTAATAAGGCTTACCTGCACACAAAATGTATGACATTGTTTTGCTACTAATAGCTGCTTTACAAATACAATTTATCACAATGGGAGCATTTTATATATTAACTTATGTGTGTAACAATTTTATTGAATAATAATACAAGGAACACCAATAAAATAGTATTAAAATTTCAGTGGATACAAATATAAAGTTAGATTATTGTAAGGTTAAAGTCTAACATATAAAAATATTGTATGGAATATAGACGGTCAGTTAACTCAAAATTTGTAATTTAACTATCATACTAACATTGTGTCAAAAAATACAATAATTTTCAATCTATTCAAGTATTAAAAGTCAGAAACTAATACTGTTGTCATAAAAATGTGTAATAATAGAAACATAATCACAAATTTTAAACATACAAATGTCATAAAAAATTCAAACTAAATACTAATAAATAATACTATTAAAACTAACAATTTATCATAAAAAGTTGAGATTCATCACAGTGGGAAGTCAGCTAAGAAAAGCAGCTCTTTAACATTTAAAAGCACAGAAATGAGTGAAAGCACCAAATGAAAATAAAGATAACAGTTCCAATAATAATATCAATGCACTTCACTAATGAGCTGATCATACAACCTCATTAGTTCTTCATTGTCTCTGGTTTTTTGTACCAATGATTCTTGTAGCGAAGCTATAGTAATTTCATGCTTCTTAACAGTAGCATTTAATTTAGTTGCTTCAATATTATAATTCTTCTTGAGGTTCTCCAAAGTTTCGTTAGCTTTAGAAAGTGCATCTGAAGTCACTTGTTTTAGACTCCCATACAACTCTTCATACTTTTTGACAGCGGCCTCATACTCAGCTAGTTTCTGTTCATATACTTTCTCTCTATCTTTTGTTTCCAATATTACAGTCTTGCATTTTTCATACTTTGTGAGGAGATCATTAAAAGAACTCTCCATATTACTGAGATGGTTCAAAGCTTGATCTCTTTCAGAAGTGACCTTCTCCAAGGTCTCCTGGTTCACTATCCTGTCATGCTGCTGCTCCTCTATTAATGAAGATATAGTCTTCTCATACTCCTCCATGACAATGCTCATTTGCTTATTACTCATAATCTTGTGATGGACTTGCTGTATTAAGTTATTTTCTTTCTGAAGACAGTTATCTCTTTCATCTGTCAATTTCTTAACTTTTGACTCCAAATCTTCCGTGACTCTATTATACTTGTGTTCCATATCCTGTAGTGTACTCTTTAGCTCTCTGTTTTGTTGTCTAAGCTGCAATACCTCCTGTTCTTGCTTCTGAAGAATAACTCTTAGTGTGTGAAGGTGATCAACGTCTTCTGAAGTAAAGTTGTGATGGTAACGAGGACTTCTTGGTGCTGCAGTTGGCGGAGTACTGCCTGATATGCTGATAAGTCTCTCAGTTGCGACGCCCCTAGAGGGAGTCAGAATAGCAGAGACACTGCGCATCAGACCTGGTGTGGACCTAGTATAACACACACTTGACTTCGGATTTCCACTGTTTACTACTGGCGGTACTACCTGCATGGGTTTATCTTTGCTTACTGAAGTCATAGCTCCAGTAGACTGTGAGTGTTTAGGTGCCACTACATTAATTTCCGTAAAAGCCGATACTGTGCTGCCTGTTTCATAACCCACATCACACTCGGAGGAGTCCACTCCTGAATCAGTATGAACAGAGCTTACATCTTCTAGCTTTTGACGTGCATACAATGGATCGAATTTCACAAATAAACTTTCCTTGCCGCGATCTATGTGGTTATGGTGGCGGTTCGATTCGGCACATTTAACGAGATAATCTAAACTCGTAGCATCAATAAACATATCGTCTGACATTGGTACCTCTTTCATAGTTACATCACAGATGCTATCAAAGTCTGATCCAGTGAGAAGATCACTAGTCTCGTGCCTATGTTCCGTCATATCATTATATCGCTTTGGTGACATCGCCATAAGGTCATCCACTGATGAAGCTGACGTTAAGAAACTGTCTTCAGATACTGTTGTGCTTGCTCCAGCAGACAACATTTCGTCATTAATTTTAACACTGTTAGTTTCTACTCCGCGACCCAAAAAGTTTTGGAATTTCTTGTAAATGGTTTTTATGCCTTTATCAGGAGATACAAAAGAAGAATCGCTCAAAATTATGTTTGAAAACATTCGCCTTTTCTGATCTGGGTGGCCTATATATATAAATTAAATAGCGTCCGAAAGTTAGAGATCGGGCCTGAGTAGGTACTAATAATAAAACTTGTGGATGGATCAACAAAAACAAAATAGAAAGAAGCAAATTAATCTTGGCTCAACGACTTCAACCGAGACTTCAACGGTTATTTAAGTTTTGAATGTACCTGCCACAGACTACATTTTATTATGTTACAGCATTCCTAACCATACAGAAAAATCGACTAAGACTTCAATAATATACTAAAGCTATTTTAATGTTTAAACTAGCTTCTGTCGGTATCTTCGCTCCCGTGGATGTCGGTAATTATCCCTCGGATACAAATATATATTTTTTAGACAAGAATTTATTATTTTGAATAATGACAAAAACAGACATTTCCATTAATTTGAAATACTCTATCGTGAATTAACTACGTAACCATACAAGCCAGTCAGGCTTACTAGCTAAATTAAACTTTTAATTATATAAACACTAGGAGTTTTTCATAAGGTTTCTGTCTTTTGTTGGGTCTTTTTAAATGATTGGAACGCACCTTTATTAAAGCGTACAATAAATTGTAAAACAAGCAGAGCAGAGCAGAGCACAAAACAGATTACGAAAAATATAAGGATTTTTTTATGAGCCGGTTGCGATCTCGGCATACGGATTCGCGAGCCTTCTTCCACTGTCTACCATTGGGTAGTAACTCCATTGAATAATTTCATGAAAAAGTCATTCAATGGAATTATATGACCTTGGAGGGTTGTATTGAAGATTATAATCTTTCTAATTATGTGAAGCCATAATAAATGGTCGTCAATCATGTTTTGTTCAATGTATAGCTTAGCACTGCCCTATAAATTGCATAAACGTAAGAAGGCAGGGCCAAGCGTGAAAAGGTAACAGACAGACAACACAGTATGAACTATGGATTTAAGTCAAAAAGATATGTGTGGTGAACAGAGGCGGTGCGAGATCATTGTTATGTATAACGCGGGTGTTATAATACAACCAACTGTGTCTGAACAAAGATTTATTCCATCAACTGAAACAGCTTAATCTGAGCATACTTGTGTCATCCAAAGATTGTCGTCAGGTGTCACAAGTGTGTTCACCAGGTGCTGTGTAAAAGAAAACATGGTGAATGAGTGGAAAATTATGATAACAATTAATAGAAGAATACAAACTACTATTTCATATAGGAGACAAGGATAAGGGAAACAATAAGGGCAGAAGGATATTGATGTTCAGAATGAACCTTTTGAACGCCACAGTCGTGTATAGCCGACAAATGACAACGTGCCCAACACGCCACCGTCGTCTATAGACGACAAGAAAACGACATTTTTTGAGTACAAAATAGATATAGTAATTTAAGTTTTCCGTGTTTCTTTTTCCTATTATTTTAAATTACATTAATGAAATATTGTAAAATGGCACAAATGTATATCCATTAGTTACATTTAACTAGAAAAAACAATGAACAAAAAATGCTAATCGAAATTCATAAAAAAGTGTGCTTCCCCACGCCACAGTCGTCAAGACACGACAGCTAGTGATGGGTAAGTAAGGTAAATAATATTTTAAATTTTTGAAATATTCCCTCACTATTACTTCGAAAATTATTTTTAAATGACACCTATTCGAATCTGAATATTCCTAATGCATAATATTTATTATAATAATGTCATCATAGAGTAAAGTAATATAACGGGTAGTTTTCATAATTACAATTTTCGTTATAATACTAGTTCTAATTATATCTTCTCCTGAGGATATAGTCGGACCTTCCTCAACAAGAAAAACGTTCGACAAGAGAAATGTGCGACAGCAAAAGGACTTGGATGTCATAAGTTTCCAAGTTACGAAGAATCAGAGTAATCATTATATGTAAATTGATTAAATTATGTGCATCTGGATTGAGGGCCCATTTTTTGAAACCTTGCGTACCGAAATAAGATTTATAGGGAAATTAGTTAAAAATAGTAAAAACTTAAAGCAAAGGGTCATAAATTTCTTAAACGTGAATTAAAACTGTAATGATGAAATAACTTGGGCTCTCAATCCAGACGCGTGCATAAAGTGGCATAGCCTAAATCTCAGTAAGTACTATCTCTGGGTTAATAATTTTTGTTTAAGAATTTAGTTAAGAATTTCTTAAATATTTTAAGAAATTCCCAAATCTGTAAAATATAACATTAACGATTTATGGCGGCATATCTAGGGCCCTCACTTCATTATTGTTTGTACTGAGGAATCTGCAAAACATGAATATATCTGAAGAAATACATAAATACGACTTTAACATGTTTTACTTACATACCTATGTGAATTAGTTAAAAAGAAATAAGGACACAAAACTTAATTGTTAAGAAGTAAATGAAAGTCGAATTTTACTAAAAAGTCTGAACTGAGAGCCCAATATTTTCGGCTTTATTGACTAGGCTCAACCTCATAGATTAACGCAAATTAGAATAAAAGTTTTGACTATTTCTTAATTAAATTGTAACATATCGTTCGTTCTTCTAAATGTCATACTTTAAGAGAAAATTGATTTTCAATTTTTTGTAAGAGAATTATTTGTAGGGTGACCATAATAATCAAAGTAAGTACCTGTCCATTTTGTAAAGTGCATTCGGAAAGTCATAATATTTGCAGCTAAAAGTACTATATACCTACTAATTACAATTTGGCTTTCATTATTTTTAATGTAATTTCTATAAAAATAAATAAAACTAGAACATTTATTTAGCATCAACAGTGTTTGCATAAAATGAAAGGCAAACTAACCGACTAGTAGTATGTTATACATGTAAGTAGTCATCGTATCTATGGATCACTATAGCACCAGATCAAACAAATTCATTGTGATAAATAAAACACGATCGGTATAATTATAAAAAACTATTTACTTCACATGAATGTTACCTTAAAATAGTCTTATATCCTAAAAAGACGAAATTGCGAGAGAGCAAAGTAATTTTTAGTGATGAGAAAAAAAATCAGTTCGTTTTTAGTTTTTTTTTACTATTTTTTTTTTTATTTGTTTAGGCAACTTGGCTCATAGTATTACCTTAAAGAGTAACATCACATAAATAGAAATTACATTAAAAATAAGGAAAACCAAATTGTAATTAGTAGGCATATAGTACTTTTAGCTGCAAATTATGACTTGCCGAATGCACTTTACAAAATGTACAGGTACTTTGAACATTATGGTCACTCTACAAATAATTCTCTTTCAAAAAGTTGAAAATCAATTTTCTCTTAACGTATGACATTTAGAAGAACGAACGATATGTTACAATTTAATTAAGAAATAGTTAAAACTTTTATTCTAATTTGCGTTAATCTATGAGGTTGAGCCTAGTCAATAAAGCCGAAAATATTGGGCTCTCAGTTCAGACTTTTTAGTAAAATTCGACTTTCATTTACTTCTTAACAATTAAGTTTTGTGTCCTTATTTCTTTTTAACTAATTCACATAGGTAGGTAAGTAAAACATGTTAAAGTCCTATTTATGTATTTCTTCAGATATGTTCATGTTTTGCAGATTCCTCAGTACAAACAATAATGAAGTGAGGGCCCTAGATATGCCGCCATAAATCGGTAATGTTATATTTTACAGATTTGGGTTTTTCTCAAAATATTTAAGAAATTCTTAACTAAATTCTTAAACAAAATTTATTAACCCTGAGATAGTACTTACTGAGATTTAGGCTATGCCACTTTATGCACGCATCTGGATTGAGGGCCCAAGTTATTGCATCATAACAGTTTTAATTAACGTTTAAGAAATGTATGACCCTTTGCTTTAAGTTTTTACTATTTTTAACTAATTTCCCTATAAATCTTATTTCGGTACGCAAGGGTTCAAAAAATGTGCCCTCAATCCAGATGCACATGATTAAATTGTCTTAAATACTATATGATGATTATTTATTATGTCCCACAATGCCACATCCCTACTCGCATGCGAGGAAGTTGTCAAGAGTCGTGCCAGCCACGCCACAGTCGGGTCTTCCCGACAGCGGATGACGCGTGACGTCACGAACGAGATTAGTGATGCACCTTATTATTATTAGATTTATTCGTTTGAAGTTCTAATGTCTGCTTTTAGGTTGTTTAGAACTTTGTAACTGGTGTTTAATGATAGTATGACATTAAATAGGGTCAAATTAAATAAAAGAATAATGCAACGAGTTATATTTTATTAAAAAAATATGGAACGAAAAGCAATGATTAATTCGTTATCGATAACTTCTCAATAAGTTGTTGGAATCCCTATTTTTTTTGTAGGTATTTGCACTGAATTTGTGGCTTGGCGTGGAAGGGGCGCCGATGCGTTTATGCTCTGGCGTTCAAAAGGTTAATATTTGAATGAAATACATATTTCATTTCAGTGGATTACTTTGTTTCACCAGATTAGACACATTTTGATAAAGATTTGAGACCATTATTATTTTAAAGGACTTTGAAATATTTTTTTTTGTAGGAGTAAAATAAATCCGTGGTTTTTGCCTACCCCCATGGGAAAAAGGCGTGTTTAAATGTATGTATGTATGTAAAATAAATCAAATGACATCTATTAATTAGGACAAATATTATGGATTACTTCAGAAAAGAGTTTCTACGATTCAAGGGTGAGGGATAAAGCATAATTTATATGATGGTAACAATTATGTATTTTCTTAAGCATTATTCTCCATAGGCAACTAGCTTTTGAAAGGACTGACTAGAATCAATTATATTTTAATGGAAATGTTGCCTTTCAAAAGTGCCTTCTACATACCTATTTTAAACAAAGGGTTTGACTTTGAATGCTATTATGTTACCAAACAAACAATACCGTATCTTTTCTTGGAGATGAAGATCATGAGAAAGTAGTACTTTTACAGCAGTTCATGTATGAAATCATTCATGTATGAAACTGTGCTATAACAGTGTTCCTTCTAAATAGCACTTGTTTTTCATTTAATTATTTTCAAATTTAATCTTTTATGCGCCCATTCAGGTAATTTACAAGGCCCTACTGGATAATAATAAACGGGCTTAATTCTAAACTTTGCTTATAGTTAAGAAATGATTTATGTCTGCTTACTACCTACTGCTTATTAGTTTAGGCCAACACTATTAAAAATTAAAAACTTACCCGGTTTAGCAATAAGCAGAGGATCAGTTTCAATTAAATCTATCACTTCCTGTTTAAACAGTTTGAACTCATGCTTAATCTTTTATGCGCCCATTCAGGTAATCTACAAGGCCCTACTGGATAGTAATAAACGGGTTTAATTCTAAACTTTGCTTACAGTTAAGAAATGATTTATGTCTGCTTATTAGTTTAGGCCAACACTATAAAAAATTAAAAACTTACCCGGTCTAGCAATAAGCAGAGGATCAGTTTCAATTAAATCTACCACTTCCTGTTTAAACAGTTTGAACTCATGCTTCAGCTCTTTGAAACCATTTTTCAAGTGTTCTATGTTTGAAATCTTCTGTTCTGTCTCATACCCGCCTTTTCTATGACTCTCATGAAACAGCCAGCGTTGTGACCCAATCAGAATAGGTTTGGAATAGTTAAAATTATTTGTTTTGATTAAAGTTCTGCCTATGGCAGGCCACTGGCTATTATTTCTTATTAGGTTTATGAAAGTGTTGATTTTACACAATGCCATATTGTAAAACTTTACGTACACTGTAACTTCCAGTATATTTTCACATAACTAAGTTACGAAATAAACATTTATTTACTTCGGTTTTATTGTATAACCTATAATTTTCATCAAAATAATATTTTCAGGTTCATCAGCTGTTTGAGTGTTTGACAGTATTAGGGTTTGGTGAGGTTACAACGAGAAGAAAAAAATCGACTAAAAGAAGTAGACGACTACGGAAATATTGATTATTTGATTAAACATACTCATTTAGATCTAGAAGAGAAGATCTATCGGAACTCAGAACTACTACGGTATGTAGCGATCAACACCCTCACCGCTGTTACAACTTAGTCCAGTCATTATAGTAAGTTCACCTCGGAATTCGAGATACCCAGCTGTAAGTCTGTAAATACTTGTATATTGACACCCTAAAAGTTGTCTCAAAACCTACATATGGTAGGGTGTAAGCAACTATTAAATTTCAAGGTCAAAGGTCACAAAAATCGGTTTTTTGCGCTTTTTTTGGAAATATCTCATTTCCTATGGGTTTTTTGCTATTTGTATGTATTATCAATATTGTAGAATACAAAATTCTCTACAAATTTTGTTTAAAAAAATTTTTTATACGGTGAACCGTTTTCGAGATAGAGGGCGGAGAGCGCGCGGTCACAGCATCACTTCAGGTCAACCGGTGCCTCCGGTCGAAAACGTGCCATATATAGTTGATGAACTATCGATAAATCAATGATTATAAATATTTGTCAATTTTTATTAACTATTATATTATATTTTATCATTTTTTTCCTAACTTATCCACTTTTTATTCAGTATTAATTTATTTAACAACACTTACCTGCCCATGTAATTGCAGAATTGTTAATGAAAATATAGGAATTATATTTGAATTTTAACCTAATTAATATTAATAACTTCTTACATCATGAAAAAAAAAACAAATAAATGATGAATTAATCTTTTTATTAAAAAATATCATTGAATACATTTATTTTTATTGAAAGTAAAAAAATGGAATAAAGGGTAAAAAAACTACAATTACAAACTACATTTATTTTTACTTTTGTTTTTTTTTTCATCATGTAAGAAGTTATTAATACAGTAGAATCCGGTTATAACGACGGCGAAGGGACCGGTGATATTACGTCGTACTAACCGGAAGTCGTACTAAAGGAAATGACAATTTTTTATTTTAATTCAAATCACATTCATTTATACATATACAAACATAATGTATTTAATGATATTTACGTGATCAAGAGAAAAAAAACATTTGAATCAAAATATTTATTTATTTCACATAATGTACAGACGCCAACACATCAAGCTACTACAATCTGTCAGATTTCTTTGATAGATTTTCGACTTTATTTCTAGAGCATTAGGTTCAAGGTTCATTGGGAAAAATTGACAGTTTCGGTTAGCTTGACCTGGTGGCGTCTGTACATATAATGTATAATAATAATGACACTTTTTTCTTCAACAGAGAAACTTTTTCGTTTTGTAGAAGCCATTCTTGTGCGCGAAATCACGCATCACCCGCAAATTAACACCGTAAACTAAACAGTCGCATTCGAATCAGCGACGTGCAGACAAGGGCGAAGCGCGGGGCGGAGATAGTTTCTTACCTACGATTTATTTGTAAACACGTCAACACTTGTCGTCGTTGTAGCCGGACAATTTTGTGTGAAATTCTGTCGTTAAAAGCGGTCGGTCGCTGTAAGCGGAGTCGTAATAAACGGATGTACTTTCATAGTGGCTCGTATTAAAACCAAACATGCGCCTATACTTACGTCGCTAAAAACGGTTGGTCGTTACATGCGAAGTCGTACTAAACGGATTCTACTGTATTAATTAGGTTAAAATTCAAATATAATTCCTATATTTTCATTAACAATTCTGCAATTACATGGGCAGGTAAGTGTTGTTAAATAAATTAATACTGAATAAAAAGTGGATAAGGATAAAATATAATATAATCTATACTATATATACTATATATACTATATAATATTATAAAGCTGAAGAGTTTGTTTGTTTGTTTGTTTGATTGAACGCGCTAATCTCAGGAACTATTGGTCCAAATTGAAAAATTCTTTTTGTGTTGAGTAGCCTATTTATCGAGGGAGGCTATAGGCTATAACAATCACACTACAATTAAGAGGAGCGGAGCAGTAATGAAAAATGTTGCAAAAACGGGGAAAATTTATTCCTTTTGAGAGTTTCCGTTGCGTGCGCTGCGTAAACGGTTAAAGTAACGCAAAAATCATGTATGACGGAATTGTTCCTTTTAAAAAGTTCTAAAAAAAAGTCCGCAAGAGCATATGTCTATCTTTTAAGGTTGACTGACTATAACTCAAAAGGAGCGAGCAGCAACGAAAAATGGACGAAAACTAGCAGGCAAATCGATGCGACGGGAAGGGTCAGGGGAGCAAAAATTTTACGCGGACGAAGTCGCGGGCAGAAGCTAGTAGTTAATAAAAATTGACAAATATTTATAATCATTGATTTATCGATAGTTCATTAACTATATATGGCTCGTTTTCGACCTGAGGCACCGGTTGGCCTGAAGTGATGCTGTGACCGCGCGCTCTCCGCCCTCTATCTCGAAAACGGTCCACCGTATAAAAAAAAATTTTAAACAAAATTTGTAGAGAATTTTGTATTCTCCAATATTGATAAGACATACAAATAGCAAAAACCCATAGGAAATGAGATATTTCCAAAAAAAGCGGAAAAATCCGATTTTTGTGACCTTTGACCTTGAAATTTAATAGTTGCTTACACCCTACCATATGTAGGTTTTGAGACAACTTTTAGGGTGTCAATATACAAGTATTTACAGACTTACAGCTGGGTATCTCGAATTCCGAGATTCTTACCTAATTTAAGCTTAAATGACTGGACTAACTGTTATAATCACGTTTAGAACGTGAAGGTGACATCATAGACATCTTAAGTTGACATTGACAACGCTGTTTCGTCTTGTTGTCAAATTGTCAATGTCAAATCAGCGCCCGGCTGACTGGATAGTAGCCGTGTTTATCGACTGGCGAGATAACTTTCACTTTATTCTTTGGAATTTTCAGGGACGTTGTTCTTGTAACGTTGTTCAACTGTCGTGGCATGGTATTTATTTAATTTCTGACGAAATAGAAGTGCGCGTTCCATTGACAAAGAGCCACGTACACAAATAGACTTGTTTTACGTAAACAGCGAGGCTTTTTTGGCCATAAGCATGTGTGGATTTTAATTTTTGTACGTATTAGAGTATTAAACTATAGTGAAAATGGGTATGGAGAAATATAATAATGTGGTAAGTTTCTGTCAGGCAATACTAAAATAGAAAAAAAAAAAATACTGAAACCAATTTATTTTTAAAGTTGATTGTTCATTGAAATAATATGGTTGTTAAAATGTTACAATTCATGATAAATTTTCGTCATGATTCACACCTGCATTCCTATTCATCCTGTTGGAGGGCACAGCTTGTACTCAAAGTTGTTTCATTGATTTATTACTAGCGGTTTTGGTGTGGTGGTATCTATCCCTGGCTGAACATCAATTTCTATGAAACACTGCCTTATCAACATTTTTGGGCTACAAATAATTGTAGCTTAATAAGCTATTAACAGTTTATAATACTTTACTATTGACCTGTTGAATAGATATTATTTCACTTTGAACATGAATAATTACATAAATCTATTCAATCATATATTGTATTTTGGTTGTGATAAGACGGGGGTATCCCTTCAATAATAACATGCATAAATAAATCCTACTAATAAAGGATTTTAATTCCCTATTAAGATTAGAAAAAATGTGTAGATAAGATAAAACAAAAGCTTTAATTTGATTTCTTGGTAATATCTATAAATGTTTTATTAATCAATCAGATCAGTATCAATTGCTGCTATCACAGATCACTTCACTGAGTATTTTAAAAATATCTGGATGACCGAGCTTTGCTCGGTATTTTTTGGAAAATTGTGTTTACAATAATAAGTTTATGTTCAAGTTGATTATCGATAAAGTTGATCATTGAAAACACGAATAAAACGACATTTTAATAAAAATTAATCCTAGCTAGATCGATGTATCGCCCCCGAAACCCCCTGTATACTAAATTTCATGAAAATCGTTGGAGCCGTTTTCGAGATTCAGATTATATATATGTATACAAGAATTGCTCGTTTAAAGATATAAGATACCTATTTTATAGATAAACAATCATAATAGAAACCCTGTTAAAATGACAGAATGGAGTTATTTTTTGTGCAGAATCTCTAAAATATTGTATTGTTACATTCTATTTGAAAATCCATAGGTTGGAGTTTTTTATCCAACTATAACTAGCTTCCGAGACAACTTTTCTAAAGAACCTTACCTTGCTCAGATAAAACTTGTTTATGAATACCAATATGCCTCTTTTCCTGTTCTTTATTATGGGCTCTATTTATAGTCTAATCTATAACCATACACATTATTACCCTGTATACAATTTGGCAACTTTGGGTTTGAATATTAACAATGAAAAAAGAAAATGTTCATCCATTCTAGGAGATGAAGTTTGACACATTACAGCAGTTTGCCGACAGCCTCCTTAAAAGTTAAATCTATCATTTTTTTTAGCAGTCTACATGCTCTCTAGTTAAATGCTGGGGAGTTTGTTATGGCATCTCTTCTTACTAGCTAAAGTATGGATGCTTAGCCTAATTTGAAGAAACGTCTTTTCATTTTGAAATTTACATCTCTATCAGTAAAGGCATACTATGCGAAGTTACGAAACCTTCACAGCTAATCCTTCTCTGACCGCATAGCCCAGTGTAAGGGCCCTTCATCAAAATTTTCATGTCCTTTTCCAGGATGGCAAGCCGTCCGAATACCTCTTCCCGCCGGAGATATTAAAGCGTCTGGACTTCGACAAAAGTCCGGCGACGTTCAAGCCTAAGATCAGCGCGTCCAGTCCTGGCGAAGACTGGATGGTTGTGAGGCCTCTACAGCGCTCAGATTACGATAAGGGCTTCCTGCAGTTGCTAGGACAGCTGACTAGCGTCGGCAATGTCACGCGGAAGCAGTTTGATGGTAAGTGACGATAATAAGATAAGAGTTATTACTGTAGATCAAAATACGTGTTAAGAGTTGCAGTTTTGAACAGCAGCCCATTATAATATTTACCAAGAGTTATCATCATGGGAACTGCGAGCTCTATCCCCATTTAAAAAATCGGACACGCACCTATAGAGCCATACTACCTCGAATACCTTATATCGACTAAAGATGGTATAAATAGCACATTATGATACATGTCTTGTACACCTTTTTTTTTTGGATGGGAAATCATCAAATGACTTCTCCCGCTCTGGGCGGAGCTCAGGGCGTGTCAGACTTTTACTGACTAAAACCCACCCGTGTTCCTTCAGTTGCCCATATGCCAGGGTCACGGTATCTCTTTCGAACAATCATGCGACCCCGGCAGGCATCGGTCCTAGCAGACCCCTTCAGTGCTGCTGACATCTCTTTGAGGCGCGCGTGGAACACTACGCGCCGTCGACCCGAGCTTGGTCCTTACCGCCGCTACCCATAGCTCGCCGCCCGCAAGCTCGTGCCTACGGTGGCCGGGAGTCCGCTATTGACTCCCGACGCCCGGGGCGTCTCCTCCTGCGGCGGCTAGGGACGTGAGGGCGCAGAGACTGCCACTCCCTCACACGCCCCACCTCCTCCTTCGCGAGCATTACTGCTTCGCAGAAGGAGGTGACGACGGCTTCCCATGCCCTCTCGCTCCGTACCATGGCTCGCACCAGTGCCGGACGCGAGAGGTCGCCACCGCCGATCGCCTCCACGAGGACACGGCGGTGCTCCGCCCAGGCAGGGCATACTTCCACCGTATGCTCCACGGTGTCCGCTAGACGATCCTCACAATGGAAACACCCGGGCGTTTCCTCCCGATACATGTACACCTTAAGCAGTCCATTATCGCACGGCGTGAAATTAGTGCCCGACCGTAGCAAGTCTGCTAAACGTCGTGCATTAATTAATAGACATAAGTCACGAGTATCGTATACAATTTTATAGCTCGTGTGACATAAACTCGAACTTTAGTCTCGCTTTTCTGTGACTTATGTAGTGAAAAAAATTGACTACACAAAAAGCCTACAATGCCGTGCGCGTCCTATACAATAATGTGTTCAGGGCCCTGTTTCGGCTCCCTCGGTATTGTAGTGCATCCGGTATGTTTGCTGACGCCAGCGTAGATGATTTCTACGCAATTATGCGTAAAAAAGTTGTGTCGGTGGTGCGGCGAGTTCTGGGGAGCCCGAATAGCGTCCTAAGGATGATTGGGTAGAGAACCGATACTCTTCTGCTCAGTAGGTTCACTGAACTCCATGTTTTGCTAGACCGATGAACCTACTGTGCTGGGGTAGAGGGTGTGTCATGCGTTATTTTTACTTTTACTTTTAATTACTAACATTAGTTATTTATAAGCAAAATCCTTGTTACTAACAACCTTGCCTTGCCTATGGACTTTGTTGTCTGGAATAAGTTTTTTTTTGTTTTAAATATTGAAAAGCGTGACATAAGTAGTCTGTTTTTGCAGTACTAATAAGAATGGCTTTAATTTTGTCAATTCAACAACATTCATTGGGTTATTACGTTATTGAGCAGGCAATTTTTTCGATCAGAAGCAGGTATTAAACAATGGATATATTATATCCTTCATATAATGATTCACATTGTGATTGATAGTGTGCTACGCAATTAGGGTGCAGGTTCAGATCACACAGTGCTCTAAAATGTATAAACTATTTCTAATTAAACAATTTCCGCCTCTGAAAATTCAGACCAGTATTCTTCAAGGCTTTCCTAAGAAAAAGGCAAAATTATAGCATTGCACCAATTAATATTATTGTTATTTGCATCAAAATATTGTTGCACGTAATTACTGAGCATGACCAATGTAACAAATTGCAAAAAGTACGCAATCAGTCTTTGAAAAGTCGTTACTTAAACTTGTTTTAACGCAATACTTCTTAATATACCACCGAGTGCATACCTACATAATGTTATGGCGACAATGGTTGGTTAATTATTTGCAATTTAGGTAGGCACATTACACACAAGAAACAATCATAAATTGACTCCATGATACATTAAGCCCCAGACCGGGTGGATAACTCTGACCCCTCAGGTCCTCAGATGTTACAGCGATACATTTAGCAACACAGGGCTAATATTGGTAACCCTGTTTCTTAAAAGTTCGGAAAGCTATCAGGCCAACTGATTTTGGATTATTTACACAGTTTGTTTGTACCGTGTGGTGCCTGGTACCGCGTGGTGCCGGACGTAAAGAATAACACCACCCCATTTCTTCCCATGGGTGTTGTAAAAGGCGACTAAGGGACTTACTAGAGAATGGGCAGCAGCGTTCTCTATGTATTTTACCACCATACTGCGATCGCCAACCCGCCTGCCAAGCGTGGTGATTATGGCAAAGCCCCCCAAATTGGGTGAGGCCTAAGTCCAACAGTGGACGTCTTGCGGCTGAAATGATGATGATGATGACACAGTTTGTGAGAGCAGTGGTGGCACAGTGGTATCGGCCGCGACTCACGAGTTGTAGGTCGTGGTTCGAACCCAGGCACACCTGCCTTTACTTTGTGTAAATATTATTATATCATCACCACTGCTCTCATAGTCTTATAAAGGTGAAGGAAAACATCGTGAGGAAACCGGCATGTCCTAGAACAAAAAAAATCGTTGACATGTGCACCTACCTACCAGCACTGGGCCCGCGTGGTAGATTACGGCCCACTCCCTCTCACCGAGAGGAGGCCTAAGTCCTAGCAGTGGGAACAATATAGGCTGATTTTGGACACAGTTCGTGTGTATTATAGGTCTAATCCTGTATCAGGCTGTATCTCTAAATTCAAACTACATTTAAATTGAAAGTGAACATACATGAATGAAGTTATTATTGTTGTTCTGCAAAGCTATCGTATAAAAATCTTTAGAGTCAGTTACGTAACGGAGCCAAAAACACGAGTTGTAATAAAATTCGTTCTCAGTATTGTGATGTCCTAGTAAACTGGTTACATTGGTATGCGCAACTTTATTGGCGTTCGAGTATGCGACCTTGGCGAAACGGTCGTAATGATAATGACCTTTCTACATGCTTTGAGTTCCTGATCTTTATAAACAACGTTGACAATAGTAAGCGAATATAGCACCTCTGTTTGGACGGATTAGGCTTATTTTTCTAGAAGTGTTTTAAAAGTGATTGAAAATTAATTCTGCTGTTGATGTCAGGTGTAGCTTTGTTTATTATATATCTTATAAGGAGTATTGGAACAGGTGCAATAAAAATAGGTACATAAATAACAAAAAAAAAACAGGCCAGTACATCGAGTAGAAAATGCAGTTGTGTGTAGGGCAACTGAAAGACTTCAGAGTCGTATGCTCGAATACCTATTATTCAGAGTAAATTGCACGTTAGGATAATATTGTTTCTACATTAACACTAATTTCAAGGCACCTAAATATTATAAAGCACGTTGCATACATATATCCATACTATAATATTATAAACGCAAAAGTAACTCTGTCTGTCTGTCTCGCTTTCCTGCTAAAACTACTGAACCGATTTAAATGAAATTTGGTACACAGATAGTTTAGACCCTGAGAAAGGACATAGGCTACTTTTTATCCCGGTAGTGTGTTCCCGCGGGATAATTTCCGACATCCACGCGGGCGAAGCCGCTGGCAAAAGCTAGTATATATGTATATATATATAAAAAACACACACAGACACACACACAATTAGTCTATATATTTGCTATGACTCATTGATCTAGTGGTCGCAAATGCTACTGCTGAGCATGAGGTCCTGGGTTCGATTTTCAGGTTGGCCAAAGTATTATTAGGTTTTTCTCTCTGGGATTTCTCAGTGGGAGCCCGGAGTCTGGATTTATGTCTGGTTGATAGCAATGGGTTTTTTTTTTGGATGGGAAATCATCAAATGACTTCTCTCGCTTTGGGACGAGCGGGAGGGCGTGTCAGACTTTTATTGACTAAAACCCACCCGTGTTCCTTCAGTTGCCCATATGCCAGGGCCACGATAACTGTTTCGAACAAATCTCGCGACCGTGGCAGATAGCAATGGGTCAGTCCTAATACATGGGACTGAACATAACCGGCGAAATGTGCGTGTAAAACGCATAATGTTATGTTTTATATTTACTTCGTAGTTCCTTCTAACGACTTCAAGCGAGAGTCTTTAAAAATATCTTAAACTATGTTTCTAAACAACACACGAATGTTTCAGAGCGTTTCACTAAGATGAAGCAGGCAGGCGGCTACTACGTCACAGTCATCGAAGACACTCGTATATCGAAGCTGATCGGAGCCGCTACCCTCACTATCGAACAGAAGTTCATACATAACTGCTCTGTGGTACGTGATTATACACTTTTATTTTATTTTATTAAATAGGAACAACAAAAAGTTACGTTATGCAATATTACACGTTGAAAAACAAAAGTTACTTAAATAATAATGCAACCCTTAGCGCTGTTCACAGATTACCATTAATAATTAAAACTTTAAACTCACTAGGAGGTGAACTGTGCAAGACAGTTAGACCAATATTATAAAAAAGATTTTGGAAATTGTACTCATTAATATCCCATTTAACTAAAAAACAATTTTTTACAATGTTTTTTAGACTTTATCGGATTACAATTCCAATCAATGGGAATATATTACCTACTAGTTCATACTAGTTTTGGACACTACCGCGCTTGTCTTGTGACATATCACGTAATGCATAAACAAGTTATTGTAATGGAATCTATTCTTACAATATCAAGTTTTTAGTTATTAGTATTGTTATCTTTAAAATCTACCTTTTTATTTCAGCGCGGACGTTTAGAAGATGTAGTTGTCAATGATACTTACAGAGGAAAGCAGTTGGGAAAATTGTAAGTAACGCCCTCTAACCCGTATGGATACTGAAGTTAGTATAAAAATATGACTTAAGGACTTAAAGAGCACTTAGAAAACTCTTCAACCAGGGGCGCTTACTCTCGAATATAATTCCAATAGATCGACATTGGTCAATCGTCAGTTGGTTGAGTTAAACGTCAGGGATTGGCTAGACTCATGAGTCCAGCCAATCACTGACGTTTGACTGACAATTCCAATGTCGATCTATTGGAATTAAATTCGAGAGTAAGCACCAGGTTCGATCAAGGTCAAGGCGTATGCTTTTTTAGAGCAAGAAAATTTTTAAGAAAATTATCAATCCCAAACCAGACGGAAATTAAAATAAATCATCATCTGCTTAGCCTTTTACCAACATAGTTGGGGTCAACTTCCAGTCTAACCGGTCGCAACTGTTTTTTACATGTAGCGACTGCCTATCTGACCTCCACAACCCAGTTAGGTAATACCGATACCTAGGTAAGACTGGTTGTCAGAGTTTCGGGCTTCTGACGGCCCGCAACGCTTGTCAAAGATCGACGAATGCCAGCCGGGGCCAACAGGTTAACGTGCTTTCCGAGGCACGAAGAGGTTTTGGTATGTAAAAATGGTCACCCATCCACCGACCAACCGCGGCTACCGTAGCTTAACCTGATTGATCGACCCGTGCGGCTTTACCCATTTAGCCACAAGCCCCTCTCAAAGACATGACATTTAATATTATTTTCAGAATCGTCGTGACAGTTTCCCTACTCGCCCAAGAGCTGGGATGTTACAAAATGTCTCTGGACTGCAAAGATAAACTGATCAAGTTCTACGAGACCCTGGGCTATAAACTGGAGCCCGGAAACTCTAACGCTATGAACATGCGGTAAGAGACCACAGACTATTTAAAAGGTTGATATGCATGTATTTTTTCGAGTTCACGTCTCAATGATGTTACGTCAGGTGAAGCACGTTTGGGATTAGAATATAAATGAGATAAATACGACTGTATTAAACATCAAAGAAATAAAATAAATTAATCAACCAAGCAGGCGAGGTTATAAAACGTAGGAGCGAGACAACAGATTCGGAGGTCTTAGAAAACCCGTACTGCATATTTGCCGTTCTACTCGCACTTTTTATGCTCGCGACCACTGCGGATCTTGTGAATAAAATTCCTGATTGCAACTGGTTGGTGACTGGGAAGTTATTGCTGGGCCCCCACTTCAAATTGCTGTACACACCCGATGGCAACTGGGAATTTTATTCCCGATAATTCAGCTTGTTGCAATCCATGTGGGGGCAACTGGGAATATTCGGGATATAGGCGTTCCATTTTATGCGGTTTAAAAAAAAACAAGTAAAGTTTTATTTCTTAATTAACTTGATCATTCAATTTGCAGGTTCGAGGACCCCTCTTGACAATTAGCCGCTGGGACATCCGACCTGCGCTCTAAACTGTAAGTACGCACAAGAGGCCGAGCAGACATCACGGCACTTCCAGCCAGCACCCATCATTCCATCTCTATGTACGGAAATTACGTCACCAAATCTTTGAAGACAGACACACAAAGATTTAAATCGTTAGATGTGCCCTCACCGTACTTAGATAGCACGGAAAAGTTCCGCAATAAGAGACAGACACTTTTTAAAGTATGAGTAAAGCGAGAATACTATTCAAATGTCATTGTCAACGAAATAGAAAGTTGACTATCTTTTGATGGCGAATCTAATGATTTAAATCTTTGTATCCAGGTTCTGATAGGCCTGTCAAATTTCTTGATATTAGCAGCTGATGATTGGTTGGCAGAAATAGCAACAGCCAATCAAAATACTTTGCTTGTGGTTTAAAAACTTCTAGAATATTCGAATTTTGAATAGGCTTTCAGAGACTGGACGTTAGATAATATTTGAGATCTGTGTGCGGACTAAATGCATAATTAAAATTCGTTGAACCAAGGTTGTGCATTGGTTGTATTTTAACGTACAACTGAGGACTATGTTTGGATTGATCCGCTCATTTGTGGGTGCGGCGCTGTGTTTGAGTAAACATAGTAAATGTGTGTAGTCTGGTGCGTCATTATTAAAAAAAAAAATAGTATTACCGACAAGTATTTGCATTACATTACATTATAGCGCTGTGTACGCAAATGAATGAACCCCGTTTTCTGAAAGCCAATTAACTTTCACACTTTTTTCAAATCACATATCAACCCTATTTGATTCGTTATCAAAATAATATACCAACCATTGTATTTGTCAAAAGTTAACAAGAACAGGCTTTTATAAAACGGGCGGTGAATCTATAAATACGATTTCTGTGGTTGTTTTTTGTTCTATTTATAATTTTGCTGATGTATTGTTTGCACTTCATTTTTGTCACTTGCACCACGCTTTCTGACCACTTGAGGCTCCGTTCAGACCAAAGAGGAAAGCAGAGCACAGGATTGGTGTATGCTATTGAATAATCAACCTTACTTGCAAGTGTTTTAAGGTGCAAGCTTGTATAAAAATCGACGGAACGGATCTTTGAGAGCGTTCGCGCAGGTACATTTGCACTTTAACACACTGAGAATAAGGTTTATTTTTTAATGTCACTAATAATAATCCTTGCTTTTTGGTCTGTACGATGCCGAATGGATCTTGTTGTGGTTTCTGTTTGGTCGTTCGTGTGATTACGGTCGCAGGGTCAATTCTTCTATCCATCAAAAGTTGATATCACCTTCACGGTGATACCTCCTTTTTATGGGGTGACCAATTGATTATGGATATCCTAGCACATAATGTTTAGACGTAGTTTTATCATCAAAGCGCGCATGAAAAGACCTTTTCGTTGTATTTTGGAGTAGCTTTCATGCTTTGAATTGTTTTGCTTTTTATTTGTGTTGATAGAAAAGCTAAAATAACTAACGTTTGTTTTAATTATGTTGCCAATTAGTTGTTACGCTAGATTATGCTTAATTTAGTTTATAAACTAGTCAGTTGTGCTAATCGTGTAAGTAACTGGCTAAGTTTCCCAATGTACACATTTGATTTTAAGTTTGTACTTAAAAATATGTATATAAGATATTACTATTTTTGTAACTAACAATTTGTGTTCAAATTTTGCATCATTAAAACGTTAATTGCTTTATGTTTTACTTTTATTTCAAAGCACCTTGTTTGTTGTTTTAGTGGGTTTTTAATACAAGGTCAATTTCAATAAGCTGGCAATGTTGTATGGACGTATTGAGTATCGATATCGAAAACAAAAGAAAAAACATTATTCGATTGGCGAAGGAAGAAAGAAATCGGTCAGCGAACCGCGTCGGCCAGGCGCGCGTATATCACACAGCTGTTTCTGTAATTGTTCGTTAACATTAGATGCTCTTACGAATTTCCAAAAACCATAACTTTATCAGTAGTTTTTTTGCCTTAACGTATAGACGCCAGCACATCAAGCTACCCGATGTGGACAAATTCTGCTGATCAACCTTGAACTTAATGTTTTAGCGATAAAGTCGAAAACTATTAAAGAAAGGAGGATGCCCAAATCCTTAGGAGTCTTGGCCCCCCAGCCTCGCAAGACAAAACTTGTCTTGATGGAAAGTACTCAACAAGAAATGAAAAACAATCAGCGTAATCAAAGCTGTCTGGACTGTCCTTAAGAAGATATAGGCTGATAACATCTCGGACTCAAAATCGGTATTTTAACATGAACCTATATTTAACTTCGATTGGAGAGGAGACTGTAACAGATTTTCCGCTGGTGAACCTCTACCTAATTTACCAACACGAGCTTTATTTGAAAGGGTATCGCTCGAGACCCCGCGTTTTCTTTTATCCGCCATGACGGCATTTATTTAAAAAAAGGAGCCTTAGCCGAATAGAGTTCGTTGCCCGCCGGCCGTCACCACGAGGAGGTGGCTCCTTTGGCGGATGAACATTTTCTTTTCACGCACCGGCTATTGGTGACTCTTAGAATAAAAATAAAAGCTAACTAGAGGATGTTTTGTCCATCGAGGCACACTATGATGTGGGTATATAGTTTGCAGTACATACTTTCGCTTATATCTTGGAACCGACGGCTCGCATGACATTGCTCTCATAGAACTTTTTTATCGTCTTGATGAGCTGAATCGATTGCCATTGGTTTTATTTTGCGAGAACTGGGTGCCGTTTTGGACATCCTACTTTGACAGATTGTAGTAGCTTGATGTGCTGACGTATGTACATGTCACAGTGTCATTTAAAGATTTGAAAAAATCTGGAATGACGAAAAATTTTTTTTCTTTCGATTGTTGTTTTATTGTTTTATTAATTTTCTATATCGATACCCAACACGTGGGTAACGTATTGCCAACTAATTCAATTTGACCATGTATAGAAAATAAAACCAAAAGTAGCCATTTTATAAGTTTTATTTACAGAAGTGTAAATTTAGCGGGATATAATAAGAATTTCGTTCACCATACATTCAGTAGGATGTCAATTCGTATTCGCACAAGGCTGGTTTTAAAACCCCACCTACACAGTAGCCTCAGAAGCAAACACTTTCTTAAAAAAGTGATCTCAATATATTTTAAATCTCATACTATTAACCAGTAAAATAAAACTGGTCTATGAATAAGTCCCTAATCTCAACACTCAATAATATTCCCATTCTATTACCCTACAGGAAAATAAGAAAGCAGTGCGCAAACTGTAAACTTAAATTCAGCATATTATGTATGATTCATGAACTCCTAGCGCAGAAACTAATCATCGGGTCATCATCATCATCATCTGTTTAGCTTTTTTCAATGTAGGAATTGGTTTCCAGTCTAGCCGCATGCAGCAAAATACCAGTATTTTACATGAAGCGACTGCCTATCTGACCTCTACAACTCAGTTCATGGGAAAACACAATACTGCTTGGTAAGACTGGTTGTCAGACTTTCGGGCTTTCTGACGACCCGTAACGAATGTCAAACATCCATGAGTGACAGCCAATGGCTGAGTGTGCTTTCCGAGGCACGGAGGTCTTGCTATGTAAAGATGGTCCGCCCATCTACGAATCAACAGAAGTTTTATAGGAAAGTCTACCTACGCTATCAAAATGTATGGAACAACAATTTTTTTTTTCATAATCCATTAAAAGTTTCTGCGCAACCGTGTAGACTAGAAAATACGGAATTAATGGCTACAGTTTGCGCACTGCTTAAAATTTTATTCTGCATATTTTCTCATATCATCGTTCTTCTTTCTGCTTTTATTCCGATGTATTTGGGGTCGGCGCAACATGTCTTTTTATGCCATACTTCTCTATTAGTCACATATTATTATTATTATTTAATAAAACTAATACGTAGAAGCTTTACGTGTAATTACCGAGATATCCCTAGAATAAATAAAAGTTGGGACTATGTATGAGATAAATACTGATGTTTAGATGCTGTCCTTATTTTCTTTTAAATCAAGTCGTCACAAGTTCACCATTAAATATATTATTATTATTTCGAAAATCTTCGAAATGGAGTGCTGCATAGCTATTCACAACCATTCCATAAGCTTCCGTACCGAATCGAACATCAATTAATGTTATAGTAGGAGTCCTATGGCTGTTCACAAATCCAAAATCAGAAAATTTTGTCAGTTTAAATCAGAGGTACGGTTTTCGTAATTTTAAAAACAAACTCAATCTGTCAAAAATATTCCAGTTTCCATACATTTTTGACAAGTTTTTGACATTTGATTGTCGCCGAGATAATACTGCGACTAGATTTTTAAGGTTTTTAATTACGAGAATTGGCCTTCAGGTTATCGAAATGTGTCATTTTCGATACGATAGCCTATTGAATGCTTGATGCCTGTTCAAATAGTACCTAATATAGTTTGTGCGGATTGTTATACAGGATTTTTTTTTAACCAGTGCGCAAATTTTTTTTTGGTTCTTCAGTATCAGTAATAGAACACATTTCAACTATTTTTTTCAATACTTTTTTATTTTAAATTTTTATCTAACCTTAAATCAGTAAACTGTGGACACCTTACATATTTAGAACCTAATATGATATCGACAATAGGAATAGGTCAATAATCGCAAGCGTAGGTACTTCGAACTTCTTAGAATTTTGACCGACCGAACAGCTGATACCTACCAGCCGAGTACCTACTCGTAGCTACGCTCGGTCGTTCACTTTCTCCGCCGCCGCGCGTAAGTTACCATAAAAACCAGTTCCAAAATAAACATCTTTCGTTAACGATAACTTATTTTTTTTGTACTAAGATATATCAAAATTGCATAACTCGTTTAAGTTTAATTTGTTAAAATTTGCGCACTGGTTAAAAACTTATCCTGTATATTAGGATATTATTAAAAATGCTGAATAGAATGGATTGTCAGGGATATTAGGAAATATAGTTTAAAACTCGGTGAAAGACTTGATTGTATTACACTTGACAAGATACATACATAAGTACAATTTAGAATGCGAAATACAATACATAAAAATCATAGACCAGTTCAGTCTGATACTTCATGCTTTATACATAATATTTATTTACTTTTAATATTCAATAATACATATAAAATAGCGTTTCCTATCCATAAGAGCGGTGTCTGGATTATCGTATACTTGAAATTGTAAGGGGCCGTAATAACATTCGGTTTCATAATATTATATGCTAAGTTTAGCATTGTCCAAACTATTTCCGTGAGTGGAGATAACTGATGGATGTATGTGTGTATCCTTACAGGGTCAAATTAAACTAGCGAAATTCCACAGAAGTGATGCGTAACAATATATAAACACGTCGTAAAAAGAATTTCGATATTTTTTTTACCTACTTGGTGGCTCTGTTCCCTGAGTTGGGCAAATCTGTCTTTTTTTGTTTTATCGTGTTTAAATATCGATATGATCATATCTGTGCAGTGTGAAGTTTACACAAGGAAGACAGATTTGTTATACTGATATTTCAAGTGACTACGCTACCCATTGTTGACGAAGCATCAAATTCTTTTTTTTCGATGTCGATACACCACGTCTGCGGAACTTCACTAGCCAATTCAACTTGACCCTGTATACTGACTCACTTTTTTCGTTTACTGTATGTGATTTTTCACACGGTCTAGTTGCCGGGTACCCGGTGGAATAAAGCATCTGTAAGACAGTAAGTTAGCATGTAAGGTTCCACGCGTACTGGCTACCAGCTCAATCAACCCAGAAACTTCGGGTACCCATCAGCCGTACCGTTGAAAAGACACTTAGCGTAGCAACCAATTTCAAGTACCAGGTTAACCAATAAAAACGCACACTCACCATACAAGCACTTACATCAAATTGACACCCTCATTTGCCGATTGCACAAATCCCATACCACAGGAAAAAGCATTTTTATATCTGTACATTTATTTGAATATCATACGCATTGTTTACAAGCTAGAGGAAAACATGGCAATCGATTATGTATCATCGACTTTTCAATAGTGACGTGTTTATCGACAACTAGGGATGTCCCAAAACGAATGAGCTATCGATTTAATCACGTGACTATATAAAAGTTGTAAAATTCAATATCATATCTCGATATAATTCAAAAATCACCACTATAGGTCAAAAATCTCGTTCAGCGTTACGATTGGTTCGCTACGTACAATTTGAAAATATTACTTTATGCCTTATTGGCGTCTAGTCTCACTCGAGCGCTCTATATTTGGTGCATATCATTTTACAATACTTGTTCCCTAATATCGACCAATCAGAACACTATGATGACGTCACTCACAATCAATTGAATGGAAATACTTTTGTTTTATTTAAGGCGGTGCCTACACCTAGCGATCTACGGGCGGTTGATTTATCTGTTAATTTTACACCAGTGTTAACTTTTATGTATGAATAAAATAGAATATTAGTTACTATTTCGTTAGCGCGTGTGTGAAGTGAAGTAGATAAGATACAATTCTGGTCATAAGATATATAGCAGGGGGTCGTTGCAGTGAACTTGACAAAACAAATATGAATACCCTTTTATTTTGAATAGTTTAATGTTTGTGATAAAGAGGCGTATATATTACATCTCAATTGTCAAAGCAGTCATTTTGTATCATTATAAAAACAGGCACCAAATTTGTGATTCACAGTTAATCGCTAAATGTAGTACAATAATCAAAAAACTGTATTTTATCAGAATTCTGTAGAGCCTATCACTATAATATAGCATTCATAATATTCAGTAATCTGTTACAATGTGAATAGTACAATTTAAATGTATGTAAAATGTTAACTATAATGTATTAAAAATAAATAACACAAAGCTTATTCTAGAAAGATGCATATTTTAAATAAAATCAATTATTTAATAGTATTGCTATAGGAAAATAACATCTATTGACGATGATTTTAAGGAATTTGAATCAAAAGTTTAGCTTAGTCATCTTTACTCATAATTACGTCCAATTTTATTTTTTAAACATTTTTGGTGATACAATTCACTCACAATATTTCATTGGATGTTCACAAGCAAAGATCTGAAAGTATATTAGAATATAAACATACCAAGTATCGCGATGTATGCTAGGAATGTTTGGAGCAGGGAAGGCCACTTTTGAGCTACGCGAAGCGTGACGCATGAGTAGAGCTGTAAGGCCTTAATTTGATCTTCTAAGGTTCTGAATCTGGTTTTTAAGCTACGGGCAAGATTTAGTCGAAAGACTTTCACCGCTGTATTTAAAGTCTTTTGTTTGCCCTCAAAGTCGCAGTCCTGACAACTTTTATGCTTTTGTGTTGCCATCCCTATTCCAAGACATAGGCCCACAAAAGTAAAGACTCAATGGAATGCCACTGTGTAACTGGTCTAGAGTCTAGAATAACGCCAACTCCCCAGCTAAACACTTATTAAGACGACGTTCAAAAAAGTATATTTGAAAAAGTCCCAATTTCAAAAGATTATTTGGAATATCGTTCACCGTGAAGTCATGTGTCCGTCGCAGGCGCAGGTGAACTAAAATGGCGGCGGAGCGGTAGTGATCTTAGCGCCGAGTTTCATAGGTCCTTGACCCCGAGCCGAACGGCGAGCTTCCATCTCTCTTTGCCTCTGAAGCTTTCTCTCTTCCCTCTTTCTTCGCATCTCATCCATTTTTGAGGCGTTGTTTTCTGTGAAATTAAGTACGTTCATAAAACATGTTCTCTTTTGCAACATCATTCATATGTGTTACATACATAATATTTGTGTAATGTACTCTTTAGACTATTGTTTAGGAGAAAACAAAATTAAAATTGGGATGCGGTTGAGTTCTTGCAAGTACAATTTGTCCTCAAAAGCGGTAAAAGCCGTGAAACACTAACTAGTTAACAGATAAACAAAAAATTCAGCCTCGATGCACGACTAATATCAAATGAAGCTCAAAGGAGATCAATTTAAATACCAATATTCAGCCACTCTGCTTAGGCTATTTTGAGTTGACACCGTGACGCCCTGACTACTTGTTACTTGACCCGCGTTCTTCCTAGGAAAAGCAGTTAGAATGGAATCCGAAACATAGACAGGCCAAAAGGGTTTGCATGCCGCGGTAAAAAGATGAGCCAGTCAGAAGTCAAGGGCTGACTACATCGGTTGCGCGCGCAGGTGAACTCAAGAACCGCCACTCTGAAGGATCTTTCAATGGATCACTTTTATCACAGATAATAAATACAGGGTAGCAGGTGCATTAACACTAGAAGTGCGGGCGTCCCAAATTTCACCCATTTCGATATTCTTCCTGCTCTAATTAATATTTTATTATGCATATAAACGTAACTTTTTATGACTTTTCATGAAATATGATGATTATTATTATTTATACAAGACTTCAACCACGTAATTGCAATATACATATTTTTTTATCCAAATTTACTTCAGTCGGTATGTTCAGCGCTTCTAGTGTTAACGCGTAAACTGTTACCATGGACTCAGTAAGTACATGTTTGTAAAACCCCTGCGTTGTTACAACTTTTTTTTAAATTTCTTGTTCCATATATTTTGACCTTTCTATGAAACTGCTGATATTTTTTTTCATTAACTGACGAAATATTTCTTTCTACGCTAAGGGGTCTAGAATCATGTGCTGAATTCATGGTTTTACTTGGCACGTCGATGTCTCTGGGCCCCGTGGATACTTTTATACAAAACACATACACTGATTTAACTGGCGAAAAGGTCACATGGTTGTGTCTTGACATCTGGCACGCAGATAAGACCAAAACAAAAGACGTATGAATGTAGCACATGGTTTTTCTGCCTATACCAATCTTCTTTATCTTTACACAGTATAAAACAAAATAGTATTCCGCGATTGTACGCTTAGATCTTCGAAACTAGGCAACGAATTTGGATTTCATTAATAGACAGAGTAATTCAAGAGGAAGACTGCTAGTAGAATAAAAGCGAGAGTTTACATACCGTCAATATTCTCCTCTATAGGTTCAAACTCGCTGTCTTCCCAGCCGCCGAGAGAGTCGTTGCTGTTTTGGTGCGATGTTAGCGCTGTAGGCCTGTGTTCCAAGCGACCGCCTCGCACGTACGTAGCGTTCGCGTTGTTGAACACCGGGTCCGTCCACTGCGAGTTGTTCCATGTTTCTGATGGACTCGCTAGCTCGGATTCTGCTAACTGTGTAGAGAATATGGGCTTAGAATAAACGGTAGAAAAAGACTTATCGTGAAGACTGGGCACTCAGACACAATTATGTTTATTGAGCTGTAATTTACGTAGTGGTGTTCCACAAATCATTTAATTAATGTCTGTTCTAAATGTACGTAATAAAAGTGTAAACAAAGTATAAATTAGTATTAATATTTACGCCATCACTCACTAAAAAAACTTTCAACTTTATTTCTGACTAGCTTTTGCCAGCGGCTTCGCCCGCGTGGAGGTCGGAAAATATCCCGCGGGAACATACTACCGGGATAAACAGTAGCCTATGTCCTTTCTCAGGCTCTAAACTATCTGTGTATCAAATTTCATTTAAATCAGTTCAGTAGTTTTAGCAGGCAAGCGAGACAGACAGACAGAGTTACTTTTGCATTTATAATATTAAGGGTGGATTTCAGTAACTTTTGATATAGGTATTTTGCCAAACCTACTACCAATTGAGTCAAAGAAAATTCAATCTTATTTCAAAGTGATAAGACTCAATTTTAAATGCATAAATCGTCAACACGATTTCTCTAATAAAAGTTAGCTTTGAAAAAGTTTTGGTCATTTTATGTCAGGCTTTTAATTCATACTCTATTTTGGGTGTATGAAGTCTTGCGTTAATTATGTTACATGCTCTATACCTATATAATTTACTAGTATACTCACGGGTTGTTCCTGCAACTCGCCCCACTCCTCGTTGTCCCACTCGTCCTCGCACAGAGCGGCGAGCGCGGGCGTCGCTTGCGCACTGCCGCTACTAAGGGGCGACTTTACACTTGCTCCGGTACCTAACATAAACAAATTATATTTAGGACAAATTATACCGGTTAAAAGGGGTGAATAGGGACAACACTGTGACTAGACAACATCATTTGCCTATCTTTTCACAACTCTGTTAGTATCGGCTTACAGTGTAACCGGATGCAACTGAATTCCAGTATTTTATATGGAGCGACAACCTGTCTGATCTCCAAAACCTAGGTACTGGGTAATACGATACCCCTTGATAAGACTGGTTTTCATACTGTCGACCCGTTACAACTGTCAAAGAATGACAGCCGATAACAGCATATCGTGCTTTTTGAGGCACGGAGGGGTCTTGGTATGTAAAGATCCCATCCACGGACCAACCGCTGATAGCATAACTTAACCTGATTGATTGAACTGTGAACCTGTTATTAATTATCCCCAAGCCCTTCTGGGACAAGACATATAACTAAACATTGCAATCCTTTCTTAGTTTTTTTTCTATTCCCCCGCATCCTATTTTATGCAATCTTTTCCATAAAACTTACTTTTTGTCTTAAAAAAAAGTAAAACACCACATTTGCGAAACTCTAGCATGTAGTCTTACCAAACGTACACATGTAATCTTAACTGAACATTTTTATTAACTCTTTTAGAATTTCGCTTAAATCAGCTTATTAACGTGCCTATATTAGTAAGGTTATGTAAGGTATACAATAGTTATCAAAGAAGTCTTAACAACCATGAAATTAGACATGCTCAAACGTTTTTATTATTTACTAGCTGCTGCCCGCGACTTCGTCCGCGTCAAGTATTTGCTCCCCCGACCCTTTCCGTCGCATAGCAGACTGCCAGTTTTCGTCCATTTTTTTGTTGCTGCTCCGGTCTTTTTGATTGTAGCGTGATGTTATATAGCCTTTCTCAATAAATAGGCTTCCCGACTCAAAAATAATTTTTCAATTCGAACCAGTAGTTCCTGAGATTAGCGCGTTCCACCCCCCATTTTAGGGAAGTGGGGGGTTAGAAAGAGACAAAAAGTAGCCTATGTCAGTCTCCATCCCTTCAACTATGTACACGTAAAAAATATACATATCCACGTAAAAAATCACGTCAATTCGTCGCTCCGTGTTGCCGTGAAAGACGAACAAACAGACACACACACTTTCCCATCTAGAATATTAATAATATATTATGGATTATACTAACATAAGATTAATTCTTTGGTTTCAGGTTGCCATCTCAAAGCTGTGAATATCATGAAAACTTGTGATAATTATTATAAAATATTAATAATGTAAGGAAACTTGGTTCGAGCTATATAGTTTTATTAAACTATGTGTGTACATTACATCAATGTAGTAGTCAGTCAGTATTCATCTAGTAGTTTTATTGTTTACCTACTTCGCTACAATTTTATCATATCCATAGAAATATTTATTTACCATTTTTTTCATTGTATTAGTAAATAACCAGTTCCTATTTTGTATGTTATATTCAAATTGTAAATGTAACTAACATAGTGTTGTACCCTAAACTTTATACATCTATAGTATGCCTTTGTGCAAACGTTGTATTTGTGATTAATAGAATAAAGAATATCAAAACAAATTGTGTACATTACAAAGCTATTTTTTTTTACTCTGGCTTCCGCCGGTAAACTTTTGTCATAAGCAGTGGTCGGAGTAGGTAGATTGATTTTACGTACTCGCATCATGAATAGTCATAGAAATCACAACATGGATAAACCTTTTTTCCGGGATTTCATTTTGGTACTTATGGGACTGAATCAAATATTGTGAAAGTAAAGTAATTTTTAAACTAGGTACTATATTAGAAATTTATAGAATGCGATAGATAAACATTTAAAATTGTTTTTTTCTTACTGTAGAAGGCCCATCACCTATATACTATTAAAAAGACAGCAAAAGAGTTAAACGTTTCTTATTCATATTGATGTATTATTTATTCTACACATTACAACATTTGAAATTAATTTCAAAATCGCGGAATCCCGGAGGCATATCCATACTAATATACAACATTAGTTTTTGTTTATGCGAAACCCGAAACACGGGTCTAGTATTTTTATGTAAAGAATCTATGAAAAAAATTTCAAAACTGTATCATTAATAATCACAAAGTTATAAGCTTGTTACGGTACCTGATTGTCCTCGCAAAAACATATGCAGCCTACCGGAGGGCACCACGCCAGCCGCGCGCGCGGCTCTCACTCTCACTCATTGATAATAATTTGCCACAGTGATTGTTTATGTATTAGTTGGTGATAAACATTCTCCATCACGCTTGCAGGCTTTGGACTGTCGTAATGGTCAAGTGTAGGTAGATATTATTATGTAATTTATTCGTAAATGCAGTAGTAAGTGGTAAAATGTAATCAATGCCATTTGTTGCACCTTATGTCAACAACTTAAAGTTCAAAATGGATGAAAATTGTTAAACATCGCATTACTGAACCACAGCAGGCTGTAAACAAATAATAAATTTGTACCCTTGACTATCTTTGCGTGTTTAAAAATGTTAATCATCACTATCTACAATAATTGGCGTAATCACTATTCACTCAAACAAACTGAAGCAACTGTTAAAAAAGGGCCCGTCTTTCTCATAAGCACTGACGCACTGCCACACCACCACAAACAGCGAGTGTACGGACGTTTGAGTACGAGAGAGACATGATAATTTTAAAATCTAAACAAAACACTTTAGCCAGGGCTCACGGCGGTCGCGCGCTCGCGATACGTATGCATCGGTCGATGGCATTCGGGCGACTGAGGGGAGCGCCGTTGCCGCCCCGCAGCAGTGCGTACACGCCGCCTAGCCCGCGCTATGACCTGTCGTGAACTCGTGACCCGTGTGCAAACAGATGATTGCGGATACTAACTTTTAAGCGTAATTAAATATTTTTGGGACAAAATATAACATGGTGTAAAAATTATTGGAATCGATTCAGTTACTGATTCTGAACAAACTATATTCAGGTTTCGCATATACTAAAAATAACGTTGTATACGTGCCAGTTCATTGATCCCATTTCAATCTACCTACTCCGACCTCTGGTCATAAGATTAGCCGGCGGTTCGATATGTTTGTATAGGTTCGACCGTTGATCGTCTATTAGCAGCGTGTGCTACAAAAATCCATTGCCTACCGCTTTTGGCAAGGCGTAATTATCGTGTCAATGTGTGTCAAAACGTTTTATAGTGACACTTCCTATCATCATCGCATTTCTCCCCGAGAGTGTCGTAAAAGTCGCCTAAGGGACTTATTAGAGAATGGGCAGCACCGTTCGCTATGAATTTTATCATAATACTGCAATCGCCAACCCGCCTGCCAAACGTAGCGGACTGACATCTTACGGCTGAAATGATGATGATGACTTCGTAACGGTTGAAATATTTTCTATCCTATGTAATCGAAGTCAATTAATTTCCAAAAGTTCATAGTAATCATTGAACATGACCAAATTCTTAATGATTCCACCTTTTAAGTCTAATTACAAAATAAGGGTTTTCGTTTTTCTTTAGGCACGGTTTATTACATCGACCCTGTTTTTGAAATAAGAACCAAAATCGCACAGAAATCGAAATAAAGTTCCGTCTTAGAAAGTTAGTTCGGGCGGTCTTAGTTAACTTAAGTCTTAGGTTGTCAATTGTATTAAGAGCTATACTAACTTCGCCGTAAAGTACGAAATGCAAAAACTGTCTCGAAGGTTTTGGCTCGGGTTAAAGTTAGATCATATTTTGTAATAAGATGAGAACGATTGAAGGTAATAGTTTAGTGAACATACCTGCGCTGGAGTCGATCTCGCCCCACGCCCCCATGTCCCAATGATCTGGGTCGTAGTCGGAAGCTGACTCGCTGTGTTCCAGTGACGTCATCGACGTTACCGATGACGTCGTCGTTGACATACTGCTTGATGATGGTTGCTCTGTGAGAGAAGGGAATATTATAATTCTTTCCTCTTGTATTAAAAGAAATAAAGGGATTTTAATGTTGGTATTTTCGACGTGGCCACTGCAAACTGCTCTCAAAGCATAAGCTTATGGGTCAGTGCAGAACGACGGAGTGACTGATTGTATAACAACTGAAAGTGGATTCTACTTACTATTGCATATGGCTGAAAGTTTCGTCGCTCGAGGATGTTTCAGGTCGCTTTATATGTTTTTTATTTTTTATTACGTTATATAAGGACATAATTAATTTCGTATCCAAAATAAAAGTGCTGACCAGAAAAAGAAAGCTGTTTACTTATGGAAAAAGACTTAAATATTTGAATGAAAACTTACCGAGAGAGCCAGGTTTAGAGAGCACAGACTTGGTATGCGACACACGAGCGGTGTCGGAGTGCGAGCGGTAGAACTTGGCGGTGACTGCGGTGACGGCCCAGCCCGCCCACGTCGCCGCCGCGTTGCTGAGGGACGGCGTCGCTGTGTGGACGTCCGCCTCTGTAGAATTAATGTCGATAAGTATAAACACGGAAATGAGGGGTTCGCAACTGTTTAAAACGCAATAAATGTGGCCACCTACTAAGCTCAAACTACCTATAAAACACAGTCGCATTTCGCTTGCACGCTTAGATCTTTTAAACTATGCAACGGATTGTGAAGATCGCCATCACACCAGATGTGACGACCACGACCACTCTGTCAAGAGTGCAACGACGAAGAAGAAAGAACGGATTTTTATGCGGTTTTCATCAATAGACAAAGTCATTCCAGAGGAAGGTTTATATGTATAATACGCGGGTGTAGCCGCTGACAAAAGCTAGTAACTACGGCTACACACTCCTTATCATAATTTGACAAATGACGTATCGTTGGAAGTGTCTCGACCGTCCGCGGTTCTAGACCGACCACGACTTTCACATGAGAATATTTCCTTTAATCATTTTTTATCATACTCATTGGAGCGTGATTTTTCGTTGTATTCATAGAAAAGTCACAGCAAAAAATGTGAGAAGTGCATAAGTGGTATCTTATCTTACCCATTCCTTCCTTCAAACTGGGGTCTTCGGATACCTTCTCTAATTTACCCAGAAAGCCTTTTATTGTTCTAAAAGCTGCATCACGAACCTGTTAACAATAGTTTAATTAACCAATTTTTCGTTACAGGATTTGTTACCATTTTACTGAGGTATACGATCTTTTATTAATTTGTAGTAGTTACTTATCCGCCATGCCGTGTGGTGCCGGACGTAAAGAATAGCATCACCGTCGGCGTCTTCCCGTGGGTGTCGTAAAAAGCGACTAAGGGACTTACTAGAGAATGGGCAGCAGCGTTCTCTATGCATTCTACCACTATACTGCGATCGCCAACCCGCCTGCCAAGCGTGGCGATTATGGCAAATACCCCCAAATTGGGGGAGGCCTAAGTCCAACAGTGGACGTCTCACGGCTGAAATGATGATGATGATGGTTACTTATCGCATAAAAAATACACGTATTCATTTTTATCGCCTATGGCACGCATAAACGATAGTTTTTAATGAAATCATTTTATAGCCATTTTCATTACTTTATAGGAATATCAGGAGCAGGTTGCAACGTTCACTCAACCTTCATTAGGCTCAACTCACACCACAAGAGCGTCGAAGAGCAGCGTAGCGGTGCGCAGTTTCAGTGTCATATGAATTTCAACTTTATTTTCATTACTATAATACTTATTATCGCATGAGAAACTCATACGAGTCGCCCGGATGCCCGCGGCGCCGCGGGAATTCCGGCGAATTCCATAAACGGAGCCGTGCGACTGCGCGAGAAGTCGCGGGAAGTCCCGAGAATGCTCGAGCAGTCACGAGCGGCCGCTGGCAATATCCCGCCCCTCGCGCCCGCTCCCCTCGCGCGTCTGTTGCGCGCGCGCATTCGCATTCATGCAGTGCAACGAATGAGAAGGCGCGCGAAGTCCCGCGACTTCTCGAGCATTCCAGCAACTTCTCGAGCAGTCGCGGGAATCCGCGCGCCTTCTCTACCGAGCGGATCGCTGCGCTTCACTGCCCTTCGCCGCTCTTTCGGTGTGAGTTGACCCTTAAAAATAGGGAGTATCATCCGACTAGACGAGTGTCGTGTCTGGTGAGCTAATGCCCAATGATCGTATTTTTAAATAAAAATCGCATCTCGCTGATGAACCTAGGAGTTTGTCAGCAGGGTAACCAGACTTGCCTGTGAATGCCTCGATAAATTAAGGCCTCCAGCTAGGGCACTAAGCCCTAGCTGGAGGCCTTAATTTATCGAAGGTTGATGTGGGACGTTTTACATACCTAGTATATTAGTTGTGCAGTAAACTCTGCTTGCACGAAGCAGGATTTTGTGAGAGGTCAGTGTGATACGTAGTATGTATTAGGTGATGTAGTTGGCCACAAAAAAACTATAACTACTACTAACAATTCACCTTGCTAAGAATAAGCAAAAATTAAATGCAACCTACTTGTTTCTCCGGGTCATTAGTGAGGGGACATAACGCAGGCAGCACTCTATTCGCCACCTCTGCCAATAAGAAGTACTGTTGCGTGGCAGCTAGTGCCAACACTCCTGCTTGTCTCGCCGGCGGGAAGTTGTCCTTGGTAGAACGTACGAACGCTGATACTAAGACCTTCTGTCGGATTTGAGGGTGCAAGTGCTGGGCTATCTTGCCTAAGCAGACTGTTGTGTTGGTCCTGGAAAAATAGACATATAGGCAGTGGCGTGCGGTCCATATAGGCAAAAAGACACTGCAGACCAATAATAAAGAAAATATGCTAAGTAATAAAATTATTCAAAAAGTTTAAACGCCTAATATAAATGAGAAGCAACGTTCATACGGTTCTATTAATGTACTCGCGGCGCAAGCAGGCAGCGATCGAAAGTGTCTTCTTTTCATTCATAAATGTACGCATGTAGTGGTAATTTCTTCTACATTTTCGTGTCTGCACATTTCACACAGAAGCGAGCTAATAAAGCGAACTCCTGCCGCAGGCTATCCAATCGCGGGCTTCCCTGCGCCAGGGTAACCAATCACGGGCAGGACGCCCATGGTTAGTTATTGGCGCGCTGTGAGTATTATGCGATCAAGTTGAATATTACGTAGCCTCAAGCAAATTCCTATTCGCAATGATACAATTTTATTTGTCAACGTTTTAGTTGTCAAAATTTAGAAATCGTTTGTTTACAAAAGGATCCATATTGATTTCTTAGTGGAGCGCGCTGTTTTATGTTTTTATTTTGACTGAGTTTTGTTGTGATTAATTCATTTACAAACGTTAATATTTAGGTCGATTTGTTGCTTATTTCAACTAGTTTTTTTTTGAACTGTGTTAGTTTTTCGATTTACTTAAGTACTACGCTTTTTGTTAGTTTTTTTTTCAAAATGTGTTTCGATTGTGAGGTGTGTGTTGAAAAGGTGTGTTTGTTAAAAAGTGTATCTAAAGGGAAGTGTACGAGAATTAACCCAGCAAAGAGGTAATGCAACTCGTAAGTTTCATAGTAATAATTAAGAAACATAAAACCGGCTGTGTTTTTGTTTACACACATTTAAATTATTTTGTTTTCCTTGCTAGTTTAGTAGTTCGAATACAGTGTGGAATTGTTCGGGATTTGCAGATTTATATGATTTCTATCCCGCGGCTTGCTCAAACATAAATACATTTGGTAATAATCGTATTGAGAGAAGTGTTACGAAGAACTTTTACGTTTAGCGAAGTTTATTGTTACTATCCAAGCAAGCAGCGCATCGACAGAACGTTCATTTTCATTAAAACGTATTCTCACGTACCTATTTAAGAAACACACAAAGTCAACAACGAGTACAACATCTTTCTGTGCTTTCGACGGAAAAAGAATTATCATCATCAGGAAATCGCCATTTCAACCTTTTAAACCACCTAGTGAATTTTTCTTCACTAACTTGAGCAATTACGAGACACGTTTTTTTTTTTAATTGCCTACCCGGTCATAAAACCCTGTGCACGCCACTGCATATAGGTGGTGTTGGGTGAAAGAAAAAAATATATTTTGTTGTATAGGCGGGTTACTTATTCTGATAGAAAGGAAGAGGGAAGAAATCAATGGGTGTGAAATACATTGCAAAAAAAGTACGGGACTATATTCGATCCTTTTAAATCAGCTTTTTAGACGAAATAACGTCATGTAGGACTATTCCTATACAGAATGTATATTCTGCCCAAAATTGTTCTCTTCTTCTGCGACAATTTTTTTAAATCTTATCCTGAGTCCTGAATTGTTCGTCTTTTTTTAAACTGAACATTTGTTATCTCACATTAGGGCTAAGGCGGATTTTTCTTTATGCACAAAAAAAGACCACTTTAAATAAAATGTTGACAATGGTACTCCACTTACCGAATACCACCCTGATCATCTTTAGCCTGCAGTCTTGCAAAGTGCCGTAGCACCTCCACATTCAGGTTATTGTAGTTGAGCTTAGACGAGAGGTGCACTATCGACTTGACCGTCTGCTCTCTGATGACGGGGTTGGTGTCCAGGAAACCGTGAACCACTTGAGGGAATATCTGGTCATTTACCTGCAATATTAGTGACGAATGAGAATATATGTGTCATTATATTCTGTTGGTGTACTTTATTCTTGTTTCCTAAGTCTGTTGTCTAATCATCCATACTAATATTATAAATGGGAAAGTGTGTGGTTCTGTTTGTCCGTCTTTCACGGCAAAACGAAGCGACGAATTGACGTGATTTGTTTAAGGCTATCACATTGCCCGATGACTTTGACGATTTGACCTCTGTACTAGTAAGTTTTCGTTTGGCGCCATCTACCATAACAAAACACAAACGAACTGACGACTAAGCAAGAACACAGATGTGTAGGTTTTTGCCTATTTTTATTCGCTCTCTGAGAGTTCGTATGTATTGTTATCCTCTAGAATTAAAAATTAATATTTATTTTGAATTAAATGATGAACTTTGCCTGCTGACCTAGCATGTGATGAATTTCGCCAGTTAATTTAATTGACCCAAACACATTCCCATCATTGAGTAAGAAAATTGGATGTCTGATGATGACTGGTATATCTTTAAAATATTGCAAGCTTACTCTATGACTGGTTCAAAAAGCAAATCGAAATTACAAACTACTTTATTTCTATGTAATGTATGTGTAATTTTCTATGTACACAATTATTTTTGTTCTTATTTTACGAAATATTTATATTTGTAATATTTACGATATTATTTAATTCAGAAATCATTAAAAACGTGAACTTTTAGATTTTATTTGGTGAAAATAACGCGCGTATGGTCCACCCTTCACGGCAGCCATCAAGGCACTGGATGTATGGCGTCATTCGCGTCGCGAGTATATGTCACAAGAAAGCAACCGGTTTCTCGCGCAGTTTCGGGTTTTTATTTATTATTTAAAAATGTAAAAAGAAATAAGAAAAAGTAAACAATACAAATGATTAAATAAATCAGTACGCATATTTTGATATAAAATTCATGTCAAACGGTTCAGCCGTTATAGAGACAATTTTCAATTTAGGTTGAAGGAGGACCTGTTTACTGCCAGATTTTTCTGAAATTTGAGAAAGTTTATTAAAATTCTAAACAATACAAAGTATTTATCAAGACCTTAAGTATGACATACATTCTTTATATGAAAATCGCACGGTAGGATTCTTCAACAAAATTCGTTAAACATACGGTATTTTTCGGATTTCAGCAAGGTAATCCCCTTAAGTGGAGATAGTTGAAGGGATGGAGAGTAACATTGGCTATTTTTTGTCTCTTTCTAACCTTTTTAACGCGAGCGAAGCCGCGGGCAAAAGCTAGTACATTATAAAGAGAAAAGATACGTTTTTTTGTTTGTTTCTTTGTATGTATGTTACGCTTTCACGCTAAAATGGCTGAACAGATTTGGATGAAATTTGGCACACAGACCATGACCTGAATTAGGACATAGGATTTTCATATCGATATTGCTATGGTATCTAGACTTATGCAGGTGAAACCGTGGGGCACAGCTAGTGTGTACATAAATCCATACTAATATTATAAATTCGAAAGTAACTCTCGTCTGTGTGTTGCCTTTTCACACCTAAACCACTGAACGGATTTCGATCAAATTTTGCAAGGAGATATATGGCTTCTTGCGAAAGGACTTTTTAATATTTGTCTCGTTACACGTGTTGATATTGAAAGGATTAGAAATGTTTAAAACTACCGACGATGAATTAGTTTTTAAGCCTTTTAGCCTCATGAATATTTTGAAAGAATTTCTAGAAAAACATTTTGTACTTGTCTCAAAAAACACAACAGCACTCGGTTTGATTATATAGGTAGGTGTTTAATACGCATGCTTGTTGCGTAACAATGACGGAATTTCGTACACATCCGTATTAGATATGGCGCGTGAAACACGCGTTTGTTTACCAAATTGGGACGATAAACCACAACATAACGATAAGTATCCAACTGCTCAACATAAGTTTGTTATGAGGCCTTCCAATTTGAATTTTAAAAATGACAGGATTTTTTTTTTTTTGGATGGGAAATCATCAAATGACTTCTCCCGCTCTGGGCGGAGCGGGAGGGCATGTCAAACTTTTACTGACTAAAACCCACCCGTGTTCCTTCAGTTGCTCATGTGTCAGGGTCACGGTATCTCTTTCAAACAACCACGCGACCCCGGCAGGCATCGGTCCTAGCAGACCCCTTCAGTTTTGCTGACATCTCTTTGAGGCGCGCGTGGAATACTACGCGCCGTCGACCCGAGCTTGGTCCTTACCGGGCGGCGAGCTACCCATTGCTCGCCACCCGCAAGCTCGCGCCTACGGTGGCCGGGAGTCCGCTATGGACTCCCGACGCCCGGGGCGTTTCCTCCTGCGGCGGCTAGGTACGTGAGGGCGCAGAGACTACCACTCCCTCACGCGCCCCGCCTCCTCCTTCGCGAGCATTACTGCTTCGCAGAAGGAGGTGACGGCTTCCCATGCCCTCTCGCTCCGTACCATGGCTCGCACCAGGGCCGGACGCGAGAGGTCGCCGCCGCCGATCGCCTCCACGAGGACACGGCGGTGCTCCGCCCAGGCAGGGCACACTTCCACCGTATGCTCCACCGTGTCCTCTAGAAATGTCAGGCTTGAGAATGCTTTTTGCACTTGTTTTTTTTTTTGAGAAATTTTGAATTTCGAGCGCCTCCCTTTTATTTTTTCTGGGTGCGAAATCATCAAATGACGTCTCCCGCTCTGAGCGGAGCGGGAGGAAGGACGTGTCAGTCTTTTACTGACTAAAACCCACCCATGTTCCTTCACTTGCCTGTGCCAGGGCCATGGTAAGACTTTCGAACAAATCTGCGACCCTGGTAGGTTCGAGGGTTACCTTGGAGTTCCCATCTTAAGTATCAAGAAACAATATAGATATGTATTTACTTACAGTGGAATTCTGCAAATGCATAATGAACTGGTCCAGTTGCTGCAGCAGTCGGGATCGCGTCGTCCTGTCATTGGAGGCAAATAGCTTTATGACGCATGGCACTATTTGTTTTTGGTAGTCCGCTTCGTCTAGTAGTTTACCCAACTGGAATAAGTACAAATAAATTAGATCACTTTTATAAATTGAGCCTGACTTACAAAGTGCGATTTAATACCCTATGAGTTGACATACACATTATTATTTATTCAGCTGAAGCATTATTTACAAGCACAAGTATAATTTGTGAGAACTCTTATTAGTCCAAATAATAAAACACTGCTCCACTTATGAATCGTTTATGCAAGCTGCATTAACAAGTGGTCCAAATCTTTACTGCTCAGTGTCCTACTTTCCTAGACATAAATGGGTATAGTATAAAACAATAAAGTGATTGTGGAGGTCAGATAGAGTCCATGTAAAGACCAGTATTTAGATGCATCTGGTTATACTGGAGCTGACTACAACATTACTGGGAAAAGGCTAGATAGATAATGATGATGGTATAAAACCGTAGACTAATTATTATTATTACCTTAAACATAGGCGCCAAAACGAATGACCCAGCATCTCCATAATGGAATGCTGTCAACAGCTGCGGCAAGATCTTGTGGACACACACAGATTCTGGGAAGCTGTCCAGGTAAGAACTCAGTGTGGCGAAGAATTTGCCTTTCTCAACCTTGTCCTTGATTTGTATCTCTTCAAGAAATAGCATAGTATCTATCAGATCATTTTTGAAATAGCCTCCTAGTTTTCTACACCTGAAATAGTTTAAATTGGATAATAAGGAAAAGGATTATCTTTAAGGTGTTTTCAGTTTGGATAGGCAATATCTACCAAACAAATATAAAAAATTAGAAAATTTGGTGACTTTATTTGCCCAAGTTTAACAAAACTTATCCAGAGGTGATGTAAAATAAATTAAACAAATTCCTAAATAATGTCTTTTATCTTCAACTTTAAAGACCATAAAATTCGATTATTATTGGTTCGCCGCATTACGGCTACAATGAACAATCAAAAGAAGAGAGTAAGTACTGTTAAAAAGTACATTTGGCATACTGATTTATTTGTTACCATAGTTCCATTGAGACAAGGCAGTGCACGAATCAGGCACTAAAACGTTGTGCACATTGGTTCACAAAAAAAAAATTAAGTACACGAGTACCTACGAATCCAACTTTCTTGTAGAAAGAAGAAGGTTGTAGAAAGGTCTTAAAAGAGGAAAGAATAATGAACCAACAACATCGAAATGGACAACACGGAATGTACTATAAGTACACCTCAGCCTAACCCTTCAGGGAAACAAGGCGTGATGTTATGTTATGTTGTAACATGGAAATTAACTTACAGTGACACTTCTAAAGTCCTCAGACCTACGTGAAGACTTAACAGATAATGAATATCGTCAATCTTACCTGTTGGTAAGATTGACGATATTCATTATCTTTGCAGTCTTATATTGTTCACATTGTGTTCAATGTGAACAATATAAGACTGCAAAGTGAAGAATGCTAGTACTTGATCAAAGCTCAAGGGCTGATGTCCATAAAAAAAACCTCAATCCAACAATAATGGTATGCATCAACTTATTGCTTACCTTGTAATAATATCAGCAGGGTTTGGCCTGGATGCAGGGTTAGCACTGACCAGTTCACAATATAATGTGCATAGCTGCTTGGGTATGTTGTCAGTTGTTTTCAGTGCTGGCTGATTCTTTAGTGGTCCATCATATGCCTCCCATATTAGGCATCCTAATCCCCACATGTCTGAGGAGCTGTTATTAAGGACACAATATTAGGTCATAATTTTTCAATAGCAGCCCGGAGTCTCTATTTGTGCCCGGTTGATGGCAATAACCTCACCCACTATTACATGGGTCTTGAATATAACTGTTGAAATGTGGGGTGTACATACTAAGGTACATCACTGCCTAACCCTTTGGGGAATTACAGGAATTATATATTAAGTACTTTAGTCATCACAGACTTTTGTCTGTATTTTACAGGCATGACTAAATTGTTGATAAGATAACAATTACAAAGCATTAAACAGTGAGGGATACATTGACTTTCTTATTAATAAGTTGTTTGTTGTTTTTAAGATATTTTCTTATCCTTTTTTCTCAGATAATATTACAGAAAAGTCAATTAAATATTCTTATTGCTGACTGTATGTTCACAGATTAATAGCAATCATAGGTCAACAGTTGTAAAGAGATCAACTTGAACTTACCACTTGGTAACTGTTTTCAATTTAGCAGGATCCTTCTTCTCAGGAGGATCATATATTTCAAGTGCTGGCAATATTTTGATAGGTATAGGGTTGGCTGTATCCGCCCCTTGGGCCGTGAGAAACTCGAAGCCACCAAGTTTCCATTCTCCCGCTAAAGTTACGAACACGGAGTACAGGCACACATTATTGTGCCTCATATTGCCATCATTATTTAAAAATGATAATGCTCTCTGTAACATGAAGAATGCCAGATTATTATTGCTAGTAAAATGATTAATGTTGTGTGGCCAATCATAGTCAAGCATCAATTTATTATGAATACTTTTATATTAACTTTTTATTGGTGATGCAATCTGATAATTAAGCAAGAAGGTATTTTAACGGTTTGTTATGAACTCTAGTATGGTTACTTACAGTGATTTGAAATATGCCCCATGAAAGAAATAACTCCTTCTGTGGACCTTCAAGTTTTGGTTCCTCTAAGTGCGCAGCTAGGGGCTCTACATACTCTGTAGCTACATATAAAAATTTCTCAGTTTCACAGCTATCTAAATAATGTAAAAGGCTAGGGTGTCTCATAGTCTTTAGTTTCTTTAAGGAGGCCTTAGCTATGTCAAAAAGTGTTTCAGAGTGCTTCTGAACGTCGAATAAAAATATTGATATTTCATCCTGCGTGCCTCTCTTCTTGCCCTTGTGTAGTGTCCATACACTTCTATCTTCTAATCCAGGCACAGGATCTCCTATTTCGTAAGGAAAGTCCTTCGTAGGATCCCGAGAGAAAAACGACCACATTATGAACTATTAATTATTTTTCATGACCTATACACATATCCTTTCATACAATCCACTACAAGTGGTGTGCAAAATACCATAATCTTTAGAAATTTAATATTACTGATGTGGATACTAAAATTACGCGTTAATTTACAAAATAAAAATACAAATTATTTTCTTTTCAATAGTCACAAAGTGGTGACAAATGCAAATCTGACAAGTGACAACACACGATTTACAGATTATAAAACTAATGGATTCGTCATCACTTCATCACGCAAATTCTCAATTAGAACAAAGTAGAAATAAAATAAGCAGGAACGTGTAATTGCCAAACTATTCAGGTAAAAGTATTTATATGCACGGTTATTGTTCATTTTATAATATCATAATGACAATGGATAAAATCGGAATTTTCAGAATTAGAGATGCTTATCAGTCTTGTCATTGTCAGCTGTTCAGCGTTTCAGGTTTCAAGAAAAGAGTTTTTACAATTTACAGCATTATTGATGACTTAATTGTCAAAAATCTAATTGTAGCTGTCAAAATCAGTGTGCATAATCGGAGATTTAAATATTTTGTTTTTTAAATTTATAGCTCGATTATGACTTATTAACTAAGAGTACTGAATAAGAATACTAAAAGCAGAGTTGTAATAGTATCGTGATTTCCATTTACCGCCATGTCGAAGTCAGTGGCACGATTAAAATCTATGAAGAAAGTGGCGGATAAAATTGACCATTCTTCTAAATTAAGAACTAATATTCCTGCTGGGATGGCTGCGGCAGGTCCTCCTTTAGGTCCTATGCTTGGTCAAGTACGTATTTCGTTGTAAAGTATATTTGCTAGCTTAACCAATGTTGTAATCATAACCTATATTTTTATTTACTTCAGCGTAATATCAATATAGCAACATTTTGCAAGGACTTTAATGAGCGCACGGCGAACATAAAGCCTGGTATACCTTTGCCGACGAGAGTGAGAGTGAATGCTGATCGTTCCTATCAACTTGTTATTCATCAACCTCCGGCTTCGTATTTCCTAAAGCAAGCTGCCGGTATTAGTAGAGGTGCTATGACACCTGGTAAGTGGTCTCTAGTAATATTTATATTAACTTTTTGCCCAGATGTCCAGTCCTTACATACATCTAACTTTTTGAGCCGAAAGCAAAGAGATCCTGCTTATTTGTATTGCTATCACTCTTTAGTCTCTCTCACTAATCACAAAGCATTTATTTCAAATGGGCACATTAACGGCACTTTCATATTTCAACATTTACTTTAAAATAGAATTGACTCTAGTTGAATTCACAAATGAACATAGATTTACGCAGGACAATGTCTTTTTAACTGTTCTATAATTAAGGCATTCAGCTGGTTAATTACCAACTCTATTTAAAATAAATATTGTTGTACTCTAATAAGTTGTTATTTTCAGTCAGAGAAATAAGTGGAAAAATAACATACAAGCATCTGTATGAAATAGCAAAAATAAAGTCTCAGGACCCACCGCTTGAGTGGAAATCTTTGGAAGAGATATGTGTCATGCTGATAGCCACAGCAAGAACTTGTGGAATAGAGATAGTTAAGGAGTTGGACCCAAAGGTATGAATATCATAGCTGAACTGCTAAATCTTTTTTTTCAGTGCTGTTTTCTCAAAACTAAATCTTCAACGGAATATTTAAAAGAAAATAGGACAAATAAAAAAAGTCTTGAATAAATAAATTGAGACAACATTAAAAAAAAATAAAGAACATGTAGCAAAAAATGCACCCTAAGCCCAATCTTACTACCAAGCATGATGATAAAAAAAACTACCATTTATTGTAATGGTCATTAAGTAGATCCACACTAAACACTGTCATACTTATGGGCTACAATGATTTGAGACTGTTAAGAACTTTGTGAAGAAAAAGAGGAGTCCTTTGCACTGCAGTGGGACTTAGATAGGTGAGCAAAAAATAGGGCCGTAGTGTCTGTGGTATATTTTGTAGATATCTATCGTATATTAGCTGTAGTTTGGGAGTAAACACTAAAAGCTAAAAGCCCTTACACTGTTATTAACAATTTTATTAGCTTCATATACATATGTTAGTATGTGCTTATATAATGGAAACTTTGAACATGATTTTGACCCTCTTCAAAACGTCGGATTAACTCGAAATTTGGCATACTTATCAAGGACCGATGACAATACAATAATTTTATAAATTTGTGCCATTATCCTTGCCGGGGTTACAAGGATAGCAAAAAAGCTGTCTTCGAAAACTACGCTGACATACGTAACAAAATTCAAAACACCCTAAAAGTAGAAAATAAATAGTTTAAAAAACTAAAAACACGCTTCCATATTATTTTCTACTTTTTAGTTTGGTTTTCTATGGAAGCGTGTTTTTTAAAACTATTTTCAACACGCTTTTATTAGCTTCATACGTATGTTAGTATGTAACGGAAACTTGAACATGATTTTGACCCCCTTCAAAACGTCGGATTAACTCGAAATTTGGCATACTTATCAAGGACCGATGACAATACAATAATTTTATAAATTTGTGCCATTATCCTTGCCGGGGTTACCAGGATAGCAAAACTGTCTTCGAAAACTACACTGACATACGTCACAAACTAAGCTGACATACATATGTACGTGTCAAAATTCGAAACACCCGAAAAAAAATAGGATAAATATAATAGTTTTAAAAAACTAAAAAACACGCTTTGTAACTATTTTTTTTTTTAACTATGAACAGTGTAAGCTGTAACAAAAGTATGGTTTCCAGTATTTAATTAGAATCTTAACTATTTCCAGGAATATGGCGAGTTCCTAGAAGAGAGGAAAAAAATTGTAGAAGAGCAAAAGAAGGAGCTACGAGAGAAACGAGAAGCCAAGATGTTGAGAACAGCTTAATAATACAATATTAATACTTACAATAGGTAGTGATTGTTACTAGGGACTAGTTTGAGATATAAGTTATCAGTTTTATTTATAGTGTTTTATTTTAATCAGGCTTCTGCCTGCGACTTAAGTCTCCATACACAATATGCATAAATAACAGCCACATTTTTAATAAACTCTCTCGGCCCGCGTTGTATCGCATCGCCCGCCTGCACTATTTTTTTTTGTGAGTGGGAAATCATCAAATGACGTCTCCTGCTCTGGGTGGAGCGGGAGGGTGTCAGACTTTTACTGACTAAAACCCACCCGTGTTCCTTCAGTTGCCCATATGCCAGGGTCACGGTATCTCTTTCGAACAATCTCGCAACCCTAGCCAGCCGCCTGCACTATTGCTTCGCACTAATGATGCTTATCACTTAGCGTTCTTTAGTTTCTCTTTGCTCGTAAGGGTCGTAGTGTGATGTTAAAAAAATGCAGTCGAATTGATAACCTCCTCCTTTTTTTGAAGTCGGTTAAAAATTAAAAGCCTACAGCCTTTCTCAAGAACCCGCTATTATTATATTATTATTTTTTATGAATCCTAATAGAAGTTCGAGAGATTAGCACATTCGAACAAAACAAACTATTCAGTTTTTTTACTATTACATACATACATAGAATCATGCCTTTTTCCCATGGGGGTAGGCAGAAACTATGGAACGCCACCTGCTACGATCTCTACATACGCCTTTTACAACAACGCCAACGCCAACGCCTTCTACAATTGGTCATACACACACGCCGGTTGCAAGTACTACGCACCTGACTTTTCTGAAGAACATCACCAATAAGGTCACTATATGTCCTCCTAGGGCGTCCCCTCCCGGTCTTTCCACTCACATCTGCCTTGTAAATACCTTTTGTAAGCTGTCTTTCATTCATCCTCTCAACATGGTCAAACCATCTAAGCATACTTTTTTCTATTTTTGTCACTACATCTTTTAAACCACACCATTGTCTTATCACATCATTCCTCAGCCAATCATTTATAGTCACACCACACATGCTACGTAAAAAAATCTGCTTTCATTCTTCTTTTGTAACACCCAACATTCACTTCCATACATAAGCGTAGGTATCAGCACACCATTGTGAACAGAAGTTGCGCCAGTCGATCCTTTTCGGACATTAATTGGTTGGTCACAATCGCATGTATCGCACAATTTACTTTATTTCCCGCATTTACTCTTCTTTCCACATCTTTATCAATAATTATTATTACTATTAGATAAGCTTCTCGCATCCAACGCATCCTGCGGCTTTCACCAGGTCATCGGTCCATCTTGTGGGAGGCCTTTCAACGCTACGTCTTTCAGTACGCGGTCGCCACTTCAGAACTTTCGGACCTCATCTGTTCTGCGAGCAATGTGCCCTGCCCACTGCCGCTTAAGTTTGGCAATTCTTCGGGCTGTGTCGGTTACCTTGGTTTTCCTACGGATCTCTTCATTTCTGATTCGATCGCGTAGGGAAATTCCGAGAAACACAGAACCGGTCGAAGTGGTGGTGCTTGGGAGAGGCCTATGTCCAACAGTGGACGTCTTTCGGCTGAAATGTTGATGTTGATGATAAAATAAAGCTGTATAGTAGTATTTAAATGAAACAAAAATATACCCAAAATTCCTTTATTTACCATCTAAATGATCATGTCTTTGTGTAGTTCACCTAACTTTTAGGACATAAGGATAATTGTAGATGCAAAGTTTCAAAGAATATTGTCGAGTCATAAATTTTACTAACCAAAAAAAAACCTTTACTTATGTAAAGGTATTGTAATCAAAACATGGCACAGATAGGCATTAAAAAATGATTAAGCATAGAAGTTTGCTACCAATGGTAGTTTGTCATAAAACTAACTTATTAGCTAAGTTAGAGAATTTACACAAGGAATAACTAAGATAATATGTACACCATATACATATCAGTCTACAGATATTTTAATCTAACTCTAAACGACAATGTACAGTTATAGATATACCCACAACACCTAGAATTATATCACTTAGTGAGCACCCATATGACATAACTCCCATATAATAATTTAATTTTCGATAAAAGTAATCAGTAACTACAAACCGAGCAAGACATCTTACAAGGAACATTTACAACTATCAGTATCACATATAAGACAGTCTCTTAAGAAGTTTCCTTAGAGTACAACCAAAAAACTTAAAAAATAAAATTTGAAATCTCTTTATAAAAAATATGCATTAAATATGCTTCTTTAACCTTAAAAGTAATCAGGCATTTATATTCTTACCTACAAGACAGAAAAATAAATATTTTAAACATTGTAACATAATACTTTGATAAGTATAAGACGGATTATGCAAGCAATGTATGGTGGTAACTTGTGCATAACGACGCTTGAAAGGCGAAATTGACAAAGCGACATAGGGCCACAATGTCGCTTAGTCAATTTTGCCTTTCAAGTGTCGATAAGATAAATTCGTGTTCGAATTTCTATGCTATATAAATATGAGTGTAGTAACTAAAGCCTATACATTTGTACTGTAAACAAAATGTTGTACTTTTGTTCGAATACTGTTCACAGATCTTTCAAGTGAGTTTACCAAAAAGTCATTGCCAAAGGTAGAATATTACAGCCATCGGAAAGTAAATATATCAGCAGGGCATGTTAGTTGTGTGCTCGGAGCGCTTCATTCTAGGTGAGTTTGGTAACACCTCGGGCAACTCTGTGACCTTGTCAATCGTGAAGTCTGGCAGATCGGAAGACTCCATGTCCTTTTGCAGCGGAATCCACACTGTGCCTCCTAGTTCTGCTTCTATTCCTCCCTGAAAATGATAAAACAGAAATTTTAACAACATTTCTGACTAACCTTCATAAAAAGAGCTAGCCGAATTGAGCGCTTTTGGCTGTGAAACATTCAATTCGGTAAGACTGATAAAAACCATTGTGCTTAAAGTCAAGAACAGCTTCAAACAGTCTGTCATCACTTTTGGTTCGAATCGTGGAAGGCAGAACTTTAAACAATGTTATTACTGTTGGCGTGGACTCAACAGCGTAAAATCGATGCTCTCGCGTTGCTACCATGAAAGGTATGTTGCTAAGCGCCCTCGACCCAAGGACGTTGTTATGGAAACGACCTTGTTTACAATTAGTTTCGAGTATAGTTTTCATGTCTTGCGTAACCGCGTAATACGCTGATATTATAGATTACTAGCACTTCGCCCACGATTTCGTCCGCGTGACTCACAGGAACTGTGCAATTTTCGTGATAAAATATAGCCTATGTTACTTGGTGATAATGTAGCTTTCTATAGATGAAAGAATTTTCAAAACCGATTCAGTATTTTTTGAGTTTTCAATAACAAACATACAAACAAAAAATCAAATCGTTCCTCGTTATAATATTAATTTAGATATTATTATGATTACAAGCGGTTTATCTACGTGTATTTTGACATTCATATTTGTTTAAATACAAATATCAAGGATGAAAAGTAGCCTATTGTCCTTCTCCTTGTCTCAGGCTACCTGCAGGGTACACACGAACAGTGGGCATGGGTTCCATTTTGACAGTTCAGCAACATTCATTCCGTTATTTACGTTGTTGAGTGGACAAATGTTTCGAACATGTGAAGCAATGATTAGTGATTAGTAATATCCTTCAAAATTATTCAGATTGTGAATGATAAGTTTGTTACGCAATAAGGGTGCTGTTTGTCAGAAAAATGGTTCATGGTTGGTTTAGGCGTGGAAAGGTAACAGACAGACAGAGTTCCTTTGGTTTTATATTATTACTAGCTTCTGCCCGCGACTTCGTCCGCGTCAAATTTTTGCTCCCCTGACCCTTCCCGTCGCATCGATTTGCCTGCTAGTTTTCATCCATTTTTCGTTGCTGCTCGCTCCTTTTGAGTTATAATGAGTCAACCTTAAAAGATAGACATATGCTCTCGCGGACTTTTTTTTAGAACTTTTTAAAAGGAACAATTCCGTCATACATGATTTTTGCGTTACTTTAACCGTTTACGCAGCGCACGCAACGGAAACTCTCAAAAGGAATAAATTTTCCCCGTTTTTGCAACATTTTTCATTACTGCTCCGCTCCTCTTAGTTGTAGCGTGATGTTATATAGCTTATAGCCTCCCTCGATAAATAGGCTACCCAATAAAAAAAGATTTTTGCAATTCGGACCAGTAGTTCCTGAGATTAGCGCGTTCAATCAAACAAACAAACTCTTCAGCTTTATAATATTGGTAAAGATACATAGTATGTATGTGTTATCGTAAAATTGGTTGCTGATTTTCTTTGGTTTCACATAGTGAAAATAAAAAGGTCTAAAATATAAAGTATTTATTTTGCCTAAATCAAATTATTAGAACAAAGACTACCGACCTTGATATCAGTTTCCAGCTTGTCTCCAACCATTATGCACATGCGAGGCTCGACGTTGAGCATCTTGCAGGCTTCCAGGAAGATGTGCTGGTCGGGTTTCTCCCACGGCAGGTCGCCGGACACCAGCAAGCAGTCGAAGTACTTGCGGACCCCTAGCCGTTCAATCTTCTGCCACTGGGCCCGAGACGGCCCGTTCGTGATCAGACCGAGTAAGTAATCCTCCCTGTCCACATTTATTCACCAGCCTTTTGTTATTTCTAGCTGCCTCTCATGCTGAAACTCAGCACATGATACAACAAAGCCAAATGGTCTTGCATACTGCAATTGTTCCAGCAATTTACGGAACTAAAATAATAGTTACGATGTCTCACGTCGTACCAACGAGGTTACGACTGTTCGTGTTTCAAACTAAGAAACACGATAAGTACTATTGTTTCAAACATGGAAGCTAATCATTGCAGTTTAGCAAGAGAATTTAAGATAACACACACTTTATGGAAATTGGCACATTACTTCAAGTGCAATTCATACTACCAATATAAATTCCACAGGAAATAAAAATTTAAAAAAAACTTAGGAACTAAAGATATGCTATGTTGAGAAAAGATAGAATAAATTATTTTTTATGCTATTTTAGTAATTTATAAAGTTATCTCAAAATAGCACATTTATTTTGGTTTTAAAAAGACAATGGAGATACTTTTAATAACTCTGAATCAATCTTGTAACTACTTCGGATTATGTAAGAGGGAAGTATTGATACCTTACGTTTGTAATAAATTCCAAAACTATCTCCATTGTTTAACTAAATTTTCTGAGGTAATGTATTACCTTCGCCGTGATGTACTCCCTCATATATTTTACAAATACAATTCAAACCTAAGTGTTGCGCACGCGGCGCCCCGAGTTTACTCACTCGTTGAGCAAACACTGAACTGTTGAAAAACAAGTCATTTATTAGCAACATGCGCTCAAAGCCAGCCCAATACACTTGCAAAGGCATCTGTGAAATATCAATAATTACTTTTTGTGCACAACATTGTTTACGTATTTCCTCATGATTTCTACATTTACTTTTAAATACCACTGGTTTTGGGCTAATACTGTTTACAAGTGACAAATGATGCCTCCACAATGTTTTGGTCCTGACTTTGTTATGATATTGACAAATCAGTATTGCGCTGATTATTCATAGTCTTATGTGGCAAGCACGATTCAATGATAGTTACGAAATAATCTAAAAAAAACTCGTAACACTAGTGAAATGCGAAGTGGGCAGGACGTGAGCGATGCTAAACATGAAACGTTTCTGAAAAATGACCAAAACAATTTAGTACCACATAACACCATGCACAATTTAAGTGGTAGCAGGTGAATTGTTCTGAGATCAATCGTCAAATAAATAAAAAAGAAAGAAAATAACAAAATATTTCATTTCAATACACAACTGCCATACCTGCAATCCCAACAGGGTTGGTAGAGGTCGTGAAACTATTTCCTGATCTTATCACAGATAAACTTTACTCCTCTTAATCTTAGAACAACATATATTTCTGCTATTATAATTGCAGTAATTTCTTTGTTTTATACTGACATAGACTTGGCCAGACAAATCAGTATAAAACATCAAAGAAATTGCCAGTTAAAATTATTTACAAATAATAAATAACATAAAATTACATCATGGAGAAATATTTGTTAGTACGGTGATATCGTTTGATCAATATTTCTTCATAACATGTAAATGTAAGTAAAATGTAACCAACGTACCGCAGTGTCTCCAAAAGGTGTATTACTTCGTGTGTTAGAGCCAAACACTGAAACCTTAATTTTACCCATTCGGTTGATATATTTTCTGTAAAAGAAATATATTGCAATGTTTAAATAGCTGTCTTATTTTAGATACAAGGTAGAAATCTAGGAAGTATGGACCTAAGTGTGTCCCAAAAGTGGTTTACTCAGAAGTTGGATGCTTCCATAAATGGATAGTGTGTACGTAATGGGATAATGGCGCCCAGGATATCCAAGTATAGGACTAGGAGAATCATCGCTGTAAATGTGGCAGTATCTAAACTTACACCACGCACACACGTGCGAGTTGCCATGAAATGTTTATAAATTGTGTACAAATGGGTGAAAAACTCCTTGGCACACACCCGGGCGTCGAATTCGAAACATTATGATATCGCATTGCTGTCTGCTCCACCATTTGTGACACGAAACTGTCAACCATCTATCAGTACTTGTAACACTGTAAACTGAGCAATAATTTGTAGTACAGTTTCTTAGTGTTTTTTCAGATTTCAGTGTTCAATTGTCACGTCATTTCCATTCAATAAGCGGTGTCTTTTTACAATTATTTATAGCTGCGGCTACTGTTCGTTTATAAATCTCTTGTGGTACGCCCACGCTTAGCAACGAAATGGTAACATTTTACGTAGAAGATGAAAATATATCATCACGCAATACATGTGTTTGGTGTTTACATTAATAGAAGGTGTAGTCAGTTTGTGCCCAGTCATTGGAAGTACTTGTAAGATTGTACTTTCGTTCGGACGTAGCAGACGTAGAAGTGCATTCACATTCTAGGCGCGATGCCAAGTCTAATCGTAAAAACTATTTCGCCGAAGTATACGGACATGTCGGTAATAGACGGCACACTCGCTTTGTCACCGTTTGGCACATAAAATGATGTAGACGTTAAAACGTAGGTGTCTGTTACTCTACATACACACACAGGTGCTTAATTAAATTGTTTTGAAATGATTCTATGATACATCAAAGGAGATAATGTATTAATAAGTCTGCCTTGTCTACATGTCTACCTACATTGTGCACAAAAGCATAATCAAATACTATGTCATGTTTCATGCGCAAATTATCATAGAAGGCGTTTGTAAAAGGACGGCACCTTGTGTTGCATTTTGAATTTAATTTCTGCAATTCGTAAAACGAGCATTATCTCTGACTAATTAATGCGATGTTACCTTGAGTTCTGCTGACACTAAAAGGGAATAGAGCATGACGATGCACATAACTTTATTTGCACAAATTGCATATAAACAAGTGGAGTTATTTTGCCAAAATCTGTAATATGGATTATAGTTGTGCCAAACGACATGATGTAGATACCTTCATAACATGTAGGTTTGTAGTGATATATCTGCGTTGGAATAATTTCAGATTTCAATGTAATTTCGTGTTATATGGATGATTTACTAACTGCAGCCAAGGATCTTATCGCGTGTGAATGTTTTAGTTTCGTATACATAATAGTTGCATCGGCCTTTCACAATTATTTTGCCTCTGATTTTCATCACAGTGATCATAAATGATAAATTATTTTATTTCTGCGAGTAGGTTTGTACTTTGTCGATGGCTTTATGAGTAGATTTGGTCTCCAAAGAAACTAAAGTTGGACTGTGTGAATGATGATATGGATAGAAAAGGGGTGACTGCTGAGATGACGAGTAATAGAGAAGTGTGGAAGAAAAGGACATATTACGCTGACCCCAAATAAATTGGGATAAGTGCAGAAGAATGATCATGAAGTAAGTTTGTACAAACATTTTTACACGTCAATCATATTGTAAAAACTAGATGAGGTCGGCGTAGCCTATCTGACTACTCTGAGAAGAAAGACCGAAACAAACTTACAGGTAACATTATATTTTAAAGTCCAGACAAAATTTTGATCAGATCATGTGAAAACCATGCAGATTGGTGTTTGAAATGGTCTTATGGAGTAATCATGCAGCTCAACTCAGAACTTAAGGAGCTGAATTTAAAAATTTTATGGGTTGCAGTCAGAGGTGAAATGACCGTCAACAACTTGTAGGTACGATACAAGCAGAGGTAGACTTCTGTCTGTCAGTAGCTAGTCGATTGAAAAAGGAGCAATTGAACATTCCAAGTATAACAGATTCAGACTGATTTCTTCACAATAACACTGCCCTGTCCAGGCTACGAACCCAGGTTTTCACACTTAGCAGTTCTGCTTGCGACTACTACGACCAACGTTACTGCGTTCACGATCTAGTTTCACACTTTTCAGAAACACATTAGGTGTTATGGAAAATCAAATTTAAAGCACACACACTGTAAGTTCAGTTTGTGCTACAACTTCAAATATTTTTATGACTTTTTCAATGGCAAGTACGTACTAGTAATACTTAGACCAATTTAATTAAACAACAGATTAAAGTTTAAGTTCGTAATGGTTACGAGTATTTGAATAAGCAAGATTAATACTAACTGGCAATATGTCTATAGTTCTTTGGCAGGCAGTTACGCCATAGGTGAGCCGGCCACTCATCGAGAGCGTACGTGTCATCATCAGGGCGGGCTCGGAAGGCACGGAGGAAGTTGGTTCCGCTCTCCACTGCTGCTTCCTGAGTCAGCCCATATTGCTGCTGCAGAATCTCTATAATCTGGACAATAATAGAAAAGTTAGAGCATAATATTCAAAAGGGTAACCCCTAAAACAACGTTGAAATCTGGTGGCATATTCATTAGTTGAGTGCCTCCTTCCTCGTGATCATAATTTCAGCCAAGAGACGTCATATCATTTCAGAGATATCATGAGGCCATTTAAAGAACTGCCATAAGTGAATTTTCCTAAGGTCATGTTTTGTAGTCGACCACCATTCAATGATCATGGAAATCGGATGAGATGCCGACTTATACCTTTGAGAGTAATTATGACCCAGTGGAAACTGCCACGAATTTCGAGTTCGAGGTCGTATATTCGAACCCTGACTGTTGCTTTACCCTGTGTAAATAATTTCATCATCACTACTTTAAAAACGGCGAAGGAAAACATCATGTCCTAGGACCAAAAATTCAAAGACATGTGACAACTACCAACCCGCACTGAGCCCGCCTGTTTGATTACGGCTCACTCGCTCTCACAGAGAATAGGCCTGTGTTCCAGCAGAAAACTGGCTGATTAGAGTGTGTTGGGGTAATTCCGGCGCTGGGGTAAGCCCGTACGATTCAATTGCCCGGATAATTTGGCAATATATTTAATACGGGCAATATTGTATCCTGTGTCATTTTATTCTGCCCCGACGACGATCAGGGCAAAAATTACGTTTTGGTAGAGTTATGATAGGTATATAAATAGGAACACGTTGTATACAAAGGCGTAGTTTTACTGTAGCTAAATGAAAAATGATAAGAAGCTAGAAGCATATTTGTTTATTACACCATGTGTTTCTTTGCACTTGACTTGGCATGCTCTAAAGTAGTTTGTTTACTGAGCTTTATCCAGCCTGGAAACTTCTTATGAAATAAGACTAAACAGATATCACGCCCGACTCTAAAGGTGACCTGTCTGCAGGACCGACATTGATCAGCGCCCCATTATAGCATTCTTGGGCAGAGAATAAACAAGGTTTCTTCTAAAATATTAATGTTTTTATTTTGTCCCAACAATGTAACGTTTGACCTCATTCCAGAAAAAACTCCAGCGATTCCACTCTGTTCTCAAGGAAAGAAAAGAAAAAATAAATAAGTAGGTCCCTACCTAGGTGAATAAGAATTGTTGCACAAGTTTGTGCAAGGCTATCCACCTAGTCATTAAGTTTCGTTAAAATAAGTGTTTTGAATAATCTATCACACGAGGCCCACATTAATTAAATGAGCAATTAAATACAACTTACAGTGTCTGTCGTCAGAATGATGAAAAATATTAAAAGTAAGAGAAAAGATGTGATGCAAGCTATTTTACTTATTCCACAGCTTTTAATAGTTCAGCACATTTCCTGTAATTCAGTTGAAAATCTCCACATGTTGTTGCATGACATTTGTATCTAAGGAAGTGTCTGTTCCAGGAATAGTTTCGGGTCAACGTTCCAAGCGTGGCGTGGTTCACTCACCTGCCGTTTGGCAGTTGGCACAAAGCGCGTGAAAACTGATACCGCGTGGTTTAATGAGTTACGATCACTCTGTGTCATTTCGTGCCTCATCTACAGAGATTAGATATTATCTATGATTTCTATATACTAGGTGCGTTTTCTAAAGAAAAGTGTTCTCATTAAATTGTGAGTGTATCTAAAGTTCTAATTTTGAATGTAGCTGTCTGCATAATTAAGAAGAAAAACTTGTTTAGAATTTGACCATTAGTAAATGTTTTGAGTCGTTTCTCAGAGTTTAAATAAAGAATAGGCTACAGTTCACATTAAAAACTTTATTGAGTACCAAACAATATTATTGTTATCCAAAAAACACAAGTAGTAAGTAACCAGTCAAATAAAATTATATTACAGACATGAAACTTGTTATAAAATTTTTGTATACTTAGTAAGTTCTTAAAACAATTGAAGCTGTGCACAGTTAGATATTAAAAAAATCATACAGTAATTACTAGATCAATTTTAAGTACTTTGTTGTAAAAATGTATTCAAATGTAATGTTTATATTTTGTATGTATTATATAAAAACAAGTAGGTATTTTACCTACCTAATAATTTAAATAGTAATTTAATCACCAAACAATTTTTTGCCTAATTCCATTAATCTGTGATTCCTGCACATCTTAAGTGCACCAGCTTTCTTCAAGACTGGGATAACAGTTTCATTGGAATCTACTAGCCTACAGAGGAAGTCCTCAAATGCTGATTTCACATTGGGTGGGAGAGTACCAATTTTGACTTTAGTCAGCATTTCAGCAATGCCCTGAGCCCAGCCACTCTCTATGGCAAACTCAGATATCCATGGCACCATTTCAAGAACTCCACTCATAGTCTGCATGCCCAAGAACCACAGGTCAGCTATTTCATTCCAGTGTTCTTTGTAACTCATTGAAACAACAAGTGCAGTGGGGTCATTGGACTCATCAATGTTGTATGCATCCCACAGGAATCTGATTGTTGACTGGATGTATCTACATATAGAGAAGTCATTCTTCTTCACTTTACTAGCTTGTTGTTTTAGTAATAGTAAGCCCAGCACTGCCAGATGTCCATGGAGAACTAAGTTTTCAGGGATGTCCTTCAGTTCCGGTAAATCATTAAAGATAAACTTGAGTAGGGTGTTAAACAACATGCTGGTCTCAACAACTTTGGGGGCCAGTACTGTTAGGTTCATGAAAATATTGCAAAGGCTGACCATGGCTGCTCTAGAATCCTTCATATCTTCTAATACTTGAGGGTCTAGTTCACGGGCAGGTAAATTTTTAACTTTCAACCTCTCAGATTTAGGTACAAGTGGTTTCTTGTAGTGTACAATTGACCAGTGGAAACACATGGCTTCGTACAGAATATCTTCTTGTTTAAGGTTTAATACAATGGCTCTGGCCTTGTCTTCAACTACCAAGTGGCATAGAGCTGGCAGCATTAAGCGGAGAAGATCAATCTGCCCCATTAGATTGACATCTGTTTCCATAGCTTCACCTTCAGATTTGTTCTTTTCAGCCATCTTCCTGGATCTGTGAGCATGGAAAGAGTCATTTGCTAGGGAGAACATGAATGGCAGCAAGGTGTAAATCTGTTCCCTCATAGCGGTTGTTTCTTGAGCAATCCAAGCAACCAATACTCTGACCATCGCACAAACATAAACTTTTTCTGCGTCCGGTAGTTTGTCTTTGTTCTTATCATTGAATACTTTAGTCAACATAGACACTATGGCATTGAAGGCACCCTTGAGACCTGTGTAAATAGATTGTTTCTCTTTCTGTTCCAAGTCCAGTTGATCGGTGGCCATGTAATTAATGGATAATTCCAATACAATAAAGCAAGCTGTTACTAATTCAGCATTGGCATATGCTTGTTTGAAACTCCTGTCATCCAGTTGCATTCTTACTTCTATGGCACAAAGTTGCTGTAGCAGCAGGAAAAACTTCTTTGGATTCTCTTCATCATTTAATGTCCACTCAATGCCGAGAAGATCAACAATGTTGGCAGCCAGTTTAAGAGAGGGATCCCTTTGAGTTTTACCAATTTTGCTGGTGAGTATGTCATGAAGAGCTTTGTAGATACTCAGGGGCCATGTTTCTTCTGTGGAGCTCGGTACAACGGTGCATTTGTTGCAGCTGTAGAGAAGTGCACTCAAGATCGTAGCCAATTCAAACTTTCTGTCTGATTGGTCTGTGGCAAAGTCTAATGCTATTTTATTGACCAGAGCATGGAAAGGTTTAGGATCATCGCCCCATGCAATAGGTCCATACCTGCTCACTAGCTTCACAAGAATGTTAAGGGCTTCATCAGTTTGGAAACTTTGGTTTGAGTAAATTTCTGACATTTTAGTGATGGCACCAACCTCAATGAGTGCCTTTTGGCCGGCCTCATGCTCTGCAATACATTGCAGGCATGTGTACGCTTCACTAACAATGATGAGATCATCATCATAGTCTTCACTTTCCGATTTTTGCACTATTTCCAGGAACACGGGTATGTTGGCAAGCATTTCAGGATGTGTTGCAAGTTCAGGATCATTGCAGAAGGTGGTAAGCACTGAGAGAGCCACTGACTTGTACACAGACGGCGGGCAGTCATCCTGCACGGCATTGCTCGTCAGCAGCTTCTTCAGGAACTTGAATCCAATGGCTTCGAAGAGTGCTTTCTTGGCTTGCGATTGACAGTCCTTACTCTTCACAAGTTTGGTCACCATAAAAAGCGCCGCGAACTTCTCTGTATCGCTTTTGGCGGCTTTTAGAATAAGTACACATTTCTTTATCGGTTCCGATATCTCACCCATGATTACGAAACACACGACGCGATCACAAAGCGCAGTAGTGAGCGCTCCACTGAACGAGCGCTGGCTCCGCAGTTGAATCGCTCCGACAGCGGCTCGATCTACATCACGTTTATAATTAGCGTGAGTTCTCTTCCAAAATATCTAAATCTGGACGTCGAGCTCGCGTTCTCCAACTATGAAACTCTATTTTTAAACACACGCTGGAACGTGAACGCTAAAGACGCGGGGTGCAACAAGCAAACCAGCGGCTCCTACCACGCTTCCACCAACCAACGACGACGTAAAAACTTGCGATTGCGAGATAGGCACCACGATGACAGCGCGCGCACTTCGTTCCGAACACAACCCATGACCGTGGCAATGTCACAACAATATTTTTAGAAAAAAATTACATACCTTATTGCAGGCTCTTGTGTCCCCCTTTCTTGTTTGTATTAGAGTATTGTCCAAATCAAAAAATATAGCTGAAACATCACTATGTTCACCATAATACGAATTATTTGCCATATTCACAGATGAATGTAACGCAAGGAAAAAAACAGCTGCTTTGTGATGACGTCACATTGACGATTTCCAACGTCAGAAGAGTAACTGCGTTTCACTTCATCGAGTTCAATTTTAGTTTTGCTATTCAGTCACTCTTAGGACATATAATGAGGATTTGTATTCCATCTCTTTCTACAAAACCTGATAGGTTAGTATGTCAGCGCCACCTGTTTTTCCTTATACGAACCAATATCATTAGAGGCGCGGTTAGGTGGCCACCAGCCAGTGTAGTACCTACCCAGATAATAAATAGTTTCGTTCGTCATTTAAACTCATGTTTACACTAGTGAGTAGCTAGATGGCACATATTGCAGACATGTTTTACATGGATATGAAAATGGTTTAACACCCTGCAGCTCATAGCTAGGTGAAATTTAAACGTTTTACTATTAGAAAAATGTTTGTGGTAAGATAATTATTGTATCAAGTAATTCGGTGCACTAACTCATTGCACTGCTACACCGATAGCAAACTAAATATAGTCAGCACAGAATTTGGCTATGAGCTTGGCACTTTCAGCAGCGTCCATCAACTCCAGTAGATTGTGAATAATAATACGAGGGCGGCACTGAAAATTTCGGGAATCAAGGAAGTGACACAACATTACTATTTAAAAATGTATTCATTGCTTTTCGAAGTATTCTCCGCGAAATTTGACACATTTTTCCATACGATGGAACCAATCATTGAAGCAACCATCCACAGCTTCTTCAGGTGATGAAAATCTCTGACCACGCAAATTATTCTTTATTTTAGGGAAAGTATAGAAATCATTAGGGCTTAGGTCTGGGCTGTACGGCGGATGGTCTAATAATTCTATGTTTTCTTGCTCTAAAAACTCTTTTGTTCTGTGCGCGGTGTGAGAACTCGCATTGTCGTGATGGAGGATGATGCGGCGGTTGCGGTTCTCTTTACGGAGTTCAGAAATGACCTGTGGCAAACAAATGCTAGCATACCATTCTGCATTAACCGTTCTTTGTCCCTCAAGAGGAATAGTCGCAACACGGCATGGTTTTGGAGACAAACGTGGCCACCATTTTTTTTGCAACACTCCGTGAACGAACAATTTTTGTTGGCTTTAACTCATTTTCGAACACCCAAACTCGTGACTGGATTTTTGTTTCGGGTTCATACGCGTATATCCAGGATTCGTCACCTGATACGATGTTTTAAACAGCATTTGAGGACCCTGCGTGGAATCTTTCGAGAGTTCTGACGCAACAAGTAACGCGAGCCGCTTTTTGCTCTTCACAAAGCGATTGCGGTATCCATCGGGAAAACAACTTTTTTACACCTAATTGTTCATGCAAGATTATTTGTATTTGACTCATGCCCATGTCTAAAGTTGCCTAAATTTCGCGGTATGTCACATGTCGATTTTCCTCAATCAGCTTACGCACAGCATCAACGTTTTCTTGGGTGACTGCAGTTTTTGTACGACCTTGACGGGGATCATCTCTGAGCTTGACACGTCCACGTTGAAATTCAGCAAACCAGCGATAAATTGTGGTTTTGGATGGGGCTTCATCACCAAATGCAGAAATCATCCGGTCACTGTTTTTGTGTTAAACCACTTCGACAGTCATAATAAATCATCGCTCTTGAATTTTCTCGAGTCAATTCCATTTACTCAACGACTAAGCAAGTTTGACAAAACCTTGTGACAAGACCGAGAATATTTTTTTAAATAAATAAATGGTATTCGATTTTTAAAACTGAGGAGTTTTCAATTAAAAAGATTTTTCATCCCATCTCGGAATAGTTATTTGTCATACAAGAGTGCAAAGTTGCTTTTTAACCGTGTGCTCAATTTTGATGACCAAGCGAAGGATTCTAAAATTGAATCACGAGCGCAGCGAGTGATTCAAAATTAGAATCCTGAGCGTTAGCGAGGGAATCAAAAGAGCACGAGGTGAAAAATCTTTGCACTCGAGTGCAACACGTAAATTGAATTTAGAACATCGTGTGCACTAAGTTTGTGATAGTGCACACGATGTTCTAAATTCAATTTACTTTATCCTCTAGAGAATAAAAACGGCTTTTCCACTCAGATATTGAAGATTAAAAATACTCTTTCCTCGCTGAGGTGGAATGAAAAGTTACGTGTTGCACTCGAGTGCAAAGATTTTTCACCTCGTGTTCTTTTGATTCCCTCGCTAACGCTCAGGATTCTAAAATTGAATCACGAGCGCCGCGAGTGATTCAAAAGAGCACGAGGTGAAAAATCTCGAGTGCAACACGTAACTTTTCATCACAAACTTAGTGCACACGATGTTCTAAATTCAATTTACGTGTTGCACTCGAGTGCACAGATTTTTCACCTCGTGCTCTTTTGATTCCCTCGCTAACGCTCAGGATTCTAATTTTGAATCACTCGCTGCGCTCGTGATTCAATTTTAGAATCCTTCGCTTGCTCGGTCATCAAAATTGAACACGCGGTTAAAAAGCAACTTTGCACTCTTGTATAACAAATAACTATTAATATGACAGGAACAGTGGAAATATTCCATTCCCGATACTTTTAGTGCAGCCATGTAGGATACACTGTACAAGGTATGGACTTAGAAAGTGTCACGAGGATATGATTGTGGAAAGGGTGTCATGTGTCAAAAACCATCTTGGCTCTTTCATTTGAGCCTGCCACCACTCAGCAAATTTCTGGTGGCGCTATTCCAGCTATATGCACCGGATGGATACAGCATTTCGGGGCGGTAGAGGCAGTCAGTGCGTAGATATGCATCAGGAACTTTTTTTAACACGGTTTTATTAGCTTCACTTATCTATGTAACGGACTATTGGATTTCAACCACTTCAAGACAACAGATTAATTTGAAATTTGGCGCCCTTATCAAGGTCCAATCGAGGATATGTGATATCTAGCAATCCGCACTTGGCCCAAGAGGAGGCCTGAGTCCCAGTTGTGGGAACAATATAGGCTGATTATGATAATGATGATCAAGGACCAATTACAATACAATATACAATCCACATCCACACTAATATTATAAATGCAAAAGTAACTCTGTCTGTCTGTCTCGCTTTCCTGCTAAAACTAATGAACCGATTGAAATGAAATTTGGTACACAGATAGTTTAGAGCCTGAGAAAGGACATAGGCTACTTTTTATCCCGGTAGTATGTTCCCGCGGGATAATTTCCGACCTCCACGCGGGCGAAGCCGCTGGCAAAAGGTAGTAATTTCATAATGAGCCATTGTTTGTCCTGGCCAGGATAACCAGAATAGCAAAAAAAAAACATGCTTTGTCACTGTTTGGCCGAACTCATCATCATTTCAGCTGAAAGACGTCCGCTGCTGGACATAGGCCTCTCCCTTAATTTGGGACGGAATAGTATTTTATATCAATGGTATTTATAAGGTGTATCTATTCATACACGAAATCTGCCGTCCTTACGAAAAGTGCAATAACTCGAGTTTTGGCGCGAATTGAGATAAGTACATATTCGGAATTTGCAGAACAAGATCTATATATTCTTTTTGGACACTTTTTACGTATCTATGACGTAGCCGGTTTTAATACTAGGTAAGCCTAATTAGTATTTTAGATACAAACAAAACAAAAATAAAATCTTTACATGCGTTTTTCTCGAAATCAGGTTTAACCTAGTTATTGCACTTTTCGTAAGGACGGCAGAAATATTTTAAGAGGTACACCTGTAGGTAGAAAAGAAGCTACAGCAACGAAAACAATTTTTTTCAAAATGTAATATTTATAAATTATTTGACGTAAAAATAAGAAATACTGGCTGCTTCTTATTTTTTACGGCCCGAGACACCGCGGCCATGCTCGTGCCGTTCGGTCGCCGCCCTCGTAGCGCCAGGCGGGCCATCCATAGAATTTAGAGTAAAGGTTTTATGCAAAACGTCTCAAGCAGTTTTAAAATTATAATAATTACGAAAATTCAAAAATGCTTAGATAAAAATTTTCTTTTCGCTTCTATAGCTTCTTTTCCACCTACAGGTATACCTCTTAAAATATTTCGTGTATGAATAGATACACCTTATATACTTATTATAAGTTACATGTTTAATTAAAATCATTACTTTTTGGATCATTGTAACAATTTTAATTGGCAAGTTTTTTGTAACATCTACATAACATAGAACATAACATCACGCCTGGTTTCCTCGAATAGCAGGGCAGAGGTGTACCTAGTGTCTTGAGTTATGTTTATTAAGTCCCGTGCTATTGCATGGGACTTTACTAAGTTCGGTTCAATCAAGCCTTTAAAAAGCGATAAATTGCAAACAAAAACAAGTAGTTGATAGACAATATTTTTTCAGGTTGTTGACGCCCCGTTGGAGTCGTAGTTACGAGCGCCATTGCTGAGCGTGGGGTCCTTGGTTCTATTCCCAGGTCGGGCAAAGTTATATTGGACATACATTGGGATACAGCCCGGAGATTGAGTATCGGGCTATGAGAGTGAGAAAAGAAAGAGTGCACCTGCGCAGCTACTTGTGACACTCTCAAAAATTTTGTCGGCATACCTAAATAGAATGTGTGGGACTTCCTCTACTAACCCTCCTCCCCATTAGAACGTAGGTTGGCAGTCTGCTTTACATATTTCTTGCGGAGTTGCGGCGGTCCCTCGTGAGTTTGATTTTCTCATATTTTGTTTTTAGTGTTACAGCTAATGCATATATATAGTTTATGTGCTTATTTCAGATTTAAGGCTCCCGTCGATAGCTGCGACGCTACAGCGCGACGTGACTCTAATCTAGACACGCAGTGGCGTGTCTAGCCAAGTTCAACGAAAAAGGAACTGCTAACGTAGCAGCCGTGTGCCATTTTAGGCCTCATAATTACTCAAAATCTATTAACATTATAATACATGAAATATGGATTGTTTATCTAGTGCCCTAAATTTCAAGAATATAGCTCTAACAGTTATTGAGATATTAACGTTTAAAATCCGTATTTTTATCACTGACTGACTGACTGTACATCAAAAATCTAACCCACTTCTAGATGACCTAGAAAGTTTGATTTGGTGTCCACCTGGGTAATTTTGTGTATATGTTACCGGCCAAACCCTATTTTAGGATGAACTAGGTACTCGCCTAGGCTAAACCAGTTCTCCCTACACGCGATAGGACAAACCAGGGTAGAACTATGAAGAAAAGACAAATGAAACAGCATGTACAGCCTACTACAGTAAAAAAGTAGCGATGTAGTGTCACGGTATCATTCCAAATGTGAAACTTTAACCGTTTAGAACTATGAAGAAAAGACAAATGAAACATCATGTACAGCCTACTACAGTAAAAAAAGTAGCGATGTAGTGTCACGGTATCATCCAAATGTGAAACTTTAACCGTTGTAAACTGTTACTACATATAAACATGTAGAGTCATTATGTTGATGTGAAGGGAGAACTGCTTTGACCTAGGTGAAACTACTTCATCCTAAAATCGGGTTGGACCGGTAACATACATTATATACAAAAGAATAAATTAAAAAACAATGACTTATAAGATTTGAATTTTTTTCATGCAATCGATTTTTATTAACACTTAGCGCCTTCGAGATTATAATAGCAACAAATACCTTTTCTTTCATAGGATTATAGGTTTCATGATGGAAGGTCGCTGTTATCGTTTTGTATATAATTTATATAAATTTACAGACCGCTTTTGAATGATGAATAACAATAATTTCTTTACAAAAAGTAAAGATAATGATACTCCTTCAAAAACATAAATTTGAAAATCGGAGCCAAGTTCAGTATAAAGAATATGCGTGGTTGCCGACTGCGCCGACAAAAGAATTAAGATCTAAATGGGTGCCAAATTCTGTAGATAATCCTGAAATTTATTTTTGAGAACATACAACATTATAAACTAAATTGCAATCACATTAAGTCGTCTTTTTCTGCTACACCATTGTTTGCTATTTAAGTATAAATATTACTTCTCAAATTAGAATAGTCAAATTATTTACGAAAAGCAAATAACTTAAGATAAATTGAAGATCAAGATTTGAGTTATATTTGGGTAATCAATTTATTTTCTTCATGTTATACGCAAGAGCTCTTCAAAAAATTTGGTTTGCTTATAAACACTAGCCAAGTCAATCACTAGACAAGTCAAAAGTTAATCGAGAGTTATAACAACTAGAAATCTGACCACGCATTTAGCATTAGTATTAGCTATGTAACTCTCCCTCGTTTCAAACAGTAGGATTACACATTATCAGTAGGAATGCTTATCATTTTGACAGTTCAACAACATTCATTGCGTTATTTACGTCGTAGACAAGACAATTTTTTCGAACATACGAAGCAATTAAAATTAAATTAAAATTAAAAAGCAATGGATTAGCAAACTGGCTAGGATTCAAAATGATTCAGATTTAGATCAATAGTGTGATACGCAATAAGGGTGCTGGTATCTTTTCAGGAATTAAACAAAACACCGTCAAAGTTTTACACTCACTCCTTTGTAGAAAAGAGAAAATAAAAACAAAATTGTGTCGGTACAGTAGCACAGTGTCAGTTTTCCTGATGACACATCGTTTACGGTTCTTGTGTTGAGTCCCATACCTACTGACATGCAGTAAGTTGTGTATAAACCTTACAGCCACATATGAAAGTAATATGAGGAGGCCGGGATGAGTTACGATCAAGGGACACGTCATTCCGTGAACAGAGAAATTCTTTTATCAACATTGTTTCGCTGGGATAATATGCTCAGGATACACGCCCGTGTTATTTTATAACTGTGCAGGTATACTTATGTTTTTAAGTAGATAATGTTCATAATATAAGGATGTCCTTTACGGAGCCCCATGTGTGTTTTGCAGAATTTTGAAATGTTTATAGCTTACATTTTTCGTTTGATTTAATTCGGGTTTCCTGTGCCAGGTACCTACTCTACATTTATGATATTCTTTCCCCGTTGTAGTTTTATTAAATTTAAACCCCATATAGTCGCAGAAATACCTACCTTGCTTTCACAATTTCATTGCTACGAAGTTCTATCTATCCTAATCTAAAGGTAGGACCGTAAGATCGAAGCGTATACCAACAAAATAATTATAGGTTTAGGTTGTTGGTGAGTACAGTGACGTGAATGTATTGACACACGGCGAGGCGTTATATCGAGGAGCAGTACGGTGGTCGCCATTCGCCTTGCTACTCATTTGTCTACACACGACACGATACACACAGTGCACGTACTTACTTATTCCATACCTTACCTTTGTTCGTCTATGAGTCTTGGTTTTACGGATACCTTTACGGACCTATCTTTGAGTTGTGACCAAATAAGATTTTCTCTCATGCAAACGTTCCGTTACAAAAACCTGTAACAGTTGTTTGTCTTGACACCTAGTACAAACTAAGTGGATTCCAGCATTTCCTGCACAATGCTTTGTTAGCTCCGTAAAAGTGAAGACCCACGGTACTGAACTAAACACAAACATTTGTTTAGTTACGTGCATACGGGATCAGATTGTTACGAAGGTCGAACTAATAAAAAGACAAAAGGACTTGTTCTAACAAAATGTGGAAAGTGATCCATGCGTTTACCGCTAAACCCCTGATGTGTAGGGTCGTCCAACAATATACATGAGTACGAAACTCCAAAAGGGACAAGCAAATAGCGATTGTGTAAGAAATTTATACGTGAAACTCGTTCAAGGGTTATTAGATTTCCTGTCACACGCAGGGCTCGCCGGCCGCAGCTCCTATTTGCCAAACATTGCCAAGTCAATGCCAATTTCTTGCGTAAACATTTTGTACGGTCATTATCGTTTCTTGTTGGTCGTTTTGCACTGGTTTCAACAAATTATAGTCGAGTTTCAAAGTTGGTGCCAATTTTGTTCAATTTGGAGATTGTAATTTGCTTGAAGGGTGGCTGCCAGATCTCATTGGCGTCATTTTAAGCTTATTTTCCAGACTCGTAATTCCCGCAAAAGGGGTTTTGTCATTACGTACGTCGCGGGGAGCGGGTGTTGGTGTAATTTAAGTGGTTTTGTGCGTAGGCGTGCAGCCTCTTTGGCAGAACCAGCGCTGGATATTAAGATCTTATTCAAATCAAATAGGGACATACATACATTGGTTATAGGTACCCGTCTTTGTTCAACCAGTCTCATTTAGGTAAGTTACCTCGATGGATTCTTTTGATCCCTTTTATTTTTAGGTACCTACCTATTTGAAAAAAATCAGAATCCCTGGGTATTCTTGTTTTCCATTCTTTTTCTTTTTAACTTATAAAAGATTTTTAAGTGTTGAATTAATTTTATGTTCTTCACAGTCATTTACTTTAATAAAGATTGATAAGCTGTATGAAATTCAAACTGTGTTCCGTATATTGCAATTTGCGGGTCATATGCCTGATGCCCTGAGTCAGGTTATAAGTAGGTATGATATGAAAATCGTCAATATAATCTTCTAAGTTCATTTATCCCAAAATGAATTAAGAGGGTTGTGTGGATGCTTTTACTGATTAAGTTTAATTCTGTAAATACATACGTGAAAAGATTTCGAATCAAATTTTGGCCAACATACAGCCTGATACTGACCACGGATAATTGCAAGAACCTTAAGAAAGTTTAAATTTCGCGGGCTACCCGTAACAATTTTTATTTTAAAAATTTGTTATTTTTTCTGACAACACCTACAAGTAAACCTTATATAAGGTGTATCTATTCATACACGAACTATTTTAAGAGGTACATCTGTAGGTGGTAATGAAGCTACAGCAACGAAAAAAAAATTTCTAAATGTATTTTTTTCAAAATTTAATATGTTTAAATTACTAGCTTTTGCCAGCGGCTTCGCCCGCGTGGAGGTCGGAAATTATCCCGCGGGAACATACTACCGGGATAAAAAGTAGCCTATGTCCTTTCTCAGGCTCTAAACTATCTGTGTACCAAATTTCATTTAAATCGGTTCAGTAGTTTTAGCAGGAAAGCGAGACAGACAGACAGACAGACAGACAGAGTTACTTTCGCATTTATAATATTAGTGTGGATAGTATAATAGTATATTATAGTATGGAAGTATGGATATGGATATGGAAGTATGGAAGTATGGATAGTATGGATTAGTATGGATTTGACGCACATGAGAAATACTGTGTCCTTCTTATTTCTTACGGCCCGACACACCGCGACCATGCTCGTGCCGCATGCCGTCCGGTTGCCACCCTCGCAGCGTCAGGCGGGCCACTCATAGAATAGGCAACATGCAATATTTTTATTTTAGTTTTCATTTTAAAGATTTCCATTAGAATAGACCACAAATATATTAAAAAATTTAAACATTGTAATTTGTCGGAAAAAATGCAGTTTTAAATTGACAGTTTGAATTTTCGCGCGAAAACGCACCTTAGATCCGATGACGTCATTCCTGTCTGTCACTGGTCGTATTTGTTCGTCGGCTTTCATACTTTTGCATATTTTGTCAACTTTAGAGATATTTTTTTGTAACTTTTTAAAACTGACTATCCATCAACAGCACAGCAGGTGATCATAACCATACCACTAATAATCCGCGTTTATTCATGTTTTGTGCTAATAAGTCCGTGTCTACTTCAACAAAGTTTCCAAATTAATTGTTTTTGACTGGACCTTCTGGCCCAAAACTGAGAAAAAGTTGGTTTCAAGCTGCGAAAAGAAATTTCAATTTTCTCCAAATACCATTACAATACTCAATATTTTATTGCATTCCACAATACATCACATCACCATCATGCATCATTCATTCTTCATTGCATTGCTTTCTTTCTTTTTTGCATGTTGTGAACTGCGAAGATCACTTTGACGTAAGTCTGCGAATATACTCGATAAATGTTTAGTAAATCTGCTTGTACGTGAAAACACGTTAGTACCTAATACTTCCAAACTTGTCTATAACATGTATTTACATTTGGAGAATGACGTCGAATATTGGATAAAGTTTAAAATGGATGGAGGAAAACTTTTTCTGAAAAGAAATCAACACTAACTCTTGGTAAATTACTGGAGTCTGCTTTTATAAACTAATATTCCCCTAAATAATATTCACTTTTACATCCATTGCCTCAATGACAATAAGTTGTCATTAGTGATGTACCTGGTTTTATGAAAACCTTTAAAAACCGATAATAACCGGCTCTTATTGAAAAACCGATTACAATAACAAAACATGTAAGTATCCGAGAGTCTTTGATATGTATTAGAGGCTTGCACCGGAGCAATGAGTACCGGAGAATCACCAGTTATTTTCCGGTGAACGTATTCGGTAAAAACATCGAATAAAACCCATTGATCACTGGTTTTATTGGAGCAGCATTTTTTTAATAAAGTTGATTTAAATAACAGGAAGGTTTATTATTAACATTGTTCTTTATTTCATATTAATTAGTTCTTATTTCTTATTTGCTTTTTTTATAATATGATATAATATTTCGGGCATTAAATCAAAGCGTGCCTGTCCATGTATATGATTCACATTTCACTTGCTACTAATTTCCCAAATAGCTCGTTGTATTGTGTATGATTATTCCCAATATTTTTGGTTTGAGTTCCTATTTCACTTTTATTTAAATACTAGCTTCTGCCCGCGACTTCATCCGCGTAAAATATTTGCTACCCTAACCCTTCCCGTCCCATTGCAGCTTGCCAGTTTTCGTCTATTTTTTGTTGTTCCTTTTGATCGTAGTGTGATGTTATATAGCCTATAACCTTCCTCAATAAATAGGCTACCCGACTCAAAAAGAATGTTTGAATTCGAAACAGTAGTTCCTGAGATTAGCAGATTAGTAGAAGATCACCAAGTACCATAAACCATGTTAGACCAAGCTATGACGAACTGGTACTTTGAAGGCATAAAGCGTTTTCTAGCTGCCACACACCCATGATAGGTGAGCTCCTACCAAGTTATGATAACCTGGTACTTCGAAAACATAAAGCATTTTCTAGCTACCAAATACCCATGTTAGGTGAGCTCCTACTAAGTTATGACAACAGTCTGGTACTTCGAAGACATAAGGCGTTTTCTAGCTACCACACACCCATGTTAGATGAATGAGCTCCTACCAAGTTATGACCACCTGGTACTTCGATGGCACGCCTTTCCTTATATTGTGTTTATTGATTAATAAGGAACTTTTTTTGGATGATTTTTTACACCTTGGGTCCGAAAAGCCCAAATATCTTACGGACCCCTATTTTTCTACAAGAAAATATAGCTTATATTACTCGTAGATAATGTAGCTTTCTAATGGTGAAACAATTTTTAAAATCGGTCCAGTAGTTTTTGGGTTTATCCATTACAAACAAAAAAAAAAATACAAAGGAGGTGGGTAAACTTTAGAACATTTTTCGCCCATCATAGTCATGAAAATTCAAAGTATTTATTGACGTCATGTTATTGTGTTTATGTGAAGTTTGGGTATCGACCTTTACATCTATTCTAAAATAGTAAGAAAAAAATAGCAAGTCATGTAAAAAAAAATCATCAAACTTGTAGAATAAAATAACAGCTTCTTTGAAGCTTTGTTATTTTAAGCACTTTTTCTAACTGTAATTCAAAAATAAACTGTTAAGCGCTTTATGCGCCAAAACCAAAACAAATTAATGCTAGTTAAAAAGCCTATTTAATGTAGTATTTGAGAGACTAAAAGATATTTTGGTGCATAAAGCGCTTAGAACTTCAACGAATTGGCCAAGCAAAACGTCTCAAGCAGTTTTAAAATTAAAATAATTACAAAAATTCAAAAACGCTTAGGTAAAAAAAATCTTTTTGCTTCTATAGCTTCTTTACCACCTACAGGTGTACCTCTTAAAATATTTCGTGTATGAATAGATACACCTTATATTTTATATAAATAGATTTTTTTGTTTATTTACCTAAGATTACGTAGCACAAAACATTTCGTCTTGTTCACGATAGTGTAGCTATCAGCATTCAAGATGCTTAACTGAATAGTGCGCCCCCTCGCGGCAATTAACTAGCTATGCTCATTAGCAGCCCGTTTTCATTCGGCGGCCGTAATCCGCTCCGGCCAACTTTCTTTGGAAACACCTCGATTTACTGTGTCACGTGGGTGGCGGGGATAATGTGCTGAACTGCTGACGGCGCTGGAACGCAGCCGGGATGTGAACCTTAGCATTAAGGGCTATACGGCCTTCTTATTCGACGAGGTGTTTCATGTATTTTAATCATTGCATTTGTCATTGGGTCTGCGGGACAGTGTTTTGTTTTTTGGATACTGTGCTTGTAGAACAATCTAGCAATATTTCATTTGGCCTAATTTGGCACGATTAGATATATTTTAGGTGACCTACCTAAGGAGGTAGGCAAAATACTGGCACTAAGTAATATACAAGATAAATGACTAATTTACCTACGCGAAAGATGTTTTTATAAGAAGAAGGCTAGATATTTAGCCCGAGCGATAAATAACTCGGAGCAAAAACCAATATTATTTACTTATAACCGTAAAAACAATTGACTGCTTACGAGGGGACGATTTCTAGATTTTCAGTTTATTTTTTTAATCCCAATGACTAATCTGACATTTCAAGTCTTTTGTGTTTGCTGTTTTACTAAAGTGGAAGGCTCAGGCTCTATGTTGAACATCCTCTGAGTTCATTCAATTTCATTGAATTACTTTCTACATCAAATAGTAATTCAATGAAATTAAATAAACGCTCATTGAGCTTCCACCTTAAAGGAGTCTATCAATACATCTGTCAAATTAATATTTTGGTTTAAATATCAAACTATACATAGAAGGCGAGCGCTTGACCGGTGGAATTTTTTAACCAGTGCGCAATTTTTTTTTGGTGGTTCAGTATCAATAATAGAACATATTTAGATTACTTTTTCAACACTTTTTTTTAAATTTTTATTCGACCATAAATCAGTAAACTGTGGACACCCTACATATTTCATAATATAATATCGAAATAGGAATAGGTAAGTAACCGCGCGGTGGCGTAGGTACTTCGAACTTCTTAGAATTTTGACCAATCGAACAGCCGGTAGGTACTTATAGCTACGCTGGGTCGTTCACCTTCGCCGCCGCGCCGGCGCCGCGCGCTAGTTACCATAAAAACCAGTTTCAATAAAACATCTTTCTTTAACAATAACTTAACTTTTTTGTACTAAGATGTATAAAAATAAAAAAATGCATGGTTATTATAACTCGTTTAAGTTTAATTTGTTAAAATTTGCGCACTGGTTAAAAACTTATCCTGTATATGGTCAAATAGAAGTATGTAGAACCAAACACACGCACTATGTCTCTGAAATACCATTTACCAAATACGCAAGCAAGCCCAATTCTCAAGCAAGTAGATCTAGTCGAACATAGCTCGAATCTGCATTTAGCCGTCTCGTCGCATCAGTATGTTATTGACAGCAAGCAGGTTCGTCGTATACCCAGGCAACCGGTGATTTATACCGGGTAAACATCGCACACGTTATCACCACCTTGCACCTGCCTTATCCGGCTTGCAGGGTGCAACCTACCGTTTCTAGTAAGCCGATTTGCGATTTTGATGCATGTGAAATGACGTTTTGGGAAGTTACTTGGGATTTCTTGGCGAAGGTAATCTGTGTTTTCAGCCTCTTCAGCTTTGTGGTTTGAGAATATGTGTGGTAAAAAGATCGACTTGGCAGTGAGTTTGGCAGCTGTGTTGACTACTTTAAGTATCTCTACATGTTCAGGTAAATTTCCACCGAATCACGATAGCACAATTTTCAGCCATTTTACTCATTTAATACATAAAATATGTTTGCATTGCCCATCGAGTCGAAAGGAAGAATAAGAAGCGTTTCAATAATGAATGGTCTATGATCAACGAACATTCTGATTATGAAAATATTAGACCACAATGATTATGAAAACAGAATTTCTCTGCAGACAATAAATACAAAACACATTCACCTGTTTTAAAAAACAGGTGAGCAAACTCGTTTTTATTTTTTTGACGTGACAACGTCTTATAAATTGGTTTGCCGGGTGACACTTCAAGAAACTGCGTTACGCTCCGCTCACGTTATGCGCTCACAATGAGAGCGAGTGAGAGGCACGCGTCCCTTCCACTCGGGCATGGTTAGCCCGCCTAAGAGCGAGAGAGACAGACATAAAAAGTGAAAGGCACGCGTCCCTTCAAAGTCGTTGTCACGTAAAACTTTCGCCCGTATACCGACTTTACAGGCAACCAATTTTTTTGTTTATAAAATAACTGTTCTTCATTTCAACTCGACAATACGTACCTACTCATGCAATAAGACTAAGTACGTCGTTGTTCTAATTAAAACTTTTACACTTCGTGTAAAGTTGTTCATTCAATAAACAGACAGATAATCAGTAAGTCTGTATTGTATATGAATAATTCTAACTGTGCGGATATTTTGAGTCGGTTAGAATTGAAAGTCACTTGAGGCGCTATAACTCATTTTTATTAGTTCCCGATTGGATATAGTTCGTTCTGCTACTAAAACGTTTCGACCACAAAGATTTAAATGGAACTTTTAATCATGGAGCGTCATTCTCCAGAGTGTTTACGATACTAACATCGAGTATTTTACCAATAACGCAGCGTTTCACGGTCCAGCGCGTCTGTTCCCAAACAGATTTCAACGCACTCCCACGTAATAACTTATCCCACACATATAATAGGTACAACTATTTGTGGGACGATTTGTCGACGCGGCGTGACGTCGCCTGACGTTACGAGTGTTCGTGGCATTTCATTAACTAACGGATTGTTGCCACAAGCCGCCGATGTGCGGCCCTGTCCAATTTGTTCCCGAAGCACTATTGGCCACCCGACCCCAATGCCTGATGATAATCATAAACGGCCTTTGCCAAATTGGTAATACGCGTTAGTGAATATCTAAGCAAGGGATAGCACCCAATGGCAATTTAGTTTAAGTTATTATACTGATAATAGTTATGCTGTACAGCGGAGCTTATTTATTGTCTGTAATTTGGGTTGTTGTTTAGGAACAAAGAATAAGTATTTATTTTCAATATCGATATTATAGGTACACCTCTGCTTTACGCTTGGGGACTACAGGCATGATGTTATGTTTTATTGCTGCTTCTCATTTTGTAGTTTGCCTATTTCTATAGCTGCGAGTCGGTCGCAGGTTCGAACCTAGACAGGCACCTTGACTGAGAATAAATTATTTTATCACCGTTGCTTTCAAAACGGTGACGGAAAATAACTTAAGGAGACCGGATTAGAACCAAAAAATCGAAAACATGTGACATATAGTAACCCGCACTGAGCCCGCGTGGTGGATTATGGCTCACTCCCTCTCACAAAGAGGAGGCGTCTGTACCAGCCTGTGATTATACTGTACAGATTGGTAATTCAGTGTACGATTTGTTAACGCAAAACGGTTTTTTTTTCAGTTATAGAACATATAGTATCACTTGGATGCAATAGGAGACTTAATTGCACTTTTCATCGACACCTGTCCAATCCATTTTAACATATTCGTTAACGCTGTATTTTAGTTCTTTGAAAGCCAATTTACCTACATTAAAATATGGAGTCAACCAGCACATATAATTTATCTCGATTCGTTTTTGATTTGGTTTTGTTAGGGACCAGGGTCAGTTTTTGTTATAGAATTCAAAGCCACAATTTAAACAATTTTAGAAAGCTTATGATTATTATTCAATCAAGCAACTTATTTTGGTTTTATCAGAAAGAAAAAAAGAAAATACGTTTATTTTCGACAAACATGACGCACAGAAAAACCAGAAATATTCAAAAATAATAAAAAAAGCCTGGGGGAAAACAGCGTCACATCCATGCAAAACGGCCATCACTCAGCATAATGCTGTGACCCTATGCGAGACAGAGCTCCAGCGCTGGTTTTCAGTGATAGCCGGCGCTAACGTGATGACGTCAACCAGTGTAACAAACAATCAGTAAAATAAATACTAAATTATTAAAAAAAAGTAACAACATATGCAGCAAACAATTTGTATGTTTGGATGAATATATATTAACCTCTAAGTCCCTGAGATACCACATTTGGTATAGACACAATCGTTTTTTAATTGTGTCTGTAATTACGGTAATTGACTGGTTAAAGTAAAAGCTCCTCGCGAAATTCAAATTTTCTTTCGTTTTTTGCAATTTATATCGTCGTATGTTGATTAAAATTTGATTCAACACCGTAAAAAATATGGCTTTACATATTAAATCATTCAAATCTTTGACTTTTTCATGAAAAAGTCGTAACTAAATATGACTTTTGAATTTACTCTGGGGTTACCACCTTAGGATGTTTGTTACTCAATAACGCAATAACGGCGGAAGGAATTTTGCCACACATATAGTTTATAACCTGGATTACAAACACATCGGATACTTTTTATCCCGGTACTACGTTCCCGTGGGATATTCTTCTAAGTCCACTTGGGTGTAGTCGCTTTCAAATCAAACAAATCACTCTAAAAAATAATAACAAATTATTCTCCAATAAAAATCTACAAATAATATCATACAACACCAACCGAACTGATTACGTACTCGATTTGATTTTGCGATCGTCAAATCTTCTGTCGATTCGATACCCCTAATTAGTTTCGAATGCATAAACAAGTGAACGGGTTTAGTAGTCCAATTAGCGTCGATCGTGTACATACAATGATTTCATTAAACATGCAAATTTGTGTCCATAGTCACGTATGGCATCGTAATCGGGAGCCTGGTTGTGTTATTGGTTAGTAAATAAGGGTTTATTTTCATTATAGATTCCTCTTGGTACTTGCTAGAAACATTTGTGCTGTCGGTGTCGATTTACAGAGGCTGTAGCATCATGCAATCAATGGCGTTTTAGAAATAGACGCGTCATATGCGAACATTAGTGCACTCAAAAACAGCTTAAACCAATAAATGTACCTACTAGTACATGCAGTGTGCCAAGAACAGGAAATTCACATACCGATTCCTGGGGGGCGATTCTACTAATTTGCAAAGTTACACGCTCAATTGTGTTTTCACAACGGTTAGATTTCGATCGCAGGTCGATGATGTCCTATAAAGTCATTCTACTATTTGATAAGCACAAGGGAAACTAAACTTACGCCAAACCGCAACTGACTCGTTACGAGAACACACAAGTGGGCTTCCTGTGTTACCAACATGCCAAATAGTATGTTTTATTATTACCACAAAGAAAAAAGTTGAATCTAAAAATGTCACTAAACACGAATAAGTGGCAATAAAGGATTTTCTAATATAAAAAGATATCTTGACCATAATTATAGTTTTGTACTGATATTTTTTTGTTACAATAATACAACATTTTAACTTACTAGATAACAAAAATTCAGAAGAACGTTTCGTTCTACGTCCCTAACTAGCTAAAGCTACGAAATCAAACCCTTCGGTTAAGTTAAAGACTCGAAGAGTATTTCTGTTAATCGTATTTTACTTAAAAATTCATTTATTGAAGCGTTTTTAACGATGTTATGATTTTCTTTAGTACATATGTACCTATTTACAGATAGAGGTAGTAACCTAATCTGTTTTGATTTAAAAAAAATAATAATGACGGTCCGGTGTTTAATCCCGTTTTTAAGTTCGCTTACTCTCGCATAAAGTGGTTAAAAATCTTCGTGAAATGGATTGAAGTTTTTGGTGGCTTGTCAGTTTGGCTAGTGATGTTACTACTACTAGTTATAAATCGTCAGGCACTGATTTTCTCAATTTATTTCAAGTTGAATCTAAAGTAGGTACCTCCCTTTAGGGAGGTTTCTAGCAGTTTTGTTAGTTAAAAACGAGACATTAAATAATAACTTAAAAGAAAATAATCATAGCAAAATTCAAAATGCGGCATCCAATCAATATTAGGGCTACAATCGACTCTTGCTGTTTGGGGAGAATTACACGTTATCAACTGACTAATACTTACAGAACAATGTAATGCATAATCACTCTTATTTAAAACATCCGTGATTCAATACATCACATTACTTTGACAGTTTGTTACACGATATTATTAATATTGAATTATGAACTGGTGTAGTTGTTGAAAACTCCGTGATACTTATCTAAACACGACTATAGCTTGGCAAAAAAGAGTCTGTCGTGGTAACCATTGGAACTAAAATATTTTTTTGGTGGCAGCACTGCTTTGTTTATCATCAACAAGTAGCTAATCTGTCATTGCGTTATGTTCATAATTGTATTTTACTTATTTCTAATTAACTATCAATTATTAATGCTTTTGAACATATAAAAAATGAATAAAACAATAAGGAGTAGTGGTGTGAGCTGTGATATACAAAGTTTTCGTAAGAAATTTGGCGGAATCTGAAGCGGAACAAATTTTGTCTCCGATTGACAATGTTTACGAAAGAACTGCCGACACGACAGGTATTTATCCAAGAAATTTATCTTTTATTTAATACCAGTCATTGTTTTTCCTTTCTCATACTAAATTTTATATAAGTTTCAAGCGATTTTATTATTTTATTTACTAATAGATTATTGAGGTTTCATTTTCTAGTTTGACAAATCGCGTGTACGTTAACTCTTGATGTTTGATACTTGAAATTGAAAAATGTACCTACATGGAATTAATATGATTGTCTTTATGTTTTTTTCAAGGTAAATCTCACAGTACAATTAGAGAAATTGTTAATGAAGGTGAAAAAAATTAAGGATTTTTTCTACACCTGGAAGAACACCAAAACAGTTGGCGGAAGAAAGAATTAGACGATTTTGATCTGTGTGCAATTAGACAAAAAGTTCAACACTATAACGAAACAGGCAAGTATTTTTTTTTTTGTTCATGCCATTATCGCATACCACAGTAAAAAAAGTATAATTTATATTTATTATTTTTCAGGTGCCTATTCTACGTAATATATTACCTATAGTTTGAGGAGATGGGTTGTAATGGGAACCGTAAATGTGTAAGAAAGATTTTTACACTATTTAGATTTCATAAATAAGAAATGTAAAACTGACACATCAGTGTTAATGGAAAAAATCTATCATAGCACCGAAAAGGAATACAAGAATGATGTTATGTCACGTTTTTCTTTTTAAATAAAATCTAACATTTTAGCGTGTTATTTCATTTTCATTGTCATGTGAATAGTGATAATGTTATGTACCCCACATAGACATACCTGACGCCTTCATTAGTCAACTGTTCAAGTTTATTCCATATTACCCGTACCTTTCGAATGCGACATGTTATAGGTACTCTGTGACTTCCGATTAGTTTCCGACAGTAAGCAGCTGTAAGTCACCTTGGCGACTATAAACTGTCAGCATTAACAGAATTCATTCAGCATTATTCATGTCCAATTTGATACAGGCATACCAACCATCGAATGGTTGTGAATACCCTAGGTGGTGACCGCAAATGCGATTGCTGAACGTTATGTCTTGTGTATTGGGTTCAATCGGCAATCCCTGAGTGTAATTTAATTAATTTTTAAACTAAATAAGTTTTCACTATGTTAATATGATGGCAAAATCGCTCTTAGATAAAAGGTTATTCCAGCGAAATAATGCGCAATCTACTAAATACAATGAAAGTAAAAGACTGTGTGCCTATCAAGTCTTGAAATCTTGATTGATGAGAATTTCCGGGATCTCGTGTTTGTGGATTAAAACAGTAAGTATCTTATCACTTTTAGTCCTAGTATACAGGGTGGCCATACCTGCTAAGCAGGCGCCCTCATTTTTTCCAGACTTTTTTGCCAAGCTATACATCGAGTGACAACGCGTGAGAAAATAAATAAATAAAATGATCACGAGCCTTTAGTTACTCGAGTATCGAGTTAAACAAAATCGAATCGCATTACTACCTGACATAGCTTATTGAGAAGTGTCAACTTTGACCTAAAGGTCCAGTTACCAGGTCATAAAATTCAAAAAAAAAAAAAAAAGAAGTGTCAACTGTCAACTGACAGCAACACTATTTACTTTAGTTCAAGTTCAGAGTTTTAATTGATTTATAATAATACTCTTATTCCTCTTAACATACATATTATATAAGCAGCTTATAATGTTCCCCCTGCTGCGATACAGGCCTCCTCTCTGTGACTCTGTGAGAGGGAGTAGTTAATCCGTTTCTTTCTAATTGCACGAAATTGATATTTGTTTTCATGTGTGTACTTGTAGAATTATAATGAAAATAGAATCTTCAAGATGGTACAGCATTTAATGCAAAATAATGTGCTGTTAACTGTTCAGTAAGATTTCAACACAATGTGTGAAGATGTTGCCCGAGACTGTTCCAGATTTGAAATAACTTATGAATGTTTCCCTGTCTTCAGTAAAACCATTTAGATGCAGTTTGAGGAAAGTGTGTATTGATGATGCAAGAAGAATTTAAACTGTTTATTCAATATGGAAATCTGGATACAGGAATATTTACATTCCATGGCAATCTGCAAAAACAAAAACATACTACCTATACCTGTTGACTCAGTGGGGAAAAAACATTATTTTGCAGTAGGTACCAGCACACCGATGAGAAAAATAATAATATAAGTTAGCCACTTCTAACATAAATATATATTTTTTCAGAAACATTACTTAGGTACACCCAAAAATCAATTTCTGACTTAAGAGTTGATCGTGGTCGGTAAATTTTTTGGTAGGCAGACATTCTGTTGACTGTTGTGCACTTATAATGTTGAGCATGCAGTATTAATATATTATGTATTTCTATCTGGCACACGGTATCAACATGAGTGGTGAAACGACCCTACTATTTTAGATGAAATACTAAGTATCTACTTCTCAAGTGGTCTGACGTTAAAATTGATATACTTATAGTAATAAAAATGCTTCATTCCATTATTTGTTTTTTGATTTCATGAACCATTCCAATACTCAATACTTTATTGCATTTCACAATGTATATGCTTAGGTGGTAAACATTGGATTTAGTTACAATTGTGGGACCCTGTCGGGCACATCAAAAGAAATATAGTAGTAGGAGTAGGACTTATAATCTAACTTATTCTAAAATCAAATTAAATTAAAAACATGCTTTGGGCATTCTAACTGCATTTCAGGGATTTATCACTTAAATGTTTGCTAATGTTGGTGCATCTGTACCTACTGTTTCCCCAAATTATTATGCCGTAACTAAGCCATGCATAGACATAGGCGTAATATGTTACAAGGGCAGTCTGTAAATTTGTGTTGTTTTAACTACCAAATATTCCATTATATCTATACTATATAATATTATAAAGCTGTAGAGTTGGTTTATTTGGTTAAACGCAGTAATCTCAGGAACGACTGATCCGAATCGAACAATTCTTTTTGTATTGGGTAGCCTATTTATTGAGGAAGGCTATAGGCTATATAACATTACGCTACAATCAAAAGGAGCGGAGCAGCAACAAAAAATGGACGAAAACTGACAGGCAATGCGGTGCGACGGGAAGGTTCAGAGGAGCAAAATTAGACGCTGATGAAGTTGTGGACAGTAGCTAGTTTATTACTAAAACTCAAGAAATTAAAAGTTTTGACACTGCATATACATTGCGGCACATAAAAAGCCGGTGCAAGTTGCGGTCCAAGATTGAGTCAATAGAGTTTCACGTAGTAACACACTGTAACTATGTTACCTTTTCCGTCATCAATACCGTAAAAACGAAGCATGTGTGGTCACTGATCTCGTCAATCAAAGCTCATAAGAGGTCTCTGGAGAATTGGTATGTCGTAACGCACTGACGATCCGTAAGGGACAAAGCATTACTGCATACTCTTGACGCAAAATTTCTTCCTCTTACCTTTCCAACGTCACCCACATGGGCAAGTTCAACGAAATCTGTATAAACATTATATTTTTAGGAAATAAAACTAAAGCAGTCCTAGATCGATGCGATAAAAGTTGCATTTTACTGACTTATGTTCAACCGCAAATTTTGACAGATGAAATGCCGAATTTCAGCTTTGATTCGATTATAGCGAGTGTCAAAATAATAGCAGAATGTGACTAAACGTCACGCTCATGTACGACTTTGTTAGCAGAATAGATTTTTACATTGTTTCGATCGATCGTTGGCGTCCACTAAAACGTAGCCGCAGTTGGATCGTTGTTCATTAGCAGAATGAGATAACCCTTAAAAGTCGTGATCCAGTCGCGGTGCTATTGCGATTTTTGCACAAATTTGTTAGTAGAATCGGCCCCCTGTTGTTAGAAAGAGATGAACATAATACAATTTCGCTACGACATTAGCTGCTGTATGTTCATAGGCGTGTGCGCGCGATCGTAGGTGACTAATAAGACATCAGGCAATTGCCTTGATTTTATCTTGGCAATATTGAGCGCTGGTAACGCATCTAAAGGTAATATTTCATTGTATGCAATGGGTTTCTGTTTTCTAAGAAAATATTAGAATTATGTCGTGCGTCTTTATAAGGGACACTAAACCCTAACAGCCTGCTGTTTCCATTAGTAGTAAATTCGTTATGAGTTAAGACATAAAATATTTTTTTTGAAATATCATTATCTGTCTAGCGTTTTCTCAACTATATTTGTGTCCGCTTACTGTCTAACCCAGGGGTTCCCAACCTTTTTTTGTCTACTGCCCACTTTAAGAATAAATTATTTTTTAACGCCCCCCTTTTTAAACATACTTAAAAACCGCTAAGTACTTATAACTGATTATAATCAATTATTAATAATTAATTAATTATTATTATTAATTATTGAAACGCAAATTTATGGTATTCGGACAGAGTATCTTTTATTGAAAATAAAACAAACATAATCAATTCTTATGTAAAAACTAATGTGAAGGTTGAATCTGATGCTGTTCAATAAGTTTGTTGATATCAGGTTCCAATTTACTCAAAAACAGCCGCAAGTCGCCACGTTCGGTAACACGCAAACGATTTCTCTTTTTAGTAAGCAGCGTTGCCACAGCACTAAATCCACGTTCACACAAATATGACGATGGGAATGCTATCAAAAATCGTTGAACAATTGACCACAATCCAGGGTACAATTGCGGGATCGGTTTTTGTAGCCAAAATTCTTGATATCCATTTTTGAACTTGATTTTTATTTCTTCGTTTGTTGTCAATTCTATAAGTTCTTCTTCCAGCTGAGGTGACATTGCTGTGTTGACATTTGAAAACGGATCCAACACCCAGTCTGGTATTTCCAAGTTTAAAATGTCCTGGTATCGTTCGGTGAAGTTGTAATGTTGGGTGTTATTCAAGGGAACGACCACATCGGTTAACGTACTATTTAATGAATGCACTCGTAATAATGTAGAATAATGTATATAAGGTATATTGCAAACTCAGCATACATACGATTATAAAGGAGCGTACTTATTAAACTAAAGGAGCATACATACGATTATTCTTACACTTCACCTCCCGGGGACATAGGAAAAAAAAAGAATGGAACTTTCTTTTTTTTTACATAATTATTACTAGATATTTACTAGAAATATCATCTCTTAAATAATAGTGTTTAATAGACATACAGTTATTATTACAAAAAAATAAAATGGTATTGAAATTTATCCTTATCATTATACATTGCAATGTTATCTAAAATTAAATTTTACATTCAAATTTATTGACAAAAAGGCCTTGTCCTATTCTTATGTACTAATTCAATTTTATTATTTTTAATTATTTTTACGTTACAACCTAAATCTTCCATAACTGTATAGGGACCTTTAAATATTGCATCTAATTTACTTCGTGCTTCATTTTTTACTAAAACCAAATCATCTTTCATATTTTGCAGTATTGACAGACTTATCATATATTTCTTTCCGTTTATATTTATTAATCAACAAATTTTTCTTTGCATCTTCGTGAGCTAATTGTAACCTGTATTTTAATTGTAGTGGATAGTTATCGATATTATACAATGGTTCTACGGTATTACTTACTCTATCTGGTATTTGACAAAGTTTTCCAAAAACAAGTTCACATGGTGTGTAATTTGTTTCTGAATGGACTGTGTTGTTAAAACTGAAGGTAGCCAATCGCTCCATGTATCCGTATGATTGTCACACTGGATCCTTAAAAATGCACCCAAAGTTTTGTGAGCATTTTCAAGAGCTCCAATTGACTGATGGTGATAGGCTGTAGAAGATAATTTTTCAATATTAAGTATTTTACAAACCTGTTCCATGGTTGCAGAAATAAACTCTGTACCTCGATCCGTAGCTATTGTCGCCGGAATACCAAATCTTAATATGAACTGTCTAACAAATGCATCTGCAATGGACACTGTTTCTTTGTTTTGCAAAGGAATAGCTTGTACAAATTTTGTTAACTCGCATTGCATAGTCAATATATAACAATTACCATTTTCGTCTCTGTCTAAGGGACCCACTACATCTAAGTATATCTTTTCAAAAGCTGAGGAAGCTGTTGTGGTAATTTCCATCGGTTCTTTTATGTTTCGAAAATATTTATGGGTTTGACATTTTGTACACTTTTTAACAAATTCCTGGACATCCTTGTCGATGCTTGGCCAATAGTATCGACTTTTGATTGTCTTTATCATTCTGCGCACTCCAGCATGACCACTGGATGGCAGTAAATGAAAGTCATTCATAATAAGTGTCTTTTCGTTGTCGTCATCTATTCTTTTTACGCCTCGTAATATGCATATTCGTGGTCCGGACCAATTAGTAAGTGTTGTTATTTCATCACAAACACTTTTGATGAATTTTATATTATCATTATTTTTAATTATACACACTTCATTAATACGTATCTTTTCACAAAAATATCTTAATTTCTGCACAAATTCGGCTCGCGAGAAATGCGCCTTGAAATTAAGATTAATGTATAATGTCTTTTTACCCTCTATAAATGTAAAACATTCATATTCTTCAGTTATCATATCGTTATCTCTAAATTGTTTTGATTTGTTGCCTTCAATCAAACACATTTCTACCGAATCACACGGTTTTCTTAATATATCCACAACTCTTGGTTGATCAGTCCAATTGTGAATGGATTTATTAAGATCCTTCTTTTCATCGTCATTCTTACTCTTACTTAGCTCATTCAGCTTTTTCTTTTGCGCTCTTGTCATTACAGCCATTACTTGTTCATTCATACTTTTAAGTTCATCAGAAGTTATACAAAGTCTCGATAGAGCATCGGCCACAACATTATCCCTTCCTTTCACATAGACTATTTTAAATTTATATTCTTCTAAAGTTAATCGAAATTTAAGTAATCTACTTGACGGATCTTTCATACCAAAAAGATATATTAATGGTTTGTGATCTGTCATTATGGTGAATTTGTTTCCATACAAGTATGGTCTGAAATATTTAACGGACCACACTATTGCCAAAAGTTCCTTTTGAATAGTTGGATAGTTTCTTTCTGCTTTATTCAGGGGTCTGCTGGCATATGCAACTGGTCTAAGATCTTTATTACATAATACAGAACCAATAGCAGTACCCGAAGCGTCTGTTTGTAAAATAAATTCATGATTTTAGGAAAAATCGGGGTACTGTAAAATCGGTGACGATATTAAAGCATTTCTTAAAAATTCAAAAGCGTGTTGACATTCATCAGACCAAATAAATGGTTCATTTTTCCTACTTAACTTATTCAAAGGTATTGCTATATTCGAAAAATCTCTTATAAATTTACGATAATAGTTGCAGAAAGCTACAAATCGTTTTACTTCATCTGCATTTTTGGGAGTAGGATAATTTTTCAATACTTTAGTTTTTCTGGATCTGGTAGAACACCTTTGTCTGTAACCAAATGCCCTAAATAAAGAATTTCTTTCTTTAAAAATTCACATTTCTGAGGATTTAGTTTTAAATTTACTTTTCTCAATCTCTCCATGACAGTTATTAAATTTTTGTTATGCGAAGACAGATTTCTTCCAAATACAATGAGATCGTCCTGATATACTAGACATTTATCGTAAGTTAAACAGACATCGCTACAGACATCATACGACTAAAGGCATTAGGACTGATCTTTAAACCCATCGGTAAACGTTTCATGCAATATTGACCAGTATTTGTAGTGAAAGCTGTTAATTTACGACTACTTGGCTCTAAAGTTACCTGATAGTAACCTTGGTGAAGGTCAAGATGAGTAAAATAAATGGCTCCAGTAAGCGTATCTAAAATTTCATTAATATTTGGTAGAGGAAATTTGTCGTCACAAATAACCTCGTTCAATTTTCTGTAATCTACAACTAAACGCCATTTCTTCTCATTACCTTTGCAGCTTTTTTTAGGTACTAATAAAATTGGACTGGACCATTCACTATTTGACTCTTCGATTTTATCATTTTCTAACATATTATCAACTTGCTTAGTTATTTCTGGTTTTAGTGCCTGTGGTAATCTATACGGCTTGACGTAAACTGGAGTAGAGTTTTGTTTTAAAATTATTGATTGCTTATAAATATTAGTTGTGGTTAACTTATCTCCCTCTAAATGAAAATTGTCAGAATATTTTGCAAAAATTGCTTCAATTGATTGTTTCTCTTCTCCGTCTAAATAATTAAAATTTAACTCTGTTAGCAAAGTTTTAACCCTGGTAACGTCAATATTGGTCTTATTGAATTGACAAATATTATACTCGTCCAAACTTTTCAAATCTGGTGTAAAAGATGACAAGCTTACTGCCTTGTCACTAACATCGAGTATTTTAACAGGAATCCTATTATTGCTAACTGTGGTTATTGCGTTTGCTATAAAGACATCCTTCGCTAACTCTTTACTTCATACTACTACTTCTCCACTTACATTCTCATTTACAATGATAAAATGAATTGATTCCGAGCGTGCCGGAATAATCATGGAATTTTTCATCCTATCATGTTCATCAACAAAATGTAGATAATGTTGTTTATTACCGTTACATAGTGTTAAATTATTTGAACCTAAATCAATATTCGCACTAAATTTTTCTAAAAAGTCTAAGCCTATAATTCCATCTGCTTTTAGTGGTAGTGAATTAAAAACAAGTAATTTATGCTGAAACGTGGCATTGCCGTATTTTAACATTAAATTTACAGAACCTTGAGAGCGTCGCTGACCACCTATTCCATTTATTATAGTATTATCTTTATTAACAATGATGTCTTTTGGCAAAACTTCATTTTTAATAATTGACAATGTTGCACCCGTATCAATAAGCCAATAGTATTTAATGTTTTTAATATAAAAAGTAACATATTTCGCATCACCTTGTAATGATAATATAAAATGCTTAGGATCGAAAAACTGATTCGATGTACCTGCATTGTCGTCTTTATCGCATTGACGAGTGTCAGCTACTTTCTCTACTGGAAATGTGTTCTGACCTCGTCCACGGTTCCTAACATATGTAGAACCTCTATTTCCTCGCTGATTATTGTATGAAGGCCGATTATTTGTTCTAGAATTCCCTCTAGAACCCTGACCTTGATTGTAGTGGTTATTAAATTGATGCCCACGATGGTAATTGTTACCATATTGACTACGGTAAATACCTCTTTGACCTTGAGAACGTCTAATATTGTGTGACGAGTGGCGTCCATTTTTAGATGCATACAAAATGTTACCTGGTTGTTGGAAAGACGTGCACTTCTCGTCTTTCGCTGCTTGTATGGCATCTTTCAGGCTGCTGAAGCCGCGTGCCGAGATGATGGTGCTCATTTTCGCGCTACGTAGACCATCTGAAAAACGTTTTATGGCAAAAGTTTCATTGATTGGTTTTAAAATTGTAAATATTTCCTCTTTTCCATCTGCCTGGGTAATTGTCAGCTCTGTAAACAACTTTTCTACCTCCGTACCATAATCCTCAATGGATCTCGAGCTTTGTTGAATATTCTGAAGCTTCGTCTGTATGGCCATAAATGATTTTTTAGGTAAAAGAAATTTCCTCAAATCACCAATTAATTCTCGGATAGTTTTGTATGAGCTTGCAATTCGTAATTTTGCGTTTTCATTCAACCGACTTTTTAAAACGAAAGTAATTAACAATACTTTACCTGGGCTGTCCAGCATGTCAGCATACATCTCCACTGAGTCTATTAAGCGCTTAGTGGTGGCCTCTACACCGTCCATTACTGGAATCAAACTACACGCCACCTTTATGTCAAAATCCATTTTACCTAAATCTAAATGTACTGTAACGGGAAAAATACACAATTTCTCTATTTCCTCGTACTTTTGTTTTATTTTCTGATAAAGATCTATTGCCGATTCTAAATTAATATCTCTACTTTTTTCAATAAGTAAATATATTTTACAACAGTTTTCGTATGCGTTTTTTGCTTGATCTAACTTTGTTGAAATAACACTACCCTTATATCTAGTTTGTCCCTTATTTTTACTAAATAATTACGTATTTCTACTAAAAAGACATAATTTTGTTCCAAAATATCAACCATAATATTCTTAATCTAATAATTCAATTACACAGATGTAACACATTCTAAATAAATGCGAAGAAAAAAGTCCGACGTTGCATTTTGTTTCCGTTTGGTGTCTTATTACTGAATGTCCGCGCACGGTTTTAGCACCTTTGGAATTTTAGCGTTATGAAATATGACACCGCGTAACTAGCTCACTTACTGATATTCACTTCCAATTACTGATTCTGGTTACCTTCTGTGCGCCCTCTGATGGATGATCTAATTCTCTGCATGGTACTTATCCCAATTTCCTGCTGGATCCATGTGCGGTGGCAGCTTCTGTACATCCGCAGGCCCCCATAAACTGCTACGAGTCCAATAATGGCCAGAACAATATAGGTCACAGTGCTAAGCCGCTCCACGTGGCCTCCGATTTCTTTTAACGTGGCGTCATTGTTGCCTCCAGCCGCGTTTTGGCTGAGGAAAACGTCCTCTTTTTCCACAGTTGACTGACACATTTTAAACTATTAAGTAGCTATGTTAACTATACTATAACTAACAATCCCGTTGGCAGAGTCCCGTGGCAGGGTCGCCATGTAATGTTGGGTGTTATTCAAGGGAACGACCACATAGGTTAACGTACTATTTAATGAATGCACTCGTAATAATGTAGAATAATGCATATAAGGTATATTGCAAACTCAGCATACATACGATTATAAAGGAGCGTACTTATTAAACTAAAGGAGCATACATACGATTATTCTTACACTTCAAAGTCAATGTGGAGGTTTTCCAAATGTTGGCAGTAGGCAAACAAGTCGTCGTTACTGCAGTATACTGATAAATTCGGAAAATTGTGAAACTCACGTCTGCCCATATTCTTTTTGTGCAGAAGCAGTTTGGCTGCGAAAGCAGCAACGACATTTTTTGTTTTAATTAAATTTAGTTCATCGCCTTGCAGTTGGAGGTTCATGTCGTTGAACATTTTATACAGGTCTGTCATGTAAGCTATATCATTCTTTGATGGTATGAGCTTGTTGCGCAGTTCTGTATCTTTAGTTTCCAAGAACTCTATCATAGAGTCAAACAGGTTGTAAAATCGAATCAGACAATTGCCTCTTGACAGCCAATGAACTTCAGTATGAAGCAACAAACGGTTGAAATCTTCGTCATTAGTAACAAAAAGCTGATGAAATAATCTATCATTCAAAGAGCTGCTACGGATTTTATTGACTGCTTTGATGACATATTGCAGTGATTGAAATAGTCGTTCACTTAAGTTTCTAGCAACCAAATGTTGTCTATGAATAACGCAATGTATAGCAAGGACATCTGGAATTTTATTCTTTAAGTATGCTATGAAGCCTTTATGGCGCCCTGTCATAGCCGGAGCACCATCCGTAGCAACTGATATAATATTTTTCAAAGGAATCTCTTTCTCTTCACAAAACTTTTCCAATGTATTGAATATGGTTTCGCCTTTTGTATCTGTCTCCAAATTTCTGGCAAACAATAGTTCTTCACGTATTTTCTCATCTTTAATAAACCTCACGTAAGATAGCAACAACGCTTCATTAGTTGGTAAAGTGGACTCATCGAGCTGAATTGAGAATTGACTAGTCCTCAGATGATTGCACAATGATTCTTCAATGTTTTCAGCCGTTTCATCAATTCGTCTTTGCACAGAATTATTACTCAAAGGAATTTTTCGGATAGTATCTGCGGCCGGTTTATGAAGCACAGTAGTTATTACTTCCTTTATTGCTGGCAAAATTAACTCTTCTCCGATGTTGTGTGGTTTGCCTTTTTGAGCAATTAACAAAGAGATATTGTACGAAGCTCGAAGTCCGTCGTCATCTTGCTTAGCAGCCGCCGAAAATAGTTTTGGTACACTTGGCTGAGTATTATGCTTCTTCTCTAGGTCTTGAATGCTATGCTACATTCTTTTCTGTCTTATCTGGATGCATTTTATTCAAATGATCTTGCAGTCTTGAAGGCTTCATTGCTTCGTTCGAAAATGTTTTTAGACATAGAAGACACAAAGGCGACGACGGGTTTGTGGGATTTTCAATAAATCCGAATTTAATATATTCCGCAGAGTATTGCCGTCTCTTCTTTTTTACTTCCGACATTATTTTGTTTTAAGAAATACGTAAGTGTTGAAATCAAGTACTGCTTATCTATTATGCGCGAAACAGCAAATGAAAATAAAATAAATTTACGTCGTTTATATAGGGATTGCATAAGCAGCACGCACCAACAGGAATAAGACAAACGTGCATAAACTCGTTTATCTCATTCGACGCCCAATCGTACTCGACAAGCAAGAACAAGTATTATAGAACCAGCCGATTGGTATAGGAATGTACAATTCGGATTATTTAACAAAAACTTGTTAAAACATGATTGCCCGCGGTCTTTTATATCGAACCGAGTTTGAGCTATATCTTAATTAATATTAGTTGATGTTCACAAGATGTAGTCGAGAGTCGAGAGCTCAGTCGGTGTCTAAGAGTCTTCCTAGCTAGGTAGATGAAATTATACATCGACCCCAAAGCCCTACACAATACCCCTTTTTTTTCTGGGTCTCTTACCGCCCCCCTTTAGGCCTGCAGCGCCCACAAGGGGGCGTTATCGCCCACGTTGGGAAAGACTGGTCTAACCGGATGCAGCTCAATACCATTATTTTACATGAGCGATCTATCTGACCTTCACAACCCAATTACTGGGTAACACGATATCACTTGGTAACACTGGTCGTCGATTTCGGTATCACCACGCTTTGTTTCCCCGAAGGGAAGGACAGAGGTGTGCTTATAGTACATCCACATTTCGCCGTGCGATGTAATAGGGGGCGAGCTTATTACCATCAATCTAGCCCAATTCCAGACCCCGGGCTGCTAAAGTTATACCCAATAACACTTTGCCAGACCTGGTAACCGAACCCTGAACCTCATGCGACCACTAGACCTGTGGGGCAGTCGAAAAACAAATAACAATAAAGGCTACATTGTAGAAAATAAACAGAGCACGAGGGAAGGACAATACTTATCTGTACCAAATGTGGTTATTGTCTTCGATAAATTATCTAGTCGGCCAGAACAGAAGGCGTATGGTAACCAAACGTAAAATTTTCGATTATAGGCCCTTTAGCCGAGGAATATCTTGACAAATACCGTAATAAAAAGGCTCGCCGCGTACCCGGGACGTTTGGAAAACCATTTACAAGGTTTATCGTCGCCATGGAAATAATAACTGGAGCCGTTATCGTCCTAAATTGATCTAATTTAAAATTATTGTTATCGCGAACCTTTTATTTTTATTAGGTAGGATCATAATATTTTATCTGTGGCTACTCACAAAATCTTGTGTGTAATCTGAATGCGATATATTTATGAGAGTGTCGGTGGTCTTGTAATTTTTATTTTTATATTTATTTCGTTTGTAAGCTGAATATCTGCTTACTATCTAATGGTATTTAGATAGTAAGCAGATACAAGTTCTCCATTCAGTTACTTACGATTAAAGCTATAATTCTTTACAAATCCCTATTACGACGAAAAAACCTAATATGTAGTAAATTGTAATATTTTTTAGTTCTACTTTAGTAGTGTTATTTGCTAGAAAAGCACTAAGGTTGGATTTAGGTGATAGCGCGAATTACGTGTCACGCACTTCGACTTTGTTTTTGAAACTACCTTAAAACTTGGAAGTTTTGTTGCCAGGATCCAAAAGAACATCTCATGGACGCATAAAATAAATATAGCTATAATAATTTATAGTGTCTAGACTTCAACCACTCTGAAATTTTCGCGTTGGATAAACTTATACGATATTTCCGACCCATTCATAAGGCATTTCCGAAACGATTTCAAAATCGGGTCGTAGCCATAAATTTAAACGGTTATGTTGGACCAAAACTATGTCCATACAAAAGAAAAAGGAACGGCTGATGAAGTATTTCAGCTAGCCTTGTAATGTCGTCAACGAAGCGCACAATCATCGGGGAAAGTCGGGGACGCTCGGGGTCCTTCGGCACCGCTACAAGAAGCTCCTGCGCGCTTCAATAGCTCCTTTGATTGACGCTGAACTTGCGAGCCGCGCACCTAGTGCGAGCAATAATTGCCTTTTGAGACGAGAAAACATTGCTCCAGCGATAAAATATTATTTGTGTGTGACAGGCTTTGTAGTAGAATGTGTACCAGCCATATCTCAAAGACACCCGTTGTAATTAAGTAGACAATGAGAGTTCATATTTGGCGGTGGGCGGGAATGGAGCCGCCATTGTGCTCAGCTCGTTATCTGCAGACCAGTCTTTTTGGCTTTGCACAACAAAGTGGCTGCCCCGGTTTGTATCTGAAACTGTTTATTTAATAAGAAAGCCTAACGATTAGACAATTGGCTACAGAACGTAAACAAGTAAGTGTATAGGATGACAGTCAACAATATATGTATATGACAAGGATACTAAACACAACATCACAACACAGGGCACAGGTCCGTAACACAGGGTTTCCCTAGTACGGACTCCAGTCTCTCGCAATGGAGTTTTTGATCACATTTACTGATTATGACTAGTCCTAAGATATTAGTTCTAAGCCAACCTTTGTAGAGAGAGAAATAAATTTATATTGTATTGTATTGTAATTATAGGGAACCATTGTCCCAGCTGCAATAGAAGTAGTCTATTAAGACACCACAGTAAAAATAAAACGAAAATTATAAAATAAAGGAGAATCCAGATAAGGCTTCCTTCAGCTGAGCAGCTAATTCTAAAGGAAATAAAAACTTTATTTCTTTCATAAAACAGATACAAAGGACGAGATTATCCGGATTTTAGGGCCGACATCGATTCAACGGCGCAGAAGGCAAACAATCGTCTTTTGTTGTCCGTACCTATTGAAGTTTGGGTAATTAATTATACCGGGCGGCCGTCATTTTGCAGATTCACTTCTCCTATAACGTTCTCCGCAAGATTGACTGATTAGCTACCTCACACCACATACTGTCGACCCTTTGCGTGTTTCTGGGTTGAGGAGCTATAAGGTAATGCTTTACACGAGTTTTCTATACCTACCTATACCTTTGTGAAATGGATTAATGGCGTAAATGTATGGTCTTATAGGGAAGGAAGTAAAATGTTTAAAACGCAGTATTTGTTCTTGAAAATGTGTGCAACACTTACCAATGGTTTACAGATTAATCCTCTAATTATGATGTACTTAATGCCCGAATTTGAAAAAAAAAAACATTCTCAGTACAGATATTTACTGCAAAAATCCACACCAACTTAACAAAGCCAGGTAGTACGAAAAAGAAACCGAATATTGAAAAATACAAACGGAAAACTGCGTGCTAGCAGTGTCCAGAGCAATACCTCACAGGCGCAGATACAAAGTAATTGGTGAAGAGAAAAATTACACCAGAGAGAAAAGCGGTGTGTTTAAAAAATAAAAGAAAAAAAAGGAATTGCTTCTGTTATAGTAGCAGGGAACAAAAGGCCGGTTTCATCTATTCCCGACAATGACGTGCCCGTCCAGTCGCCGCCACGCCGCGTCCGGCTCGTAAACGGCACGTGTACCGACGTTTTGATCAACCTTAACGACGACTCTTTTTAGTGAACTCTTCAAATTGACAACTGAAAAAATCCTCACAAAAATATTCACACAGATTTCTACATTTTTAGGGTTCCGTTGCCAAATGGCAAAAAACGGAACCCTTATAGATTCGTCATGTCTGTCTGTCTGTCTGTCCGTCCGTATGTCACAGCCACTTTTCTCTGAAACTATAAGAGCTATGCTGTTGAAACTTGGTAAGTAGATGTATTCTGTGAACTGCATTAAGATTTTTACATTAAAATAGAAAAAAACAACAAAAAATTTTTTTCCATCAAAAAAGTTTTTTTTCATCAAACCCACATGTGTGGGGTATCTATGAATAGGTCTTCAAAAATGGTATTGAGGTTTCTAATATCATTTTTTTCTAAACTGAATAGTTTGCGCGAGAGACACTTCCAAAGTGGTAAAATGTGTCCCCCCCCCCCGTAACTTCTAAACTCAGAGAATGATAAAACTAAAAAAAATATATGATATACGTTACTATGTAAACTACCACCGAAAGTTGGTTTGAACGAGATCGAGTAAGTAGTTATTTTTTAAAACGTCATAAATCGTAAACCGCAATTTACCTTTCATTCAATCAGCTGAAATATAAATTTAAAAAAAAATACATTTATTTTCATAAACATAAATCTTGTGCATAAACCGAGAATACCTACAGGTTTGTACGGAACCCTCGGTGCGCGAGTCCGACTCGCACGGTTTTTATAATTCGAGGTGCTATGAACGATTTAAAACTAAACTTAGTTCAGATATTCGACAAATAAAGGCAATTTCAACATGTCAAGTGTCTGTGAGATAAGATCTTGTTCTCGGAAGCTGGTCGCCGCCTGTGAGGTCGTTACTAAGTGTCTCGCTGGTTCAACTTCGCTCTACTGAACTTTGATTATAAGGTAAAATAAATTCGTTAGGTAACAATCTTGAATTAATTCTTGTGCAATGTCTCGAAGCGTTGACTTGTTTTAATTCTGCAATATGAAAATTCAATGCAGAAAGTAAATCATTTGGAACATTTTTGTATGAAAAGGATATATGACTATTTAGAATCGCCACACCTGCATATTCATTGAAAGACCCGAGCTTTTAATAGTAGATTATTAACCAAGGGGATAAAGCAGTGTCTACTGTCGCGGGTGACGATTTAACCTCTCGCATGTTTTCAATAAAAAAACAGCGGGAATTGAAATGTATTTTACATGATGCACATGGTAGCAAGAGAATCTGATTTACCCCTCCCGCTCTCCCTCATTTTATTTATCATTTATCATTTATCAATGAAATTCAATACGATTTTCTTTCCCTGTTTTTAACAGATTAAAAATGACTATTGTTATGTTAGCTTTTTGTGGCATAGAATGTCACTTTTTTGAGCAAGTGGTACGAAAAAAATCTTTTACAGCGATATTCGCTGTCTACTTTCGGTTATTTTCAGGTACAATATTCTAGCTATTCCAGTTTACATAGGAAGAAACTCCATTTTATGAATTCGCTAGGCGGGGCAAACGGTTTAGTGTCGACTTCGCACTTTCAAACTTGACGACAGCTGTTCTCACTAAACGACCGTTTAATTTAAAGTCTACTCCAAAACTAAAAATGGGTACTTACTCAATGATTACGATCAATAAATTTTAAAGCAATAAGCTCATTGAAATCTTTAGCCTCTTTCCGATAGCAAATGCAGGGAAAACTAATCTTATTTCTCATAACTGGCATAGCTTCAACAGTGGCGTAGCGTGCCTTGGCGGGGCCTCGTATAAAAATTTGTTTGAGGGCCCTTATGAAGGGTAACAATTTATCACAAAAGGAAAAAAAATGTTTACATAAAGTTAAAAGAAATATTTATTCATCATAATTTTTTATCTGTCACTTTTCCAAAACTTTTATAGACAATTCAAATTGTATGATTCTCCTTGCCTTTTTTTCGGCAAACTGGAGATAACACATAATTCTACTATTTTCCAATTTTAATAAGTTATTTTACCAAATGTGTATATTTTTAAAAACGAGAAAACAAAAAAATAACTTAAGCATTTGATGCGTGAAATGAGCCGCCCAGTAATAGAAATTGACGCACCATAATCGATAAATTAGATGCAGATCGGCTATTTTACGAGTGCGTCTGCTTCGAATGCTTTCCGTCCGTGTGTTTCTTATTGAACAAGTTGTTTAACCCTAGAGTACTAATCATCGCCTGAGAGGCCGCCCGCGGTCGGTTTTTTCTGGTTATTTTGAAATTGCGGGGACGTGTCGCGCCGTGCTTTCGTGCCAACTCAGTGTAGCCCACGACGCGGCGGGGAGAGCTTGCGCGCTCGGCGGGGATACAGCGTTCCCGAGATATTGCCTACGTGATCGCCTGGGAGGCGATCATTAGTATTAAAGGTAGGGTTTTTACTATTGACTTAATTTACATTTTTGAGTTTTTTCTTTGTTTACTCACTATTATAAGATATATAATACATGTTTTATTTCATAGATGGATCTCAACGAGCAGCAGATAGCAAATTACTTGGAAGATGACACCTCTGATAGTGAGACCGAGGATAATTTAGAAGTCGCGGATTACGATTCTGATGACAGTGTGGTTGATCCCACTTTTGTTCCATACCGACTCGAAAATGAGTTACAAAATATTGTGCTAGATGACCCTGATCCTCAAGACCGAAGCTCCCCAATACCGTCATCATCCGGAAGCACTTTACCAAATCCACAAACATCACCTACTTCAGAAACACAGACGACGGAGGAGCTCATCGTTTTGCCTTCTACGCCTGTTGTGAGAGGTAAGAACAACTATATTTGGGCTAGAGATACTTCTGGTAGACCAAGGTCTAATAGAACTGTTGCCAGGAACATAGTCCACATTTTTCCTGATCCAAAACTAGATGGAAGGGATGTCATAAAACCTTTAGAATGCTTTGAAAAGTTTTTCACTCCTGACATGTGGGATGAAATACTCCTACGCACCAATGAAGATATTTCAGTCAAAGCCAGCAAATATAAACAGCAAAGCTCGACTATTGCACCGACTAGACAAGCAGAACTTCAGGCTCTTCTCGGACTTATAATTTTTAGTGGCGCTATGGGCAATAACAATTTACCAACTAAAGAACTTTTTAATCCTGTACTTTGCGGATCAAAATATATAGCTGCAATGAGTTTAGATCGTTTTGAGTTCCTTTTGCGTTGTCTCCATTTTGATGATCGTAGGACTCGTGAAGATAGAAAAAAACATGACAAATTTGCACCAATTCGAAACATCTGGGAGATTTTTATACAGAGATGTCGAGACCTTTATAAACCAGGCTCGTATGTAACGATTGATGAACAGTTACTGGCGTTCAGAGGGCGATGTCCATTTCGAAAGTACATACCAAATAAACCCGCAAAGTATGGATTAATAGTAGATTGTATCATAAGGGAGCAAAATAATATTTTTACGGCGAGGGCGCTTTTTTGAATCCAGAGCGAAGTGAGGGATTCTAGAGTAGAATCCGAGCGTAGCGAGGGATTCTTTAGTAGAATCCTGAACGTAGCGAGGGATTCAAAGTACGTCGCCCGAGCCAAAAATATATTTTGCGCCCGAGTGATACACTCTACTTTTCATCACCCACTATGAGAAAATAAAAGGCGCCTCATATTTTATTGTAGTATTAATATTTAATGAAACAGAGTAACAACTAAATTGAAATTAAGTAGTATCTAATAATAAAACAACTAAAAACTTATATTTACATTTGAGACATTTTCACAATTTTGAAAATTAATTGTTACAGTTTTATTAGGAACAGAGATTGTTGTAGATTTAATTTTATTCTGCGTGTTTGAAATAATGTCAGAATCTGGCTCATTTTGAGGAAAATGTGACGGTGAATCTCTTTGTTTGGATGTAGATGGGCGCGGCGACAGTGGCATGGATGGATTAACTGAAGGTTGCAATTTAATGTTTTCCACGATGCGTTCACATGTTTTCGCCTTGTTCTCAATGGAATCTTCTATATATCCCTCTGCTACAGCACTCGACTTCCATCCTCCATGTCGCTTGAGAACAGTTAAGTCCGCTCCAGAATCTGCCAACAGGGTAGCAGAAGTGCGACGAAAACAATGTCCTGTATATAGCTTGATATCTGGTAACTTCAAATAAGTAGCGATTTCTTGTGGCATGTAAGAAATTTTATTTTTTCCCATAACTTGTTTGAAGCACTTGCCATTTTAATAACGGATGAAAAACCGATTGGTCTTTATATCAGCAGGACGCAGGTCCAGGTATTTCTGTACAATAGTTTTGTATTCTCCTCGGATTACGAAGGATCGGTCAGTTTTTGTTTTTGTGTCTGTCAGCTTTACTAACAGTAAATTATCCGAGTGATTTTCGACATCATCAACAGTTATTTTTAAAAGTTCATTGCCACGACAAGCTCCATGTACTCCGAAAATTAAAGCCACCTGTAACAAAACCGAATGTGAATAAGACAAGTACCTATCTATCGAAGTACAGGTTACAATAAAATGCGCATTTTAAAACACTGGTTATACTTTACTAATCCACCATATATACATACATAGTTACTTACTTTTACGGCAAGAAAGATGTTGTCGGGTGCCTCATTAAGGAAAGTCTCCACGTTTTTGACTGAGAACACTTTGGATTTTTTAGGTTTAAATCCATCAGACATCCTCTTCAGATACGCTATTAATTTCGAATATGTGTCCAGTTTTACGTCGTTATTAGAACTGACTGTTGATTTTAGCATTGAGTAGGTACTCCAAAGTGTGGAAGGTTGTTTAGTTTTGGCTAAGTACTGGAAGTAGGCGAAAAACACAGATTCTGAAAAATTCTTGGCGCCTCTTGAATTTCTCCACTCAATAAAATTACCATAAGCTTTCATATATTTCTCCTGGGATTTTGCAGGTAGTAGATTATCCATCACATTTCTTGCGTCAGTTCTAATACTATCAGGAGTTAATTCTATACTTTCACTGTCACTTGAAGAACTCATTTTTCAAAACAAAATCATGAATTTCTATCAATCCGTGAAAATTGACGAAAACGCGGGCTATACTTCGCGCGTTTTTAATTTTATTTCTTTTTTTTTGTATTCAGCCGGCGCGCGGCGCTACTATGGGCCGTCGCACCAGCCAGTCTTTATTCAAACAATATTTGCGTTCGATTTCTTGGGCGTTGAACACAAGATGTTCCAAATTCAAAAAGTGCGTGGCAAAGATAATTGCGGCGCACTTATAAAGAGGATTAAAAACTCATTACTGCCCGCTAAAAGTTTCTTATAGAAAACACCACCTTTGGGTGCACTTAAAGGCGAACCAAGTCGTCTTTTTCGAATAGATGGGATGAAAAGATAATTTTAGCTTATGATGTCAACAGTAAATACATGTTTGATGTTTGTCCATACTTAGGAAAAACCGGAGAAATCACCCCTACCGAACCTCTAGGTACTCATTATTGCAAACTGCTTACAAAGACAATTTATGGGAGTAAACGTAACATCACTGCAGATAATTGGTTTACGTCTGTGCCTCTAGCAGAACAACTTCTCGAAGATCCATACAAATTAACATTTCTGGGAACTATCAAAGCCAATAAAAAAGAAATACCAGCCGAGTTCAAGCATGACCCATCACGCCGTGTAGGCACATCTATGTTTGGTTTTCACGATAAATTGACACTAGTTAGTCATAAACCTAAGCCTCAAAAAACAGTACTATTGTTATCTACGATGCATGATGAACCAACTGTTGATCCTGTAACGAAAAAACCTGCAATCATATTGTCTTACAATAAAACTAAAGGTGCTGTAGATACATTTGACCAAATGTGTGGTCACTTGAGTTGTAATCGCAAAACTAGACGTTGGCCGCTCTGCTTCTTTTATGGAATGATAAACATGGGTGTACTGAATAGCTATATATTGCATATATCTAATTCGAAATCTTGCGGGGCTAAACAGCAGATTTCATGAAAGAACTAAGCGATGAATTGTGTCGACCGTGGTGTGCAAAACGAGCTGAAGAAAGACCAAAACTGAGGAAACGAGTTAGAGATGCTATACATGAAGTGATAAACACTGAAACTACAGAAAATAATGAAGAATCAAGTATAAAAAAAGGCAAGCGCAGTATGTGCAGTTATTGCCCCGCTAAAAAAAGACGCATGAGTGTTTATTACTGTGCTAAATGTAAAAAAAAATATTGTTTGGAACATCGATCTCCTAACTGCTATTCGTGTGACAAAAAATAGAAGTCTGAGTTCGACTTAGTCTGCAGTAAGCTATGTGATGATTAGACTAGTTTTTTGTTATGTTTTTCATACTTTATATATTATATTGTAGTTTTTATGCCAAAACAGTGGTCCAATGTCAACATTTTTTTTTAATATAAAATATCCCTTAAGGCTGTGTTAGAAAGTTAAGTATTATGTGTAAGGCTGATTTTAAGACAAATAAGAGTTTCTCAGATATATATTTTTTTTGCATTTCATAAAGGCAGAGGTATGCCTGTTGTTTTGTTATTTTTGTTACATTTTAATAAAAGTTTAGTACTAAAATTTTGCTTTATTTATAAAGTAGCCTCCCAGGCGATAATTAGTATTAAGCAGTAATAAATTTATAATTAGTACTCTAGGGTTAAACTGAATGTTGTTAAATTGTCAAATTTTGTTATCTGTGCAGGACGACTTTACTAGAGCGGAGATGAATTTATTATTGACTTAGGTGATTTGGATGACTGTTCGTCTTTGCCAATGCAATCTGACAACGAATTCGATAAAAATGATTTTTATGAGTTGTTGTGTTTTTCTTTTTACATCCATAATCATTACTAGAAATTATTTATAAATAACAACATGTATTCAAAAAAAAAAAAAATAGATTAATGTTCAATTCCAAAACTTCTCGATTTTTGCTAATAACACTGGTCAACAAAAACCAACTTTTGTAAGCCCATGAAATAAGTTGAACTGATTTTAAAAGAGCATTAAAAAGCATTCACAGTGATACTATTTTTACGTTTTGGTTAGCTCGGGTTTTTTGTGGATATCAATATAAAGACTTAGGACCCAGTAAAAAAAAATATTTACATGAATAAATTTTAATAATTTTAAAAGTGTACAGTTAAACTACTTTTTCTTTTATAATTGAGATCTACAGCTTCTTTTCTTAACATCCAACAATAATCTGCTAGCAAAGTAAGAATCCACTTTCTTTGATATCGCCGTTCCATGCCCGCTATTTCCTAGTGGAAACGCTCACCATGCTCATCGCTAACGACTCCCATTTTTTTAAGGTAAAAAATCTAAATGTAAGTTCAAAATATGTATTTAGAGGGAAATTTTACAGCCAATAGCGTGCAAGGCTTCAATCACATCTTTCAGAAGTTTTTTTATAGTTTTGAGCTCTCACATTTCTGATGAAATTAGTAAAAACTTGTATCATAAATTTCTAAGCCTTACTCTGTTTTTTATTTAATTGACTATTAAATGTATTGTCCTTTATCAACCCTCGTATTTGAGGTCCAATAAAAATCCCTTCCTATAATTTTGCATCTGTATTTTTTTGCGAACTTTTCTTTACGGTATTGAAAAGCATCTCTTTCGTGGTTAAGAGAAATAGGAGTTAATTTTTCATTCTTCCCTTTCGTAGTAAAATTACCGCACACGTAACAGTAATTGTCTGGATTACTTAAACAACAACGAGGCATTATATTGATGAAATACTTTGATACAAATCGATATACTTAAATGAAAACAAATAGGTAAAGAAAATTCAATTAAAACAGGTAAAATTCACTTTATACACGATTCTGACCATTTTTTAGCTACAGATATAACAATATACATGTTCAATCAAAGTGCTCTGTTAGTTTGTATTTGTATATCACACTCATTAGGAGATAGTGCATTGAACAAGCAAGAACATGTTTGTGGTCGCGCGCAGCGAATAAAAATTTCAACGTGCACACCATGAGCATAATCTCAAAAATTCGAGCTAAGCCAGCTGCGAAACGTATATGGTTGGTGGGTAGTTGCTGCGTACTTCATGATATTACAACTCATTATCATTGGGCAAAAATCTTGTTGACCAGTGTAATCGAATTTATTACGCAAAGAGACCTCACTATTTAAGTCACGTGAATAAGTGTCACTGTACCCATCTTATGTGAAAAAAATTAAATTTTAAATTTAAAAAACCCTCGACACAAAAACCTAATTTCCCCTTAAAAAGTAAAAAATAGTAAAAAACCTCAATCTTAAAGTACATAAGTATGTATTAATAATTAAAAAAAAAATACTTCGCGTTGGGGGACCGCTCCAGACCTAACAATTTATTTACAAATAGTCTATTACCTAACTAATTAAGAAAAGAAAACTTTTATAAAATTACTTCACAATATTGCATTTAGGATACGACCGGCAACGTCTGCCCTCGCGGAGCTGTCCCCCAACGCGACGTATTTTTTTAAAATTATTAATACATACTTAGGTACTTTAAGATTGAGTTTTTTTAAATTATTTTTTACTTTTTAAAGGGAAATTAGGTTTTTGTGTCGGGGGTTTTCTAAATTTTTAATTTTATACTTTTTATAGGTACATACTTATTACAATGTCGAATCAAACGAAGTTAAGAACACTCTCGATGAATTCATCAATATTCTCTTTCAGTGAGCTTTGATTTGAGACCCCAGTCGAGTATATTTGCTGACATTCGGTTACTCTTCCCCACTTTGTCCCCCACAACTTTTAAACGCACATAAGTCACCTTTAATACTTTTTTTAAGTTATTGCATAGCTTCTATCGAGGGCCTTGAGCGCGGGGACCGAATCCAGAAATTCCGTAACGAAAAAAAACCTCACGCTCCCCACTCCGACGGGCACGGAGGTGTGGCTTGAAGGCCGTGCATTATGCTTAGATTTTTAAAACTACGCAACGGATTTTGATGCGGATTTTTTTAAATAATAGATAGAACAATTCAAGAGGAAGGTTTATATGTATTTAACATAGGAACCGATTACTTTTCCGAATTTTTTTTGTTCGAATTTCATTTTACCGAAAACTATTGGCCGACGTCTTTTTTGCAATATGCATCATTTGACATATTTTTAAATCATCGAAGTATCATGTGTCATAGGTATTATTTTACCGAATTATGTTTCGCCGATTTACGAAATAACTTTTTGCTATTGGCTGAAGCCTCTTTTGAACTTTTTTCAGTTGCCAAATGGTTTGTTTGCCATATTTTCACCACAGTGAAACAAATTTTTGGGAATATTATTTGGTCATAAATATATAGCGGGTTACTTGGTAGCGTTTTCAATAGTAAATTAAATATATGTAGTGTCATAAAAAGTCAATATATTGTGCTACAAAATTTAGTGAGAAACGAATCGCTGTAAAACCGACTTTACGTAGTCTTGTCTGCCCTACCCCTAGAGTGTAATTTAAGCCCGCGCAGGCGCGGAGGGGTAGGGCGGCCCGCGAGCTGAGGAGCAGGTGGTTTGAAGGCCCGCCGCCGCAGCTGAGGCTGGCCGGCAAAGCCGGACAGCAAGCCGAAGCTGCGGTGGTGAGCATTAAAACCATCTGCGACGATAAGCTCGCGTGGGGCCGCCCAAACCCCGCATCGCCGGAGCCGTGACAGAAACAATGCTTGCTGCATGTTGCATGCCTGCTTGAATGTTGCATGCTTCTTTGCACGCTGCATGCTTGCTTGCATGCTGCATGCTTGCTTGCCTGCTTGCCTGCTGCATGCCTGCTTGCACGCTGCATGCATGGCTGCATGTTGCATGCTTGTAGCAAGCAGCATTGTTTGCATGCTTCTTACTGGGACCTTTTAAAAACACTTTTGTTCATAATAAACTGTTTTATTAAGTGCTATTACATTTAAATAAATAATTAATTAAACCAAAGAGTAGGTTAATCTTAACATAATAATGAATGTCTGGAAACATAATACTTCGAACAAATGTTATTTCGGCTAAGTGTAACTTCGGTAAAGAGTTTATCGACCAAATGAAACGTCGGAGTAATGAAAAAAGTCGAATTGATAATAGGTCAACTGATACAGTGGCAGACGTGTCTTCGATGAAGTAAATAAAAACGAAACGATAATAGTTGAAAAGTTTTAGGGGAAATGAAATTCGGTTAAATAATAATAATAATAATAATAATAATAATAATTACGATTACGAAAACAATAATAATAATAATAATCCCACCGCCGTATCTCTACGTTGATGTCGTGGTGGGGCTTGCGTGTTCCAATGAGCCCTAGTTCTGTTTTGGTAGAGGTTACTTTACCGAGACAGACCTAGTGTGAGGAGCCAGACTAAGAGAGATACAATCCAAGCCAAGGTCGCACATGCCGAGGGCTGCATGGCTATGGGAGAGCAGTAGTCATTAGTGTGCCAACTCTGGATAGTAGGGGACCTCCAGTTTTATTCACCCTTGCCACAGTGAACGCAGGGCTCTGCTGTGGTCGACTTTTTTAGTCCCTAGCTTCTCGTGGGAATAGTATGATAACAAGGTCAAAAACAAAAAAACTTATTCAGGCAACCAAGCCTTCAGCAGATGATGAAATACCATCGGTTTCATCATCATCCTCTCCGAGGTCCATCTTTTCATCAATCGTATCATCACCACCTTCATATTTGTCACGCTCATCAAGATCACCATCATCATCATCATCACCAATATCAGTAGACGTTGTGTCGGAGGCTACTACTGCCATAGACCCCTCACCCGCTACTGACAAATCGAATACGCGAAAAAAATGGAGCGAAGACATGAACCAATTCATTTGGCGTACATATTTAACCATCACTAATTTAGACACTGATAAAAATTCATATCTTACATCATTGCACCAACAATTCATTAACAAATTTCCGCAAATGAATGTCTCCAAGCAAAGAATTGGAGATCAACGAAGAGCAATAGTTCACAAAAAGCTACTTTCAGCTACAACACTTGAAAAAATTAGATCAGAAGTAAGCAGAGAGCTTCAAACAGACACCAGTAATTTAAATTCACACATCCGTTCATTGGCGCAATTAAATACAGATCAAAACAGCACACATCCACAATCAGAACTTAAAACCAGAATGAGATGGTCAAATGAAATGAACGAAACTCTAATAAAATGTTATTTCGTTGCTACGAACATGGAAACAGATATGACTGTCTGGCGAAAAAGAACAAGAGAATTGTTCATTGAATTCTATCCACAATTGTCACATTTATCTGAACAGAGAATATCAGACCAAAAAAGAGTCGTTTTAAATAACAGTATGATATCAGAAGCACGACTTCAAGACCTTAAAACACACGCAGAGGATACACTCAACGAAGCGAATCCTTCTAGGCAATCACAACATCATAACTCACATATAGCTGCAGACAGTATCCCAACACAAGCATCCACAAGTAATATACACACGTATACAGAAACTGCATACGTCCATCAATCAAATACACAAGCTGAAGTAGAAAATGAGTCCAATTTCTTGAATAGTATTGACTTTGAAGCGTTGACTAACACAATTACAAACCCAGATCATAATACTTCAAGTGTAGAAATAAGTCAGGAGAGAAGTCAAGAACTAGAAGAAACATTCTCTAACACACTACAACATTTCACAAACATTCATCCCACAAAAAGAAATTACATACCTAAACAAAAATCATCGAAAAACCTGTCACAAATAGTAAGTTACATTAATAATGTCATCCTACCAAAATATATTAATGCAGATACAAATTTCGATACCATGCAATCAGTAATATATAGTGCTGCTTGGACAGCTGCTAAAACGAATGGAAGTAAACTTTCTTATATCACCTCTGAGAATCCGGGTAACATGAATGTACCAAAAATGCAGAAACCTAAATGGCAAAGAAGACTGGAAATAAGAGTTAAAGATTTAAGGACAAAAATCGGCAGACTAACAGCGTACATGCAAGGAAACAGAGGTTGGAAGCTTGTTAGAGAGGTACACACAATCCTGGAAAAGTATAAAATACACTCAACTCATGAAGAGCCGAACACACAACTCACACACTTTTTAGACACACTTAAACAGAAACTTACTCTTGTTAGCAGTAGATTAAACAGATACAATAAATGTACACTTCGCAAAACTCAAAATAATAAGTTTAAAAATAATGAAAAGCAATTTTATCGAACATTAAAGCAATCCACAACAAACCAAACAATACCCATCGAAAGTGAAAATAACGCTAACCATAGTTTACCACCAACAGATGAACTCCGACAATTTTGGTCAAAAATTTGGGAGAGGCCAATATGTCATAACGAAGAAGCTGAGTGGATTAAAACAGAGACAGAAAACCATAGGCACACTGAACAAATGGAGTTCGAAAATGTTCCAATAGAAATTTTCCATGATGTCCTTCAAAAATTATACAACTGGAAAGCACCAGGTTCAGACTACATTCACAATTTTTGGTATAAAAAATTTACCCACATTCACCCATACCTCTATAATTACATTAACACGTTCATTAAAAACCCAACAAGGATGCCTACATACATAGCGGAAGGACTTACGTATATGATACCAAAAGACATCAACGACAGCAGAAACCCAGCAAAATACAGGCCCATAACATGCCTACAAACAATATATAAAATAATAACCTCGTGCATCACTCATATCATTTATCAACACCTTGACAAAAATACAATATTATCGGAAGAACAAAAAGGCTGCCGAAAGTTTAGTCAAGGCTGCAAAGAACAACTTACAATAGACTCCGTTATACTAAAACAGGTCCAACAGAAGAAACGAGATCTATGTACTATGTATATAGACTATAAAAAAGCATACGATTCTGTACCACATACGTGGTTACTAGAAGTTTTGAAAATATATAAGATAAATCCTCTAATTGTAACCTTTTTAAATAACATCATGACTCAATGGACAACAAGGTTACATCTTAGATCACCTTCAGGAATAGTTGAAACTGAACCTATTAAAATCCGAAGAGGAATATTTCAAGGTGACTCACTTAGCCCATTATGGTTCTGTCTTGCCTTAAACCCCTTATCCAACAAATTAAATACACTAAAGCCAGGATACAACCTACCGTTTAATGACACTATAGATGACTTACAGACTAAAAGACAAACCTGTAAAATAAACCACCTCCTTTATATGGACGACATTAAATTATACGCTTCTACACCAGATGACTTACATGAACTGGCAGAAACCACAGACCAATTTTCAAGCGACATTAGAATGGAATTTGGTATAGATAAATGCAAAATCAACTCAGTCAAGGCAGGTCAAACTTACGAACATTCACACACTATACAGACAGGTGAAACCATAGAGTCTTTAAATGAAAATGAAACATATAAATATTTAGGATACATTCAAGCTCAGCAAATTAAACATAAAGAAATTAAAAATAAACTTACACAACAATTAAAACATAGGCTTAAATCCATTTTTAACACTCAATTGCACTCTAGACATACAGTTAAAGCTATTAATGCCTTTGCGATTCCCATTCTTACGTACTCCTTTGGTATAATAAACTGGACCAAAACAGAACTAAAAAACCTACAACGTGTTATTAACACCATTTTGACCAAACACAGGAAACACCACCCTCGATCTTGTGTACAGCGACTAACACTACCCAGGAAAGAAGGAGGACGAGGCATAATAGATATTACGAACCTACACAATAAACAAATAAGTACACTAAGAACATATTTTAACACAAAAAGTACCACCTCTACTCTACACAAAGCAATCGTTCAAAATGACCGAAAACTGACACCGTTAAATATGTTAGACAAAGCTACACAAAGTAACGAAAAACAGACCGACCGACAGACTAAAATATTGGAATGGACTCGAAAGTCACTCCATGGAAGACATCGCCAAGACCTGTGCCAACCCAACGTCGATAAATTAGCGTCGAACGAATGGCTTAGGCGTGGAGATCTTTTTCCTGAGACCGAAGGGTTCATGACAGCAATCCAAGACCAAGTAATCGAGACTCGTAATTACCAAAAGCATATTATGCGAATCCCCCTTTCAACAGATATTTGCAGGCGATGTCATAGTTCTTCCGAAACTATACAACATATTACTGGAGCATGTAGGGCAATTGTTCAGACTGATTATAAACACAGACACGATCAAATAGCTAACGTAATACATCAAAAACTTGCTATCAAATATAAATTAATAACTACACCCCCAGTACCTTACTATAAATATAACCCTGAAATCGTTCTTGAAAACACAACACACAAGCTATACTTTGATCGAGCCATCCTCACAGACAGAACAACACATTACAATAGACCAGACATTACTTTATTAGATAAAATTAATAAAACCGCGCAAATTATTGACATAGCAGTACCAAACACACACAACCTACAAAACACTATAGCAGAAAAGTTGTCGAAATATACAGACTTAAAAATAGAAATAAGCCGAATGTGGAGATTAGGGAACGTTGCTATAATCCCAGTGGTGCTCTCAACTACGGGTGTCATTCCCAAACAACTGCACCAGTCATTAAAAATGCTAGACTTGTCTCCTTCCACCTACCAAACTCTGCAGAAAGCTGCTATTCTGAATACTTGTAGAATAGTCCGAAAATTCCTACAGAACGACAATGACTCACAAACATCACATCCACAAACATCATCAATATCACAAAGTCTAAACATATCATCACACCGTAATAGGTTATCACCTACTACTTAGGTTAGCACTTGGCTTCGGCCCGTGTTATCCTATAAAACCGGCACATCGGTGTCGAGATACAAAAATGTATGCCAACAAATAATAATAATAATAAGCTGGCAACACTGTATTGACAGGACGTCTTATGTTCCTAATTTCAAGAAAAACAATAAATTGGACGCAATTTTATAAGAAATTTACGATCGAAAGAAAATCACCAACAGAAAAAACATTTTGGAATAATAAAAGACCACCATTTACCATAATGTAAAAAAACTAATTTTAAAACTGGCGAATCGGGGGTGACGTGACAGATGTCACCCCCGATAAAATCAAAATGAAAATATAAAATAACTAGGAATGTAAAATGGCACGATTAAGATGAAATGTTGACACGATCAGCTACGCGGAACGCACGCCCACCACCTCCGGATTCGTCGTTCAGCTCCGCCTCGCCGCCGCCGGAACCCAGCGCCATCGAGAGTGCTGTGACACCGGCCGTGGCAGTTGCGTCGAGCTCGAGCGACGAATATTTTTCCCCGCCGACGTCGCCAACACCTGTACGTCGGCAGGGGAGAGGCCGGCCACCGAGGAGCTTGGGACTTAGGGGCCAACCGGCCCCGAGCCGGGTCCCCGCTGCCGGTGGATGTGTGCGGCGCATGAAATGGACTCAGTCTATGAACGAGAACGTCATGCGCGCATATTACGGGTCTACAGAGGGGGGAACTAACCTCACTGCGTATCGTGATAGGATGCTGTCTCTGTTCCAGGAACTAGAACCAACCGTCAACGTCTCGGCCCAACGACTATCGGATCAGGTGCGGGTTATCCAACGCAATCACAGGTTGGACGACACCGCACTTGAAAGGCTGCGCTCAGAAGTACTGAGCAACTGTGTCGTCTCGACTCCGACACAAACCGCGGCACAAGGGTCATCTATTAATGCAATTTCGCCGCGGTTCCATCATGTTGAAGAAGAGGATGATATAGTTGCCACAGTAAGTAGCCAGTGCAACAACCGACTGAGGAGCGCTCTGGAGGATGCGCTTCGCGAGTATAGGTCTATCCCAACCGAACTTAGACCCCGATTACCACGGTTGCCTATGCACAAGAAAAATAGGGCGCTGGTGTGTGCCTTGGACTCGCAGCTTAAGAATTTATTCGAGAGCAGCGAGAATCTCGTCGATACACACTCGATCCTGTATTGCGCGGCTGTTGCGGCATGTCGTTTAGCTAACGTCAAGTTTCCAAACTGTGACGGAGCTACTCGACCAATGCCAACCGTACCAGCCTGGCAAAGCAGGATCGAGCGTCGTATCGATGGGGCCAGGGTACTCATCGGCAAACTATACTGCTTCAGGGAGGGCAATACCCGACCACGAGTGATGCGCTTTGTAAGGCGGGCATTCTCGGGGACTGGAATCAGTCCTCCAGAATACATGTCGCGTGTTACAGAGCGCATCGACTTCCTGAAGCAGAAAGTCTGTGCATGGGCAAGCCGTATTCGGCGGTATAAACGGCGGGTTGACCGATACAAGCAGAATCGTATGTTCCAGAGCGATGAGAGGTGGGTATATAGAGCTTGGGAGCGACCCGAACAAAATGTGACAGACGTGCGCTGCCCGGATGACGCCGCCACGAATGCATTCTGGCGGGGCATTTGGTCAGTACCCGTCTGTCACGTTGAGGCTGGCTGGATGCGAGATGTCGAGCGAGTGTGTGAATCATTACCAGAAATGGAGCCGGTGTTAATTACGCCAACAGATGTAGCCAGAGCAGTCCGTCCGTTACCGAACTGGAAATCACCGGGACCGGACGGACTGCACAACTTCTGGTTAAAATGGCTCACCAGTTCACACAGTTGCCTGGCATCTCATTTCCAGTCATCCTTAGAGTCTGGGTCGCTACCGCAGTTTTTAACAACAGGCGTCACCCACCTGCTCTATAAGTCAGGTAGTACCGCGGAACCTAAGAATTATAGACCGATCACATGTTTGTCGACGGTTTATAAACTTCTTACATCCATTTTGAGAGCGAAAATTAGTTCGCATATTGATAATAATTCCATTATGTCTGCGTCTCAAAATGGATGTAGGAACGGGTCCCGTGGTACTAAGGAGCTACTCCTCATCGACATGGCCATAAGCCAACAGGTTCGTCGATCCCGCAAGGATCTGTCGACATGCTGGATAGACTATAAGAAGGCCTACGACTCAGTGCCACATTCATGGCTCAGGAGGGTACTGGAGTTGTACAAGGTTGATACAACTCTACGCACCTTCCTAGAGTCGTGCATGGGGCAATGGAGGACAGTCCTTCGCTATCCAGGATGTCCACAGATCCAGCGAAATGATGAGCCTGTATGGATTAAGCGGGGAATATTTCAGGGTGACAGTCTGAGTCCACTTTGGTTTTGCTTAGCCCTGAATCCTCTAAGCACACTGCTGGAGGATTCAGGTCTAGGCTATCGGCTGAGGAGAGGTGGTCAGGTTATATCTCACCTCCTCTACATGGATGACCTAAAAGTCTTTGCCCCCAACAAACTGCAACTGATGGAGCTACTGAAGGTAACTGAAACTTTTAGTAGCGCCATCAGGATGGAGTTTGGTGTGGACAAATGTGCAGTCATGCATGTAAAGCGAGGCGAGGTTATGGAATCCGAGGGAATCCAACTTTCGGATTCCGTATACCTCAGATCCCTTTCCTCATCCGAAAGCTACAAGTATTTGGGTATGTCGGAAGTGTTAGGCATCAACGATGCTGACATGAAGCAATCGTTGAAGGAGCGCTTCTTTGGTCGCCTGAAGAAGGTATTAATTAGTCTTCTCTCAGGCGGAAACAAGGTGCGCGCCTTCAACGGTTGGGTCATGCCAGTTTTGATGTACTCTTTCGGCATACTTAAATGGACTCAGACAGAACTCGACGCCCTGGATAGGAGGGTCCGTACAATGCTGACCGCAAACCGGATGCATCACCCACGATCATCGGTGATGAGACTGTACATCCCGCGGAAGTGCGGGGGTCGAGGTTTTTTAAATGCAAAGACCCTCCACAACCGCGAGGTGTGCAGTCTCAGGGAGTATTTCTTAAAAGCCGAAGTGGGTATGCACCGTGATGTGGTCGCAGTGGACAAGGGACTCACCCCGCTCTCCATGGCTAAAGAGAACTGGCGCAAACCTGTAGTACTTACTACCGATGACCGCAAGGAAGTATGGCGAAACAAGGAGCTTCACGGGCGCTTTTACCGGGCTCTTCATGAGCCCAGTGTAGATTTCTTAGCGTCCGTATCCTGGCTACGTTTTGGTAACCTATTCGGGGAAACAGAAGGTTTCGTCTGTGCAATTATGGACGAAGTTATCTTGACGAATAACTACCGGAGACATATTATGAAGGACGGGACGGTTGACGTGTGTCGGGCATGTCACCATCCGGGTGAGTCCATCAGACATATTATCTCTGGTTGTTCTCGTCTGGCTAACGGCGAATACTTGCACAGGCATAACCAAGTAGCCAGGATTATTCATCAGCAACTTGCTTTGCAATACAAACTAGTGGATTCTGAGGTACCGTATTACAAGTATGTGCCCGACCCAGTTCTCGAAAATGACCATGTCACGTTGTACTGGGATCGGTCCATCATTACTGACAGGACTATTGTCGCCAATAAGCCTGATATAGTGGTGATAGACCGGTTAGCGCGCCGCACAATGATAGTCGATGTTACCATTCCGCATGACAGCAACCTCGTGAAAGCTGAGAAAGAGAAACAGATGAAATATCTCGACTTAGCACACGAGGTTGTTGACATGTGGAATGTTGACTCGGCTGTCATTGTGCCGATTGTCGTATCAGCCAATGGGCTGATGGCCGATACCCTCGACCAACACCTGTCGAGGCTATCGTTAGGCGGTTGGATCAAGAGCCTGATTCAGAAGGCAGTACTCCTTGACACGGCTCGCATTGTGAGGAGGTTTCTGTCTCTGGAGCCCTAACCACCGGTAGCTTGGATCCTGCTCCCGCTACCGATGGACCGCTATTTTTTATATTTTTAAATGTTTTTGTATATTTATTTTGTAAAAATATTTAAAAATGTAACGAAATATGAATGAAAATAAATAATAATAATAATAATAATAATAATCTCTCTGTTTCAGGTGCTTGAACCAGCCGTCAACGTCTCGGCCCAGCGATTATCGGATCAGGTGCGCGTCATTCAACACAATCATAGACTGGATGACGCTACACTTGATCGACTGCGCTCGGAAATGCAGAATAGTTCTGCTAGTAATCCTCCCCCATCTCAGAATGTCATGCATACGCCTGCCGATGTACTGCAGGCAAACCAACATGATGAGGAGGAGGAAGTCAGGGCTATATCTGCAGATAACCTGTGCAATGTGGACATAAGGAGCATTCTGGAGGATGCGATTCGTGAGTACCGGTTCATATCACCTGACCTTAGACCACGGCTACCACGTTTGCCCATGAATAAAAAAAACAAAGCACTGGTGTGCGCCCTGGATGCGCTGCTGCCAAATTTTATTGACAGCAGTGCAGACCTTTGCGATACACACTCAATCTTGTATTGCACGGCTGTTGCGGCTTGTCGTATAGCTCGAGTCAAATTCCCAAACACTGATCGAGCTGTACGACCAAAACCTGTCGCACCGGCCTGGCAATGCAGGATTGAGCGTCGTATTAATGAGGCCAGGGTGCTCATCGCGAAGCTCATCTGCTTCAGGGAGGGCAATACACGCCCAAGGGTGATGCGCTTTGTGAAGCGGGCGTTCTCGGGAACTAGTATTAGTCCCCGAGAATATGTATCCCGTGTCACAGAGCGCATCGACTTCCTGAAGCAGAAAGTTTATGCATGGGCAAACCGTATCCGTCGGTATAGGAGAAGAGTGGACCGGTTCACTCAGAACCGCATGTTCCAGAGCGATGAAAGGTGGGTGTACAGAGCCTGGGAGCGACCCAACCCAACTCAAGGTGTGACTGACGCGTGTCTACCAAATAATAACGAAATGAGTGCTTTTTGGCGAAACATTTGGTCGGTGCCCGTCAGTCACACTGAAGGACCCTGGATGCGTGTTGTTGAGCAGGCATGTGAGTCAATACCAAACATGGAGGCTATTAGCATCAGTCCTCTGGATGTGGCCCGTGCAGTCCGTCCGTTGCCTAACTGGAAATCCCCAGGACCGGACGGACTGCACAATTTTTGGATTAAATGGCTACAAAGGTCACATGCCTGCTTAGCCTCACAATTCCAGTCATCTTTAGAGACTGGGTCGCTACCACTGTTCTTTACAACAGGAGTTACCCACCTTCTTCATAAATCGGGTAGTACTACGGAACCTAAAAATTATAGACCCATAACTTGTTTACCGACGGTCTATAAAGTTCTTACATCCATTCTTAGAGTAAAAATTTCACAGCATATTCAAAGTAACACAATTATGTCGGTGTCTCAGAATGGATGTAAGAATGGGTCCCGTGGTACTAAGGAGCTGCTCCTTATAGACATGACCATAAGCCAACAGGTTCGTAGATCCCGGAAGGATTTGTCGACATGTTGGATAGATTATAAGAAGGCCTATGACTCCGTGCCACATACATGGCTCATGAGGGTGCTAGAATTGTACAAAATAGATGCAACTCTACGCACCTTCTTGATGTCGTGTATGAGACAGTGGAGGACGGTCCTTCTCTATCCAGGATGTCCACAAATCCAGCAGATCAATGAACCGATCAGGATTGAGCGAGGAATATTTCAGGGCGACAGTTTGAGTCCGCTTTGGTTTTGCTTAGCCTTGAATCCTCTAAGCACACTGCTGGAGGATTCAGGTCTAGGCTATCGATTGAGAAAAGGTGGTCAGGTGATATCACACCTCCTTTACATGGATGATCTGAAACTCTTTGCCCCCAACAATTTGCGACTGATGGAGCTACTGAAGGTAACAGAAACGTTCAGTAGTGCCATCAGGATGGAATTTGGTGTGGACAAATGTGCAGTCATGCATGTAAAGCGAGGGGGGATTGTAGAATCCGTGGGGACCGAACTTACGGATTCTATACACCTTAGATCCCTCTCCTCAACCGAAACCTACAAATATTTGGGTATGTCGGAAGCATTAGGCATCAATGCTACCGACATGAAACAATCGCTGAGGGAACGCTTCTTTGGCCGCCTGAAAAAAGTATTTAATAGTCTTTTATCAGGCGGCAACAAGGTGCGTGCCTTCAACGGTTGGGTCATGCCGGTTTTGATGTATTCTTTCGGCATACTCAAATGGACTCAAACGGAACTTGACGCTCTGGATAGGAAGGTCCGTACATTGCTGACGGCAGATCGGATGCATCACCCACGGTCATCAGTGATGAGACTGTACATCCCGCGGAAGTGTGGGGGTCGAGGTTTCCTAAGCGCTAAAACCCTCCACAACCGCGAGATCTGCAGTCTCAGGGAATATTTCCTTCAAACTGACGTGGGGATGCACCGAGATGTGGTTGCAGTGGACAAGGGCCTCACCCCGCTCTCCTTGGCGAACGAGAACTGGCGCAAACCTGCAGTATTAGATATTAAGGATCGTAAGGAAGTATGGCAAAGCAAAGAGCTTCACGGTCGCTTTTTCCGGGCTCTCCATGGGCCTGATGTAGACTTTTTGGCGTCCGTATCCTGGCTGCGTTTCGGTGACCTCTTTGGGGAAACCGAAGGTTTTATCTGTGCGATTATGGATGAAGTTATCATGACGAATAATTATCGGAAATACATTGTTAAGGACGGTACGGTTGACATCTGTCGGGCATGCCACCGTCCCGGTGAATCCATCCGACATATTGTTTCCGGTTGTTCTTGTCTTGCTAACGGCGAGTACTTGCACAGACACAATCAAGTAGCTAGGATCATCCACCAGCAACTTGCTTTGCAATACAACCTTGTAGAATCTGAAGTACCATACTACAGGTATGTGCCTGACCCAGTTCTCGAGAATGGTCACGCCACATTGTACTGGGATCGATCTATCATCACAGACAGGACTATTGTAGCCAATAAGCCTGATATTGTGGTGATAGATCGACGAGAGCGTCGTGCAATGATTGTTGATATCGCTGTCCCTCATGACGAGAATCTCGTGAAAGTTGAACAAGATAAAAAAATCAAGTATCTTGACTTAGCACACGAGGTTGTCGACATGTGGGACGTGGATTCTGCAATCATTGTACCGATAATTGTTACAGTAAATGGGCTAATAGCGAAGAGCCTCGACCAACACCTCAGGAGGCTCTCATTGCACGGCTGGGTCAAGGGCTTGATTCAGAAAGCAGTACTCTTAGACACGGCACGTATTGTCAGGAGGTTCCTCTCTCTAGAGCCCTGACCACCGGCAGCTTGGACCCTGCTCCCGATGCCGTTGGGCCACTATTTTTTATATTTTTAAATGTTTTTTGTATAATTTTTGTAAAAATATTTAAAAATATACTTAATATGTAAGAAAATAAATAAATGATAATAATAATAATTACGATTCGGAAACCTATTTGGAGAAACCGAAGGTTTTGTCTTTGCGATTATGGACGAAGTTATGATGACGAACAACTACCGGAAATATATTGTGAAGGATGGCACGGTTGACATCTGTCGGGCATGCCACCGTCCGGGTGAATCAATCCGACACATTATTTCTGGCTGTTCTCGTCTGGCTAACGGAGACTACTTGCATAGACACAACCTTGTAGCCAGGATTATCCACCAGCAACTTGCTCTGAAATACGGCCTTGTGGAATCAGAAGTACCATACTATAGGTATGTGCCCGACCCAGTTCTCGAATATGGCAATATCACGTTGTATTGGGATCGATCTATCGTCACTGATAGGACTATTGTTGCCAATAAGCCGGATATAGTGGTGATAGATCGATTAGAGCGTCGCACAATGATTGTTGATATAGCAGTCCCGCATGACGAGAACCTCGTGAAAGCTGAACAAGATAAGCAGATGAAGTATCTTGACTTGGCTCGCGAGGTTGTCGAGATGTGGGATGTGGATACAGCATTGTGCCGATAGTCGTTACGGCCAATGGCATAATCGGCAAGAGCCTCAATCAACATCTCAGGAGGCTCTCGTTAGGCAGCTGGATCAAGGGCCTGATCCAGAAAGCAGTCATCCTGGACACGGCGCGTATTGTTAGGAGGTTCCTTTCTCAGCAGCCCTGACCACCGGTAGCTTGGACCCTGTTCCCGATACCGGTGGGCTACTATTTTTTATATTTTTAAATGTTTTCTTATATTTTTTTATATATTTTAATATTTAAAAATGTAATTAATATGTATTTAAATATAATAAAGGAAATAATAATAATATTCCACAACTATCACACAGCGCCATCTAGTCCCAAGCTAAGCAGAGCTTGTGTTATGGGTACTAGACAACTGATAAACATACTTATATATTTCTAAACACATACATATTATAGATAAATTACACCCAGACACAGAACAAATGATCGTGCTCATCACACAAACATTTGTCCTGGGTGGGAATCGAACCCACGACCTCTGGCATAGCAGTCAGGGTCACTAACTACTAGACCAACAGGCCTGTCAATATTTTTCGAACTTATGATAGGTAACCATTTAACATGCATAATATAGTAAAGAAATGCTGATAATTTTAGGGGTTTCTAATGTGATGTCATAAATAAGCTCATTTTTTTACGCTTACATTGCGAACGCTGGCTGAACCCTACGAAATAGATCAAAATAATGTACTACAGTTGTTTGGTCCCGTTTAAAGTAGTTTCGGAAAGCGCCTAACGGAATGCGCGTGTAACAGAGTGAGAACTGACTTGTCAGTTTGACGTTGACACTTGACAGCTCTCTCTTGTTAATTTGCCGCTAAAATAGGTCCGTCGCGTTTTGGAACCCCCGCGACGCTTTTGTTGAAATTAATCCTTTTAAATCGATCCGCTTGTGACAATTAGTCGTGATCCAGTTGTTTGATTGTTAATAACCCCTAATTTGACGTAATAATACGGGTTACGTTTGTTAAAACTGAAGTTCTTGTAAAGGGATGGCGGTCCAAATTGCGCGTGCGACCCTGTTGTAAAGTAATCCCTGAGAACCGGTCGTTTTGTGGACAATCTGTCATGACCCGATGGTTAAGTGTTAGTGACGCTATTGGGAACGAGTGATTTGAAGACCGCATGCTGTGATTGCCTCCAAGCCTTGTTGCAGCGGATTCCAACCTGAAGAATACTCGTAACGTCACAACACGATACATATACACTCACTTACATGCATAACTCCAGGTAGGAACCAGAGCAGTGTCCTTCAACCATGAGGTAAGTTGTTTTGTTGTATGGTAGGTGAGTTGTTCTCTTTGATTTGATTGTCTGCTCCGCGTACGGCGGACAGTACGCTAGCCACTCTTGTCTCCAGAGCCCCCCATCAAAAACTTCCACTGCGCAATTGAATTGAGGTTTGGCCTGGCAGCGTACATTTTTGGTATCAGAGGCGTGGTTTAACCTACAAAACCACCAAATTGGTAATTTACAGTAGGCTAATTACTTGGAAGTCTCTATACGGGAAGTAGTAATACGCTGTAAATATTTGATAACTATGATTGCTAGTTTATTTGAAATAATTTGTTGGAATTAATTGAGTTGAGTAACTCATATTGCCGGGGGTCAACCAGGTTTGCATATGCTTCAGAGTTGGTTAGATTGAGCTATGTTATAACCTCTTGTTGTTGTTATTTGACCTCTGTCTTGTATTGAATGTCAGGAAGACATTAAAATGTTGAGTTTGTACCATTGATATGGTTATTTGTGAATATTAATATTTGAAATTGGCATTTTTGAGTATTACCATTGTTTTGAGTTGGAATAAGGGCTCATTATTGTTGTACCATTGACACAGTGGTTTGTGAACTTAACTTTTGGAATTGGATAGAATTTGAATATTTGAATTGAATATCATATTGACAGTTTTGAACGTTGACATTGGTTTGAATTAAAATAAAACTTTATTTTTGTTCATTAAATTAGAACCAGTATTTTGTTATTTCTTGAGTTGTGGTGTACCAGTTTGGTAGTTTGATTGTTTGCTTGTAGTTATTTTGTAATTGATTGTTTGAACTTTGTTATTTGTTTACTTAATTATTTTTTTTGCTTGGTTTATTTGAATTGTATTGTTTGTGCAATGGCACACAAAGCGGTGAGAGAGGCAATCAGTGGATTGACCACACAGCTGCGGTGGTTCACTTCAGCTGCAGCGACCGCTGAGCGCCCGGATCTTGAAGCGGTCACTCTGGCTCGGTTCGAGCAGTTGAACGTTAGACTCGGCAACGCTGATGCTCTGCTTACCCGCTACAACGAGTACATCTGTGATGTGGCTCTGGAAGTGCTGGATCAGGCAGCACGTGACAAGGTCCTTGCTGACTACGACCAGATCTTGGACCTGGGGGATGTCATTGGTCAACGTGCTCGGGAAATATTGGGGAGCCGGACACCTGTCCAGGTCAAACCGGAGACCTCGGATGTTTCAGGTCCCGGACTATTGAGTAGACTGCCTACCTTGGAACTGCCACACTTTAACGGTCGCTTGGACCAAGTGCTTGGTTAAGTTTCCAAAACCTGTTTGAAAGTTTGGTTGATGCACGCTCGGACCTCAGACCCGCCCAAAAGTTGGCCTATTTGTTGTCTGTCCTGGAAGGTGAGGCCCGAGCCTTGGTGCAGCATCTGTCTTTGACTGACTCAGCCTACCCTACCGCTGTGGAGCTACTCACCCGGCGGTACCAAAATAAACGTTGTTTGGCTGACGTTCATATTGAATTGATTTTGGGGTTACCGGTCATTACTGGATTGTCAGCATTGCGTACTGACCTGTTGAACCCGTTGGTGGCAGCGACCAACGCTTTAAAGCAATTGGACTTGCCGGTGGACCATTGGTCTTACCTTTTGGTGCACGTTGTGCTGCAACGGCTTCCTGCCGATTTGAGGGCTCGTTTCGAGCAAAAGTATGGTGGGGATAGTGTCACACATCTCCCCCCATTTGATGACCTCGTCCAATTTTTGGAGGATGAGTGTCGGTTTGTGGACAACTCTGGCGTTGCCACTGAGTCATGCCAGCCGTCTTCCCGGCCACGAGACCAGGGACGGACTAGGGCTCGCGGGCCTGTTGATGGTCGCCCCGCCGCGCCGCTCGTTTTGCTGGCACCCAGAGTCGTCCTGGTTGTGAGTTTTGTAGGGACACGGGGCATGGCATGGCAACTTGTGTGGCCTTTTTGAAGTTGCACGTGAGTGCCCGCCGCCGAATTGCCAATGCACGCCGCCTGTGCTTCTCTTGTTTGGGGGCTCACTTCCATCGGGACTGCCCCAACCCCCGCCCTTGTAGAATTTGTGGGGGGTCCCATTTGGACATATTGTGCGCTAACGCGAACCACGCTGGCAGACCAGCCTCTGATGAAGGTTCGCGTACGGGGGGGTACCATGGAGTTGGTCACCGGGCTTCTGCCTCGCCGGTTCAGAACCGGGGAGAGGCCCGCAATTTTGAGCGCCGCACTCCACCCCCCGCGCAAGTTGATCGGGAGCCGCGCGACCGCCATTTGGTCTCCCCGCGTAAAGGCGATTACGCAGTTGTTGCTAGGCAGCGCTGGCCAGACCAGCACCGCCTTCCCTCCCCTCCATTGGCGGAACGTCCCCGGTTGGAGTCACGCCCCCCGCCATTCGGGCATCCGGTGGCCCTTCCAGCGATGGCGCGTGGCTCGGGACACCGCGCGGACGAGGAGTTTGAACTCCATCCTCGTCGGGAAAGACTTGGGTCTGGGTGTGGCGATCGGTCACCGCCCAGACATTGTTAGGACATTGGCGCCTGCCCCGCTAAGGTACCCCTCAGATCGACACGGTTTTGTTGCCAACGGCATCGGTCGGGTCTGGGGGCCCACGGGGGACTCTGTTGTGGTCCGTGTCATTGTGGACATGGGAGCCCAGGGTTGCCTTTTGTCTATTGTTTTGTTGTTTGTTTGTATTGTTTTGGGCAAAATTGTTTTCTTGAGCGCCTTTGGACTGCGGGACTTGGCTGGGACGAGTCAATTCGGGACACCCGGTTGGAAGATTGGCTCCAATTTGTATCCGCACTCCCTGCAGTCAACGACGTCGTGTTACCCCGCGCTATCCTCCCCCCTGGGAGCTACACTGCTACCCTTGTTTGTGATGCGTCTTCGCACGGCTATGCAGCTGTTGTTTGTCTGCGCACCGTCTGCGCAACAGGCCAGGTGAATTTGTCACTGGTCTTGGCCAAGAGCAAGGTGGCCCCCTCCGGACGGCACTGACCACCCCTAAGTTGAATTGTCAGGGGCGGCGTGTCTTGTGCGTTTATTGAACCACGTTGCTCACACTTTGGGTGGAACTGTGGACATTCGGGTTTCTTACACCTGGACGGACAGTCAAATTGTTTGTGTTGGTTGAAGACGTCCGTCCACTCTTTGGAGGTCTTTGTTGCGTACCGAGTGTCCCAGATTCAAAATTTTGAAACGCCTTTGATTTGGAGGCACGTGCCTGGAGATTTGAACCCAGGCGCCGTGGCCTCACGTGGGTGCATGGCACCCCGCTTGATTGCTCACCCTCTATGGTGGGGACCAGACTGGCTGACTCAACCCGAGGATGATTGGCCTCGACCGCCAGTCTTGATGTCGGGTCTTTGCCCGGGCTCAAGGTGCTCGCTGTTGGAACGAAGGACCCTGATTTTTTGTTGAGTCGATTTAGCTCCCTCGACAAATTGTTGAATTGTTGTCTGTTGTTGTTGAATTGTTGGTGACTGATCGTCACATTAAGAACTCGCATGCCGGTTGCGGTGCGCTGTTGGCCGTTCTGCAGCGAGGGTTTGGATGTTGTCGGGAGTTGTTGGTGGGTTGAGCCCCTTTTGGACGATGCGGGTCTTTTGTTGTTTGGTTGTTGACGGTTGAGTCACTCTGGCCTTCCTTATGGGGTCCGTCACCCCCTTTTGTTGCCTAGGGAGGGCCATTTGGTTAAATTGTTGTTGTTGTTGTTTGGTTGTTGTTGTTGTTTGGTTGTTTTGTTGTTTGTTGTTGTTTTGGCCCGCCAGCCTGCCCCCATTGGAGGGGTGTTTTTGGGGCCGCGGTGGGAGCGGCACAGGGACTCTGGCGCGGATTGTTGGGGGACACCGTTTCTCACCTTTAGGGAGTTGGCTACGGTATTTTGCCGCGTTGAGGCTGTGTTGAGCTCGCGTCCATTGTGCCCACTGTCTTCGGACCCGAGCGTCTTGGGGGCCTTGACCCCGGGCCGTTTTTTGATTTGACAGCTACTTGTCGCCCTGCCGGAGCACCCTTTTGTCAATGTGAGCCAAAATTGGCTATCGTGGTTTCAGTTGGTGCAGCAGCTCGCTCAGAGTTTTTGGAAGCGTTGGAGCTTGGAGTATTTGCACATCCTCCAGCAGCGCGTCAGGTGGACTGATAAAACGCAACCTTGTCGGGATTGCCAAGTGATTAGCGGACGGGAAGGCCCGTCCGGGGGGGGGGGGGGGTAGATGTTTGGTCCCGTTTAAAGTAGTTTCGGAAAGCGCCTAACGGAATGCGCGTATAACAGAGTGAGAACTGACTTGTCAGTTTGACGTTGACACTTGACAGCTCTCTCTTGTTAATTTGCCGCTAAAATAGGTCCGTCGCGTTTTGGAATCCCCGCGACGCTTTTGTTGAAATTAATCCTTTTAAATCGATCCGCTTGTGACAATTAGTCGTGATCCAGTTGTTTGATTGTTAATAACCCCTAATTTGACGTAATAATACGGGTTACGTTTGTTAAAACTGAAGTTCTTGTAAAGGGATGGCGGTCCAAATTGCGCGTGCGACCCTGTTGTAAAGTAATCCCTGAGAACCGGTCGTTTTGTGGACAATCTGTCATGACCCGATGGTTAAGTGTTAGTGACGCTATTGGGAACGAGTGATTTGAAGACCGCATGCTGTGATTGCCTCCAAGCCTTGTTGCAGCGGATTCCAACCTGAAGAATACTCGTAACGTCACAACACGATACATATACACTCACTTACATGCATAACTCCAGGTAGGAACCAGAGCAGTGTCCTTCAACCATGAGGTAAGTTGTTTTGTTGTATGGTAGGTGAGTTGTTCTCTTTGATTTGATTGTCTGCTCCGCGTACGGCGGACAGTACGCTAGCCACTCTTGTCTCCAGAGCCCCCCATCAAAAACTTCCACTGCGCAATTGAATTGAGGTTTGGCCTGGCAGCGTACAACAGTATTGTACACCTTAGAAAGGTCTACAAAAAAGTCCGCGATGGTATATGTCTACCTCTTAGGGATAACCCACAATAACCATTTTTTTCCTTTGCTTTTTACGAGAAATAAGGGCTTATTTACGAAGCGATTTTAACCAATACAGCATTAATTCTTATCCAATTAGGTACCTTAAATACATTGTGCATTTAATATAGATCAATATGATCATTACAGCATGTAATTTAAATGAAGATCTTAGAAGATATCAGAGATTTAAAAAGCGGGGGCAGTAACTTCTCATTTATTCAATAAAAGAAAAAAAAATGTTTTCTTATCGGTCAAATAAAAAATAAATAAATAATTATAATTGCATAAGTTGATAAAAAATGCTATGCAATAGCTTTACCGCGGCAGTCCCCGAGTGCCACACGTCAATTTTTTATTGAAATCGCTTCATCCGTTCGGGAGCTATGATGCCACAGACAGACAGACACACACACAGACAGACAGACACGTCAAACTTATAACACCCCTCTTTTTGCGTCAGGGGTGAAAAAGACTATAAACGGGGAAATCCCGCAGCCCGCGATAACCGATGTAGGATGTTGCCAACTATGAAACACACGCTTTACGCGGGTAAAAAATTGCTTTTTGTGACTAGTGTCATTTCTGAAATAAAAAAAAAATTGGGAAGTTTTTATTAATTTTTGCTTACGCACGTCGAGGGCCCCCTGGCCCGGGGGCCCCGTATAATTGATACGGCAGATACGGCGGTAGCTACGCCCCTGAGCTTCAATGATATTTAATTTCTTTTACTGACGCATCATATACGTTTTTGCTTGTATTTCATTAATCCTAAGCTGAAGAGGCTCACTGTGGTTCCGAGAATATTATTATGTTGGTAATGCACATATTAGAAATCTGCAACTTATTAGTGGTTTCATTTTTAATGAAATACGTTTATTCTATTCTTACATTCATTTAAAACATATTTTTAAAGCCACTTCGTTTTAAAAATATGTTTTATTTTCTGGTGGATATATCCAATTCCTCCAATTTCAATAAGTAGTAATAAGTAGAAACATTGACTGTGTTCATTCTCAAAAATAAATTTTCTGATAATATTTCGTCTCTTGAAACAGCGTGACGCTCCTTGAAAAAGATAACTCCCTAAAATCTTGAACGTGGTGAATTTGCGTCTGTCGAAAATATGAAGCCAAGGCCCACATCAAAACAGATTTGAATGGAACGCAAAATGAAGGCAGCAGCGCCGCGTCCGAGATAACGGCTCTTCAAAAAAGGGAAATGTTAAAAACAAAATTCAAAAGGGAAAGAGGAAGTAGGTACCTAAGTAAATTATAAAAGTGCGACGAGAGCCTTTTGTTTACGAGCCGCTACTGTCAGTGCTCCGCCATTTCCAGCCAGAGCGACCGCATTCACAAACAGACTGCCAAGTTATGCCTCTAATTCGTCGCTAAAAGATGACATAGTTAGGTTTTTTTGTCAAATTTCCAGTGGCACGAACAATACTGTACGCCACTTCTTTTATCTAAAATAATAAAGAAAATATTTTCGGCGTCTTTTTCCCTGATAAGGAAGTTAAAAACTCGCTAAAACGTTACCTATATACTTGTCGGTATAAAATATAGGTGCTTACCTAACACGGCAGTCGTAATGAAAGCTAACTTGGTCCCCAGATACTAAAAAGTTTACGACATAACGTAGGCATATAAATATACACTCACCCGCGTTTTTATAAAACTTTGTGAAAATTGTAATGAATTTGTATACGGCTGCAAAAAATATATTTAAATTGTATTCCTTGGGGAGTAGTCGTAGATATGTAAAACGGTTTTTAACTAAGAGTATTTGCTTTATATGTCAGAATGGTACCTTAGAGATGGCAAAATAACCGGGGAAGATGATGTAAATGATGAGAAAACGAATGAAAGCTCACAGCGGGTCTTAATTGGAGAAGAGTTGCGAGAGATAGCATTCAGTGGAGGTTCTTATAGGACGCCTTTGCCAAAAGGCACACTGAACTAAGACACATTTTGTAAGCTACTGAGAAAAAACCGCAACACAAAGATGTTCAGAATGAAAAGGGGCTTATTGTAGTATATATCTGCTTATGTACATATAAAACTTTGGCCCTAAATGTGACGTCAGCCGTGTAGCCGCGAATTCAAAGTGAAGCTTACCGTGCTATTGAGCTAAGTTGTCGCTTTCAGATTCACTTGCAATGAGAGCCGAAGAACTACCGAAGAATAAACGGGGTCACGCTTATAGTATTAAAATTGACTACGAATATGTCAACGTACCGTGGAACGCCATTCAGTCAGAAACGACCTGAACAATTTCTGTGCTTAAAAACTGGGTGGCATGAACTCACGACGTAACGTGAGAGGTCCTTGGCTATTGGTGTTTAACTGGCCTGTTAGTCTACTTGTTAGTGATCCTGACTGCTAATACTGAGGTCGTGGGTTAGATTCCCACTCAGGACAATTTTTTGTGTGATGAGAACAATCATTTATTGTGTGTCTGTATTTAGAATGTTTATCAGTTGTCTGGTTGCCATAGTACAGGCTCTGCCTTGTTTGGGATCAGATAACTGTGTGTTGGTTGACGTAAGATATTATTAGCAAATAACTGTGATTGATTAAGATACGATAACGATTAATTTGATCAAACTTGAGTACAATTCGTACAATACAAATTGACAGCATGCTCATATACCATACTAGCTTTTGCCAGCGGCTTCGCTCGCGTGGGGGTCGGCTAATATGCCACGAGAACGTACTACCGGGATAAAAAGTAGCCTATGTATTAATCCAGGTTACAAACTAACTGTGTTCCAAATTTCGTCCAAATCCGTTCAGTAGTTTTTGCGTGCAAGAGTCACAAACATCCACACATCCATACATCTATACATATAAACTTTCGCATTCATAATATTACTAGCTTTTGCCCGCGGCTTCACCCGCGTGGATGTCGGAAATGAACGCAGGTATTTTTCTAAAATAAAAGATTTTTTCTAAAATAAAAGTAGCCTAAGTTACTCCTTGTTATATCAGCTATCTGCCAGTGAAAGTCCCGTCATAATCGGTCCAGACATTTCAGAGATTAGCCGGAGCAAACAGACAGACAGACAGACAGACCGACAAAAATTGTAAAAAATGTTGTTTTGGTATATGTACCGTGTACATCCACTTAGTAAAAAGTGGTTATCTTAATATTACAAACAGACACTCCAATTTTATTTATTTATATAGATATTTATAGATATGTGTAGATATAGTAGGAAGTAGAACAAGTAAAAATAAAAACTGAACATTACGTTTGCCTTAGACGACGGCTGAGTCAAATTGCTTAAAAATGTGCAGGGTCAAATTGAATTAGGTGGCAATACTTATCCATGTGTTGGCTACATCATCTGCCTAGCCTTTTCCCAACTATGTTGGGGTCGGCTTCCAGTCTAACCGGATGCAGCTGAGTACCAGTATTTTACATGGAGCGACTGCCAATCTGACTTCCACAACCCAGTTACTGGGTAATACGTTAGCCCTTGGTAATACTGATTGTCAGACTTCCGGGCGTCTGACGACCCGTAACGACTGTCTAAGATCTACGAAAGACAGCCGGGACCCATGACTTAACGTGATTTCCGAGGCACGGAAGGGTCTTGGTATGTGAAGATGGTCACCCATTTTTACATACCAAGACTCTTCCGAATGAAATAAATAACAACAAAACAAAGCATTATGATTTCATCATTCGATAGCGAGCGTCAATATGCTCTGTGCGTCCAGTAAATATAACAACGCGTTCCGGGGTTTGTTGGGGCTCCCATGGCAGTGCAGGGCTCTAGCATGTTCGCCGACCACAGCACAGACTTTCAGGCGGTACTTCGCAAAAGAACAGCCTCCCTGTGGTCTCGGATAAAGGGTAGCACTATCATGCTTCTGAGCGTGGTGTCGGACAGAACTAACATAGCACTACTACTAAATATCTACCTACTAACAACATATGGATTTGTATCTTTAACTGTTATCTTAGTCTGAAATCAATATTTTCAATTCAATTCAATACCCGATTCACATCAATCAGCTCTTTTTAACCCCCGACGCAAAAAGAGGGGTGTTATAAGTTTGACGTGTCTGTCTGTCTGTCTGTCTGTGGCATCATAGCTCCTGAACGGATGATGCGATTTCAATAAAAAATGTATTAAAGGTGACTTATCTGCGAGTGTTCTTAGACATATTTGATGAAAATCGGTTGAGCCGTTTAAAAGTTGTGGGGGGGAAAGTGGGGAAGAGTAACCGAATGTCAGCAAATATACTCGAGTGGGGTCTCAAATGAAAGCGCACTGAAAGAGAATATTGATGAATTAATCGAAACTGTTCTTAGCTTCGTTTGATTCTACATTATATTAAGTATATACCTATAAAAAGTACAAAATAAAAAATTAAATTTAAAATTTAAAAAACCCCCGACACAAAAACCTAATTTCCCTTTAAAAAGTAAAAAATAATAAAAAATAACTCAATCTTAAAGTACCTAAGAATGTATTAATAATTCAAAAAAAAAACGTCGCGTTGGGGGACCGCTCCGCGAGTGCAGACGTCGTTGACTGCTTAGTTAGGTAATAAGACTATTGGTAATTAAATTGTTAGGTTTGAAGCGGTCCCCCAACGCGGCGTATTTTTTTTGAATTATTAATACATTCTTAGGTACTTTAAGATTGAGTTATTTTTTATTATTTTTTACTTTTTAAAGGGAAATTAGGTTTATGTGTCGGGGGTTTTTTAAATTTTAAATTTAATTTTTTTGTAAGTTTTCGTCGAATATATTTTTTACGAATTTCCAAAAACCATAACATAATAGCCGAGCAGTGGTGGCCCAGTGGTAACGGTCGCGACTTACGAGTAGTAGGTCGTGAGTTTGAACTCAAGCAGGCGCTTTACTTCGTGTAAATTATTTCATCACCACTGCTCTCAAAACGGTGAAGGAAAACATTGTGAGGAAACCGGCATGTCTAAGAACCAAAAAAGCGAAGACATGTGACATCTACCTACCCGCACTGGGCCCGCGTGGTGGATTATGGCCCGCTCCCTCTCACTGAGAGGAGGCCTGTGTCCCAGCAGTGGGGACATTATAGGCTGCTGATGATAACATAATAGCCGTTTGGTTGACTTAATGTACATGTCATAGTGTCATGTAAGGCGGTTCACCCACTGAAGATGCGTCCCGCCGCGGTGCGCGGAGCGACGTATAATGCACGGGGCGCCTTCCCGCGCATTTCCGCGTCGGCAGTGTGTTGTGCTAGGCGTGATTTCTATATAAATTGAGATACTTGCATACAAAGGTAAAATCTGCCATCCCGCGCTACGCGACGGGGCGCGGTGCAGTGGGTGGAGCGCCTTAAACTTTAAACAAAGTTAGAATGATGATAATAGTTATTTGTTATACAAGCGTGCAAAGTTGCTTTTTAACCGCGTGCTCAATTTTGATGACCGAGCAAGCGAAGGATTCTAAAATTGAATCACGAGCGCAGCGAGTTATTCAAAAATTAGAATCCTGAGCATTAGCGAGGGAATCAAAAGAGCACGAGGTGAAAAATCTTTGCACTCGAGTGCAACACGTAACTTTTCATCCCACCTCAGCGAGGAAATGACTAAATGCAAAAAAAGCATTTACAATCACAAGATACTTTTATTTCAGTTTAGGTATTAATATTTATTAGGTACTACATTATGATAGGTAAGTATTACAGAATTATCTTTAAATTATTTCAAATAATACTTAGGTATAATTATGAAAATTTGAAAGTAAAGTTGCTACAGCTGCCTAAGTAGAGTGTAATATTTTTGTTAGTGACGTGAAAAGAAAATGAGGCGCGCAAAGTAAATTAAAAAAAGTACACCAATAAGGTTCCGAGTCTGAGTTTTTAACAAATTACAAAAAGGTTGTATGATAAATTCGGCACCATGGAGGTAGAAGTAAATCGGTTTAATGATGTTTTGAATTTATAAACTTAGTGCACACGATGTTCTAAATTCAATTTACTTTATCCCCTAGCGGATAAAAACGGCTTTTGCACTCAGATATCGAAGGGCAAAAATACTCTTTCCGAGATGGGGGGATGAAAAAATAATTTCTCATTAGTTTTCCATATCGATACCAACACGTGGGTACGATATGGAAAACTGTACGCCTTCCGGAATGTTGCCTGCATGAAGACATAATATCTTCTATCTGGGGGAGTTCCTTTGCAAGTCCTTTGAGTAAGTAATTTTATTTCCAGTTCTCAACACAGCTCTGATAAATATATGGATCTGTATGTATCTACATGTTTTCTGTTGAACAAATTAATACGAAGGAAAGTTGGCTCATGATTCCTGAGTCCTAAAGGTGGGGGGAGGGGGCGGGCCACCGAGCGGTTTTCATTAGAGACCCCATTTGCATGTTATTCATTACCTTCCCACATCATATATATTCATATTATTTCAGGATACTAAATGTTTTTATGACCATCGATATACACCGCGATGAATTAATATAGAACATAGTTTCATTTCAGATATTATGCGGAGTAAGCACGGCCTGGAAATGGAAGAACATCATTTAGAAAGCCACGAAAGCCTTTCAGGGACACGACCTTCAGCAATGAAGAACGCGACTTAGAGAAGAAGAAGAAGAAGAACGGCCTCTGTGATAGGCTTGAGTCACGCATTTTATCACGGTTTTTGGTCCCGAACTGTGATAAAAAAACCGGCCAAGTGCGAGTCGGACTCGCGCACCGAGGGTTCCGTACAAATCTGTAGGTATTCTCGGTTTAAAAATATATATTTTTTTTAATTTTTATATTTCAGTTGATTGAATGTAAGGTAAATTGCGGTTTACGATTTATGACGTTTTAAAAAAAAACTACTCACTCGATCTCGTTCAAACCAATTTTCGTTGGTAGTTTACATGGTAATGTACATCATATATTTTTTTTAGTTTTATCATTCTCTTATTTTAGAAGTTACGGGGGGGGGGGGGGGACACACATTTTACCACTTTGGAAGTGTCTCTCGCGCAAACTATTCAGCTTAGAAAAAAATGATAATAGAAACCTCATTACCATTTTTGAAGACCTATTCATAGATACCCCACACGTATGGGTTTGATGAAAAAAAACATTTTTGAGTTTCAGTTCTATGTATGGGGAACCCCAAAATTTATTGTTTTTTTTCTATTTTAGTGTGAAAATTTTAATGCGGTTCACAGAATACATCTACTTACCAAGTTTCAACAGCATAGCTCTTATAGTTTCGGAAAAAAGTGGCTGTGACATACGGACGGACGGACAGACAGACAGACAGACAGACAGACATGACGAATCCATAAGGGTTCCGTTTTTTGCCATTTGGCAACGGAACCCTAAAAATGTGACTCAAGCTTATCACTGTAGGCCGTGCTCGCATCGATAGTGTTCAGTTACTTTTGTTAATTAACTTGATCTTGTCATCATAGTTATTAGGTGGTTTCTCTATCAGTCAAGGGCATGTATGTAGACCAATCGAACATGCTAAACGTCTTTTTGGTGGGGAAGAAACCGACTGGCAATCACAATATTATTAGCAATAAATATGGTAAGTATTATAGATCTGTCTAGCCTTTTCCCAACTATGTTGGTGTCGGATTCCAGTTTAACCGGGTGCAGCTGATAACCAGTATTTTACCTATATGGAGCGACTGTCTATCTAACCTCCACAACCTAGTTATTGGGTTGTTACCCAGTAACTGAGTTGTTACCCAGTAACTGGGTTGTTACCCAGTAACTGGGTTGTTGCCCAGTAACTCTTGGTAAGACTGGTTGTCTGACTTTCGGGCTTCGGACGACCCGTAAAAACTGCCATGCCAAAGATCCACGAATGATAACCGGGAATTACGGGATACTGCTTACCGAGTCACGGAGGGGTTTTGGTATGTAAAGATGGTCCCCCATCCCACCCTAGTCAATTATAATAGTAAATTAAAGGTAAACGAATTCGTTACAATAACAATCATTCAGCAATGTAAAAGAAAGTATCCAAAATCGGAATCTGAATGGTTCCATTTAGTACCGGACGTAAAGAGTACCACCATCCTGTTTCTACCCGTGGGTTTCATAAAAGGCGACTACGGGACTTACTAGAGAATGGGCAGCAGCATTCTCTATCTGTTGTAACACCATACTAAGATCACCAACCCGCCCAAAAAATTGGGCCCGGTTCTTGGGGGAGGCTTATGTCCAGCTGTGGACGCCTTTCGGTTGACATGATGATGATGATGATGATCCAAAATGATTTTCAACAACGACTGCATTTTTTACACCTTTGTAGTTATTCGTACATATGTACATCGTTTTCAACAAATACATAGGCTGCACTAAAAGTATCGGGAATGGAATATTTCCACTGTGTTCCTGTCATATTAAAATCTTTTTAATTAAAAACTCCTTGGTTTTAAAATCGAATACTATTTATTTATTTAAAAAAAGATTCTCGGTCTTGTCACAAGGTTTTGTCAAACTTGTTTAGTCGTTGAGTAAATGGAATTGACTCGAAAAAATTCAAGAGCGATGATTTATTATGACTTTCGAAGTGGTTTAACACAAAAACAGTGCAGTGTGTTGACCGGATGATTTCTGCATTTGGTGATGAAGCCCCATCAAAAACAAAATTTATCGCTGGTTTGCTGAATTTCAACGTGGACGTGTCAAGCTCAGTGATGATCCCCGTCAAGGTCGTCCAAAAACTGCAGTCACCCAAGAGAATGTTGATGCTGTGTGTAAGCTGATTGAGGAAGATCGACATGTGACATACCGCGAAATTCAGGCAGTTTTAGACATTGGCATGAGTCAAATACAAATAATGTTGCATGAACAATTATTACGTGTACAAAAGTTGTTTTCCCGATGGATACCGCATTCGCTCTGTGAAGAGCAAAAAGCGGCTCGCGTTACTTGGTGCGTCAGAACTCTAGAAAGATTCCACGCAGGGTCCTCAAATGCTGTATACAACATTGTATCAGGTGACGAATCCTGGATATACGCGTATGAACCCGAAACAAGAAACCAGTCACGAGTTTGGGTGTTCGAAAATGAGGTAAAGCCAAAAAAAATTGTTCGTTCACGGAGTGTTGCAATACAAATGGTGGCCACGTTTGTTTCCAAAACCGGCCATGTTGCGACTATTCCTCTTGAGGGACAAAGAACGGTTAATGCAGAATGGTATGTTAGCATTTGTTTGCCACATGTCGTTTCTGAACTCCGTAAAGAGAACCGCAACTGCCGCATCATCCTCCATCACGACAATGCGAGTTCTCACACCGCGCACAGAACAAAAGAGTTTTTAGAGCAAAAAAACATAGAATTATTAGACCACCCGCCGTACAGCCCAGACCTAAGCCCTAATGATTTCTATAGTTTCCCTAAAATAAAGAATAATTTGCGTGGTCAGAGATTTTCATCACCTGAAGAAGCTGTGGACGCTTACAAAACGGCCATTTTGGAGACCCTAACTTCCGAATGGAATGGTTGCTTCAATGATTGGTTCCATCGTATGGAAAAATGTGTCAAATTTCGCGGAGAATACTTCGAAAAGCAATGAATACATTTTTTAATAGTAATTTTGTGTCACTTCCTTGATTCCCGAAATTTTCAGTGCCGCCTATACATTCGAATATTCCGATAGTCCGTGTACTCATGTTAAAATATCAAACACACGCAATGTAAACACAATGATCGAAAACACAGCGCTATCCATAATATTAATATTAATTTCAATTTGCACAAACACAAGCTCAGGATTAAGTAAGCCCGCAGTATTACCTACTACGACATTTTATCCAAATATGTATTAATATGGAATGCCTACTGGGATATTTATGTAGGCGGTACAACTCACCAAAGTAAACCGCGATGTTTCCAGAAGAAAACCGGTTGAAAGAATCTTTTATGCAGAAAATAGGATGACGAAGGGAGGCTTTTGTATAAGCTAAATAAATGGATGTTCAGTGGGAGTACTACTGGGAATGATTTTAATATAAATTAAGCTTAATTTATTATCCAGTTAGTAGCACGTCAATTGCTCCACAATTTAATGAACGAAAGAAAATGAATTTATTTGTTTAAATACAAATAAAACACCATACCTAAATGTATTTTATAAAAAAACTACACTTGAATAGACCATAAATAATGAATGAAAATGATGTTAATATTTTGTCTACTTAATGATATTATTTTATCAATATTTCATTTAAAAAAAAAAAATGAATCTTTTATTTATTAAATTCTTAACAATTTTTACCAGAGTTATCAAAGTCAACGAATCTGAATTTCATCAATTTTAATTTTGCATGTCTCTTAATTATATAATGTTACTGTTTTTTATTTCTACCTATGTTACCAAGTTTTCAATGTTAGAGCTTATCACTAAGTTAGCTTATTTCTCTGAATTATTGTTTCATGCAAGTGGGGTTTACCTTTAAGTAAGTGACGCACTGTTGCTTTTTTATTTTCTCAATGTATTATTTATTGTATCTGTGTAATCAATTGTTGGTTAACCTAATAAAATGAAAATAGTAGATTATTAGCCAAGGGGATAAAGCAGTGTCTTCTGTCGTGGGTGACGATTTAAATCGCGAGCGTAACGAAGGACTCGAGGTTTACTCCCGAGCGCAGCGAGGGTGTTAAAAACTTAAATCACGAGCGAAGCGAGGGATTTAAGACGAGTCCTGAGTGTAGCGAGGGATTTAAGTTCACCCAAGACTAAGACAGCTTTATCACCGAGGAAAATACTCTACTTTTCGTACCATTTGCGAAAAAAATAACACAATAATAATATGAGATAAGCATTTATTAAAAATAATGACAATTAAAAGTAAAAGTTAACATTCGAAACATTGGTCCAATTAACGTTTATGTATTTGAAGAAAACAAAAACGCGGCAAATTCCTAGACTAATATTTTTTTGTCGGAAAAACAAAGGCATCAAGCTCATACGGCTTCTTCGGTTTTCGTAATTTTATTTAATAATCATAAATGCGTATTCCTTTTTCAAAAAGATGTATAATGCTTTATATACAAACTCAATGGTGTAAACACAGATTTAAGTAGTTCAGTATACATTTCGGTAAGTATTCCAAATTTAAATCACATTCTCCCCCTAGAGGATGAGTGAAATTCAGTATAATTTTCTTTCCCTGTTTTTAACAGATTAAAAAATGACTATTGTTATGTTAGCTTTTTGTGGCATAGAATGCCACTTTTTTGAGCAAGTGGTACGAAACAGTAGATTATTAACCAAGGGGATAAAGCAGTGTCTTCTGTCGCGGGTGACGATTTAAATCGCGAGCGTAACGAAGGACTCGAGGTTTACTCCCGAGCGTAGCGAGGGTGTTAAAAACTTAAATCACGAGCGAAGCGAGGGATTTAAGACGAGTCCTGAGTGTAGCGACGGATTTATGTTCACCCAAGACTAAGACAGCTTTATCACCGAGGAAAATACTCTACTTTTCGTACCATTTGCGATAAAATTAACACAATAATAATATGAGATAAGCATTTATTAAAGTTAATGACAATTAAAAGTAAAAGTTAACATTCGAAACATTGGTCCAAATAACGTTTATGTATTTGAAGAAAACAAAAACGCGGCAAATTCCTAGACTAATATTTTTTTGTCGGAAAAACAAAGGCATCAAGCTCATACGGCTTCTTCGGTTTTCGTAATTTTATTTAATAATCATAAATGCGTATTCCTTTTTCAAAAAGATGTATAATGCTTTATATACAAACTCAATGGTGTAAACACAGATTTAAGTAGTTCAGTATACATTTCGGTAAGTATTCCAAATTTAAATCACATTCTCCCCCTAGAGGATGAGTGAAATTCAGTATAATTTTCTTTCCCTGTTTTTAACAGATTAAAAAATGACTATTGTTATGTTAGCTTTTTGTGGCATAGAATGCCACTTTTTTGAGCAAGTGGTACGAAACAGTAGATTATTAACCAAGGGGATAAAGCAGTGTCTTCTGTCGCGGGTGACGATTTAAATCGCGAGCGTAACGAAGGACTCGAGGTTTACTCCCGAGCGTAGCGAGGGTGTTAAAAACTTAAATCACGAGCGAAGCGAGGGATTTAAGACGAGTCCTGAGTGTAGCGACGGATTTATGTTCACCCAAGACTAAGACAGCTTTATCACCGAGGAAAATACTCTACTTTTCGTACCATTTGCGATAAAATTAACACAATAATAATATGAGATAAGCATTTATTAAAGTTAATGACAATTAAAAGTAAAAGTTAACATTCGAAACATTGGTCCAAATAACGTTTATGTATTTGAAGAAAACAAAAACGCGGCAAATTCCTAGACTAATATTTTTTTGTCGGAAAAACAAAGGCATCAAGCTCATAGGGCTTCTTCGGTTTTCGTCATTTTATTTAATAATCATAAATGCGTATTCCTTTTTCAAAAAGATGTATAATGCTTTATATACAAACTCAATGGTGTAAACACAGATTTAATTAGTTCAGTATAAATTTCGGTAAGTATTCCAAATTTAAATCACATTCTCCCCCTAGAGGATGAATGAAATTCAGTACAATTTTCTTTCCCTGTTTTTAACAGATTAAAAAATGACCATTGTTATGTTAGCTTTTTGTGGCATAGAATGCCACTTTTTTGAGCAAGTGGTACGAAAAAGTTATTTTTTGGTTCTGGTTACTAATGTTCTAACAATGTACCTAGCATACTACTTAATTACCTCTACAATATCTAAGTGCACATAGTTAAGCTGAAAAATACATTCACCCCAACATGAACAGTTAAATACAAGTTTAAACCCATGTTCGCATGGAAAAAAGTATCACAGCGGGATATTTTCGACGTATTGCTTAGCGCCGAGAGTCGAAAATCGAACAGTGTGTTTTCTTCGACGTGCTGGGTTCCAATCTGTTGGATTTTCAATTCTCGGTGCATCACCGAGAGTTGAAATTCCATTGTGTTATAAAATCCCGCTACGATTTTTTTACGAGCGGACGTGGTCTAAATACCTCTTACATTCTCCTTTGCCTTTTCTCGTAATCAAGAAACCGACGAGTGCTGTTAATTCATTACATTTTTCCATTAGCTCGAGAGTACTTAATATTAACATTTTACACTATTGGCTTAATCTTCGACGAACTTATTTTATTAAGTTTATTCGTCTTCAAATATATTTTTTATGTCAGTTCTTTCGTGGTATTTTAAATTTGCCAAGACTTATTAAATGGGGCGAGCCTTTGAATAATTTAGATCTTTGTAGATTTTGTTAGGAAATCATCACGAAATTAGGAAGTTGGTATAAAACGGTCGAACATTTTCAATCATACTTAAATCCACCTTTGTGCAGTTTTTATTTTACTTGAGCATAAAATTTCAATAAATAAATAACCACTGGGTCACTTGCGAAAGGACTGGGAGCGGACATCAATGGGCAGATTATAATGGGCTACTTAACTCTTTCAAACTTTACAAAAAACATATAATAAAAATTACCCTAAATTACTCTAAAAATATTAAATTATAGTCCAAAATACAAAGGAAATTCGTTTTAGTTGGTAAGGTATTTATTTTCACATTTGTACAGCAAATATTTAATAAAGGACCATCGGGATAATTCCGTAACACACTATCAGTAGCAGTGGCTTTCATTTAACAGACGGCCAATTCTCGTAATTAAAATAGTTTAAAATCTACTCACAGTCTCATCTCGGCGACAATTAAACGTCATAAACTTGTCCAAAATGTATAGAAACTCGAGGTATTTTTGACAGATTGCGACTGAGATCAGACTGTGAACGTTGTTAACATAACGAGAATTGCCCCTCTGTTCATTAACATTCATTGCGGTATCTACGTTGTAGAGCAGTTTTTCTTTCGATAATATAAAGTAATGGATTAGCAATATCCTATATCGCATTATCAAAATGATTCAGATTGGGATTGATAGTGTGCTACGCAATTTAAGTGATGTTTAAAAAGTCCAATTTGCACTATCTACCACATAATTTCAAGAAATTATAATACTAGATAATGCAATCGAAACTTAAAGAAAAACAGTCAATAAATGGAGGAAAGTAACAGAGTTATCAGTCATGTAGAAGAAGAAGCTTCAGTAATGATAATGGTGAGGCACGATGTGGTGGGTGCTGTGCTTCACCGTCGCGTGGAAACTGCAACGTGGAAACAGAACAGAATATTAGTACTTTGCTTATGGTAAGCCTGTTCAGGGTGTAATACATTCAAGTGATTTCCATATTGCACCAACAGAACTATACCTGCATAGACGCTGACAAATCGCCAATAATGGAATAAGGTCGATCGTCTACGTGGCAGACCACTGTTCAGAGCCTTTTCCAAACTAAGTTGGGGTGGACTTCCACTCGAATCGGAAGCAGTTAAATACCAGTGTTTTACATAGAACGATTGCCTATCTGAACTCCACAAACCAGTCAGTGGGAAACACGATACCCTTTGGTTGTCAAACTTTCGGGCTTCTGACGACCCGTAACATTTTTGTTCAGAATATACGCTTATATAGTAGTTAAAACATTAGTGTTGTAAGCACCTACGGTGTGGTACCTAGTGCACATAGCAGGCAGGGTCATGGCGTCATGCAGTATGCACGGCGAAATATCGTCTGGTGCTGCTGGTTGTAGACCCGGGCGTTAATCTGACACATCAAACTTTAGGAAGAGGCTTTCAAGCATTAGAAAGAGTCGCTTTTGTATTGTGTCTGTTGCCTTTGTCACTGATACTTTCGGCCGGGGACTGTACCAAGTCTTTTACTTCTGGTACCATTTGTCACTACACTCACCCGGTGTGGTCGTCGCCGTGGTAGTCAACGTGTCTGAAGGAGCCGTCAGGTTCCTGCAGGGAGTAATGCCCTTTAACGACGTCTCCATCGCGATGTTCGTGCTGCGACTTGTGGTCACCAGTATGAGAGTCCTTTACCTCGTACCCGAACTCGTACTTAGGGTAGGTCTGGAATAAAGACGTAATTTAAAAAGTGTTCCATCGAGATGGGCAAAACATTCCAGTTTGACAGCGCGTTGTGTTCCACGCGTGCCTCAAAGAGATGTCAGTAACAATTGAAGAGGTCCGCTGGGAGTCTGGGACCGATGCATGCCGAGGTCAAGGAATTGTTCGAAAGAGTTACCGTGGCCCTGACAGAGGCAACTGAAGGAACACGGGTAGGTTTTAGTGAGTAAAAGTTTGACATGCCCCTTCCACTTCATCCAGAGCGGGAGAGGTCATTTAATGATTTCCCACACACAAAAGTCTCATCTCAGCGACAATCAAATGTCAAATACTTGTCATAAATGTATGGAAACTCGAAGTATTTTTGACAGATTAAGACTGAGACCAGACTGTGAACGTTCTTAAAGATATGAGAATTGTTCCTTTGACGTTAAACCAGTTTCCTCCTCTAGAATATCTAAGAAGGAGAGGCCAGTTTAACCGATCAATCATCATCATCATTTCAGCCGAAAGACATCCACTGCTGGATATAGGCCTCCTCCAATTTTTGGGGGGTTTGCCACAATTGCCACGCTTGGCAAGTGGGATGGCGATCGCAGTATGGTGGTAAAATGCATAAAGAACGCTGCCGCCCATTCTCACGTATATAAGTCCCTTGGTCGCCTCTTACGACCTACGGGATGAAATAGGACAATTAATACTTACATAGTAATCATGATGGTCGTGTCCATGGTACACAGGCTCATGGTGACCGTCGTGACGGTGGATGTATTGGGAGGAATGACCGTATCCAGAAGCTACAGCGATGGCCACAGACAACACGCATACCACCTGAAAAAGTGAAGTATAAGGTTTGGAACATGGAAGAAAAGTTTGGATTAGATCCTCTCAGCATTCCGAATATTAGAGATGCTACATGGTTCTAAGGTAAACATATTTTTGGCGGACTTGTTGGAGATGCTACCAGATTTCAGAGGCTTCCCATGGAAAAGTCCTTTTTCTAAATTCTAGTGATAATAATGTTGGTAACAGCATAAGCGTTATGCGTTAACAAAGAAATGGCTAAGTATCCAAAAATACACCGTCATCTTCTTGTAATTAAGACAAACGATTAGAATCATCCAATTTCACTTAAAACTTCAACACTTCATGAACATTAATTAGAATTAAATACTCATAGAAATAAACTTTAAATACCTTGAAGAACATTTTCTATAGTTATTGTTTTAGAACTGTTGATACGAATGCAATTCTAATACCAGAATGGAACTGATACATGCTGACAAAATTTCACGTCTTTTATACAACTTAAAATAATACATCCAAGGTGATTGATTTCTCTCTAATTATACATATTGACCATAAAATGATTGGTGATACAGTTGTTACGTTAATATACGCTTTGACATAATTTTTGTAAAAGTTGTGACTTGTGAATGCATAATGCGTGTTTGCGTGTTGTGGGTAAAGGTCGTAGTAACATGCAACTTGTGTTTAATATACTATATAGTAATAAAGAGGTAACATTTGTTTGTTTGTTAGTTTGAATCTAGGAGGTAATGTCCGTGACTAGCTAACGAATAAAAAAAATGGATTTCCTAGCTTAACTCTTGAGGAAGGTTATAGGCACATCACGGTGCGGCCCTTAGGAGCCGAGCAAAAAAAAAAGTCATAAAGAACGCTCAAATGGGATTGGGCGGGCCACATTGGCCGTATGCAGGATGACCGCTGGGCAAATGTCTGCACACAATGGGTGCCTGAAGATGGACAACGTCACCGCGGTCGGCCCAGAAAGCGCTGGCGAGACGACCTAGATGCGTGCCGCGACGACTGGTTTGAGGTGGGGCGGGACAAGAGTTCCTGAAATTGAGGTAGGCCTTTGCTCAGCAGTGGGACACTGTAGGCAACACAGAAAAAAAGAACGCTAGTCAAAACGAAATAATAGCGCGATTGGGCTATGGAAATGCGGCGGGTCAGGGGCCCAAAATTTCACGCGGACGAAGTCGCGGGCGAAATGCTAGTTTTTATGCGTAGGTAACTGCTGTGATATTTTGTAACGCATGTCAATGTTCACATGTAGACATTGATCTTCCGTCTGGATGATAGCTCCGTTGTGAAATTGTCATAATCTGTTGATTCCGTTTGGCAGATTTTTCGCAGACGAATTTTTGAAAAACTTAGCCCTTTTAGAGCTTGTACTTTATTATGTGGGTCTGTTTAGATGTGCCATATAAATTTTATAGTCCTCGCTTACTTGCCCATTATTGCTTCTTCTTAGCGTGTCAATGGCAATATATACTATAAAGAAAGTCAGCCCGTAGTAAAAGACGTAATAATATGGCCGTGACCATACCGCACGTTTGAACTGTAGTAGAAATTATTTTGCAACAAACCGTAGTAAAATTTGACTTTTAATTTTCTTGGGTAATAATAACATGCATATAGGGTAATTATAATTATGACGAGCAGTATGGGTATTTATTCACCCAGTGTGGTGTATTAATTAATTGCGCCAACCACGAGGGAATTATAAAATTTTACATACACCTCGGAAAACCACGCTTACATACATAATAATATGTATGTTATGATCCCTTGTGCGGTGGACAGAGTTATAATTAATGCTGAAACTGCTGCTAAAACTCATTTCGAGTTTAGTTTTAGACATTTTGTTATTCAAAATGTCTAAAAATAAACTGGAAATGAGTCTGAGATGCAACTATAATTTAATTCAGTTTATACAGGATTCTTTTTTTGGTGACAATAATACAATAATAACGTACATTCACGAGCACTAATATGTATACACATAGACAAATTCAAAAGCGATTTTCTCTTTAAACAACGATTGCTACTTAAAGATTAGACCTATTTCATAAATTCATAATACTGTGGGTTCCAAAATACTACGGTCGTAATAATATAAAATTATAATCAATACAATGGGAGGAAATAGCTTTTAGAAGATGCTAAGTGTATACATATTAGTGTTCATGACTGTATACACGGCTACAGGACAAGCTATAAAATTCCAGTTTTAGCTGACCTCGCATTGTATAGGCTTTCCGTATAGTGAGATGTCAGCTTATACTGGAAATGTATGCCTTAATTTGTGTCTGTGGGTACTACAAAATGTGGTGTGCATGTTATCCGTACAGACTTTCGTGTCCAACAGTGATAAAAAGTATGAAATAAGAACAATAATTTTTATTCTAAAGACTCAATAACAATAATTTCAACAATTTTAACAATCGGTAACAGGAGCGTGTCCAATTAGTGGTGGTGGTGATGTTCAGGAATGATGTGCTTAGCGTGACCTTGGTACTTCACGTTGGCGTTGAATCTGTGAAGAGGAAACAGTGATAAAAGGGGTAGTTGCGTAATACACAAACAAAATCTGTGAGTAACAAAAAGTGTGTCAAAATGAAACCATTCCTACGAATGAAAATCATTTTGAAAGTTCAACAATATTCATTGCGTTATTTACGTTGTTTAACAGACTCATTTTCTGAACATATGAAGCAATATATAAGCAATATTCTCCAAAATGATCCAGATGGTGATTGATAGAGTCACAGCCAAGTGTTACGCACTTCGTGCTATTTTTTACGTCCGGCACCAGACGGAACGACTGCGACTTTTAAAAATTGAAATCCGAACGGAAAGATCATATTTGATTCAAAATGCCATAGAATCAATCATCCGTCAAAGGTGATGTTAGATATTTCCGCAAAATAATTACGAAGTTGGAACTTTTTAAAGCTTCGTTGTAATGACGTCATAAAAGAAGTGGCTCATAGTCAAATAAATGAAAGTTACCCGATCTTCTTGTCAGCGTGGTACTCAACGATCCTGATGGTGCCGTCAGGCTGGTGCAGGCTGTAAACGCCCTTCACGACGTCTCCGTCGCGGGACTCATGCTGAGACTTCTTGTCGCCTGTGTGAGGGTCCTCCACTTTGAATGCGAACTCGTATTTAGGGCGAGACTGTGGAAGAACGCTTAATGTAATTAAACTAGTTCAACACGAAACTTTCAAAATTCCATCATATTATTATCCCACAGTGTGCCAGACCCCAGCTGCAGGGTAAAGACCATCCTATTTTTTTTTTCTCGACTGCGCGACGCAAAGCAGAGTAAAGTGTTTGTCAGCCTAAGTATGCTTCTTTTAAAATTTAACAATAAAGATCATTATTGTCTCCGACTGCATGCTTTAAACATAAAGCCATCTATTGCCTCTGACTACATGCATAGCCAGCCTAAAATGTTTCTTCTGTTGGAACATAGGCCCCCCTCTGTGAGAGATAGTGAGCCGTAATCCACTACCAGGGCCATAGAATAATTCTAAGAACCATAAGTTTAAACTTACATAGTACACAACATGGTGGTTTTTATCATGGTGCGCCTTATGCTCCTCCTTCTTGTGTTCCTCGTGCTTATGGTGCTCCTGATGAGCGGGTCCGTGCTTAGTCTCATGTGTCTGGTGCAGTACTATGCTCTGAGACGATACTGCGTGTCCGTGGTGCTCGTGGCCGTGATCTTCTTGCGGCCGTGCGCTTGCGGCGGCCAAGATGGCGGTGAGAAGGAAGATCTGGTGAAAGCAGATTTAGATATTATTATTTATTTAATTCACAATTATAACACCTTCATAGACTTATTTCAGGCGTTGCTGTAAGTAAAATATCGATGAAGGTTATAAATGGTTTTGTTTATGGGAAAATAGTAAGTTACAGATTCTAGTTAAGAATGCGTATGAAGATTGGTATCATAGTATGATGGTCATCATACTATTTTATCTGCCGAAAGCCGTCCACTGCTGGACATAAGCCTCCGCCACTTCGACCGGTTCTGTGCTTCTCGCATCCAGCGGATCCCTGCGATCTTCATCAGGTCATCGGTCCGTCTCGATCGGTCATTATGATGGTCACACGTATTCAAAATAATTTGTTATGCGTTATGTACTTAGGTAGGTTCTTGATTGATTAAAGAAATAGGATCCATGGATTAGACGTGTTGACGTTGTTTTGATAACTTTAGTCGTGAGTATAGTAGTGAGTTGTTCCGCGACTTCTTCTTCCCAGCTACAGCACTAGGAAGTGTCGAAGGGTGGGCGTTTTTGGGGGACTGTCTTTTGTAACTTTGACGTTCAAAAAGTGCTGACTCTCAGCCTAGTTTGAATAAATGACTTTTGATTTTGATTTTTGATTTTGATTTTAGTATAAATATAAAACTAAAAATATATTCTAATTATTACACCACAATCTGAAAATTGGTCCTATTTGGGTAACAACTTGACCTACCATAACAACGCCTAAATTAGTTTCTCCAAGTTATTTCAAAAGTAGACAAACAAACTTGTAGGAATTGTGTAATCAAGTAAGATAAAGTAATTAAAAATTTAAAAAATAAATACCGATCACGAACCAATCAAGAATTAAAAACTTACTTTGGCAAACATTTTTCTTTTTAATTTGTTGTTTACTGTTCCAATTTTGAACGGAAACTGATAATCTGATAAAGTAATATTGGTCCTTTTATACGTATTTAAAGGTATGGAATGAAAATTTTGCAAGAGTGTAAGTTAAGAGAAAGAACCAGCCGATCTATTGCTTTAAAATCTCACTGTGAGAACTTAGGTGAAGTGACCTAAAAGTGAGCGAGTGCTATTCTGTAACCATCTCACCGGGTGAAGTGAGCGTGGAGTGAGCTATCAATGTCATTCCACCTGATGCTAGGGATGACCAACTATCATATTTACAATCACAATCGAGATTAAGATATCTACCTAATATTCTTATGCTAATTCTATTGATTATTTTTATAAGGATTTCAAAGCTAGCATAGTGTCTAAACAATACCACTCATTTGGGAAGTTTTTCAAATGAAATAGCAAAACCGAAATTCAGACATTGTTGTTTTTTTTCTATTTTTTCCTCGACTAGCCCTTTATGCCGGACGCACAAGTGCGACACACACGAACAATTAATGAATATAGTAAGACATATGTACATGTATAGGTAAGATAGCTACAACAGAAAATGTGAATCGACATTGTCAGTTATTATGAACCCACTGAAAAACGGATTAAAATTAAATACGTAAATGCAATCACATGGCCTAATCACGATGTGCCTTGGAGAAGCGATTGTAGATCGACTCGAGTAAAGATTGTGCAACGTTCTTCAGCGTTGTTACTCACCCAAATCTATTAAAAAAAGATGAAAGAACCTGGCCGTGCCTGACTGACGGAGCATAGAATTCAATCTCACACATACTATGTGGGAACCCACATCTAGGCGGTGTCATATTCACATTAACATTTGATATTTTTTTTATTATGTAGGTATCGTCACGTATGCGCACTAAGAACATTAGGAAAATGCAATACCAACGTCCAAAATGTGGCGACTAACATTTTATTGTAGACTAGCTTCGATCTAGGTCGACTAGCGTGCGATTTTCCCCGTTTTTGCAACATTTTGCATTTCTGCTCCGCTCCTCTTGGTTGTAGCGTGATGTTATATAGCCTATAGCTTTTCTCGATAAATAGGCTACTCAACACAACATTTTTCAATTCAGACCTGCAGTTCCTGAGATCAGCGCATTCAATCAAACAAACAAACATACAAACAAACAAACTCTTCAGCTTTATAATATTATTAGTATAGATAAAGATATACCTACTTACTTACTTATGTCGTTATTATCAATAAAAAGAATATTCATCAACTGTCTCAACAGCACCCATAACTAGATTATTGATATGCCTAAATATATTGTGTATTGCTGTTATAAGGTTTATATCTTGAACTATTGTTTATCCAGAATCTAGATGATAGCTGTTTAAAAATCCTTTAGGTATGCTATTTACATATATTATGTAAATAATGTTAACGAACACATCACCAATCACTGAATACTTGCTTTGCACAATTTAATGAAGTTGCTCGATCTCACCTCATCATCTGCCTGCCCTTGTCCAACTGTGTTGGGGTCGGCTTCCAGTCTTAACCGGTTGCAGCTGAATGCACGGGTATTTACATGCAATGACTGCCAATCCGACTCCGACAACCCAGTTATTTGGTAATAATATGTTACCCCCTTGGTAAGACTGGTTGTCAGAGTTTCGACCTTCGTGAACTTGGTATGTAAAGATGGTCCCCATAGACGGACCGACCGAGGCAAGCGTAGCTTAGCCGGATCGGTCGGACTGTGCGGCTGTTTTTATTTAGCTACAAGCCTCTCGATTCACCGAATGCTCGATCTCACACCTCTCAAGTAAGTAGGTACCTAATATTCATTTGCTGAAAACATAATTTATAATTTTGAAATGTTCAACAAGGGTTGGAATTGACATTAAAATATACTTCATTGGCTAACTACGAATACGTCATTGCCTTTAGCAATGACTTGAAAGGCTGAAATAAAAAAAAGAACTGTCTTGACAATGACAGCGTCGGTCACCTCACTTCACCCGAAACCGTTACTCACACGGTGTTGTTGCCATAGCAACCACACCGAATGAGTAACTGCTTGCTCGACGTGAACACTTCACGCGATTCTCGTCACATTTAGTCAAGGTGGAGTGAACTCACGCGGGCGCGCTACGCGAGTTTCATTTGAAATGTTGATTTTTGACATACCTAGTAGGTAGGTATCAAGATGATGATGAATATTCTTGTATTAATAATACGATTATTAAGTAGGTATACATGCATTTATATGAATGTTTCGAATACTTGCGCACTGATTATTCTCAGTCCGATTACGAAATGGCTTCTGCAAAAGGTGATAAAAAAAAAGTTGATACCTATTGATGACAGCGTCTAGCGCGCATGCGCGGCTTGATCACGCGATGCTCGCAATTTCGCTGTCATGGTAACATCACTTCACCTCACGAGCACGCGGGTCACCGTTTTGAACTATTGAATTTTGACATTATTATCAAGATGATAACGATTCGATGAATATTCTTTTTTATTGTTTTCAACCAAATAGGTTACCTTCAAACATTGAAATAAATGATTATCTAATCATTTTGTCTAAACTCTAAATATGTTCAGGCACATGGTCATCAAAACAAAAATAAAAGAAAAAAAAAATGTATGACACTGATGAACTAGTGGCCTAGTGCGCTTGCGCGGCGTGAGCACTTCACGCGATTCTCGTCGCATCATCGCATGTATTCTCGGTGAAGTGAACACGCGCAGAGACGCGCTACGCGATAGTCATTTGAAGCGTTGAATTTTGATTTGAAGATGATGATTTGATGAATATTCTATTATTATAGACAATGAGTTTGATGAGAATGATGGCTGATGATGATGAGTGTTTAAGTACACATGCACATCATAATTTTATCTCTCATCATCTTTACCATCTTAGGGATTACGAAGAATATTCTAAATGCAGAGCGCTTATTAAACAATCTATAGAAACTGCTCACAAATTGCATCAAAATAAAATCCAGTGTCAGTTTGCTAAAGACCCTAAGTCATTCTGGCAATACATACAATCAAAGAAAAGTGCAGTATGCAAGAAAAGTATTATAGAAGATGGCGAGCATTTATCGGATAACGAATGTGCTAAACAGTTCGCAATTTTTTTCCAATCGGTTTACAGCGATCAACCGCCGCGGTTAGACGCTCAAGCGGCGTCGGCGGCGGGAGCGGCGAGCAGTGCACGGATACAACATACATACAACTAGACGCACTGAGTCTGGACGACGTCAGACGTGCGCTTGAGCACCTGAAACCGAAGCGCTCAGCGGGCCCGGACGGTATACCGGCATTTCTTTTTAGGGATTGTGGTAGGGTGCTCGCGGAACCGCTGTGCTATATTTTTAATATGTGTCTTCATTCGACGATGTTCCCCACTCGATGGAAGGTCACGCGGGTGATTCCTGTACCCAAAGGTAAGGCGGGATCAGACATAACCGGGTATAGACCGGTGGCCGTGCTGTCGACGCCGGCTAAGGTGTTCGAGTCTGCTATCCAGCGCTGTATACTTGAGCAGGTGCGCGGACAATTGGCTGACGCGCAGCATGGTTTCAGGCCAGCGCGCAGTACAGCCACTAATTTGCTGAACTTCATGGCGCAAGTGGTACCGGCGGTAGATGCTGGTGTGCAGGTTGATGCTGCTTACTTTGATTTTAAAAAAGCTTTCGACAGCGTCGACAATGACATCCTACTAACGAAGCTCGCAGAAGTCGGCTGCACACCACATCTACTGCACTTCTTCGCCAGCTATTTGCGAGATAGACAGCAATACGTAGATTACAATGGGTGTGAATCTGAACGATATTACACTTGGTCTGGTGTGAGCCAAGGCAGCAATTTGGGGCCTCTCGAATTCATTATAATGATAAACGATTTGCCAGAAGTCGTCAAACATGGCTCATGTTTATTATTTGCAGATGACCTCAAGTTGCTGGTCGAGGTAAAAAGTAAATCCGATTGCGAACGATTGCAGGAGGATATAGATAGGGTGGTGGAATGGAGTCAGGAGAACAAGCTATCCTTCAACGTGTCGAAGTGCTCGGTGATGAGTTTCACGCGCGCGCGTGCCCCTTTAGTGCACGAGGTACGTGGTGGGCGATGCGCCTATGCAACGAGTTTTCGAGGTACGGGATTTAGGGGTTACTGTCACTCCTGAACTGTCGTTTCGCAGTCATATTACAGGGATCTGTAAAAGGGCGTTTAGAAACCTGGGATTTGTTCTGAGACAGACTCGGTACTTCACCAACATCGCTACAGTCAGGGTCCTGTATGATGCAGTAGTCAGGAGTCATCTGGAACATAGTGCTGTCATATGGGCTCCGCATGAGGCTAAGTACACGGTAATGCTGGAACGCGTACAGAACAAGTTCACGCGCTACTTATTTAAGAAACTGTATGGGGTATATCCGTTTTACCCATTAATGTACCCCACGCTGTTTGTGCTTGGAATGGTCGGGTATAACCAACTGAGGGTGCGACGTGAATTTACGCTTGTCGCATATCTGGTGAGATTACTTCGTGGCATAGAACATAACCCAGGAGTACTGCAGCGCCTGAGTATGTGCGTACCAGACCGCTATGTGTGGAGGCGGCACCGCCCGCCGCTGCTGGCCGTGCCTGTTGCCAGGACCAACCTTCTCGCCAAAACACCAATGACCCGCGCAATTCGTGTTATTAACGATCTTCACGAGAAGATCGATGTCTTTATACGCCAGTTGAGTGAATTCGCAAAAATACTGTTGTTTATTTTATGTTATAGTATAGATTAAAGTAGGTGAATGTTGTTGTTTGTTATGTTGTAAATATTATGTGTTTTATATTCAGAAACTTAGTAAGTATAGTACCTACATATTATGTTTTTTATTTTATTGTTCGTAGGTAAGTTAATTTTAAGACCGCACTATCGCATTAGGTGTAAACCTGTAAGGATAGTTGTAAGGGAGATTTTCATAAATAAATAAATAAATCTTTACCAATCAATGCTCAGACTACGAGAAGATTCTGTGTTACTACACAAGAAGTACCGTACAGCTACCTACTGGTAGCTGTACGGTACTTCTTGGTATTGCATATTATTAGCGTGCAGGTGTCACCACGCGATAAAGGTTAAATGAGCAGTAAGTAAGTACATAGTTTAAAAAAAGCGGATTAATTGTTGACATCAAAGTGTAGGTACTAAACTGACATTATATTTGTATGAAAACTGTTGTATTAAGATAGGTACATATCTACAAGAATTGAAATAAATCCCTGCGTACTAATTATTCTCTAAACCGAATACGAAATGGCGTCTGCACAAGGCGAACAAAAAAAAAGTTGATACCTTTTGATGACAGCGTCTAGCGCGCATGCGCGGCTTGATCACGCGATCCTCGCAATGCCGTTGTCATGGTAACATCACTTCACCTCGCGAGCACGCGGGTGACCGTTTTGAACTGTTGAATTTTAACATAATATTTTCAAGATGGTGTCCATTTGATGAATATTCTTTTTATTGATAATAACGACATAAGTAAGTTAGTTAGTAAGTAGGTATATTTTTATCTACAATAAAATGTTACTCGGCACATTTTTGGACGCTGGTATTGCATTTCCCTAATATTCTTAGTACGCATACGTGACACGTTATAAGTTAAATAAATACCTACCTAGTAAACAAATGTCAATGTGAATATGACAGCGCCTAGATGTGGGTTCCCACATAGTATGAGTGAGATTGAATTCTATGCTCCGTCAGTCAGGCACGGCCAGGTTCTTTCATCTTTTTTTAATAGATTTGGGTGAGTAACAACGCTGAAGAACGTTGCACAATCTTTACTCGAGTCGATCTACAATCGCTTCTACAAGACACATCGTGATTAGGCCATGTGATTACATTTACGTATTTAATTTTAATCAGTTTACAGTGGGTTCATAATAACTGACAATGTCGATTCGCATTTTCTGTTGTAGCTATCTTACCTATACATGTACATATGTCTTACTATATTCATTAATTGTTCGTGCGTGTCGCACTTGTGCGTCAGGCATAAAGGGCTAGTTGAGGAAAACCAGAAAAAGAAAACAACAATGCGTTTCTGACTTAATTTCTGTTTCGCTATTTCATTTGAAAAACTTCCCGAAACAGTAGTAATGTCAAAATAGTTTATTAGCTTTGAAATACGCATAAAATGATAAATAGAATAAGCATAAAAATTATTATCAAAATCTCGAATATGATTGTAAATGTTATGTTTGGTCAATCCCTGGCAGCACTGGGATGACACTGAGAGCTCACTCCACGCACCTTTTCACGGTGAGATTTTTACAGAATCGACATATTCTAGGGATTGACAGCTCACTTTAAACTCACTTCACCCCAGTTATCACGGTGACATTTTTACAGAATAGCACTACTGTTCATTATGTGCAGTGATTATGTGAGTTATGAGACCTTGGTCAAGGCATGTGCTTTTGAACTACATTTCTTCAATTTCGAACTTTCGGTCGCTATAAGGAAAGGTGCAGTGAATGCCTTTTCAAGTTAATGCTAATAAGGACCAGTTATTGGATCGCATTTGAGCAGTGATGGCCCAGTGGTATCGGCCTCGACTTACGAGTTGTACGTCGTGGGTTCGCACCCAGGCTGGCGCTTTACTTTGTGTAAATAATTTCATCACCACTGCTCTCAAAACGGTGTAAGAAAACATCGTGAGGAAACCGGCATGTCTTAGAACGAAAAACTCGAAGACGTGACATCTACCAACCCGCACTGGGCCCGCTTGGTAAATTACGGCCCATTCCCTATCACCGAAAGGAGGCCTGTTGCCCAGCTGTGGGAACAATATAGGCTGATGATGATGATTGGATCGCAGTTATGGAAATAAATCAGTAGGTTTTATTCTGATCGCTTAATCGGCGTAAACACGAACGTTATAAAAGCGGTGGATTTTTTAGCTCATTCGTTTTTTTACTCTCAGTGTTGAACCTAGCATTGAGAATCCATATCAGAGTGCAGTGCGAATGAGTCTCAGTGCGTCGGAAAAAAATGAGTGTTCGATTTTCAATTTTGGCGCCAAGCAGTGCGTTGAAGATACAGAGCGCGAAAAAATCTCACTGCGATTTTATTATGTTCATGGGAACGTGAGGTTATGGTTAAAATAGCATATTATATTGTTTAGAATGGTCAGGTGCGTAGTACTGGTAACCGGCGTACGTGTTTGACCAGATGTATGAGGGTGTTATTCACAAAAATTGTACGTAACGGATATAAAACTGATAGGAAAATAAGTTGAATGTAACAGAAAATGTAATAGAAAAGGTGTCAGAACAACTTTTAGATTAATTATGATTTTCGTACTGCAGTAAACTCCTTTGCCATGGACATAGCTTGACCTTTACACATCAGAGAAACGTAACAGAAAAGTAACGTATATGAACAATTAGCACATGTCTAACCTACAAAATACGGAAATATGGAGTGTCGAAATAAGTTTTCTTCCACGAAAACCTTCGACCTATTTAACTTCTTACACCACACTTCAGTTCGTGTAATAATATAAAAACGAGAAAATACTAACCGAAGTCAGATAAACCACACAAACGAATTTCTTAGATAAAAGACGAATTAGAACGTCACACACAAAGGTACTCACACTGTGCTAAAAACAAAATGACAGAATCCATTGTCACGCCAACTGTTACAGTGTTAGATGTGTAACATTGCCAGTAAATAATTTTATTTACAAGATGGGTATAAACCCTGTAACTGAGTGGAGTAACGGAGACGAAATGAATTGTGGACATGCATTAAAGTAAATGTTATGTATTAATAACTATGTATTGTATTTTGATTATATAATAATATAATTTAACGCAAACTAATGCTAAAAAAACATAAAATTACATACCGATACCATTGTACCTACTTCGAAAAATAAATTTCCAAAGTTACTTTATGTAAACCGGGACAAGGTTTTTCTGTATGAAATTATTTCAGCCACAGTATTAAAATTTTAAATTATGAAAAATCTACTTACTTATCGACAGTTTTAATAAAAACAAATGGTAGTTCAATAGTTTTAGAATTAGGGTGAACTGAAATTTACTGAAATTTAACTAGCAAATAAAAATAAGCAAGCTGGACGCGAAGAGTGTAGTAAAAGTACATTTTTTTTTGAATAATACCCATGAACATAAACGAAGCAAAAAAATTATGTGAGGATCGTAGCAGGTGGCGTTTTGTAAACTACAGGCAGAAACTCTGCCTACCCCCATAAGAAAAAGTCGTGAGTACATGTATGTTTATGTATGTTTATATTCTATTTGGGACTAACTAACTAGGTGCTACTTTTTCTGAGTTCATGGATCTACATAGTTTATAAGTCCCAAAAATCAAATTAATTATGAGTTATTAACTCTGTTCTATATCCCTTCATAACCCGTAGTATTTTACTGTATATACATCAATAATAAAATAAATAAGATTCACTTTAACGTACTTTCAGAGAGTTCCTCTAAATATATCACTGACTAGTTCATAGTCTATAGTTATAGATTCGCCCGAATAGTAATAAGAATGCAAGAACAGCTGACTGTGCAGGACCATAATGTCCAAACGCTCCCTTATTTTTGTCCAATATTCGCACTGTACATTTACACTACACTTTTTCTATGTGACGTCACGTTAATTCAATGATGGCGAACTCGCTGTCCATTGTTTCAGGCTCAATTTTTTAATCGCTTGTGAAAAACGTATCTCAAATTTGCAGGCACTCGAATTTTAAAACTCGTGCTTTTATAATTATTTTGGGTGTTTTTATTCCAATATATATTAGTTTTTAAACCATATCTTTAAATAGAAATACATTATTTTATAAATATATTAGCTTTCTGCACTCTTTCTCCATATACTGGATAATTTTTTATCCAGTGTGCAAACTGTAACCATGAATTCAGCATATTATTCTAGATCCCCCAGCGTAAAAAAAATTCGTCGGTTATACAAAAATAAAATCAGCTGTTCCATACATTTTGACCCCGTAGGTATTGCATTTTTCTATGAAACAGCTGTTTTTTTTGTAAAACCGTCGAAAATTTTCTACGCTGAGGGGCCTAGAATGATATGCTGAATTCATGGTTACAGTTTGCGCACTGGATAAAAAATTATCCTGTATATAAACTCAAACTGTACAAGTAACTGACATAGCCTGAAGAATTGACAAACTTAAGTGGCAGTGGGCAGGGCACATTGCTCGCAGAACGGTTCTGGAGTGGTGACCATGTACCGGAAGACGTAGAGTTGGAAGGCCTCCCACAAGGTGGACCGATGATCTTGTGAAGGCCGCAGGAATCCACTGGATGCGAGAAGCACAAAACCGGTCTCAGCTTGTCCAGACAGCTGAGACCGGTTTTGTGATGATGATAATGATAATGAACAGACGAAAGATGTCAGCACTACAGGGTATGGTATCCATCCATCCAAATCATGGTACCAGGTTGCGCGTCGTTAGTCCTGCCACCCCGTATGACGTGTTTAACATGCATGAGAACAGAAATAGAAAAGGAAGAAAAGACGCAGAATAAAATAGAAAAGGCAATATAAGAAAAAGGTAAAAATAAGAAAAATTAAATCCGTACGAAGACCGCTAAGACTCCTTTTTCAGTATTCGAGTGTCTGATGATTAGCTAGATCCCCTTTTACTATTTACTTATATAGAGCCTATAAAAGAAAGGGTACTCCTTTTTAGAGGCCCCTCAAACCAATCATGTTTAGTCACTACACCTAGGTATGCCTCAATCATCGTCACAACGACCACTAAAACGATGTATGTATTCATACTTCTGTTATATAACCTTTAGTTTATAAGTCACACTTATGCTTGAATACATATTTTTAGTGGTCGCTTCGAGAGCAACACCCTTGTAAGTTGAGAAGGAAATGGGTTTACTTAGTGAACCATGTTGGGTCACTACCTAAGCCGCATTTTCGACCAACCGAATTTTCGACCAGCCGCATTTTCACATTCAGCCGAAAGACGACCACTGCTGGACATAGGCATACTCACCAAGCAACGCGACAAAGACCAGCAAAATAATGAATTTAAACAGAAGTGTGACTTATAACCTACTAGCTTTTGCCAGCGGCTTCGCCCGCGTGGAGGTCGGAAATTATCCCGCGGGAACATACTACCGGGATAAAAAGTAGCCTATGTCCTTTCTCAGCCTCTATCTTTGTACCAAATTTCATTTAAATCGGTTCAGTAGTTTTAGCAGGAAAGCGAGACAGGCAGACAGACAGAGTTACTTTTGCATTTATAATATTAGTGTGGATAATCAATAACCCTCTCAATTTATGTGCTTTCGAAGCTACTAAGAAAACAAGTCCCTTGTAAGTCGTCAAGGAAATGGGCTTGCTAAGTGGACCATGTTGTGTCACTACTGACACTTAATCCTTAACATCATTATAATTCAGCCGATAAATGACCACTGCTGGGCATAGGCATCACGCAATTATCATTACAACGACCAGTGAAACGTCTTATATTTACAATTAATAACCATCACATTTTGTTGTGTACTAGGGACTGGCTTGCTTTGTTAAGTAGCTTCGCAAAGCTACTTAAGAAAGCAAGCCAGTCCCTTGTATGTCGAGGAAAAGGGTTTGCTTAGTGACCCATGTTGAGTCACTACCTAAGCCACTTCTTCGAGAAACCATTACCGCCATCTTCATTTAGCCGAAAGACGATCACTGCTGGACAAACGCACTCACCAAGCAACGCGACAACGACCAATAGGATAGAATGGAATGTTAATTTATTTGCTCAGAATGAAGGTGTTTACAATAAAGTGGTTAGATAATATGATTTAAGGTATCCTTGTTCTACCATTTTGGCATGCATACATTGATGCAGTTCATCATCAAACATTGATATACAAGATGCAGTTTTGAACCTGCAAAACATTTCAGGAGGTTGTTATGAGACTCGTAAATAATCATATTACAATACAATACGATACCAAATCAATAATCAATAATACTTTTTATTTTAGATTTTTCAATTTTATTGTTTTTCAGAATAACTCTCTTAATAACCCTCTTCAAAAAATCTATGAAAGTAACGTTGGTTGCGTTTGTTTGTGTGTGTGAAAGCGCAGTTTAAGGACACGTACAGACTGGCCGCGTTTTAAAAAAGGGAGTTCACACTTACCTATTTCCGTAAATAAGAATAAAATGAAAAAAAAAACCTGCCTATTTTATTGTTGATTCGGGTCGAGAATCACCTCTCTCTAATGCTCACCTTGCTCTAATTACCTCCTAAAATGTTTTGCAGATCCAAAACTGCACCTTGTATTTACAACCAAAATTTATCACCTAGAAAAGCAGATACGGAGTAGTAACATGATGTTTTTAAAACAAAAGTGTGACATATAATCTACAATCAATAACCCTCTCAATTTATGTGCTTTCGAAGCTACTAAGAAAGCAAGTCCCTTGTAAGTCGTCAAGGAAATGAGTTTGCTTAGTGCATGTCGGCGACGCGACGGTCTCGCAACTTGCCACTACTTACGTGATATTATAAACTTTAAATTTAATACACTATTCGCTCTTCGGGCGTCGGCTTCGAGAAGCTCTGGTGAACTCGTAAATGTTGCCGGAACGACGGAACGATGGAATCATAAGTGACATGTTGTAAATATAAAGATAAAAGACGTGCTTGTTGCAGGAACAGATATCTTCTTCACGAGGAGAAACGAATGTCTTTCCACTGGGCGTTCCATTTGCAAGCTCAATTATTTAGACGAAAGAAGTCCACTCCTGGACAAATGCTAACAAGACCCACGAGGACCCAAAGCTTGCAGTAGCGGCCATCATCAGCCACGTGATTTTCGCAACTGTTGGTGAACTGGTACCCTTTCATGCTATCACTGATTGATTGAACTGAGATGATGAATAACAGGTTACCTACTTTGCCTTTACACGCTCCTACAAACAGTTCCTCATCCGGCAAACGGAGATGAACATCCATATTTCATGGACCAGTTCGAAATTAATTCGTATGATGCAAAATATGCAAGAAACAAGGCTAGTTGGATCATATGTCCTCGCCAGCGGATGAGTCGGGGCAGCCAATTTCCGACGTGCATCGGTAGGAAGCGGGCCGCGATTAGCTTCGATCTCGATATGACCACGTCGGGAAATGCACTTGTGACTACCCACCCGCTGATAAACTGTTGAATATTGCCGTTTTAGTGACTAGAAAACATGTTACAGATTATTTGAGGTGTGCATTTCGAATGTGCTTTTGAGCGAAAATGAAATTGAAAATTTACCAACGAAAGCCTGAGGTGGAATCATTTTCTAATTGGGTCAAGGGTTAACTAAAGAAAGTGTAAATGTCCCTATTGTGGCAGAGAAGGAAGATACTTAAAGGCTTAACAATAAGTTCCAGTTCAGTAATTAGAAATTACGTCACAAAGATTTAACTTTACCGGCTTCACGGCGCCCACCCTAAAACTTCACAACTATTTGAAAATGAATAAAACGAAAAGCAATATTTGGAATCTGCTCTAAAAACGATTGCTCGCTGAATATAGAGCAGAGCAAGAGGCAAAATAATTAAACGTATTCAAAAAGCGGGCGTTGGAAGTAATAAGCTTAAACTTTTAATTGGGCAATCTAGATCCTTTCGATGTAAAAAATATATTTTACTAAGTCTCGAAATTAATTGGAAGAACCAAGAGGGACTTTTAAATAAGCGAGTTAGCTCGCTTATAAGTAGAAACATTAAAATGTGCTGATGTGAAAACGACAACGTAGATGCAGATGATAATTAAAGATTTGAAGCTTGATAACATTGGGTTATTCTGAATATTATTTCCGTATTTTTTGGATTTTCTAAATTTCAACTTCGACGTTGCTATAAAACTGACAGGGTAAAACATTCGGCTGACAATTATTTACTTTATGTTTCATTTCAAAAATCTACCTAACAAAAGAACAAAGCTGCCAATAAATGGGCAGGGAAAGAAAGAACTTACTGAATAAGTATTCCGAATACATTTAGCGAGCTATTTAAAAATCATCCGCGATTCTCAAAACTGAACAATAAGACATATCAATGGAAGAAGTTTTTTCCCCAGTCCTGAATCCGGGAGACGACGAGCGTTTCTATGAATTAATAAGCAGACGGTAAATTTCAATTTAATGAAACAAGTTTCTGGCAGAGCGCTGTTATACCTAGTTATACATATTCTGTTCATAACTGTGTCCACAGCTTCTTCCTTCGTTACCTCGAACATTGTGTTATGTAAATTATTTACAATTTATCACAAGAACCTTGTTGTCGAAGAAAATGTACCGTGTAGTTACGGCTGTAGTTACTTCTAGAAGTACCGCAGTAAAATGCAGCTTTTATTGTGCAGTAAAATTCTTCATGTTTTGGGGAAACGAAAAGATGACGAGATATTCTTGACTTGACTTAGTTTAGGTCAGTCAGTCTCACCTCGCGTTAAAAAAAGGCAATTAAAATTATTCTTATGAATTCAATTCAATGAATATGTATTACAATTCATAATGTACGCATACAGGTGAAAAGTAATAATAAATAGAAATAATTATGGGCCCTGTCGGGCACAGCAAAATTTATAATAAATGGGAGAGAGGAAAAGCGCTTTTAATAATTATTTTTTAATTGTACTATCATGCTTATTATTTACGCTAATTAAGAGTGCACCCCTGCCAAATATCAACAAACAAAACGCAAGGATCATACAACCGACGACGTCGACGCAGGTCGACGTCGGTTGTATTTCGTCAAGACACTTTCGTGTGTCCCTCCCAAATTCTCTTCGTGCATGAGTACGGTAGAAGTAATAATTTATTATGTTAGGACTTTAAAAGAGATTTAGTTTCGGCATTTCGTCTTAGGGATCAGCCAGATAAGGAATGCAGGCGCCATCTAGTTTTGAAATAATTATTACCAAAAAGTTGAAATGTAAAAGTGTCATAAAGATAATTGGTTAAAAAAGTCTGTTTGACATTTCATTTCTTTTATCATAGAGTCTGGCACACGAAAGTTGATCCTGAAAAACAGCGGCAAATTTAAAAAATCCAAGTGTGGTAACCCGGATTGCAATAGGAATAACTAGTTTTGATATTTGTAAAAAAAAATATTATGTTCAAACAAGGTTATATAATGATATGAATTCTAGCAGTACATTACACAGTAAAAACACTGCATACACAGTTACATACCAGTGATTGACGAAATTTCTTCCAAAAACTGGTTCTGGGTTTTAACTAGCTCATTCTCTCCCAAAGCACTTAGTTTTGCAATAGTTCCTTTAACCGATGCAACTTTTTTTTTTCAGGATGGGAAATCATCAAATGACTTCTCCCGCTCTGGGCGGAGCGGGAGGGCGTGTCAGACTTTTACTGACTAAAACCCACCCGTGTTCCATCAGTTGCCCATGTGCCAGGGTCACGGTATCTCTTTCGAACTATCACGCGACCCCGGGCAGAACCGATGCAACATTCAAATTGTCTGTAAACAAAACATCCATTACATAACTATACGAATAAGGTAAACATGATTTTGAAGCAAATATTATAATACTATTTAGAAGTATCAAAATTACATGTATAAACTAACCTATAAAGTCTGTTATCGCAAGTTAACATTGCTGTTTTTCGTTGTAATCATCTCGTTTCTTTTGTTGTTTTTCTTCAAATGAATTCATCATAGTAAACAATAACTTCCGCACGTCACTTTTTATTGTTTTGTTCATTTTAAACGTTAAAATTCGAGTATAAATACAATGAAATCCTATGAATAGTCTGACAATATATAAGTCGAATGACAATCATCTGACGTTTTTAGAAAGTTGTCATATAAAAACTTATGATTAAACCCCAGGATCAACTTTCGTGAGCCAGACTTTATGTAAGATTAGCTGCACCCGCAACTTCGTTTGCGTGCGTGTCTGAAATGAAATGAGATTCTAAAAATTCTTAATCTTTACCTAAGTTACTCTTTATCTATACTTATATTATAAAGCTCAAGAGTTTGTTTGTTTGTTGAGTTGAACGCGCTAATCTCAGGAACTACTGGTCCGAATTGAAAAAATATTTTTGTGTTGGGTAGCCTATTCATTGAGAAAGGGTATAGGCTATATAACATCACGCTACAATCAAAAAGAGTGGAGCAGCAACGAAAACTGGCAGGCAATTCGATGCATTAGTTATCTGCCAGTGAAAGTCCTGTCAAAATCGGTCCTGCCGATTCGGAGATTAGCCGGAAAAACAGACAGATGTTATGACAGACAGTTATAATTACAGAGAGTAATATTAATATGCATTTATTAAAAAGCTGTTATTTTCACATTATAAACGGACACTTCAATTTTATTTATTGGTTTATTACACGTATTCGACGGTGACGACTTTTAAACCCTACTGATAATTTGCTGGGACACAGGAATAAGAACGGCGGTTGTAGGTACATACTATCCTGAAAACCCTTTCAAAGCACGTTTACTAGTAGGTACCTAAAGCTCTTAGAACCAGGTAAAACCTTATTCCTATCTTTTTATAGCTCCTAGTGAGCAATTCAGGCCAATTCAACAAAACTTATTAACGTATGAGTTGGTGTTAAAAAGACAACCTTTTTTCACTTACCTACCAGTTTTCGGTAAAAAGCTTTGTTCGGAAATTACATTTACACGCGCTCAACTTGTGTTGGTGGGAAACTCGATTTTCTTTGTTTCGAACCTCCAACTTACTTACGAGGTGGAAATTTATTTATAGGTAATTGTTTACAATAACTTCCTGGTTCGGGAGATAAGTGGTTGTGAAATGGGAAATTAATTCAATAAGTGGTGGAGGGCTGCCTCGATGGTTTAGTAGTGGCAAGCGCTACTGCTGAGGATGAGGGTTCGATTGTCAAGTCGGGCAAAGTGTTATTGGGTATTTCTACCTGAAATTTCTCAGTAGCAGCCCGGAGTCGCGATTAGTGCCCGATTGATGGCAATAGGCTTGCCCCTTAATGCATGGCAAAATGTGGGTATAGTATCTACACCTCTTCATTTTTAGATGTGATATTTCAGAATGTTCTTCAGGATCAGTAATAATAGCTGCTCGAGTCGATGACCAATGTTAAGCAACGTTTGCCGGGGTTGGTTCGTGAATGGGAGACCATCCATTCATAAGATACCGAGACTACTCTGTCCCTCGGACAGCCCGAGTCTTTTGTCCCGGCTGTCATTTGTAGATTTTTGACAGTTGTTACGGGTTTTTAAAGGGGTATATTATTTAAGCCCCTCTTTAACCTCTAAGTCCCTGAGATACCACATTTGGTATAGACACAATCGTTTTTTAATTGTGTCTGTAATTACGGTAATTGACTGGTTAAGGGCTTCCCAAAACATCTAATTAAATTAGTTGGCAGTACTCTATCCACGTATCGCTATCGAAAATGAATGGAGCAAAAAAAAACTCTTTTATTTTTTCACTAGCTCCTGCCCGCGACTTCGTCCGCGCCAAATTTTTGCTCCCCTGCCCCTTCCCGTCGCATCAAATTGCCTGCCAGTTTTTATCAATTTTTCGTTGCTGCTCCGCTCCTTTTAATCGTAGCGTGATGTTATATATATAGCCTATAGCCTTCCTCAATAAATAGGCTACCCAACACAAAAATATTTTTTATATCCGGACCAGTAGTTCCTGAGATTACCGCGTTCAATCAAACAAACAAACAAACTCTTCAGCTTTATAATATTAGTATAGATTCCCTGGGCGAAGGTGCATTTCTGTAATCGATCAGCTATTTTTGAAATTTTTCATGGAATGTAGAGATTTTTCTACAAATTTCCAAAAACCAGCCGTATAATGTTCATGTCACTGTCATTTTAAGTTTTTAACAAATATGAAATTACTAGTTTTTGCCAGCGGTTTCACCCGCGTGGAGGTCGGAAAATATCCCGCGGGAACGTAGTACCGGGATAATAAGTAGCCTATGTGTTAATCCAGGATATAAACTAACTGTATTCCAAATTTAATCCAAATCCATCCAGTAGTTTTTTCGTGAAAGGGTAACAAACATACACATACACATACATCCTCAAACTTTCGCATTTATAATATTAGTAGGATAAAAAAAAAATTCTTTAGTTTTCGATATCGATCAACACGCTAGTTTAATTTGATCCTATATGAACAAGGCGTGATGTTATGTTAAGTAGTGGAGGATATACTACTCAAATCTGTCAAATTTTAGCTGACTCCTTCACACAAGATGGTCGGCTGTTTAGAGCGCGGTTGGTTTGTTGATGACATATGGCGCGGCTGGCTATCTAATTAATGCTATATTAATATTATGATTCAGCAGTCTATTTAAGGGTTATTATGAGCTTTATTAGTTCATGGTTGAAGCTCTTTGGTTATGTGATCGTCTTCTGCTTTGTGTTATCAGTTGATTAAGGCACGCATTTTTTTACCATCAAATCAATTTTGATTACCTAATAATACCTATTAATGTACATTTTACTTAAAGAAATGTTCCTTTTCATCCCACCATCTCGGAAAGAGTATTTTTAATCTTCAATATCTGAGTGGAAAAGCAGTTTTTATTCTCTAGAGGATAAAGTAAATTGAATTTAGAACATCGTGTGCACTAAGTTTGTGAATTAAAAAAAACATTAAACCTATTTACTGCTACCTCTATGGTGCCGAATATATCATACAATTTTTTTTTAATTTGTTAAAAACTCAGACTCGGAACCTTCTTGGTGTACTTTTTTTAATTTACTTTGCGCGCCCCATTTTCTTTTCACGTCACTAACAAAAATATTACACTCTACTTAGGCAGCTGTAGCAACTTTACTTTTAATTTTTCTTAATTATACCTAAGTATTATTTGAAATAATTTAAAGATAATTCTGTAATACTTACCTGTCATAATGTAGTAATTAATACCTAAACTGAAATAAAAGTGTACCTATCTTGTGATTGTAATAGTTATTTGTTATACAAGAGTGCAAAGTTGCTTTTTAACCGCGTGCTCAATTTTGATGACCGAGCAAGCGAAGGATTCTAAAATTGAATCACGAGCGCAGCGAGTGATTCAAAAATTAGAATCCTGAGCATTAGCGAGGGGATCAAAAGAGCACGAGGTGAAAAATCTTTGCACTCGAGTGCAACACGTAACTTTTCATCCCACCTCAGCGAGGAAATGACTAAATGCAAAAAAAAGCATTTACAATCACAAGATACTTTTATTTCAGTTTAGGTATTAATATTTATTAGGTACTACATTTTGATAGGTAAGTATTACAGAATTATCTTTAAATTATTTCAAATAATACTTAGGTATAATTAAGAAAAATTTAAAGTAAAGTTGCTACAGCTGCTTAAGTAGAGTGTAATATTTTTGTTAGTGACGTGAAAAGAAAATGGGGCGCGCAAAGTAAATTAAAAAAAAAGTACACCAATAAGGTTCCGAGTCTGAGTTTTTAACAAATTAGAAAAAGGTTGTATGATAAATTCGGCACCATGGAGGTAGAAGTAATTATAGGTTTAATGATGTTTTGAATTTACAAACTTAGTGCACACGATGTTCTAAATTCAATTTACTTTATCCTCTAGAGAATAAAAACGGCTTTTCCACTCAGATATTGAAGATTAAAAATACTCTTTCCGAGATGGTGGGATGAAAAAGCATTTACAATCATAAGATACTTTTATTTCAGTTTATGTATTAATATTTAATAGGTACTACATTATGATAGGTAAGTATTACAGAATAATCTTTAAATTATTTCAAATAATACTTAGGTATACTTTAAATTTTCTTAATTATAATTAAGAAAATTTAAAGTGACGTTGTAACAGTTACTTGAGTGTAATATTTTTGTTAGGTACTGTAATGTTGGTGTTAGGGACTCGTGTAGGTACTGTTTTTCGGTAAACTATCTGTCATAGGTACTTAATAGTTGCACCGATTCATCGGATTCTCTTGGTGTAAATTTTGGAGAGAGAGGGCAACTGCGCCGTTACGAATCACCTAACCATAGGTGATTCGTAACGGCTCATTTTTGATGTAGAAAGGCCAGTCCAAGGATCCGATTGCGGCTCTTTCAGTTTAATGGCTCCTGTGATGTCTTTACATATTTTAGACTTATTTTGGATGGAATCCCCTATGTATTACCCTCTTCAACTGCATAGGACTTCCAGCCTCCATGGCGCTTAAGAGACAGGAGCTTAAAAGAAAGTGTGGCTGAAGTTCGTCGGAAACAATGACCCGTGTACAACAGGGGTTCTGGAAGTTCAAGAAATGTTGCTATTTCTCGTGGGATACTGCCAATTTTATTAGCACGGACCCATAGGCTTCTGACATAAAGTGTGTCACAAGCTTGTTGCTTGAATGCTTGATTTCTTGGTCTCGGATAATTCAATACAATATGCCAGCAAAACGTTTTCTGAGAAAGTTTTGGCTCCTTTAGCTAGTCGCCACGTGTTTGACATATCGTACTGTTTCAAATACTTCTGTCGTGATTGTTGAGGGAGAAAGCTCATTAGCGCATTATTAACAGTTTCAGTCTTCCTCGTCGCTGGAATTACTCATTTTAGGTTTTTCACTTGTTATCAAGTTTCTTGTTTTTAACCTAAGGTTTTAACAATATGACGTGAAAGGAAAATGGTGCGCACAAAGCAAATTAAAAAAAAAGTACACCAAGAAGGTTCCGAATCTGAGTTTTTAACAAATTAAAAAAGGTTGTATGATAAATTCGGCACCATGGAGGTAGAAGTAAATAGGTTTAATGATGTTTTGAATTCTCAAACTTTACACTGCACTCAAATATCGAAGGGCAAAAATACTCTTTCCGAGATGGGGGAATGAAAAGGTTTTTTTTTTGCATTTAGTCATTTCCTCGCTGAGGTGGAATGAAAAGTTACGTGTTGCACTCGAGTGCAAAGATTTTTCACCTCGTGCTCTTTTGATTCCCTCGCTAACGCTCAGGATTCTAATTTTGAATCACTCGCTGCGCTCGTGATTCAATTTTAGAATCCTTCGCTTGCTCGGTCATCAAAATTGAACACGCGGTTAAAAAGCAACTTTGCACTCTTGTATAACAAATAACTATTTTTTTAAATAATTCTCAAATAATTCCCATTTTGTTGTCCTCATCATCTTCATAGCCTTTTCCTAACTACGTTGGGGCCGACTTCTAGTCTAACCGGATGCATCTGAGTAGGTACCAGTATTTTACATGAAGTGATTGCCTATCTGACCTCTGCAACACAGTAACTAGGTAATACGAAAACCTTTGGTAAGAGTGGTTGTCAGAATTTCGGGCTTCTGTCGACCCGTAATGACTGTCAAAGATCCACGAATGACAGTCGGGACCAATGGCTTAACGTGCTTTCTGAAGCACGGAGGTGTCTTAGTAAGTAAAGATTAAAGATGATCTGGGTGATCCACGGATCAAGCACGGGAACCGTAGCTTAACCTGATCGATTGACACGTGCGAGTGTTATTATTTAGCTACAAGCCCCTTTATATGGTTTTGTTGTTCTAAAAGTAATAAATATCCAAGATACTACGACCAACTTGTATGTACGGGGTACAAAAGGTTCATTTATTGAAGAAAAAAGGTATATCATTTGAAACTAAAAATATTTAGAGGCTCGTTTACTAAAAAAACGCGTACTTCATTATAATTTAAATAAGTTTTTAGAGGTAATTTTCCGAGAATAATGTCAGTTTAGACAACAATGCCAATGTTACTTCATTAGGTGGTCGTATTAGTTAAATAAAATGTTTTATTCAAAAATAAACAACTGACTACGAAAAAAAAAAACACTACAATGTCGAAATGAATTAATTTCGAAAGTCGGTGTCTTTGGATCTGTATTTTAGTTGTTTGCCAATAATCGACACACAATTGCTGATATTATTGAGATATCGCAGAATTTACAAAAAATACAAACGAATTGAGAACCATCTCATTTTTAAAGTCGGGTAATTAAGTGCTCACACATTCCGGTACCACAAAAGCCACAAACGCAACGTAAAACTATCAATACCTAATTAAGACACCAAATGCATTTCTGAACATTCATTGGCGCTCGGCTAGGTGTACGCTGTACGCAAACATTTCCAATCTGGGTCAGCGAATCGCGGCTGGTTCGGCACAGAATGCTCAACGGCACAAAATGATTCATGGAAATTGCACCGTAATTGAAAAAAATACGTTATTGCCGTTTGACGCATTGCCGGTGCGTTCCACCGCCAGAAATATTCGTGTCCGGTGGTACCGTAATCTATTCGGTTTTACGTAGGTACCTGTGTGTATGTCCGTCTATGTGTATGTATGTTCAGATTTGGTGGATTTATGTGTTTGGAATTAGAATTTTATGAGTTTCATTGTTGCTGGTGGAGAAATACCTGTTTGTGAGTCGTGAATTTATAAATGACATACTATATTTTCAGCATACATGGTGTCTTTTTTACAGTCAGGCTAAATTAATTGTTAAGAAAATTAACACCCTGCGTCTACTTGCCTTGTTATAACCATTTCATACTCTGTCAAGTGAATGTTGTGATTCGAATACATAGTTTTGCTTAATTCCCTGACTTTATATTTATTTCGGAAATACACCAGACTTAGGTGATAGGTATATACCGAAGCTGATCTAACTTTAGGTATCGACATCGATATACCCGACTAGTTGGGTTGGAGAGGCAGATAGCATTCGATCTGTGTAAGATATGTATTCGTTTTCTGTTAGACCTACCAACCTAGTATACGTAACTGACTACAGTATAGGAGTTGCTGGATACGTACTCATGGCGACAAATCAAGCTATACATTTTCATTATAATAATAATAATAATAATTTATCTTTATTTCAGACATACGTCCATAAATTTTACAAAGATAGCGTTAGTAGGGTTGTTAGTAGTACACACAAAGAAAATAATAAAATAATAAAAGGGTGTTAGTAATTTGTTAGTAAACAAAACAAGGTGCACAATAATAACTAAGTCTATTTCCTATTTCTGTGCAGGTGTACACTTGCCCAGTACACAGTAAACGGACTGTTGATTTTGTACGCTAACGTTCTGAGGACAGTGTTGGTGCTACCACGGACCCTGCCCATCATCGATGCAGTTCTTTTCCTAATGATGGAGAAGAAATCATCGATGGAAGCCTCCGCAAACATTGCGGAAGCACTGCAGTACCGAGGTTTTCTCAACACTGCCCTCAGAGCGTCATTGTACTGAACACGTAGGGCGTTGTAAGCCCGCCGCGTAAAGTTGATCCACAGACTGCACGTGTAGAAAGACTGACAGAAGGAAATTATAAGCTGAGTTCTCATTGTACGAAAAATCTGTGCAATGTGAGTTCAGCTAAACTGGAAATGTAGTTATAGCTTGGTGCATAGCTGTGTGTAGGGGTCACAAAACCGGTTTCACCGAAATCGAAAAAACCGGTTAAACCTGTCTACGAGTCATTTTTAGAAACCGGGTTTCAGTTTAGCGAAAACCGAGGTTTCGGTTTTCTTTTAAAATAATAACTTATTCAACGATATGACATGTTTACAATGTACACTTATTGTCTCATCAATTACAATTATTATATTGATCACACCATTGGTGCTGTCTTTGCCGTGGTATAGTATCAATCAATTGAAAAGTCTGTGTCTGAGTCTCAACCTAACAACGGACGTACGACGTCCACCGCTTCCCCTCTTTGAGGAGTGGCTGGAGAGGCTCCACGGCGTCCTCACATTCCGCCTTACGCAGGTCCTCATCGGGTGCTTCACGAGGTTTTATTCAGGATAGGGTGGGAGGAAACGCCCGGGTGTTACCACTGTGTGGATCGCCTGGAGGACACGGTGAAAGTGTGCCCTGCCTGGGCGGAGCAACACCGTGTCCTCGTGGAGGCGATCGGTGGCGGTAATCTCTCGCATCCGGCCCTGGTCCAGGCCATGTACGAAGCGAGAGGGCAAGGGCAGCCGTCACCTCCTTCTGCGAAGCAGTAATGCTCGTTTCTTTTTCGTTTCGTTCATCATTTCAGTTTTGATCAAACTATGATCATTTAAATTTTGATAAAATTTATGAGCTACGTTTTTATTTTTATAATTTGATTTTGATTAATCGACGTCAAACAGACTGTAAAAACACGTCTGAATAATAAAGTAAATCAGGCTCCGAATATCGCTGAAAGATAACACTATAGATATTGTTTCAATTTTACGGTCGAATTGCAAAAATAAGGATGGAGTTTAATTTGTCGTTGCTTTAAGCCAGATGTTTTCTCAGATACAATAATTGTTGTTGTTTTTTTTTAGTTTATTCACTCAAAACGAGTTTTCCAATTTATTCTTGTGTTCTCTGTTTTAGCAATAAAGCTTATTAACGATTGTCGACGGCAAAAAGACTTAAGAACCATAAAATAGGTTTAATTTGAAAAACATGGAAATAATCGAAATAACCGAAAAAAACGGAAAACGGGATTGCGATAAAATTAAAATCGAAAAACTGGTTTTCTAATATACCAGCGGTTTTTTTGACCCCTAGCTGTGTGTACAAGTCATATAAAGTTTGAGGTGCAGCGTTCTCAGATTGGCTGTGACGTTATATAACATGTTTATTTTTTTTTGTCTTTGGGAAATCAAGAAATGACGTCTCCCGCTCTGGGCGGAGCTGGAGGGCGTGTCAAACTTTTACTGACTTAAACCCAAACGTGTTCCTTCAGTTGCCTATATGCCAGGGCCACAGTAACACTTACGAACAAATCTCGCGACCCTGGGAGTTATATAACATGCTGTGAGCCTTTAATGGAAGCTACTGGTTAGCATTATTAGCCCACGGACGAAATAAATACGTGGTGGGTTTTTTCGCACACTGGTTCTTCATTGCACTGCTTCTAGTGCGCGATAAATTCCCGCCACTGTATTTTTACGTCCTTGCGAACATGGTCTTATTGTTACTGCAAGCCTGTAACATTCCACTGCTAGGCAAAGACTGATTTGGCGTAGTGACTTCCATTTCTTGCGGTCCGCGGCTAACGGGGACCACTAGTCGTTGTTTTCTCCAGCTCATCACGCCATCTACTATGGGATCTGCCGCGACACCTGCTGGCTGTGTCAGGGCTCCACATTATAACTAATTTGGCTCAATATATTTTTATTTTCGTAAAAAAAACATACAGCCAGAAATTAATAGATGTCATTTTAGCGGTAATACCTGTTGCCGATAGTATTTATGGCACAGAAAAAAGGTATTTAATATCGGCGAATTATTTATGGTCGGTCTTTAGTCGGTGGCATCACAAAAACACAAGATTTAGTACTAAAACTGAGAAGATTAAAATGGAGATGGGCACACTTTCAGGGGAGAAGAGAAACGGAACGTAAAGGTGACTCTTTGGAGGAAAAGAGAAAGTGAATCCATGAAAAGATGACTTGCTGACGACAGCTGGAAAGACATTGACTAGATAGACAAAGAACGGGGAAAATAGGAAGTAGTTGGAAGAAGTCTTTGCCAAAGGGCACACAGAGACTCAGAACTACTATTAAACATGTTTAGAATGAAAAATATCACCCTGAAACAAGGCTATAAATAAAAAAATTCAAAACACAAACTTACCGAAAAATTTTACGTTTATTAGCAGATTGTTGTTTATTAGCAGATCGTTGTTTGAACAGCAAAGGAAGAGTCAGCAAACGAAACTTATTACTCCCGAGAGGCTAAATAGAGGGTAATGTGTTATTATGAGTTACGATGCTTGTTTAATGAACTGGCAATTGTGAACAACACCTTACATTATACTACGGTACATTCTCAAAGGTTGGTTTTGGGAAATTTCTAGATTCATGACCCTTTCGATATAGGTATGCTCGCCCTGCGCAATGGGATATTTTTTCTTCCTTCCTTATTTGTATTACACAATATAATGCTTGTAATCCCCGTAGGACTTGGCAGAGCTTTGTTAATTGTTTTTAAAAGAGTAACCATGGAGTTTCTTGCGGCGCTTCTCTTTATGAGTCAACCAATTCGAACCGTGCACCTAGCTTCTGGCGTTTAATACTTGCCCATGTGAAATAAAAATATTTTGATTTGATTTGAGAGGTGTACCTATATTCCTTTAGTACCCACATATTGCCATATGTTTAACCTCTAAGTCCCTGAGAAACCACAATTGTTATGCAAACAATCGTTTTTTTAATTGTGTCTGTAATTACGGTACTTGACCGGTTAAGTCCCATGTAATTTTAATTTTGACCTATATATGACAAATTATTTAATTTAATGTCTCCTAATGTTAATTATTTTGCCTACCTACGATTGTACAGTATCAAGTTTTTCACAAAACAGACAGCTGTGCTGCCTGAGAGTTGGCTGCGCTACTTCTTTCCAGCTAAAGCACGACGAAGTGGTGAAGAGCGGGTATTCCTAGGGGGACTATCTTATGTAATTTTGACGTTTGAAAACTGCTTCTCAGCCTCATTTGAATAAATGACTTTTGAGCTTGATTTTAAATGAGATAGAAAAAGGGGTGAGCCTATTAAAAATCTAGACTCCGCGATATCGTTTGTCATTATTTCCTTCTAATTATTTCATAGTGCTGATTGTCTCAACATCGAAGAAGTGTGATTCGATCCAATTCTATTTCTCCATATTTTCAAAAGTGTACCGTTAAGTTCCCACCGAGTAAAATTGTAGGAAAATACAATCTTCCGTCACTTTTATCGTGGAAATGTTGTTTACCAAATCCTTTTTGCCTTTACGCATGAATAGTCCCCACTCGACTGATTCACTGAGTCTGTACGATAAAGTCCGAAAGTTTCGTTCAAAACAGTCAAAGCAGAACAATCTCTTGTGTGAGCTACTGACTATGTATACCGACTTTGCCGACCTGGATTTGAATTTGGAGCTCGGGTCTCGAAACAATGTCGTCGTGATACAGTTTTGAAAAGTTGTTTAAATTAAAGATTCTTTGAATGGAGAGCAAATCAGATACTGTTTAAGGATATTATATTGCCTGATGACCTTGAAGATTTGACCTCTATACAAGTATTTGTTAGTTTGGTGCCATCTACAAAACAAAAAAAAAAGAGCTGAAAATTAAGCAAGAAAGCCCAGATGTGCAGTTGAGTTGTTAATATATATTTGCCTATTTTACTTCCGTACCACCACTTTTTAAAATAAAATAATTTATTTCGAAAAATTGCAAGATCCTAACAAAATCGATTTTAAAATCCAATACTCAATACTCAATACTTTATTGCATTCCACAATGTATATGCTTAGGTGGTAAAACATTTTATTTAGAAACAATTGTGGACCCTGTCGGGCACAGCAAAGGAAAATACAGTAGGTAGAGAGGAGGACCTATTGATTATCTTATAATGTAACTTATTCTAAAATAGTAATTAAAAATAGATAAAATACATGCTTTGGTCTTTTCTAAACTAATTTCAAGGATTTATCATTTAAAAATTCGTTGACGCTATAATAACATTTACTTAACAGCAGCTTTTTTAATTTATTTGTAAATAGATGGCTTTTTTTCTCTGTCCTTATGGATTCTGGTAACTTGTTGTATATTTTTATCGACATAACTAGAGGGCCAGATGAGTGTATTTTTAGGCGGGATGTTGGTAAGTTTAATCGTGTTTTGTATCTAAGTGTGTATCGTGTTTGTATGTCTTCTCGTTTAGTGTAAAAGTCTTGGCGTTTGTGAGCAAATTTGCATATTTCGAGTATATATATGCATGGCAGAGTTAAAATGTTTAGCCTTACAAAATGGGGTTTGCAGCTATCTATTTGTTGTATGTTTACTGCGATACGAACAAATTTCTTTTGTATCGTAAACAGTGATGGTGCATCTGTACTGTTGCCCCACATTATAATGCCGTAACTAAGCCATGCATATACATAGGCGTAGTATGTTATAAGGGCAGTCTGTAAATTTGTGGTGTTTTTAATTTCGCGAAAAGCATATATGAATTTGGAAAGTTTTGTTTTAATTTTTTGTACGTGTGACTTCCAATTTATATTTTTGTCTATGGTTATGCCTAGTAATGTGAATTCGTTGACTGTTTCTATTTCATGATTATTAAAAGAAAAAACTACATTTAAGGGATTTTTTTGGTGGGGGTGGAATGTTATGATATTAGTCTTTGTAAAGTTAATTTCTAGGTTGTTTTCGTTCATCCAGGTTATTATTTTGCTAAATATGTCGTTGAGGGTACTGTTTAGGTTTAGGATCCAGATACCAGCGTGACCACTAGAACCAATTCTCACCGTTCTTACAAGCAAGAAAGGTGCTCAAAGCTCTAAAGGATGGTCCGATACGATTTGGTTAAAAAATACAGTAGAAGAATTGGAGCAGTCTTTGACAAGCACTTGGCCGGGCGGGCCCGCGCCGCCGTGTTTGCTTAGCGCGAGTTCGCAAATGCTCCTGATTGCTTGTTTGTCGTACGAAATTTTTATTTCCTCGAGCAAAGTTCACCGTTAAAGCCTCGCAATTTAGATCGCAAGTTATATACCAAACGAGTCGATTGAGTACACACAGTTTTAGCATCCTTGAAGGTTTCAGGTAGTCTACTTCAATCTGCCTAGCCTTTTCAGCGTTCTATAGAGATTTTGTGTCATTCGTTTTGGCGCCCATGGTTACGGTAATTATAATAAAATCGAATGTTTTATATCACCACTAGCTTCTGCCCGCGATTTCGTCCACGTCAAATTTTTGCTCCCGTGACCCTTCCTGTCGCATCGAATTGCCTGCCAGTTTTCGTCCATTTTTCGGTGTTGCTCCGCTCTTTTTAACCGTAGCACAATGTTATAACTTTTCTCAATATATAGGCTACCCGACACAAAAATAATTTTTCAATTCGGACAAGTAGTTCCTGAGATTAGCGCGTTCAACCAAACAAATAAACAAACTCTTTAGCTTTATAATATTAGTATAGATTATCATCTGCCTAGTCTTTCCCCAACTATGTTGGGGTCGGCTTCCTGTCTAATTGGATGCAGCTGAATACCAGTATTTTTTTCATGGAGCAACTGACTATCTGTCCTCCCTAACCCAGTTACTGGGTAACACGATACCTCTTGGTAAGACTGGGTGTCAGAACTTTTAGTCTTCTGAATATCCGTAACGACTGTCTTGAAGATTCTCGAATGACAGCCGGGACCAATAGTTAGGGAGGTGGCGAGCAAAATTTCGATATGATCAGCACACAAGGCAGACATTATTAATAGTGATAATTATACCCTAAGAAACATCAAGGACCTCGTCTGCCACCATGGTGGCGCTGCGTTGTAAATTTACAGCGTTTCAAAAATGTTTAAAAAAAAAAGGTGTGCTATATTATGCGACACGTATGCCGCTGGGGCTGATGATCACAGTCATCCTAAAAACACAAAGAATCGAAAAGGCAGACATCCAGGGCTCTGACTTTTGTAGTATTCAATTTTTTAATTTATTTTTATGATTTAAAAAACTGTATATGAAGTGCACACTTGGCAGATTTGAATTGTTTGATTAAAAACAATGAGAAGAACCACGGAAAAATAGTCTGCCAACATGTTGCCTCTGCGTTATCTATTGACAGTGCTCCAAAAATGTAAAAAAAAGAAGGTATGCTATATAATATAGCGCACACGTCTGCCTCTTGGACTGATGTTTGAATTACTTATGAAAACCAAGAAAATCGATGAGGCAGACGTTCAGGCCTCTGATATTCCAAAGGCAGACCATTTGATTTACTTATTTAACCGACTTCAAAAAAAGGAGGAAGCTAACAATTCGACTGTATTTTTTTTAATTTTTTTTTTATGTTTGTTACCTCATAACTTTTGACTGGGTGAACTGATTTTGATGATTCTTTTTTTATTTGAAAGCTGTTGCTTCCCAAATGGTTCCATTTTAATTTGGTTTCATTCGGATAATGGGGTCCATGTGAAATCCATATAAGTATTAAATTTCCATTAAGTATTTGCGCGACAAATGAACGAATACCGTATGTTTGTTACCTCATCACTTTTGACTGGGTAAACCGATTTTGATGATTCTTTTTTTATTTGAAAGCAGGTGCTTCCCGAATGCTCCCATTTTAATTTGGTTCTATTTGGACTATGGGGTCCATGTGAAAACCATATAAGTCTTAAATTTTCATTACGTATTTGCGCGACAAATGAACGAATAACCCGATTAGATTAGTGCGGATTATCTACCACAACTAAAAAGTCAAAAAATAAAAACTTTTCTACACTACAAAGACAAAAATAACTTTAATTTCGGAAGTCGGTGGCAAAAACCTTAAATACAGAGCCTCAGACACCGACTTGCGAAATTAAAGTTATTTTTGACTTAAAGTGTTTTTTTTTAAGGAAGTCGGTTGTTTTTTTTGTAAAAAGTTTTTCAACCCGACACTCGCGCCAAACCAATTAAGTATAAAATATTCCCATAGATCCTTTCTTGGTGTCTCTATTTTATTTGGGAATATGAGTGAGAACGGTATAACTCAGTTCCGACCTTTTCCGTATTGTGAAACTTAATGTATAGAGCGTATATCTGTATAGAGCGTATATCTATATACATTATACAGCCTATATCTATATACGTATTTTACACAAATACAACGTGATTTAAAAAGTTAAAGACTGTTCTTATACAGATCCTAATCCTATTCAGATAACATTCAATCATGCAATTTTAAAAAAATACTTTCTAATTAGAGTTCCAAGCGCATTTCGTTTCTGGTGGGCATTGAGAAAAAATATGATTGCATAGATTTCAGTTCCAGAAGTTTAATCGTTACCGTGAGTTTACAGGATAATATTAAACAAACTTATAAGAATAAAACTATAAAGAATAACAATAATCCCATGCAATACCCGCTGTCCCTTGATTCTGTGAATTTCAAACAGTTTTACAGCTGAAAATCAGTTAGCAAAGTGTCTGGCACATGTTTTTTCGAATCCACAGAGTCATAGTGAATCGAATAGGCGCAATGAGAACCGCGTGCAAATGACTTAGTAGAGCTTTTTTTTGTAACATTTTTACAACTCCGTCCGATGATAATGCAGAGTCCTGAATGTCTGCCTCTTCGATTTTCTTCGTTTCCAAGATGATTGTGGCCATGAACTCCAGAGGCATACATGTGCAAATGATTTAATACCCCGATTTTTTAAGCAACTTCAATCCGCTGTAACGCGAAAACGCAGCGATATAGGAACTTAATTGATTAGACCAAATCAATTCGTAATGATTTAAACTGCAATCCACCTCTACGTGAAATGTGTGCAAATCATATACCGAAATGCTCGCCAGCTCCCTAGCTACAACGGCTTAACGTGCTTTCCGAGGAGAGGTCTCAACATGTAATAGATGGTCACCAATCTACGTAATGACCTCGGCAAAAGTAGCTTAACCTTCGATCAACCTGCGGGTGTTATTACTTAGCGACGACCTCAGGTACTCTATTTATAGTCTAAATATACGAACTCCATTGAAAAGCTATAAAACATGAAAGTTCGCTATAACATTAAGGTGTGATACAAACGGTACAACCGCTCCTCCAGTCATCTTTTATTCACCATTGTTTTATTTACAAATACTGTGTAGGTATTGTCATCTGGTAGTTTTTTCCAACATTATTTTTGTTATCGTAGAATCCAGTTGGAATCGGAAGATATGCCGGAGCGAGCTCGTATCGACAAGCGGCTTAGTTTAAATTGAAACATATTGGCGGGGAAGGGAATCCTTACCTTACGTGTTCACTTCTATCTGTTCGAATAAAGTACTTGTACAGTCGTCGCGTCGTACCTTATAGGTAGACCGTTCCAACTACAGTTACCGAGCAACGTGCACAATAGTTTTATTATACATTTCTTTATTGATTTTATTAGAGGGGCTTGTGGTTAAGTAATAACTGCGGCGCGCTTCGATCGATCAGAGGGGTAATTGTGTAACTTTTTATCGGTAGGAATTGGTTTAATATTCATAGTTAAACAACATTCATTGCGTTATTTACGTTGCTGAGCCACAATTTATTCTAACAAATGACGCAATGGTTCAGAAATAATCTTCAATCCCATTCAGATTCTGATAAATAGTGCGTTTCGCAATTAGGGTGCTGGTTGGTTCGTGCATGGGTGACCATCTTTATAAACCAAGACCCCGCGTGCCTTGGAAAGCACGTTAACCCGTTGGTCTCGACTGATATTCGTGGATTTTTGACTGTCGTTAAGGGTCGTCAGGAGCCTGAAAGTCTGACAACCAGTCTTATTAAGGAGTATAATTGTTACCTAGTAACTGGGTTGTGGCGTTTTGACAGGCAGTCGCTTCATGTAAAATACTCGTATTCCGCTTGATCCGGTTAAATTGGAAGCCAACTAAAACAAAGAAAAGGCTAGGTAGATAATAATGACTTAAGTGATTTTATTGTTTACGCAGCTTACTTCTATATACGTTAGTTATTGAATCGGGCATGTTCACATTACGTAACGTGCGGAAATATAAAACGAAGTCGACGGAATCCTCTTTATATATTCGATCACGTTTCAAAACTGGGCGTACACGTAAGCATATAAAATACAGTCTATTAATATGAAGAGCTGTAAAGCAATAAAAATATCACAGTATTGTGAGGATGCCACGGTGTTGTGAATTTTACGGCGCATGCACTCTATTTCAGTTATAGCATTTCAGTCAGAAATATTTTATTACACTTCCTATTTTGCTGAACGGCGCTCACGATTGCACGTGTTATGAATTTCAAATTATGTACCTACCATGAAGTTTCATGTCGCACAATATTTTATATTGCTTTATAGTTAGATGCAGGCCGCCATGAATGACAATTTGGAACAATGAAGCGTTTTATTGTACCGTACGAATAAGCGGCGATGCGCATCTCTGATTTCAGTAATTTCTTATGCGCGAGCGCGTGCGATGGAGCGGTAAATGCGTGTATAATTCAAGGGCAGATGTTAGATGTCGGCTCTTGTAAGGTGTTCAATTTATTCGCCCCGTTACATCTCTAATCTCACGATGCTAGGCGCGTGATTGGTAAAAGTACGTACACTCTATATTTAGCTTCTCGAAGGGGCGTGTATTAGTTATGTAGATTCGCACGCTTCAGGAATCTGAACGCGGACAATAGCCACGAGATTGTCGTTTGTATTGGATGCGACGTACGACCGGAGGATTCTCATGAAAATACACGCACTCGGTAGATTTAGTGCGAAATACCAGCAATAAATAACTGACCCGGAAGGGACAAAGGTACAAGAGTATATCGTCCAAATGAATTGAAAAGGCCTCATACATAAAACAACGGCTCCTTCCCCGTTACAACTTAGATATCACCTCGACTGGTGTGAATCACGGCGACGCATTTACATAGGCACACAATACACTGGCTTGTTTGTCAAAACCCAAGCAAAAATATATTACTGGCCATTTTACGACTCGCTATTTAACTAAAATCGAATTCCCAATTCAAATATTCCTTGTAAGTACTACAAACTTTTCTCCGCGGACTCGTTTGTCGTTGTCAGAAACATAGTCCATGGTTGCGTTTCGACTTGATCTATCTCGTACCATTGCAGCATTGTGTACAGACTGACAGAATCTCAGGTAGTTTGAAATAGGAACAATGTAAGTATTTACTGTTTACGAGTTAGTACCCGGTCTGCGTACCCGGTTGCGTTAGCGATAGCTTTATTGTTTTCACTGGCTACTTGCTACTTTGTGAACAATTGATTCCGGCCAGGCCGGCACGTTGCGACATCTTGATATTACTACTTTGTTCCTGACTTCTTGTACGTTACTCACACAGTGATAGTTTGCTACAAATGTGTCAGTCCTGACATATTCCAGTGAGTAACGCGGTTCCAGAATATTGAGTAGATATGAGTAATCGTAAAATTGCGCCTTTTCCATAATTGTACCGGTGTTCGAAGGCATTATGTACTTTCAAGAAAAATTTAATGAATATATTCCTACGATTTTGAAAAAAAAAAATCTGCGCCGAGAAAGTTTTCATAAATTAAATTTTAGAAATGCGTAGCGACAAGGGTTGTCAGCTACGACAGCGTAGGCGGCGTAGTCGCGACAATTCGCATCTTCTACGATAGCGGCGTAGCGATAGTGCATAAAAATCCTATCGTATAATGTAACAACGCACCCGCACTTTAGTACTACAAAACAAACAAACAATAAACCCAATAAACCTAACAAAGATGTTCCCAGCTTTTCATTACATATACGGCACAGCTCATGTTGTAAAGCAATTAATGAAATGGGTTGTATCTAAACTATTGTGATGTAGGTAAGTAAAGTTGAAGGGTGAGCAGCAATGCTTTTAGCGCGTGTTGTTATGCAGCGCGGCGCGACGTTGGCAGGGTGCGCACGGGACGACGGCGGGTTGGCGGCGGGGCGCGGGCGCGGTGCGGCGCCCACATAAATTCCGATTTATCGCTAACCTGCCGAACTTTCTGGACGTCTCACTCTGTACTCACCTCCCCACGGAAACCTTATTTTATTTAACTTCTTTATACTCCGTCCCGTAGTTTCAGTTTACTCCGATAAACATAATTAGATAGCCATTTTCTGATTTATTTTTCTTTTGACATATTTATGGTTTGTTATTTCACTTGGAATCTTTTAGTTTGTTTTTTAAATAGTTAGCTGTCTTTTAAATGAGAAAAGATTGTGAAGTTAGATCAAAGAAAGACATTATTTAATGTAACAGGTTTTGTTATTCAAACAGAAAATGTAACCTTTTGACTTTATACAACAAGTCAGTTATCATTCCAGTTAGCCATGCATTGCAATTCTTTCATGTTTTTATGATACACTCAGTAGTCAGAACCAATTGTCTTGTAAGAAATAAGATGCGAAAAATATAACAAAGAAATAGAGAAAGAAAATTATTTCACGTCCGAATAACAAAACACAAAGGTGTAGTTTATTTGCATTCGCACAACGTTAAGTCATTTCCAGCGGAAGAAAGAAGCGAGAAAATAATAGCCAAGGGAGGGAAGGAATGAAAAAAGGCAAATTTAATATTGCCAGTCGATAAATGTAGCACTCTCTTAACTATAATAACGCAGGTAGAATACGGCGCCAACTTTCTTCGCAAACAAACCAATAAACGTCACCGCGGAGACAATTTTAGGGGAAGAAGGCAATTATTTATCTTTCATATTGATATATGCGAGCGATGTGTGCGTAACGGTAATCCGCTCACCTGGCTGTTATTGCCCAAGTTACATTATTGGAATGAATCCCATTCCATTGATGTGACATGATCGTTGTTATCAATACGGTGGAGGGATGCATGATCGTTGTTCTTATTTCAGATCGATGGATTTTAACTGCCAGCCATGCCAATCGTAGCATCACGTTTTTAAACCGACGAAAAAAGGGAGCAAGTTCTCAAGTAGACAGGCATATTACATGTTTATTTAACTCATCGAATGCCGTAATTAGAGACACAATAGAAAGACAATTGCTTATGTCGAACTATGTAACTTAAGACATTCAAAAGGTGTGACCACGCATAACTTTTTATTGAATAACTAGTGCGATTTTGATCACTCTTGTTTTTTATAGGAATGAGTATATTTGGAAGTGAGTCTTTTAAAATAAAAAAAAAAACTAAATCTAATGTGTAAAAAAAAAAATATTCCAATAAAACAAAATTTTAAACAAAAACATTTACTTTAAATCGTTTTTTTCGGTCCTTAGAAGGGCATAAAATATATGTACATATATGAACACTTGGGACACGAAAACATTGCGGCATTATTTGGTCAGAAGCACCGCGTTCGCACTGAGTGTCGGTTGGGTCAAAAATCCCTCATTGACAGATTGTACTTGCAGCGGACTATGTACTTGGATCCTCAGTCGATTGATTGCTTCCATAATGGCAACAGCAGGTCAGGTCCGGATGGCAGATGCTCCTGGGGCTGAACGAAGTCGGGTTGTAGCGGCTGCTGTTTTTTCCACAGGTCTGTTCTACCTTTAGGCGGTTGATCTTGGATAGCCTGTGTAAAATGAAAGAAGCAGTTCCGGCTCTTAAGTCTGGCACCTAGGCTGTTGTGTGTTCGTGGAGGGGTTGCCGGGAATCCGGCTCTTGCTTATGATCGTTGTTAACAATGTGGTGGAGGGATGCATGTTCGGGTGTCGTCGCCGTTCATTTTCCTTGAACAGTTTGTTTGATTTACGATGTTATTGTGGTTTTATAGTAGACGTCGGTTTTTGATGGGAAGTCGATGTGTCGTGCTGCTAAAAATATATAGTGACTGAAAATATACGACTCTGAATTAAATAAATGATTTTTTATTAATAAAAGTTTATTGTGGTATTGTTGTATTTATTTTATGTCAATAAAAAATTCTGATTCTGAATCCTGAATGAACCTGAATTGTGTTTCTTCACAGAAACCAATGAAAGAGCCTCTTTCGGAATGACTAAATAATAATGATATTTGAAAAGATAGAGTTTCTTTGGCTTTCTTGTGAGGCTTTATTTATAAGTACCCAAAACGTTGACAAAATTAAAATAATATTTCCGAATAATCGTCTAGACATTTTGTGGTTATAAGACTTCCTTTTATTGCTTGTACAAAAGCCAACCGACATTTTAAAATCATTCAAGTAAGTATTGAAAGGCAATAAACCGCTCTTTGTAGAGATGTTTAAAACCGCGCCATTGTATTGGCATTTATGAAATATAAACTGAGCTGAAATAAGGATATAGTGACAGTGTAGAGCTTTCTTATCGTTTCCTACTGCGAACAGCATAAACATAAAAACCGGGGAGTGGGAGACATTCCGAAAGATACTTCAGAAGTGCTGTATTTTTTTCAAACTTTGAGTTCGGGAAAAATATTTTTTCGAACTTTGAGTTCCGAATCTACATACGAGTTTGAGACAATCTCCTCTGCCCACAAAAGTATGTCGAACGAGTTATATTTATGTACCTATATCTAATTTTCTCTGGGCATTGCACTGAAGCAACGTTTCGTCACTATTATTGAGAACTAGCTTCTGCCCGCGACTTCGTCCGCGTTCAATTTCTTGTTCCCCCGACCCTTCCCGTCGCGTCGAATCGCCTACCCGTGCGATATTCCCCGTTTTTGCAACATTTTTCATTACTGCTCCGCGCCTCTTAGTTGTAGCGTGATGTTATATAGCTTATAGCCTTCCTCGATAAATAGACTATCCAACACAAAAAGATTTTTTCAATTCGGACCAGTAGTTCCTGAGATTAGCGCGTTCAATCAATCAAACAAACAAACTCTTCAGCTTTATAATATTAAGTACTAGCTTCTGCCCGCGACTTCGTCCGCGTCAAATTTTTGCTCCCCTGACCCTTCCCGTCGCATCGATTTGCCTGCTAGTTTTCGCCCATTTTTCGTTGCTGCTCGCTCCTTTTGAGTTATAGTGAGTCAACCTTAAAAGATAGACATATGCTCTTGCGGACTTTTTTTTAGAACTTTTTAAGAGGAAGAATTTCGTCATACATTATTTTTTCGTTACTTTAACCGTTTACGCAGCGCACGCAACGGAAACTCTTAAAAGGAATAAATTTTCCCCGTTTTTGCAACATTTTTCATTACTGCTCTGCTCCTCTTAGTTGTAGCGTGATGTTATATAGCCTATAGCCTCCCACGATAAATAGGCTACCCAACACAAAAATAATTTTTCGATTCGGACCAGTAGTTCCTGAGATTAGCGCGTTCAATCAAACAAACAAACAAACAAACAAACTCTTCAGCTTTATAATATTAGTATAGTATAGTATAGATAGATTATTTACGAAATAATGTGGTTTAAGAACATCATCTACTTATGTTCTGCACCCAACAATTTTTGGGGTCAGATTTCAGTCTAACTGGATGCGACTGAATACCAGTAATTGACATGGAGCAACTGCCTCACTGAAACTGCTGGGTTGTGCAACCTTCTCAACCCAGTTACTATGTAGCAATTACATAAATCCCTTGGTAAGACTGGATATGCAACTTTCGGTATTCTGACGACTCGTAACAACTGTCAAAGATATACCTATGACAGCCGGGACGAACGGCTTAACGTGCTTTCCGAGGCACGAAGAGTGGTCTTGGTATGTAAAGATGGTCATCCAACCATGGACCTGCGGCAAACGTAGCTTAACCAGATGAATTGTCGCATACGGGTGTTATTGCGTGTGTGTATTAATAACTCGCCAAACAGAACCCAAAAATTACTATTAAATGATAAATTATTTTATTTCTGTAAGTAGGTTTGTACAAACACTTTTACATGTCAATGTTATTTTTTAATACTAGATGAGTTCGGCGTTATTAAATTTAAATCACTGTTAAATTACTTAAAAACTACCGTTTTTGTTTTCCTGTACAGTGGTATAGTGCACCGCTGTCACGCATCACAGCTACGGAATCTACGCCCATTCGCCGACTTCTGAAGACGTCAATTTATGAGCGAGGAGTTTTACTTCGCAATGTTATGAACAATTCTAGCGTGCTTGAAGGTTGCTCCTCGTGGATGCAATACTGCTGGAATGGCACGTGGATGAGGGTACTGCTCACTTAGGCAAATTGTTTTCTAGACTGTGTAGGTTGAGATGAAGTGTCTTCACAAAATATTCTTCAAATTGGTTCGCAATTTTGCTGAAGTTTAATATAGAGTGGTATTTCATTTTGACGGTAAGTTTATATTACGTGAACTTATATAGGTTAGTTTGTTACACAGAGCATACGTAGCATTGCTAGGTAGAGAGTTAGTTGCCTTTGTCCACTGTTAACGCTATAGGATTATCCGGTCAAAAAAATACAATGAACTAAAAGCAGGATCTTCGAGAAGGTCAAACGGAAACACCTTTTTCCACTATCGTAACATCCGCGTAAAAGCGAACTTAACTGAACTAAGCACAAAGATAGGTAGGAACCGTATAACAGATGTATAAGGTTTTAAGTCACGTACCTGTGTAAAAGGACACTTCTAGAACGAACAAATGTTGTGACTTTATTTTTATGTGTAAACATTAGGTTGATAGCACCGTAATGCGTCCGCGGAGAGACGGAACAGGACAACACCGCATGCGGGGCAAACTTTCTAATCTTTTAAAGTTATTTCAAGAGGGGCGGAACACACATCCATCGTGCACACGTAGAGAATTTAGTTTTTTCTGAAACTGACGTATATAACTTAGTGGCCAGTAATCTCGCTGGTACGAAATATTGGCGTCGGATAGTTTTCCAACTAGTCTTTTTACGAAGTGAGATAGTGGTGCCGATTACCTTATTCACAAACTAAACTAAATTTAAGTTCAGTGCATCTCTTTCTTTCTATTTCATAAAGGAAAGGACAGAAGATAAATTTTAGTTTAGTCCTGTCAAATTAATCAGCGCTTGACGTAAATTGACGTCATTTTAGTAGGCAAGTTTTTAATCACGTCTAAATTTGTATGGAGTAGTGACAGGCGCTGATTAATTTGACAGGACTTAACTAAAATTTTTCTTTTGTCCTCTTCTTAATGAAATACAAAGAAAAAGATGCACTGAACTTAAATTTAGTTTAGTTTGTGAACAAGGCAATCGGTACCAGTGTCTTGGTTGCGCTTTGCCTTTGAAAAATGCAACTCGTGGGCTTAGGTGTTCACAGAGCGTTTTTTTCGAGAGCGTAGATGTGGTAAACAACAAACACTTGTATCAAAGGGGTAGAACTTGTTTGAAAACATAGTGAGGAATTTCGAAACGTGTGCAGTGCTTGCATCACGTTTATTCGAAAAGCTTGTGTCGCTACCTCGCTACTTGTGTGGGTTGATACAAAGACACATATTGAAAAGTCCATTTCTCTGTTTTTTTTTGTAAGTCGTTCGTCCTTAACTAAGATGCTAGGCATTCGAATGGAACTGCAATGTTTCCGAAGTTGCAATAGATTTCCAAGTGTCCACTGGTCTTCCAAAAACTGATAGAAATGCCGTATGTCTTTGCTTAGTAGATAGTGATAGTGTAGCTGTTTCTTTTTCTCTTCTTTTCTTTTGTCGTAGTAGGTTCTTTACTTACCATAGTAGGAGTTTTAATTACCGTAAACCATCATCAGGTTGTGGTGTTAATGATAACGACGATATGATGAGGAATTTGTTGTTTGCAACACTTAAGGATGCTACAGTTTTTGCCTATGTTTGGATAAGGCGCATAACGAAGCTGTGAGTCAATTTCTCTTGTTTTATTTTGTACTGGACCGTACCTAGTAAGAATCTCTTGGTAATGGAAATATTAGGGATCAAAATCCAACCATTTCTAACGTTTTTCACGAAAATGAGTTCTAAATGTCATTACTAAACTTTAAATAACTCATTGTTTTGCGTGCATTACATTGCGCGCTGCCATAAAAAGCGCCTGTACACATCAAAAATACATCTTTCCCAGCAATTATTTTGCTTCATGTTTACTTTGATTTACAGAATGCATAGATAACGGCTAACAAGGTATTTTAAACTCTGTTGGTAAATACTGGCCGTTAATTTGGTCTACACTGAGAGTACTTATTTTAATGATTTCTTTGATTTAATTTAAACCTTTCCAAGCATATTCATAGCTCATAATCAGCATATATGATCCCACTGTTGGAACTCAGGTCTCCTCTCGGTGAGAGGGTATGGGCCATATCTAGTAATCTACAGAGTGGACCCAGTGTGGGTGATTTTAGGACATGCCGGTTTTTTCTCGTTGTTTTACTTCACCGTTTTGAGAGCAGTGGTGATGAAATTATTTACACAAAGTAAAGTGTCTGCCTGGGTTTGAACCTACGACCTACAACTCGTAAGTCGGAGCCGATACCACTGAGCCACCACTGCTTTAGGTCTAAGCACTATATGCCTACTTTTATAAATGCATAACACACTAAATAAAACGAATAAATTAAACAATAAGCGCACCATTCATAACCATCAGCACAGCGTGTTATGTTTTACTTTTCCCGGCTTAATATTGTCTTCACATTAACATCACTAATTGGCTCACACGGTCCCATTCGAGGCACGTGTGGGCTTGCATAAGTTCCAATTTAAATATGAACCGGCTTCAATAATATTGTGTGGGCATTGATTTTTATATTGTAGCCGATCAAAGTGATCCTTTTGATGTTGAGAAGTTTATAACTTTTATGACCTTTTGTTGATAGATAACCTATGACATTCAGAATTTTTAGGTGTGTCCGAACAATAGTGACAAAGTGATTCATTTTTTGGAATGACATCTCACAGGTCAACTTATGAGGGACTGCTTAACTGGACTTGACTCATCATCTACCTAGCCTTTTCCCAACTATGTTTGGGTCGGCTTCCTGTCTAACCGAATACAGCTGAGTACCAGTATTTTACATGGAGCGACTGCCTATACCTAGGACCTCCAGAACCCAGTTACTGGGTAATACGATACCCCTTGGTAAGACTGGTTGTCAGACTTTTGGGCGTCTGACGACCCGTAACGACTGTCTACGAAAGACAGCCGGGACCAACGGCTTAATGTGTTTTCCGAGGCACGGAAGGGTCTTGGTATGTAAAGATGGTTACTCATCCACGGACTAACCACGGCACCTTAACGATCGACCCGTGCGGCTGTTGTCCTTCCGGTCCTTAACCGGACTTGACTGTGGCTACCATAATAAATTAATGCCTCCAGCCAGGGCTTAAAGACTTAAAACTAGAGTGACTACTCGCTATAGGCGGTCCCTATCGGGTACAGACCTCGGCTTAGGGCATCGCTGGTAGAGAGCAGCAAGGAACGGGTTGGATCCACTGAGAAAAATGTCATTTTGGCATAATCTTAAAATATCGTGACGTTGGTTTAAAATAGATGCGTTGTCTTATAATATGTTGATAATAAGTAAATATTACGCTAGAACTGAAATGTGTTAAGATGGAATCGAATTTTTTGGGTAAATAATGCAATATTATGATACTTGTCATCGTAAAAATTTGTAATTATGAAATAACATTGTCTTCTTCAAATAATAACACAATGTAATAGAAAATGGTCCACTGTCCCATAAATTAGTATGATAATTATAAATAAGATTCTAATTAAAAAACACAATGACAGTCACCGTAATATAAATAGATTTCATAGTTTAATATGAAGAAGTATCTCTAAAAATACGATGACCTCCCCCTAATGTACTATATTAAATTATAATGCTTTAAACTTATATTTTTAAAGTAAGCATCATTTTTTAATATTACAGTCATATTATTTTATGTGAATCCTATGATAATACGATTAAATAATCTCATATTTTTAGAGTAAGCATCAAAGTTCAATAATATAGTCATATTATTTTATGTGTATCCTACTAAATTATTATTACAGAGACCCATTTATGAGTAGCATTTGAATGATGTCCTACAAATTTAAGGTGACGGCATTATATAATGAGGTCTCCCTCTCTCACTTCATTCCGCCGCCGCGCCATTTCGGTCGGCCATTTGTATTTCACCGCTACAGCCGGCAAGTCACGACTCACGACTCGTTTAATTAATAGCAATAACAATTGCATTAGTGCCAGTGAACGTGTTTGATCAGTGCAAAAATGGATATGGCTACGCGTGATCTTTTGAAGAAGTGGAATTTGGAACGCTACATCGATCGTTTTGAAAGTAAGTTGACAAACCTACCTAGTAAGTTGCTAGCATGAGCTCACACATTACATTCACACATTCTAATTTCTAGCAAGAATAGGGTCAGAGTGTCGTCTTAGAGGCACTATGAAAATATACTTAAAAAAATTCCGCGACCAATTTCAAGGTCACAGTTCTAACATAACCTTACCTATGGATCCCTTCGACATCGTTTTTACGACAAACGGTTGGTCGGAGACAAAAAACACCCAGACACTTTTAGCCTTTCTAGGTGTTACATACTATAGAATCGAGAAAATAAACGATTTGCGAAAATAACACTTTTTTGGCCGCTGTACACTCCAACCAAGAATAGTCTTGTCGTATGGTACCTACCCACCTACCTAGATATACGTTCATATTTATATTATACACTAGATTCGATGTGCAACTGCAACCCAAAAAAAAACAAATAGGTAGAGTGCGTCTAAACTAAAATGACGCGCCCCACTACCGCATTTACCGTAGTGTACGTATACAAATTTAAGTAGTGGGGCGCGTCATTTCAGCTTAGACGAGCTCTACCAACCTACATTTTATAAAGTCGATGCGACGTAGTGCATTTCACAGCTGCAATCAGGGCGCTGTTAAATTTACCTTTTTTTTTCAGCTGAAAGAATTGATATCGCAACAATGCAGATGCTTAGTAAACAAGACATACATAGTATGTTCCCTCAAATAGGGGACAGACTCCGGTTTGAAGCAGCTCTGGCCATGTTAAAAAGCGACCAACCAAAAGATATGGTTTGTTTTCATGTTAAATTGTATTTCAAAAAAGTAAATTTTGTTTTAAACTTTTTGCTTACACATGCCCTGCGTCGCTTAAATGCACATTCTCCTACTTGCATGTAGGTAGGTAGGTACCTACTTATTAACTTTTATTATTTTAAAGTCTTCTTAAGATACCTAACAATTTAACCGGTGCAGTATTTATTTAAAAAGTGGAATAAAATCATAACTTTTCATCAGTCTTGTTAGTTTACCAACTAAGTACATTATTATTACCTTTTTAAATTTCTTGTTAAATTTCAGGATAACTCCTACAATTCATCACTCTTTGAAGAGGTCCTGAGGAATGACTTGTTAACTAGTCTACCTTGTAACTTAGAGCCTCTGCCACCGTGTGAAGGACTGCAAAGCTCAATCCTCAACCAAGACTGCGAAGCAGGACTTAACCAGGAAAATTTGGTAAGTTCTGCAAAATTGTAGAAAAGTACTCGTACTTACTGTTTTTTGGTTCAAGAGCAATATGTATTAATTTGTAATTACATCCATACTAATATTATAAATGCGAAAGTAAGTTTGTCTGTCTATCTGTCGGCTGGGGCAGGACCTTTTCACATTTTCATACCTAAGACACTGAACCAATGCAAAATTTGGTATAGACATTCTTTGAGACCAGGATCAGTCCTGATCTTGATCGATTAGTTTTTATCAGGGCCGGATCAAGGGACGAGGGCAGGACCGTTCACACCTGCAATGCTGAACCGATTACTAGTAAAAAAAATATAACACTTCCCTTGAGTTATCTCCGGCTAGGGCTAGCTATAGCCTGTTAGTTAACGGTCGCACTCGGACACATTTAGTGATTATTTCAACGATTATTGAGGTTAATTGACCGTACATACTCATATTATCACACCTTTTTGTTACATGTACTATTATAACATTGTCTCAAAGTAAATATTATTTTAGGATGGTGACATACTGGTGATACCACTGGACTCGTCGTCGTCAGTGGGTGAAGCAGTTAGACAAGAGTCCACCGGGAGCAATTAAGTAAGTTATTGCCTATTATCCTGTACTTTTGATAAGGAATTTAAATTGACATTCAATATTGTTAACCCCCGGCGTAAACAGATAAGTTTAACGTCTGTACCTGTCCTGTCCTGTATGTGTGTACGGACGGCCGTTTAGGAGCTATACTATATGTCACAAAGATCAGTAATATATTTGGAGTTGGTGACAGCTATAACTAACAACTAAATGCATGATGCCTAGACTGGCACCGACTCCAACTGATCATTATACTGAATGGAAGGTAGGTATTGAACCTGTATTTTCAACATTTTAGTGACATTTTTTTTTAACTTTTACCTTGCATATTTAGTTTGTAATGCCATACTTATACTATTTGTGTTTCAGGTGAATACCATACTGAATTCATCAGTCGAGGGAAAACAAATAATAGCAATTGGGCAGAAAACGGGCACCTTACCCTCAAACGTGCGTGGGCGTTTATGCAAGCTGCTTATGGAGAAGCTCATTACGGCCGAAAACCCGGTACTTCTGACAGATTCGCAGCTGCTTGCTCTATCCTACGATATTGGCAGATTATTTAAAGAGGAGTCACCACCCCTATACTACGCGCCGTACCTGCCGGCTGATGCTTACCAGGCTAAGCGCAATATCTCTGGCTGGTTAGTCACCGCCAGAAGGGCTCGACGGCAGCATTTAGTTTCGTTGGGCCTTATTGAAAAGCCCAAGTCATGTTCTCGCTCCAAGTCCAGTCCTAGGCTAGACACCCCTCCACTCGCTGGAATCGACCTGACCGGACTTAAAGAAGGTAACTCCTTTTCAAGAAATTTTATGTTTTCAGATTGAATTAAATTATCAAGAACAAAATTATTGAGAAAAATATCTGAATTAGTATAAATTTTCGTTACAAATTACAAAATATCTGAATCTAAGAACCGTTATTGTCATTGTACTAATTATTAATCGTTTTAATTTTTGTGTGCAGGTGAAGTGGAGGACGTAGCGTCAGCATTAGAGCAGCTGTCAAGTCCTTCAGCTGGTCCGTGGCAGGAGGTCAGTGCCCTGTGGCGGGAGACGGTGCGAGCTCGCCTCCGGTACTTGTACTACGAGGAAGGGACATTACAGGAGTACTTCAATAAGTATCCTATCCTGAAGTCAAGTGATGGATGGCGACTCCTGACTCATGACTACGAAGCACTGTTCCCTGATAAATCCGGGGGCCTCGACGCCTTGGATGCTTCATCGGAAAACATACTAAAAGCTGCTCAGCAGAAGCTTAACACTACAAAGGACTCGTTTCTTCGTCGAAAAATAGCTGATACATTGGCAATTTGTGACGGTAAGGAAATGATTCTGTTATATAGTTCTAGGTGCTCGACCTCCCTGGGTCGGTGAACCCGTTATAAAATATATAGACAAAAAAGAATTTAAAAATTATCTAACATGGTGCAGTCGTTCAGAAGTAACGGGCGGGCGGACACACATTTCGGCAATTCATTTTTACTTATATAGATAGATTTTATTTTGTTCTGATACTTTTCCCTATTTGCTCAGTTAATGATGATGTGTTGTGTCAAATATACTATTATTATTTTCTTTCCAGATGAACAACCGGAGACAAAATTAATAGCAGCGATATTGCTACTCGGCTGTCTCTTTAATATTCCTCCTGCCCGTCGATCTAGAAAAGACTGGCAAGCTTCACGAGCAGAGATATTGGATGGATTTGTGACCATCGTGGATGATGACGCAGACGTGCAAGTGGTAATTGAGGAGCGTCGCCAAAAGCTTCAAAACCTAGGTATTAGCCTCCAACCATTTATAATTTGGTGCCGCCAGTCAGGTGTCTCCTTCACAGTATGTGACAATACGTTTTACAAGTTCACAACACTAACTGAGGCTGTTGATGTGACTTTTAAAATATTTCATGCTACTGCGGCTAAATATCCTACTGAAAGCTATAACATTTGGCTTATTATCCAAATTGGTTTTTACAAAGTCAAAACATCGTACGATCGTATGTCACAATCTGTGAAGGAGATATTAGTTACTCTCGGAGTCACAATTTAAATTAAGATGAAGTGTCACAGTTGTAAAAGGACTTTTCCCACGTTTTCTTCACTTATTACCCACATAAGGAAAGAATGTGAAAAAATTGATATTACTGGAGTTTATAAATGTGGTGAAGACGCATGCTACCGGTATTTCACGGACGTTAGACAATTTAGAAAACATGTTAACTTAAAACATTTGAATAAAGTAAACACTCGTTATTTGCCATCCACCTCAAACGAGGCTTGCGTAGTTCCTATGTGTGAAACAGAGACTACCAAAGTAGCAACTGAGCACATATACATTGAAGCTGATAGTGAACCGGAAGTCCTTGATAATGCTGATAGTATTATTCATAAAGAAGTTTTGAAATTTATTTCAACGCTCTATGTAAATCCCTCTGTATCTCGATCGTCTGTACAAGCTATGGTTAGTCATTTGCAAACCCTTCTTGACAATATCGCACCGTCTTTAATGTCCGTATTCGGCCCTGTGCTAGCTGATGAGGAAAGCATGTCTGGAAGCGAAATTAATAAACGACTTCATAAGTTCAACACAGCTTTGAAGGGCATCTTTTTTCCGTTTCGTTCAGAATATTTGAGATTCCGAGAATTGAATTTATTAGGTTCTTTTATACCACCACATGAAGTAATCGTTGGTTATTGTCCTGACATTTCACAAAGGAGTAACACTTTAACATTACACACCAAGCCACGTACAATGCAAGTAATTCAACTTCGCCAGGTTTTGAAGAATTTTTTTTCCATTGACACTATTTGGAAAGATGTAACGGATTATTTGAACCACCTAAGGTGTAATTTAATAATCCGTGAAGAAAATCCGATGAGGCCAATGTGTCTAGAAAATGTAATGCAGGGATCTGTATGGCTGGCAATGTGTACACCGCAGGCGTCGGACATTATTCTTCCTTTAGTAGTATACTATGATGATTTTGAAATTGGAAATCCTTTGGGGAGCCACGCTGGGGTGCATAAGCTTGGTGGTGTATACGTTTCCTTGCCAGCACTCCCACCACATTTATTTTCATTGTTGAATAACATTTTGCTGTTAGCTATTTGCCATTCTGCTGACAAAACTAAATATGGAAACAAAGCTATTTTTGACCCTGTTATTGAGGAATTGAATTACTTGCAAAACAAAGGAATTTTTATAGAAAATAAGTTTTTTAAAGGAACCGTAAAATTGAAGGTTTTTGCTATAACTGGCGATAATTTAGGCCTGAATTCAATTCTCGGGTTTACTGAAAGTTTTTCAGCTAACAAGTGTTGCAGAATCTGTAACATTGACAAGAAAGGTTTGCAAACTGCTCTATATGAAAACAGTAACTTGCTTAGAAATATGACTTCATACCACGCTCAATTGCAAGAAAACGATACACCTAACACGGGCATTAAAGAATCATGCTGTTGGCTTAAGGTGACAGGATTTGATTTATTTCAAAATGTAGCAGTAGACCCAATGCATGATATATTAGAAGGTGTAGCTCGTTATGTAATGACCTTTGTCATAAACCACTTCCTTGCCGAAGGTCTTTTAAAGATCTCAGTATTGCAACAAAGAATAATTTCATTTGATTATGGACCAGATAGGAATTCAAAACCAAGTAATTGTTTAGTTGTCCAAGGTTCGAAAGTAAAATTGAAAACTTCAGCATCAGAAATGCTTACCCTTATTAGATACTTCAGCCTAATAGCCGGGTTTTACATTCCTTTAGAAAATAAAGTATGGAAATTATACATTATGTTGCGGCAAATCACCGACAGGTTATTAAGTCATAGGGTCTTCAGTGACACCAATATTCAACTCCGGGTTATAATAGCAGAATTTAATCAATTGTACACGGAGCTAACAAAATCACCCCTGCAGCCAAAGTTTCATTTTCTGACTCATTATCCTACCATGCTAATGAAGTTCGGCCCCGTACGTAACATGTGGGCTATGCGTTTTGAAGCCAAGCACAGGGTATCTAAGTTAGTGGCTAGATCATCTTTTAATCGAGTCAATGTTTGCAAGACTCTAGCAATAAAATGTCAACTTATGCTCAATGACTTGTTTGTGAAAAATACAATACCTACAACAAAAATACTAGGAAAAAAATCTGCATTAAATTCAGGAGACACTGTCAAGTTTTCTCTCGGCACTGGCGTTGTCCTCAAATATTCGGTTACTTCCGCTACAATAGCTGGTGTTATATGGCAGCGGAACTCTATTGTTACTGTAGATATAGATGATGAACAATTCTTACCCACTTTTGGCCAAATTGATGCAATTTTGGTGACAGATACTGAAGAGGTTTTTTTCCGTTGCTGTATGTTTGAAACTATTGAATTTAATTCTCATTACAATTCTTATGAAGTTAAACGTGGTAATGATTATCTGTGCTTTCCTTGCCAAAATGCCGTTTCTCCGTGTCCTAACACGCTCACTCTAATGCGAGGTAACACGTCATATATTACAAGTAGATGGTACCTAAAGTAAAAATTTCAAAATTCTGTAGGTATTCTAACGGCTTACGGTCGCTGCTATAATACCTTGAAAATGCGCAAACGAGTTAACTCGTTTGCTCATTTTTAAGGTGTTTTTATTTTGAATCCAGTAATATCAATTTTTTTTGGAAACGTTTACATAATTATTAATTATGTACTTATACCGTACGCGGCGTTGCTAGTTTGAGGCACTGCAGAGTCCAAGGGCAGTTATTTTTTTATAGCAGAGTGCGCTCAACTAGTAATCTACCCTTAGTTACGGTATTTATCGGATATCCCTTTAGGATATCCTATAAAGTCGGCCCGATAACGGTGTCCGCATAAAGTAATGGTATGAGCCAGCACCAATAGCTGGTTTAAGGTGAACGCACACTTATCAGAGCCGAAGGAGGCGAAGGAATCAAATTTTAGAATTACTTAAATGAAGTCCAATGTAACTTCGCACACTTATCCGCACCGAATCGTACGACCTTATTCGTCCGATTCGGTAAGTGTGCGAGGTTCCATAGGATTTCATACAAGTAATTCTAAAATTCGATTCTTTCGCCTCCTTCGGCTCTGAAAAGTGTGCGTTCACCTTTAGTAATAGATTTTAAAGTAAAGTATTTGTATGAGGGATAGATTAGTCTCATCGGAGTGTTTATAGTAGCACTTTACTTGAAAATAGATATTTACTATAATAATATAACCAATTTATTGTATGCAGCTTTAAGGTGAAAGCGTCAGGGTAGCCCGCGAAATTCAAATTTTCTTACGTTTTTTGCAATTTGCAGGCCAGTGCTAGGTTTTGATTGAAATGTTAGACGCGGGTGTAAGACGTATGTAGTACAACTTATGTACTTACACCCGCGTGCAACATTTAATTAACATACAACCTAGCACTGGCCTGCAAATTGCAAAAAACGGCTACCCTGAAGCAATCACCTTAAGGGCAAAAATGTTTTAGTTATAGGTACATTAATGTAAAGTTTGTTATTTTTTGTAAATTAAATTTCTACTCGTCTCAACCTTTATTTTAATTTGTAAAAACTAGAATTATTGAACATAATGTATATAATGATTCTTTATAATGACCGACAAATAGATACTGTAATCATTAAGGCGAGGATGTTTCTAAACAAAACAGTCTTCTTTTATACTGAATATAAATGTTTAGAGTATATAATAATTATTCATTCATACTATGGAAATAAAAATACCATTCAATTTTCTGTTTAATTTATACATACATCCCTTTTCACCTTCTTACCATTCTTGCCAAGGTACTTTTTTCTATTTTTTTTACTTACTCTCCATTTTTTTAAGGTTCAAGTTTAGGGTTCTTCAGTTTTTTTTAATGTTGAGCTCACACCTAATAATATTTAAAAGGAAAGAACCAATATTGGATACTTAAAAATAAGGGGATCATGTAAGTCCAGTGGCGCCCTCAATTATAGGAGGATTGTGATTTCTAATAATCCAAACAATTTCTGTGTAATCCACCAGTATTTAGTTGTAGTCCTACTGATGGAGAATGAGTAGAACTACAACTAATCACTGGTGTATTATAGAGATATTAATTGGTTTATTAAAAAACACAATCCTCCTATTGAGGGCGACCTCCGTCAGATAATAGGCTATAACCAGAGATATGAGGAAATAGTAGGAAAAGTAAGAGGACCTAACCTAAAATACGAGGAGGTTACCGAAAAATAGTAGGAAAAATAATAGGATATAACTGGATATATGAGGAAGGCACCGAAAAATAGTAGGAAAAATTGTATGACATAACTGAATATGTGAGGAAGTCACCGAAAAATAGTAGGAAAAATAATAGGATATAACTGGATATATGAGGAAGGCACCGAAAAATAGTAGGAAAAATTGTATGATATAACTGAATATGTGAGGAAGTCACCGAAAAATAGTAGGAAAAATAATAGGATATAACTGGATATATAAGGAAGGCACCGAAAAATAGTTGGAAAAATTGTATGACATAACTGAATATGTGAGGAAGTCACCGAAAAATTGTAGGAAAACTAATAGGATATAACTGGATATATGAGGAAGGCATCGAAAAATAGTAGGTAACTAAAACTAAATCCATGGTGACACATCATCTTAAATACTGTTATCATCAACATCAGTATTATCATCGTTCTTTTTGGTGAATCACTATGCTCCGTCCTTTGAGTGAATTCATCATACTTTAAGCTGAATTCACCTCTTTTATGATTGTCAGTTTTCTCAGTGTCGGAATGATATTTAGGAACAAATTTTAAAGCTGCAGGCTCAGCGGCGTGGGCTGGGTCGAGCAAGTGTCGGGGCGGAGCAAAGTGATTTTATGCAGATTTTTATCTGTTTATATTTTAGCCTTTATTGTAAATTGCTTCTACCTATCTCTGAACCACGGGAGCCGGCAGCAGAGTGCAAGATGGTGCACTGGCACCATAAAAATAAAATATAAGCGTAAAAACATTCAGAAAGCATTCAGGAATCTCTCGATTTTAAAGCTTTTGTGCATGAGTCAAAAAAGTATCAAACTCCTAATTCCGAAAATTTAATCGACTCTAGTCGGTGAAGCATTGTTTCGTTCGCACTTGCATCCTACTCCATCTTAATTCATAAGCTTTTTTATATAAATCGACACAGTTAGTGCTTCTTCTGTATGGACAGAATAAAACCTATCCCATGCAAGACGCGAGATGCAACAATTATCGAGCTCGTTTTACTCGCTCTTGCATACATTCTCTTAATGCTAAGCTTTTCTGCATATATCTACAAACTTACTTCTTGTATGAATGGACAATCAATAACCTAACATACCCCAGAGGAAGTGTAAAAATGAAAGAACTAGCTTTGTGGAGCTGAAGATGCACTGCGCTGAAATTAAATTGGCCAGTTACCATGCTAAGAAACTTCTATTATATTTTTCGATACCGTAAACACTGTTACATAATAGAAAGTAACGCCATCACGTGAAACGTATTTACCACAAAAATCTTCATGTGTTAGGTACGGAGTCGACGCAAGCCGGTGTAAATAAATAACACTTGAAATGCGAATTCTAGTGGCAAATCCGCTTTTGTGACAGTAATCTTCCTCACTCCGTAGCCCCACAACTGACAGGTTTTATCTTTGATTCTTCCCCGATTCTTCGCCATTCCGTAGCGCGATCCCAAGAGCCAAGAATATAAAATTTTATTCAAATAATGTTTCGTGATTTTTAAGACACAATCTTTAGTGATGTTGGGGAAATATTCAATTTTTCTTTGAAATAATATTGTAGATTGACACTTTGTAATAATAGCTCGCATATTAAAGTTTATATTTTAAATTTTGTATGTCAAATTCTTTCATGAAACCGTTTTAAATATCAACCAAAATCAAAATATTTTTATTTCACATAAGTAAACCTACATGGGCATTAATAAAATGTCAGAAGCTAAAGTCTAATTTCTATGGAGATGAGCCGGCAAGAAACTCTATGGTTACTCTTTTTGAAATAATTAGGTTTTACAATGGTTTCAAATTACAGTGTTAATAGGTATGGGAGGATAGTGTAGGCCTGTCAACACAATTAGTAAAGAAGTCCGTTACATTAACAGTAATATATAATACAGTGTTGGTTACCTACTATGTATATTTAGAGGAGGTAGTGGCTAAATATGTAATAACAGCCACACGTGACGAACCCAGTCGGTCCGTGCCTTGGAAAGCACGCTAAGTCGTTGGACGGCCCCATCTGTCATTCGTAAATCTCGTTGTTGTTACGGGTTGTCAGAAGCGCAAAAGTCTGACACCCAGTCTTACCAAAGGGTGTTACTTAACAACTAGTTTGTGGAGGTCAGAAAGGACGTCGCTCTATGAAAATACTGATATTCCGCTGCCTCCGGTTAGACGAGAGAGGCATATTGAGTTACCTAATAAATGTTTCAAAACACTTGCATTAATTAAAGCAACTAACTAAATTTTGATACACAATTACATTTACTTAAATTTAGTAACTAAAAACTAGTGTGAATATGTATAGTCAGTACACCAATTAACTGTCCGTTGGACCTTACATTAAAATTATTAATAGTAATAATGTTGTTCCAATGCAAAAACTAGGAAATGGAATATCAAGGTGAGCTAGGTTCCGGGAATTTATTAACTTTGCAGTCGGTACATAACACACTACTTAGTGTAGATTATATACATCTATTGAAGGTATTTTCGGGCGAACCAATGTGACTACTTACCTAAATATATTATTCATAGAAGGCAATCACATCTAGAAATATATGTATGTAGTTGACTTGGCATTCATAATCATAATCATAATAATTTATTTGTCAGAATATGGTACATTATAAGGTCTTAAGATAATTAGATGGCATCTTCACATTCTGCCAAGTGTGGCGTGCAAATATTAATTACATACATTATACACATAAAATATTATTGGGTTAATAGTTAATTAACAATTATTGGTTGTATAATTATGGATTAAAATTACAAGTTCAGGTATATCAGCTAATAATAATATAGTAAACACACAATTTATTTAGGATGTCAAAGTATAATTAAAATGTCAAATTAAATCAAAAAGTCAAAGATGTCAAGGAATAGAGATTACAGTTAGGAAGTCAAAGTGTCATTCAAAAACTGCATTGTACTGTCGTCTGAAGTTCTTAGTCCACAGGTCCACAAAGGAACTAGTAGACTCGCACGAAACGCATTTGCACGAGCGAAGTTTTGCGCGAAGAGGCACTTGCGCGAATGAAGTCTTACGCAGACGTTTATAAGCGGAAATTGCTTTAAGCGGCTTACGTGTATTGCAATATCGAACTCAAGTTATTCTCACAAGTTTTTTCGTAGTTGACAGGTTATGTGTTTGTTAATATGCTCCCAATTCAGAAATTCGCGATTTGGTATTCGCAGACATACCATTGCATGTGGTGCATTCGGTTAAATACCTGTGTTACTTTGCAATCTTTTTCAAGTTAACATATACACAGACGCAAAAATGTCTCGGTAGGATTTTTCTGCTCACTGGTTTTTTAACTCTCGGTTTTGAATTGAGCAGCGAATTTGATTTTCCACTCTTAGCGTTAAGCAGTACGTTAAAAATTCAGTGCGCCAAAAAATCCGTCGCGATATTATTAGGTCCGGGTGTAAGTCAACTAAGACTCGGCGACAATAATTTGTAGTTGTAGTGCTGTGTAGTGTAGTTGAAAATCGATGTTCTGCCATGGAAGCTGAACACTGCATCACGTTTAAAAAAGAGGATTTATGAGGCCCTTAATGAGTTCAAAAATCCAAAAACAAATCGACCCTTCCGTTCAAATTATGTACAAAAAACAAACTGCGGAACCTTTAAATTTACTGTCAAAGGAAAAATAGAATGTGAACTGCCCTCGAAATCGCTCTAATCTTCGTTCATTTGTATGCGGGGCGACTTTGAAATAGTCACCTAATTAAAAAGAGTAGCCTTTGTGATGCAGATACGACGCCGACGCAATCAAAGCGCTGCTCACTCCACCAGAACCCTTCAAATAAATATCTGATCCTATAAGCCTTCAAGTGGCTCAGAGTTTCTTTTTGGTAGTCATTTTAATTAAGGGCCGAGTCCCAAATGAAGTCTTACAAATCAAAAGAGTATTTCGACATTTTGCACACGTTTCCATCAGCGATTATATTTTGAGGGGCCGCACTATGAATAGGGTCGGAATTGGAAATTTAGAAATTGGTTATCAGTCCCGACGTTCTCTGCCTTACTGACTGCAAGGGTTGTGAATGCAACTGTGTTGTGGGTAAATTAAATGAACTACGAGTAGGTCCATACATTGCACTTTAGGGCTTAGAGCTTAGTAATAACAGTAGTAAGGATCGATCAATCAGGTTAAGCTACTCTTGCCGCGGTTGGTCCAAGGGTGATCACTAGTAAGAGTCTGACAGACCCCTCTGCTCACTCCAGGGCGGAGCACATGAGTGCATCCCATCCACCCCGGTCGTCACGTCCCGTTAACGGGGCAGTTGGGAAGAATTGTTGCATCGACCCCGGCAGTGTCGACTTAGTCGTTTAACGGGGTGGATGGCACAGATCTATTCTCATCTACCCCGGTGTGTTTTTAAGTTCCTGTCAAGTTATGACTACCTGGTACTTCGAAGGCATAAGCGTTTTTTAGCTGACATTCCTATGTTTGGCAAGCTCCTACCCGGTTATGACAACCTGGTACTTCGAAGGCATATGGCGTGTTCTAGCTGACATATCAGGTTAGGTGAGCTCATACCAAGATATGATCACCTGGTACTTCAAAGACATAAAGCGTTTTCTAGTCGACTTACAAAATGTGAGCGAAAATGAAATTCCTATTTTTTTTTTGGTGAAATATTCCTGTGTTAATAGATATTCCGCGATTCAGGCCAGTAACATTTCTAACAAATCAAAAACGATGAAAATCGGTCCAGCAGTTCTGAGTTATTAGTGTTGTAACAAACCCGACTTCGTTTCATATCGATACCGGAAATTTCAATTGTCGTAAAGGACATTTTGCCGAAAATGAGTTATATATATATTTGGAATCAGCGTCGCAAGCTCTATCGATTGGTATATTTAAAAAAATTCTATCTTTAAAAAAAAGCCCCTTACGACCTGGCTTTCCAACACCTCTAGCGCGATTTTTTTTACTATTTGGTATGTATCGCAAAAATAATTTTCCATAGGGAAGCGTAGTCATGTTTTAATTTTTTAAGAGGTCGTAATCCTCATTTTTGCATTAAACTTTTTATACGACATTATAAACAATAATTATTATTACAAATCAAAAGGTCGTAAACATGTTATTTGATAATTGAAACCCTTACGACCAAATCTATTCTTTGTTTTAACTTACGTAATTAGGGCGTAAAGGACGTTTGTTTTATTTATTGCCCTTTACGACCTTAATTTTAACAAAAACACAATTAAAGTTTTTGTTTCGTTCTTATTACTGACGGCGTACAGAGGTCTGACGAGCACCATACTCAAAGAAACTCAAAGTCAGAAAAAAAAATCTATGTATCTGGTATACATACCTTTATAAAAGGTTAGTTACCTGCACGTAATAGTAACTCCAGTTTTTTTTTTTTGTATGGGAGAAAACACTTACAAGTTAATTTATTTGAAACTGAATGGAACTGAAGGGCTGGTGCTCATACGAGGTATTGTATCATACACGGCGATCAAGGTTACATCAAATTCATATATACCTTTCCGTGCCGCTTCGCATGTACCAAATTTTTGAATTTTCGATAGGTGATTTTTCAAATCTTTGACATGGTCAAACGAAGTTGACCATCGATTTACTTGTACTATCGTTAGTTAATAGCCAACTAATGACTTTTTTGATGAGAATAATTAAATACGTTATTGATCAAATACTTTTTTTTACAAAATTTCATAATCAGTCATAATTACGGTGATTAATATTTATAATTAAGATGATTAGTGACTGAAAACTGATGTTACTAAGTACCTCATTTGTTAATCACCGTGACTATGGCTGAGTTATAATGACACGCCCTTCCGCTCCGCTCAGAACGGGAGACGTCTTTTGATGATTTTCCAAACACAAAAAAAGACCTCTAACTTATTCATTTCCGCAGGAGTTCTTCCCATAATGGCTTTCCATAATAGAAGGCTGCAGGTCTTTAATCTCGTTTCCAATCGTAGCCTGTTCTTCAACTATGTTCAACTTGTTTTCGTTTGGAAACTTAAAATATATTGGTCTGCAGAAAATTGTGGAAGATGGTTCTGGATTCTCCCATATCACTTCTTCGCCACAAACTAAGCGCAGAGGCACAAACGAACATACAAAAATGCTAGAATCGTCATCCTCTGCCATAGTTTGCTTATACAAACTGCGCTGAAGCACCATCAAAACCCCACTTGCATATAAGTATATATTCTTTGCCATCCAGATTCAACACGTAGGAATTTTCCAAGTCTAGCCACAGTTTTGTTCAAAATAGCTTGGAGTTTTACTTTAACCCCTCTTCCGTGACTTCTATGGCATCTTTTGGCGGATAGCAGTTCTTCTTCGCTGCAAGGATAGCTGTGTAAGAAGGATACAATGGTATTCCTTCTTCTTTTGCACAAGATCTTAATGTTATATACTGCCACTTAGAAAGGTTCAATAAAGTAAAAATACCTAAAGCTTTATCAGCAGAATATATGGGCATACTTTTCTATGCCTTCAACAATTCCTTCATTTTTGTAGCTTCTTCGGGATGCTCCGAGACTAGTTTAATGATATCTGCTACTTTCTTATTTGTGCTTTTAAACCAGTTGCATGAGCAAGACTTTCATAGCTGTACGTTAGGAACTCTTCCACTCTTCTGCGGGCTTAGCTTCACAAATGGTTTTCTGGGACTCACAACTGATGTTGATATTCCAGCACTGCACGTTTCCGGTCCACAGGATGTTAATAAGAATATCTTAATAAAAATCAACACAACGTTATCTGATCCCAAACTAGGCAGAGCCTGTACTATGGTAACCAGACAACTGATAAACATACTTATATATTTCTAAATACATACATATTATAGATTAATTACACCCAGGCACAGAACAAATGATTGTGCTCATCACACAAACATTTGTCCTGTGTGGGAATCGCACCCACAACCTCAGTCTTAGCAGTGAGGGTCAGTAACCACTAGACTAACAGGCCAGTCAATGTAGCGAAGTCGGAACTGGAACATGGGTGCTGTTCTACTAACACTACAGAAGGGGTTATCTTTTCCCTCACGACCTCAGGCCTTTTCATGTCCTCTTGCAGCCATGTCTCATACTTTTTTTATGAACGTACGTCTCGTGCGATTACACGAGATCCATTTGTTCCTCAACAAGCACATATAAGTCTGACAGAATTGTTTCAATTCGTTCTTTTCATTTTCTGACAAATCAACTATATTCGCAAAAACTTCAAATAACATTTGAGGTTGTTAAAAACAACTGGTGTTTGCCAAAAACAGGAAAATGTCCAAATTGGTAACAAAATCTTCAATTTTTTATTTTTTTTCAGGATGTGAAATCATCAATTGACTTCTCCCGCTCTGGGCGGAGCGGGAGAAGTCAGACTGGGCGTGTCAGACTTTTACTGACTAAAACCCACCCGTGTTCCATCAGTTGCTCATGTGCCAGGGTCACGGTATCTCTTTCGAACAATCACGCGAAACAAAATCTTCCATCACAACACAATTATAAATAAAACGTAATAACATAAAACATTTTTTTTTAATTTTGAGTTCCTATTAGAACAATATTTTTTTCCTTTTTTTACTAAATATTTGAATAATAAATAAAAAATAATAAAAATACTTTTATTTCCCTTGGTTTTACTACCTATTGTAGGTATTTCTATTTAGAACTTTAGGATTTTTGTTCCTTTTACCCCCTTAGTTTCTGGTTTAAATGACTTGTACTACCCCTTGATGATCAAGATTAGGCTTTTACGACACATCTGACTTTATCATAACCAATTTTTCGTGGCTGTAAAGTACTTCAGTTAATTTTTTTCGGGCTGTAAAGGACTCTCATTTTCGTCAATAATTATGTTTGGTTTATTTTGTTAATTTTTATGGATAGAACACGAAAAAATAGTGAGGGTCTCTTTTGACATCATGAATATAGTACTTTATTTGAAAAAGATATTAGAAAAAAACAAATATATTTTTTGTTTTTTGGCTCTACTGAAAACTCGTGTTTTGTCCTTTACGACAATTGAAATTTCCGGTATCGATATTTATATGATAAAAACTGATTGAAACTTACAAACTCCTTTTTATTTTCAGTTCATATTTTATGTATATGAAATAATTTAATACTCCTATTCTCCCGTCTTTAAACACTACGGGGGCGTATGCTACTCAATCTGTGCTGTCCGCTTTGTTAAAAATACACTAGATGAGACTAGATCTGTGCCATCCACCCCGTTAAACGAAGGAGTCGGCACTACCGGGGTCGATGCAACAATTTTTCCCAACTGCCCCGTTAACGGGGCGGGACGACCGGGGTGGATGGGATACACTCGAGCACATCTATGAGGATTACCACCCCGACATGCAAAAAAAAATAGGTGTTTATACCAAGCTCCCTCCGTGCCTAGAAAAGCTCGTTGAGCCGTTGGGCCCGGCTGGCATTTGTATCAATCTTTGACAGTTGTTACGGGTTGCCAGAAGCACGAAAGTCTGATAACCAGTCTTACTAAAGGATATCATTTTACCTTTAGTGTGGGTTGTCGAGGTCAGATAGGCAGTCGCTTCTTCTTAAATACTGGTATTCGTTTAGATTGCAAGTCGACCCCAACATAGTTGGGAAGAAGCTGAGCAGATGATGATGATACATTTCATTATCCATTCCATTGCTCCTTTATGCTCAACTAGCTTCTGCCCGCGACTTCGTTCGCGTTAAATTTCTTATTCCCCCGACCCTTCCCGTCGCGTCGAATCGAAATTTTTCAATTCGGACCAGTAGTTCCTGAGATTAGCGCGTTCAATCAAACAAACAAACTCTTCAGCTTTATAATAGTAGTATCGATATAGTATAGATTAACCAAGACCTGACTTGAGGCAGCAAGAATCAAGATACCTAATTGTTTTAAATACTTGATCCTGTTCATGGGCTTTCAAAATCTGGGATGTGTCTGGCTGTATTGTGCGCTAGGCTTTATCGATTTGTAAGATCATTTCACAGTTTTTCGATAGGTAGGTACTATGGGAACCTGAAGTTTTTGTGTACCTGTATTGCACAGTAAAACACTTTTTTGGGGAATTTAGTTAATTATTCCTAGAATTCGTTCTATGAATTATATTTATAACTTCTTCCTTTGGCTTATCAACGCAGTCTCTCGGCTACTATTCAAGTCGTTTCTTTCCGAAACACAAAATCTATATTAAAATATTTGAATACTTATTCTAAATAAAATTGACAGTTCTGTTATGATTAAAGTTGCTTTATCCCATTTCATTCCGCAGGTGTCGTAAGAGGTGACAAAGGGACATATTAGAGAATGGGCAGCAGCGTTCTCAACGTATCTTACCACCATACTGCGATCGCCAATCCACTTGCCAAGCATGGCGATTATGGAAAACCCTCCCAAATTGGAGGAGACCTATGTCCAGCAGTGGACGTCTTTTGGCTGAAATGATGATGATGATAACCAGCCTGTACCTATAGCGTAAGTTTGTCTTTTGCAGACAACCTCTACAGTACAAATCATTATATAGTTTGAGTCTGATACATACCTACCTATTTCATTTCTCTTACAAACATTGTACCGTGTGGTGCCGGACGTAAAGAATAACACCACTCCCTTTCTTCCCGTGGGTGTCGTAAAAGGCGACTAAGGGACTTACAAGAGAATGGGCAGCAGCGTTCTCTATGCATTTTGCCACCATACTGCGATCGCCAACCCGCCTGCCAAGCGTGGCGATTATGGCAAAGCCCCCCAAATTGGGGGAGGCCTAAGTCCAACAGTGGACGTCTTACGGCTGAAACGACGACGACGACAAACATTATAGATAAGAGATCGCAGATCAAAAAAGAAAAAAAAACGTCACAAATATTCTTTCAATTCACTCTTTGATTAATTCATTTTTATGTAGCCGTAACCTAGTGTTATTTTAATTTCGGCTTTTTAATTCAATCGCGTGTCACAGGCATTTATAATTATAATTTATTACAATATAATAGTAGGTCTCGAAACATAAATAAATCATTAAAACAGTTACCGTTTCATGTTAACAAAACCTTGGAAATTGTTGAAAATTGAAAGAACTCACTCATTATGTAATTTTCAGTAATTATTTTAAATATTATTTACTTTAATTTGTGGATAGAGAGTGTTTTAACGTTTCATTTAGGTTTTAATAATAACGTGAATGAATGTCGAATAATATCTAATTACTAGCTTCTGCCCGCGACTTCGTCCGCGTCAAATTTTTGCTCCCCTGACCCTTCCCGTCGCATCGATTTGCCTGCTAGTTTTCGTCCATTTTTCGTTGCTGCTCGCTCCTTTTGAGTTATAGTGAGTCAACCTTAAAAGATAGACATATGCTCTCGCGGACTTTTATTTAGAACTTTTTAAGAGGAACAATTCCGTCATACATTATTTTTGCGTTACTTTAACCGTTTACGCAGCGCACGCAACGGAAACTCTTAAAAGGAATAAATTTTCCCCGTTTTTGCAACATTTTTCATTACTGCTCTGCTCCTCTTAGTTGTAGCGTGATGTTATATAGCCTATAGCCTCCCACAATAAATAGGCTACCCAACACAAAAAGAATTTTTCGATTCGGACCAGTAGTTTCTGAGATTAGCGCGTTCAATCAAACAAACAAACAAACAAACAGACTCTTCAGCTTTATAATATTATTATAGTATAGTATAGATTGATGATTGTGCTTCTGTCTGTGACCTCGACTGCGTGAAATTCTTTGTTATAATAAACTAGCTTCTGCCCGCGACTTCGTCCGCGTCAAATTTTTGCTCTCCTGACCCTGCCCGTCGCATTGATTTGCCTGCTAGTTTTCGTCCATTTTTCGTTGCTGCTCGCTCCTTTTGAGTTATAGTGAGTCAACCTCATAAGATAGACATATGCTCTCACGAATTTTTTTTTAGAACTTTTTAAAAGGAACAATTCCGTCATACATGATTTTTGCGTTACTTTAACCGTTTACGCAGCGCACGCAACGGAAACTCTCAAAAGGAATAAATTTTCCCCGTTTTTGCAACATTTTTCATTACTGCTCCGCTCCTCTTAGTTGTAGCGTAATGTTATATAGCCTATAGCCTCCCTCGATAAATAGGCTACTCAACATAAAAAAAATAATTTCAATTCGGATCAGTAGTTCCTGAGATTAGCGCGTTCAATCAAACAAACAAACAAACTCTTCAGCTTTATAATATTAATAATATAATAATATAAATATAAATATATAAAATAAAATATATAGTATATAGTATAGATATAGATATAATTGATGCGAGGCGGGCAACGCGATGCAATGCTATATAAATATATAGCATTGCATCGCATCAGCTGCGATGTTACTTCATTTTCTCTTAGCAGTCTTCTGACTGTTATTTTTTTAATTATATTTTGCTCGTTAGGGTCGTAGTGCGATGGTTAATAGCTTATAAACCTGCATTAAGAATTGGGCTAGTACCGTTAGGTACTAGCCCAATTCTATAATAAAAATATTATTCTATAATAAAAATATTATTTCAAATCACACTTGACGTTACTGAGATTACTACGCCCTACATACAAAACTTAAATTTTACCTCTTTATAATTTTAAGTATAGATCAATGAAACGATAAAACATGAAACGTTTTTATTTTCAGGAATTCATTATTTTGCGTGGTAAATATGTATTTGCTTTTCAATGTCAATCTTATATCAATATTTCTAATTAGAACGAAAATTATAGGTATGTACATACGTACACAGCTCAAAGTAACTCAAACAACAGGGTTTAGAGGTAAACGCCCTTATTACCTACATAAGCTTACCAAGGTAACTGTACGCGAAAAAAAATGTGGTCCAAAACTTAGACACTCGCAAACAGAGCAAGTTGTTACGATGACAGTTTCATGAGATGCTTGCCGAGCCCGCCGACGGTCATTTGCAAGCAGCCCGCCTCTCAAACTTACTGCCACAGACCACGTATACGCTGTTATTGCATTCTGCGATGCCTAACCGTCAGTTACCCACAAGGAATGGAGTTTGAGCAAGTAGTTCACTCGTCTAAGCGTTCCAGAACATGCCGAAGTCAATTGCTTTTTATTTTTTGTGAGTGTTGAAGGTAGCTTCTGACGTGTCATGAGTGCTCTCACGGATATCGAGTGCCCTTCTAGATTTATGTGAAATACTCGTAAAATATTTTGATTGATTTGATTTTTTTTTTATTGCAATTGTGTAAAGATATGGAGGTCACATCAATATCCTTAAAAGAGTGACTCGCCAAAGCCTATGATCAGAAGGTTGGTATTGCGATAGAGATCAGAACCTGAACGCAATTTTTCGGTCAAGTATTTTTTGACTTTCTTCTCATTCTTCTCATGGACCTCAGCAATTAATAGTACTTATGGATCTTCCTTCAATCACCAGGTTGTGGAAAAATATGGTTTTCGTATGTCGGAAAATATCCCGCGGGAATATACTACCGGGATTAAAAATACAGATTATAAACTATCTGTGTCCCAAACTCGTTCAGTCGTTTTAGCGTTATTGAGTAAGAAACATCTAAACATATAAGCATACAAAATTTCACATTTATAACATTACTAGGATAATCCAACAAAGATTTAACAACTAAGTAGATACATTTGTTCCTCCATTCCTAGTAAAGCCAGTGTGGCTTGGTCAAACAGAGAACGTTGTACTTTTCCGACCATTTCCGAGCATAGAGGGCGTGCTCGTCGACGAGCGCAACGCCCTCTGCCGGCTAATGAATAACATGCAAATGACGGTGTCTAATGAAAACCACACTCGCCTCTTTGCTGACTAAACTTTTCATATAGTTGGCGGTCACTGGCACGAAACTTATGATACAGCGAAAGATATGCTGAACATTCTTTTTTTAAACGATATTTGCATATATTGCTGAAGTTGGTAACCAAATTAGAATAAGATTTAAATTATGTACTAGGTAAAACTTTGCCCGAGTGTTACCAAGTATATAATTTAATTTTTATTTTTGCTTTAGTCAACATTAACCAGATTTATTCTTTCTCTGATTGTAGAAGAATTGTCGACATCGGCACCAATTGCCACAGAGAAAAAATAGAGTATAATCAAACGTTGTCAAATAGGAAGGCTACATAACATTCTCCTCGCTGTATAAAAAACCCTACGGTATCCTAGGATCCCCTTGGTAGATTACGGCACTCTCCCTCTCATAGAAAGGAGGTCTGTGTCCAAGCCGCGGGAACGTTATAGGTTATGACTATATTTGCAGCGAACATACATTACAGGATATTTGAAATACACATTTCTAGGTAAGTATTTCGATGTAAGAATGTTTGTAAGCATTCTAAATGCGTTCCTATATTTTTTTTTTACAAAAACATCAAATTTGCACTTAATAAAACATAATTTTAATAAAACGTTAACCTTATTAGTAAATGTTCAATTCCATTTTCAAAAAATAGAATGTTTTATCATAAATATTCTCCATGATTGCACATCACTACTATGCTCCGTTTACATACAGTCAAGTGCTGGCTGGCACAGGATGCTTGCTAACAATCAAGACGCTCCAGCAAGTGGGTTTGCGTGTAATCGGCTCAGGACATACAGCATTAGCATATCCATTGCGATATGTAAGCGAGCGTCCGCCAACACTGGCCGGGATCCTGGTCAATTGAATACTGTATTCATTATTAATTCGAGTTCCCACAGCTGTCTGTGGCGACGACTGGATGTAGGTAATCGGAACTAAGTGAATATCGGAAAATGTTTGTTACTTCTGATTTTGACGTGAATATTAAAAAGTAAGTGGTTGATTAAACAAAACTAACCTAGTAAGCAATTTAATTGTAGTTAGTCATTTTAATCGCCAAATTTGCCAATGTCACAATATTTGTGTATAGGTACGAAGTGTAATAAGTAAGTATATTTCGTAAACATTACGTAGAAGTCTTCAACTAAACTGCCCTGGATTACTCCTACAAACGGTTCTCTATTGTGTGACCTAACTTTTTTATCCATAATCTAAAGAGCCATAACTTTTTTTGTCCTAATCATCATTTGTCCGAATGATAACTTGCCCGAACTAAATGTCACATAATATCACATGCCAAACAATTGAAATCCCTAAATATAATATGCCCTAAATCCGTTTGTCATAAATATTACTATCAATAACATACAAAAGAGTTAAAACTGTTTTCCATAAAAGTTATAAGTTCTAAATTCAAATTATTTATGTTTATTTATCCTAATTAACTTTTTTAAAACAAAGTATTACGGAGTTCATTAAGAATTTAATTATTTTATCAAATTCAACTGATACAATACATAAATAGTAAAGATACAAAAGCATTATGGTATTTATCAAGGCCTGGCATGGCGCTGCATGTATTATCACTCAATAAATACAATATCACTCAATAAAACAGGTGATTGTGAACAAGTGATTTTATTTCCCTCTAAGAAACATACAAACAAACATACACCATGCATGCAGCATGCATGCACGCAAGCAACATGCAATCGAGCATGCAAGCAAGCATGCATCATGTAGCATGCAAGCAAGCATGCAGCATGCAAGCGAGCATGCATGCAAGCAGGCAAGCAGCATGCAACCGAGCATGCAAGCAAGCATGTAGTATGCAAGCGAGCATGCATCATGCAGCAGGCATGGTTTCTGTCACGACTCCGGCACTGCGGGGTTTAGGCGGTCCCACGCGAGCTTATCGCCACAGACGGTTTAACGATCACCACCGCACCTTGGTCTTGCTGGCCGGCTTCGCCGGCCAGTCTCAGCAGCGGCGGCGAGCGTTAAACCCACCTGCTCCTCAGCTCGCAGGCCGCCTCGCCCCTCCGCGCTTACGCGATTTTAAATTACACTCTAGGGGTAGGGTAGACAAGACTACGTGGAGTCGGATTTACAGCGATTCGTTTCTGTCGCTAAAACCTAACTTGTAGCATTTTTTTACTACTAACGATTTTATTATAAATGAACATTCGGCATAATACAATTTATTTAATACAATACTTAGGACATATGACTTTATAACATGCAAAATTAGGAGATTTAATGATTATAGTTTTTGATATTATGACAGAATAATTTTACAAGCAATTATGTAAAACAAAATTTCGACTTTTTGAATATTATGGTTACTGCCGTTTATGGCTAACGTGTTATGGATAATGATTTTCGGACAAAGAATTTTAGGAGAAGAAAGGGAGTACCCCTACAAACACTAGGCCCGTCCCAACAAAAGGCTGTCCATTTCCCAACTATGTTAGGGTCGGCGTCCAGTCTAGCCGGTTGCAGCAGAATATATTAGTTTAATACTCGAAATCAATATCTATACGATACCACTTGATAAGACTGCTTGTCAGACTTTCGGGCTCCTGCCAGGGTCGCGAGTTGTTCGAAAGAGACGCCGTGGCCCTGGCATATGGGCAACTGAACGAACACGGGTGGGTTTTAGTCAGTAAAAGTCTGACATGCCCTTCCGCTCTACCCAGAGCGGGAGTCGTTTGACGATTTCCCACCCACAACAAAAGAAAGACTTTCGGGCTTCTCACGACCCGTAACGAGTGTCAAAGATCTACGAAGGACAGCTGGGACCCACACTGATTAACGTGCGAGGCATGGAGGTGTCGTGGTATGTGAATGACAGGCCTGTTGGTCTAGTGGTTAGTGACCCTGACTGCTATGCCGGAGGTCATGGGTTCGATTCCCACCCAGGACAAATGTTTGTATGATGAGCACGATCATTTGTTCTGTGTCTGGGTGTAATTTATCTATAGTATGTATGTATTTAGAAATATATAAGTATGTTTATCAGTTGTCTAGTACCCATAACACAAGCTCTGCTTAGCTTGGGACTAGATGGCGTTGTGTGATAGTTGTGGAATATTATTATTATTTGTTGGTATACATTTTTGTATCTCGACACCGATGTGCCGGTTTTATAGGATAACACGGGCCGAAGCCAAGTGCTAACCTAAGTAGTAGGTGATAACCTATTACGGTGTGATGATATGTTTAGACTTTGTGATATTGATGATGTTTGTGGATGTGATGTTTGTGAGTCATTGTCGTTCTGTAGGAATTTTTGGACTATTCTACAAGTATTCAGAATAGCAGCTTTCTGCAGAGTTTGATAGGTGGAAGGAGACAAGTCTAGCGTTTTTAATGACTGGTGCAGTTGTTTGGGAATGACACCCGTAGTTGAGAGCACCACGGGGATTATAGCAACGTTCCCTAATCTCCACATTCGGCTTATTTCTATTTTTAAGTCTGTATATTTCGACAACTTTTCTGCTATAGTGTTTTGTAGGTTGTGTGTGTTTGGTACTGCTATGTCAATAATTTGCGCGGTTTTATTAATTTTATATAATAAAGTTATGTCTGGCCTATTGTAATGTGTTGTTCTGTCTGTGAGGATGGCTCGATCAAAGTATAGATTGTGTGTTGTGTTTTCAAGAACGATTTCAGGGTTATATTTATAGTAAGGTACTGGGGGTGTAGTTATTAATTTATATTTGATAGCAAGTTTTTGATGTATTACGTTAGCTATTTGATCGTGCCTGTGTTAATGTTCAGTCTGAACAATTGCCCTACATGCTCCAGTAATATGTTGTATAGTTTCGGAAGAACTATGACATCGCCTGCAAATATCTGTTGAAATAACAGCCGTACAATTCGCCGTCTACTTCTACAAAATACAAGCAGAAAATCTGATCAAGGGTTGAAAGACAAAGAAACACCTACCTATATATATAATATGTAAGCAATTTATACACTGAAAATATATTGGATTCGCCACTCGTACATACATAGGTATAGTAGATTTACGTGACAGAAGTACCTCTGTTTTATATCGAAGATAAAGTCCTTTAGATCCGATTGAAGGCGAGACGTCGAGACCCCGATTCAATTGTTGTTTGGAACTTCACAATATGGGAAATTGACAATATGCTCTCTTGGAAGGGACCTGTTGCGATCCAACTTTATCAAACGCTTTTATTCATCTCCGAGTAACTATGTTTACTGAGGAACTTTATTACGCTTGACGTAATATCAAATATCTTTTAAAGTTGTCCTTACCTACCGTCTGTTGGTTGAAACCGAAATTCACAGCGTGTTATAAGATTTTATAGTACAGTGTGATCCAAACCCGTAATTACCTAAGTTACGCAGTTCTGTGACTTAAGCAATCCATGTTTACTCGGAAAGTGTGACCAAAGTATGGGTTTAGGTCACACTTATAGTACGTATAGTACTGTAATATTCTGAGCTATAAGCGAGGCTGGTAAGAGAACATCCGTTGTCTGCGTGAATGTGCGTATAAAATCAAAACAAGCAGTGGTCTAGAAAAAAAAAAGCGTTTAATTGTTTAAATAAATTGTTGTACAACAAAAGAAACACGTATTTACACAAGTTAAAGGCATTATTATGCCATTTTCAATTCAAAATAAAAAGAAAAAACCACTCTGGTGTTAATTTACGAATAAAAAACATTTGAAAATGGAAATGACAATTTGAGAGATGGAAGCATTCAGTTTTGGAACATCAAAGTGCGACGAAGTGTGAGGAGTGTGTGGTGAGCTATTGTGTGTCTCAAGATTACAACAAAATTCAACAAATGGGTATTAACTGCTCGCTGTACTCTTCTGAATCCCTGCAGCGAATGTGTGTAAGTATTATCATTTTCATATGTTTTCTATTATTATGTAAATATTTTAATGCAGTTTTAAAGGAATTGTTAATTAACAAGATAAGTATAATTCAGTATTTTTTTACAAGTAAATACTTACAGACACAAAATTTAAAACGCCACGATCAAACGAATATGTATTTAATTTAAATGTTTCTAAACCAAAAATCTTCAATGACATAATTCGAGTTTTTGACTGGGCATCACAGTATTTCCGTTGTTGATTAAATTGCTCATAACATTAGCCACTAGTACTGAAGATTTTAATACAAAGGCATGTTCTACATTCACTCGCTTCAGCGTAACGTGCGGTACGAGCTTTTTTAAATCTTCTATATGATGCATCGGTACCCATGCGTCTTCTTCACTGTATAATACATTAGTCATATGCTTTAGTTTGTTAATAGCTACGGTATTTAGCTCGTGTATTCTGTCCATTACCTCATAAGCTAACAACATTGACTTTTCCTGCAGCATCGGATTAAGATATATCGTCACCCGCTTAACATAACTCATTGGCAATGAATTCAAATATAAATAAATTTTAATGGCAAGCATTCTAATTGTTGGGACTAACTGAATAATAAACAAGAATAAAAGTATAATTCTATGTAGGTATCTCACGAAATTGTTCACGAGTTTGCCATTTTTGGTAGCTGAGAACTTTTGTAGCGTTGGAAATAATAAGTTTACTGAAGAGATTCTTTCTGTTAAGTGTTCGTTCTTGTGGAGAAGTTCCGTCAGCATCCAGGCTCCGATAGAATGCCCAATGAGGTGTAGTTTCGTATTTTTATCAAAGTAATTATTAAGAAGGTCCAGTTTGTGTTCTATTTGACCTTCTGTGTTGTATAAGGTCCATATTCTTGGATATTTTTCATTTGCATTTTCGATGTCGTCGTGGCCAGCATGACCTGAAAAATGCGAATACAAAATTTTCAATGATTGTGCGTGTAGCCTCTTCATTGAGAGCGGGATTTTAGGGCAGTTTTTGGTGAGTAGTGGTGGCCCAGTGGTATTGGCCCCGACTTACCAATTGTAGTTGGTGGGTTCGAATCAAAAACGAAGGAAGGAAAACAACGTGAGGAAACCTGCATGTCCTAGAACCAAAAATTCGAAGACATGTGACATCTACCAACCCGCACTGGGCCCGCGGGTTAGACTACGGCCCACTCCCTCTCAAAGACAGGGGACTTGCGTCCCAGCAGTGAGACAAATATAGATTACTAGCTTCTGCCCGCGACTTCGTCCGCGTTAAATTTCTTGTTCCCACGACACTTCCCGTCGCGTCGAATTGCCTACCCGTACGATTTTCCCCGTTTTTGCAACATTTTACATTACTGCTCCGCTCCTCTTGGTTGTAGCGTGATGTTACATAGCCTATAGCCTTCCTCAATAAATAGGCTACTCAACACAAAAATAATTTTTCAATTCGGACGAGTAGTTTCTGAGATTAGCGCGTTCAATCAAACAAACAAATAAACAAACTCTTCAGCTTTATAATATTAGTATAGATTATAGTATATAGATGTGTATGTTTCAGATGGATATTAGTGCATTCTAACGGGCTAGTGTTATATAACTACAGTTTTAGTAAATACTGGTCTTCTTCATCTTTGGTATAAAAAAAGTCGTATTTCGTATTTGTACGCTAAGATCTTTTAAACTCCGCAACGGATTTTAATGCGGTTTTCATCAATAGACAGAGTGATTCAAGAAGAAGGTGTATATGTTACGGTGTGTGTATGTTATGTACGAAGCTGCTGGAAAAGCTACTATCAATCAATCAATCAATCTACTGTAGTACAAGTCCATATATAGAAGGTGTATCTATTCATACACGAAATATTTTAAGGGGTACACCTGTAGGTGGTAAAGAAGCTATGGAAGCAAAAAGAAATTTTTTATCTAAACGTTTTTGAATTTTCGTAATTATTGTAATTTTAAAACTACTTGAGACGTTTTGCATAGAACCTTTACTCCAAATTCTATGAATGGCCCGCCTGACGCTGCGAGGGTGACGACCGGACGGCACGAGCATGGCCGCGGTGTCTCGGGCCGTAAAAAATAAGAAGGAGCCAGTATTTCTTATGTGCGTCAAATAATTTATAAATATTAAATTTAAAAAAAAAAAACCCTTCGAATATTTTTTTTTTCGTTGCTACTTTACCACCTACAGGTGTACCTCTTAAAATATTTCGTGTATGACTAGATACACCTTATATGTATCTACTATAGTATAAGTAATGTTTAATAACTAGTCCTGTTTAACAATGGTAGTACGTAGGGTTGCCAGGCGTCCGGATAAAGCCGGACACAGTCAGGCTTTTTGGTTGTGTATCCGGCCAAATTAGACGGTGTCCGGCCTGTCCGGCTTTTTGTTAGGCTTTTCATAATTGATCATTTTTGCCTTGGTTTCCACTCCACCCGCCTCACCTTGTGTCGCTAACGCAAGCGAGCGAACTAGCACTGTCTTCCCCGCCTTATTAAATATACTACTCAATTTTAAAGGTTTGCTTTTAAAGCATGTCTGCCAATCAAAAATATTAATTAGTTTATGTTACTTATTTATTTTAACGTTATTTCATTAGTATTTTGTTTAATTTTGTTTTAAGATTAAATAATTAAAGATGTCAGACCTTTTTACCCAAATGTCCGGCTAAACTGACTGGTCTGTCCGGTTTTTCAGTTTTAAGACCTGGCAACCCTAGTAGTACGTATAGTCACACTATACATTGAATAAGGTTAAATAGTTGTAAGACGTTAAATTAAATAGATAATAATAAATAACTTCGACAACAAGGCAAAAGCGTTACCTATGTAGAGATCTAAGGTGATCATCCTATAGTTTCTGCCTACCTATGGGGAGAATGTGTGAGTTTAAATATCTATGTTTATATGTAAATAACATCGTATTACTTTACACATCACTTGACCTAAATACTCGTATATTGCAATTCGATTACTTTTAATTTGATTACGATTCGATTTCGATTACTCGTCAATTTATTAAGACAGCACTTTCCACTGCACAAGTGGCCAGCAAAATCCCGAAACATATTGGTTTCCCAACTAAAAGAGGCTACAAATAATGTCTGGATAAAAATCGCTTACCGACTACACAGACGGGTAGTTGAGTACAACGATGCAATTGCTCAGCAAACTCTCTGTAGAACTCAGGTATTCCCGGGCTCCCAGTTATAACAACAATCACCTCGGAACTGCACTTGAATGGATCACCGAACGTTATTAAACGAGTTTCTACTTTATTTAGACGCTTAGTAGTGTACATTTTGCTTTGTATTTTTGATGACGTGTTATATAATATTCGCGCGGACCGTGTTTACTGTGTCAGTTCGCGACACTCAACTGATTGTAATGCAATCATTATGTATTGAAATCTGCATGGTCACTAGACTGAGACTATAGTGCGACCTGCGAGAAGCTCGCGGGTAAGGACGAAGGGCGATCGACTCGTTTTTTTTTCTTATGAATGTCATAATAATTGTCATATGTGTCGTGAGGAAAGTATTGAGTACGAATGTCGTTTAAAAACGACGAAACGATGGATGTGTGAATGGTATGGATAGAAAGAGGGTGACTACCGAGATGACGACTAATAGAGAAGTGTGGGAGAAGAAGACTAGTTACGGCGACCCTAATTAAATTGGGATAAGGGGAGAAGAGAATGAAGAATTGTATTGCATAATCTAAAGAGTTTCTGTGAAAAAAAAAAACAAAAAATAGTCGTGCTCTTTAATTTTCAATTAAACTTTTTTCTTGTTTTATGCAATTAAGGTTATACACCTACGGGACAACGGGCACGATGAGACGGTGCGTCGTGATATTGGTAGAACATTTACATGAACTTTTCAGAGAAATTGTTCTATGTGTATTGTTCGCGTTGCACCTGTCTGTGGGAGCCTTAGAGCATTTACAAACAAGACATAATAGGACGGGTTACTGAGCAATATAAGTCGTTTTCAATATTAGCCCTTCATTTTCAGGTTCAAACTCCCTATCGCTTATGTGGAATAATGCGAGATTTTTTCATAACACCAATCGCTGAAACATCCTTTATATTAATAGAGCTAACAGCAAATTTTTTTTTTTTTTACATTATGTTTTACCTGTTTTACGTAGGTAATCGAATTTCTTATCCTTGACAGACAAGTTTTTTGATATAAGCAATGATTCAAAAATTTACAAGGTCCATCTCAAACCAAATATTCTTGTTTACTTTCATGAATTCCTTTTAGGTACAGAACCCGTAGTGAGAGCGAATGTATTCATAATGAAACTCTCTATGTACTTTAGTGATGTGGCCATCCCATTTCAATGAATGAAATGAACGAATGAGGTGAAGTAAATAAGAAATAACCACAGTTTAAACACAGACTATATCACTATACTGTATATTATTAACCTAAAGACGAAATTGCGGCCCTAAACAAAAATGAAATATATTACGAGCGAATACGGTCCGTTTATCATACAGTGAAATCCACTCAGTGAATATAAAACAGGCTTTATAGTCATACAAATATGGTTTGTTTTACATTGTTGATTTTTTGTTAAGGTGAGTGACACCATCGCGTATGGTAATAGAGGGTTGTGTGATTTGCGCTCATGAGATTCAATTTCACGCACCTGTTTGATTGACGGGGACATTATGCAGGTGTTCAGCCCTCCACATAATTTACTATTTTATCATTTCTCGGGATGTCGTTTGTTTCGCCAAGAGAATTATATTTAATGCTTAATATTACTGCGAAGAAAAATTTTTAGTTGTATTTTTACTAGGGATGGGCGACTATTCGAATTATATTTTGTATTCGGAATATTTTGCAGGTTTACCGAATATTTGTATTCGGCCGATCACTCGGGAAAGATGCCGAATATTCTACAGAGTAAATTTGTAAGTATTTATAAGTACAAGTGGGGTCATTTAACATAAACAATAATTAATTATTGCCAACACAAGGGCAAGATGTATAACGAACTGGACTACTTTGCAATAACAGCCCTCCGCGTCCGGGGATCTACTCTTCAACGCGCTTGACAAGGACAGACTTGAATGTTTGAGATCCATAATAAAAGAGCGCCAAATCCTGCCGAATATTTGGTTCGGTAAACTTTAAACCGAACATTCAGCCGATTATTCGTATTCGGTAAAACCCAAATAGTCGGCCCATCACTAATTTTATACGGAAAAAAGCTGAGAGTGTGAAGCTTATCAGGCCTTGCAAATTGCTGGAGTCAACTAAGGAGGTAGGGCGCCGTTTTGACTTTATCACGTCCGACATTATTTAGCTAAATCGAGGAGTTTTCACCCGCGGGACTTTGTCGAGTTTTCTGCGAGTTTTCCTCGTAGGTACGCTTTGATATAAGGATGCCATCGGCTTGGGACTGGCTGTATACATTGTTTTCCTTTTTTAATGATAAAATACAATGCATAAAGTCAAAAATAGTATTTTGCCATTGTATAAACTATGAATTCTGTAGTTAGGAAATTGCTGTAGTATCTACGTACTAGCTATTGGTCTCAGCTTCACCCGCGTTAACATACATAACGAAATTATTCCACGGGAACATACTACAGCGATAAAACAGTACCTATCCTATATCCTAACCCAGCCAAGTAATTGCATAACAGCCTAACAGTGTAGAAATGGCTTTAATTTTGACAATTCAACAACATACGAGTACATTGCGATATTTACGTTGTTGAGCTGACAAATTTTACGCACATATGAAGCAATGCATTAAATAGTTATTACCTCCAAAATGATTCAGAGTGAATAGTAATGAATAGTGTGTTTCGCAATAAAGGTCCACGGATTTCGATGAAATTTGGCACGCAGGTAGACCATGGCACCTGCGTGCCAAATTTCATCGAAATCCGTTCAACCATAAAAGCGTGCAAGGTAACAGACAGACAGACAAAGATACTTTCGCATTTATAATATTGTGTGGTTAAATATTTAAATAATATAATTTATAGTATGGATTATTTGTCCGTATTTATGCAAAATGGAACCACACGACAAATTTAGGTTTTTACTTTTTTTGAAGAATACTAATTTAAAAGTGTCCGTATTTATACAAAAAGGAACCACCCAGCAAACACGCATTTCTGAGATATCAAAGGATTTACAAAAACATAGATAGATCACTTTCAGTCAGTGGTGGCTCAGTGGTAACGACTCTGGGACGACGACCAGTGGGACTTACGAGTTTTAGGTTCGAACCTAGACAGGCGCTTTACTTTGTGTACATTATTTCATCATTATCTACTGCTTTCCAAACGGTGAAGGAAAACATAAACCGGCATGTCCTGGATCTAAAAATTCGAAGACATATGACATCTACCAACCCGCACTGGGCCCGAGTGGTAGATAACAGTCCATTCCTTCTCACCAAGAGGAGGCTTGTGTCCAGCAGTGGGAACATTATCGGCTGATTAAGATGAAGATAACCATCATCATCATCATCATTTCAGCCGTAATACGTCCACTGCTGGACATAGGCCTCCCGCAATTTGGGGGGCATTGCCATAATCGCCACGCTTGGCAGGCGGATTGGCGATCGCAGTATGGTGGTAAAATGCATAGAGAACGCTGCTGCCCATTCTCTAGTAAGTCCCGTAGGCGACTATGGGACTTACTACAGTACACCCACGGGAAGAAATGGGGTGATGCTATTCTTTACGTCCGGCACCACACGGTACAAAGGGGTTTTATTGCCTGTAATGTCCCGGCTATCGGGCTAAGGCCACTTGTCAGAGAAGGAATGAGCTTGATCACCACGCTGGCTCAGTGCGGGTTGGCGATTTCAGACCGAAGTCCAGGGTTTCCTCAAGATGTTTCCCTTCACCGTCAGTCGGTGGTGTCTAAGAGTAAATACCAACTTAGAAAGTACATATAACTTTGAAAAAGTCACATTGGTACTTGCTGGGTTTGAACTCGCATCTTGGGGCGTAAGATGCGGTTCAGATAAGAAATGGGCCACCACGACATATTGAATTAATGGGACACCATAGATGAAGATAATAGATTATATTTATTCAACTGCCTAACAGCATCCACTAAAATTACTGAGTTGGCTTATTAGCAGAACCAAAACATAATAATTAAGTACTTATATCAGTATCAGCAAAAACACCAGCAATCTATTTAACAGACATTAAAAATCTAGTACAATAACCTATTAAAACAAACTCAACAATGTCATTATTATTCAACGCTGTAGCCTATTTATCACGCACGATAGTTAGCATAGCTTACTGCGAATTAAAACTAAATTCAAAGTAAATTTATAATCCTACTTATATATTACATTGTTATAAAACAAAGTCCTCACGCCGGGTCTGTCTGTCTGCCTGTATGATCTCAAAAACTACTGAACGGATTCTCGGATGATTGTTCAAGATGACTAGGAACTTAACTGGCGCTTGACACTTATCATCATCATCATCATTTCATCCGAAAGACGTCCACTGCTGGACATAGGCCTCCCCCAAGCATCGCCACTTCGACCACACACACTTCGTGAAAGTATATTTTTATGTACAGATGTTTGTTACTGAATCATCCAAAAACGGCTGAATGGATTGGAATGAAATTTGGCATACAGTTAGTTTATAACCTGGATAAATACATAGAATACTTTTTGTCTCGGTAGAAAGTTTCCATGGCATCATTTCCAACTTTCACGCTAGCGAAACCGCGGGTAAAAACCAGTGAAAAATATTAATTCTCTGATATTATTTAAGATGTAGTAAAATTATTCGTATAATCCATGTCTGAGAACTCTCAAGTTGAATAAGTCTGTTTTATAAATCAGCAGCTTACGTTTTTAGGGTTCCTTTGTTGAGCAATTTGCAAAACAATTAATTTCTCTGACTTAAAATACTAACACTATTATACACTTATCACTTACCACCATACATTTACTACCACAGTAGAACTATATTCTTTCATATTAATTTCATGATATTTTTTACGAATACTTATCGGTTTAGAAGGGCTTGAGGTTAAGTAACAACAGCTGTTCTTTGTGTTGCCAAATGACGGACGTAAGAATAACACCATCCTATATCTTCTCATGGGTGTCGTAAAAGCTAAGGGAGTGACCAAAGAATGGGCAGTAGCGTTCTATATCCATTTTACCACCATACAGCGATCGCCAACGTGCTTGCAATGCGTGATGATAATGGCAAACTCCCTCCCTTTGAGGAAGGGCTATGTTCAACAGTAGACGTTTTTAGGCTGAAGTGATGATGATGATGATGAATAACAACACACACGTCTTTCGATCAGGTTAAGCTACGCTTACTGTGGTTGGTCCATGTATAGAAGACCGTATTTCTATACCAAGACCCCTCCGCTGCGGCGGCGACCTCTCGCGTCCGGCCCTGGTGCGAGCCATGGTACGGAGCGAGAGGGAATGGGAAGCCGTCACCTCCTTCTGCGAAGCAGTAATGCTCGCGAAAGAGGAGGCGGGGCGCGTGAGGGAGTGGCAGTCTCTGCGCCCTCACGCCCCTAGCCGCCGCAGGAGGAGACGCCCCGGGCGTCGGGAGTCGATTGCGGACTCCCGGCCACCGTAGGCGCGAGCTTGCGGGTGGCGAGCAAGGGGTAGCTCGCCGCCCGGTAAGGACCAGGCTCGGGTCGACGGCGCGCAGTGTTCCACGCGCGCCTCAAAGAGATGTCAGCAGCAGTGTAGGGGTCTACTAGGACCGATGCCTGCCGGGGTCGCGTGATTGTTCGAAAGAGATACCGTGCTCCTGGCACATGGGCAACTGAAGGAACATGGGTGGGTTTTAGTCAGTAAAAGTCTGACACGCCCTCCCGCTCCGCCCAGAGCGGGAGAAGTCATTTCCCCTTTTAGCAAAAAAGAGGACTCTCAGATTCCCACAGGCATAGTAGCTCTGCGACAGTGCGACACAATTCTAGGTGAAGAATTTTCTTTGAAATTTTCATAGCGTGTCCAGTCGTTCTATCCATCTATGAGTATCTTAGCTTTTTCTTTGTGTTCGGTGCATTTTTGTGAAAAATGCATCATTTAGATGAAAAATGCATCTAAATAGCCTGTGTGTCGTGTGTTTTTACATCTTAAAGGGGTAAAAATAAAATTCTGAATAAATTTTTCCAAACTTTTTTATTACATACTTAATATCGTTTGGCAAAAAGGAAGTATATATGTTTTATTTATATAATACAATCTTAAAAATTAAGTTTTTAATACTTTTTGGTACTTATACAATTTAAGGTGACGAAGTGACTTCACGGAGTGAGGTCACGAAGACCCCTCCGCTCTTTGAAAGCACGTTAAGCCGTTGGTCACGGTTGACATTTGTGGATCTTTGATTCATTACGGGTCGTCAGAAGCCCAAAAGTCTGACAACGAGTCTTACAAAGGGGTATTGTATTACCCTGTAGCTGGGTCGTGGAGGTCAAATATGCAGTCGCTTCATGTAAAGTACTCGGTAATCAGCTGCATCCGGTCAGACTTGAAGCCGACCCCAACATAGTTGGGTACAGGCAAAGCAGATTGTTTTTAGTTATCGATGCCATGTTCCCTAAATTAATTATGTTGTCTACGGAACACTATTGTAGCCAACGGATTCACAATTTGTATGATTTTGTAACTACATTTTGCGGACATCATGATTTTTAACGAAATTCTCGCATTTCATAACAAAAGAAGTATGTAATAAGTACAAACGATTCTGCTAAGTTTATCATTATTTCTTTAAAAGAACTTGTCAACAAATTTTGTTTAATTTGCTAGACTGATCGAGGTTCCTGATTATGTAATGAACCTAATAAGCTGCTGATTAATTGAATAATTGTGGTTATGTTTATTTTATTCATGACGAGACATGTCACTTTTTGATGAGACTGGTATAAATTACAAACACTAATACCTCATTATCATCTGCCTAGCCTGTTTCCAACTGTGTTGGAGACAGCTTCCAGTCTAACCGGATGCGGTTGAGTACTAGTATTTTATATGGAGAGCCTGCTAGTAGTCACTGGGTTACACGATACCCCTTGGTAAGACTGCTTGTTAGACCTTTTGCTTTCTGACGAACCGTGACGACTGTGTATGATCCACGGATGGCACCCGGGACGAACGGCTTAGCGTGCATTCCGAGGCACGTAGGGTCTTGGTATGTAAAGATCACCAGTCATCAAGATCATCAGTCACCCAGCCATGGGCCAACCGGAACAAGTGTAGTTTAAACTGATTGATCAAGTCGTGCGGCTGTTATTACTTAACCACAAAACCTCTCTAATTTACTATGCTATATTTACTATGCTATACTATATATACTATAATATTATAAAGCTGAAGAGTTTGTTTGTTTGTTTGTTTGATTGAACGCGCTAATCTCAGGAACTACTGATCCGAATTGAAAAATTATTTTTGTGTTAGGTAGCCTATTTATCGAGAAAGGCTATAGGCTACATAACATCACGCTACAACCAAGAGGAGCATTGCAGTAATGAAAAATGTTGCAAAAACGGGGAAAATCACACGGGTAGGCGAATCGACGCGACGGGAAGGGTCGGGGGAATAAGTTTAACGCGGACGAAGTCGCGGGTAGAAGCTAGTACCCAATAAATTCGTAGGAGTACCTATGTATGTCATCATCATCATCATCTGCCCAGCCTTTTCCCAACTTCGGTGGGGTCGGCTTCCAGTCTAACCGTATGCGGCTGACTACCACTATTTTATATGGGTCGACTGCCTATCTGAACTGTAGTTACTGGGTAATACGATACCCTGTGCTAACACTGGTTGACAGACTTTCAGCCTTCTACCCGTAACGACTGTAAAATATCCACGGTTGGCAGCGGGGACCAACAGCTCAACATCATTTCCGAGGCACGGAGGGGTCTTATTATAGAGGTGGTCAACAATCCACAAACCAACCGGTGCAAGCGTAAATAATAATAATATCTTAGGACAACCCACACACCGTTTTTTTTTTTTTTTTTTTCAGAATGGGAAATCATCAAATGACTTCTCCCGCTCTGGGCGGAGCGGGAGGGCGTGTCAGACTTTTACTGACTAAAACCCACCCGTGTTCCATCAGTTGCCCATGTGCCAGGGTCACGGTATCTCTTTCGAACTATCACGCAACCCCGGCAGGCATCGGTCTTAGTAGACCCCTTCAGTTCTGCTGACATCTCTTTGAGGCGATAAGTAACCCGCCTATACAACAAAATAATAATAAGGTCTTTACCTATGAAAATGCCATTTTGTATGAAAAAAATTAAACGAATTTTTTTCATGTATTTTTTATTTGTATTAATCGAAATAATCACCCGTGCAATCAATGCATCTTTGCCAACGCAGTGGCAGTTTATTGATGCCCTTCTTAAAAAAATCTGCTGGACGGGAGGCAACAAATTCTTCAAAGGCATTTTGTACTGCCTCTCGGGTATTGAATTTTTTTCCCGCCAAGAAGTTATCCAAATTCTGGAAAAAGTAGTAGTCTGTAGGCGCAAGGTCTGGTGAGTAGGGTGGATGACGGAGAGCTTCCAACCCCAGTTCTTGCAACTTGGAGACCGTCTGCTGTGCAGTATGAGGTCGCGCGTTGTCGTGCAGGAGCAGCGGAGACGAGCGATTGACCAATGCTGGTTGGAGATGTGCCAGCTTCTCCATCATTGTTCTTCACAGTACACATCTGCAGTAATGCTCACTCCGTTTGGTAAGAAGCTGTGATGAATCACACCGGCGCTAGACCACCAAACAGTGACCATCACTTTTCTAGGGGTAAGTTTTCGTTTAGGGCATTGTTTAGGTGCTGAACCAGGATCCAACCAACTTGCTGAGCGCTTGAAGTTATCAAACAGAATCCATTTTTCATTGCAGGTAACAATGCGCTTCAAAATTCCTTCATGTGTGTGTCTGTTGAGCAGTGCAAGGCACGTCTCGATGCGTACTTCGCGCTGGCGATCATTGAGTTCGTGGGGCACCCATTTGTCAAGCTTTTTTACCTTGCCAATTTGACGCAAATGGACCAATATTGTTTTAACGCTAACGTCGAAAGCTGCTGCTAATTCAGCCGTAGATTGTGTATCATCAGCTTCCACAATCCCCTTTAATTCGTCATTGTCGACCAAAGTCTTCGGACGACCGCGAGGTTAATTTTTCAGGTCGAAATTTCCAGAACGGAAGCGAGCAAACCAATAACAGGTGGTGCGTTGGTTTGTAGTGTTAGCTTCATAAACGTGGTTGATGTTGCGTGCCGCTTGTGCCGCGTTGCTGCCACGACGATACTCATATTCCATAATTACTCGATTTTTTTACGTATCCATGATGACGAAAAAGATTGAAATGCTATGAAAATGTAACACTAATCAATAAACAAATGACTACTTTTGGAAAGGGAATTCCATGTTTTTAAAATAAAATTAATTTGAAATTAGAATTCTTAGACAAACAAAAATTATTTTGATTTGAAATGGCCAGTACTGCAGAACGGCAATTTCATAGGTAAAGACCTCTTAAGTAAAGAATATCTTAGGCAGAGCCTGTACTATGGCAACCAGACAACTGATAAATATACTCATATATTTCTAAATACATACTTTAAATAGATAAATTGCACCCAGACACAGTGTAAATTAACTTGTCCGATCGAACTGCGCGGCTGTATAGCTGCAAACCCCTCTAATATACCAAATACATTCGTAGTAGTACCTATGCATGTATCAGATATATAAATTTGAAAAAATGTGTAGTCAGTAACAATTTTTTTTTCAAATACCATTCGCTCAAACACAACATCACGCTTATAATCTCCGAAGGGCTAGACAGAAGTGTACCTAATAGTATTTTTTTTTTGTATCGGAAATCATCAAATGACTTTTCCCGCCCTGGGCGGAGCGGGAGGGCATGTCAGACTTTTACTGACTAAAACCCACCCGTGTTCCTTCATTTGCCCATGTGAAAGGGTCACGGTATCTCTTTCGAAAAATCACGCGACCCCGGCAGGCATCGGTCCTAGCAGATCCCTTCAACCTAATAGTACCTACTTACACCCATATTTCACCAGTTAGCCCCATGTAATAGGGGGCGAGCCTATTGCCATCAACCGGGCACAAACCTAGATTCCGGGCTCCTACTGAGAAATTCCAGATGGAAAATCCTGAAAAGACATTGCTTGACCTGAAAATGTAGCCTAGGACTTTATGCTCAGCAGTAGAATATGCGATGACTAGACCAACGAAGCAGCAAATAATTTTTCATTCAGGTAATATTATTTATGAATTTCTACCGGCTCTGGTTTAACATGCCAATTGAAAATTGGCCAAAGGCTGGTAGCGTTATAAAAACAAGGCCCAATAAATTCTACCTCATCATCATCGTCTAGATGCCTTTCCCAATGCTTCTGACGACCCGTAACGCCTAACGTCTATCTATCAGCGGCGAGGTGTACATTTTTCTAAAAGAGAAGCTGAAGCGAAGTCCGCTTTAACTTACTGACTCATCAATAAAGAATACTTACTATCATTCTAAAATTAATATAGGAATGTAATGAATTTTTCAACACACTTGCTCGTAAAGTGAGCCTTATTATATCGTTCTTAGGGCCATAAACCGAACTATAACATACACGTGCATAATAATATTACACACTAGTGCATAATAGAATGATCCCTATAAAGTTAAGTTAGTACCTAACTGCAAATTATATGCGAGTAAACAGAGCATTTTCAATTTAACCGGGTAATACAGTTTTTTTTTTTTTTGTAACAACAAAGAGGTTTTATGCCACCGAAAATCTATTTACATTTTTGAAATAAATAAATGTGTCCCTAATTAAGACGAAAAAACATTTATTATTATCAAATTATTTATAATTCACAATAATTTCTTATAAAATATTTGCATTTTATCACAAAAATTATCATTTTGAAGTAGGCTGTATGGCTGTAATCAATCAACTTACATTTGGCGCGTGCAAAAAAAAAAAAATTGCGCGCCATTTCCCAGTTTTCCCCTAATTTTCATATTTTGTTTGTATCGCATTTGTTGCTGTGTGGTAAAACGATTTATGCAATACATATTTGTTTTTTCCTCGCAAGTGTGTTGAAAAACGTCGTATGATACACGTGTGTATTGATGATTACCGTCCTCGGCTCTCTTAAGACCCTCACCTGACGGCTCGGGTCTCAATGGCGCCTCAGCGGTAATCACCAACATTACACACTTGTACCATAATGTACTATAATACAATTAAATTGAACAGCTGAAAACCGAATAAAATATGCAATATTCCTCTATCTCATTCTCGCTGACGCATTTTTCTATACCTGTCTCTGTCATAACCCGTTGTACAGCGGCTTGCTCTCGTACATATCAAGCGGTGCCACGTGACCTAAAGTGACATCATTACGGGATCGCTGTTGTATGAATTTTTAGTTCTCGTTTATGACGTTTTGGCGCCGGGTTAATTTAGAACATTTCTCTTTTGTTGTAATACAAAGCTATAAATAACCTTTTCATCCCACCATCTCGGAAAGAGTATTTTTAATCTTCAATATCTGAGTGGAAAAGCCGTTTTTATCCTCTAGAGGATAAAGTAAATTGAATTTAGAACATCGTGTGCACTAAGTTTGTGATAGTGAAAAGTTACGTGTTGCACTCGAGTGCAAAAATTTTTCACCTCGTGCTCTTTTGATTCCCTCGCTAACGCTCAGGATTCTAATTTTGAATCACTCGCTGCGCTCGTGATTCAATTTTAGAATCCTTCGCTTGCTCGGTCATCAAAATTGAACACGCGGTTAAAAAGCAACTTTGCACTCTTGTATAACAAATAACTATTTTTGTTGTTTGAATGTTATGGTGAATTAAATACCCGTAGTGTAAGTAATTATATTTATTGACAATAGTAGCCACTATTTACATACTATTGTATTTTTAATAGTGATAGAGTTACCAATGCGAATCCCCGAAGGCAAGCCGGTAGGAATCGTGTTATATGGTGCTTTCGCCACTGCTACCTATAGCTCAAAAATTGGCTTCTAGAAAAAAAAAAAGGAATTCAGGAAATAAAAACCATCACCAAAATCCAATGATAAATTATTACAAAATAATTTCAGACTATGTGTTCACAATAATTGTTCCAACAGATGTTCGTTTCGCGGCCAAAAAAAACGATGAAAAACTTGCTAGCATATTAAAGTGCCTAAAAATAATCCCACAGACATGACAGGATAAATAACTTCTATCTAAACGGGTATAGATGTTCATAAACGTCATTTGAGTAACAGATGTTACGTATAAATTGGGTTTTGGGTAGAATTATCGTTATTGCTGTCGTACTGCACAGCCCTCCACTGGATAAACTTGTAAGCGTGGTCTGTAACGAATCGTGAATAGCCAGCAATTGTCGGCGTGACTATCTCGCAACAAAACTGTATGAGAAAATAATGTTTGAACGAAGTGCTATTGTTATGGCAGACTCTTACAAAGAAATCCCCGACAAAGTGCTTCGAGCGAACGTTTGTTGTAGCAGAATTACATTTTGTTTGGACTTAATTCATCAGCTCGCCATGGTGTCTGCTATAAGTTATTTATTAAAGAGCTTACATAATTCTCTCGTTTTAAAAGGTTATCTATCAAAGTTCTGCACCCCTAGCCCAGTTGATAATCGGCAATCGTTAACGCTAGTCGAAACCTAATCAAATGTATGGGAACGAAATCATCTCAACGTTAAGTCACGTGGTTATGACAAACGAATAGAAAATTCGTAGCCAAGTTCACATCGTTCAAAATGATAGAATAATTTGTTATCGTTTCTACAATGTTCAACGCTACATCCTTTGTTATAATGTCGTTTTTCTAATAAAGACATTGTAGAACGAGCGGCCGACTCATGCGTCAACATGGCTACCAACTTATCGTTTTCTACAATTGCTGACACCGATTGGAGAACGGAATTCGACACGAAACCGTTGAAACATGGCTAGGGGGGCTGAGCTCAATCATCATCTAGTAGTAGTCTAGCTTTTTCCTAACTATTTTGGGTACCAGTATTTTACTTGGAGCGACTGCCTATTTGATGTCCACAACCCAGCTACTGGGTATTACGATACCTCTTCATAAGACTGGTTTTGAGACTTTTGGGCTTAACGGCTGTCAAAGATCCACATGTGTCAGCCAGGATCAACAGCTTAATTGAGCACTTGGTGGATAGTATGCTTACGCCGGGAGTAGCAAACACTGCGTTACCGTGCTGGTGACAGATCTCGGCGATAAGCATTTGTCCAGCGATGTCTAAGCTCGTAGCCAAATTCTGGGCTAACACTATTTAGATTGCTATCGACACGCCAAGAAGAAGAAGAACAGCTTAATGTACTTCCGAGGCAACAGAGGAGTTTTGGTATTTAAAGATATGAGAAAGATTAACCTGATGGATGGATCCTTGTAGTTGATATAAGATAGTTTCAAACCCCTCTGAGCTCAATAAACCTAATCAAAGAAACTACTGCAGAACACAATGAGTCTTTATCTCTTGTAACCTAAAGCAATGTGGTAGAAGACATGTTTTAATTTAAAAATGTTCGCCTCTTATTTTTTAACGACACGTTTAATAAAATCTCCGGATATCGTCGTCGCCAGTTACGCGGAAAATGTCAAGTGTCTCATACGCCAACTTTATTTTATCGCACACAAGTTCAGAGCATTACTTTAATTGTGGCCGACATTCGTCGAGTTAATGTGAGTGGGAAAGTTAATTAAACAAAGCTCAGCCGGGAACGTTTGTTTGTCGCACAGCTTGTAAACACACCGCCACTCGGCAATTCTCGGCATATCGACTGCGTTACCGCGAGATACGCTACCCTTACAGAATACGAGCGTGTTACCCCCATCAGACCGTGTCCTCAAATCATAATCTCAGAATCCATTTCTGTGAGCGCATTCCATTTTTAACATTTAACAAAACCCCAGCGTTTCGGCCCAGTTTTTTCCCTAAGAATTTGCGGAAGGTCCCAGCTGAATATCCGCATTTTTTTCTAAACAATGGGGCCTGTCCTCGTACTGCGTTGGATTATGTGAAAATTTCACGAGGAATTTCCGTGAGATTCCCTTGAATGGTTCAATGTGAGTGAAATTCTCCCGAGTTCAATACATTCGAATATCCTTTTGAGATTGGAGTGACACAAAGCGTATTGTTACAGACGAGAGGTTTCTATCTCGTGCCGTTTTGTCGACGACTCTCGTAGTTATTGTCTTCATCTGCGCTGGCTGCATTAAGTGATAAGCTTTTGTGTTAAATATGTGTGAGACACGTGAGACGTGACCTTTTATGTAACGAGTCATCTTGTATGCATAGAAATAAATAGCTTCATGCTTTCACAGCAACTAATTTCAGGTCGCTCGAAAATATTTTGTGAACGTTGCGCTCTCGCGTAAATTGACGTTGATGTAAATGCAGGGTCCACCCTTTATAGCAGAATTTTTTTAGTCATTATATTATTTTGCATAACAGCGGATGGCATAAACTTCATTTCACAGAAAATCGTTTGGCATACACTCATTTATCATACATTCACAACGCATAATTTTATAAGTCAGAATCATATTTAGGCATAATTTTTTTTTCCATAATAATGAAAAAGGAGAAATATCATATCGCAGAAAGTTCGCAGTCAGAATCGTCTTTTGGCATTATTTCATATCGATAGTCATTAAAAGGCAGAACTATCATATCTCAGAAAGATACAGTTAGAATCATCTTTTGGCATACATTTCATATCCATAATAAATGAAACACTCATCTATTACATTACAGAAAAATCATAGTTAGCACGCTGCATGCAGACAAGCATACACCATGCATGCAGCATGAAAGTAAGGATGCAGCATGCAGCATGCAAGCAAGCATGCAGTATGCAGGCAAGCTCACAGCATGCAGGCGAGCATGCAACATGCAGCATGCATGCTTTCTGTCACGGCTCCGGTGCTGCGTGGCTTCGGCGGTCCCACGCGAGCTCATCGTCGCATATGGTTTCACGCTCACCACCGCAGCTTCGGCGGCGCGCGTCAAAATCACCTGCTCCTCAGCTCGCGGGCCGCCTCGCCACTCCGCGCCTACGCGGGCTTAAATTACACTCTAGGGGTAGGGCAGACAAGACTACGTGGAGTCGGTTCGGCAGCGATTTGTTTCTGTCAATAACTTTTGTAGCACACTATTTTAATTTTAAATTAAGGTTAAAATTCAATTTTATAGAAATGACAATATGCCTAAAAAATTATTCTAAATGAAATTCTGCCATCTTCATAGTATGCCAAGTGAAATTCTACCAAATAATCGTCGCTCTAAATAAATGTTATGTTAAACGAAATTATGCGAAATTTTAAGTCTGCCAAAGGTAATTATGCGAAATAACATTCTGCCGTCTTAAAAGTATGCCAGCGTAAAGTCGGACATGTAAACATTCGGCCAAACAAATGATAAATGATAAATGATTTTATTTCTGTAAGTAGGTTTGTACAAACACTTTTACATGTCAATGTTATTTTTTTTTTAACTAGATGAGTTCGGCGAGAAGAAAGGCCGAAACAAACTCAGATGTCACAGTCTCTTTTAAAGTCCAGACATAATCTTGTTCACATCATGTGAAGATCATGTAGATTGGTGACTGAAATGGTCTTTTGAAGAAAGAACCACACAGATTGAGTGGACCTGTCCAGTCAGTGCAAGCATTTGTCACTAATCGTTTAGCTCAACTCGGAACATAAGGAGCCCAACGCTTTGACGAACAGTACCAAAGAAAGGACATTTGGGTAGGCCACATAATTACTCAAACTGCCAGATCATGATTACTGAGAAAGAAAGAAAACAAAATTAAAAAAAGACCCACATAGTCGTCACATTCACAATAATTAAAACAATACGATACTTTACAAAGTAAATATTCATGTCACTGTAAATATAATAATTATCAATGTCAGTGTGTATATAAAAAAAAAAGAAACGGATATAATTTTGTTGGTCAGATCATTTGATGACCATGTAGATCGGTGTCTGAAATGCTCTTTTGATGAAAGAACCACACAATGATTATGCTAAACATTTTTTATGCCTTACAAATATTCGTTTAAAGAAGATTATGCCAAGTGTGTTATGCCAGATAGAGGGAACCCGTAAATGCATAATGCACAAGAATTATAAGTTGTATAAATTTTTTAAGTCATTTGAATATTCCAGTTTTAATAATTTCCTCTTCATAAGTTATTAACAAACCACGACCAATGAATGTTAATTAGTTTAGTATTTTTATCTCCAGAAGTTAGGTGCATGGTTCTAAATTGTTGATTCCTATGGAGAAGAACCGGCACGAAACTCCATAGTTACTCTTTAAAAAATAATAGGTTTTTACAATGTCTCCAAATTTTTCAAAAACTATCAATGTCTCGGACGGTATTGAGTGCTCCTGCACTTACACACATTCAGAGTATGTTTTCACTTGGTAACCATAAGTAAAACGCGCGTCGCTTCGTGAGTTCAAAATGCTGAATCTACAAATTAGTCAAATTTTATACATATATAGAGCTTTCATTTCACAAAGTGAGTTCGTTAGTAGATACACGAAGTACCAAGAAAGGTTCCATTGCTATATGGCAAACTAAAGTCCATTGGTTTGATGTTTGGGATAGTTCTCTGTGCTAGGAGTTCTAGCAATAAACGGTCTGTCAATATTATTATATTCGTAGGTACCATGTGAGACAAGGTATAGGTATATTGCTACGGTAAATAAAAGGTATTCAATGATTCTGAATTCCATTTATAAAATTAAAAATAAATTAACGCGTGAAGCAACTACCTCGCAACTATGACGTCTTGGTTGCAATTAGATATATCTACATAATTATAAATCAGATGCTTCGGAGATCATAGAAGGGCTTGTGGCTAAGATAGAAGGGCTTGTGGCTAAGTAATAACAACCGCATCGATTGATCGTTCAGGTTAAGCTACACTTGCCGCGATTGCTCCGTGGATGGGTGACCATCTTTATATATCAATATTCTTCCGTGCCTCGGAAAGCACGTTACGCCGTTGGTCCCGGCTATCTTTCGTAGATCCTTAGACAGTCGTTAAGCCAAACAGTCTGACAACCAGTCTTACCAAGGGGTATCGTATTACCCAGTAACTGGGTTGTGGAGGTCAGATAGGCAGTCGCTCCATATAAAATACTGGTACTCAGCTGCATCCGGTTAGACTGGAAGCCGACCCAAACATAGTTGGGAAAACGCTGGACAGATGATGAGATGCTTCGGAGATTGTAGGCTGATCCCATACTTTTGGGCGTGGAGTAGGTCACCTGTGGTTGTGGTAGTTTATAAATAGCGTACCTATCAGGGATGTTAGGGAGCTCCGTAACCGTAACCGAAATTATCGGATATCCGATATAAACATGTATCAATATTCTTCCGTGCCTCGGAAAGCACGTTACGCCGTTGGTCCCGGCTATCTTTCGTAGATCCTTAGACAGTCGTTAAGCCAAACAGTCTGACAACCAGTCTTACCAAGGGGTATCGTATTACCCAGTAACTGGGTTGTGGAGGTCAGATAGGCAGTCGCTCCATATAAAATACTGGTACTCAGCTGCATCCGGTTAGACTGGAAGCCGACCCAAACATAGTTGGGAAAAGGCTGGACAGATGATGAGATGCTTCGGAGATTGCAGGCTGATCCCATACTTTAGGGCGTGGAGTAGGTCACCTGTGGCTGTGGTAGTTTATAAATAGCGTACCTATCAGGGATGTTAGGGAGCTCCGTAACCGTAACCGAAACTATCGGATATCCGAAAATGTATCCTTAACCGTAACCGAATCCGAAATAAAAGTTTCGGATAATATCGGATTTGTTATTACATTATTATTTTAGGTAGATTAGATAACACTCAATTTATATTTATAATCATTTTTATTTTAAATAGCTGTAATAATTACTCACGGACTGATTGTAATTCCTACCAAATGGTGTCATATAAATAAAACCATTTTATTAGCTATTTGTATTTTACTTTTGAAATTCCTTAAAAGTTTAATATCCGTAACCGAAATTATCCGAAACTAACGGATAATCTGAAATAATTTCATATCCGTATCCGTAACCGGTATAATAATCATTCCTACATCCGTAACCAATCCGTATCAGAAATTTCATATCCATAACATCCCTAGTACCTATGTAGACAATAAAGTCAATTAAGTCATCATTATCAGCCTTACCTTTTCCCAACTATGTTGTGATCGGATTCCAGTCTATCCGGATACAGCTGAATTTATGTGGAGCGATTGCCTTTCTAACATCCACAACCAGTAACTGGGGTACACGCCCCTTGATAAGACTGGTTGACAGACTTTCGGGCTTCTGATGACCTGTAACGGTTGCTCAAAATCTACGAATCACTTTAGGGGCCACGGAGGGATCTCAATATGTAATGTATGGTCCCATCCACGACTCCTCTGGGGCAAGCTTAGTTTAACTTTCGATAGATCCTTGCGGTTGTTATGATAAGGCTAAGGATTTTGCTACATTGCTTTCCAAAATTATTGATCATATCCTAAACTTCGTAGGACCCAAAATGCATATAGATCTCATTATTCTAACACAAAGCGGGCAGTAAAGCATAAACATTGTAGCCGGGCGACGCCGGTGAAAATTGTTTAATGGCTCACTAGCGATTGTCGTAAAACTATATTTCGTCGGCGCGGAGGGTTGAGGACGATGGAGGACGGAGGACACAGGCCCTCGTTAAAACTCTGACCGTTCACTAAATCTTACGGGTTTACGATTCTACAAAAATTGGGGCACCTCTAGCGCGGTGCTTAGAGTTTCTTCGCTTGTAACTGTTCAGAGTTCACCCCTATGTTGTTATACAGTCCGGATTATAGTTGCCTTAATAGGGTGGGGTATCGAGCTTTTATGAGCTTCATAATAATTGGTAAAACTTGGTTACTGGTTAGGCCCAATGGTATAGCAATGGAATATCCATTTGCATAATGAAACTCAAGTAACCCAAACTACAAGCACAAGCTCAATACCTTATAAGCTTGTTAATAATTAGGAATGTCAATGAAATACATATACTGATCCGATATTGTGTCAATACGCTTGAATGTAGACACGAGAGCCTTGTTCTATTCCTGTTCTATAGAAGCATTAATAATGCTTCAATGCTGAATAAATTATGGTGGAACAAAACGTCGTTTACCACGAGAAAGCTGTTCGAATGAAATGAAACGCTAACTAATGAATGTTGAACTGAATGTCGTATACATTAATATATGTGGAGCGTATTTAGTATTCAGGCGAAGCGTGCACCTGTCGGCAATCAGCCTCCACTCACATTATTTTGCCATTACTTTAGACAATACCGCATGATTTAAGGTAAATACGTGGAGCTCTCTGATTACGTCTGCATCATAAACTCCGCCATACTTCTCCGAGTGACGTAGAGAGCGATGTCGTCACAAAGTAGCATCTGACTTTAGTGAAACTTCTTCAGGGACGTGTATCATTCCGTCAAGCGAAACTGGCAGCAAAATGTACACGGCACGTAATAATACAATTACACGTAGGAATAATACGCGAGAAGCAAGTGCGCTAACAACGTGGCTCATCTCGCGTCAGATAAGAGACGCTGCGAGTGATGTCGAGATACGTCTCTCAGCCGGGAGTCTTGCTTTCCAACCGAGCGTTGTAGATGGGCGGAAAATGCGAAAACGTGCCACGCTATGCGAAAATGTGATAATATTTTAGTTGCAGTTATACGTTGTCGCAATTATACAATGGGAAGCGTTCATCCTACTTTTCAGTGTTGGCTCAGTAGTTGAGATACAGCGAAAATTTTGTTCGTTCTCAATATATAAGGTGTATCTATTCATGCACGAAATATTTTAAGAGGTACACCTGTGGGTGGTAAAGAAGCTATAGCAACGAAAAAAAATTTTTCTGAGGGTTTTTTTTTTAATTTATTATTTACAAATTATTTGACGCACATAAGAAATACTGGCTCTTTCTTATTTGATACGGCCTGAGACACCGCGGCCATGCTCGTGCCGTCCGGTCGTCACCCTCGCAGCGTCAGGCGGGCCATTCATAGAATTTGGAGTAAAGGTTTTATGCAAAACGTCTCAAATAGTTTTAAAATTATAATAATTACGAAAATTCAAAAACGCTTAGATAAAAAATTTCTTTTTGCTTCTATAGCTTCTTTACCACCTGCAGGTGTACCCCCTAAAATATTACGTGTATGAATAGATACACCTTATATATGATAGCATTATCAGCCTATGATGTTCCCACTGCTGGGACACAGGCCTCCTCTTTGTAATAGGAACTTGGCCGTAATCCAGGTCGCGTGTCACATATTTATCTTCGAATTATTAGTTGGTAGGACATGCCAGTTTCCTCACGATGTTTTCCTTCACCATTTTGAGAGCATTGGTGATAAAATAATATACTCAAAGTAAAGCGCCTGTCTGGATTCGAATCTTCGACCTATAACTTTAAATCATAGCAGTGGTAACTCTGAGCCAGCACAGCTCACTGTATGATAGCATCGCGTGAGATCGTATTTGTCGCTTAGCTGGGACAAAGGGTAATTCTGCATACACATAATTGTTTCGGCTAGCGTCCAAGCTGGTTCACGTCCGCACAATCGTTTCACTAATCTTTGCTAAGTAATTATAAAGTTTTAGAGCGGACATTCCACTTAGAGTTTATCTGAAATTCAAGAGGCTCGAGAATACACGATCACCCCACATTCTTCCAAAACAATATTAGAAATGATTCGCTTGAATTAATAATGGGTTCCGAACCCTTCTTGTGAGTACTTGAGTACTTGTAGATGATTACGAAAAGCTTGGTACAATTAGTGGGTAAAGCTGGGTACGGGGACGTAAATCTGTCATTCTCCTTTGTCAGGTAAGTTATTAGGTACGTAACAAAATAATGGCTTGTTGGGATTAATGTTTAATCTATGTTTATGACGAACATAAGCGACATAGTAGAGAGTTACGATATAGCGATGATTGGAACCAACCTTTATTTAATTCTGTTACAGAGTTGTCTGGCGCTGCTTTGTAGCTTTTTTATAGTCTAGTGTTTTTTTGACAGAGTTGGTTTATGTTGCATTTTGTTTTATAGTCAGCTCGGAACAATGCACTGGTTCAGTGCTTAGTAAAAAATTGTACGTGTCTGAGGATTTTCTTTTGTGTTTCTGAAGCTGAAAGCTAACTTTAGGTACGTACTTACTGCTTTTATATTACTGAAAGTTTTTATGAAATATCTGTCACGCTACTTGATATAACATGTTAAATAAATAATGTCAAAATGAACAAAAAACTTGAAAGATTGGTAGAGTACTACTAAAATTCAAAAGCCGCTAATACAACACCTGTATCATCTTGACGAGCAGTATCTGACACGCTATTTAATATGTCAAGTAAAATAATTTAAGTAACGAACGTTTGTATCACTCTCACGATTTTGTCTCACACACACATACTCACCTTTAAACACACTCAAACTCACCATCACATGATCACGCACTCACACTAATTGTAATTAATAGCGTTTTTCTAGTTTGTAATTTTTTTATTTTTATTCTTGAAATGTTTTAATTATAATGTTTAAATTTAATTTTTATCTTTAAGTTCTTAGTACGTATTTAGCTTTTATAACAAAACATGATTTTAAAATAAATGTTTAAATGGTTAACCGTCCATATTAGTGCCCAAAATACAGGTTTGCCTAGTTTGGGGCCAATGTAAAATCTAAGTAAATTTGTTTAGCAATAAAGTTTTTATTATTTATTTAAAACTGAGAAAAAATAATGGAGAAAAATTAAGGTAGTAAAAAACGATATGACAAAAATGAATGTAAAGATATTGAACGATTGCTCGATGACTACTAAAAAAATAAGTAGAATTTTGACAAGATTCCATTGTTAAAAATATTAAAAGTTTGAAAAATATAGTTAAACATGAGCAAAATTGAATTAAAAGAATTCCTTCTTTTATAAAAACTGTCGTTAGTTCCCGGCATCTCGTTCAAGTTCCAAAGTTTTACGCTGAATCGTGAATTCAGACTTCCGAGTTAGACAATGTCTTCACCATATTTCAGGGATATTTATCTTGCAAGTTTTATTATTTTCCAAACACATATAGCCCGTTCCCCATGAATAGGAATTGTTTACGTCATTCCGTGTGTGTCAGCCCACGTTTCCACGGACGTAATACAATCGCGGTGAGATTGGCGCATTGAATTTTCATCGCACTGCTTTGCAAAGAGAGTTGAAAATTGTATAGTGTATATTTTCGACGCGCTGGAATGCACTTTGTTGGATTATCAATGGTCGATTCAATATATAGAGTCGAAAATCAAATGCACGATAACAGCCACCGCGAAAATTGTACGTCCGTGTACGTGGACTAATGGATAATCAAACACCCGCGGTACATATTTTATCTGGAATCTTCGACGTGTTGTTAGTCCCACAGTGAGTCAGCGTGAATGTTAATGCATTTCGGTTCGTATATCACATTTCGTCAAATGTAATCGAAACCCCGATGACGGCACCATCCATCACAAGGATGTTTTCTCGTCGTTTCTTTTAAATGGAATATCATTCAATGCAAATTTACATTCGAGTTCTATCGGTTATTAGGGACGAATTGGTCCGACTAATTGATTATATCCTGCGACATCGGCTGGTAACTTTATGTTATCGCGGTAAGCCGGCAGTCGACCGACTCTCTTAGAATTATTCATGTCAAAAACATTCGTTTTAAATGGAAACTGATTTATCGAGTAGCAGTCTGCGCAGATTGTGTGTTGGAGTGGCTCTTAGTTCTTTTGCGGCGCCATTTCTTTTTCAGTGTTATAAAGGAGCGTTTCCGTTATACGGTCGTGCATGTCGGCAATAATCCGGCTCGGTTTGATGAGCCCTGTTTACGAGCAACGAGAGAGTATCGCTTAAGCGACAAATAAATCGCTGACGATGCTAAATTTATAGGAGTTAATATATTTTTATAGGCGACGGAACGCGGGCGTTATATGAAATGTTTGAATTTGATTATGAATTTTTATGATTATATTGATTTTAAGTTTTGTGTTATATTTCCGCGATAGGCTGTGTTACGAGCGTTTTTTTGCGTATATATTTGCAGTAACCTAAACTTTTATGCCCGCATGATGTTCGCGTGGCGTGAAAAGCGCCGGTATTGTTGGAATTTGTTCAATTTAGGATAAGCTTTCAATTCAATTCGTAACACACATAGATTTTGATTGCGTGTGAATACTGGTACCTAGTTAATTGGTAACTTATGACGTAATCAAACAATTAATCCGTCCATCTAAGACAGCTTGAAATGATTACACTATCTTAATTAGGTAATACAGAACATGATAGCAACACTAAGTCGCTGCTTGTTTGGTGTGGATATTAAGAAATTTAATATCATAACAAACGTTTGTTAACAAGCTAAGCTGATTCTCTAGTATTTTTCTTCTGTTTGTAATAGCGTTTTTTATATTATAATTTTTTATTCGAATATTTATAAGAATCATTATTTATGTTATTGGTGATGTTCTGATTATTTGCCGATGACAGGGCGTTAATATTTACTGATAAAACCAGTGCTGACCTGTTTCAAAGCGCACGACTTAGTTTAAATATTGTGACTAGGAAGGCAAAATATATTATATTTACACTCAGAAGGCCTATGCTCTGCGGATTCAATATAGCAATGCATTTAGAGTGCTGCTGCAGCTGCCTCGAATCTGTAGCGTCATCTATGTTCGTTGAGGCACGTACCGACTGCTTCAGTGCTGTAGGTACGTCGTAAGAAAGCGACGTCGCTGCTAAACAGACTCCGTCGCAGCCCCAACAGCATTCTACGCGCTATAGCCGGGAGATATGACAGCCCGCTAGTGACGTCACTTGTCACCTGTACACTGTGTCATTAGTTAAGTACTAACATAGGTTAAGACTATTGTTACTAACCCAATGGATCTTTGGTACCCGAACAAATAAACAAATCTATATATATGTATATATTCACTTCTCCACGCGCTAGCCTCAACTTAACATCACTAACCCTCATCCAATTATATGTCCATCATTGTGGAAACCGTTCAATCAACATGCGTAATTGTCCTTTTATCCTCAAAACGAGTAACATAAAATAACTCGGCGTTTTAACGGACACACTCAGAAAACATATTGAAAGTTAAAAGAGTGTGCAAAAGTATACATGGTTTAAATAAATTGCGAACATTTGCCGATTCAAAATTAATCACACAAGTTTATTTGGCCCTTTGTTTCAATTCAATTTTGGGGGCTTCTGGCTCTCTGGTCGATCAATCGGGCTAAACTACGCTAGCCGCGGTTAGTCCGTCTTTACATACTGAGACTCCTTCGTGCCTCGGAAAGCAAGTTAAACCGTTGGTACTGGTTGTCATTCGCTGATCTTTGACTGTCGTTACGGGTCGTCAGAAGCCCGAGAGTCTGACAACCAATCTAATCAAGAAGAAGCTTGTTACCCAGTCACTGGGTTATGGAAGTCAGCTAGGCTGTCGCTTCATGTAAAACTTTGGTATTCAGCTGCATCCGGGTAGACTGGAAGCTGACCCCAACATAATTCAATACTGCATCATTTCCATGCACCAAAAACTAATCATTTTCCTGAAAAGACATCAGAGAGTAATTTTGAAGGCAGCAAACTTCAATCCGTTTTACTTTCTCACAAATCTGCTACCCGTCAAACGTCCTTATGAACCCCCGGGGTTCATAAGAAAAAATGCCCGTTTTTTTTGAAATTTTTTGATTAATTAAATCGTTAATTTTAATCAACCAAAGTTAATTTTAGGCAAAAAGAATTCTTATGATCCAACGGGTGCACACGCGACATTTGGGGCACTATTTTTTTATTTTTTTTTCTCATCAGGGACATGCTGACTGCTCACTAACTTTTCATTACGCACTAAATATTTAAATAGCACATTATACTTACCTATACTGCCTACATGCTTACCTTTACTAACAAGAGGCGGGATAATATATGCACATGTCATGCAACCTCAAAAAATGTCTTCGTAAGAAGATCTTAGGCCCATTTCTGATTAATAGGTTAAAGAAAAAACTAATCTTTACGTAGTATAAAATGAATTCGCTTCTGCTGTCTGTTCACTTAGATCTTTTATTTAAATTCCTCATCGGATTTTAATGCAGTTTTCAGCAATAGATAGAGTGATTCAAGAGGAAGGTTTTTAAAAATAATACGCAGGCAAAGCCGCTGGCAAAAGGTAGTTTTCTATAAATTAAAATTAATGTAGCAGTAGAAAAATAATTTAAATATTTACTAACTATCTCTTACGAACATACAGAGATTATACTTGTCGTTAGCAAGTAGACCGACTAACATATTATTTTACTTTTATTTTCCTAATTTTATTTATTGATTTATTTATTTAACCATTTATGCACACATATAAATAGAAAAAAAGAAAGGAACTGAAAAATATGTACAAAGGTAATCCTTATTTCTATTGAAATCTCTTCCAGCATACCTGCAATAGGAGAGAATATACAAAGAGATGTAGACAACGTGTGTAATAGTAGAAGAAAAATAATACTATAATTTAAATATAAACATACAAAATAAAAATATACATACATACAAACATACATAAATACGTAACGTACGTACGTTTTAATTTAGGTTTCCTTTATACTATTTGTTAATTTGTTATATGAACCACTTATGCACTTTCTAGACTAAAGCACAGGTTCAACTTAATTCAGGCAATGAAGCAATTGTGCTCTATTGCAATTCTTATGTTACTAATTGTAAATATGTCATTTTTTGTAAATGTACGATTACTAGCTTTTGCCAGCGGCTTCGCCCGCGTAGAGGTCGGAAATTATCCCGCGGGAACGTACTAACGGTATGTGTTAATCCAGGTTTTAAACTATCTGTGTGCCAAATTTCATCTAAATCCGATCTGTAGCTTTTGCGTGAAAGAGTAATAAACATACATCCATGCTCACAAACTTTCACATTTATAATATTAGTAGGAATTAGTAGGATTAATCTGAATCATATAAAAAATGAACCCTCAACCTGAATCCGAAAGCAACTAACAGAGTAACGTCGTCACAGTATCACAAACGCTCCAAAATGGGTCACAAGTCACGGCGCCTCCACCATAATACCACAAAATATATAGTAACAGAAGGTCGGCTCCATGCAACGGGCGAAAACGTACGCAAAAAAACTTTTTAACAAAAAATTAAACCGCCGAAAAAACTGAAAAGCAAAAAATAATAAACCTTAAAATTATGAGTCGGCGCTTTGAGTGATCTTAGTTCATTGATTTTTCAGCGCCGACTCAAAATTTTAAGGTTTATAATTTTTTGTTAAAAAGTTTTTATTTTATATTTTTTTTGTGGCTTTAATGGACTCATAATACTCGGCAAGGTATACTCTATCCAATAAAAAAATAATTATCAAAATCGGACTACTCTGTATAAAGTTATGTGTGGTTATACATTACAATCAGTGAGTGAACAATCAATCATCCCCTGTTTTCCGACCCTTAGCGTTCGATTTTGTTGTCCAAATTTATATGGGACCACCTTGGGAGTATACCCTTTCCAATAAAAAAAGAGTTATCACAATCGGACAACTATGTAAAAAGTTATGCGTGGTCATACATAAAAAAAAAAAAAAAAATATACGCGTCGAATTGATAACCTCCTCCGCTTTTTTTCGTCGGTTGAAAATAGACACGCTTTACGCCCACAGGGGTACAAGTGCACTCGCCACTTGTATTCGTTTGAAATAATTTGGAATCTTCTTACGTAGGTACTGTTCCACCGCCTGGCTAGACTAGCTATGACGATTTTCACGCTTATGAAACTTACCCAACTTTGTAGGTACCAGCCCACATGTAACTTGCGTTTATTTGGGATCATTTGAGGTTTCTTTACGTAGCCACGTGTTGCATCGCCAACGAGGAAGCGATAAGCTATCAACGATTTTATTGCTCAAGAAACTTAGAAAAGATCGTAAGTGCCAAGCACTTGCGACTTCCATTCGTTTCGAATAATTTGGAATCTCCTTACGTAGGCGCGTGTCCTACCGCCAACGAGGAAGGGACTAGCTATCATAGGCACGTGTCTAAAGCACGTGTCCCATTGCCAACAAGCAAGCCAGTGACTAGCTATCTACGAATTCCTCGTTCAAGAAACGTTTAGATGATCGTAGGTCTCGTAGAAGTAACAAATTTTCCTTTTACATATATTAAAATTATATCACTGAAGATAATAACACTGCCAACGGGTGGTACTCGTTTGTCGCAGCGACAAGAGCGATTAAAGACAGTACTCGCTTACCAACGCTCGCTTGGCGAGTAAAAGACTCGCTGAGAGACTCACGCCTCGTACATACGCATAAAAACAAGCAATCGCTCGTCACCGTCGCATACTCGCAGCTCGATGCTTGCCAACTCGTTTTTAGTTGCTAGCTCTACTTACTTTCTTCTCGTTGGGATAGGCGCTCGTTTTCACTCGTCGTATGGAGTCGACCTTCTGTACCTATTTATTTTGTAATAATATGATACAAAGCTATATTTATGTGACGCAGACAAGGACATGTGGTGGAAGGCGATCTCGCCGGGGGAGCTCATTATAAACCGCTAAGCCGGATCATTGCAGCACCCACTTAACACAAACGAGGGGTAATAAGTGCACCGTGAGTCTTGGCGAATGTCCCTCGATGCAGGTGAAATGTGAGGCTCTGTGACGTCATTGTTGGGTTGTTTGGTGATTGTTTAAGTGATAGATAACTTTCTAATCGTGGTGAAATGTTATAGGTCGACATTTAAATAAATAAGCGGGATATTTGTTTAAAAACTGAAATTCGATTACTAAAAAATCGTGCTCTAAAAAGTAATAAACAATATTTTCAGGTGAAAGCTGTGGTCGTATGTCAGTTTGCCCCAAAGGCTTAAAGATTATGATTGCTGCTCACTATTAGAATATATTGTTTTGTTAGGTTAGGTAGGTAGCATATGGCCACGGTTTTCATACTTGGAGCGTGATTATTTAATAGTTGGGTTTTAGTTTTTGAACTTACTTTTTATTAAAGTTATTTTGGGGTTAGCTAACAATATATATTTATGAAGTGTGCTAATTGAGCCCTTTCATTTGATAACAGAAACGGCATCATTAAAAAAAAAGCTTGTCTTCATGTTTTCTAAAGGTCGGCAGAATTATTTAACGCGACGTGATATGTCACGTCGCATGAAATTGTTCGTATCGTGAGGTATCGTTGTAAGAGTCTTGATTAAAGGCTGAGGTCTATAATCGAGAAGCTACCAACGATTACTAAATAAAAAATAAAAACTCAATTGTCAAATTATGATAAGTACTCTAAAAGTTATGATAGAAGTAGAACAGATGAATATACATATATACATACATACCGGTCAAAATTATAACTCTTCTTTTTGCTTCACCGTAGTCGGGTAAAAGTTAAAACTGTCACACTGAAAATAATACGTCCAGATATACATGAAATTGTCAAAAACATTACTAACAAACTTACAATTTATTTACAATTTAATGCGTGCCTACGATGAGATAAAACCACCAAAAACGACATCCAAGACGTACAGTTAATTGAATACGAGAAAACATAGTTAATGAGAGCGGAAGACGGTCATAATCCCGAAACAATTATGCCGAATACTTGACGTTGTCAACCCATGTGCCGACTGGCAGGGGTGCGCCTGACAAAACGTCACTGACGCGCTGACATATGCAAAATTACATTACAGAGCTGCAAACTGTCAACCCTGAGTTAAAATTGTTCTATGCCCCATATTAAAAGGAATAACTCGATTACTTTGGGTTAACGGCAAGGGTAATCTAATGGGACTATTAAAACAAGTTACTATCAGTAGTTTGGAAAACCTTCAGTGATCTGCAGTGTGAGGATGTTTCAATGATAGGTTAGATACCCAATGAATGCTGGTCTGCCGATGATCAAATACACAATCAAAGTATTTATAAGCATTAATTCCAATTAAACCATGGACAGGCGCTTTCGAACTGTCAAAAAGTTGATCAGTTAGTGGAAAGTTGAAGCCAATTTCAAAACGTAGATCTCTATGTTAAAAACGAGCAAGTAACTTCAAGGAAAGTCTTTTAAATCAAGATATCACAAAATACTATATTATTCTTGTTCCTTCAAGTAAATAAGAAAAAGTACGTGAAGATAAAGTAAATGAAGAAAATATTCTAAATATAATGTTCATGACATTACTTTCTACAAAGGCTACAAACAAAATTATCGATGTAGATGACGACATTGTGTAGATGATCTACGGCAATAGCCTCAGACTTACACAGTCGCCAATTACCAACAGGCTAACCAGCAATTTTAGAAATAGTAATAAAATAATAACACATATAATAAAACTAAAGGCTCTAGAATTCAGAAATTATGGCAAAATACTTCATAAGCTTAGAATAATTATAAAATAAAAGAACATGACAAACAATATTGCAATTTTTTCCACTTTGATGAGGATCGTGGAGCTCCTTAAGTTCTGAGTTGAGCTGCATGATTAGTGATTACTGACAAATGCGTGCACTGACTGGACAGGTCCGTTTAATCTGTGTTGTTCTTTCCTCAAAAGTTCATTTCAGACACCAGTCCACGTGGTTTTCACGTGATCTGACCAAGACTATGTTTGTCTTTGATGTCTCAGTTTATTTGTTCCGCTTATCAGATCTTAAAGTATGATTAACGTGTAAAAGTGTTTGTACAAACCTACTTGCAGAAATTAAAATAATTTATCATGATCATTTAATTCTTTTGTCAGTACGTGTGTGTGTCACTGAACTGTTTCTAATTGGCTGGATCAATTTGAATGAAAGATTAAGATTATTACATTTTTGAGTGTATTTGAGTGGGTCCCTGGATGGTTTAGATTCACATTTGGCACTGCCATCGAATCAACGTTCGTGGGGTCTACTGGTAGAATGTAATAAAAATATATACAGTACAGTTGGTATACCTTAGCGCCACGCTTAATATTCTCATTTTTGGTTGCAATATAAAAAGCTATACCTTTTACGAAAATAAATTTAATCATGACTCTTCAAACTAGAGGGTTTACTTAATATTGTTATAATAATATCGTTTCATCCATTTCTAGGTAGGACAAAGTGTTCCAGTACTATTTATGAAACCTTTCAATAGAAGCCTGGGGCTGTAATTGTGTCTGGTAAATGGCTGCAAGCCATACCTATTTTACATAGAACCTATTACGGACAAAGAGAAACTGGAGTAGATAAACAAAACACTACTTACATACTTTTATATCGTCAATTAATATGAAATGCTGAACATTGACCTACTCATTTTTATAGCCGGTAGTACCTACTACTAGTATTCTATACTAATATTATAAAGAGGAAAAGTTTGTATTTTTGTTTGTTTGTTTGTTTGTAATGGATAAACTCAATAACCACTGGACCGATTTAAAAAATTCTTTCACCATTAGAAAGCTACATTATCTGCGAGTGACATAGGCTATATATTTTTTTTTTTAAATAGAGGTCCGTAAGATATTTGGGTTTTTCGGACCCAAAGTGTAAAAAATCATCCAAAAAAGTTCCTTATTAATATGTCTTCGAAGTACCAGGTTGTCATAACTTGGTAGGAGCTCACCTAACATGGGTGTGTGATAGCTAGAAAACGCTTTATGTCTTCGAAGTACCAGGTTGGCATAACTTGGTAGGAGCTCACCTAACATGGGTTTTATTGATTCTGAGGCGGTACGAAGTTCGCTGGGTCAGCTAGTATGTAATAATAACGTAATAATATGTAAAATCACCAATCCTTGGTGTTGGTCCATTGATCACCAATCTATACTAATACTAATATACTAATACTAATAATATTATAAAGCTGAAGAGTTTGTTTGTTTGATTGAACGCGCTAATCTCAGGAACTACTGGTCCGAATTGAAAAAATATTTTTTTGATGGGTAGCCTATTTATTGAGGAAGGCTATAGGCTATATAACATCACGCTACAACTAAGAGGAGCGGAGCAGTAATGAAAAATGTTGCAAAAACGGGGAAAACTTATTCCTTTTGAGAGTTTCCGCTGCGTGCGCTGCGTAAACGGTTAAAGTAACGCAAAAATCATGTATAACGGAATTGTTACTTTTAAAAAGTTCTAAAAAAAAGTCCGCGATAGCATATGTCTATCTTTTAAGGTTGACTCACTATAACTCAAAAGGAGCGAGCAGCAACGAAAAATGGACGTAAATTAGCAGGCAAATCGATGCGACGGGAAGGGTCAGGGGAGCAAAAATTTGACGCGGACGAAGTCGCGGGCAGAAGCTAGTATTTGATATTGGTGAACAATTGTCCAACTTTCGTGGCTCATCTAAATATTTGTGTCTATTTGTATTACCGCATTGTTCTTCTAAACCGCGCAACAGATTTTGAAGCGTGGTTTCTTGCATGGAGCTCCCTTAAAGGTTTAACCTTATTTTATTTTTATTATTTCTTTTAGATAGAAGTGGCAATAGAATTAAACACTCTGTGAAAAAATTGAACTGTCTATCTATTACGGCTCATGGGATACCATCCGCCGACAGTCCGACTGACGGATAGCGGAAGCTTAGTAATAGGTTCCCATTGGCACTTTTTGGATCATCATCACATTTCAGCCGTCCACTGCTGAACATAGGCCTCCCGCAAGGTACGTCATTTTCACCGGTTCTGTGCTTCCCGGATCCACCGGATTTCTGCGTCCTTCACAAGGTCATCGGTCCACCTTGTAGGAGGCCTTCCAATTCAATTCTTTGGTTACTTAACCCTAAAAACCACTCGAAGCAGGGGAATCTCGCTAGGTTTGTACAGACGCCAGCTAGGGCATGCAAAAACCGGGTTGTTTTTAACAACCGTTTTTTCGGGTTTTTTATTTACAAAACCGGTGAAACCGGTTAAATCGGGTTTTTTAATTTTTATTAAATAAATGAAAAATATGTCTGTAAAGAAAAGAAAATGCTGAAATCTAATCAAAATATGTATTTTACAACCGACGAAAGAAACGGAGAAGGTTATCAATTCGACGCGTATATATAAGTATATTTTTTTTATGTATTACCACGCATAACTTTATACAGAGTAGTCCGATTTTAATAATTCTTTTTTTATTGGATAGGATATACTTTGCCAAGTATTATTAGTACATTAACCAGTCAATTACCGTAATTACAGACACAATTAAAAAGCCATTGTGTCGATAACAAATGTGGTATCTCAGGGACTTAGAGGTTAAAGCCACAAAAAGTTATAAAATAAAAACTTTCGTCGTCGGCGCTGAAAAATCAATGAACAAATATCACTCAAAGCGCCGACTCATAATTTTAAGGTTTATTATTTTTTGCTTTTCAGTTTTTTCGGCGGTTTAATTTTTTGTTAAAAAGTTTTTATTGCAGACTGAAATAAGCTACAACTACTAACAAGCAATACAAAAAGTTTATTTTCTTTATACATAACATAGACTAATAATCATAAAGCTTATTATTTAGGAAAATAGCATATTCTTTAAAACTTAAGGTATCTAACATACACAATTAGGAACATTTGGTAGGTAGACAAAGGCCTAAAATTACAGAATATTAAATAAAAATTTAACTGTCATAAAATACAAACAGGCAAAATCAACAGTACGTAAAGTGAGATGAAAATAATTATTGAAATATCGCATAAAATAGAAGTCTTATTCCTAGTAAACCAAAACAAAATAAATCAGACATTCTTATATATATAATAGATTATTAATTCTAAATTAAAATTACACAGCTAAATCAAATTACAATTTTTTACTTTGATAAAATTACCATACATGACCATATATTTTTTACTTTGATAGGACACAAGTGCATCGAGGGAGTCATCATTTAAAGTACTACGGATTTATTACACACTAGCTTCTGCCCGTGACTTCATCCGCGTCAAATTTTTGCTCCTGTGACCCTTCCCGTCGCATCGAATTGCCTGCCAGTTTCCGTCCATTTTTCATTGCTGCTCCACTTTTTAGGATTGTAGCGTGATGTTATATATCTTATAGCCTTCTTCAGTAAATAGGCTACCCTACACAAAAAGACTTTTCAATTCGAACCAGTAGTGTCTGAGATTAGCGAGATCTACCAAACAACCAAACAAACAAACTCTTCAACTTTATAATATTAGTGTAGATAGTATAGATGAGACCTGCTCATAAAAAGGCTCTCTCTGATTCCACACTTGTTGGAGGTATAGATTCCAAAGCTTTATATACTTTTATTAAGTGCTCTCCCATTTTTCCTCCACCGTCGTAAAGTGCCATCTCCACCCTCATTTTAGTTTCTAAATGAAGTTCTGTTGTTGTTGTTCTGTTGATGATGTTCTGTTGTTGTTCTGTTCTGTTCTGTTCTAAGTTTTCCTAAGTTGTAGTTGCCGTCGGTTTAGTAGTCGAAAAATGATTATTTATAATGTTAACCGAAAAAACCGAAAACTCCGGTTTTGGTATTCCAAAAAACCCACCAGCACATCAAGGTACAATTCTTCCAATCAACCTTGAACCTAATGCTTTAGCGATAAAGTTGAAATCTATTAAAGAAATTTGACAGATTGTAGTAGCTCGATGTGCTGGCGTCTGTACATAAAAAAAACTGCTAACGAATTAAACAGCTATATTTGAACGTGACTATGCGTCATAAGTCACGAAGTGTAACGCAAGCTTGTGATTTTATACAGCAATATTAATTTAGCAAATTAAAAAAAAGCTTTCATGTTATAGAATTAAAATTGTTACAGGGCTTTATTTAATTTTTTTATTAGCGTTGGTAAACGTTTCTAAAGGGATATTGTATGAGGAATAAACGCCTACTGTATTTGAGGGTGGGCTTCTACTAATGATACCAGCCTTTTATTTGGCCCACTGTAGGGAAAGCCTCTTCTCATACCATGAAGGCACGGATTGATCACCACACGTGATCAATCGCTTAGGCGATTTAAGATTTTGTGTATATCTTCTTAACATAGTATAAAACAAAGTTGCTACTCGCGTTTGTATGCTTAAATCTTTTAAACTACGCAACGGATTTTAATGCGGTTTCCATCAATAGATATAGTGATTCAAGATAAAGTTTTATTTATGTTAATGGCGAAGACTCTAGCAGAAGCTAGTATCTATGCATATTATACATTCAACTCTCATTTCGTGATCATCATCTTTGGCTCAAATATTGGTGATAAATTTTCGAACTTTCAAGAAATACAGAAGCTCATCTATGTATATATTATGTAATTAACATAAATTATATATTTGCAGTTAGGTAGGTCCAACTTCGAGAAAGAGGTCAATCGTCGAATCCGACTCGGCTGGGCAGCGTTCGGGAAGCTACGCAATATCTTCTCGTCCCACTTACCGCAGTGTCTCAAGACAAAAGTCTTTGACCAGTGTGTGTTGCCAGTGATGACATATGGCACTGAGATGTGGTCGCTCACAATGGGCCTCATAAGAAGGCTCAAAGTCACCGAAAGAGCAATGGAGAGGGCTATGCTTGGAGTTTCCCTACGCGATCGAATCAGAAATGAAGAGATCCGTAGGAGAACCAAGGTTACCGACATAGCCCGAAGAATTGCCAAACTTAAGTGGCAGTGGGCAGGGCACATTGCTCGCAGAACGGATGGCCGATGGGGCCGGAAGGTTCTGGAGTGGCGACCGCGTACTGGAAGTCGGAGCGTTGGAAGGCCTGCCACAAGATGGACCGATGACCTGGTGAAGGCCGCAGGAATGCGTTGGATGCGGGAGGCACAGAACAGGTCGAAGTGGCGGTGCTTGGGGGAGGCCTATGTCCAGCAGTGGACGTCTTTCGGCTGAAATGATGATCGTGTGTTTGTCGTCCGTGTTTTTCTAAACTACTGAACGGATAATGATGCGGTTTTCGCTATCATTTAGAGAATTTATTCCCGATGGTTTAGCTAAGTAATAACAGCCGCACGTTTCGATCGATCAGGTACGTCGTAGATACGCTTGCTGCGGTTGGTCGAAAAAGGGACCATCTTTATAAAAAAAGACCCCATAGTGCCTCTGAAGCCATTGATCCCGGCTGTCCTTCGTGGATCTTAGCCAATCGTTACGAGTCTTCAGAAGTTTGAAAGACTGACAACCACTCTTACCAAAGGGTATCTATCACCTAGTAACTGGATTGTGGAAGTCGCTAAATATAGACTTTTCGTTTAAATATATAACTTTTCGAATCTATTGCTATTGAGAGTTATGATTGAGAGATGAGACACCGGGCATTAGTATCTTAACCGTTGGGTGTAATCAGCGCAAAAAGATAATACTTTGGGTACGTATATAGGCTTTAAAATTTTGACACAGAATAGGCACAAAATCATATGTAAGTACCTGTAACTGTAGACAACATTTCCTCGAACGTAAACTCAAAGTAAATCCTTTAGTTTTAGTTTGAATTAAACTATTTGCAAACATTTTTGAATTGTGAAACAGGCGGTCATTCAAAAGTTGAAGTTAGTTGCTAATTCCAAAGCGTAGTAGATTCTTATGAAGGACAAAGGACAAGAATGTAAATGTCTTTTAAATAGTATGTTGCATTGCTCCAAAATATTTGTTAGGTACATTATTAATTTATAATTTACTAGCTTTTGCCAGCGGCTTCGCCCGCGTGGAGGTCGGAAATTATCCCACGGGAACATACTACCGGGATAAAAAGTAGCCTATGTCCTTTCTCAGGCTCTAAACTATCTGTGTACCAAATTTCATTTAAATCGGTTCAGCAGTTTTAGCAGGAAAGCGAGACAGACAGACAGACAGACAGACAGAGTTACTTTTGCATTTATAATATTAGTTTAGAAAAATGCAACAACAATGTAAAGAAGATTCAAGTTTTACAATGCAAAGATACTCAAAATCAAAAGTCATTTATTTAAACTGGCCCGAGAGTTTGGTTGTCAAAATTACCTCAGACAATCCCCCAGAATCGCCCGCCATTGACTAGGTAATTCCTAGTGGTTTAGCTGGGAATAAGAAGTGGTACAACAAACTCCCCAGCAGCACAGTCTGTTCAGTGAGAACTTGATTCTATACAATAGTCAGAAATTCACACTACGAGACACAAAACTTTCAATTTAATTATTTTCCATTTCTCAGCTCACTGTAAGTTAACTTTATTCCAGTTTGTACATCAAAATAAGTTAAAAAGACAGTTCTACGAAGTCAACGTGCACAATAAAACCTCAAACACTTGATAAGATGAGCAACGTTTATATTATTCTTTTGCTCCAAGAACTTCGTGAAAGAAGTTTAGCATAAAAATGTAGCTAACTATGCTACACACCTTTGCTTGTAGTTGCTAGTTCCAAACTTACTCCTGGGTTGGAGTGAACTTACGAGTACAAAATGTGCGGAAAACATATTTTGTTCAGTTCAAGAGTTATGTTTAGTTTATGTTTTGACTTGGCATCTTAATATTTTAATAGAAAGTAGGTATTACATGCAGTTTTTGGTTGGCATTTTGGTAATTTACGTACCCGTTAGTGGGTCCCGCTTAATGGCAAACGACGAGATTGCAGGATGAGCTGGAGTCCTTGAATAAACACTTGCTCTGGATAGATAAAGGTGGAAAGTGAGTAGTGAGGCCTTTGCACAGCAGTTAAAAATAATAAAAACTTGGCAATCGAAGTGCTTAAAATGAAAAATGTTCCCAAATACAGCGTGGAAAACTTAGGGCCGCGGTAACCCTCACGTTTCTTCTTCATGTCCCCAGATCGGAAAGAAAATTTGCCAGTCAATCGGTAGAATGGGGTGACTATCCAGGACGCGGACTGAGTACTAATAGCAATTCATTAAGGTTATTTTAATGCAAGTGAGTTTTCTAATATTATAAACTATTTATAATATTAAATATTATATCTATTAGATAGTCCTTCAATCTGGCTAGCTTTTTCTCAGTCTTACCCGATGCATCTGACTAACAGTATTTAAATGGAGCGACTGACTATTTGACCTCCACGACAATTTAGTGGGTAAAACGGTCCCTTTGGTAAGACTGGTTGTTTGACTTTCGGACTTCTGACGTCCCGTAACGTCTGTCAAACTTGCACGTATGTCATGTGAGACCAACGGCTTAGCGTGCTTTCCGAGGCACGGAGGGAAAGATGTTATCCAACCACGGACCAACCGCGGCAAGCGTAGGTTAACTTGATTGATAGGCCGATGTTATTACTTAGCCATAAGAAAATCATAATTTATTACAGTTTTAAAATAGGTAAGCTTCTAGCTATACTCGCCCCTATTACATGGAACTTATTGTACCGACAATCTAAGAAGTCCGATATGACGGCTGTCAAAATACTTTGTGTAGTGAGGATACAAAAAATCGGTTACTTTAAAATCCGATTCTTGAGACTTATCGATTTAAAATAGTTAGTGTTTGCAATCGAATATCGTATTTAGACTTTAAAACTGATTTTTGAGGAACATCGTTTAATTACACGTACGAGCTTATAATATTTAACAGTTATTACAAAAAATCCAGTGAAGTTTAAATTTGGACGAGATTCAAAGCGAAAACAAGACGTAAACTAAAACTCGACATAGGTACTAATTCCTTCCAGAAGGTTTATGTATTATGCACCAGCGGCGGAATGCATTATGTATTATGCACCAGTGGCGTTATAATATCAAAGTATTCATATCAAATGTCAAAATAAGGCTAAAAATATATGTGATCAGAATTTGTTTTTATCCGTTTAAGTACTTAATAATACAGTAAATGTACATTTATTTCTTTTTTAAAGTAATGTTTGTAAAAGTAACGATTTTTCATTAAATCAATTTTATTCGGTCAGAAAACGGCTTTTAACGGTCACAACACTACGGCAACCAATCCATATATATAACATTGTCAAAACGTCCTGTCGAAATATTAATCAACGATTGAAGGCTTATTCAGACCGGCGCGACGCGACAGCGCGACGCGATTCTTGTAGAACAATTTCCATGAAGTTCACCTAAAAATTGTTCTACGAGTGTCGCGTCGCGCTGCAGCGTCGCGCCGGTTTGTAGGAGGCTTAACTCGTGTTTTTGAGTGCATTTTTGACGTGACAACGTCTTATAAATTGGTTTGCCGGGTGACACTTCAAGAAACTGCGTTACGCTCCGCTCACGTTATGCGCTCACAATAAGAGCGAGTGAGAGGCACGCGTCCCTTCCACTCGGGCATGGTTAGCCCGCCTAAGAGCGAGAGAGACAGACATAAAAAGTGAAAGGCACGCGTCTCTTCAAAGTCGTTGTCACGTAAAACTTTCGCCCGTATACCAACTTTACAGGCAACCAATTTTTTTCAATACAAATTTAAACTTGAGGTTTACGAATGATGCTCGTTGTTATAATAGAGTATGGTTAACATAGTAATTATTTAGGATTATGAATTTGATTTTCCAATTTCTTAGATAGACGGTCATACGAAGTTAACGCGGCATGTCAAATGAGAAACGTCATTCCGACTTCTTAGATTGTCCAAATTTTAAAAATAACTGGCGAAATTTAGGTACAATTCTGCCTAGCACTTCAAATGACACAGATGTGAGGCAGTGTTATTTTTTATTTTCAAATACAACGAACAAAGAAAAATTAATTGACTTAGAATTAGTTACATTATTTAGGTATTTAAAAACTTGCTAATTCAGTTTATAATGTGTCGTTTGTGTCTGTAACGCACTACCTACAATACCTACTCCCGATATGACACCTCTGTTTATTGTAATGTCATATTCAATTTGACATAACAGCTGCATAATGCAGGACATCGCACGTAATTGCTACGTAACTGCCGTGTAGTTGCGACACATATCATTACCAGCTGAACAACCTCTTTGGGAGTCCACCGAGTACACGCCACTAATTTCTATTAATAACTATCTGTCGAACACTATAATGCCAATGTTAACTAAATTACGTAAACCGTACCTGGACATTACATAATTTGCATGTGCTTATTATATAATGGAACATTGTGCACCCGTTCTTGTAATTGGGCGCACAACTTCAATTAATTACGCTTGTCCGAATGTTAAGCTGTTGTGCGCAGAACCTATAATGGGCCACAAAACAAGCAATATACAGGTGCGCTTACATACAAATAATATTCCATTACCGAAGTTTTGGTAAATTGCACGTGAAATCGATGATTGAATATGTCAGCGCAATCCGTATTGCGGATGTTTCACCCAAACAAATAGCTAGTAATCAATCGTATTATTTGACTGTCGCTTTGCATTCTGTGCCAGTAAATGAATGTATGTAATAACAATGTACCATGACTATTGTGGGACAAGACAACTGTTTGTACGCGCATTAATACGTAGGCATACGTGCACGTGGACGGGCTCTGTGCTTACTTTGTATTTATTGACACGTTGTAAATACAATGGCGCTATTGAATTATTGGACGAATATGTATTTTCAATCGTCAATCTGGTTTGATTGTTTAAAATTGAGGGTTAACAAAACTGTACTAATTCAGTGATGAAGTGTTATTGTGCTTTCGCAAGGAAGTTAAAGATGAAAGCGGCCACTCAGCTCAGCATCAGCCTAGCGTTTTCCCAACTTTGTTGGGTTCGGCTTCCAGTCAAACCGAATGTAGGTGAATACCAGTATTGTACATGTAGCAACAGCCTATCTGACTTGCACAACTCAGTTACTGGATAATACGATAACCCTTGGTAAATCTAGTTGCCAGACTTTCGGACTTTTGACGACCCATAACGACTGTCAAAGATCTACGAATGACAGTCGGGACCAACGGCTTCCGAGGCACGGAGGGGTCTTGGTATGTAAACATGGTCACACATCTGTTACCTCGGCAAGCGTAGCTCATTCAGAGCGATCGAGCCGTGCGGCCGTTATAACTTAGCTACAAGCCTTATCCACACTATATCATCATTATCATTATCATTACATATTATAAAATAAAGTCACTTCGCTGTCTGTCTGTCCCTATGTATGCTTATATCTGTAAAACTACGCAACGGATTTTGATGCGGTTTTTTTTAATAGATAGAGTGATTCAAGAGGAAGGTTTATATGTATATAACATGCATAATATAATAAAGAAACGCTGATAATTTTAGAGGTTTCTAATGTGATGTCATAAATAAACACATTTTTTTGCGCTTACATTACGAACGCTGGCTGAACCCTACGAAATAGCTCAAAATAATGTAGTACAGTACTGTACACCTTAAAAAGTTCTAGAAAAAAGTCCGCAATGGTATATGTCTAACTCTTAGGGATAACCCACAATAACAATTTTTATCCTTTACTTTTTACGAGAAATAATGGCTTATTTATGAATGCGTTTTAAGCAATACAGCATTCATCCTTATCCAATTAAGTACCTTAAATAAATTGTGCATTTCATGTAGATCAAAATTGCCCTTTACAGCATATCATTAAAATGAATATTTTAGAAGATATCAGAGATTATAATAAAATTGCCGCAAAGCGGCTAGCGGGCCGTCCCGTGTCCGGCCGTCCCGGTTGGTAGCGATCGGGTAGAGCAGGATTAGTAGCTGGTTTTTTTGGCTTCATAGTAAATGCGAATATCATGTGTGTTCGAAGTACTCAAAATAAACCCAATTGTATTATTCCAAGTAAGAGACCGCGAAATATGGCTTAGATGTTTAGATTTTTGGATGGATTTGGATTTATGGGTATCCTGGATACTTACCATATACGTTCCCGGGAGATATTTTCCGACAGCTATACGGGCGAAGCCACTGGCCAAAGTACTATTCTTATAACTATGGTTAATTTGGTGTCTGGTAAATAATTGAGTGTTTGTATAGGTAGAATTGGAGCGTTAAGAAAAACCAGGAAGTCTTATATTCAATTCAATCCAACCCTATGTCGCAGTCTTCTTACTCTGAATACTATTAGTTTTATTTTAGGTATAGGTACCTAAAATAAAACTAATAGTATTCAGAGTAAGAAGACACACAAACACACAAACACACCAAACACACATGATATGTAAGGATCGTAACAGGTGGCGTTCCGTAGTTTCTGCCTACCCCCATGTGAAACAGGCGTAATTTTATGTATGTATAACATGGATTTATACATTCTTACCGCGGTAATACGTCCTCTTGCGATAATTTCCAACATCTACGCGGGCGAAGCCGCGGGTAAAAGCTAGTAATATTATAAGTGCAAAAGTAACTCTGTCTGTCTGTCTGTCTCGCTTTCCTCCTAAAACTACTGAACCGATTAAAATGAAATTTGGTACACAGATAGTTTAGAGCCCGAGAAAGGACATAGTCTACTTTTTGTCACGATAGTATGTTCCCGCGGGATAATTTCCGACCTCCACGCGGGCGGAGCCGCTGGCAAAAGATAGTATTTTATATGTTAGGTACAGTCACGAGCAATAGAAACGCCCTTAAAATTCAAATTTATGTAGCAACATTAAATCGCAAAAATAAGCATGCTAACTGTGGCCAAAAATTATGTAAACATTATATCGTGTCAAAATTAACTACACATTTTCATCAAATTTTCGTTAACAATAGATTACCAAAAAATAATATTAACTTTTAGTTACTTAATTATGAATCCAAGGAAATTTCAAAAACATGTTTACAGTACAGTTTCGAAATTATGTAAACAATTACAAAACAGCAGTTTCAAGCAGCTTGAGCTCGGAAATAAGTCGCAATCAAATTGTGGAAATAACCTAACCTAATTGCCAAAATCAGAGTACATAAATAGTTATAGGACCTTATTGTATTATTTATTTTTAGATTTTTTTATCATTAATTTGCGTTATTATATGTAGATATTGTGTCATAGTAAGGTAAATGTAGCCATCAGCGAGTGGCATGGACTCGTCCGTCGACTGTTTTTATTTCCGTGTACCGTCCTAACACTATTGTGCTATTAGATTCCTACTATTTAACCGACAAAAAAAAAACACGGAGGAGGTTCTCAATTCGACGCGTATTTTTTTTTGTTTTTTTTTTTATGTATGACCAAGCATAACTTTTTACGTAGTAGTGATCCGATTGTGATAATTCATTTTTTTTTATTGCAAAGGGTAAAGGTACTCCAAAGGTGGCCCCATATAAATTTGGAAAAGAAAATTGAACCTTATGGATAGGAAAAAAGGGGATGATTGATTGTTCACTCACTGATTGTAATGTATGACCACGCATAACTTTTTACAGAGTAGTCTGATTTTGATAATTCTTTTTTAATTGGATAGGGTATACCTTGTCAAGTTTTATCAGTAGATTTTTTTTTGGGTGAGAAATCATCTAATGACGTCTCCCGCTCTAGGTTGGAGCGGAAGGGCGTGTCAGACTTTTGCTGACTAAAACCCACCCGTGTTTCTTTACTTGCCCATATGTCAGGGATACGGTAACTCTTTCCGAACAGATCTCGCAGCCCTAGCAGATTAGTAGATTATAGCCACAAAATATAATAAAATAAAAGCTTGACAAAAAAATTAAACAGCCGAAAAAACTGAAAAGCAAAAAATAATAAACCTTTCAGTCATTTTGAGTCGGCGTCAAACAATCAATGAACAAAGATCACTCAAAGTGCTGACTCAAAATGACTGAAAGTTTTATTATTTTTTGCTTTTCAGTTTTTTCGGCGGTTTAACCCGTATTAAATTGTGATTTAAAATAAATTGTTATACAACATGTCCAGTAATTAACGGACACCGTCTTAAGGGGTCATTGAACTCATCATTATGAACAACTTTTACTATGGGACCAAACCTGAAATCGCGAAAAAAAATCTGCTGTTTCATTCAAAAGTTCAATACTTACTCGATCAAAATGTATAATTTTGTAGGTTTTGTTTGTTGCAGTAACCAACCCCTATTTATTTATAAAACTGTAATTATTACTGTAATAAACTTAACAAAAACAGGAAAAAGTAGGTATACACTTTCAATATCATTTTAATGTATCCATGACAATTCCTATAACACGTATACAATTGTATATATGTTACAGAAATCGTCATGGATAGTTAAAAATTACATTGGAAGTGTAAATTTTTTACTGATTTTGTTCCGTTTATATTACTGTGAAACCAATGTATACCAAGTTTTGACACAGTTTGATGGTTAGGTAATTTAGAAAAAAAAATATCGTACACATATTTTTTGAATGTTAGAGGTTAAGATATTTTAGAAAATGTGACAATGTATATATATTATTGCTCGTGACTGTACATACGAAGATATATTTTCCATGGTATAAGTAGGTATAATCCCGATATTAAGATATTACTAAGATATGAGCTCACAGAAAGTTCTCGTGCAATATAGAAGCTGTGATGCTGGCATATGGCGGGATATGAGGCGATGACCCCTACTCACTAACTTCTTACTTTTATTTGATTGCCCACTTACAGGACATTGGCATGCATTGTGTGTAGTGATATTACTTTATTTACTAGCCAGCGGTCTTGCTCCCGTATCATACAGTAAACCATCCTCTAAAATCACTCTGTCTATTGATGAAAGCCGCATTAAAATCTGTTGCATAGTTTAAAAGAACTAACCGTACAGACGCGGGAAGCTATTTTTTTTTTTTTTTCAAATACTATGTTAAGTAGAAGATGAAAATTTTGGATAATTTAAAAAGGTTACTGCCATGTCGGACACTGTGTCCGATACTTTTTGTTCCATTCAGGGCGTGTTGGACTATATGACCGACAACACATAACAAATCTGAACGTGTCTTTGCTGCCTGACGGCCATGTTTATAACACTTTCAGCTATATTAAGAGATCCGCGCGATACAAAAATCACTGTGGCAATATAACTTTTGTTTACCATTCATCTCATACACTTTGTGAAAAGTTAGAAGTCAAAATAAAAGTGAGGAATTAAATTATAAAAATAGGCTGTATAGCCTATAACCTCTTTGTAATAAATATGATATATGTATTTTTGGAATAAATAATCTATTTAAAGTGAAATAACACTAAGTACATTTTTTGGCTTTTTCTGATTTTCACCACGCAGTTAACGTGTTAACGAGTAAATTGATTATAATGTACTTCGTGGATGAATAAACGTTATTTTTTGTTTGTGTCATACAGAACATACCGCCTTGTTTCTACGAAGGGTTGGGGAGGGGTCTACTAAAGTATACCCACATTTCGCCATTTATGTTTAAGTCATGTAATAGAGGCGACCTTTACCATCAACCGGGTATAAATCAAGACTCTATGCTTCTTTCATAGGGGGGCGACGGGAGGCGTTATAATATTGGCTTCCATCAAAGAAGATGGGTTTTTGTTTAAAATATTGAGAATACAATGTGGGTGTACTATAGGTACACCTCTGCCTAACCCTTCGGGGAAACAAGGCGTGATGTTATGTTATGTTATGTTTTATTGAGAATACATTTTCAATCTTGTGTGAGTTGAATCATTATTTCTAATTGAAGGTCCTAAGATAGCACTCGTGTGGTGGAGATATTTCTTCACTTTATTTTATGAGGTTTGATAACCACTCTCGACGTAACTTGCCTTTGCCTTTTCAGCGATTTGCATGCTAACTCTTTTGTATTTCTATAGTTTAGATAAGTTTTGGTGCCTGCTGTGTTTTAGGAAGAGGTATGTACTAACCTCTTAATAATAAATATGAAATATTTACCTGACCCTCTAATAAATTTATTGACCATTCTTTTTATATTGTTTAAATGTTCCTCTAAAATAATTTGGCTTTCTAGTGATGCTCATTTTCATAAAAACGTACCTATTCATTGTATTAGAGTGTTATGATGTTTTATAGGAAAGCAAAATGGGGATTATTAGACGTTCGATTAAATACATACCATGAAAAAAAAAATAAGCATGTTTACGACCAATAACCGTATTTCAATTTTTTCTTTCTTTCTTTTTGTTCATGGCAGCTCACATCATTCATCATCATCATCATTTCAGCCGAAAGAGGTCCACTGCTGGACTTAGGCTACTCCCAATTTGGGGGAGTTTGCAATAATAGCCCCGCTTGGCAGGCAGGTTGGCGATCGTAATATAGTTATTAAATGCATAGAGAACTTTGCTCCCCTTCTCTAGTTAGTCCCTTAGTCGTCTCTTATGACACCCACAGAAAGAAATGGGATGGTGCTATTCTTTAACCCATTGAATGCCGTAATTACAGACACAATTAAAAACCATTGTGTCTATACCAAATGTGGTATCTCAGGGACTTAGAGGTTAAGTCCGATACCATACAGAACATCATATTGTAGAATGCCCGTTGTAGTAGGGTATTACGTTGGAGGAAGCTATGTACCTACGTTCACGTATCACCTATCGTGGAGGCTATATTTAACCGACTTCAAGAAAGGAGAAGGTTCTCAGTTCGATTGTATTTTTTTTTAAATGTTTGTTAGCTCATAACTTTTGACTGGGTGAACCGATTTTGATGATTCTTTTTTTATTTGAAAGCTGGTGCTTTCCGTGTGGTCTGATTTTAATTTGGTTCCATTCTGACAATGGGGTCCATGTGAAAACCAAACAAGTCTTAAATTTGCATTAAGTATTTGCGCGACAAAAGATAAGTGCGGGGTACATAGCATAACTAAAAAGTTAATAATAAAAACTTTTACAAAAAAATAACAACCGACTTCCGAAATGAAAGTTATTTTTCACTTTGTAGTGTTTTTTTCTTAAGGAAGGCTGTTGTTTTTTTTTTTATAAAAAGTTTTTAATGCACCAAAATAATAGTTACTTACATAATCACCTATAATGTTCCCACTGTTTGGACACAAGCGACTTCTCTTCGAAAGAAGTACCTAGGCTTTACCAACCACGCGGGCGAAGTGCTGATAGATGTCACATGTCTTCGATTCAGTTAGGTACCCTGACTGCTGAAACTGAGGTCGTGGGTTCGATTCCCACCCAGGACAAATCTTTGTGTGATGAGCACAATCATTTATTCTGTGTCTGGGTGTAATTTATCTATAATATGTATGTATTTAGAAATATAAAAGTAGGTATATTTATCAGTTGTCTGGTTACCATAGTACAGGCTCTGCCTAGTTTGGGATCAGATAACAGTATATTGGTTGTCCTAAGATATTATTATTTACTACAAATCCTTGAAAGTGTAGTCTACAAGTACAGTCACGAGCAATAACATAGAAACGCCCTTAAAATTCAAATTTATGTAGCAACATTAAATCGCAAAAATAAGCATGCTAACTGTGGCCAAAAATTATGTAAACATTATATCGTGTCAAAATTAACTACACATTTTCATCAAATTTTCGTTAAAAATAGTTTACCAAAAAATAATATTAACTTTTAGTTACGTAATTATGAATCCAAGGAAATTTCAAAAACATGTTTACAGTACAGTTTCGAAATTATGTAAACAATTACAAAACAGCAGTTTCAAGCAGCTTGAGCTCGGAAATAAGTCGCAATCAAATTGTGGAAATAACCTAACCTAATTGCCAAAATCAGAGTACATAAATAGTTATAGGACCTTATTGTATTATTTATTTTTAGATTTTTTTATCATTAATTTGCGTTATTATATGTAGATATTGTGTCATAGTAAGGTAAATGTAGCCATCAGCGAGTGGCATGGACTCGTCCGTCGACTGTTTTTATTTCCGTGTACCGTCCTAACACTATTGTGCTATTAGATTCCTACTATTAAACCGACAAAAAAAAACACGGAGGAGGTTCTCAATTCGGCGCGTATTTTTTTTGTATGTATGACCAAGCATAACTTTTTGCGTAGTAGTAGTCCGATTGTGATAATTCTTTTTTTTATTGGAAAGGGTAAAGGTACTCCAAAGGTGGCACCATATAAATTTGGAAAAGAAAATTGAACCTTATGGATAGGAAAAAAGGGGATGATTGATTGTTCACTCACTGATTGTAATGTATGACCACGCATAACTTTTTACAGAGTAGTCCGATTTTGATAATTCTTTTTTAATTGGATAGGGTATACCTTGTCAAGTTTTATCAGTAGATTTTTTTTTGGGTGAGAAATCATCTAATGACGTCTCCCGCTCTAGGTTGGAGCGGAAGGGCGTGTCAGATTTTGCTGACTAAAACCCACCCGTGTTTCTTTACTTGCCCATATGTCAGGGATACGGTAACTCTTTCCGAACAGATCTCGCGGCCCTAGCAGATTAGTAGATTATAGCCACAAAAAATAATAAAATAAAAGCTTAACAAAAAAATTAAACCGCCGAAAAAACTGAAAAGCAAAAAATAATAAACCTTTCAGTCATTTTGAGTCGGCGTCAAACAATCAATGAACAAAGATCACTCAAAGTGCTGACTCAAAATGACTGAAAGCTTTATTATTTTTTGCTTTTCAGTTTTTTCGGCGGTTTAACCCGTATTAAATTGTGATTTAAAATAAATTATTATACAACATGTCCAGTAACTAACGCACACCGTCTTAAGAGGTCATTGAACTCATCATTATGAACAACTTTTACTATGGGACCAAACCTGAAATCGCGAAAAAAAATCTGCTGTTTCATTCAAAAGTTTAATACTTACTCGATCAAAATGTATAATTTTGTAAGTTGTTTTGTAGGTTTTGTTTATTGCAGTAACCAACCCCTATTTATTTATAAAACTGTAATTATTACTGTAATAAACTTAACAAAAACAGGAAAAAGTAGGTATACACTTTCAATATCATTTTAATGTATCCATGACAATTCCTATAACACGTAGGGGAAGTACGGCCAAAATGACATATACGGACAAAATGACACACCGGGCTTTTTTCGAAATTGGCGGGCTATAATCCTGCAGTTGGCATATCATTATGTGACGCCGGCCATGGTGGAATACCTGTTAAGTTTATACCGCCATTGACTTGGTCACGCCGAAGTTGCTTGCAGGAAAGCGTTTTGTGCGCATAAAAGTTTTTTATTTTTATTGATTTCGTCTTGTTTTTGATCAGTTTCTCGTGGTTTCTATTACATCTTTTGTTGTAAATTCAAAAAGTGTAGCATTATGCTGCATTACTTAAAAGTATTTATTTATAAATCTCGTGTTTATAGTAATTATGACTTAATTAGTGTTTAGATAACCTGTGGGGCAAAACGACATACTTACATTCGGGGCAAAACGACATACCTTTATTCAGTGATGAGGTTTTTAATGTTGAATCGAACTACTATAATGATCCTTAAAAGCAGTCAGAAAAAAGGTGAACCAAAGTACAGAAAACTCATTACGCTGAGGACTCGAATGTAGAAGATTTCCAGCTGTGTCGAACGGTGATGATGATGACTGCGCATGCGTTTACTGTAACGACCTCTTTTCCCGTTCCAAGCCCAACGACTGCTGGCTACGGTGCAACAATTGTTCTCTTTGGGCTCATACTTAATATTTTGTGAAATATGTACTTCATAATTTTCGTTTTCATTATGTATGTCATTTTGTCCGTAGTATATGGACAAAATGAATTTTCTTAGAGGTTTCGATTAATTTAAATTATATTTTTTATATGGGTCCTATTCAATTATGAGTTTACGTAGGTTAAAACTTATGAACCAAAGATGATTATTAAACCTAAACAGTGATTGTAACTATGTTAGTTAAAAATATATGATTAAAAAACAAAACCGTATGTCATTTTGGACGTACTTCCCCTATACAATTGTATATATGTTATAGAAATTGTCATGGATAGTTAAAAATTACATTGGAAGTGTAAATTTTTTACTGATTTTGTTTCGTTTATATTACTGTGAAACCAATGTATACCAAGTTTTGACACAGTTTGATGGTTAGGTAATTTAGAAAAAAAATATCGTACACATATTTTTTGAATGTTAGAGGTTAAAATATTTTAGAAAATGTGACAATGCATATATATTATTGCTCGTGACTGTACGTGTATGTACTTCAAAATAAGATTACATTTAAGTTTTTACCAGCAAAATCTACCAAGCGAAGCAACTTACTACAAATCCTTGAAGGTACCTGTGTAGTCTACGAGTACATAATGTTTGTTTGCTACAATAAGTGGATCTATCCTTCCTGTCGACAGCCGAGAGTTGAAGTAGATTCGACCTTTCCATATTTAGATCAAGTGACGCCCTCTATGACGTCGAACGGAGCTCTAATATTATTTGGACACGTCGCTGAAATTTCGCATAGTTCGGAATTTTTGCAGGCATAGGTACTGAAGTAAGGGTAATCTACATTATAATGACGACTTATATGCCTGTACATTCAATATTCCCTTCTCTACTCGGATTGTGTGTACTTGGCTTGACACGCTACCCGTTTTTCTACTCATGTGACGCTACCGCGGGTCTAGATAAAGGCGTTCACGTATCGAGTTCCTGTGATATTTATACTATAAATATCACAGGAATCTCTAAGAAAAAGCGAATTTATATTTTTATCTAGCCAGAGAACGGTAAATTATGGAGTACCACAAGGCAGTGTACTTGGTCCGCCCCTATTTATTGTTTATAAGGTTAAGCCATTGCGACCAACGGCTTTTTTTTAAAGCCTTTGGTAGTCCCGGCTGTCAGTCTTGAATAATTGACAGTTGTTACGGGTCGTCAAAATCCGAGAGTCGGGCAACCAGTCTTACCAAGAGTTATAGTACTTACCCAGTAACTGTGTTGTGGAGTTCAGATAGGCTTAATACTGGTATTTAGCTGCATTAGGTTTGACTGGAAGCCGACTCGAATATAGATAGGAAATGGCTGGGCAGTTGATGAGCTAAGTGGCTGCCTTCATCTTTAACTTCCTCGCTCTCAGTAACACTTCATCAATAACTATATTTTAACAACTATTACAGTTTTGTTAGCCCCCAATTTTAAAAAATCAAACCAAATTGACGATTGAAGATACATATTCGTCCAGTAATTCAATAAAGCCACTGTATTTGCAACGTGTCAATAAATACAAAGTAAGCACAGAGCCCGTCCACGTGCACGTGTTCCTACGTATTACTGCGCGCACAAACAGTTGTCCCACAATGGTCATGCTACATTGTTATTACATACATTCATTTACCGGCACAGAATGCAAAGCGACAGTCAAATAATACGATTGATTACTAGCTATTTGTTTGGGTGAAACATCCGCAATACGGATTGCGCTGACATATTCAATCATCGATTTCACGTGCAATTTACCAAAACTTCGGTAATGGAATATTATTTGTATGTAAGCGCACCTGTATATTGCTTGTTTTGTGGCCCATTATATGTTCTGCGCACAACAGCTTAACATTTGGACAAGCGTAATTAATTGAAGTTGTGCGCCCAATTACAAGAACGGGTGCACAATGTTCCATTATATAATAAGCACATGCAAATTATGTAATGTCCAGGTACGGTTTACGTAATTTAGTTAACACTGGCATTATAGTGTTCGACAGATAGTTATTAATAGAAATTAGTGACGTGTACTAAGAGTCCCAATGAGGACGTTCAGCTGGTAATGATATGTGTCGCAACTACACGGCAGTTACGTAGTAATTACGTGCGATGTACTGCATTATGCAGCTGTTATGTCAAATTGAATTTGACATTACATTAAACATAACATATGGGGAGTAGGTATTTTATCATCATATCTACACAAACGACTCATTATGAACTGAATAAGCCAGTATTTATATAGGGTGTATCTATTCATATCCGAAAAATTTTAAGAGGTACACCTGTAGGTGGTAAAGAAGCTACAGCAACAAAAAGAAATATTTTCTAAATGAATTTTTTTTTTCAAAATTTAATATTTATAAATTATTTGACGCACATGAGAAATACTGGCTCCTTCTTATTTTTTACGGCCCGAGACACCGCGGCCATGCTCTTGCCGTCCGGTCGCCGCCCTCGCAGCGTCAGGCGGGCCATTCATAGAATTTGGAGTAAAAGTTTTATGCAAAACGTCTCAAGCAGTTTTACAATTATAATAATTACGAAAATTCAAAAACGCTTAGACAAAAATTTTCTTTTTGCTTCTATAGCTTCTTTACCACCAACAGGTGTACCTCTTAAAATATTTCGTGTATGAATAGATACACCTTATATACTAACCTAGCAAATTTTGACACGTTTCATATTTTTTACGTCGTCTTCATCATCTGACTAGCCTTTTCCCAACTATGTTGGGATCGGCTTCCAGTCTAACTGGATGCAGCTGAATACCAGTATTTTACATTAAGCGACTGCTTATTCCGGCCGGGGTCGCGTGACTTCCTGCCGGGGTCGCGTGATTGTTCGAAAGAGATACCGTGACCCTGGCACATGGGCAACTGATGGAACACGGGTGGGTTTTAGTCAGTAAAAGTCTGACACGCCCTCCCGCTCCGCCCAGAGCGGGAGAAGTCATTTGATGATTTCCCATCCTGAAAAAAAAAAAAAAAAGAAAAGCGTCTGCTTATTTGACCTCAACAACCCAGTTACTGGGTAATACGATACCCAATCATGTTTTTTACTTTATTGTAATTGAAAATAACTCAACATAATATGAAGCCTGTATTCTCCGAAGGGTTTAGGTACAATTTCGACAGTTATTTTTAAGTTATTTACCTAATTTCCATCAACCGGGAATCGCATAACAGACTCTGGGCTGTAGAAATTCCTTATGATCAAACTCAATATCACTTTGCAAGACTTGGGAAACTAACCTAACACCTCATGTTTAGCAGTACCAATTGTGACCAATACACCAACGAGGTATTTGTAAACATTTTGGCTATTCTTTCCTATGGGCTCCCAGGTTACCTGTCCGATTATTGCTGTGAATAAATATAGTTTAAGAAGTTCACATCTTAAAAGATAAGTGTTGAAGTATAAGGTAGCAGTTAGGTTAGTGACGTCTTTTTCATTCACCCCAATTAGAGAATTGAGTTTAAAGGATGATATAATGACCAAAACTTATATTTTTTAAACCTTGCTATAAGAAAATCGTGTTGACCATAGCATGACTTTACGCAATTAAAATTGAGCCTTATGCTAATACAAAAAGATTTAATTTTCTTTTGCCCAACCAGCGGTCAGTATGTCAAAATACTTTTTTTTTTAAACCCCTATTTATTAAATTTACTGATATCGATTCAGTAGTCAATTCCGAATAAACTGCTTTCAGGACGCGTTTATTCTGTTACACCTTGTTGAAGCGTCATGCCCAGAACGTGTAATATGGTAATAGAGAGTTACTTCTAATGCTTAGGAAAGTAATTCCTAAATATATATAAATATACATGCCTGTTCTCTCCGACTATTACAGCGAAACTTAACACCATACCCACGAATGCTCTACCGATTACTATCATCTTAAAGTTAAGAACATTTAACATCACTTGCCTCCATTAACGAACGTCTGGTGAACCAACATGGCTACGGAACACTCGGGCCCAAAATACGACACTCAAGGGTACACTGCCACAGATAATAGCTGACGTCACGATTTTGTTTTACGATACAAATATACGAGATATATTGTGTGATGCTCTGTTTATTTTATGATGATTTTCATGTCACGGTCTAAAACTATGCCTTCTATGAATAGGTCTTCAAAAATGGTATTGAGGTTTCCAATATAATTTTTTTCTAAACTGAACAGTTTGTGCGAGAGACACCTCCAAAGTGGTAAAATGTGTGTCCCCCCCCCCGTAACTTCTAAAATAAGAGAATGGTAAAACTAAAAAAAATATATGATGTACAGACGCCAATCTATCAAAGAAATCTGACAGATTGTAGTAGCTTGATGTGTTGGCGTCTGTACATAACCATGTAAACTTCCACCGAAAATTGGTTTGAACGAGATCCAGTAAGTAGTTTTTTTTTTTTAATACGTAATAAATCGTAAAACGCAATTTACTTTTAATTCAGTCAACTCAAACATAAAAATTAAAAAAAAAAAAACATTTAATGTCATAAACATAAACTTTATGCATAAACCGAGGATACCTACAGATTTGTACGGAACCCTCGGTGCGCGAGTGTGACTCGCACTTGGCCGGTTTTATAAGTACCACCGAAAACGATGAAAACGACACCAACGATTAAAAATTTGGAAATGTTTGCAGCCGCTATCTTGGATTTCAATTTACCTCACAAACTTTCAGTTCCCTCAAAAACCATGAAGTTTAATATTGCACTCTATTCGTCACTTATTTTGGTGTGGGGTAGGTAACACTACTTAAAAGTTGGGAACCATCACTAAAAACTGAAAAACAAACAGTTTATCAACAAAAAAAAATCGACTTAAAAAAACATTATAAAGAGAGAAATAACTTTAATTTCGGAAGTCGGTTGCATTAAAATGAAAATAAAAACCAAAGTTACCGAATTGTAAGTAATTTTTCTATTTATAGTTTTTTTTTAATAATACAACAATAGATATTAATTAATGCGTTTGTTTTGTTGCTGGATAGACAAATCTTTCAAACTAGACGCAATGGACTTTGTTTTGTGTGTTTGTACTTGTGTATTGTCAGCGATTCAATTTAAGCGTATGTTGAGTAAGCAACGACTCAGACAAATACACCATATCTATTTGACAAAAGTTCCTAAACTGCACCCTAATTGCGAAACGCAAAATTTATCAGATTCTGAATGGGATTGAAGATTATTTCTAAACCATTGCGTCATTTGTTCGAATAAATTGTGGCTCAGCAACGTAAATAACGCAATGAATGTTGTTTAACTATGAATATTAAACCAATTCCTACCGATAAAAAGTTCCGCAATTACCCCTCTGGTCATCTCAACACGCCTATATTGCAGGGAGGGTTAGGCAGAGATTTTCCTTAAAAACACCTACATTTCGCCGGTTATTTTTAACGCCCATGCAATAGCGGCGAACTCATTACCATCAGTCTTGCACAAATCCAGAGTCCGGGCTGCTACTGAGAAATTCCAGATACAAAAACACAGCTCGACTATCGAATCGAACCCTAAAGTTCTAAAGTGTGCCAATTAAAAGGGTTCTACCTATCCATTACTACCTAGTCTTTTCGAGCTGAAATAACCACTTTGCTGATGTAAGTGGCAGGGACGCTTCTCACCTAAGGACTAACTAGGTCGGAGTGAGGATAATTAGAGCTTATTAGGAAGGTCTTACTTGTAATCTGGAGTGCCTGATAAATGCCGATTGTTTACTGATTAAATTAGGATCGGGATCTGATTCTGTTAGCAATAATTTGTACAGATATTTAGGACTTCTTGACTCTTGGGGGCGCTGGTGACTCGATGCAACTCGTCCACTTCGAAACTGGGACCTGGGACCATTTGCCCCTTTTCTAAATTAATAATAGGCAACTGGGCCCACGTTAGTTCAGGTATTGGGACGATTGCACTACTGAATATTCTCTAGGGGTTAATTGGTCCCAGTAAAGTGATACTGGCTGTAGCAAAGGGAAATCAACCAGATCTAAAGGTTAGTTGATCTCATTCGTTTTATGTAATCTAAATATGAATAATAATGAATAATACTAATAATGACCCATTTTTTATTCCATACTATAAAAATATCCTATAAAGCTAAACAAATCAAAAGTACCTACGCATTTTTTTTTTTCAATACCAAAATAAATCAAACTTAGTAGTTCTTCTTAAAACACTACAAAAAGATGATAATTATTACTTTGGTAAATTGAAAAACGATAGATATATGTATTTAAAAGGAAAAAAAAAAACATCTGAGACCATTAAATCAGAAAGACGACTCAAAAGAATACTTTGAGAGCTGACCGACAATGAAATTAGTAGGTATAGGACATTGTATCGAGAAGTTAGATAGGTAACTATCACGCCTTTTGTTTAAAAGGTTTTTTTTTTCTTGATGGGAAATCATCAAATGACTTCTCCCGCTCTGGGCGGAGCGGGAGGGCGTGTCAGACTTTTATTGACTAAAACCCACCCGTGTTCCATCAGTTGCCCATGTGCCAGGGTCACGGTATCTCTTTCGAACAATCACGTGACCCCGGCAGGCATCGGTCCTAGCAGACCCCTTCATTAATGCTGACATCTCTTTGAGGCGCGCGTGGAACAATTCGCGCCGTCGATCCGTGCTTGGTCCTTACCGGGCGGCGAGCTACCCATTGCTCGCCGCCCGCAAGCTCGCGCCTACGGTGGCCGGGAGCCCACAATCGACTCCCGACGCCCGGGGCGTCTCCTCCTGCGGCGGCTAGGGACGTGAGGGCGCAGAAACTGCCACTCCCTCACGCGCCCCGCCTCCTCCTTTGCGAGCATTACTGCCTTGCAGAAGGAGGTGACGGCTTCCCATGCCCTCTCGCTCCGTACCATGACTCGCACCAGGGCGAAACGCGAGAGGTCACCGCCGCCGATCGCCTCCACGAGGACACGGCGGTGCTCCGCCCAAGCAGGGCACACTTCCACCATATGCTCCACCGTGTCCTCTAGACGATCCTCACAATGGAAACACCGGGGCGTATCCTCCCGCTTTATCCTGAACAGGAACCCACCGAAGCACCCTTGCCCGGTGAGAACCTGCGTCAGGCGGAAGGTGAGGACGCCGTGGCGCCTCTCTATCCACTCCCCAAAGAGGGGACTTACCGCCGCAATTGTGGCGTGCCCAGCGCTGGTTTGCGGCAATCGTACCCGCCATGTCGCCATGAGATCCTGCCGGAGCTCTATCCGCCGTGCCGCGATTTGTCGCGGCAGCGGAGTTTCGCCCCGGCGTTTAAAAGGTTTATAATTTATTTTGGTTTTGAAAAAATAATGCGTACTTTTGATTTGTTTAGTTTTAAAGGATATTTTTTTTAGTATGGAATAAAAAATTGATCCTTATTAGTATTATTCATTATTATTCATATTTAGATTACATAAAACGAATGAGATCAACTAACCTTTAGATCTGGTTGATTTCCCTTTGCTACACCCAGTATCACTTTACTGGGACCAATTAACCCCTAGAGAATATTCAGTAGTGCAATCGTCCCAGTACCTGAACTAACGTGGGCCCAGTTGCCTATTATCAATTTAGAAAAGGGGCAAATGCTCCCAGGTCCCAGTTTCGAAGTGGACGAGTTGCCCCGTAACCCACCCGTTCCACAGGTATATTTTGTTTTTTTATTTTTTGTCGAGCATCATTTTCGCTTGAAAGTTAGGCCTTTTTATCACGAATTTATTAGTTTCACCTATATGTTTGTATGTAACTATATTTGTAACCGACTCCTTTGGACTTGATTTTGACCCACTTCAAACGGTCAGATTTCATTTAAACTTTGTAGACTTATCGAGGATCGATGACAATAACAATTTCATTTTGTGCCATTATCCTTGCCAGGGTTACCAAGATAGCAAAATACACAAACTAAAAGACACTATTTTGTAGCTAGCCGAACTAAAAAAATTAAAATCCATACTAAAATTATAAATGGGAAAGTGTGTGTGTCTGCTTGTCCGTCTTTCACGGCAAAACAGAGCGACGAATTGACGTGATTTTTTAAGTGGAGATAGTTGAAGGGAGGAGTGACATAGGCTACTTTTTGTCTCTTTCTAACCCCCCACTTCCCTAAAATGGGGGGTGGAACGCGTTAATCTCAGGAACTACTGGTTCGAATTGAAAATTTATTTTTGAGTCGGGTAGTCTGTTTATTGAGGAAGGCTATATAACATCACGCCACAATCAAAAGGAGTGGAGCAGCAACAAAAAAATGGACGAAAACTGGCAGGCTGCGATGCGACGGGAAGGGTCATGGGAGCAAATATTTGACGCGGAGAAAGTCGGGGGCAGAAGCTAGTAAATAATAGTTTCAAAAACACGCTTCCATAGAAAACCTCAAAAGTACCCAGCGCTTTTTTTCAGTTATTTATTTTCTACTTTTTAGTTTGGTTTTCTATGGAAGCGTGTTTTTAATTTAAATTAAGGTTTCTGTGATCATAAAAACATTTGTGATCCTACTTCCTACTAGTATCATAAATGTGAAAGTTTAGCTATTAAACGATTTTCACCCGCGCGCGGCTACAATGTTTATGCTTTACTGCCCGCTTTGTGTTGGAATAATGAGACTTACATATATGCAGTTTCGGTTCTACGATGTTTTTGGATATTCTACTATATATCCTAATATCCTACTAATATTATAAATGTGAAAGTTTTGGAGGATGTATGGATGTTTGTTACTCAATCACGCAGTATTAAATCCTGGTAATACCTTCCTGAGAATTAATTTCCGACCTCCACGCAGGCAAAGCCGCTGGCAAAAGCTGGTGAGAAATAGATAATTCTTAGTTTTTATTATATTTGGTTGTAGCCAAATATCAATTTAAATATGGTTCAACAATTATATCAGCTAACCTAAAGGACAATGCCAGAAACTCTATAGAGCTTTAACCCATAAAATAAAAGTTTGATTACTTGCAGGCAAAATGTAGCATTGTATTGCTGCTTTATTAGAGATATCTAAATTCTGTTTAAATGCCTTTGGAACTTGCTTTGTCTGTTTAAATCTACAATTATTTTTATTTAGGATTTTTCGCTACGGTCAAATACGATCAATAGATACCGTAGTATTTACATACTTGTTACAACAATTTCCATGTTGCGAGAAGGTTTTGCAGTGCAGATTGTAAGGAAGACACAACATATCTTAGCATCCTGACGACGCACAAATGATAATTTATGCATCTCAACATCGTTACTCAAGTCAAGCATTGTTCAAAATGGAAGCAATAATCAGAATCCGTTTACAAAGTTGAAAAAGTCGTCGTGATAATATAACAGTAATAATACTGATCACGTTGAGATTAAGGAGCGTAAAATACAAACAGCAATGCAACGGCAAACAGAACAAAGCGAACGTTAAAAGTAGTCATGGGCAAAATATATCAAAATATCGATATTTTTCCATACAATAATCGATATATATCGTTGATATTTTTAATCGCGATATATTGATATTCGATATTTATTTTAGAGTATCGAATTCGTATCAATTTCGATTTATTTTTCAACGCAACTTTGGTTTCGTGTTTAATGTTAGTGGATACACCTTCAGCCGTGAATCTTACAGTACCGGACAATAGAAGCTGTTTGACAGGCGAGCACATCAAACAGATGTCCATATCTGATGACTCTTTTTTCCGAAGTTTGAATGCTTTGGGAATATGTATGAATAATCATGCGAAAACTGACGATATATCGATATTTTTCACTCGATAATTATCGATACTGTTTAAAAATATCGATACGATAAATATCGATATATTTTTTTCACTTGCCCATTCCTAGTCAAATGTCAATGAATTACTTTTTGACATAGCTTGTCAATGACGTTTCATTACACCTAATAACCTACTAGTGATCAAAAGCGAAATATTTATTAAAATATATACCTATTCATAATAATATTATTTAGGTTTTAACAAACATTATTTTCATTATTTGTGTGTAATTAAACCAATCAAATACATATTAAAATCCGTACATAATAATTGAATATTTATCATTTTTTTTAAATTAAATAATTGTTTTTGTTTCGCGTGAGTGCGTACTAAGTAACGCAGATGGTCGCAATAAAAACAGGAACAGGAAACATATGCCTTGGGTTTTTAAATTCCTTTTTATCACTAACTTATTATCCGCAAGTGTAACAGAATAATAGTTAAGCAACAAAGGGTCATAATTCCATGCGATATTTATGATTAAGTTAAATTTCCTGTATGGTGGTAAAAGGTGGGGCAGGATCTGGCATTGTCATTTGATAGAAGATCTTTTCATCGGAGACGAAGCTTTCGAAAAACCTGCTAGGGATTACGTAGCTTAGAAATAGGTTAAATATAAGTTAATACATCCATAATACAATTGTGCAATTTTTGTTATTGCAAGAAAGGCGAGTCCTACACTTATTGTGATTGTTACAAAAATTCCATTCTTAGGAAGCTATCGTAAGATCGAGCGAGCCCCAGTGTGTCACATGTTCCGGGACACATAATGACGCGCCACGTCTCGAGCGTTTTCCAATAACAGTTAAACTCGTATTTTTACGCCTCATAGACTACTGGTGTCCTGGTGGATGGCATGCGATGTAACGTTAAGTTGCGTACAATTCAATCAGCCTCCTCCCACTCAAACTTCGCTCTTACTGGCAACTTTCTTTGACTGCTTCCTTAATCGAGTTGCCGTTAACTTTATAAAATGCGCCCGTGTGCCTGGTTTATGTTTTCCACGCTGGTTAAGAGCTTTTCAAGAGTTTTCGTATTCGTTAGCAAACTTCCTTTAGTCGATGACGTGATTGAAAGTACCTTTTTTCTCGTTTAATGTAATAATGCCTGTGCATTACTTGTTTCAAGTGAGTCTTCAGTTTCATTGTCTTCTTGTTTGGCGATGAGGCTTTTTCTTTTGTTCGCGAAGGCTGTGCATATATTTCTATTAAGGTTTTGCGAAATTTCAAGGCCAACACACATTTGAAATTATATTTTGTTGCGGGCTGTAGTGGTATGTACAATACCACATGCGAACTACGCATGACACTGAAAGACGTCATGAAAATGATAATCCTGTATAGAACATCCCAGTATCAATAATCGGGCCTTCTCGAAACCGAGCCGACTAAAGTCCGATCACTGCGTATGGTAACCTGATCCTTTGAGAGAAGTGAATCCAATAGATAGGTGTAATTCTTGACCACCACCTTTTACTTTCCGTGAGGACATCAAGACGGCCCAGTCGTGTGCCACCTTCGCTCTTAGTAATCTTCACTTCATATTGACCGCGCGCTGCAAATTGTCCGAATTGTTAAGCATGCATTGTCTTCGCACGGTAAACCCCACCATCTCCATAGGATAACCGTTTCCTTAGAAAGTTTAAGAAACCCCTTTTTTTTGTTCGCAGTGAGAATCTTCATCTAGCTGTCAGAATACCCACCACCTAGCAGTTCATGAAATGCCTTTCCAAGCGTTTCTTCGACTAATCGCGGCAACCGCTCGCTACACTCCATCCCGCATTAGTAGGATTCGCCTAACGAGGCATACCCTAGGCATTCCCGACGAAGCTACAACCCTCTTCTAGGAGTGTAGCAAGTCCACCAGCACGCTCAAAATACACCGACGCACACTGCCGTTCTTTCGTCCTCGCCGCCAAGGAAGGTGCGACGTCCTAATCCATGTGCGCCCCGATCCTTGCTCAAGCCAGCCCGCGCCGCTGATCTTGTAGCTTTAAATTCGTCCCTAAATAATAATCATTCCGATTCAGCCCGTTCGGTGTTTCCAGCGAAGCCCTATATAAGCCGAGGTTCGTACACCAAAAACTTGAAACTAAAGCGACACGCTAAGAGTATTAAGCGTTTAGTCGCTAGTTTCAAGTTGTTAAGCCCTGGCTGGAGGCCTTAATTTATTGAAGCAGCTACAAGCAAGTCCGGTTAAGCAGCCGACAACCTCCTAGGTGGACCTACGAGATGACATTATACAAAAACTAAACAATCGTCAGGCAGTTGCCCACCACACACCTGGTCGTTTTGGTGACTGTTCGTGGGATCCTCCCTTTTTATAGAGAAATAGCTTTTGCCAGCGGCTTCGCCCGCGTGGTGTTCGGAAATTATCCCGCGGGAACATACTACCGGGATAAAAAGTCCTTTCTCAGGCTTTCAACTATCTGTGTACCAAATTTCATTTAAATCGGTTCAATCGTTTTAGCAGGAAAGCGAGACAGACAGACAGAGTTACTTTTGCAATTATAATATTAGTGTGGATGAATGAACTTTACACTCTCTTTGTCATGCTTCTAAAGGGCTTTGAATACGAAAGTTTTCCTAGAACTTTTAAAACTTTTGCCTATAAACAATGTGTAACTGAATTAATGCACTTTACGAAAGTATTTTGTTCAGAATAGATTTGAAATATGACAACAAATTTCTCCAGTGTACAACCATTTCATAAATAAGCAATGTTTTATATATAAAAGCAAAACAATCAGTGTATGGGTATTATGATTATAACATAACTAGCCTCTGCCCGCGACTTCGTTCGCGTCAATTTTTTTTGTAACTTCATTACTGGAATAGAATAGCTAGATGGCGTTGAAGTAGCTAGATTTTGAGATTTTTTGACAAACGATTTTTTTATCTTTCGTATTTTTTTTTCGATAAATAGTATCCTATGTTACTTCTAATACCTCAAGAATATGTGTACAAAGTTTCATGATGATCGGTTAAGTAGTTTTCGCGTGAAAGCGTAACAAACAAATTTACATGCACATTAATAATATTAGTAGGGATATTCTAATTGAGGTATTTGGTGTCCCGGAATTCATGCGGTGGGCATTAATGTTGTATTGCTTTAATTTGTATTCACGTTTAATTTGAAAAGTTTTCACAATAAACCATTTACGAAACTATTTTGAGTAATAAACCATTACAGTTTAAATTAACCTCCACATAGTAAATTACAAACATTGAAAAATACGAACTAAACTGCGGTACTATTTAAATGTGGGTAAATTAACTGGGCAACGATAATATTAAGTCTATTAGAGTCACGAAGTACATTGCTATAACCGCTCGCTCTCATTACAAGAACGAACGAACTGCAATTTGGTTGCAAATGGATTGAATGCAGCTACACTACCTATAATGTTCAGCAATTTTTTCATTTCATGTTTCAATAAATAAAATATGGAACATCTGTTTTGCTGAATTGTAGCTTTGGTTTTCCAAATGCTAGGTATCAAAACGAAAATGTTGTTAATAAAACTTATCTATTTGGGTATTTATGTATATCCATAATAAGGGGCTTATTTCTTAGTTATAACATCGGCACGGTTCGAACGATTGCGCTACGCTTGCCGCGGTTAGTCCATGGAAGGGTGCCCATCTTTCCATGTCAAGACCCTTCCGTGCCTCGGGAAGTACGCCGTTAGCTTCAGCTGTCACTCGTGAATTTTTGATAGTCGTTGCGGGTCGTCAGAAGCCCGAAAGTTTGACAACCAGTCTACCCAGTAACTGGACTGAGGAAATCAAATAGGCAGTATCTGTACTTAAAATAAGTACTCATATTCAGCTGCATCTGCCCCCCTAGCCATGTTACAACCATTTCGTGTCGAATTCCGTTCTCCAATCGCTAACGCCTCGGTGTCAGATAAAAACTTTTTAACAAAAAATTAAACCGCCGAAAAACTGAAAAGCATAAAATAATAAACCTTAAAATTATGAGTCGGCGCTTTGAGTGTTCCTTGTTCATTGATTTTTCAGCGCCGACTCAAAATTTTAAGGTTTATTATTTTATGCTTTTCAGTTTTTCGGCGGTTTAATTTTTTGTTAAAAAGTTTTTATTTTATGATTTTTTGTGGCTTTAATGTACTAATAATACTTGGCAAGGTATACCCTATCCAACAATAAAAGAATTATCAAAATCGGACTACTCTGTACAAAGTTATGCGTGTTTATACGTTACAATCAGTGAGTGAACAATCAATCATCCCCTGTTTTCCAACCCTTAGGGTTCGATTTTGTTTTCCAAATTTATATGGGACCACCCTGGGAGTATACCCTTTCCAATAGAAGAAGAATTGTCACAATCGGACCACTATGTAAAAAGTTATGAGTGTCAGTGAGTGAACAATCAATCATCCCTTGTTTTCCAACCCTTAGGGTTCGATTTTGTTTTCCAAATTTATATGAGACCACCTTGGGAGTAAACCCTTTCCAATAGATGAAGAATTGTCACAATCGGACCACTATGTAACAAGTTATGCTTGTTTATACGTTACAATCAGTGAGTGAACAATCAATCATCCCCTGTTTTCCAACCCTTAGGGTTCGATTTTATTTTCCAAATTTATATGGAACCACCTTGGGAGTATACCCTTTCCAATAGAAGAAGAATTGTCACAATCGGACCACTATGTAAAAAGTTGTGAGTGTCAGTGAGTGAACAATCAATCATCCCCTGTTTTCCAACCCTTAGGGTTCGATTTTGTTTTCCAAATTTATATGAGACCCCCTTGGGAGTATACCCTTTCCAATAGAAGAAGAATTGTCACAATCGGACCACTATGTAACAAGTTATGCGTGTTTATACCTTACAATCAGTGAGTGAACAATCAATCATCCCCTGTTTTCCAACCCTTAGGGTTCGATTTTGTTTTCCAAATTTATATGGGACCACCTTGGGAGTATACCCTTTCCAATAGAAGAAGAATTGTCACAATCGGACCACTATGTAAAAAGTTATGCGTGATCATACATAAAAAAAAAAAAAATATACGCGTCGAATTGAGAACCTCCTCCGTTTTTTTTCGTCGGTTGAAAACGATAAGTTGGTAGCCATGTTGACGCGCCTGAGTCGGTCGCTCGCTCTACAATGTCTTTAGAAAAACGACTCATTATAACAAAGGATTTAGCGTTGAACATTGTAGAAACGATAAAAAATCATTCTATCATTTTGAACGATGTGAACTTAGCTACGAATTTTCTATTCGTTTGTTCTAACCACGTGACTTAACATTGAACGACTAGCGTTAACGATTGCAGATTATCAACTTGGCTAGGGGTGCTGGTTAGACTGGAAGCTGAGCCCACATAGTTGAGAAAAGACTAGGCAGATGATGATGAATGACGTCATGAACCCATAAGTGGTTTTCAAACATCTTTTTTATAAGATAAATTATGCACTCATGACGACCAAGATTCAAAATTTCCCTACTAATTTCCGAGATAGGGAGTTGTCTCCAATTCTTCACAAGAAACGGTAGGCATTGTACATACCAATGTAATTTATAATATAGTACTTAATAGATTTCGACACAATGTAAAAATTGTTCGTGAAATAAATTTAAAAAACCGTAAATACATTTTGACACAATGTAAAAATTGTTCGTGAAATAAATTAAAAAAAAAACCTTTGCCAGACTTCTTCAATTACTGAAAATATCATAAAGATAGACTTATGGGTGACGGAATCCCAGTCATAAAGTAATACATTATTTTAAAACTTTGTACGAACAAACAAAAAGAATGGAAATCGAAGAGAGTCCATTGCAATCGAAACATTATTTTCAATGACCGTAGATTGATATTTATTTTTGTCGCCCTCATTGTGAGTTATAAGGTGTGGGGGATACGTTAAAAGAACTCCACTGTATTTCCAATAGATTTTACAGTCTAAAGAGAATTCTAGAATTGTGTTTTCTTTGTTCTTCAGACTCCAATACAATGCAATAGCTACATTACTTGTTTTTAGTTAAAATAAAATACATCTTCTATAGACTTTTTATATTTAATCTTTTGTCAGTTCAATCAATTTCAATACCGGACGTTAATTTACAGAAAGAAATACTGAGTATTTTGGTATCTTTTTAAATTGTTAGTATTTTGATATCTTATTGTACTGGACAGGAACGAATATTGTTCTACGAATAAACAAATGTTAATGAAACGAATGCGTAATATCGGAATCTGAATTGTTCATTGTTATTGATAATATCTGTTCTTGGAATATTTGTAATTGTATTTTCCAGGAATCATTACTGTTATCATGCTTGTGTTCTGGGCTTTTAGTCTTCTGTATTCTGTCCCCTTTGTCTTCTGGTAATGAGACTCTTTACAACCGGTACCTAAAAGCCTTTTAAAAAGCCATCGGGAATATATTGGTATATTCACACACGCATTACAGAACATCCACAAAACATACATAGATGGATCTCTAGGTAATACACACAGTGTTATATTATACTAGCTTTTGCCAGCGGCTTCGCCCGCGTGGAGGTCGGAAAATAAACCCGCGGGAACTTACTTTTGGTGTATGATCAACGTATGTGAGGATATGAGCTCGAAAGCGCATTTTCATCCGACTTGCTTCAAATTTATCGTCACTGCTCAGCTCCTATATGTCTTAGCGTTATGTTATATAGCCTATAATCTGCCCAGGAGCATGGACTACAATCTTATCAAGTTTGGTTAAAATCCCTTCAGTAGTTTTTGACCCATGCGTGCACATACAGACAGACAGACAGACAGACAAAAAATTTACTGATTGCATTTTTGGCATCAGTATCGATCACCATTCATCCTCCAATATTAATTTTGAATGTATATTCAATGTACAGAATTGACCTCTCTACAGTTTTATTATAAGTATATAGATTAGTCGGCAATACTTTATCAGCGTGTTGCGTATCGATATCGAAGACGAATTATATATTAAAAAAATCTAAAAATATATTTGTGTTTTTGTGTATTTTTAGTCATTCCAACTTTGATCAAAATCTTGTTTGACGCTGTTATTATGGCAACCAAGCGACTGTTATGTTTTAGTTTTTGGGAATTCGTAAAATATGTCTTTGTTCCACGAAAAACTAAAAAAAGAGTTTATCGATTACGCCCATCCAATGACAATTTTTTTTTTAAGTTTTTTTTTGTTCCATTTCTTTTTCATATCGATACCCAACACTTTGGTAAAGTATTACCAGCTTATTTAATTTGGCCCTATATACCGTGCACATATTATGTGTAAAGAATTCATTGTTACCTTTAACGTTATAGTTTTTACGACGCACCTTCGATTCCCCATTCCAGTTTTATGAGTTAGAACTTTTTATTGGTCAGAAACGTTTAGCGGGGCCATATTAAACCGTTTACGTAAATTCGTAAGCTTCCAACCAATCATTTTGTTATTCCCCCTCGTAGCTGCAACCATGAAAACGCTGTCTCCGATTTTACGTCCATGGGTTTAACGGGAAGTAAGCGAATAAAACGTGGAACCTATCTGCGAAGGCGACGCTACTCCCTAGTCGTACGCGACCACGAAACTGCTTTCGGGTTACAAACGTATCCCAGGCTTCTGAGACAAAAACAAATGGAAGTATTACCGGAGACAATCTACATTTAAATGGATCTTTTTCCTCAATTCGTGCGGAGTTCGGTGATAGGTATCGCCGTCACCGATTTATTTCGCCGAATTTACATTTGGGCGGCCGTCACCGTTGTCGCCGCTGACATACTACTTTGAGTTGTGTCTCCGTTAGTGTCAGCGACTTGCATCACCGGCGTCGATTTATAGCTTGATCTGTGCGAGCCAAAAAGGTGAATGCAACGCCATTTTTGTTGATTGCAGTTTGTCGCTGTTAACAAATACTCGTAAATCCATCTCTAACGTTCATGTTCATACAAGCTGACGTTTTGGTTCCGCTTCCAAATTTGAATTCTAAATGAAAAACGTCATTAACAGCCCCATTTTCTTCAATAACCGCGGCCACACAATGAACCACAAACAATAGAATTAAAGAAACGTTTAAGAAATCAACATTAACTTAATCTAGGAGCTTCGGCCGCGGGGTGTTGAGGCACAATCGCACGCCGTTATTAATTATTCCGATGTGAATAGAGCTCCGACAAAAGGCATTAACTGTGCAGATAATGGCATGGCGTCGCTTCTCCGAGTAGCTTCCGCCTCCTCGTGCGACGATCACTCATTGCTCGCCACGAGACGGTGCAAATGAGCCGCGTACAGCACTACTTGAGTCCCAACACTAGCGCCCGACGTGCGACGTGTCAACGTTAAACTATGACGCATTCACACACATTCTTCTACTTATTATGCCATTTACTTGGGAGAGGCTTTTCGTGTGTATATTTTGTATTGTATGACTATGAGATTTTTCTGCTACTGTTTTATAAATATATGTCTCGAGTTGTTGATACGTTACGCTGATAGTAATCATGTTAGTAAATCTATGTAGGTAAGTCTCTGTCAAAGCTTGGATAGGTTAATGCTGGAGACGAAGAAAGCAAATAATCAGAAATAATGTGAAAGAAAGAAGTACTATTTATTTTGTCACAAAAATAATTGCTCCTTTTCTTTTCACTATCTCAAAAAGAACAAGGAAGCGCGGAGTCCGAGGCAATGTGCTCAAAGTCTTAGACATAGCAAATAGAAAGCATGTATAAAGAGGATTCGTTAGCTGTTTGGTCAGTTTATCCTCGCAAACTAGATCAAGGAGACGAATCGCAGCAGATTGCCGTTTATTTTGTCGACATATTACCCTCTTAGTTAACTGGCTAAGGAGGTTAATCCGGCCCGATGTCGAGTTAAGTAATTAGTGAACACTTTACTTCGGATAATCTTTACTAACGTCGCCAGATTTTCACTAAATTCAATTATTATTCTAAGTCACTAACTGGTCTGGTTCTACTGTACCTGTGTTGTACATTGTATATGTAACGTCATGAATATTTCAAGATAATTGGCGTCGTTAGTCGACTAGGACGTCTATTCAAAGTGAATATTGTAGATCGCCATTATCATACAACTGTCATAACTTATAAGGCAACATGGCAACTTTATTGATTTACACGCGGTTAAGATGTTTCCAGTAAAGTGCATTTAAACGCGAGGTCATTCATTGTCTTTAGTGTGCACTGTGCATAATCATTAAGTGCGCCGTACTTTATAGCAGCGCGCAACTTGACTGTGATTTGTGAATCGTTTGTCGGCGTCGCACTCTGTCTGCACTGCATCTTACAATGTGTCACTGTGTAATTACAATATTCACTAAATAAACTCCCACTTTGTACATCACGAGATAAAATAAAGTTTCAGCAGCGAAACGAATAACGTTTATCCTTACAAATGGGATGTTTTCACGTCTAACGAGAGACGGCCCAGCAAATGAAGAGCCGTGACAGTAAACAACTTTACGTGAATTTGTTGAATGAAAAGAAATTTCCACGAATAAGATTATGAGAGATCTAATTTAATTGGCGAAACGTCCGAATGAAATTACGAGTCCAAATAGAATAAAGTCGATTTAACAAATCTTTACACTGGCCAGTATAAATACGAAATACAAAATTGTGTGTCGACGAAATGTTTTCGAATCTCTACTGTAAATACTGTCCCCCATAATGATTATTTGAACGAACAATTAACATTGGAACCCGTCAGTCCGTTGGTAGTGATAATTCGATTTGCACGCGCGTCGGGGGCGGTAAACACGCGGCCGCTTACATACGCCTCTAGCCGTATCTACCCCTCATTAGCCGTATAGAAATGGAGGAATCGATACAAAAATGTTTTACGTAAGCGTGTTGAATTGACGAATTGGGTTAAAAGATTTTCGCTACGGAGATTGAATTAAAACGTGCCACCGATGCCACCTGTCCCGCAGAGAGCGTGATCTCATTTCATAATGGGAGTTACTTGGACAGTCTTTATGGTTTTAATTAGGATCCATGATTTACTATGTGAGGACTCGGTGCATTTATTTTTATTCCTTAGGTGACTGCATTACTTTTTATCTTGCAACTTTCATTTGTTTAGTCAACCTACGGGGACATTCATCTTTGCCCTTTGAAGTTTTAAAAAGTAATTTCAAAAGTAACTGAAAAATCACGCTCGATAAACTATGAAACAAGAAAATATTCTCAACTGAAAGGCGTGGTCGTATGCCATCTTGTTCACAGTCCAGACGCTTCCATGATACCTCATTTGTCGAATACAGTTGATAAGTAGTTTTGAAGTGATGAGGGAAGAGATGACACATATACAAGCATACCGGTCCAAATCATAACTTTCCGTTTTGCTTCGCTGTTGCTGGGTAAAAATATCCTTGGTGAAAGAATCTTTATTGTTGTGTTTATAAATGCATCTTTCTGTCAGGAGTGTTCATAAGATGCTCCTTCCTTGCGCGGCGCTCAGATCAGAGGCAGCGAAGCGCGCGCACTGAACTGCCGCCAAGCATCCCTTTGTTCAACTTCTCTTACGCTCTCGTGCTCACACGCCTAATGACTTAATTGCTGCTCGAAATAACGACTGAAAAATAGGCTTCTTGGCATTTTAGCTGGAGTAAAATGAGTTTTATTTCTTTGTGTACAATGCTTTTGACGTCTGGTAAAGGCAGACACTTGGGCACAAAGGCTTTAGTTATTTTTCAGTTCGTTAAATGAGAAGTTTAATAAAAAAATGTCTGGCAAAAATATTCTTTCTTTAATTTCATCGCAAATAATATCGTATTTATTAATTAGGGACTTAAATGATGAATAATATCATCCCGTCCGTGAATATATATTACAATATGTATTACATATTGTGTACAAATATGCACAAATATAATAAAGTATTACATAAAAATAATATTGTTGAATATTTCTCTGCTGCAATGAATCTATGTGATATCGGATTTGGTTTTCCACGAATCACCTATTAATTATTCTGGAAGTTGAGAGGCTTGAATCCGATTTCCTTTAGCGTACAACATTATTGAATGAACAAGGCACACATAGTTATAATAATTTTTATTTTATTTAAATTGCATAATGAGCTTTATCATCCCCACTGCTGGCAATACAGGCTTCCATTTTATGAGAGTGAGTAGGCCGAAATCCAACCGAGATCGGGTTTCCGTTTTATTTTTTGCGACTTTAAAAAGCAGGGGTTCTCAAATCGTTCGTTTTTTCTTGTATGTTAGGTGTTCTGCGATATCTTCGGCAATTGAAGATCAATTTCGGAAAGTTTTATTTAATGGATAGCGTCGTACCTATGCTTCAGGGGTGATGCATGTTTTAAATAACTTTGTTTGGGTAATTTTTATGTTAGTTTCGATAGTATAGATTTAATTCACTTTTTGTGTCTTGATGATGTTCTGATACAATCTTCCCCTCAATTTTGTTATACATACATAGCTAGTACTGGTATACGAATTGGTGTGGGCTAGGTACATTATATTCAAAAATAAAAAAACAACATAACAGAAAAAAAAGCACTACAAAGTGAAAAATCGGTCGGAACTCAGTTGTTATTTTAGGAAATAAGTTTTATAAGGTCTTAAAAGCACAAAATACCAGCTTGGAGTCTAAAAATGGTTCCTAGGAAGGTATTCACTATATCATTTCGCATTGCTAATATCTAATATTAGCTTGCTAATTTGCAAGAAAACATTTGTGAATTATGCAGACCTCAGAAAATATATGAATAGTAATTTTAACAAAGAATGCAAGGGTTCTATTCATAAATAATTGTATAGTTTAATCTAGTGCAAGCGATTGGAGGGCTGAAGTTTCCACGCACTGTTGAGTTATGGCGAGTCCATCTTGAGTTTGACTCGAGCATTACACAAAAGATTTGACGATCACGATAAGAATTCTTATTCTGAATAAGAGAAATGGCGGGAAGATTTCAAATTATTAAAATGTGCTAACCGTAATAATAAATGCTTAAAACAGACATTTAAATTCATGTGCGTAGGGTTATCTTTCCTCCCCTCACACATTATTTTTATGAAGCGACCTAAGTGTCGTTTTCATTATCATTGCGTATCATTACTTTAGCCTATAATATTCCTACGGCTGGAACTCACGCCAGCTGTCTGTAAAACGGAGTGGACCTACCAGTAAGGGTTACTTAAGATTGCACTGGCCATCACATAGCGACGGCAATTTTCACTAAAACACTATTTATGAACAACAAAAAAACTAAGTTCAAAAACCCCGACTACTGAAAAATTACGCTCTAAAAACTATGAAACACGAAAATATCAGAAAGCCGTGGCCGTATGCTATTTGGTCCCTAACCTCGTGATAGCTTACTACTGTTAGAATGTTTTGTTGCTCCACCCTTTTTTACATTAAAATAATTTCATTTATTAATCACCCTATCCTTATTTGAATTTTGTAAAAACTATTTTCTACTTTTTAGTTTGGTTTTTTATTCAAGTGTGTTTGTTTTGACACCGTAGTCGGTACCGTTTTTTTTTATGAAAGCCGTCACAGTTCGACCGTTATGTGGCGGCCATTTAGGCGGTCTTCTAGGAAACCGTAACTTAATCCACTAAGCGGACAAGTGCGTGTTGATAGACGTCACAACTCTCCGAATTTTCGAATGTTCTAGAGCAGTTTGCTCAAGACGTATTCCTTCACCGTTTTTAGAGCAGGGTTGTAGCTATCATACCTACGTGTCCGCAATGAGCCGAAAGTGTTTACTATACCTACATAGTAACACTTTTATGATAGGACACATAGTTCGCAACATAATAAACTGTCAGAACGTGGTGTGTTTTCCTCTTGTTTTCGATTCTAACTCGCTAAAAGAATTTGTTGGTTCATAACGACATTTTATTTTCTTTACCGAAAAAGAATGGTGTAACGTCGCCATTGTTTTCGTATCGAAGGAATGAGCGGAGCTCGGTCCGGTTTGTTTGGAAGTTATTGCGAATATTTTACAATGCAGCAGCGACGCTTTATTTCTTGTTGCGCGGACAATGCGCTGTTGGCGCGGCGGGCGCTAACAAATATATATTACAGACGTTAATGGTTATTTGTAAAGTATATTTTTCTTATATGTATGATGTGGTAAGTTAACATCATCATCTCTTTAGTCTTGTCCCAACTATATTGTAGCTGTCTTCTAGGGCATTGTTTCAGCCGAAAAATGCCTGCTGCTGGACATATCCCCAAGCACCGCCAATGATGAATGATTTTATTTGTGTAAATATGTTTATATAAATACTTTTAACCGTCAATCATATTTTAAAAAATTAGATGAGTTCAGCCGGTTTTCCACCGGCTCTATGCTTCTCGCATCAACCATATTCCTGCGGCTCAGGTAATTGATCCGCATTGTGGGAGGCCCCATCGGCCAATAAAAAATCTGGATTCTGCCCACTGCCAGTTTAATTTGTCAATTCTTCGGGCTATGTCGGTTACCCTAGTTCTCTTACGGATCTCTTAACTTCTGATTCGATCGCGTAAAATCCAAGCATCAAACATATTTGATAAACAAATAAGAAAGTGAAGAAAAACATATTTTAGAAGTATACAAAGAACTTACAGTGTTTATGTAAAAGGAAAAACTGTCAGAATTGTAATGTGATTAATGTTGCAAAGAAAACGTGTCGACTCATTTTTCACGTGTTCCGAATGCATTGCCATTAATATTATGACTTAAAAATAATAGTTTCGAAGAGTGCATTCAAATATGAAAATACTACATTGGTCTAGTGGTCGCTAATGCTACTGCCGAGTATAAGGTCCTGGGTGCGATTCCCAGGGCGGGTAAAGTATTATTGGATTTTTGTAGCGGCTGGGAGTCCGGATATGTGCCCGGGTCATGGCAATAGGCTAGCCCCTAATTATATGGGACTTAAACATACATGTTCTATAGATAAACCTCTGCCTAGCCCGGGGAATACAGCCGTAATATTATTTTATGTAAGAAATCAAAATATACGAATAGAATCGGGGTATTAGTCGATTCGAACTAATTATGAAAATACTTATTTGGCATCAAACATATTTGATAAACAAATAAGAAAGTGAAGAAAAACATATTTAAGAAGTATACAAAGAACTTACAGTGTTTATGTAAAAGGAAAAACTGACAGAATTGTAATGTGATTAATGTTGCAAAGAAAACGTGTCGACTCATTTTTCACGTGTTTCGAATGCATTCCCATTAATATTATGACTTAAAAATAATAAAACCCACCCGTGTTCCTTCAGTTGCCCATGTGCCAGGGTCACGGTATCTCTTTCGAACAATCTCGCGACCCTGGCAGGCGTTTGTACCCTTAGATCTTTTAAATTACGCAAAGGATTTTATTGCGGTTTTCATCAATAGACAGTGTGATTTAAGAGGAAGGTTTATAGGTATACGCGGGCAAAACCACTGGCAAAAGCTACTAGAAAATAATTTATAATCATCAACTACCTAGCCTTTTCCAAACTATGTTGGGATCGGTTTACAGTCTACCTGGATGCACATGAATACCAGTATTTTACATAGAGCGACCCCTGTGTGGACCCCCCTTGGTAAGACCGGTAGTCAAACTTTCAGGCTTCTAACGACCCGTAACGACTGTCTAAGATCTACGAAAGACAACCGGGACCAAAGGCTTTTTTTTTGGATGGGAAATCATCAAACGACTTCTCCCGCTCTGGGCGGAGCGGGAGAAGTCGTGCCCGTCAGACTTTTACTGACTAAAACCCACCCGTGTTCCTTCAGTTGCCCATGTGCCAGGGTTACGGTATCTCTTTCGAACAATTTCGCGACCCTGGCAGGCATCGGTCCTATCAGACCCCTTCAGTGTTGCTGACATCTCTTTGAGGCACGCGTGGAACTCTCGCGCCCCGCCTCCTCCTTCGCGAGCATTACTGCTTCGCAGAAGGAGGTGACGGCTTCCCATGCCCTCTCGCTCCGTACCATGGCTCGCACCAGGGCCGGACACGAGAGGTCGTCGCCGCCGATCGCCTCCACGAGGACACGGCGGTGCTCCGTCCAGGCAGGGCACACTTCCACCGTAGGCTCCACCGTATTCTCTAGACGATCCACACAATGGAAACACCGGGGCGTATCCTCCCGCTTTATCCTGAACAGAAACCCACCGAAGCAACCATGCCCGGTAAGAACCTGCGTCAGGCGGAAGGTGAGGACGCCGTGACGCCTCTCTATCCACTCCTCAAAGAGGGGACTTACCGCCGCAATTGTGGCGTGCCCAGCACTGGGTTGCGACCAACGGCTTTACGTGTTTTCCAAGGCACGGAAGGGTCGTGGTATGTTTAGATGACACCTATCCACGGACTAACCGCGGCAAGCGTAGCTTAACCTGAACGAGAGACCCGCGCGGCTGTTTTAACTTAGCCATAAACTAGTAGAAAATAATATATTACTTAATAGTGTCAATTCGCCCGATTTGGGCGAGTAAGTTCGTGCGAATCAACTATAGTCTGTGACAGATGTGAAAAAAATAAAACTCGTTGCCACCCGCCTTCCAATGTATTCAAATATTTCAAAACGATACGAAAAAAATGTAAAGAAAGTGTCGCTAGCACGGTCGAAACGGTAATTTGAATACATTGGTAGGCAGGTGTCCACGACTTTTATTTTTTTCACATCTGGCACAGACTATAATGACCCATAGAATCATGTCATTATTGTAAGTAAAAGTCAAGTCGGCCATCTGATTTCGATTAGTGTAGATGGAGCACAACATTGACATCAGATAATGGGTCCTTTCTTGTATTTATGCTGGAGTTCAATGAACTCTGTAAAGCGTGTTAGGTCGGTCAGCCAATATCAGCTACAGCAGATATATCTACCGGAAAGACGGTTTTATGGAGGAAAGTACCTACCTTTAATTTTGATGATAGTAATTACTTATAGTAAATCATTCCCTTATTTTGAACAATATGTTAAGGCTCCACCGCACAATATTAAACACTGTATATGAACGTCATTTTATTTTTATAATTTGTTTATATAGCGGTAAAAGAAATAGGTACCTATTACGGTTCATGACATGATGACAGCGAAGGATTAGAAAAAGTGTTCCGTACACATCCTTTATGTACCTACGGAACCCTAAAAAATAATTTTCAGTCGCATATTTTTTCTGGATTTCCAGCCAAACAAATTCAAAAATATTTTTTTAAGCCTAATAAAAATAGCGTTAATCATAATAATTAAATTTATCTAGGAAACAAGTTGACGGAATGTTTAATGTTTGATATAGTCAGAAGCGAACATGATAAATACAACATACTAAAAAAATCCTTCAACAATTTCCCTCGTTCAAAAGTTTAGCCTTGCCGTTGTTATTTCGTACTAAAACGTATGTTAGGTAGTTAATTTCTTTATAGCCTGTAATTAAAGTAGGAATAAAACCTAGAAACGTGTGTCGCACTTATTAGTCACGAGTCACGAATGATTGCTATTCTCGACTATATTAATACAACCATTATATTTATTTATGGCACTCTTTACATTTTTGCATGTTCTGAAAATGTAATTTCTTTATTGCAGATATCTAAGTGTATTTTATTCTTACGTATAGTGCAATGGAAGCAAAAATGATTGACTATATAAGGTGTATCTATTCATACACGAAATATTTAAAGGGGTACACCTGTAGGTGGTAAAGAAGCTATAGAAACAAAAAGATTTTTTTTATCTAAGCGTTTTTGAATTTTCGTAATTATTATAATTTTAAAACTGCTTGAGACGTTTTGCATAAAACCTTTACTCCAAATTCTATGAATGGCCCGCCTGACGCTGCGAGGGCGACGACCGTGCGGCACGAGCATGGCCGCGGTGTCTCGGGCCGTAAAAAATAAGAAGGAGCCAGTATTTCTTATGTGCGGTAAATAATTTATAAATACTAAATTAAAAAAAAAAACATTAGAATTTTTTTTTTTCGTTGCTATAGCTTCTTTACCGCCTACAGGTGTACCTCTTAAAATATTTCGTGTATGAATAGATACACCTTATATTTTCAGCTCATTTAATGATGATTTGCATAATCAGCCTATAATGTTCCCACCGCTGGGACACAGGCCTTCTTTCTACGAGAGGGAGTGGGCTATAATCCACCACAAGGGTCCAGTACAGTTTGGTAGATGTTACATGTCTCCAAACTCTTGGTTCTAAGACATGCCTATATTCCTCACGATGTTTTCCTTCACCGTTTTGAGAGCCGTGGTGATGAAATTAAATACACAGATGTGCCTGTCTGGGTTCGAAGTCACGATTTTAAATTCGTGAGTCGGTGACTTAAATATCCTTTAGCTTACAACTGTAAAACCACGTTTCAATTAAGGTTGTTATAATATCAGATATATCACAGTAAATTTTTAATTTATATATTTTGCCAGCGGTTTTATTTCACCCGTGTGGCAGTCGGTAATTTTCCCACGGAAACTTACTACAGGTTAGGTAGCGGTAACTTACTTAGATTATCTGTATGCCGTTCATCCAAATATGTTCGGCCGTTTATTAACAAGGGTGTTGGCACCCAAACATACAAACTCTTACATTTATAATATAAGCAGGATTTAATGACACTGCAAATATTTACATTTCAATAACCATACTACATACAAAAATGTAGGCTATAAGGAAAATAATATAGCATGGGGGTATATGCAGTCGAACTAGCTAAGGAACTGTTGTTCCATTACTTCTAATTATAATGAAAGACTGAACCCCGCAAATATGAGATTGAAGAAAGCATTCAGTATGATGATGGAAATACACGTTTACCACGCTTATACAACAGTATCAATGTCCTTTTGTCTAGTCATGATACTTTAATAAACGCATATAAATGTAAGCAGATTTATGTAGATTCCTCCTTGTAAAGTGATTTGAATATCCGAGTTACAGCCACTGCATTTAAATTAAGTTTATTAAACTTGTTGCTTCTACATCTCCCGCAAACTGATAAACCGTAACCAGCAGCTTGTTCTTAGTATCTTTACGACGTTGTAAACTGTAATCTTAAAATGCGTAAAGATGCTGTAGCTCCGGATCGACAGGTGTATTCAGAGAACGCTTGGCTATACACGTGGCTAGCTTCGGATAGCTTATGATACTATTTCATTCAGGATTTATATCCAATAAGCAGAATTCCGACAAAATATTCCGACTTTCAGGAATAGAATTTGGGCCAATGGTATAAAGCGATGTCAACTACACGTAATAGCGAAAGTTTGTAGCCATTTTGTTACAAATAATAAATTGGTTGTGATGTCGTGGACAAAATATTATTACGTCGTAAAATAAAGTGTTACGAGCTCTCACACTTAGGCAGCGCCGAGCTTATGAATATTAACTTTCTGTTGTTCAACAGCTTTTGAAAATAACTGACAATTCCGCTGTTACGAGCCCGCATGAACTTGAAAAATACCACCATATTTGAAGTTGGAAGTGGAAAAAGTACACGTTTATATTTTTGCCTAGCTCCAATAGCTGGAGGGCAGGTGGCCTGGCGATATGACCTACATGCGAAGGGCGCAGAACCGCGAAAGTGCTATCTGAGAGAGCTTGTTTTTATTTTGAGTAGATTTAGGCGTGTAAACATTTCGGAATGGAGACAGAATTTTCCAGAAATGGAAACTGGATTTTCATATTTTGTGGGACTCATATATATGCCCGATATTTTTGTTACTAGGCTTCTGCATTTGTAGCCCTGAACTAGTTCGTTGTACTATATCCTACTAATAATGCGAAAGTTTGTATGTATGGATGTGTGGATGTGTGGATGTTTGTTCCTCTTTCACGCAAAAACTACTGACCTCATTTAGATGAAATTTGGTACACAGATAGTTTATAATCTGGAGTAACACATAAAGCACTTTTTATCCCGATAGTACGTTCCCACGGGATAATTTAGATCTCCACGCGGGCGAAGCCGCTGGCAAAAGCTAGTTTAGAATAATGCTAAGTGTGTAGTTGTGATAATAATAGATACGAACTAGTGAGGTTGCAAAAACAAAATACAATCCAACGAACACAAAAATCAATTATCAGCTATCGTCCAGCACTTGAATGTATTGTCGCGGATGTCAAACTCAACTCGGAGCCGAAAATGAAAATTTCTATCCTAAAGTAGGATTTGAAACCTCATCAATGTTAGTCCTATATCAGTTACTCAAGTAGAAAGCCATTCAGGCATCTAACGTGGTTAGTGCCCTTCAAAAACAGCACGACCTGAAATATATCTCATATTTTGGAGCTCAAGCAGACAATAAAGGTCTCGGTTTTGCAGGAAATGCTTTTTTGCTGATACGGTGAAAAAGGGATCAAATGATTTCGTTATCATTGATGCCAATGATAAATTTAAAATCAGTGCCGAAACGAAAGAACTCGTGAAAAAAAAAATACATACGGCCCGAGCAAATGAAGCTGCACGTTCGTGGTGTCTGGAAAATAACAATAGGACGCGTGATTGTACTGAGTGGAAACATGACGCTAAGAAACTGAAGCACGCAATCCAGCTCTCTGAACTTGCCGTCAACGTACCCAGCAAGCGCAAACCTTGGACAGTGGTCTTAGGAGTGCCGACTTCCGTGGCTGAAGAACGTGTTTAAAAAAATAACCACAATATCCTTAGAATCGTTCTTGACTTTGATAAAACTAAACCACAAATCGGAAAGCGAGATGAAAAAAAAAAAAAAACAATGAAAGAAAATACGTTTATTTAGCACAGTTGAAAGGCACATAACAGTTATTTGCGGTAAACATGAGGCGAAGAAAGACCGAATACAACAAATATAAAAGAAAAAGCCGGGGGGGGGGGGGAGAAGGAGACGGTGAAGAGAAGAAGAAGGTGCATGGTGTATGTGAAGATGCTACGTATTTATGTTGGTGAAGTTTCAGCCGATATACGTAAAGCCCTCCTCAATCAAGGTTTTTTATAAAATAGACGTCTTGTCCTATCAGGGATTTTACATTGGTAACTAAGTGTTATAAATACCAACAATATGGCTATGCAATAAAAAAATTGCCGACAGATCATTACTACGTGTGGTCACTGTGGTGCCGCTAGTCATTCGTTGTCCGAGAATGCTTGAAGAAAGCTGACATTCTGAAATATACACCTTGCTAACACTTTAAAACGTCCAGTGACTCAGTGATGATGAAACGCGAGTCACTGAATGTCTGTATGATATATTAACTCCATCAATTATGAGGGCACTTAGTGCGTCATACTGCAGGCCAGACTTCCGTATCGCTGGTTGCTGACTCAACAACATACCTGACCACTGCACTGTCCTACTTACCAACGATTTACCGCTGTCTAAGCACATTAGACCGTTTGCTTCAAAAATCGAATGCAGCCTTGAAGATTATATTTATGCAATATTTATTTCGACCTAGTTATACTATAGTGCTGAATCAATCATATTCATTTAACTAACTATTTGCTTACAACTATTTTTCGTTACTAATAATATGTAGATTATCGACTTACATGTTTAAGACCTGAATATTAGTGTTAAAGTAAATTAAAAAAAATGTAAATGAACGATGTCAGTATTCTTTAAACCTATGTTCTATTCTGTTAAGAAAATCAGTTGTCTTATTAGTAATAATAAGAACAGACATCATACTTTGTGTAACCTAAGATTTATACTATATTTTACCAGTTTGTTAGAACTAGCTGAGCACGTGGCTTCGCCCGCGTGGTTGTCGAAAATTATCCCACGGAAACGTGCAACCGGAACAAAAAGTAGCTGATGTTGCTCCGTATAATATCAGCAATCTGCGAATGAAAGTGTCAAAATCGGTCCAGCCGTTTTAAAGACTAGCCGGAACCAACAGACAGGCAGACGGACAGACCGTTTTTTTTAATATTTTTTTTATTCTCATAAGCATTTGTAAAAAAAGCCTGTATTTTGACATTACAGAACTTCAATTTTAAATAAGTATTTATTACTTATTTCTTTTAAGTCAATTTTGGTTTCGTAAGTTTATAGGTCTGTTCACGTTAATTGGGTCAATTAAATTCTAACTTATAATTAATTATAGCTTTGTCTCTACAGTATGGAATCCTCACTCCGGCAAGTTAATTTAACTTCGGCTGAGAGTCACACTCAGACATTTTTCAAGCTGCGAAAAGAAAATTAATAGTTTCAGTCGCTAGGCAAAGTATTATGAAGTTAGAGAACTCTATTAAAGATTACACCCAGGTGGAGTTGTGGAAAGAAACCAACTTGGCTCAACTTGGCCTGGCTTGGCCTAACTTAGCCCAGCTTGGAGCAGCCCGACCAATCGGGGACTAGTTAAGTTTTTACGGAAACACTGCACTGTTGTATTTATGTTAATTGGTCGGTTGTATCGGAACGACATCGGCACTCTGTTTTATAGCGTCGTCGCGCCGTTTTTTGCGTCGTAAAAGTGAATAGAACTTGATTGGGTAATTAAATGATGTTAACAGTGATTGAAGCTTAGATAGGCAAATCTTAACTTCAAAAACATAAAAAAAACTTGTCTCTTAATATAGTGAACTCACTCTTCCTCAGTGGCAGCACGTAGTCCAGGCTGTTGCTCGACTGATGGCAATTGGTTCCCCCCCCCCCCCCCCCCCCTATTACATGGGACTTAAACATAACTGGCGAAATGTGAATGTAAAAGTACACCTCTGCCCTACCTTTCGGAGAAACAAGGCGTGATGTTACGATGATGATGACATGAGTCCTTTAGGTATCGAAAGTTCTTTTTTATGTTTCCTAAAAAAAAACTGTAAAAATCAGTGCAATTTAGCTACCTTGCCATTCGTGACTTAGTAGTTTTCAATTTGTCGTAAAACTCCGGTATCGCAGTGCCTAAAATTCAGGTTACGTACACTTTACAGGGGCTGTAAACATTCGGCCTCCAGTTCATCAAAACGGTCGGTTCTAACTCCAGAACACGGCTACTAATCTCAGTTTATCACAGTCACCGGCATAATTAGTTCACCTAAAATTTTACTCCCAAATTATTTAGTTACAGATTAATAAACATAGCTAAGGGAAAGCCAGCAGAGGTAGAAAATTGTACCTGTAATAAAATAAACGTTATACAGTGAGGCAATAAAATCTCCCGCGGCTTTTAAATTGAAAATTGGCCTATAACATTCAATCTAATTTAGATGATTTCCTTTCTCGTTTCTTGTTAGTTTAAGTTGCTTGAGACGACGAGATAATTTTGTAGCTGACGTTATTTTTTATAGAGGTGAGGTTAATTTGTTATTTTTATTAAAATTTCGTTTATTTTTCGTTTAGGACGTAAGCCCAATTTCGGGGGAAGTAATTTTTAGATGATTTTGTAACATCAAAAGTGAGACAGGCATTTATTTATCTGACTTGTGATTATAATTGGAAACGTTCAGGTGGATTTACATGGTAGTTAAATGAATCATCATTTATAAAACGTTACAATCAGAACAATATTATCTGCCAAGACTTTTCCCAATTATGCTGGAGTTGGCTTCTAGTCTAAATATTGGTATTAGTAGTGTAAATATTACTCTGGATAAGTAGTGTACATGGAAAGACTGCCTATCTGACCTCCACAACCCAGTTACTGGATAATACGATACCCCTTGGTAAGACTTTTTATCAAACTTTCGGACTAACAATCATAACTAGCACTCAAAAGCAAAAATTGGCCCTCTTAGATCTCATACTATATGGGTGGGCAGAATTCACAGCCGTTGAAGCCTCTCTTAAAATTCAAATCTGAGTGAAGTACGTCTAGATTTACAAGATAAATAAACATCTTAAAGAAATTAAAGAATTAACCCCGTAAAACTTTCATTAAAATGTATACCTAGATTTGGCAAACGTAATCCTTCCAAAGAATTTCGGAATTCTGAAGGGATTTATACGGTCGCTTACAATGTAATGAGAGTCTGCGGAAAATCGATCCCTTTGGCCCGACATTTTATTTTTCTTTTACCTTAGCCCACGTGTTAGAATAGGTGATCTGTTTAAGATAAAACCATTCATTATCCTGAGCACGAAATACGTTTTCGCGTCCGAGGTACGTACTTCAGTGAACGAATGATAAAACTGGGGTTTAACGTACAGGGGTGGCTGGGGTTGTATGGCGCTGGTTTATGTGCATCTGTATGGGCGTTCTGCGCCAGCAATGAGCTGGCGATTTGTGGCACCACTAAACTTAACAGCACTCTTACGTAGCCTCCGACTATGAAAAGCCAATCAAAGTTTAATGTACCCTCTTTAGTTCTGGGTTCTGAAAACACATAAATGTGTACACTCATTTCTTATGGTGATTAGGATCTGTTTTTGATGACAGTCTAAAATGCATTCTATTATTATTCATGTACATGTGTTTTTTCTTTTAAGACTATGAATCTTTTATATGCCCATGTAAATACTGTAAGATATTTTAGTCAATTCTATTAAGATCTTAAAATAAATGTTAGTACATTATTATTTCTTTTATATAACCGCGTTACTTTGTTGCTTTGTTTTTTTTTGTTCGGAAAACTATTTTTCTTATCATAGAAACTATTTTTGGTATACGCCTACGAAAGAAAATTTCTCTCAAACCGTATCTTTTGTGGTTTCTCATAGTCTTTTCTGCAAATGTATCTATTAAAATTGGCTTATGCACCCACGCTACGATGGAGTTTCCTTAGAAATATCTAAGTACTATACCTTAATTGTGGTTTCTCAAAGGATCTCCTCTGCAAATATATTCTTGATCATATTGCCACCCACACTGCTGACCTTTATTAGCGTTGCTATATCAGTACAAAACTTCCACGACATTACTCTCGGACATCTGTGTAGGTGGCGCCACCGGTAGGTAAGAACAACTAATTGAATCCTATCGGAATTTATACTGCGCTTCGATAGTGAGTAATGAAATCTTAGAGGAACACTTATAAAGTGGCGAGGGGTTGTACGGCAGCCATAAAGTGTCTTGATTGATTAATTTAACTTTATAGTACTTCGTGATGAGTTGGAGATGAAAGTGTTTGCAGGTGGTCGACATCTTGGATGACGGAAGGTCAGATTGATTGGTACGGTTTTATGGAATGTGCTGGTACTGTTTTAGCACCCAATCTTACTATGCGTGTCGCATTTCAGCATGGCAATTGCGGTTATAACCCCACTTATATTTTCTAGCGTGTTTTTACTCAAAAACTGAAATGAAATCCGTTAGCGTTTTGCAATCTTGACACACGATCAATCACAATCTGAATCTTTTGGAAGGATTTTGCAAATTTTGCTTCAATGTTCGAAAAATTTGTCTGCTCAACAATGTAAATAACGCAATGTATGTTGTTGAACTATCAAAATTAAAGCCATTCCTACTGTTAGTGTGTTTGTAATTACCCCCTGAATTAATAGGTATATGTCGTGATCGAATATCGTATCGTGTAGTATCGTATTCGATAAAAAAAACCATACGTAGTTATTGTTTGGGTTCCAACGGTCAGACATTAGAGAAAGGGCAATAAACGCTTTTACCATGTTAAAATGCTCCGACAATAGTTCTGTTTTTATTTTTTTTACCCGTCTATTAAATATTTATATACGGGGAGATTAAATAGGCTGGGGCAAAGATGACAGGATCAAAATGTTTGGCATTGGTTACTTTCTTATAAGAGGTAGCAAGAAGGTCTCACTGATACAATGAATGCAAGATGTCCTGCTATTCTACTATAATATTATAAATGTGAAAGTTTGTGAGTATGGATGTTTGTTACTCTTTCACACAAAAACTACTGAGAAATATGGCACACATATAGTTTATACCATGGATTAACACATAGGGTACTTTTTATCCAGGTAGTACGTTTCCGCGGGATAGTTTCCAAATACCACGCGGGCGAAGCCGCTCGCAACAGCCAGTTATTCAATAAAATATAAGGTAGTTACAAAAGTTGGATTTTTTTGGAAGAGTATGGTAAAAAATCTACTGGAATTGTGTGTAAAATATAATGAAGACATTGATAGGTGCAAAGTCAGATCAAACTCAAATATAGGAACAACTCGAGAGATACGATTTCAAAAACAAGATTTTCTCAGGCAATTACAAAGCTAAAGTCCCACATGTACTCGCAACAGATACCGGGAGACGCACGACATCGACAGGAAACATCGGGAGATCTAAATTGTATGCAAATCGAACCAAATATCGGTACCAATGAATTCACCTAGCGAGAACGCGTCGGCTCGATATAAAAAAAAAACTCTGTTAAATTACAAGCAAAAATATGATGTGTGTGGTGAAAATTCTTATAGGTAATGCCTTTTTGTGTTTGCAAAATGTTAATTATTGGCTTGAGTACATGTTGACAAGCGGAAATTGCTATGATCAGTTTTAAATAAATAAAAAATATCACAGTTTTTTTCAATTTATTATTATTGTAGTCCTTGAAATTACATGATATACATAATTACAATTATTGACATTACCGATCCTTGAAATTATTTTTCATTTAATATATTTTTATTTCATCTTGTGTAGGTATATTAAAATTTTTAAATACTTATTTCATGCCTTAATTGGTAGGACATAATGAACTGCGCATCTGCTCAATATCGTATAGTTATGTTCAGCAATAAATAAATTAAATTGAATTGAATCATTCAGGTAGGACGACTGTAATTGTTTTAGAACTGAAATTCATAAAACAGAGGTACAAAATAGAACGTTGCAACATTGCGCAGAGGTTGTTCCGGTCAACCGGATACGCTCCACATAGCGTTCACAGAGAGCACTTTATTTTTATTTTTTATTAAAATGTGTATAACTGAAATTGAACAGCATATTCAATCTGAATGTTCTAGTCACCCGTTATGCTCTTTTTCAGTAAATATCTGACTTCGTGGTGTTCGATTTTATAGATAATGAGTTCATGAAAGTTACCAATGCATTTTAAACTCATGTCCTCTACGCAGGGTCTACGACGTAGCCGGCGTAGCTTCTGTGCTACAGCGGGCATGTGGTGGTTACGTATTCTGCTATGTTGATTGAATATTAAACGTCATCATCTGACTAGCCTTTTCCCAACTACATATGTTGGGGTCGGCTTCCAGTATAACTGGATGCAGCTGAATACCAGTATTTTAGATTGAGCGACTGCCTATCTGACCTCCACAACCCAGTTACTAGGTAATACGATAACTCTTGATAAGACTGGTTGACAGACTTCTGGGCTTCTGATGACCAGTAACGACTATCATAGATTCACGAATGATAGTCGAGACCAACAGCTTAACGTGCTTTAGAGATTCTTGATATGTACCTAAAGATGGTCTCACTAATACACGGACCAACCGCGGCAAGCGTAACTAAACCTAATCGATCGACCTGTGCGGCAGAAAATCGATTGATGCCGATCGTCGATATCAAACAACATACAAAAATAGCAGCCGCTTACCAAGCAGCGCGCTTTTTGTATAAATTATTTAATCATCACTGCTCTCAAAACGGTGAAGGAAAACATCGTAAGGAAACCGGCATGTCTTAGAACCAAAAATTCTAAGACAACTCGCACTGGACCTGCGTGGTGGATTATGGCCCGCTCCCTCTCACCGAGAGGAGGCCTGTGTCCCAGCAGTGGGAACATTATAGGCTGATGATGATGATAAAAAAAATAATTTACACTGACCGCTAGTTTAATTACAGCTATTGTTTTGAAAAATATATTATAAGCATTTCCACTATCCAACCATCTTATAAATAAACATTCAGTATAGAGCACACAATACCTACACCATTCCTACATGTGCGAAGTTATCTAGTGGCCCTTAATAGCGGACATTACGCGTGAGATTGTTCATAACCCATAACATAATATTCACTAGGTCGTTTGTGTGATCGCGAAGATGATCGTTCCGAGTCGGCGCGTTCGCACGCCTCGGCTTTTGTCGGCAAATAATTAATAGCTGCACCCATTGTGGGCAGATGAGCAGAGGCCCCTTTGTCCCGGGATTATGTCAAGAGCGCATTTAAACTTAAAGCAGAACAAACAAACCGGTGCACGGCGAGTTATTGCGACACTTTGGCTTTATTTAGCGTACTTTGCGTCGCTCGTCGTCACCTAAAATATTTTAAATAGTTCGCACTTTAACACGCTTTTTGCTCGTGTGATAGTGAACTAATTTGATTCTGTTTCGCAAGAGTTATGGCTCGCTGTTTCTTGTACAGTAACTTGCATCTCTCCTGTGGGTCTTGTTAAATACGCTTATTTACATTTTAGACTTATATTATTGAGCCAGTTCCTTACAACCTTGCTTCTAAATATAGCTTGGTCTCTAATGGCATGTATATTAGCATAGTCTATGAATACAAACTTCTAATATATTTCACTCACCAACGACGAAGGCTCTCTCAATTTCCCTGCAGACTAATGAAGAAAAATTTAATTTCGTCGACGTATTTATGTTTCTAGAAGCTCTAGAAGTTATTTGCAGTGCAGAAAGTAAAAATGAGAAGGATTTTTCAGCCATTTGTTTGAACCCGCAAGCATGACGTGGTATCATTTCAAAGGCTTTATCTTGTGAAATAAAGCGATTCGGGTGAAGATTGTGAGTTTTCTTTTAAAATAATCTGGCATAGAATTTGAACTAGGACTTACAAATCCAATTTATTTCATTTTGTTGAGTAATTTGATTCACTAAAATATAATTTTCATTTTGTTAATTGTGTAGTTTTAAAATGTGAAAGCTTTTAAGATAATCGTTTGAGAGAGACTAGGCAAGGGTATTTCGGCCTCATTTTGCACGCTGAACAAGTTTAACGCATGCAATATTCAGGAGGGTAGTGTTTTCAACACTATCGGGTTTGAAGCAGCGGTGAACGCGGTCAGCTGGAGCGAAAGTGTTTCCAAACACATTACAATCTCTACGTTCTATAAATTTTATATCCTTTCTTGAGTTCTAGATTCGGTATTAATTCATGTCTTTTTTCGTTATTATCTTTTTAATAAAACTTGAAACTTTTCTTTATTTTGTGTCTGTCTGCTCTCCTTATTTCTTTTACTTTCGGTATAAATAAGAGCTGTAAAACAATTTATGACATTTGAAAGTAGTGGTAATAAACGAAATATATTTTTATGTTAAGAACAGCTGTGTTACATTTTAAAGTGATTGCTGCGTGCTGACTTTATATGCTTTTGACAATAACGTAATAAACCCAGGCCAGTAAATCTTGACAAATAAAGTTTCGACAACAAGCTAGCAGATTTGTCTAACAAAATCATAACAAGCCAGTCACAAACGAGATAAAAGCCGAAGATATCAGTCAGCACAATTTTCTTTCCAATAAGTCGCATTGAGGTGGTGGGGCGTACTAACGACGTTCGCACTGACTCGCTCACCCGCTGGCTCGAGTGGCATGTGTGAACGCGGCTCGGGACGCGGCGGGTCGCGGCGCGGCGCGGCAAATGACGCGGAACTGATGTGAGCACCTAACGATTGCTGCGCCCTTTTACCGTGACACCGAAAGGAATTATTTATGCCCCGCTCTGCACTATGCGATGAAATTATTTTCAGCTTGAGTTGAGTTGCGGATTAGATGCTGCGGGCAAATGTGTTTACATTTATTCTGATGTGCCACTTTGGGTAGTCGGAATGGTGGATAATTTGTTTCATGATGTCGGTTAGTTGGAGGTTGCGGTTATTTTAAATTATAGTCGGTTCTACGAACTACATTTTTATTTAAAACATTAACTATGTTCATATCCACATATCTCAGTTTCATGAAATTTACGTTAGGTTCTCTATTTAAGAAGGCACTGCAAACGGATCAGAAGTTTCTAATCAACCATAATAACTAAAACGACGACAAGATTGCTTAAATATGTGTAATTAACTGAGTTCAGTTTTATGTGGGTACGCTGATAAAAATATGAAAGGTAAACTTAATACACTGTGAAAATGCTGAATTAGGTAATAACATGTCGATAAGAAAAAGCGTCGCCGGCATAAATTGGTGCTGAGTCTCCAGTGAGGCGAGAACGCATTAACGGTCCGCCACTGACATATATTAGGAGCGTTTCTTATCCAGGAGTTTGAGCGTCTCGGCGGCGGGGCGGTAGCGGGACGGCGGCGGGGCGGGAGCGGCACGTCGGCGTGCGACCCGCGCAAATGACGCGGAAAAGATGCGGGGAATGACGCCCTCTTGATCGCAGAATAGCGCGCCTGTCATATACTGTCATGTACATCGACGCGTTCAAGCCTCCAGTTTATTGCTTTATTTTTTAAGAAATCCTCACTGTATTTTAATTCTTTTTATTTTTCCAGACGCTGAAGGATTTACGCTAGTGATTCGACGCGCACTGTGCAAGCTACTTCCAATAAAGTACGGTATGCACATTAGTCTTTCTCGTACGTAGCACTTTTGGTTTGTTTACATTATGGTAATAGCAACATTCCAATGCAAATATATGTGAGACATTAGAGGGAAAAAGGAGCTGAAGCCGTATTTAACGAGAGCAGTTTATGTTGAATCTGCAAACTGAAATCTGCTTACATTTTTGAATTTCTTCATACATTGTGAAGGCTCCGTTTGTGTAACAAGTAACATTGAATACAATTATCTGAAAGGAATGAATACACCGATTCATTCTGAGCCATATTTTCCCCCTCACATAAACGATATCGTATTAAATTAATAAGTCGTTGGGCGACCCCAAAAGTGGCGATATCTGTGAGGAAACAGACTTCCCCTGGTCGGTGCACAGTTCCCGACTCTCCCCCGAGCCATCGTTACGCAGCACTAATGTTCTATTATAACACTCATTGTGTCTCGATAGGGGAGAATGTTCCTAGGGATGTTTCATAGATGATTGTGTACATTGAAATTATAGGCACATTATTTATGAGAAATGTTTTCTTAAGCGTTTCTGTTCGTTTCAGGATCCATTTAAATTGTGGTAGTTTTCAACAGATTTTGAAATGTACAAATAATATTTTCTATGTAAAAGGAATTTCCCTGTCAAGTTTGAACCTCCACTAAAAGTTTTAAACTTCTGTTTACAATATTGTTGAAGCTGCTTTTCAAGACAGTTTCTTTGTATGCTAATGAGGGCTCATTCAAGTCCTGAGCGTATCTGCTCATGGGTTTACACGGAATATGCTGCTGTTAACCCGTGGATGGAGTCATATCTTGAAGATGCGTGTCAAGCCCCTCTGGTCTATTATACTGCGACCATCGACTCGTTTACTCTGAGTGAGGGTTTCTTGTCATAAATCCTGTAGTGTACTACGATGGTGATAAAATAATCGATTAACGATTTATTCATATTTACAGCGGAGGGTAGTGAGCGCAGTAGAGAGTAGTGTTGGCCCAGTGGTAATAGTCGCGACTTACGAATTGTAGGTCGTAGGTTCAGACCCAGGCAGGCGCTTTACTTTGATAGGCCTGTTGGTCTAGTGGTTAGGTTAGGTTAGGTTAGTCTAGTGGTTAGTGACCCTGACTGCTATGCCGGAGGTCGTGGGTTCAATTCCCACCCAGGACAAATGTTTGTGTGATGAGCACGATCATTTTGTTCTGTGTCTGGGTGTAATTTATCTATAATATGTATGTATTTAGAAATATATAAGTATGTTTATCAGTTGTCTAGTACCCATAACACAAGCTCTCCTTAGCTTGGGACTAGATGGCGCTGTGTGATAGTTGTGGAATTTAGTGTATCTTTCTCGCTCTTAAAAAAGTGCAGGAAAATATGGTAAGGAAACCGGCATGTCTTAAAACTAAAAATTCGACGACATGTGACATCTACCAATCCGCACTGGGCCCGCGTGGTGGATTACGGCCCACTCCCTTTCACCCAGAGGAGTCCCGTGTCCCAGTAGTTTTGGCTGATTCTGATGATAATGATGCAATATTTAAGAAAACCTAATGTTACAGCATTCGTGGTAAGGTATACAAACAATACCCGTAGGCTAGATTAGTGCCCCGTTGATGGCGATAGGCTCGCTCCTACAACATGGGAATTCTAACTGGCAAAATGTGGGTCCACCTCTGCCCAGGCCTTTAGGAAAACAAGGTGTGCTGTTTAGTATATTTATGTTATAATAAAAAATAAAGATAGTTTAATTAACGTTCCATTTCATTTCCAGACAAAAGAATGACAAACGCTAATGAATATTATTTCAGTGCATACGACCGCAGGCAACATGACATGGCTATTACTACTACAGTCGAGATGAAATACAAAATTGAATTTCATATTTATTTACCCATTAATAATATCAGATCCCCGTGCCATTGTCTCGCCGCTCGCTCTCACCGCGCCGTGTTCCGAACATGCTGACACGTCATTTTTTTCTCTCGTGTCACGTAAAAGAATAATGAAGCAAGTTCAGCAAGCAGTATTTAGAGATAATGTTGATAGGTGACGTCGAAGACTCGAGGTTGGATCAGATATTGTTTTTATGGTGTTGTGTATTTCATTTTTACTCACTTCAAAAGATTTCAGAAAAAGTTTTCTACTCAGCTTATCTCTTAAAACACATTACCTAGAAAATGCTAGGTTTTTCGGCTGACTTTTTAGTTAACAGATCCGAGTACTTACTTAGATAATGACTGTACAAAATTTCAGACTAAACAGCAAGTCCCTAGTCTTATTATACACATAATAGCCGTAATGGATTCGTTATCATTTGTTAATCACAACAAACTTATCGCGTTAAGCTTGTCGTAACGACATCGCGTCCCCGACGCAAACAAATAGCTCTCACGCAAATTGAATACAAGATATAAATCTAGCGTTCTCCTAATAACATGCGGTGGATTTCTCCGCGGGCCGTTTTATTTCAGCCCCACAAAGCCTTCGACCCAGTAAATCCGGCGATATCTCGGGGAATGCGACAGAGTGCCACTGGCGTTCGTTTCGCGGGACGCACTTTAAATTTTCCGACTGCGAAAGGACGGATATCGCAGTGAAATTTAAAATGCCGACGCGGGTTCCCTGCGGAAGCAAAAGTGCGCGAACGCCAGACCGCGCCGCCGACCCGCTCCCGCCCCGCTCACCGCGTCGGGTCGCTGTCGCCTCGCACGCGCCGCCGACACCGCGCGCAGCTTTGCATAATGTAGCCACTTAGCGTATTCTCCTCTTCGCTGCGGCAATAAAGCTATATGTGGAATTCATTATCAACAGATTTTCTAAATTAAACTGTACAAAACTTTTTGCATCAACCCTTGTCTTTCCTATGTTCATTTTACATGACGTTAGCGTTTAAATTTCACCTAAAAGTGCTCGTTAAAGCTTCATTTATTATTAAATCTGCAAGAAATATGCTGAAAGCGTTTAGTCGTCATCGCTGCTCTTTTTTACAATAAGGCGTTTTAATTAAATTTTCTTAGCCTCGGTGTGTGCTCACCACGGCACTATTATTAATTACATCAGTTCACACCTTGCTCCTCGGCGCGCTCATAATATATCACTATCTCACTCATATAGAACTTGTTCTACCGTGTTACTGCCTTATACGTTACACGTAGTCTTATACGTTACTCGTCAGAGATCATTTTGTGACTTGGTACATTAAATTCAATTGGGAGGAGGAGGCGGATTTCGGCTGGAATAACAATTTTAATTGGTCTAAAAGCTTTTACTTGCAAAAAAACTTCCAAGAAAAAACCATTTATAGAACAGATAAGAATTTCGAAAATATAGATATCTCTTCTGAAAGTTCCAAATTATTCGATCCGAAACAAATTACTGAATTCTGTAATCGTAATAGATTTTCATTGGACTTTTAAAGGAAAATTTATTTTATTATCTTGTACCAAAATATATGAAATTGTAGATGTTATTTTTACTTTGTCCTGAAACTTAAAAATAGGTTAATAAAATAAAAATCGTTTCTTGACTATCAATGAAGGTGACCGGTACATTGAATATATTTGAAGCCGTCAAAGTTGTGACATAATGGAACTGAAATGGAAAAATATTATGTTGTAAGTAGTTGAAGGAATAATTACTGTAATTAGCTTATCGTCGGTCGACATTCCCGGTAGTGTGAGTCAGTAATGTGCAATATATTTACTGAAGCCCAATGAGCTCACGAGATGTACCATGACACATTATTATACTCCACCACTCATGTTTCTGTGTCCGCTCCTGTTGTTTCGTTCCAAGGAGTCCGCTTGCTCCTAGACGTAGAAATATGTGTTTTGCTTCCACGAAGGAGGGTGAGGTGCGGGCAGCGGGCAGCAGGGCGGCTCCGATGAGTTATGAGCGGTCGCTGCACCCACTCGGCACCGCACTCACATCTTGCGACAATCCTATATATTCAAGTTTTTTTTGTACATATTTTCAATTATTCACCCCTTCAAGTTTTTTGTTCAAAGATTCAGACTTTTCTTGTTTTATCGGGTTAAGTGGAGACAATAATTCACCCCTCTCGTTTGCTAATGTCCCATTAATTTTCGTCTAATACATCACACTCTAACGTCCCGGCCGATGTGTCTGGAAGCAAATAAGATAGTATATCGAGTTCGGTTGTAGTCTGTCCGTACTCAATGCGGGAACGTGGAACTAAGCGTTACTTATTGTTCTGTCCGCGCTAAAGGAATTGCGAACGGATGTTCACTTCCATGTTGGATTTAAAGCAGTCACTGACGAATTGCTACATTATCGCTAACAGCGTTCGATTTAATTCCCTCCCGGCGAACTAAGATACTGCGATAAAGAATGAAAAATACATGTTTCTTTTTAATTATACGGACGGGAATGAATATTCGCGAAGGGATTTCTAAAACATTGTGCGAGAGAGTGCGGTCGGGAGCGCAAACAGCGAGTGAGACGTACTCTGACCACGAGTATAATTCTTTGTGAGCGTTAATTAACTTTTTATTTTCCCGTTCATCGCTGCGTTATACTGTCCGACACACTGAATACTTACAGGAGAAAAATACAGAACAATTATACCGCAGCAACAATCCTTAACGACCAGACATTCGAGCAGCGGAATTACAAATGGCGCAAAATTATGAGGAGCTTCAAATAATCATTAAACATAAACGCGTAATGGTTTCCCATTCAAATGATAGCTCGTAGCAGTTAACTGCCTCTGTAATGTCTCAACACAATCTCTTCGAGAGAAAATTGTAACATTTTAGCGGCGTATTAATGAGTTATTGCCTATTAAATATAACAAGAACACATTTCTTTATAGGGTGGACGTAAAGTTGATCGCGGGTTAGTCTGTGCTTCCTCATGAGTGCGCGTGGGCCGGTTGTATTGTTGACTGAAACGAGCGCTTTGATTAATTACACTTATCTTAATAGGAGATTGAGTGGCGTTTTTAGCGGCACTACGGCGTTGCGAGCAGGTGGATGAGGAATCGCCCTGTTATTGTGATTGATTGTGTGACTATGTACCGTGTATTTGATGATGTCGGAAATGTATACTTGCTCCGAGATTGTAGGATAAAGAGGAGGAGAGTGACGTTTGGAATTATGCTAAATAGTGTGCTACTTTAGAACGTTTTAGCTACTTATTCGGTTGGCTATATATAAGGTGTATCTATTCATACACGAAATATTTTAAGAGGTACACCTATAGGTGGTAAAGAAGCTATAGAAGCGAAAAAAAAATTTTTATCTATGCCTTTTTGAATTTTCGTAATTATTATAATTTTAAAACTGCTTAAGACGTTTTGCATAAAACCTTTACTTCAAATTCAATGAATGGCCCGCTTGACGCTGCGAGGGCGGCGACCGGACGGCACAAGCATGGCCGCGGTGTCTCGGGCCGTAAAAAATAAGAAAGAGCCAGTATTTCTCATGTGCGTCAAATAAGTTATAAATGTAAAATTTTGAAAAAATACATTTAGAGAAAAATTTTTTTCGTTGCTGTAGCTTCTTTACCACCTACAGGGGTACCTCTTAAAATATTTCGTGTATGAATAGATACACCTTATATATTTTAAGCTTTCATGGTGTCCAAAATGACAAATTCCATTTGGTTTCATTTTATACCCCTAAATGAGTTTAACCAGCTTCTGCCCGCGGCTTCACCTGCGTAATATGTCGATAAAAAGTAGCCTTTCCTCAGGGTTCAAAGGATCCCCAAATCAAATATTATCAAAATCAGTCCAACATATAAAAGTAATTAGGTTATTTCTATAGTCCAGCCGTGACGGAGATTAGCCGGAACAAACATACATACAGATAGACAGAAACATTTAAGAAAAATATAATATGTTATGCATTTAGTAAAAGGTTGTTATTTTGACACTTCAATTTTACTTTTCGTGGGCTTTTTTATTCGTATAATATCTGGTTGACCGAGCTTTGCTCGGTATTTTTTGGTAAATTGTGTTTAAAATAATAAGTTTATGTTCAAGTTGATTATCGATAAAGTTGGTCATTGAAAAGACGAATAAAACGACATTTTATTAAAATGAATCCTAGCTAGATCGATTTATCGCCCCCGAAACCCCCTGTATACTAAATTTCATGAAAATCGTTGGAGCCGTTTCCGAGATTCAGATTATATATATATATATATATATACATATATACAAGAATTGCTCGTTTAAAGGTATAAGATATATTATATACACGTATAGCACGTATACATACACGTGTACACATATGTACGTTATAGCACGTATATGAATAAAATAAGCTTTCTTAAGTTCTAGGAAGCTCACGTATTCAGTTCACGTCAAAAAGAAAGTCCTATACTGACATAGTTTGATCAAAACGAAGAAAAGAACTTATTCCGAGTTTTCGCTAAGTCGATAGCTGAGTGCGAAGAAACGTCAGGCCATTAGAACATTTCACTGACACGTCTTATTTTTTTACGGAGAAAAAAAAAGTGATTTTCCTCGAAAGAAAATGCAGTTTTTAAATGGCGATAGAAAACTAGAGATGGCTCATTTGAGTCTTGGCTGTAGTGTACTTTTAGACATAACATTTTTGAAAAAAATATGTATATTTTAAAGGCGTAAGCAAGAAGGCTGCCAGGCTAAAATGGGACGAGGCGGCTCGTACCAGCCGCATGCACAGTGACAGTTGGGCAATAGTATCCACACAGTGGGTGTCTGAGGATGGACAGCGTCGCCGAGGCCGTTCCAGGAAGAGGTGGCGAGACGACCTAGACGCGTATTGCAAGGATTGGAACAAGGTGGTCCTGGAAAAGGATGCCTGGGGGGATTGTGTTGAGGCCTTTGCTCAGTAGTGGGACAATGTTGGCTAATTAAAAACAAAAAACAATAAAAGGTAATTTATGCCCAGTAATTTAATTTACTTCTCAGTGAATTGTTGGAGAAAAAATAAAAGCTATTTTATGGTCATACGTCTGTCTGTTACGCTTTCACGAGTAAACCATTGAACCGATTTTGATGAAATTTGATACAGGATAAGTTTGAACCCCAAAAAAGGATATAGGTCACTTTTTATTCCGCTACTTTCTTTGCGTCTGCGGTAACCAACATTTACGCGGACGAAGTCGCGGGCAAAGTTAGAAAAAAAATGAGTAAAATTTGTCTGTTTCTTCCGCCTAAACTCTGAAACGTTTGATTCGATTTTGCGGAGAATTTTACTGGCAGTTAGCTGATGTTATAAGCAGTAGCACAGGCTACTTTTTGCCCCGGTAGTACCCACGAAGGCGAAGCTGCAGGCAGCAGCTACTTTTAACTAAAATGGCTCCTGTAAAGAAACCTCTAATGTTTTAAACTTAATCGGAACAATATATTTTTTGTTGAGTAGTCCTCTACTAAAAAATGTAACGAGTGCTATCTATAGCCTGTATCATAAATAGCCATTCGCGAGTACCTAATTGAAAATTCTCGTGACAGTAGCTTTTGCTTACGGACAAAATTAAATGATGTTTTTTTTTTATCGGAACATTGATAATGGACAGTAATAATAGTAGACGTATCGTTTCAATATGGAATTGAAATAGATAAATTACACGTGTGTGAATCTGCAGATACATAATGTAGATATTTTTTTTATCTATGGGAGCAGAGATGGCCGAGTGGTAACGGCAGCGACTTACGAGTTTTAGGTTATAGGTTCGAACCCAGACTGTCCTTTCACTTTGTGTATATTTCAGTACCTACCTTTCTCAAAACGGTGAAGGAAAACATCGCGAGGAAACCGGAATGTGATGAACAAAAAATTAGTGGATTTCAGCCTGTGCACCAGCAGTGGGCCTTAGGTCATAGGCTGATTATGTTATATCCCATCAAAAACATAAATGTGAAATGAGAGCCAAGTTCAATATTATGATATATGCCTTGGTTGTTGACTTCAACGACAAAAGAAGTGAGATCTAAATGGGTGCCAAGTTCAATGATCAGTCCTAAAATTCATTTATACTACATAACTACATAAAATATCATTTCTTCTTATAACTTAGGATAATATATTGTAGCCTAAGGTCTGACTTGGCTAGTTCTCATATACGAATTATCATGTTCGATGGCTAGTTTCTATCATCAAGCCAAATTTTCGAAATAATAAAATAAGAACCGACAAGTAACAGGTTTAGAACTTGCGAAGGCTATAATATAATTCTTATATGAAAACTAGCCAAGTCAGTCCTTTGGCTACAATATATTATCCTAAGTTATAAGAAGAAATTATATTTTATGTAGTTATAAATGAATTTTAGGACTGATCATTGAACTTGGCGGCCATTTAGATCTCATTTCTTTTGTCGTAGAAGTCAACAACCAAGGCATATATCATAATATTGAACTTGGCTCTCATTTCACATTTATGTTTTTGATGGGATATCATTACTTTTTGTACATAAATTATTAGTAGGTACTAATTTATAACAAATTTATAACATTATTAATACCAAATGGTTTTTGTCCTAAGTGTTCCTACCAGAATCAAATAAGTGATAAATTATAATAAAATGATAAAAATTTACTGATTTCTGATTTATTCCTTTGTATTCACCTAATTACCTATCTGCATGCCAAATTTGAACTTTCTAGGTCATCTGGAACTGGGTTAGAGTTTTGATCTATAGGTCAGTCAGTGATAAAAATGACGATTTTTGGACGTTAATATCTAAATAACCGTTTGAGATGTGTTTATGAAATTTGTAGTACACATGTATCTTGCAAGTTTCACTATGTGAGCCAAATTTGATAAGTTTATGTGCAACAGTTTTCGAGTTATGAGGGGGTCAAAAGTGGCTCCAAATGGTTCGTGTAATATTACACACGGTGCTGCTCGCCAGTTTGAAATTTGTAGTACACATGTATCTTGCAAGTTTCACTATGTGAGCCAAATTTGATAAGTTTATGTGCAACAGTTTTCGAGTTATGAGGGGGTCAAAAGTGGCTCCAAATGGTTCGTGTAATATTACACACGGTGCTGCTCGCCAGTTCTGTTACTTGAACTTGGCTTGACACGCTGCCGCGTGTCTAGATATGTTACATATAATTTAAAATGTTTACTACTTATATCTTGAATGTAAGCGTGTTGTGAATTAACATTCTAACTAAAAGAGCCGGGTGATCTGCAACTCAGGATCCTCCTAACTTTGCCACGGTCGCGAGATTTGTTCGAAAGTGTTACCGTGGCCGTGGCATGTAGGCAACTGAAGGAACACGGGTGGGTTTTATTCGGTAAAAGTCTGACACGCCCTCCCGCTCCGCCCAGAGCGGGAGACGTCATCAGATGATTTCCCACTCACAGAAAAAAAGGATCCTCCTATCTCACACACCTTTCTCTATTTAAGGTTGTGCATTCTATTTACCAGAGTGCCTGTGATGTGATGTTGAAAAAAATAAAGATTTATGATTATGATGGAGTAGTGGTGGCCTCGTGGTAACAGCTGCAACTTACGATCGTATCAAAGTGTCTGTTGTGATAAAGGTAGGTTCCAAAAATCTCGAACTACTAGAACTTTTCAAGTTCCTCCATGACACACATAATAGATACCTGACGTCATCGGAAAACTTAAGAATATAAATGCCGATGCATTTCACCAGATTTTATGACAAATCTTTTACAGTTCAAGAAGTACGGCTAAGGAATGATTTGCCCGTGTCGATAGAGAGTACTCAGTCTTTATACACTTTTAAAATCCTGATAAAATACACTTCTTCTCTCCTTAAACATCTTTATTGCTTAAAGTCCCTTTCTCATGTTTCACTTTTATTAATGTAATATATATTGATAACTATATGTTTCAAGTGTGTATGTATATATTGTATATGTAAACGATACAATACTCCTTACCTGCAGTGTTGCCTCTCTTCTCTTTAATCCATTTAAAGTTGGTCTGTCAAAGATCAGCTTTTAGTGATAAGACCACCCATCGTGTAACCCTATTGTAAAATGTCTACATTTATATTTGTAATTTGTAACTGCCTCGTTGGCCAAGAGCCCGCTTAGCATGAAGTCCTGGGATTGATTTCCAGTTCGGGAAAACTCTTGTTGCCTTTTTCTCTCTCTGGAATTTATGAGTAGCATCCCGGAGTCTAGATTGGTAACCGGTTGGTGGCAATAGCAATGGCAAGCCCCTTATAACATGGGGCTGAAAGAACTGTGGTTGTATTATAGGAAGGACTACACCTCCACCCAATCCTTTGAGGAAATAAGGCGTGAGGTTATGTGTATATCTATAATTTTGATGTATAATAAAGGGTATTCTATCTATGTATCTACCTCGTTTACAATATAACCAAGCTAGGTACCTATATTATTACGAAATTACTAAACATATACGTTATAGAGATCAATTCCATTACCTATAATGTTAAGTGTGGTAGTAGATTCGTTCGGTTCAAGCACGCGAATCGAACATTTGCAGTTAGCTACATGTCTTGTATGAAATTACTTACGAGACTAGCTTTACTTTTTGCAATCTATTTATATTGGAAAGTGATTTTTTTATGTTAAGGTTTCGTGATAAAACTTCGAGCCTGCTTAGATTTAATTTCGTCAAGTCATACCTTCATAGAAATATGCCAGTCAATCAAATTATTTTTAAAAGAATAAGCCAGAGTGGCTTCAAAAGGAATGTGAATTAGTAAGAAAAAGTTTTTAGCAAAAAATTAAATAGATGAAAAGAAAAACTGAAAAGCAAAAAATAAAGCTTTTAACTAGGCTCGTAAATTAAAGTAAATTACTAATTTTGAGTCGGCGCCAACCAAACAATCATCGCTGCAGATCAATCAAACAGCCCACTATTTTACTTGGCGCCTTTGTTTTGTTTTTACTTGTCAGTTTATTTTTTCGTCAGTTTTAATATTTTCTTTAAAAGTATTTTTTTTGTGATATTTTTTTTACTACACAGTGGATTTTGCTCTTCATTTATGATTGAGACTATCTTTGGAATTTACCTATCCAAAATAAAAAATATTTTTAATATTGAACAGATCAGTAAAAAGCTGAGAAATGCGAAAATTCTGGAGAGAACCACTGAATATTTTACATCAAACGTTGTGCTTGAATTCTTATACAAACGAATGAAAAATCCATCTAAATTATTACAAAAACAATGCCTAACAAAATATATTGTATTTATTTAGTTTATGATATTACCTACACTATGATTTCAAGAAAATACAAGCCCCATTACAAAGATTAGATACAATATTTTTCGGTTAACGAACTGTATAGCCCATACATATGTTCACACTAAAAATAGAGGGTGGTCGAAGAAAATAGTCGGACATCTATCACGGGCCTTGGGCCTCGGCCTTTGCTTCGCCCGTCCGAATGTAAGTACATGAAATAAAATGATACCGTCGACTGCGGGTACTGATATAAGAAAAGTTTGAATATATTTTTTTCAGTTTTTTATTAAGTTTTCGTAGTTTAAAGTCGTTGTGGTGGTGGAAGTTTCTGGCTTTTCTTCGACAGATGCTGGTTATGTTTTGCTAACGATGATCCTACTTAGGTAGCTTTTGCTACAAGGAATGTAATTATCTTTCTTTTTTAGTAGTTGAAAGTCCTTGATCTTAGACAGCTGTTCAAGAAAAGTAATAAAATTGTTGCAATATGTCTACATTTGGTGAGTCGGTATCAGTCACCAAGTTTACAAGCGTAAAGGCTCTCGTAGATAGACGCGACGCGACTCCAGTTGACCAATTTCTATGGAAACTTCGTGGAAATTGATCTACTATAGTTGTGTAGCCATTTAGAATTATAAAACCTTATTGACAAAAATAAAAATAGATTATTTTCATTTTTTATCCTGAGTAGGTATTAGCACGGGTATTTGCCACCTTTTAACGCTTTAAAGGCTGAACTTTATTTGAAAAAAATTATGAAGATTTAGATGAAAGGATACTATTTATCACAGTAGCACGTTTCCTTAGAATGTTTTCCGAAATCGAGTGAAGACGCGGGCTAGTTATAATATTATTAATTGTCTATCCTATTAACAAAGCGACATCTGCTAAGATATAATACAATAATAGCCGTAATTGATATACATTTATAGTTATAGCGACGCAACAAAGATTTGGCCAGTCTCCATCTTATGTAATGGTAAAACAATTAAAAGTTTCCCCGCGCCGAGCTTATGACCAAGTTTTAAAGACTTTAAAAACATGTTGTGCTTACAATCAACTTCCCATTGTTGATACTAATTAGCGAGATAACGTTATGTAAAGGGTTATGTTGATAACCTTGTTATTATAAGGAAATTTATTAATTAAAAATCACGTGTCTACTGGTAGCCAGGGGCGTTGACGCACAACTTGATACTAAAGATCCAGGAGGTACATAATTGATAAAAAAAACATTATTTAATATTCAAGCCTTCATTATATACAGCGTGGCAGAGATATCGACTGAAACAATGAATTCAGTAGGTACCTGTTTCTAGACCCCCTGCGCTGAAATTGTCAGTCGGTTATTTTAAAAATAAAGTCGCCTTATACATTATGATTGTGTAGATATTGCACTTTTCTATGGAACGGCCGATTTTGTTTTGATAACCGACCATAAAATTTTACTCTAGTAGAGGGTTTAAAACCATGCGCTCAATTCATTGTTTCAGTTTGCGACTCACTGTCTCTGCCAAACTGCCACCCTGTATATAATTAGGTTTTGAAAATTAAAGAATATTCTTTTTATAAGAATCTATTTGAATATTGGTTCATATGTTTTGTAAGCTCAAGCACATGACTCCGGCGTTTTTATTAAGAGTGTTTTTGGAAAAGCTAGCATAGTTCTCAATAATCTGCAGTAAATTTAACGAAAAGTATAAATTTGTCTATTTTGAAATCCAGAAACCAGAGTAATGTGTCAGTCAATTGTCAAAAGTAAGTTAGTCAATTGAGAGTCGAATAATTTTCAACTGGAATTTTTTTTTTTTTTTTTTTTTATAAAATTGTTGTGCCGTATTTAGTACCCAGCATTAAAATTCCGATTACGAAAACGCACACGAAATCACCAACAACATCCAGCACCGAATAAAACACAAAATATATAGGAAAACTTCGTTCCAGCACTTTTAATTTAAAAGTTTAGCACTGAAATCAAATATAAAGTGGACAAGTTAAATTACTAAGGTATTCTGTGAAGCCGAATAGTTGGGGGAAATGGGGAGCGGCCAGTGCTGGGCTTTGTGACCGGAGTGAGCGATGTCGAGTGTTTTAGCCACACTCCGGGTTGGAGGGCCCTCGCCCACACGGCCAGCGCTCAACGACACTTCACTCCTGTTACTCGATTAACCCAAGTTATTAGTACTATCAGGTTTTGTTCAGCGTAAAGATTATCTCGTATCAATTAGCGGGCATTACGTGGGATTATTACGTGCCAAATTGTATGGGAAGCAGTTGTGGCGCGATAATTAATTTAATACGAGCTCGGTTAGAGCGTGTTAATTATTAGCTTTAGATTAGGTCGGTTGCAGAATGTTGATCGATATTGTACGCTATTGATGATGATTATGTTTATGTAATTGGTTTAGTTTATTTTAATAATACACGGCACGTTTATGTTAATCAATAAGTAGAAAAAAAATTATGAGACGGTGATTTTTTTGGGTGAAATATCTGTTCAAACATAGTTCGAGTTACTGTTCCTTTAAGCCGAAGGCACGCCCCCTGCTGGACATAGATCTCTCCCAAAGGGGGGGTGGCTGCCGTAACTGCTACGCTTGGCAGACGAGTTGGCGATCGCAGTATGGTGGATAAGATGCATAGAGAACGCTGCTGCCCATTCTGTTATAAAACCCTTAATCATCTTCTACGACACCCACGGGATGATGCTATTATTTACATCTGACACCACACGAAAGTACTTACTCATTATCCAGCAAAAATTGCCAAAGAAACAATTGCAACAATACAAGTACCTATCAAAACTCCTCAAAAACGACCACCAACTACGGACAGGAACAATAAGAAGAACACATCAAACATCTCGGTACTAACCGCTCAACTTGCCCCCTTGAAACAGGGCCTTTTGGCAAATTATTCACCCGATGACCTGCGGAGAGTGACCCGTTCTCTCGAATGATTAGTCTAAAACTAATTGATTCCTCGGCGACGGAGACCGGTATCGGACATAGAATAAGAATTTTCAGAAGCGGCAATAAGCACTTCATAGTTTCGGCCGAAGTTACGGGCGATTCTTACTCCGTATGACCTACGGACATATAAGATTCGTTTAAGGCCCAAACTAAGAACGAATGACACCACAATTTGACAGTTGTGGTTATTCTCGATGTGTTTTTAACCTATTTGAATAAGTTAGTTAATATATCATGTAAATATTGCGCACTGTCTATAACAGTCGTGAGTACGTGATATCAATGGACAGTGAAACTCAAGTGTGAAGTTGGCGCGGTTCGACAGAGTCTAGTCTGACGATCGTGCGAGGTGCCGAGAGTGTCACAGTGGCGTGGTGCAGCTGTCTTGACCATCTGGATGGACTTAGAGAGTATGCCCCGTATTTTAAGGCGTAAGTTGTGTTCATCATTGTCAGAATTGTTTCATCGGATCCCATTCGGCGCACGTTATCTTGATCATCGACAAAATTGACCACGGTACCTGGTCGTAATGACACACACTCGTTTAGCCAAAAACGTCGACGCACAAACTGCAACCATGAATTCAGCATGTGTCTAGCTAGATCTCTAGCGTAAAAATAATTCTACGGTGAAAAGTTCTTTCTTTCTTTTTTTATTATTTCTTTCTTTCCATATTTAAACTAAATAATTAAACTTTTCTATGAAACAGCAGATTTTTTTTATAGTAGCCGAGACATTTCGTTTTACAGTCAACGGCCGAAAGTATATATAGCAGGTAATAACGGCCGCTGGCTTAGCTCTCTACAGTTCGCATACACATGGACGTAATAAAATCGCGGCAATATTTTTTCGTGCACTGGATCTTCAATGCATTGCTTAGCGCTGAGAGTTGATAATCGAACACTGTGTTTTTTTGACGCACTTGAGACTCACTCGCGCTGCACTCTGTTGGATTCTCAATGTTCGACAGGTCAAAGAGAATGCGGCACGGTCTATAGGAAAAAGGACGGATTCACTTCTACATGAATTTTGTATTCTATGGCATCAGCCTCGCTAATACCTCGTAAGAGCTTCTTCACGGACGGCTCAACTCGCGGTTTTGTCCTGTTTAAAGTGTGGCCGTTGACGTGATTTGGGTCCTTTTGACTTTATCGTGATCGACATCGTTTAGTAAACTGTCGGCCGACAGTTGCGAGTTCTCTTTTGTTTTCTTTTTACTTTCGAACTGTTTTAGTGATGGCTCTTTCGAATAGTGAACGTGTCAATTAGGTAAGCATTTCAAGATAGTTTTTTCAACAGATTTTTATACTTTTCTAAATACCTAGGTACTTGGGTAAATTAAAGTTTTAGTCATGCCTCATAACTTAATTATAAGTTATAGTAAGTCACTTAAGTCATAGTTATATGTTTACTTTAAGCAAGTCCCCTGAAGAATTTCCGTGTGCAACAAATCTGGCAGTTTGAACGGTTTTTTGTTTCTTTTAAAACAGTCTTATTTCGATATTTTTTGCATCAACAAATTTTCCTTGAATTGTAACTTTGTTTACTAATATTCATTTTAGTAACTAAGTTCAAATTATTACAAATTGCTAGTAATTATGTAGTATTAATGAAGTTCTTATTATAAGTCGAAGCTCATTGTTCTAATATTTTCATTTTGTCTGCATTGTTGTACAAATACCGATAGCTATGCAATTAAGGGTTATTAACAAGATTTAATCTCTGAATATTCTGTTAAATGATGTGTATTTTCTGAAACAATAGTTAAAATTAATTTTAGTATAAGAAAATATGAATAGTTAAAAGCCCACCTGAGAGAATCTGTAACACCGTGTACTAACCAAAGCGATCGGTCGCACGAATACGTGTAGGTATATATGTCACTAATTTCGAAAAATCAAAAAGCAACCTAACCTATAGCATAACCTGTGGCCGTACCGTACACCCATATTTCCCCCGTTATGTTTAATTCTCATGTAATAGGTATACTATCAATTTTCTACTTTGCCATGAACCGACCACATTTATTTTTGCACACGGCAACTTATTTTTTTAAGTAGGTCTGTACAAACGCTTTTACACGTCAATAATGTTTTCAAATTTAAGACGACGTGAGTTTTGAGTACTCTATCGGTGCTACAAGTCAATGTCATATCGAAAATGTATGCGATGGTCAGTGTCGATCGCTTTGGGTAAGATCGCTATGGTTTTTTCCAGACACGGGTCCTAGGGTCGAAGTTCCCACCGTTGACTGCACCGGTTAGTTCTATTTTGACCTCACCCAACATATCACCGGCGACATTTCAACAGTTTAGTGACGATAGTCCTGGATGTGGGCGCCCTTTTTAGGGTTCCGTTGCCAAATGGCAAAAAACGGAACCCTTATAGATTCGTCATGTCTGTCTGTCTGTCTGTCTGTCCGTGTATGTCACAGCCATTTTTTTCCGAAACTACAAGAGCTATGTTGTTGAATCTTGGTAAGTAGATGTATTCAGTAAACCGCATTAAGATTTTTACACAAAAATAGAAAAAAAAACAATAAATTTTTTGGGGTTCCCCATACATAGAACTGAAACTCAAAAAAAATTTTTTCATCGTACCCATACGTGTGGGGTATTTATGGATAGGTCTTTAAAAATGATATTGAGGTTTCTAATATCATTTTTTTCTAAACTGTATAGTTTGCGCGAGAGACACTCCCAAAGTGGTAAAATGTGTGTCCCCCCCCCTGTAACTTCTAAAATAAGAGAATGATAAAACTAAAAAAAATATATGATGTACATTGCTATATAAACTTCCAACGAAAATTGGTTTGAACAAGATCTAGTAAGTAGTTTTTTTTTTATACGTCATAAATCGTAAACCGCAATTTACCTTTCATTCAATCAACTCAAATATAAAAATTAAAAAAATAGGATTTAATTTCATAAACACAAGCCTTATGCATAAACCGTGAATACCTACAGGTTTGTACGGAACCCTCGGTGCGCGAGTCCGACTCGCACTTGGCCGGTTTTATTTCCTCTTTTGGGTAGGAAGTCATCAAATGACTTCTTCCGCTCTGGGCGGAGTGGGGGGGCGTGTCAGACTTTTACTGATTAAAACCTACCTGTGTTCCTTCAGTTGCCTGTGCCAGGGCCACGGTAACTCTGTCGAACAAATCGTTGTGATGTGGGAGTCTTGTCAGAACAGTCTATAATGATAACGACAGCATCAGCAATTACTAAAAACGAAGGCAAATGTCTGACCTAAAATTAAAGCGACACCAAGGAGAAAGCGAATATATTTCCGACCTCATACACAAAGTTTTGAATACCAGTAATGCTGTTTGGCGGTAAAAATGTTCTATGTTGTACCTACTTTTCCGAGTAATTTCTGACATAAGAAGCTCTAATGATAAGGGTAACGTTTCTATCGGATAATTCAATACTTCGTGGGTTTTTATTATTTTGTGTCATTTATTTCCTAACGATAGATATTGTCCTATATAACATATCACAGTTGTAGCAGCAATCAAATACTCGTTACAGGTTACTACTGCCTTATTGTATTACACAGCAATAGAATAAACTGAAATATTTAAGTCTGAATTTCGAAATTCCCAAATAAGTTGTCGCTACTAGTAATTTCCTTCTAATTAGCCTTATGTGAAAGCTGGGCATCATCTGAGTATGTGCCAGATCCATATAATTTTTGACAGCACCAAAACATCCATCGACAACCAACGATTTTCTTAGACATCGATACACTAAAACCAACAGTGTTTGAAATTAGAACGGTGTAACAAACGGTAACAAATGTCAGTATGGCGTGCGAACGTAGCAATCTATCAGTGCATATCGCTCGGATCTATTATACGGCGCTGTAGGACGAACTTCACCCGATTATGAGCCCTAATGCCCTGGTTTTTAAATGAATCCGTTCACGAGAATAAGGGTGAGGAAGACCCAACGTTTGGTTTGGTATTATCAGTAATTGTAGGAATAGGTGAGCAGGAATTCAAACTTAATAGGTAGTTTAAATTAGTTTCTAAATACGATATATCTGATGTGTCATAATCATAATTCGATTACCGATATCTACGTAACTTAATTGGCTGTTAGCCTCTTGAACTCTTTGGAAGTCTACCTACTGAAGGTCTCTGGGAGGGTGCCATCGAAAGGTTTTCCTAAAGGTTTAATCAACAACAAGATAAATCGCTCACATCCCATGTCGTCTCCGACAGATTCCAATCAAGTTCAGAATATCTATCAAAATGTTTAGTAACGTCATCCTCATCTGCTTAGCCTTTTCCCAACTATGTTCTAGTCGGCTTCCGGTCTAACCGAAGCAGCTGAATACAAGTATTTTACATGGAGCGTCTGCCTATCTGACCTCCACAGCCAAATTATCGGGTAACACGATACCCCTAGGTAATTAATACTGGTTGTCAGAATTTTGGGCTTTTGACAACTATCAGACATCCACGAATAACAGTTTGGTAACTTAATGTTAAATATTAATTATTGCTTTATAATTTAGCAAGCAATCTGAACCCACTACACTAATTAGACATGGCCATTCACATTTCATTAACTGTTACTGAACTTTATTCAGGGGCTCTAAATAAATGATGCGGTTGAGTGGCGCTACATTCGGGCGCTAAGAATTAGCCATTGATTTCCTTAGGAAGTATAAAACGGGCAGGTCGGCGGTGAGCAACATTTCCCGGTCTGTCCCGTCCCTGCCCGGACGCTCTCAGCGTTTAAAGGTCCCTAACGAGCGATAAAATTCCCCCGAATTCCTTTTTAACTGCAAGAGAAGTTTACCTGCGGGTGGGTAAATACGAACCCACATTTGGTCGCTGAATTGTGATTCACAATCTGTAAATAACAAGAAGAAAATTCAGTTTATTCAAAGGCTGCTCACTGTTACGTGTAATTGGAGAGGGGGGGGGGGGGGGTGACGTTCTTATTAGAATCAGCCATCATTGAATACACATACAGCGGCACTTTGAAACGGAATGCTCATTTTTTGCAAGTAAGCGCTTCGGTGTCTTTGTTTGAATGGGAATTGCGAGGAATTAATTAAGACTTGTGATCGTATTGTAACTGTGTCGCCGGTAGCTAATTAGTAGTTAGTAGTTCATTTGGAGATGTTTGTATTAAAAAAATGGTTGATGCACTCTACATCATGTAGTATTAAGTGTGATGCGCTACCAGAGCATGTGAATGAAAGTCGTGCGCGACAAGTGTTGCGTCACGGTTGAACAAATTGATGTTCCTAATGGCAGCCATTACAGACATTGTGTGCGCTCGATCGAACATAAAGGTCGACGAGACCTCCCCCCCTCCACTCGTCTCGGGATCAGCTTCTAAAGAAAAAAGTATGAAAGCCGATATTCATAAATTTGTGAAAAGCTATGCGATTTGAAAAACCCATTTCGCAAAACCCGTGTTGCTTATTTATTCGATTTGGTGCGATTCAATTTTGTAAATAAAACTTTTTAACTTCTCTAGCTATTCTCCGTCATAGTGAAGAGGAGATAATCTAAGTTCGCGTGCACGTTGATTAAAATTCGCTACATTTGTTTTTTTAACCCATTTCCTCCATTGAGGTATGATAAATTGCGCTCAACGTATTCAATGCTAAGCCGACTTTTGTAATACAAATGAGACGAAGAAGCGAGTGACGACGTCTACTTTTCTAATAACCGTCAGAACGTGTATCATATAGTAAGCTCCTTGGCTTACCATGTGATATCACTGCTGACGGTGACGGCTAACGTCGATGATACTTAATATAACTAATTTAAGTTTTGTGAAGTTTTGTGACAACAGTGAACAGTGCCGCGCTCAGTAAAACGAAAGCCTTGTTTAGCTTAGAGCCAGCAAAAGTTATCTTGAAAAGTCGGCAGCCGCAACAAACTTAGCAACTGTCTTCAGGTAGGATAAGGGAAACTCGATTAAGGAGTAGAAAAAGTAATTCGGGACAGAAAGAAGAGTTCACTGAGCACAAGTTTAATTAAGCATCGAAGACAGACGAACGAGAAATATATTGACACAGCAACTTTCAAAAGTCTGATTAGAACATCTACCGCACCATTAATTTAAATTCAGTCCAAATAAACCCATCTCATCTAAGATCCGCGTTGTAACATTTCCATTCTATACATTCAACAGTTTTTAATACAAAAACTTCGGCCGAGCATCGCGGACGCTCCTCGTTGCGATGGGCTGTAATATCGAGCGAAGTTTAACGCAGAACAATCTGCTAGTAAGCTCATAAAAATCATAGCAATCCTTCGAATAAAAAGGCAGTTTGAAACAAGAAAACCAAGTGCATCTGAAAGAACCTTTTTGTTTCCTTTTGCGGTTTGGGAAGTTATTTAAAGTGAATAAGAAACAAGCGGGCTGGAAACCTCGGCATCGCAATAGATGGACATCATTGTATTGCAGGCTTCAGGCTTGTAAAGTAGCCCTCCATATTTTCGTAAGTATGTTCGTAAGTCTTTTGGTAGAAGAGCTCGTTAGCATTTTGTTCTTTGTGTTTACACTATGTTTCGGTTGTGTACCAAACTTAAATGGTCGGCGGCGTAACTGCATAACACATAGTAGGAATAGCTTTTCAACCGACGAAAAAGAAACGGAGGAGGTTATCAATTCGACACGTATATTTTTTTTATGTATTACCACGCATAACTTTTTACATAGCAGTCCGATTGTAATAATTCTTTTTTTATTGGAAAGAGTATACTCTGAAGGTGGTCCAATATAAATTTGGAAAACAAAATAGAACCCTAAGGGTCGGAAAACAGGGGATGATTGATTGTTCACTCTCTGATTGTAATGTATAACCACGCATAACTTTATACAGAGTAGTCCGATTTTGATAATTCTTTTTTTATTGGATAGGGTATACCTTACCAAGTATTATTAGTACATTAAAGCCACAAAAAATTATAAAAAAATTAAACCGCCGAAAAAACTGAAAAGCAAAAAATAATAAAACTTAAAATTTTGACGCTGAAAAATCAATGAACAAAGATCACTCAAAGAGCCGACTCATAATTTTAAGTTTTATTATTTTTATGTTGACAGTTCGACAACATTAATTGCGTTATTACATTTTTGAGCAGACAAATTCCTTCAAAAAGATTCATATTCTGAATCATAATGCGTAATGCAATTAGGGTGCCGGTTTATTTCCACCATTACTCGTATAATTCTCAGCGAGAAAAAACACGAATAAATTCGGCATTCTACGTCACGAAAATTTTATACCACGGTTTTGTACACGTTGAAGATGACCCATATTCCTTAGTAAATGCTGTGTGGATATAAAATAAATTTTAACTCCTATTTCATTCGCGTGCACATAAATATGCGTCTTACTTTATCTGCATATTATACGGTCCAATATTTGTGAATAAAATGATGAAATAATAAAATTTAACCACGTGGAAATTCCGCATCAGAAGTACGTGATAAAAACAAATAATAATAAAAACGGTATTACGGGGGTTGTCTGCCCCATTGTGTTATATTTTGTGACGTCAATGGGAAGGGTTATCAATTCGTTTCTTATGTATTTTTTATGTTTGTTTGGTCATATTGCGAGCTGCATATTATTCGTGGCATCATATTTTTAATATATTTTTTATGTTATATTAACAACAAAACGACATGATTGTCCCATGTTTTGTTTTACGATAAGTACGAACGGAATTGTATTAAAATAGAAACGTTCATAACTATTATATATAAAATGTGTGGGGTACAGAGAGAACCTAATTGGGGAGTGATACACGGATAATTATATGTAGTTGAGTAACTAGCTGATATTGTTTCTTTTTACTTTATATATCTCTTTTTTTTGTGTTTGGGAAATCATCAAATGACGTTTCCCGCTATGAGCGGAGCGGGAGAGCGTGTCAGGCTTTCACTGACTAAAACCCACCCGTGTTCTTTCAGTTGTCCATATGCCAGGGCCGCGGTATCTCTTTCGAACTAATCTCGCGACCCTGGCAGGACTCTATATCACTTAGCTCGCCACTCAATAACCACAGCACCCATAAACGTAGTCAAATCTCCCAATATCGCTTCCTCCCGCTATTGTCTCCCCGATAGTAGTTGTACCAGTAATAACATAGGTACCCTTACGGTAAGTGGAGAGCTTTAGGTAGTCCGTGGTATACAGTACAACCTTATTTGTGAGTTCGGCTGACTTGCCCCAACTTGGCCCATTCGGGGCAGGAAGCTTGTTAGCGCGACTTCTGCGGTTTTCGACCAGATAACATTGTGTTAAAGATTTAAACTATCTGCTGCAGCGCGGATCTGCTTTTGTTAACTTTGCTTACATAAGTAAGATAACTATTTCAGTTTGGTTTCTATGAAACAAAGACGGGAAATGTTACTAGTAGTTGTTTAATTAGTGGGCTGAAGTATTGTTGTATGTTGGAATTGGTTGAGTTTGGAAACATTTTCAGTGACAAGATTAATAACTTAGTGATAACTCAAATTCTCGTCCGAATAAAGACTAAAATTAGACTGTGATAGTTATTTAACGGTGACAGAGCATAAATCTGAAGGTATTTTCTTAGAAAGGCCTTGTATAGGTTTGTGTAGCTACATGTTAATCATAGGGCTAGCCAAACCTTCCTGTGATTGCTTTATTTTAAGATATTTTAATATTGTATTTGTGTGATTTATTTGGGATTAATAATTTTTAAGTTTCTTGTAATACTAAAACGGTTTGGATCTAAGATATTTTCGATAAAAGATTTAATTTTTACTAATTTTATCAGTGGCTTCACTCGCATGGATGACGGAAATTATCCCACAGGAACGTATTACTGGGATAAAAACTATTCTCTGTATTAATTCAGGTTATAAACTATCTGTATGTCAAATTTCATCTAAATCCGTTGAGCGATTTTTGCGTGATTGAGTAACAAATATCTGAACTTTCACATTTAAATATAATATTAGTTGGATTTTCATAATTCCATAAATATGTATCTTAATTGAAAATGATGAAGAAGTAAACTTAGTTTAAAAATAAATTGGGCTGATTAACGTTAATCGCGATTGACATTCTCATTAAATTAACATTTTACGGGAATATCGTTCAAGATTTATTTCCTTCTCCACGATACTTACTCTGCACAACAAATTACAGTATCGAACGAGAATCGTTTTCGAGACGTTCACCATAAAACTGTAATTGAGATTTGAGACCCACGATTTGACGACACACTCAAACAAAATGGCGCCCGGTAACAAACATTAACGACAGTAAGATGCCTCTGTTAATATAAAGTGCGAGATTTGAACATTTTATGGGTACACACGCTGTTAGCAATGCACTGCAGTAGGAACCCCGTCGGTCGTTTTAATACGGTACATCGAGTTCTAGAATGAGACTGTCAAACACATGTGAGAGAGACAACGCTCTACAAAACCGATTTTTTCTCTAAATCCCGATGTGTCATCATAACGCCCGGGTACTGTACGTGAATTTGCAAATGGCCGTTTTACGATTGCAAAACTCGTTCCGAATACGTTTCAGAACTGAAATAAAAAATGCTGACGAAATAAATTTAGTTATACTGTGTTCGCTTGTTTACAGTTTTTATGGCGTCCTTTTACAACCATGTTGGATGAAGAATGAAGAATTTGTTGCATTTGTTGTACAGAAATGAGTTTTTGACTGGCTTTTTTTTTACGTCTGATTTTATCAGGCGTATAGTTCAATATTGAACTGTCTAAAGAATTTAAAGAGGAAGATTCAATACGCTGGTTATTCTGAATTTTAAAAATATGAGTTAAAACCAAAACAGATTCACTTTTGCAGTTTTATTTCCAAATATTGCCCGGGAGGGAACACCGGTAACATAGTAAAAAAAAAAAACTAATATCGGCCGCGTCGGCCTGGCCTGTGGTGCTACGTTTTTGAGCTATGACGTAGCCAGGCGCGTGTTGCTACGGCGTAACTTGGCCAATGCTACGACCGCGTAGTATAAATACGCATTTACACATGTAACTGCATATACACATACTCACACATACATTATTTTACATTTATATACGCAAAATTATACATGATTTTATTGACAATTATTACACATTAGCTGTTTGTGATAACCCTACTAGACCGAATGCGTTATGTGGGAGTGGCGCGAAACTCCGCTGCCGCGACAAATCGCGGCACGGCGGACAGAGCTCCGGCAGGATCTCATGGCGACATGGCGGGTACGATTATCGCAACCCACCGCAGGGCACGCCACAATTGCGGCGGTAAGTCCCCTCTATGTTCTATGTTCTATGTTATGGGGTTTTGGTTTCCGCACTTAATCCTTTGAGTGGACCATTGTGCGTGGGCCATGGCGGCCGTCGGTATTACTCCAACCAGCCCACCTCCCTCCAGAAGTTTATAATGTCTCCTGGTCTACTAAGAACGTCTGTGTAAGATTTGGGTGTCCCGAGGGTATCTGTCCTAATCTGGGTGACGCCTGTACATTCGAAGAGTACATGCGCAACGGTTTCCTCAGCTTCCATGCAGGCCCTGCACAGGGGGCTGTCCGTTATGCCTATTGTGTAAAAGTGTTTGTTTAGCGGGCAGTGTCCTGTGATGGTGCCCGTCATCAGACGCAGACCATCCCTGTCCAGGCGTAGCAGACGTCTGGTTAGCCTGCCATCCGGGGATGGCATAGCTTCCCTGGACTGCCTGCAGCCTGGTGCCGAGGTCCACCAGCTCTCCGCTTGTGTGTGGGTAAATTCCTGCAGCCACCTGCATACCTATTTGAAGGGGATGGGCACGATGGGCTCGGGGCCGCAGACTGACGCGCTGGATGCCTTTCTGGCCAGTTCGTCAGCAGCATCATTGCCTAGTGATCCACTGTGTCCTTTTATCCATTGCAGTGTCACTTTGTTGCGATTAGAAACTGTTACCCGTTCTAATGCATTATGACATTCTAGTGTAAGGCTCGAGGTTATGTATTGTTTGGCTAGGGATTTGAGGACTGAGGCGCTGTCGGAGAGTATACGTATATGGGCGTCCGTAACTCTTCTGGCTTCTATGGCATACGCCGCCTGTATGATGCCCACGCATTCCGCCTGGTAGACGGTGTTGAGCATTCCCAGTGGGTTGGATATTTTTATGTTTAGGTCGTGTGAGAAAACTCCGGCTCCGGTTCCAGAGGAGGTCTTTGAGCCATCAGTGTAGACTCTTAGCTCCTCCGGGCCCGAGTGGTCATTTTGTTCTTCTGTGAGTATAACGTCGTAGTGCTTTTGAAAGAAGTGTAGTTTTGGGGTTTTATCGCAGGGTGATGCCATCATTGGTTGTCGCTTGATCGCATCGTCCCTAATGCGTGAGTGCTTGACCCTCGAGTCATTGCTTAGGGTCCCTGTTATGTTCAGTCTTAGGGCAGCCAGGGCAGCCTCCTCCCGCACGATCAGGTGTAGAGGTGGTAGCCCAAGCATTACCTGTAGGGCAGCGGTGGGTGTAGTCCTCATGCAGCTAGTGATGGCTACACAAGCGAACCGCTGCACCTTTTCAAGGTCTTTTTGGGCTGTGCTCAGGTCTGTTCTGGGCCACCAGACTATTGAGCCGTATGTAATAATTGGTCGAATAACTGTGGTGTATAGCCAGTGGGTGACTTTGGGGCTGATTCCCCAATTCCTGCCAAGCATTCTCTTGCACTGTCACAGGGCTATGCTGGCTTTTGTAGTAATGTAGTTGGTGTGCTTTGCCCAATTCAGCTGTTTGTCCAAGAATATGCCCAGGTATTTGGTTTCAGTTGATAGGCTGAGGGTGGTGCCAAACAGTCGTGGCAGTTCGAGTTTCGCGAGTTTTCTCTTTTTTGTAAAGAGGATCATCTCGGTTTTTGTGGGGTTTACTGATAGTTGGTGTTTATTGCACCAGTCCTCTACTATTTTCAGGGCTTGGCGCATGAGGTGGCATAGGGTGTTTTCATGGGTGCCATTTATTATTATGGTTACATCATCGGCGTATCCTACGGTGAAGTAACCTTTATCGTTGAGTGTTTTGATGAGGCTGTCTACGACTAGGTTCCATAGAAGTGGCGAGAGGACGCCCCCTTGCGGGCAGCCCTTCGCCACTACCGCCCTTGTAGTGTCATTCACTGTAACTTGTACAGCTCTCAATTTGAGCATGTTGGTGATCCACCCGCTCAAGGTCGGGTTTATGTTGTGTCTGTCGAGAGCCGTGCTGATACTATTGAACATAGTTTTGTCGAAAGCGCCCTCTATGTCAATGAAAACCGCCAGTGCTGAGCATTTGTGGTCCACTGCGCATTCAATTTTAGAGACCACGCTATGTAGCGCAGACTCTGTCGATCTGCCCGTGGAGTACGCGTGCTGTTGTTTGTGAAGGGGTTTTACTCGGAGAGGTCCGTCTCGGATATGTCTATCGCAGAGTCTCTCGAGGGTTTTTAGTAGGAAGGATGTGAGACTTATAGGCCTATAGGCTTTTGGTTGTGTATAGTCGGGTTTGCCTGGCTTGGGTATGAATATGACTTTCACTTCGCGCCACGCTAGGGGTATGTATCTGAGTGCAATGCAGGTCCGGTAGATCTCCACCAAGCATGGTATCAGGTGGTCAGCTCCCCACTGTAGGAGGGCTGGAAAAATGCCATCCAGCCCTGCAGATTTGTAGGGCTGAAAGGTGTCAATGGCCCACTTTATCCTTTCTTCTGTTACCATGCTTTGTGCCCTGGACCAATCTAGGTTTGTTGGGGTCCATTCTGGTTCAGCTTCCCACGTCCTGACCTCTTGGAGGTTACAGCCGGGGAAGTGGGTCTCCAGGAGAACCTTACTGGTTTCGTGGTCACTTAGTGTGTATGAGTTGTCGGGTTTTTTGAGCGCACCAAGGGTTCGATCCTGATCAGTCGAGAGGATTTTTCTTACCCTTGCGGCTTCGTTGTTGGTTTCGATGGATTCGCAGAATTTCCGCCATGCTGCCCTTCTGGCAGTTCTGATCTGCTTTTTGTATGTGTATTGGGTTTCTTTGTATTGCTCCCAGTCGTCCGGGAGTCTAGTGTTTTTGGCCCTGTTGAATTGTTTGCGTAGTGTATCTCTGAGTTTACTAAGGTTGGCGTTCCACCAGGGATTTCTCTCGCTGTTGTTTCGTGGCGCCCTTAGTTTGCAGCATGCATGGTATGCTTCGATTAGGTAATCGGATAGTTTTGTGACGGTGTATTCTAGTTGTTCGGGGGTTTTTATTATTACTCGTGATAGATGTCTAGCTAATAGGGAGGCCAGGAGGCGTTTGTACTCGGGCACATTAGTGCGCCGCGGGTTACGTTTCGGTACGGGTTCCCTAGTGTGGGTAGTTAGTGTGAATCGGATTCTTCTGTGGTCGGAACAGGAGGGTTCATCCGAGACGTGCCAGTTTGTGATGAGGTTTGTCGCGTTTTCTGTAGCAAGCGTCAGGTCAATGATTGTTTGTCCTCGGACTGTGACCCAAGTGGGTTCAGAGCCTCGGTTAACAATGTTAAGGTTAGTAGAGAATAAATAGGTGGATAGTACCTCTCCTCTAGAGTTCGGCGAGTCGCTACCCCAGAGCGGATGGTGGGCGTTGGAGTCGGTGCAGATGATCAGGTCCAGTTTGGCACGTTCGCAGTGCTGCACTAGGTCGGCCATCTCCTTTGGCGGGCAGTTAGCGTCCTCGCCTGGCATGTATACCGAGGCTAGTACGACGTCTGGAACGTTACCATCAGTCTGGAGCCTGACTGCTGTCAGGTCTCTGGAACAGAATTGAGTGAGTGGTGTGGTAGGGATTTCTTTGGGTATGTAGGCGCAGGTTCGTGGTTTGTCTGCGCCGTGTGTGTTGAGAATTAGCTTACCTCCGATGTTACTGAGGCCGCAGATTCTGTTGTTCCTGATCCACGGCTCTTGGATCAGTGCGATGGTTCGGGGCTTAACCTCCAGAGCTCTGCGTAAGTTGGCCGTGGCAGTTTGGCTGTGTTGGAGGTTGGTCTGGATGACGTGTATGGGCGTTGACGGTGGTGGGGTGGAGTTAGTCAGAGCTGCATCCATCGGAGAGTCTTTCCTCTACTTCCACCCTGAGCTGGTCTTCGTGTAGGTCACCCGGCGACGAGGCGAGTAATCGTTCGTTCCAGCCGGGTGATGAGGGTGGTAAGGTGTCGCTGTCGTCCTCCATTGCTGCTCGGGCCATGACCTGCTCGAGTTGGGCAATGTCAGTGTCAGTCGTCTGTGTCAGTATTTGTGCGGTTGTCGCGTCAGTGCTGTCGGTCTTGGTGACAGAGGGTAGGGTCGTGGGCCAAAAGCGCACGTATATCGACCCAAGGAGGTACGATATGCGTCGCTCCCGGGCTAGGACCCTTTCAACTTCCTCCGGTGGTACACCTAGGGTCAGATACGTCCCGTAGTTGTCGCCACCGACGGTAGTTGCTCTGTACAATGACCACCTGGCAATGTCGTACCAGGTATTCTGACGGATCAGAATACTCTGGAGCCTGGCCACGTCACCTTTGTAACGAGGGACGAAGAGCGAGGCTCGGACACGGGTGGGCACGTCGGACTGCTTCAGTACCGTCAGTGTTAGGTCAGTGTCTGGGAGTCTAATTCTGGGCGCGGCTTGTGTCAGCCAGGTCAGGGCATTATCGTCCTCGCACCACATCTGCACGGTGCCTTCCGCTACTCGTGGGTACCCACGGAAGGCCGGGAGTGGTGTCGTCGGGTCGGTGTCCATTAGGGAGTCCTCTAGGGCCGTCTTTATGTACTCGGCCTCTTCCTTGGTCAGGTCTCTGGAGGGGGGAGGGAAGCAGATCGCTACGGCCAGCCTCGCAGGAATATCCTTCGTGGCTCGTGCGTAGGTTCTCTGCTCCCCCTGAGCAGAGTGGACCCTCACACGCTTGGCGTCCCCTTGGAGCGTGCTCGGTGAAGCCGTGTCGTCCGGGCGTCCTCTCTTCGCCGGCCCTGTACCGCTTGGTCCAGGCTGCGGCTTGGAGGGCCCTGGCAAGGTGTTTCTTGCCGGGGGACCCTGTGCGTGTGTTGGTCTAGGCCGCCGCCCCCTCCTTGTCCTAGGTCCGGGTTGGTCGTGGGTCTTGTCGGAGGTCAGGGGTCGACTGGCGACCCTGGCAGATCCCGCCGCGTGCGGAGGCTGTTCGCGCTGGGTTTCCCCCGCGCGGACTAGCCCTCGCCCGCTTTGATGTGCGTTCGACCGCGTTTCGCTCGGGGTTACCCCTGTGCGGACTGACGGCCGATCGCGTGGTTCCACGCCTGGCCGCGTTTCGCTCGGGGTTTCCCCTGTGCGGACTGGCGGCTGGACGTGTGGCTCCGCGTCCGGCCGTGTTTCGCTCGGGGTTTCCCCTGTGCGGCCCGACGGCTGGTCGCGTGGCTCCGCGTCCGGACGCTTTTCGCTCGGGGTTTCCCCTGTGCGGACCGACGTCTGGTCGCGTACTGCCTGAGCCTTAACCTTTTTCCTTTCCCGGGCCGTGACTTTTCCGCGCTTGTGCAGCAGGCGTACTCCATCACCCGAGAAAGTTTTAGAGCTGCCAGGCTCGCCATCCTTCCCCGTCCCTCTCTGTCTGTGTCTGTCTGTGTCGTTTCCTGGGTTAGTCACGCTATTCCGCACGATGCTCTGTTGCCAGAGGCTTGCGGGAGGCGCATGTTGCGTCGTGGGGTTTGGCGCGTGGGTCGCAGCCGTGGGTGTGATTGTTGGCGCGTTTGTCGCAGCCGATGTCGAGGGTATGGGCGCGTTTATCGCTGCCTGTGAGAGCGGCGCTGAGTCAGCAGCCGAGTGCGATGAAGAGCGCGGCAAAAAGGTGCAGTCGGTTGCCCCCCCAGAATACGATGGGGGCTGACCGCCGTGGTGGTGTGGGATTCCCCGGCTTGGCCGGAACCCACCTGGGTAATATCTTTTTCCTGCTGCATTTTTTGAAGTTTGTTTTGTTGGGGGTGGGCTTTTTTGGAGCAGAGGTTACCCCTCCTCTGGGACCGATAGGATGTGAGGATGGGAGGGAGGAACTTTGTGGGACGGAATGGGTTCGTTGGGGTCACCCTAGGTCTAGGATCTGGCCCAGGGGTTTTGGATTGACGGGATAGCTGGAAGAGGAAGGATGGTTTGATTGGATGACGGTACACGGGGGAGATGGTCATTGGTTACCCTATGCCTGGGATTTTGGCCTTCGGGAACTTCTCTTGTCCGGGATCTCTTTCAAGATGCCCCGAGTGCAGGATCTGCCGCAAGGCGGTCGATCCCCCAGCCGGGGTTGGGCTATCCGCAACCCGCCCACCCGCTCGGTTGCAGGAGAAGAAGTGCCTGGCAGTCTGGGTTGCCCCACCGCGGATGTACGTATACATCCGCGTTGGTGCAACCCAACCAGCCCCGAGTCCCCTCTTTGAGGAGTGGATAGAGAGGCGCCACGGCGTCCTCACCTTCCGCCTGACGCAGGTTCTCACCGGGCATGGGTGCTTCGGTGGGTTCCTGTTCAGGATAAAGCGGGAGGATACGCCCAGGTGTTTCCATTGTGAGGATCGTCTGGAGGACACGGTGGAGCATACGGTGGAGGTGTGCCCTGCCTGGGCGGAGCACCGTCGTGTCCTCGTGGAGGCGATCGGTGGCGGCGAACTCTCGCGTCCTGCCCTGGTGCGAGCCATGGTATGGAGCGAGAGGGAATGGGAAGCCGTCACCTCCTTCTGCGAAGCAGTAATGCTCGCGAAGGAGGAGGCGGGGCGCGTGAGGGAGTGGCAGTCACTGCGCCCTCACGTCCCTAGCCGCCGCAGGAGGAGACGCCCCGAGCGTCGGGAGTCGATAGCGGACTCCCGGCCACCGCAGGCGCGAGCTTGCGGGTGGCGAGCAATGGGTAGCTCGCCGCCCGGTAAGGACCAGGCTCGGATCGACGGCGCGTAGTGTTCCACGCGCGCCTCAAAGAGATGTCAGCAGCAGTGTAGGGGTCTACTAGGACCGATGCTTGCTGGGGTCGCGTGATTGTTCGAAAGAGATACCGTGACCCTGGCACATGGGCAACTGATGGAACACGGGTGGGTATTAGTCAGTAAAAGTCTGACACGCCCTCCCGCTCCGCCCAGAGCAGGAGAAGTCATTTGATGATTTCCCATCCTGAAAAAAAAAAAAAAAGACCGAATGCGTAACACCGAAATCTGTCGTTGGACAAGTCTTCGACGTCTGGGACAGGGCGATGCGCCTCAAGTGAAGTTTGGCAGGACATTTAGTAAGACGAGGAGATGGCTGATGGAGTAATGCAGTGACCGAATGGTAGCCAAGATTAGGCCAAAAGAAACAAAGGCCGTCCAAAATCGCGTAAGGTTGACGATATCGTCAAGGTTGCTGGAAACGCGTGGATGAGAGACGCACAGAACCGAGATGTATGGTGGAAAAGGGAGGGGAGGCCTTTACCCAGCAGTGGGTGATTCTGGGCTGAGATTATGATGATGATGATGAGCTGTTTGTGCCGGCGTCGCCATGACTCCTTCTCCAATTTTCTGTAACCTTGTCATGAAATAATAGAGATGACCCTTTTATACCTACTTAAAATTTACTCGCAATTTTATAAGAACAATCAAAGTGACCGCATCTTACGTCGTACACTTTTCTACCATATAATCAGCTTGTATTCACCCACTGCACACTACAGGACAAACGACTCCTATTCTTTTTTCCATTCAACTGGATCCTGTGTGAAAGTGGATTAATTCCCCCCCCCCCCCATTCCCCTAATGTATGCAATTTCGTCCCACCATATACTCCTGGGTCTTCTGCGGCCATTGGAGGTTTTCAGGAACCCATTTTGTAGTGGTCTTAGCACACAATGCATGCAACATGCAGCTAGGTCCACGTTGAACTTGGCTGCTTTTTGGGTGATGTCTACGATTTGATGTCTTTTTTTTTTTTTTCGGGATGGGAAATCATCAAATGACTTCTCCGAATTTTACTGACTAAAACCCACCCTTGTTCCATCAGTTGCCCCTGTGCCAGGGTCACGGTATCTTTTTCGAACAATCATGTGACCCCGGCAGGCATCGGTCCTAGTAGACCCCTACACTGCTGCTGACATCTCTTTGAGGCGCGCGTGTAACACTACGCGCCGTCGACCCGAGCCTGGTCCTTACCGGGCGGTGAGCTACCCATTGCTCGCCGCCCGCAAGCTCGTGCCTACGGTGGCCGGGAGTCCGCTATCGACTCCCGACGCCCGGGGTGTCTCCTCCTGCGGCGGCTAGGGACGTGAGGGCGCAGTGACTGCCACTCCCTCACGCGCCCCGTCTCCTCCTTCGCGAGCATTACTGCTTCGCAGAAGGAGGTGACGGCTTCCCATTCCCTCTCGCTCCGTACCATGGCCCGCACCAGGGCCGGACGCGAGAGGTCGCCGCCGCCGATCGCCTCCACGAGGACACGGCGGTGCTCCTCCCGCTTTATCCTGAACAGGAACCCACCGACGCACCCATGCCCGGTGAGAACCTGCGTCAGGCGGAAGGTGAGGACGCCATGGCGCCTCTCTATCCACTCCTCAAAGAGGGGACTTACCGCCGCAATTGTGGCGTGCCCTGCGCTGGGTTGCGACAATCGTACCCGCCATGTCGCCATGAGATCACACCGTAGCTTTGTCCGCCGAGCCGCGATTTGTCGCGGCAGCGGAGTTTCACCCCGGCGTTTTGCCTCCTCGCGCCACTCCCACATGTACGCGAGGACACGATTTGATGTCTTAGAGCGTAGTATCGTGTGGCATTAATTTTTGTCATTAAACTTTTGCTAACAAATATTTTGAAATAATGATTCTTAGTATTGTACCCAAAGCAACAACATAAACTATACTAATACCTTTTAATTAAAAAATTAAAACAATTTGATTAGCACAAGCTATAAAATTAAAATAAGTTATAATTAAAAACGTAATAAAATACTGAGTTATGGATCTAAAATATGCTGCACTTTGTATTTAAAGTGGAACTTTACGAAAGTTCATTTTTTAATTGGTCGGCGCTAGTTCTTTACCTTTATTAATTTGCTAGTGCAAACGTTGGGGATCGAAAAAATAGACGATAGAACCTACTCTATGGTAATTGCATTTTTCAACACGTAGTACCTATCTAGATTTAATTTAGTTCAGATTTACTTTGTTCACGTTCTTGTAGATTCTGGAGGAAGATAAATTTTCCAAACGATCGGAAAAAAACTCTTTCTTCAGAATCTTTTGTCTCGATAGTTACCAGGGTGGCTGTCAAGTCCGAGCTCCTGGGCTCTTTCTAGAAAGGCTCTCTGGCTCAGATCTAGAAATGTGTTACTTGTTTAAGTGAAAACTTTTTTAGCGGCGTTGTGCACTTTTTTGTAAAAGGTAAAAAATGTTAAACTCGCGTCAGGACACGTGACCTGATCGAAAATTCGTAAGACGAACGGAGAGTGATTTTTCTGAGAGATAAACTTTTTAATGTAATATAAATTGTCATGTTTGTGTACGATAGCGCAATAAATAAATATTGTATTCTACCACATACATGATAGTACTTTAAACTGATAATTAAAGCAATTCGTGCAAAATTATTCCCTAACCATTCCAAAATATCAAAAATGCACAACGTTAATATTCAAGTTTTCACTTCTGCTGGCACTCCCGAAGTGCAACCCGTCGTTTTTTAGTAATTTCAGCGCTTGTGTAAAAGTGTGTATTAATAGTTCAGTTTTCTTCCAATCTATACTAATTATAAACAGTTTTTTTTTAATAAGTTTGTATCAACGTTTCAGCCGAAAGACTTCCACTGCTGGGCATAGGCCTTGGGGAGGCTTTTGTCCAGCAATGGAAGTCTTTCGGTACCGACCTTCGACTGATTCTGTGTTTCTCGCATCCAGCGGATTCCTGCGGTCTTCAATAGGTCATCGTAAGTTTGTATGTAGGGGGTAATCCCTGGAACTATCAGTAGAATTTGAAAATATTTTAGCATTTGATACCCCAATCCTTGCGGAAGGTTATAGGCTATATAACATCCCGCTTCATCCCTTAGATGCCGAGCAAAATTAAAGAAAGTCAGAAAGAACACTAAGCGTGGGACAACAGCGTGGGATCGGGGAACATAAAATTCCACGAGGACGAAGTCGCGAGTAGAAGCTTGTACTAGATAAGACCTTAAGTTTAGTTAAGGTCGCGTCATCAAAGCCATTAATAAGAAACACAGTAAACACTACAGTTCGTTTCAACCTATCCCATAGAGACGACGGGCGACGACACACTTACTGGGAAGTTCTCGTAAGAGGCACTTACATAAAATATGTAGGTGTCAAATTGAGCGGATTAATTTTATTTATAAGCCTACTTAAGTAATAAGGGACGCCTTAAGGACGGTTTGCGGCCTCCTTACGTATTTAGAAAGGGAATGGAGCGAGTGTGGTCACATCCTATGTTTTATTTACACACCCACTTTTATGTACATTTTGGGGCTCATGAGCAGCCTGAAGGTTCCACAAGACATTGTCTTTCGGTCCTCGGAGCTGTTTCTTTGATGTCACACGACGTAACGACATGTCAAGACAAGCCATGTCAAATAACAGATAAAAGAACCACTAAAGCGACCGTAAGCCTCTCTTCTGAAATTGTATGGTTCAGGGGGTCGAATTGATGTGAACTATACCTTTTTCCCCTTGGTTTATTGAAATAATCATTTCCGAGCTTTTTTTATACCTTTGTTGCCAGTAATAGTTCTGTCGCTGTACAATTTTTTCGATTGTTTCCTGATAAAGATGATGAAATACTGTTTTGGATTAAAATAGATAGCGTATTCTTAAAATATTCGTTCACAGATTCTATAATATGAGGTAATCATACATAAGCGTTTTATATTAATGCCGGGATCATGGGGTCCCGATCTTTTAGAAGGCGTTATGGCCGTCAACTCGCAGAGGCTCCATAAAATAGGCCAGCCCTCTCTGTTGTCTTTGTTTTATATACTTGTACATATTATTAATATTATTTTATGTCTGTATGTTCAGCTGTGGGACAGCGTAGGCTAATAAAAAAAGAAACAAAAAATAGCCTGTTTAATAATGTAAATATTGCACAATGAAATACTGGTAAGTATTTTTTACCAAACAAAACGAACCTCATAATTCCCTTCTCTTTCTATTTAAACACAAACATAGCTCACTCATCTGTCACTAAATGACGTACCTGAATCAAGAATCCGTCCCTCATAAGATGTGTACAAGGTACGTGCCACAAATGGCTGCTAAGCGTTGTTTGCGCAGGGGAGCGCTTCAAGCGACACAAGATCACGCTTAATGTTGCAAAGGGCTAATTCACGACACAGTGTACATAATTACGTATATGAGTGTACTTGAGTATTTATAATGGAGTTAGGAGTTGTTTTGTTTCAATTAAATAGATATTTGTGTGGGACTGCTGTTTGATGGGGTTGCTTTATTATTTAATATTAATTAACGCATTTAATACTTTAACTTTATACAAATTCAGTTACGATTTGCAGGGTACTGCATTTTACTGATATTGTATGTCAAGTGAAAATATTTAGTAAATAAAATAGACATCAACGAGCAAACCTGTTAACATGGATACAGTACACCATTCAACAGCTTTGCGTTGAATATTTTCGTCATTTATATTTAAACAAAATTGTTTTTGACCGCGTAGACAATTTTGTAAATAGCAATTTAGTGGGCGGTTAATTCGTTAATTACACGTGGGTAATTACGTCGAGGGGTAAGGGGGCACACTTACCATCTCAGTGCCCCAAGTCAACCTCACCTGCACGTGGTGCACTCTGCTGAATAACAAACGAGGCTCTGACGACCGACAAGTGGCGGGATAACCACTTCTATAAAAACTTCACAGCTAAATGGCACAGACTGGTGATGGGCAGCAGCGTCACCAGCGCAAGAAGCTGTGATCTGCGATCGCCAATCCACATGCCCAGCGTGGCGATTATGGGCAAACCCTCCAAATGGCAAGCCAAAATCAACCACGGCCCCCAGTTCCCGGCCGCCTTGCTATTCTTGATTTTGGCGGCAGTCACAGTAACGGCAAGGTAGGGGGTGCGAAGAATCCCCGGGTTACGAATAGCCGCCAAACCCAACTGACCTTGGCTACGTACAACGGACGCCCGCTACGGCTCGACGAACACCTAGTGCAGCTAGAAGAAGAGCTCGGAAAGATAAAGTGGCACATTCTTGGGTTGAGTGAAGTCCGAAGAGAGGGGGAGGATACCATAACCCTTGAATCAGGCCACCTCCTGTATTTTCGAGAGGGAGACCAGCTATCCCAAGGCGGAGTCGGGTTCCTGGTAAACAAATCCCTTTGTGACAACGTTGTGGAAGTCTCCAGTGTGTCGAATAGGGTAGCGTACCTCGTAGTTCAGCTAACCAAGAGGTATAGCCTCAAGGTTATCCAGGTATACGCACCGACCTCGGCACACTCGGATGACGAAATGGAGAAAATGTACGAGGACATTTCCAAGGCCTTGCATTCCACCACTAAGGCCCACTACAACGTTGTTATGGGGGATTTTAACGCTAAAGTAGGAGTACAGAATTGCAGTGAATCGGTAGTAGGATCCTACGGGTTTGGCAGCAGAAATCATAGGGGGCAAATGCTTGTCAACTTCCTTGAGACGGAGGGGCTTTTCTTGATGAATTCCTTCTTTAAGAAACAGCCCCAAAGGAAGTGGACGTGGCGAAGCCCCGACACTATGACAAAAAATGAGATAGACTTCATCATAACGGATAGGAAGCATATATTCAGAGATGTCTGAGTGGTCAATAGGTTCAATACCGGCAGTGATCATAGACTTGTTCGAGGCTCTCTGAATATCAACTACAAGCTCGAGCGAACTCGTTTGATGAAGTCTAGGCTCCGTCCAAATATGCTCCAAACTATGCTAGGATCTGAAGCATTCCAGTTAGACCTGGAAAACCGATTTGTTGCCGTGGAAACCACAAATGACGTCGACCAGGCGCTCGACCAAATGGTGGGAATCCTCAGGGAAGAAGGTGCGAAGTTTTGCAAAATGCGGCGTACGGGCAGTGTTCTGTCCCGTTTATTATCTGTGCGCCTAACGGAATGCGCGTGTAACGAAGTGACATCTGACTTGTCAATGTTTGACGTTGACACTTGACAGCTCTTCTTGTTAATTTGCCGCTAAAATAGGTCAGTCGCGTTTTGGAACCCCCGCGACGCTTTTGTTGAAATTAATCCTTTTAAATCGATCAGTTTGTGACAATTAGTCGTGATCCAATTGTATTACTTGTAATAACCCCTATCTTGACGTAATAATACGGGTTACGTTTGTTAAAACTGAAGTTCTTGTAAAGGGATGGCGGTCCAAATTGCGCGTGCGACCCTGTTGTAAAGTAATCCCTTAATCCCTGAGAACCGGTCGTTTTGTGGACAATCTGTCATGACCCGATGGTTAAGTGTGACGCTGTTGGGAACGAGTGATTTGAAGACCGCGTGCCATGAAGACATCTGGCGGATTGTTGCGGATTGTTCCTGAGAATACTTACTCATAACGTCACAACACAATACAGATACACTCACTTACATACATAAGTCCAGGTTGGCACCAGAGCAGTGTCCTTCAACCAACAGGTAAGTTGTTTTGTTGTATTGTAGGTGAGTTGTTCTCTTTGATTTGATTGTCTGCTCCGCGTACGGCGGACAGTATTCTAGCCACTCTTGTCTCCTGGACCCCTCCATAATATCTTCCACTGCGCTATTGAAATGCTATTGTAGGGGTCTAGTCTGGCAGCGTACATTTTTGGTATTCAGAGCGCGGTTATAAGACATAACCAACAAATTGGTAATTTACAGTGAGCTAATTACTTGGCAGTCTCTATAAGGGAAGTAGTAATGCGCTGTAAATGTTTGTTAACTATGATTGCTAGTTTATTTGAAATAATTTGTAAATTTAACCTGATGTTGCCAAGGTCAGCCGGGCTAATAAAGTGGATTGGATTGGGCTGTGGTGCAGCCCCTTGTTGTAGCCCCTTTTTGTGTCTGATCTGTGTTGTATTGAATGTCAGGAAGACATTAAAATATTGAGTTTTGTACCATCAATATGGTAGTTTTGTTGAAATTGGCATTTTTGTGTATTACCATTGTTTGAGTTGGAATAAAGGTTCATTATTGTTGTACCACACAGTGGTTTGTGAACTTAACATTTCGAATTGGATTAGAATTTGAATATTTGAATTGAATATGAAATAGAATTTTGAACGTTGATATTGGGTTTGAATTACAATAAAAGTTTATTGTTGAATTGAATTGAAACCAATATATTGTTATTTCTTGAGTTGCTGATTAGTCAGTTTGGTAGTTTGATTGTTTGCTTGTAGTTATTTTGTAATTGATTGTTTGAACTTTGTTACTTAATTACCTTTTGCTTGGTTTATTTTATTTGATTGTTTGTGTTGGATTTCCTTGTTATTTATTGATTGAACTTTGTTATTTGATAATTTAATTGTTTTGTTTATTTGAATGGTTTGTTTGTGCAATGGCATACAAATGGAAATATTGCAGTGCCGGACACCTGTCCAGGTCAAGCCGGAGACCTCGGTTGTTTCAGGTCCCGGACTATTGAGTAGATTGCCTGCTTTGGAACTGCCACACTTGACGGTCGCTGGGACCACTGGTACGGTTTCCACAACCTGTTTGCAAGTTTGGTTGATGCACGCTCGGACCTCAGACCCGCCCTAAAGTTGGCCTATTTGTTGTCTGTCCTGGAAGGTGAGGCCCGAGCCTTGGTACAGCATCTGTCGTTGACTGACTCAGCCTACCCTACCGCTTTGGGACTACTCACCCAGCGGTACCAAATGAACGTTGTTTGGCTGATGTTCATATTGCATTGATTTTGGGGTTACCGGTCATTACTAGTTTGTCAGCATTGCGTACTGACCTGTTGAACCCGTTGGTGGTAGCGACCAACGCTTTAAAGCGATTGGACTTGCCGGTGGACCAATGGTCTTACCCTTTGGTGCATGTTGTGCTGCAACGGCTTCCTGCCGATTTGAGGGCTCATTTCGAGCAAAGGTAAGGTGGGGATAGTGTTACACATCTCCCCCCATTTGGTGACCTCGTCCAATTTTTGGAGGATGAGTGTCGGTTTGTGGACAACTCTGGCGTTGCCACTGAGTCATGCCAGCCGTCTTCCCGGCCACGAGACCAGGGATGGACTAGGGCTCGCGGGCCTGTTGATGGTCGCCCCCCCGCTCGTTTTGCTGGCACTCAGAGTCGTCCTGGTTGTGAGTTTTGTAGGGACACGGGGCATGGCATGGCAACTTGCGCGGCCTTTTTGAAGTTGCACGTGAGTGCCCGCCGCCGAATTGCCAATGCACGCCGCATGTGCTTCTCTTGTTTGGGGGCTCACTTCCATCGGGATTGCCCCAACCCCCGCCCTTGTATAATTTGTAGGGGGTCCAATTTGGACATATTGTGCGCTAACGCGAACCACGCTGGCAGACCAGCCTTTGATGAAGGTTCGCGTACGGGGGGGTACCATGGAGTTGGTCACCGGGCTTCTGCCTCACCGGTTCAGAACCGGGGAGAGGCCCGCAATTTTGAGCGCCGCACTCCACCCCCCGCGCAAGTTGATCGGGAGCCGCGCGACCGCCATTTGGTCTCCCCGCATAAAGGCGATTACGCAATTGTTGCTAGGCACCGCTGGCCAGACCAGCACCGCCTGCCCTCCCCTCCTTTGGCGGAACGTCCCCGGTTGGAGTCACCCATTCAGGCCTCCGGTGGGATATGCCCATCCAGCGATGGCGCGTGGCTCGGGACACCGCGCGTACGAGGAATTTGAATTTCATCCTCGTTGGGAAAGACTTGGGCCTGGGTGCGGCGATCGGTCGCCGCCCAGGCATTGTTAGGACATTGGCGCTTGCCCCGCTAAGGTACCCCTTTTTTTTTTTTTTTTTTTTTCAGGATGGGAAATCATCAGATGACTTCTCCCGCTCTGGGCGGAGCGGGAGGGCGTGTCAGACTTTTACTGACTAAAACCCACCCGTGTTCCATCAGTTGCCCATGTGCCAGGGTCACGGTATCTCTTTCGAACAATCACGCGACCCCGGCAGGCATCGGTCCTAGTAGACCCCTACACTGCTGCTGACATCTCTTTGAGGCGCGCGTGGAACACTGCGCGCCGTCGACCCGAGCCTGGTCCTTACCGGGCGGCGAGCTACCCATTGCTCGCCACCCGCAAGCTCGCGCCTACGGTGGTCGGGAGTCCGCAATCGACTCCCGACGCCCGGGGCGTCTCCTCCTGCGGCGGCTAGGGGCGTGAGGGCGCAGAGACTGCCACTCCCTCACGCGCCCCGCCTCCTCCTTCGCGAGCATTACTGCTTCGCAGAAGGAGGTGACGGCTTCCCATTCCCTCTCGCTCCGTACCATGGCTCGCACCAGGGCCGGACGCGAGAGGTCGCTGCCGCCGATCGCCTCCACGAGGACACGGCGGTGCTCCGCCCAGGCAGGGCACACCTCCACCGTATGCTCCACCGTGTCCTCCAGACGATCCTCGCAATGGAAACACCCGGACGTATCCTCCCGCTTTATCCTGAACAGGAACCCACCGAAGCACCCATGCCCGGTGAGAACCTGCGTCAGGCGGCAGGTGAGGACGCCGTGGCGCCTCTCTATCCACTCCTCAAAGAGGGGACTTACCGCCGCAATTGTGGCGTGCCCAGCACTGGGTTGCGACAATCGTACCCGCCATGTCGCCATGAGATCACACCGGAGCTCTGTCCGCCGTGCCGCGATTTGTCGCGGCAGCGGAGTTTCGCCCCGGCGTTTCGCCTCCTCGCGCCACTCCCACATGTGCGCGAGGACCTTTGCCTCCAGATCCCATGGCGGCACTCCGGCAAGGAGGCTCGCCGCCTCGCACGAGACCGTGCGGTATCCCCGGAGCTAAGTTACCCCTCAGATCGACACGGTTTTGTTGCCAACGGCATCGGTCGGGTTTGGGGGCCCACGGGGGACTCTGTTGTGGTCCGTGTCATTATGGACATGGGAGCCCAGGGTTGCCTTTTGTCTATTGTTTTGTTGTTTGTTTGTATTGTTTTGGGCAAAATTGTTTTCTTAAGCGCCTTTGGACTGCGGGACTTGGCTGGGACGAGCCAATTCGGGAAACCCTGTTGGAAGATTGGCTCCAATTTGTATCCGCACTCCCTGCAGTCAACGAGGTCGTGTTACCCCGCGCTATCCTCCCCCCTGGGAGCTACACTGCTACCCTTGTTTTTGATGCGTCTTCGCACGGTTATGCAGCTGTTGTTTGTCTGCGCACCGTCTGCGCAACAGGCCAGGTGAATTTGTCACTGGTCTTGGCCAAGAGCAAGGTGGCCCCCCTCCGGACGGCACTGACCATCCCTAAGTTAGAATTGTCAGGGGCGGCGCTTCTTGTGCGTCTATTGAACCACGTTGCTCACACTTTGGGTGGAACTGTGGACATTCGGGCTTCTTACGCCTGGACGGACAGTCAAATTGTTTTGTGTTGGTTGAAGACGTCCGTCCACTCTTTGGAGGTCTTTGTTGCGTACCGAGTGTCCCAGATTCAAAAATTTGATACGCCTTTGATTTGGAGGCACGTGCCTGGAGATTTGAACCCAGGCGCCGTGGCCTCACGTGGGTGCATGGCACCCCGCTTGTTTGCTCACCCCCTTAGGTGGGGACCAGACTGGCTGACTCATCCCGAGGATGATTGGCCTCGATCGCCAGTCTTGATGTCGGGACCTTTGCCCGGGCTCAAGGTGCTCGCTGTTGGAACGAAGGACCCTGATTTTTTGTTGAGTCGATACAGCTCCTCGACAAATTGTTGAATTGTTGTTTTTTTTTGTTGTTGAATTGTTGGTGACTGATCGTCACATTATGAACTCGCATGCCGGTTGCAATGCGCTGTTGGCCATTCTGCAGCGAGAGTTTTGGATATTGTCGGGAGCCGTTATTAAGTTGAACCCCTTTTTGGACGATACGGGTCTTTTGTTGTTTGTTGTTGACGGTTGAGGCACTCTAGCCTTCCTTATGAGGCCGTCACCCCCTTTTGTTGCCTAAGGAGGGCCATTTGGTTAAATTGTTGTTGTTGTTTGGTTGTTATTGTTGTTTGGTTGTTTTTGTTGTTTGTTATTGTTTTGACCCGCCAGCCTGCCCCCATTGGGGGGTATTTTTGAGGCCGCGGTGAAAGCGGCACAGGGACTCTGGCGCAGATTGGCTGACCGTTCTCACCTTTAAGGAGTTAGCTTAGGTATTTTGCCGTTTTGAAGCTGTATTGAACTCGCGTCCATTGTGCCCGCTGTCTTCGGACCCGAACGACTTGGAGGCCCTAACCCCGGGCCATTTTTTGATTTGACAACCACTTGTCGCCCTGCCGGAGCATCCTTTTGTCGATGTGAGCCAAAATTGGCTATCGCGGTTTCAGTTGGTGCAGCAGCTCGCTCAGAGTTTTGCAAGCGTTGGAGCTTGGAGTATTTGCACATCCTCCAGCAGCGCGTCAGGTGGACTGATAAAACGGAACCTTGTCGGGATTGCCAAGTGATTAGCGGACGGGAAGGCCCGTCCGGGGGGGGGTAGATGTTCTGTCCCGTTTATTATCTGTGCGCCTAACGGAATCCGCGTGTAACGAAGTGACATCTGACTTGTCAATGTTTGACGTTGACACTTGACAGCTCTTCTTGTTAATTTGCCGCTAAAATAGGTCCGTCGCGTTTTGGAACCCCCGCGACGCTTTTGTTGAAATTAATCCTTTTAAATCGATCCGTTTGTGACAATTAGTCGTGATCCAATTGTATTACTTGTAATAACCCCTATCTTGACGTAATAATACGGGTTACGTTTGTTAAAACTGAAGTTCTTGTAAAGGGATGGCGGTCCAAATTGCGCGTGCGACCCTGTTGTAAAGTAATCCCTTAATCCCTGAGAACCGGTCGTTTTGTGGACAATCTGTCATGACCCGATGGTTAAGTGTGACGCTGTTGGGAACGAGTGATTTGAAGACCGCGTGTCATGAAGACATCTGGCGGATTGTTGCGGATTGTTCCTGAGAATACTTACTCATAACGTCACAACACAATACAGATACACTCACTTACATACATAACTCCAGGTTGGCACCAGAGCAGTGTCCTTCAACCAACACGTAAGTTGTTTTGTTGTATTGTAGGTGAGTTGTTCTCTTTGATTTGATTGTCTGCTCCGCGTACGGCGGACAGTACGCTAGCCACTCTTGTCTCCTGGACCCCACCATAATATCTTCCACTGCGCTATTGAAATGCTATTGTAGGGGTCTAGTCTGGCAGCGTACAGGCAGGAAGTCCAAACTTTCGGAAGAGACTCTGGAGCTTATGACGGAACGACGTGAAAACCCACCTGTCACTTCGTCAGAACATCGGGCACTCAACAATAAGATAAGATCTTTGGTACGACGCGACCTCCGACGCTCTAATACATGCTTCATAGAGAAAGCGATTGAGCAAAATCGGGGGTCGAAAGTGTTCGTCCAACCACTTGGGAGGAGCCACCTGACGAAGTTGACTACATCTAGTGGGGATATCGTCGTTTCAAAGCCGGAGATCCTTTCGGAAGTTGAAAACTTGTACGGCCATTTGTACGCATCGCATGCATCTCGACCTGATCCCGAAAATGAGGATTCTAGAGCCACTTTAACCCGCCACTTCACAGAAGACCTGCCAGAAGTCAGCCAAGACGAAATCGAGGCGGCTCTCAAACAGCTTAAAAATGGAAAAGCCCCTGGTGAGGACGGGATTACGACCGAGCTCCTGAAAGCGGGAGGAAGTCCTGTACTGAAAGAGCTTCGGGAGCTCTTCAACTCTGTCCTGTTCTCTGGGAGAACTCCAGAAGCGTGGCGAAGAAGTGTGGTCGTACTGTTCTTTAAAAAGGGGGATAAAACCCTTTTAAAGAACTACAGACCCATTTCGCTCCTAAGCCACGTATATAAGCTGTTTTCAAGAGTCGTCTCGAATCGTCTAGCGCGGAGACTCGACGAGTTTCAGCCGCCGGAGTAGGCCGGGTTTCGAGGAGGATACAGCACCATAGACCACATCCACACAGTGCGGCAGATTATACAGAAGTCCGAGGAGTATAGTCGGCCGCTGCGTCTTGCGTTTGTGGACTATGAGAAGGCTTTTGATTCTATCGAGACCTGGTCTGTTTTAGAGTCTTTGCAGCGATGCCAAGTCGACTGGCGATACATCCAAGTGCTGAGATGTCTTTATGAAAACACCTCAATGACCGTCCAAACTCAGGACCGGCAAACTGAACACATCGCCCTGCGTCGAGGAGTGAGACAAGGGGACGTAATCTCCCCAAAATTGTTTGCTAACGCACTGGAGGATGTGTTCAAGACGCTAAACTGGAGTGGGCGCGGAATAAACATCAACGGCGAGTACATCTCACACTTGAGATTTGCAGACGACATCGTCATATTGGCGGAATCGCTGCAGGACTTGCAGCAGATGCTGGACGGCCTAGTTGATTCTTCTGTACGCATTGGTCTCCGGATGAACTTAGACAAAACACAAGTTATGTTCAACGATCACGCAACTCCGTGACCGATTGCGGTCAATGGCGGTGCCCTCAAGGTTGTTCGAGAATACGTTTACCTCGGGCAAACTCTGCAGTTTGGTAAGAACAACCTTGAGAAGGAGGCTAACAGGAGAATTCAGCTGGGCTGTTCAGCATTTGGGAAGCTTCGTCGAGTCTTCTCGTCGCGTATTCCACAGAGCTTAAAGACGAAAGTCTTCAACCAGTGCATCCTACCTGTTATGACCTACGGAGCCGAAACGTGGACACTCACGGTACGGCTGGTCCATAAATTTAAAGTCGCTCAGCGAGCTATGGAACGAGCTATGCTTGGAGTATCTCTGAGGGACAGAATCCGGAATGAGGTGATCCGGCAGAGAACCAAAGTTGTCGACATAGCTCATAGGATTAGCAAGCTGAAGTGGCAATGGGCCGGCCATATTAGCCGTTAAACCGATGACCGTTGGGGTAGACGTATTCTTGAGTGGAGACCGCGAATCGGCAAACGTAAGGTAGGACGTCCTCAGGCTAGGTGGAGCGACGATCTTCGCAGGGTGGCTGGTAGCAGCTGGATGAGAGTTGCCGAAAATCGAGCTGAATGGCGTGCAATTGGGGAGGCCTATGTCCAGCAGTGGACTGCTATAGGCTGATGATGTTGATGATGAATTACGTCGATGTCTCTGCCACCCTCTATTTTATCTTTAGTGCATAAATTGTGTGTCAAAGTCTGATATAACAAAACGATAATTTAAGAGTACTGTATAATTTCCAACGCAGCATTTAGTAGCTTCTCAATTGGACTGAGATGAAGTGCCGCCAATTCAATACAACTCGAACAACTTTTAAAAATGTAATTCTCTTTGTCCAGTTTCGATTGTCCGAGAACATGAACTTCCAATAATGTTATTCTACCAAATGACCGACAAACATGGTAGAATGGAGTTTAAAGCTGTAAGCGGTGCACCGCAGGGAGCGCCCAAGCCTCTTTGTGTTTACTCAGGACTCTTCCTTTTATGATATTTTCGTTTGCAATGTTCCTACAGTAGCTCTGTAATAAAAATAAATCGTCGAGGAAATCTTTCATTTCTGGCGCTGACGTGTAGTGTTTTTAAACAATTTAAAAAAAGGCAAATGATCTATTAGTTAGGGAGCTGGCGAGCAAAATTCGATATGATCAGCACACAAGGTAGACGTTATTAATAGTGATAATTATACCCTAAGAAACATCAAGGACCTCGTCTGCCACCATGGTGGCGCTGCGTTGTAAATTTACAGCGTTTCAAAAATGTTTAAAAACTAAGGTGTGCTGTATTATGCGCACAAGTCTGCCTCTGGGGCTGATGATCACAGTCATCCTGAAAACACAAAGAATCGAAAAGGCAGACATCCAGGTCTCTGACTTTTGTAGGATTCAATTTTTTTATTTATTTTTATGATTAAAAAATCTGTATATGAAGTGCACACTTGGCTGATTTGAATTGTTCGATTAAAAACAATGAGAAGAACCACGGAAAAATAGTCTGCCAAAAATGTAAAATAAAAAAGGTGTGCTATATTATGCGCACACGTGTGCCTCTTGGACTGATGTTTGAATTCCTTATGAAAACCAAGAAAAACGATGAGGCAGACGTTCAGGCCTCTGATATTCCAAAGGCAGACCATTTGATTTTTTTTTTTCAACCCGATGCCCGTTTTCAGACGAGGAAGGAGACATAGATGAGAGCGCCGACATGGATGATCGGCAAGGTTTCTCGGATACCAGCGATGACGACGCTTGCTAAGTATTATAGTTTTTTTTTTTAATTTTTCATTGCAAAAAAAAAATGAAATAAATGGAGTCTTAGTTCAAAATCTGTGTATTTTACACAAATAAAACGTGATTAAAAAAAGTTAAAGACTGTTCCTATCCATATCCTAATCCTATACAAATTACATTCAAGCTTGCAATTTAAAAAAAAAAACTTTCTAATTAAAGTTCCAAGCGCATTTCGTTTCTCGTTGGCATTGAGAAAAAATATGATTGCATAGATTTCAGCTCCAGAAGATAAATCGTTACCGTGAGTTTAGAGGATAATATTAAACAAAATTATAAGAATAGAATAAAACTATGAAGAATAACAATAATCCCATGCAATACCCGCTGTCTCTTGATTCCGTGAATTTCAAACAGCTATACAGCTGAAAATCAGTGAGCAAAGTGTCTGCCACATGTTTTATCAAATCCACAGAGTCATAGTGAATCGAATGGGCGCAATGAGAACCGCGTGCAAATGACTTACAATTAGTAGAGCTTTTTTTTTTACAACTCCGTCCCATGATAATGCAGAGTCCTGAATGTCTGCCTCTTCGATTTTCTTCGTTTCCAAGATGATTATGACCATGAACTCCAGAGCCATACATGTGCAAATTATTTAATACCTCGATTTTTTAAGCAACTTCATCCGCTGTAACGCGTAAACGCAGCGACATTGGACCTTAATTGATTGGACCAAATCAATTCGTAATGATTTAAACTGCAATCCACCTCGACGTGAAACGTGTGTAAATCATATACCGAAATGCTCGCCAGCTCCCTAACTAGGTATATGTTTGACTGTATATTTTTTTTTAATGTTCACCGAATTATACGCAAATTGTGGACGGATTTTCTAAAAATATTTTTTGATACGTAGGTTATGCTTCTGGGGTGATCCCATATAATTTTTTTTTACTTTGATTGGGTAGTTATTGCATTAGCGTCAAAAATACATATTTAATCCACTTTGTGTATCGTGCTCATGTTCTAGTACTTCCTGTTACTGTTCTTTACCTAGCCAGTAGCGGTATATGAATTAGTGTGAGTAGGTACCAACAAAAACTGAAACATAAAACGACTTTTTGTTAAACAGGAAGTCGGTGACTTTGGATCTGAATTTTAGATCTTTGCCACTGGTTTCCGAAATTAAAGTTATTTTCACTTTTTGGTGTCTTTTTTTAGTAAAAATGTGTTTTATTTTACAACTAGCTGCTGGCGTCGATTTCGTTTGAATTCCAGGATGAAAAGTAGGCTTACCCAAGACATGCTCTATCTGTCTGCCTTATTCATCTAAATCCATTTATCATGAATGCGTAACATGCATACCGAATTTTGCATTTATAATCGTGTTTAATCCTCATAGTGCTATCGTGACTCCTAAACGGAGCGTTCTGTATTCGATTCCTGAGTCGGGAGAACAGAAAGACTTTTGTTTAAGTTGCTGCGATTGAAAATGACTGAATGTAAATATCTTATGAGCTGTTTGGGGTCAAAACGCTGGGGTCACGGGTCCCGAGCCCGCATCTTTTTGACGAAACTTCTCGCCGTCTGGTCAACACTACATCTGACCTGACCAGCTCGGACTTTGGCCAAAGTATTAGCATTGCCATTCAACTTGGTAATGCTGCCAGACTTCTGGGCACCTTTCCGGATAACAGCAATGCGGACGAGTACTACGACACCTGAGTTTCCTTTTCTTTTTGGTTGTATCTTCATAATCAGCCTAATTTGTTCCCACTGCTGGGACAGTCCTTCTCTCAGTGGAAAGGAGTGGGCAATAATCTACTGCCCGGGCCTAGTGCGGGTTGGTGAATGTAACATGTCTTTCTTAGTCATATTTCGTTAGTGTAAATAGTTATAAAAGAGTTCTATAAACGCCTCAAAAATCAAGACATGGAAATGAAATGGCATGTAAATAAATACTTAAGTATTTATTTTAAAATATCTGAAGGGTTTTTTCTTAGTAGCTGCTGTAATTTTATTTACGTGTAGGTATAGGAGTAATATAGTTCATCCCAATAAGAGAGAAGAAATTAAAGAAGGTAACTTTTGTCATTGACTTTTAAAATTTATACATATACTGACAAAAATACAGATACATGTTGGATTACAAAGTACCAATTATGTTTCACAAAGTGTTACATTTGAAAAGCGAATTAGCACATTTATTTTCTTACATTATTAAACAAAGATATCAATTTGTAGCCAGTTTCAACAGGATTAAGATATAACAAGAACAATTTGAGTATAATCAAGGGTGATGGTCGTATAAAAGCCTTTTGTGCCCGAGGATAATCCGTCAAGCATTCCGTTTTATATGTACGGAAAATGAATACCTTCGAACCCAAATAATTACCTTTCATTCGGAGTATACTTTGAGAATTATGCCGTAATTTTAAGCAGCTTGGATGATTGTTGTGAAGGTTTATTTTTAGGAGCATTTTCATTGTTTAAATATGGTTTGTCCTGTATTTCATGGGACTTTTCTAATTCTTCCTCATTGTTCCATCAATGTCGAGGATCGCGATTGCATACGATTCCTCTCCAAGTTTTGCGGTCTTCTACAGTGTGGACCGCTCGGTAGATGGTTCCTCCAACAGTAGCTTTCTTGATCGCTAAATATATGTTAAGGTAGCAAATAGGTAGTAAATACTTACATTAACTACGCGGTTAATACAACGCTAAAACTATGAGAACTTGGATGTGGTCAGCCAGCCTGACGTCAGAATGGCTGACCACTTTATTTCTTTGATATATTTCTTACCACAAAGGCAGCTAATATTTCATTATAGGTAGCAAATAGTGGCAAATTGGTACTAAATAGTGAACGTTGTCTCATGTACATATTTCGTTTGGTCCAGCCACCCTGACGGTCACGATTACCTGGCCTAGTATCATAAGCCTATCCAAACCATACTTAGGTGAATGCATAATATGTCTCTATCCCTTGGGTGATGATGTTGAGTTCCTCTATGTAGTGTGTAATGTGGATTCTCGTATCTAATAACGAACCTAAATCTTTGCCGCATATCCTTCAAGTCGTTGGGGTAGCTTTGATTCATGAAGATAACAACATGAAAGATAAAATCATGATGTGTAGAGAAACATTGAGCCATTGAAGTGGGTCAGTTAATTTTGCTTAGAAGAAAAAGGAGTATTTAAAACGTTCAAGAAGTAACGTTGTTAATGCATGAGCTATGGTTTCCTAGAGAGTGGTCTACTATCCCGCTGTATAGCGTCTGCTACTCACCGGCGAATCATCATCAGCAGCCGGTATTGTTCCCACTGTTGGGACACAGGCCTCCTCTCGGTGAGAGGGAGTGGGCCATAATTCACCAGTGCGGGTTGGTAGATGTCACATGTCTTCGAATTTTTCGTTCTAAGACATGCCGATTTCCTAACGATGTTTTCTATCACCGTTTTGAGAGCAGTGGTGATGAAATTATTTACAAAAAGTAAAGCACCTGCTTGGATTCGAACTCAATCTACTTACTACTCGTGAGTCACGGCCGTTACCACTGGGCCATCACTGCTCCCACCGGCGAATGATGTCACTGAAACGTTATTTTTTTAAATAAATTAGTTCTAAAAAGATAGATAGAAAGAAGATAGATGGATAGATTCATTCGAGATCCGTGGCAGCAGATACCGCGGGCGGTATGTGGCGGAAAGGAAACTGTAGCTCTATGACAGCAACAATATGCCGTTGACTCGGACGTAAACATATCGTGGCTGGATTTGATCGTGTACTGCATTTTCGATTTTCGGTGTTAAGCCGAGGATTGAGAATCCAACAGAGTACATCTCAGCGCGTCAAAAACACACAAGTAGATTTTAAACTGTCGATGTCGGGACTTTTTTCGCTTGATATTTAAATATGATTGGGCACGCCACAATTGTGGCCGTAAGTCCCCTCTTTGAGTAGTGGATAGAGAGGCGCCACGGGCGGCGTCCTCACCTTCCGCCTAACGCAGGTCTTTGGTGGGTTCCTGGTCAGGATAAAGCGGGAGGAAACGCCCGGGTGTTTCCATTACATGGATCATCTGGAGGACACGGTGGAGTAAACGGTGGAGGTGTGCGCTACCTGGGCGGAGCACCGCCGTGTCCTCGTGGAGGCGATCGGCGGCGGCGACCTCTCGCGTCCGGCCCACGCGTCAGCAAACTGAAGGGGTCTGCTAGGACCGATGCCTGTCAAGGTCGCGACATTCATTCGAAACAGGTACCGTGGCCCTGGCATATGGGCAACTGAAGGAACACGGGTGGGTTTTAGTCAGTAAAAGTCTGACACGCTCTTCCGCTCCACCCAGAGCGGGAGACGTCATATGATGATTTCCCACGCACAAAAAAAAAGATTATCATCATATTATTACGCCTGTGTGAACGTCGACTAAGGGCTCCCACAGATAGGCGCGACGCGACTCTTGTAGTACGTTTTCTATAATACCATCAGAGAAATTGTATTATCAGTGTCAGGTCGCGCCGTAACGCTGTACCTGTGTGCGGAAACCTTAACATCACCAATCCGTCAGTGAAGTTCGTAATCGAAAGTATGTACACTATGCCTAGTATAGCACATACTTTTACCCTGAACGTTCTTAGCAAAGTTGATAACAACGTCCAGAATTTGTACACACATCAAAACAAGTTTGTGATCACTAGCATAAGCTGATATATTTTTTTTAAATTGAACTTTATCACGAAAATACTTTGTTGTGTGTTTTCTTTACATAGAAATACCCTTCCCGTGGTACCCCTGTAACGTGGTCACGACACAGGATTGGGATATAGCAACTCTACGTGCTATTTTTCTTGTAGTGTATCATTCTTCCCTCAAAGTTACTATTCTTGCTCGTAAAACTTCTGATAATCCTCTTGCCATTTTTTCTATCACAACTTTCTGCGAAAAAATATTCTAAATCCGTTAAAATTGACTAAATCAGATTTCTGAATGAGCGTAAGCTAGGACTGAAAGCCTTTTTATATGGAAAAACAATTGGACTGTTTTATTGTTTTATAATATAAATCTATATTTTTAAACAAAGCATCTAAAAAGAAGAAGAAATCATAATATAATCTACCGTAACAAAAAAGATTTCGATTTTTCAAAGTGGTCGCAAACTTCTTTTGACGTGTGTACGTATGAGTGTACTTATTTATTTTTGTAAGAGTAAACTTGCCTAGACGTGCTTTTAGACTGATTCGCGATTCCAGACTAGTCGCGACTAGTCTAAGTGTGCAAATGTTAGCGGTAATCGAATGCGTCGTTTCACAGCTTCGGTGTACGGCCACTTAGCGAACGGGTTTCATATTCGCAACATAGTAAAATTGTGTCATCTAATACTCGAAACCTTTTAGGCCGTATATAGTTAGTGAAATCTGCTCTTATACCATTATCGTTCTATGAAAACAATTATTACGTGCAAACTTACAACAAAATAGTTTCAGAATGAAATACTGTTAAGCTTGTTTTGACACAGCACAAAATATAAAACAAAATTGTGGTCGGATTAGTAAGTAAATGAACCTTTGCAAGATATTTAAAAAGAATCGTAGTCAATTATTTACGAATATTTTTTTTAAACATAGTTTTGATTTACGAACTGTGTCCACTTTGCAATTAGTAAAACGCTGTTATTTTCGCATTATAAGAGGACACTTTAATTTATTTTTGTATTGATTTAGATTTGTATACATAAAACTATGTAAAGCTACATTTTGCCAAATAAAAAAAAAAAAACTGATAAGTATTCTTAATCTGCATACTATTGAACAAACTCAATTTAAGAATAAGCAAGAGCATTTTTTTTTTGTGGATGGGTAATCATCAAATGACGTCTCCCGCTCTGGGTGGAGCGGAAGGGCGTGTCAGACTTTTACTGATAAAACCCACCCGTATTGTAAGGGCCTGTGGCGACACAGTACCTGTACCCATTACCTTACCAGCGAACCTTACCATATACCTGCGAAGTAATTACCACATACCACCAAACCAATTACCTTACCACCAAACCAATTACCTCATACCTCTGAACCAGTTACCTTTACCACGTTTTTGTTTTGACTTTCTGCAAGAAGAAACAGTGAAGCAAACCGTCTTGAAAAAGACGAGTACGTTTTGACCATCAAGAAACAAGATAAGCCGACGTGGCACGAGCGCTATCACAACGCCACACACGCTCGGCGGTTCGCTTCGAAAGAAGCGGTTTGTTAATGCATGCAGAAGCATCAGCATCTTCATTTCATGCGGACGGACACGTGGACACACGACGCTGAAGACACACGCGTTCCGCGGACCAGCAGGCAATCTTCCATCTTGACTCGACGACGGCGCCCGGTGAAAAGGATCGCGCCTTGCTCGCACGTCCTATTTATGCCTTTCCGGCGAACAGTTCCGAGAGCTACACAGCGCTCGCCCGCAGGCGCGCGTCGCCCTTCGCTATTGGTCGATGATTGTAAATAATATCAGATTGTACCTAAATTATCATTCCAAAAATGTATATAAGCAGAGTGGTTTTATATAATAAAATCATTGATATTCACAATGAAAGACATTGTCGTGAATAAAACAACTCCAACTGATCGTTGGAGTTGTTTTATTCACGACAATTAGAGTGCCCTTCGCTATTCCTCAACTCTATTAGACAACACAACGTCTAAAGGCCCTCTCATAATTGACTAAACTTATTTGTATAACATACCTACTTACATATACATACAGGCGTGATAATATATTATTTACATTGTAACTAATGGATCATCAACTTAGCTGGCGCGACTCGGAAATGGTGTAAATTGTTAATATGATCAGTAGAAACTCAGTAACTCTTCGAAAGCACGAACAACTCCGGGGCATTAGCTGATGCACTTACGGCGCCTAATCTAGGTCAGTGAATCAATCAATATGTTACGGCACCCTTAAACCAAAACCTTAGTGTGGATAGTATAAGGTTAATTTAACAAAATCTACTTCACTGAAATACTGAAAGCTTGGCATCTAGCCTCCGATCAGTTAAGCTGTCTGTTGCTAGATGTGAGTAGGTATTTTGGGGTAACCTTAAAGATTTTTTACCACATCTTCGAATAGTTAGGCAGAAGTGTATTTACCTATTCACCGTGACATTTTAATCGTCTTACAACGGCAGCCCACTTCATGTAACCAATGACTACTACACATCCATAAGAAAGAAATGAACATTTGAAAAACTAAAAAATAAAAATATTATTCATTATGATGACGCATGACGTACTTTGTAATTGATATTTTGTCTCATGGAAAATGGAATGATCTTGTCGACTCGTGCGCTGAGCAGTTATATTCTCTACCATCTGATACGTCTCTACATTATTAACAGGATGTTTCATAATTCTAATGCATTATTTAATTTTCTTAGACCTTGATTTTATTAATGGTAACAATTTTTTAATCACAACTAGAGGTATATTATGTCGGATACATTGAGTGGACAACCTTTGTAAGACGAATAAAATGGCACGGTGGGTTACCCCACATTAAGCTATTTTTATCTTTGATGTAATAGGGGGCGAGTAAATAATTTAACAAACAACTGTCAATGAGTCAGTCAGTTATACAGAAAGTTTTAACTACTCTACTAACATGTAAATGGACATGGAATTCCATGTTTTTCTTTAAAATCAAGTTAGGTATACTTAACAATGCCACAGATTTATCTGTTTAGCCTTTTCATGTGTAGGCTTCCGGTCTAGAGTCGGTTTGGCCTACGGTACGCATTTCGGCTTTCCTAAGGGTGAAACAGTTGCCAGGCTTTCGGGCTTGTGATTGTGACCCTCCTTTACGACTGTCTGGGAATTTTTGTATAAAAACGGGGAAAAGTGATGAGTAGCTTTCTTTGATATATTTTGAGTATGCATATGTTACCGGCCAAACCCGATTTTAGGATAAACTAGTTTCGCCTAGGCCAAACCAGTTCTCCTTTCTCATTAACATAATGACTCTACATGCTTATGTGTAACAGTTTACAACGGTTAAAGTTTCACATTGGAATGATACCGTGACACTACATCGCTACTTTTTTTACTGTAGTAGGCTGTACACGCTGATTCGTTTCGCTTTTCTGCATAGGTCTATTCTGGTTTGTCCTTTCGCGTGTAGGAAGAACTGGTTTGGCTTAGGCGAAACTAGTTTATCCTAAAATCGAGATTGGCCGGTAGTACATAGTATCCGCTTAGTGAGATGTTTATCGCGCAACTAGTATATATACAACGTCCCGACATTAATCGTCAGCTCATTGCGATCCAACCCGTCCCTTGCTGCTCTCTACCAGCGATGCCCTAAGTCGAGGTCCGTACCCCACAGGGGGTGTCCTTAGCGAGTTGTCGCTCTAGTTTTCAGTTTTTTAAGCCCTGGCTTGAGGCCTTAATTTATTAAGGAATTTGCAGGCAAACCCGGTTTAATAGTAACGACCTTCAAGATAAACTATGAGATGTCATGAAAAAAAACTTTTTAACAAAAAATTAAACCGCCGAAAAACTGAAAAGCATAAAATAATAAACCTTAAAATTATGAGTCGGCGCTTTGAGTGATCCTTGTTCATTGATTTTTCAGCACCGACTCAAAATTTTAAGGTTTATTATTTTATGCTTTTCAGTTTTTCGGAGGTTTAATTTTTTGTTAAAAAGTTTTTATTTTATATTTTTTCGTGGCTTTAATTTACTAATAATACTTGGCAAAGTATACCCTATCCAACACAAAAAGAATTATCAAAATCGGACTACTCTGTATAAAGTTATGCGTGTTTATACATTACAATCAGTGAGTGAACAATCAATCATCCCCTGTTTTCCGACCCTTAGGGTTCGATTTTGTTTTCCAAATTTATATGGGACCACCTTGGGAGTATACCCTTTCCAATATAAGAAGAATTGTCACAATCGGACCACTATGTAAAAAATTATGCGTGGTCATACATAAAAAAAAAAAAATATACGCGTCGAATTGATAACCTCCTCCGTTTTTTTTCGTCGGTTGAAAAAAAAAAAGTATCGTCAGGCAGTTGCCCATCAGACACTCTAGTCTAGTCGGCGGATACTCCATTTTCTAGGGAGGTTGAGTGAACTATATATTTTGTTCTTCATTCCTCCTAATACCTATCTGAATAACCTAGATAGTTAGGTACTTACCTAACTATCTAGGTTATTTAGTTAGTCCCGTAAGTACGGGCGTAAATCGAATACATCCAAATAAATAAATCCATCTTTACCTCTCATGTGATTTATTTATTGGTCTATCTACAATTGTTACGGACGTGAACGTGAACGTGATTTTTATCAATTTTCCATCTAATATTTCAAGATCATCCTAGTATTCCGTGTGAGTGCCATATTAGCCGGTGCTCATATGATTGTTACGGATTCTAGTCTCGCGTGCTGCTTTGTGCCGTGCCGATCGGACTTTCATTGTGTGATGGCGTTTTATACTACTATAGATTGGTAAACTCTGCTATATTCGATGTGTTTACGAAAGGGGTACTGGTATTTTTGTAATAAATATCGATATTTAATTATAATTAGAAAAAACCCTCGACCATAGTAGGCACAACAGAAATATTTCACATAAACATATTACAGGCTTTCAGATTGCTCAGCGCGTGACCCATTCAGCTATGGTTCAGGCACTGATAGAACCACTGTGCGAATGCCCTCAGGATTTTGCTGGAGCTAGCCCGATATCTGGATATGCATTGTTTCCGTAATATGGAATATAAAAGCCTACATGTGACTCGATGACCTTCTCAGAAAAAAAAAAACCTCCAAAAAAGATTCGATTCCAATTTCAATAAGAAAAGGGTTATGCTAAATGCTAGGCATTACAAAAATTTGTAAATATTTGTATGATACTCACGTAAAAATAAATTCTTAGATACCTCCCGTAAAGTAAAACTTTCACATAAAAAGTTTACAACAATTCAACTAGAGCTATAAATGATCGCTTTAATTTCTACTACTAGACATGCGGCAGCAGTTAAACATTTGCATCGCTATTAAAGTAAGTAAACATAAAATGTATGAATGAGCAAGCACTTTCCCATTATTTTAAATGTAAGTTTTAAAACGCTTGCAAGCGTCTACCAGGGCAATATGGAGTGAAGGAGGTAATGCTCGTGAGGTGTGGTTATTGGCTCCGCCGGCGCAAGTTTCAAGTTTCATCGAACCCACGTAATATTGTCTCGGAGTGGCCGCAATACATTTACTACTGAAATTCCTCTCAGCTTAATAGCCAGCCGGAGGTTTCTCTTCTATAATACGTAAATAATCGTCAAGAACACTCCATAACTTTGTAATTGCTTTTTACCTCGGTGGGCGCGTGCTTTTAGCCAGATTGCTTATTTTGTTAATGAACTTCGGTGCCCAAAACTTTTTGCTTTCGTTTCTTTAATAGCTTAAAATTATCTCTTAAATATAATAAAATGATTACACAAATCAGCGCACAATGGGAAAGTTTGTTTACTGTTAATGTTTTGATCATGTTTATTTCAGAATGTAAAGCCTTTGTGTTCAAGTTTTATAAATGTTTTACACATCACCCGAGGCGGAGAAAAGCTTACGAACATGCACGGAGTTGGATATCTCGCTGTTCGTCTGAGTATAATTGTTAAAAAGTTAGTGCGTTTGATATCACTTATACGGTATTGCTCAGCAAAAGTGTGTATTCCGAAGTTTGATTGAAATTTTTTGTTGCGCTATGATTCAAAGAGTCAGGTAACATTTCGGACATGTAAAGGCGCGGCGTACAAAAGAATTTCAATTTAGTACCGTATCGCGCAACCCTTTTCAACTTTACAAAGTAATTTCCTGACGCGAAATTGATTTGTTGGCTTCGTGGTTTTTGTTTGGTGTGGCGACTGTGGTTTAATTAAAACGAAAAAATCTTGCCGTGAAGTAATTATACTCTAATAGGTGTCCCGCAGGTAACAATTCACTGCCCAATTATTTCATGCCCGAACTCCCCTGAGTAATATTGTTTATCCTTACTTTCCAATTCTAATTGCGTTCCGCTTTACATAAACATCGGCAAACTCTGAAGTCTGATGACAAAGCGGTGGAAATACAAACATCGATTTGTCAAAGAGTATCGATATAGAATTACTTCTTCAAAATGCCGCCGAGGATAATTTAATATATTAACATCTCGACGTGGAAACTCGAGCCGAGTGACGTTAATATGACAAATAATTTCCTTCAAGCCTACCTCCGGCGTGGGAGGAAATGCGTTGAATATGGTAATCATTTCCCATGTGCCTCGCTCGTACAGTCGTACCAGACTTGCCTACCGCCACTTTAAACTTAGAAATACTTCAGCATTTCAATAACGTGAGTCTGGGAATGTCAGCGTAGTCGGATGGAGCTGTTGACACATGTTCTATACTCGCTAATGAATAAGGATATTTTTTTTTCTTTTGAAAGAGTAAATTCTAGTGGCTTCAACTTGTGCGGTGTTGCGATGAGGCAGGCACGGAGCTGTTTAGATATGATGTTATGTTGCAGAATTCCGATGAATAGCATCTAGAGGTTGTTTAGAACGCTGCTTTTTTGAAATTCACGGTTCATTTTGTAATTCACAGTTCAGAATAATTCCGACTGTTTGAAAACAGCAATTTTTTTTTCTTCTATGAATTTGTTTCAAGTTTCAGGGTTGTTATTTCCACAGTTTCGTTTTTTCTGTCCGCGTGAAATGTGTGAAGTTATCTGCGTACATAAGTGCACGTTTATAACGTGTTTTCGTCACGCTGCCCCTCGGGACCGACGTGAACTCGCGTTGTCTCTCGATCGCGCGATGTCGTGCTATGCCTCGCGGGCTTTCGCGTTCGCAGGGCATTCCTATGGATAATGTACTGGTAAAAAAATATGTTTTAAGCACTGATTTATAAAGGATATCCTCTCATTGTTTTATGGGTGAGGCTGAGAGATCAAGGGGTTTATCTATAAATAATGCTTAAAGTTAATAGACGTTTAAATTAACTACTTTTACTATTTACTAGGTGCGTAGTACTCACAACCGGCGTGTGTGTATGACCAATTGTATGAACCTAAACGAGGCAAAAGGAGTGTGTAGAGATCGTAGCAGGTGGCGTTCCGTGGTTTCTGCCTACCCCCATGGGAAAAAGGCGTGATTGTATGTATGTGTGTGTGTAAAATTAACTAAAAATCTTCTCAGCCGGAGCAGAAATAACCTTACAATAGGAATAATTACGGGCCATAACCCCAACAAAGAAACATTTAAATAATATAGGCGCTACAGACAGCCCGCTTTGCAGGGGCTGCCTTGACGCCGAGGAATCAGCTGCCCATGGCATCTTGGAATGCTAGAACTTGGCTCAACGAAGAAATCCTACGAACCAATGAGGTGACTCCGTGAAGCCTGCGAATCTCCCAGGAAACTTCTGTTCTTTTGGGCAGAGCTAGGAGACTATGTTAGCCAGAACCCTCACGCACAACGGACCGAATGAGAGTCTAAGTTCGCAAAAGGGAATCCCTATCATCATCATAGACGTTAAAACGTCAAAATGTATGGTTAAGTAACGTTTATAAACAAAAGGTATATGTGTAGTGATGGCAATTACAGGGAAACAATTTTAATTTGAGTAAACGTTGGCTTGAACATTAGTAGAAAAGTGTTAATATTCATAATTTGAATATTATGATATGACGAAACCGCCTACAACATAATATGTATTTATAGTCTGTGCTAGATGTGAAAAAAATAAAAGTCGTTGACACCTGGCCACCAATGTATTCAAATTACCGTTTCGACCGTGCTAGCGATACTTTCTTTACATTTTTTTCGAATCGTTTTGAAATATATGAATACATTGGAAGGCGGGTGTCAACGACTTTTATTTTTTTTCTTATCTGGACAGACTATACATACATGCGTACATACGTATGCGTACGACTTTATACGCAGTCTGCAGACCCCGCAGTTTCAAAGTTAGTACACATTCCGAGGGTTGGCAATGATCGTGCGTATTCTTATGTTTTACTAGAGGAAACGATCCAAAGTGCGTCCGAACTGAAGGATACAATGTGAATCCCCGTTTTATTTACCTCTAAAGCGGAAATCCGTCCGTACGATTCGATTTCCGTTACAAATAATACACAAAAATTCATTATTTACACATGTCGGATTCAAATAAGAATAAAAATAGCGAATATCTCTTTAGGCGAGCTTGTGTTTTTGTTTTCCCTCGAGACGAATTGAAGGCAAACGTGAAACAGACGCATTTTATTGTATCTGCTTATACAAAGTTAGTGTGACAATACATTTCTATCGGTGAGGGAATATCCCCCTTTATTCTGATGGCCAAGTAAAGTTTACGCTTTCACGGGTTCTGGTCTTGTTGAAAAGCGAATTCCTGTGGGGGGCCATAACTAAAGATTAGACCAATTTGCGGTAATATGGGGCTCGTGTGTGGCCCATTTAAGGGTGGGACGTAGTAAATGGTTTTCTGAACATCGTCCCTGTCTTGGGAGTTAAAAATGTGTTTTTGGTAATGCGTGTCTTCGACACCTTATGTCGTGTATGTATTACTAGCTTTTGCCAGCGGCTTCGCCCACGTGGAGGTCGGAAAATATCCCGCGAGAACGTACTACCGAGATAAAAAGTAGCCTATGTGTTAATCCAGGTTATAAACTAACTGTGTTCCAAATTTCATCCAAATCCGTTCAGTAGTTTTTGCGTGAAAGAGTAACAAGCATCCACACATCCATACATACAAACTTTCGCATTTATAATATTATAAAAAGTAGGAAGTAATATAATGCATTAATATGATTTTGGGGGTAATCTTCAGGACTTCCGATCCGATTCTGAGCTACAGTATTGCAGTGTCAATATCAAAAGACTCTCGGCATAGGATAATTACAGTCGGCAGTATTATTTTTCACGCAGACGAAGTCGCGGTTGGAAGTTACTATTATAAAGGTGTCTTCACACAGCGGGCGGGGCGCGGCGGGACGTGACGGCGACGCGCCGCCTTCATACAGAACCGTCGCGCCACGCCGCGTCACGCCGAGCGCTCTGTGTGAAAGCGTCCGTAATATCTAGTACATTACAACTACTCAGCGTCGCGTCCCGCCCGCTGTGTGAAGACACCTTAAACTAGCTTTTCCCAGCAACTTCTTTCGAGTAAAATTTTGGACCCCAACCCACGCTATTACTTGGTTTACGCTTAGCGCGAGCGGTCTTTCATTTTGCTTGGCTCCTAAGAGTCATAGCGTGATGATTTATACTAATATTATAAAGCTGAAGAGTTTGTCTCAGGAACTACTGGTCCGAATTGAAAAAATATTTTTGTGTTGGGTAGCTTATTTATCGAGGAAGGCTATAAGCTATATAAAATCACGCTACAACTAAGAGGAGCGGAGCAGTAATGAAAAATGTTGCAAAAACGGGGAAAATCGCACGGGTAGGCGATTCGATGCGACGGGAGGGGTCGGGGAACAAGAAATTTAACACGGATGAAGTCGCGGACAGAAGCTAGTTAATATATATAACCTTTGGTTAGGTAGTTTTTGCGTTAGCTTCGATATTGCGCTTTTAAACTACTTTGTTAGTCGTGATGATTTTCTAAAACTTCCGGTCAATGCAATGGCCAGTAGGCCAGGTCAACAGCATTGACAGGAAGTTACGGAAGTCAGGAAGTGACGGTATCTATCCCGCATTAATTCGTATAGCACAGTAGTGCTATACGAATTAATGCGGGATAGATACCGTAACTTAAAAGGGAAAAATGAAAACGGTTTTGCAAAAAAGTTTATAAAGAAAGTATATATCGCATTTGTAGGTAGTCTCTGTCGAATGTTGTTTTCATAGATATCACTTAGTCCACGTTCGCAGGGATGTTCAAATATCGCAGCGGGATATTCTGGCACACTGAATCTATAACGTATTGCTTAAATCTGAGAGTTGAAAATCCTTTGTGCCATTAAATCCCGCTACGATATTTTTACGTCCACGGGAACGTAGTCTTATCCTACCAATCAACATACTAAAATCTGTGCCAAATAACATTGTTAATCGAACTAAAGTCTAGTTACATTCCTAAACAATATTTCATAAGGCTATCACTAATACAAGGATACCTATTTCTCTAAATATTTTTGAACGCGCTCCCGTACTAGATGCTAAAAGTCAGCTCCAGTGAAACCACAATAGCTCATTTACCAGCTTGAAAACCTCCTGGGAATATTAGTGAACCCACCTCAAAGCTGTGTACGTACCATGTTGTAGTATTACGTCCCAGATATCTAAGTTGCATGAAAAGAAAATGTGCAGTTCTGAGTTCTGAAACATTTTCCAGCTCAATAATATACTCGTTCGCCGCTGATTGCGTTTGTTGCATGCGAATTTCGACTTTCACGTTTGAAGCTAGAGCTCAAAATGTATTTTTGCGTCTAGGATATAAGACAAAAGGGTAATGACTGCCGGCAGAGAGACCATCTGTTGGCCTCCATAGACATTAGGGCGCGTTCTTGCAAGGCTCTCGGCGGCGGGCGCCACACTGGGAAGCCAGAAATGTACGTCTTTTGAATTTGTTTGATCGTAACAGAAGAATTTTACTTTTAATAACTTTCCTTCCGAGTTGTTACGTGATCTTCGTACGTTTGATGTATTTTCGTGTTCTTGAAGATTAGATTTATAAAGTTTTTAAGAACTTTCTGATCGAATGTGGGAGTCATGTATTCATGTTACGTAAAATCTTTTTGCTGTTTGAACTTAATTCAAACTTGTGATAAGTGTACTTACGGGTACGGTAAAAACACTGCAGAATTTTCTCAAAATAATAGTTTTCAGCTACCATCTTTGTTTCTTATAAACAACGTTACATAAAGATGTTCAGCGACCGAGATAAGATATCCGCATCTCTGGTGTGTCATCAAACTCAGTGCCACGTTAAAATAAACGCGAGCCTACAGAAACCCAGTGTGGCGTGCAAGAAAATATCCTGGGAGGCAATTGAACAAATTCTCCGGGTGTACCAGGACCCTATCGGACCGCAATGTCAGTTATTATATCTGTTATCTCCCCTAGTCCATTACGAAAGCCGGCGACGCGACGCGACGCGACGTCGACGTCGGAGGACGTTCTTACGCATCGCAACGGCCAAAGACGGCCATTGTTGAAGACGATTTGTGTCGTGTCATGTTTACGAATTTTAATGTTGTGATTTTTTTAAAGGGATCTTTGTGAATTGAAGATTTTACGGCGTCAATGTAAATAAATGTAGTGTTGGAAACGCATAAATATAACTTAATTTTATAATCTTGTAGGTCGTTAAGACTCACATGAAAACTATCTTTTTAACTAAAAATGCAATATTCATACAAATTATTACATAAAACAGTCGAGTCGAGTCGAGTTTAAGTCGTAAGAAAATTCATAGACACGCTTATCTAATTGAACGCAAGAAGTTACCGTGACCCTGGCACATGGGCAACTGAAGGAACACGGGTGGGTTTTAGTCAGTAAAAGTCTGACATGCCCATTCTCCCGCTCCGGAGAAGTAATTTGATGATTTCCCATCCAAAAAAAAAAAAATCGCAAGAAGTTCATTTATATTTGTTGACGTAGGTTAGTGGTAGATACGCATCAAACTGCAATCAAATTGTGAATTAAAAATAAAGCCATATAAAACAACACTAACATTTTATGATCACTAGCTTCGGCTAGTTTCAGCAATATAGATTAAACCATTCAAGGTTCGAAGCGTATCTCTATAATTAATCTAAACGAATCGCCAATCGATGCCGCTGAACTGTGGGAGCGACCGCCCCATGTTTAATAACAACAGCGATTTGGCTTTCGGCTTGTAAGTGATCGGCTCTGAGCTCCGAGATCGGGCGAGCTCGAGCAAAGCCTTCAAATCAAACAAGTGTTCGGTAGGTCGGTACACCCGGCCGGTTATCTGATTCCTTGATTCTCGCATCCGACCCGAATCCTCACAGCGATGGGATCGTTGTCAATTAGAGATAAGGCCTTGAATATTTTGAGCAATCATTGCAGATGACAATTTGTTTATTTATTGTTTGTAGGTTTTTGTACTAATCCCATTTCTTCCGTGGCTGTCGTAACGGCGACTAAGGGACTTACTAGAGAACGGGCAGCAACGATCGCTATGCATTTTGCCAATATACTGCGATCGCCAACCCGCCTGCTAATCATGGCGATTATGGGAAACCCCTCCAAATTGGGCAAGGCTTATGTCCAGCAGTGGACGTCTTAAGGCTGAAATGATGATGATTATGGAAAGGAATGGACAAGAAATGTAAAGTAAAATGTTTACTAAGAATTCGATTGTAAAAATGGCATGTGAAGGTGGTGCTACTTCCGCAGGAGGAGACGCCCCGGGCGTCGGGAGTCGATTGCGGACTCCCGGCCACCGTAGGCGCGAGCTTGCGGGTGGCGAGCAATGGGTAGCTCGCCGCCCGGTAAGGACCAAGCTCGGGTCGACGGCGCGTAGTGTTCCACGCGCGCCTCAAAGAGATGTCAGCAGCAGTGAAGGGATCTACTAGGACCGATGCCTGCCGGGGTCGCGTGATTGTTCGAAAGAGATACCGTGACCCTGGCACATGGGCAACTGATGGAACACGGGTGGGTTTTAGTCAGTAAAAGTCTGACACGCTCTCCCGCTCCGCCCAGAGCGGGAGAAGTCATTTGATGATTTCCCATACTGAAAAAAAAAAAAGGTGGTGCTACTTTCATGTAAAATAAAGCGTGCTATGGTTAAATAAGAACAAAGAAACGCAGAAATCTGTCAGTATAAATCGAACTTACTTATTCAGAATATATTATTTCTTATTCTGTAGATATTCCTTTATTGAATAAACCCACCCATACTCTCACCGACGCCATTGTATTCAAAGAAGATAATATTTTTATATTTAAGACTCCAAATAACACTGCAAAAAAATACGATCAGAATTCCTGCCTACCAACGTTTCAGCAGTGAAATTATAAGACTCCGTGTTGTTGTGCTGAGGATAAATATTTATCTATTCAGCTAAGCGTGTATATTCACGATATCATGTTACTTACTTGTCGGGTTATTGTATATCCTCGACAATAGTGTGACTTGCACTGGAATATTCAAATATGATAATACGCTTTCTTATTTAGTTGATACGAATGTTGATATTCTCTGTGTGCCTGAGAGATGGTACTATAAAAGATAATATTTTTAGCGAAATAACTGCGACAAAAAGCCTGCGAAAATTCCGTATGAAATTCCACCAAAAGCGTGAAGTGAAACATCAAGAGATTGATTTTTGCCAGGAATTATGTGCTTTAAATAAATGTTTATAGGTATGATTTTAACCTGACAGCTTAATTAAATTAATAAGTGAAATCAAAACAGTGTTAACAAATTACAATTATGCCCATGGAGGTGGAACGTGGAAAATAATTGCTTGACAAATGAGAGCAATAAAGCAATTTCAAACAATCTGCCATAATAACAAGTGTTAACTTTAATTGAATATTAATTGCTTAACATTACAGCTGACAGACAAACAAAAGGGACCTTGTAATCATATTTACAGGATAATATTATTAAAACGAGCTTTCAATAATATGTTTAAATTAAATAATTAAAAACTGCCATACTATGACATGCAAGCCATGACAACATATGGAAGAGTTTTAATTTTTTGTTTGAATTAGATCTTACTTGCAAGATCCAAATGTCGTTGTTTCAACGTTTGGTTTGCAAAATTTCAGGAGCTGCCTCGAAATGATGTTATGTGAAATCATTTATTTCAAACTAGCTTCTGCTCGCGACTTCGTCCGCGTCAAATTTTCGCTCTCCTTCCCGTAGCATCGAATTGCCTGCCAGTTTTCGTCCATTTTTCGTTAGCTGCTCCACTCCTTTTGATTGTAGCGTGATGTTATATAGCCTATGGCCTTTCTCAATAAATGGGCTACTCAACACAAAAAGAATTTTTCAATTCCGACTTTCCTGAAATTAGCGCGTTCAAACAAAAAAACTATTCAGCTTTATAATATTCGTATAGATATGAACATAAAAGGCAATTACAGACGTCAAAATTAACAAAGAAACTACTTTTCGGAAGGAGCAACTTGAATCAAATATTTTATTTGATTCAAGTTTCGTTTCAAGTTTCGTTTCAAGTTTCGTTTTAAAGTAGTTTCGTATTGAGAAGAAGAATTGGCAAGAAACTCCACTGTTACTCATATTAAATGCTTTACGATATTTTTTTTTAAATAAAATCAAAACTAGAATATCTATATCTAGAAGAAATTTAATTTTCAACAATAAGTAAATAGATTTAAAAATAAATAAATGGCAGGTAAATTTATTATGTGATAGATACGCGGTGCTTATAAATTATGTTTACATTTATAGTAAAAGCTGGTTATTTTTCTAATATTTCTACAAGTAATAGGTAGCTGAGTGTGTGAGTTAAAGTAATCATAGAATACAAAATCAATAAATTAAAAAGTTACATTAGTACCTAGTTTAATTTTTTCTAGACTCTAGATTGTCTTACGGAGCAGGACCGGGATGGTTCGGGCATTCTTATCTAGGACATAATTTGTAATATGCTTGCTTATAAAGTGTACTTTTGATATGAGTTTTAACTTTTCATTTAATTGCAATTTATCACATGGTAATAATTTAACACAGTTCCCTATAAAATATGTATGTACTTTAGATACTGTGAAAAATGTTTTCTCTATTTTATTTTTATTTATTAAAATGTTTACATCCTTTAAAAAATATGTGATAGAGACATCACTTATTTTTTAACGAGGTTTGCTAGGTAATTGAAATTGATCCTGTATTATAAATACACCCAAGCTTGCTCTAGATTTTTCTGTTATCTATATTTTGTAAGTATACCCTGTAAGTATTTGCATTATTACCATGACCACCATACATTTGCATGCACGACGGAACCCTGTCATAAAAATACACGGAAAAATATAGCACCAAGGGACAAGGGATAACAGCAGTCACCTAAAAAGCGATTTAATGCGACGTCGGTACAACGGAGGCACATTAAATGACCCCTGTAATACATCTTGAATATTCACACAGGGGCAGGAAGCAAAGGTCTCACACACATTAATATGGACGACACCTGCGCCCCGAGTCTCCGCAATGAATGCGGTTAGAAATATGATACCATATATAATGTCAGGTATCATATTTTTTACCGATTTGGTAGCCAATATTCAATACTGAATTCTTTATTGCATTATAAATTACATAGATAATTCTTTTTTAAATTATGTAGTTTTGTTATTGTATCGATTTAGTTAAATTTGGTATTGTTAACAAGCATTGTATGTTGTACACGTAAATATGGAAGAGGGGAGGCCTTTTGCTACAGGTATCTCCATACTTTAAAGCAGGCCTCTGCAGCTTATTTTTTATAGCCTGTTGATTATGAAAATAAACTTCATCAGCAGTCTATGACATTCCCACTGCTGGGACACAGGCCAGGTGAAAATAAACTTATTATTATTTATTATAGATGGTTTAACAAAGTTGTTGCGTGGGGTGCCAGACGTAAAGAATAACACTATCACAGCGTTCTCTATGCATTTTACCACGATGCGACTTGCCAGGCGTGGCGATTATGGCAACCCCCCCCCCCCCCCCCACCTTTACTGAAGACAGTGACATGTGCTTAAACGAGGCAATAATAGTATATGTGCATCTGGATTCAGGGCCCATTTTTTGAACCCTTGCGTACCGAAATAAGATTTATAGGGAAATTAGTTAAAAATAGTAAAAACTTAAAGCAAAGGGTCATAAATTTCTTAAACGTGAATTAAAACTGTTATGATGAAATAACTTGGGCCCTCAATCCAGACGCGTGCATAAAGTGGCATAGCCTAAATCTCAGTAAGTACTATCTCTGGGTTAATAATTTTTGTTTAAGAATTTAGTTAAGAATTTCTTAAATAATTTAAAAAATTCCCAAATCTGTAAAATATAACATTACCGATTTATGGTGGCATATCTAGGGCCCTCACTTCATTATTGTTTGTACTGAGGAATCTGCAAAACATGAATATATCTGAAGAAATACATAAATACGACTGTAATATGTTTTACTTACATACCTATGTGAATTAGTTAAAAAGAAATATGGACACAAAACTTAATTGTTAAGAAGTAAATGAAAGTCGAATTTTACTAAAAAGTCTGAACTGAGAGCCCAATATTTTCGGCTTTATTGACTAGGCTGAACCTCATAGATTAACGCAAATTAGAATAAACGTTTTAACTATTTCTTAATTAAATTGTAACATATCGTTCGTTCTTCTAAATGTCATACTTTAAGAGAAAATTGATTTTCAACTTTTTTAAAGAGAATTATTTGTAGAGTGACCATAATGTTCAAAGTACCTGTACATTTTGTAAAGTGCATTTGGCAAGTCATAATTTGCAGCTTAAAGTACTATAAACCTTCTAATTACAATTTGGTTTTCATTATTTTTAATGTAATTTATGTGATGTTACTCTTTAAGGTAATACTATGAGCCAAAATGCCTAAAGCAAATAAAAAAAATATAGTTTAAAAAAAAACTAAAAACGAAAATGGAAATGATTTTTTTTAAATCAGAGATATATTGCACTCATCACTAAAATTACTTCGCTTTCTCGCAATTTCGTATTTCTAGGATATAAGACTATTTTAAGGTAACATTTATAATAATAATATAATAATAATTTATTTAATAAAAACGATTACAAAAAGAGTACATTTAGCAAACAGTATTAAATTCTCATACAATTATGGTGCCTAAAGATAAACTATTTCTAAAGTATTTTTATCACAAGTGCAGAAGATGATTCATCGGAATTAGAATGTAAGGTAGCCACCCGCCCGATCTAGGTTAAATGAAACCCGTGTTTCGGGCCATCACTTTACATTTCAATTGAATTGGTGCAATCATATTTTAAGTATAATTTATACAAAAGTAATCTATTAATAACTATGAGAAAAAGCACATTAGTAAAACAACACAATAAAACAATAATTCCTAAAACTAAGTGAGTGTAAATACTACAAAAATAAATACTTACGAGGGAATAAATTATAATCATGACATAATTTCTAGAAGTTTTTCTGTGTCTGTGTAATTAAGTACCGCTAAGTATTCTGATGATATTGTACTACACTTTTTATAACTTAAACTATAGATGCTCAATAACTTGTTAAGTCTATTATACAGAAGAGGTCCTAAGAACACAAAAAATCGCTTAGCAAACGCATGTCTTGTTTGATGCTTTATGCAAACCAAATCCTTTCTTCTCTTGTCAGAGGGTACTGGGTCAGAAGGAAGAGCACTGTGCTGGTGTAATACTATGCTTAAAATGAATACTTGCCTTACTGTTAGTACATTACATGCTATGTAGAGCTGGTGCGTAGGAAACCTAAAAGGGCGAAAGGTAGCAACCTTTAGACATGCTCTTTGAGCACGCTCTAGAGGAAGTAAAATTGTTTTTGCTGCACCACCCCATGAAGTTATGCAATAGGTAAGAATGGATTGGCAGAAAGCTAAATAAACCTGTTTAATTAATTTATAGTCGGCTATGTTCCGTAAGTTTTTTAAAACATATATTAATTTGCGAACTCTAATACAAAGTAATTCGATATGTTTACGGAAATTTAAATTGGAGTCAATAGTGTATGTGTAGTGTAATATTTATGTGAAGTAAATAGTTTTTTATAATTATACCGATCGTGTTTTATTTATCACAATGAATTTGTTTGATCTGGTGCTACAGTGATCCATAGATACGATGACTACTTACATGTATAACATACTACTAGTCGGTTAGTTTGCCTTTCATTTTATGCAAACACTGTTGAAGCTAAATAAATGGTCTAGTTTTATTTATTTTTATAGAAATTACATTAAAAATAAGGAAAGCCAAATTGTAATTAGTAGGTATTTGCAGCTAAAAGTACTATTACTTTTAGCTGCAAATATTATGAATTTCCGAAAGCACTTTACAAAATGGACAGGTACTTACTTTGAACATTATGGTCACCCTACAAATAATTATCTTACAAAAAATTGAAAATCACTTTTCTCTTAAAGTATGACATTTAGAAGAACGAACGATATCTTACAATTTAATTAAGAAATAGTTAAAACGTTTATTCTAATTTGCGTTAATCTATGAGGTTCAGCCTAGTCAATAAAGCCGAAAACATTGGACTCTCAGTTCAGACTTTTTAGTAAAATTCGACTTTCATTTACTTCTTAACAATTAAGTTTTGTGTCCATATTTCTTTTTAACTAATTCACATAGGTATGTAAGTAAAACATGTTAAAGTCGTATTTATGTATTTCTTCAGATATATACATGTTTTGCAGATTCCTCAGTACAAAAAATAATGAAGTGAGGGCCCTAGATATGCCACCATAAATCGGTAATGTTATATTTTACAGATTTGGGAATTTTTTAAATTATTTAAGAAATTCTTAACTAAATTCTTAAACAAAAATTATTAACCCAGAGATAGTACTTACTGAGATTTAGGCTATGCCACTTTATGCACGCGTCTGGATTGAGGGCCCAAGTTATTTCATCATAACAGTTTTAATTCACGTTTAAGAAATTTATGACCCTTTGCTTTAAGTTTTTACTATTTTTAACTAATTTCCCTATAAATCTTATTTCGGTACGCAAGGGTTCAAAAAATGGGCCCTCAATCCAGATGCACATTAATAGTATGCAAGGATCGTAGCAGGTGCCTTTGATTCTCTTGCCCTTATCCCTATAAATTTTTGGTCAGCACAACATGTCGTCTTCTTCCTTACTAAGGGCCGTTCTACTTTTCTACTGACAACGGTCTATCCTTCGTCTTGTTATGGCATCTCGTTGAAGTATTGATATTTACGATTTTTCAATGTGGTTCAAATAAACGTCCGTATTGTTCTTATCTATTAATATTATATCATTTTTATTTTCTCTAACCAGCATATTTAATACGTCTTTTTTCCGTAGAGTGCCGTGACAGAGTGGTAAGCCGAAATATGGTCTCCACAGAAAATGGCCATTTTGTCACATAATTTTTTTCCTAAAACAAACATTTAAAAAAATATAAGCCGGAAAGAAAATTCTTATTAGTCCGATTGAAAAAACCAGATGCAATTTTTTTTTAATCCCACACAGACACCACCGTCATGGGTAGTTCAAAAACAAAAAAAAAAACAGAAAAACTTTGCTTCGTCTTCGTGGAAATGGTTCCACGAAGACGAAGCCATTTCACTTTCAGTCTCGGTAGTATCAGTAGTCCCTTTCCAGCCATTATCATCTTTCACTCAGTATATCCATCGTTTCTCAGAGAGCAGTAACGACTGCGACTTACGATATCTAGGTCCTAGGCTAATACCACGACAGGCGCTTTAATTTTTGCAAATTATTTAAATACCACTGCTCTTAAAACAGTGAAGGAAAATGTAAAAGTGATTCTTCGCTTCTTTGTTCGAACTCTACTCTTATAGCTATCTACATAACATTCATACTAAAAATTTTCCTTACGACATTTTCCTTATTCCTTCGCTCACTTGCCCTTACCATGACAACCGAGTTTCACATAACTTTTTAGTCTCCGGCGCCACCTTCTGACTTCCTACAAATGCGTACTTTTATAGTTAAAGTTTACAGAAATAAATAGTCTGCTTTGTTGTTCCAGTGGCTACGCAGTCTGCGCTATAGCCAGAGCTTGAGGTCCTTAGTTCGAGTCCCCGGTCGGGGGGTGATTGGGTTATTCCATCAGGAATTTCTCTCTTTGGTGTGATGTTAGGGTAGTGTGTTATAAATATAACATAACATCACGCTTTATTTCCCCGAAAGGTTCGACAGAAATGTACCAATAGAACACATTTCACATCCACATTTCGACAGTTATGTTAAGGTCCCATGTCATAGGGGGCGAGCCTATTAACATCCACAGGGCACAAATCCAGACTCCGTATTCCTACTGAGAAACTTCAGAAAGAAAAACCTGTCTACTGTCTGGTAAAATTAAATAGATAGGTGAAGGTTTTAATTTTTTTTTTTACCGTTGGCTTTTTTAAACAATTTGTTCCAGTGAGCTTGTAAGAGCCGCAACGATGCAACTCGGTACTGTATTCGCCATTAAACTCGGAATGTTATTGCAGCAAGCGGTTTTAAATGGTACCAACTGGTATTACTGTCCGGGAGAACTGGCTCTGTTGCATTTATGTATGTTTTAAGAATCCACTGTGATGGTGAATTTTTTCAGTTTTGTCTGGCTTTGTTAAGGTACCTAAATGGCTTTTTTGGGAAAATGTACTTACTATTTTTTCACGACGATTTTGGTACTTCATGTACAAAAAAGTCAGGATATTTTGGCTTAGTAATAATAGCAATGATCGGGTGAAGTAACGCTTGTCCGTGGATGGGTGAACATCTATATACATACCAAGACCTCTCCGTGCCTCGGAAAGCACGTTAAGCCGTTGGTCCCGGCTGTTATTTATGGATCTTTCACATTCGTTACTGGTCTTCAGAAGCCCGAAAGTCTGACAACCAGTCTGACAAAAGGGTATGGTATTGCCTAATAACTTTTTTGGAATGACATCTTGCAGGTCATACTATGAGTTTGTCGACTGCTTAACTGGATTTGCCTGTGGGTACCTTAATAAATTAAGGCCTCCATGGCTTATAAACTTAAAACTTGAGCGACTACTCGCTAAGGGCACCCCTTATAGGGTACGGATCTCGGCTTAGGGCATCGCTGGTAGACTGCAGCAAGGGACGGGCGGGATCAGAATGAGCTTAATAATTGGGTTGTGGAGATCATATAGGCAGTTGGTACATGTAAAATACTGGTATTTAAAACCCCTACTTCTACATAGTTGGGAAAAGGCTAAGCAAATAGTGATTTACAAAACAAATACAAAATTAAGCTGTTTTATGAACACAAATCAGAACCACAAACAGAACTGCTCACATTTAATTTAAACTCTATCACAACTGCACTACAGTCCACACTAAGCGCTATAAGTACATCTATAAATAAGTATTAAAATGTCTGCTGTAATGCGGCCTGCACCACATAGGTCGGCTAAGCCTTGTGCACTGGCGACGGCGAGTCATAGTTCACCTGCTCTCAGCCTTAAGTGACGTCACAACGATGGCAATGGCTGGCCATCCCCTTTGTCTAAGCCGAACTCTCGCCCAAGCGGTTTATTCAACTTAAGCTCTCAAAGCGTGCCCTCAGAAAACAGTCTTGACCTAGGACTTTGTTAACGCTTGTTGAGGTGCAGTTTAATAGTTTGTTGCTTTTTGTTGGTATTGCAACTCGGTCTGGTTTTGAGAATAATTCTACTCTATCCTACTAATATTATTGTAAATGTGAAATTTTGTAAATGATAAATTATTTTATTTCTGTAAGTATGTTTGTACAAGCACTTTTACACGTCATGATATTTTTTTAAAGTATGTAGATGAGATTGGTGTCCTACCTGACTACTTTGAAAAGAAAGGCCGTAACAAACTCAGAGGTCATAGTCTCTTGGTCACATCATGTGAAGACCATGTAGATAGCTGTGTAAAATGGTCTTTAGAGGAAAGAACCACAACGATTGAGTGAACTTATCCAGTTAATGCACGCATTTGTCACTAATCGTGCAGCTCAACTCAGAACTTAAGAAGCTCAACGTCATGTATGTTTAAATGTTTGGATGATTGTTAACAACGCAATGAATGTTGTGAAACTCTCAAAATGAAAGCGATTCCTACTGATTATGTATAACACGATTAGGGGAAAGGTGTACTAGATGATCCCCCTAAGGGAGAATGCTCGTAGTTTGAACGATATTCAACTTAATGCAGATGTAAAAGCGTTTAACGATAGCAAATTTATCTATGTACCTTTTGTCATACCCAAAATGTTTAAATTGTTTACCTTTCATAATTATATTTCATAATTTTTTAGGGTTCCGTTGCCAAATGGCAAAAAACGGAACCCTTATAGATTCGTCATGTCTGTCTGTCCGTCTGTCTGTCTGTCTGTCCGTCCGTATGTCACAGCCACTTTTCTCCGGAACTATAAGAGCTACGCTGTTGAAACTTGGTAAGTAGATGTATTCTGTGAACCGCATCAAGATTTTTACACTAAAATAGAAAAAAAAAAAACAATAAATTTTGGGGTTCCCCATACATAGAACTGAAACTCAAAATGTTTTTTTTTCATCAAACCCCTACGTGTGGGGTATTTATGAATAGGTCTTTAAAAATGGTATTGAGGTTTCTAATATCATTTTTTTCTAAACTGAATAGTTTGCGCGAGAAACGCTTCCAAAGTGGTAAAATGTGTGTCCCCCCCCCCCCCCGTAACTTCTAAAATAAGAGAATGATAAAACTTAAAAAAATGTATGATGTAAATTACCATATAAACTACCACCGAAAATTGGCTTGAACGAGATCGAGCAAGTAGTTTTTTTTTAAAACGTCATAAATCGTAAACCGCAATTTACCGTTCATTCAATCAGCTGAAATATAAAAATAAAAAAAAAACATTTATTTTCATAACCATAAACCTTATGCATAAACCGAGAGTACCTACAGGTTTGTACGGAACCCTCGGTGCGCGAGTCCGACTCGCACTTGGCCTGTTTTTTTAAAGCTCTACCAAAGGATCATCTTGTACACCGGGGTGTCCAAGGTGATCCCCAGGATCATCTTGCCCCTATTTTGAGAAAGTCCAGTGCTTTAGTAGAATTAAACGAAAACTATAACTTGTTAGAGTTAACATTGTCTTTATTTATGTTATCTTAGATATAGTATAATTAAAAAAAAACTTAACCTTAATGTTGCTTAACCATGAGATCAAAATAGTCCTTATAAAGATTTTTATCTTACAGAACTAGACTTAAAGTGAACTAGTATTCAGTCATATGAATTAAAGATTACCAACCAAAGATAACAATGTGTTTGGTACATGATTATCCACCATGAGGTACAAGATAATGCGCACGGATCATCTTGCCCCAAGTACAACTTTTTTATTCTTTGTTCGATACCATAACCTGTATGTTTTCTACTGTTACCATACCACCCAAAAAACAAAATAGAGCATTATACAAGATCACCAATATAACAATATTTGCAATTGACTGCCTAGAACAAAAGTTACCTAAACTCAAAATCTACATTACCTTGGATCAAAGTCACATAATTTTTGTTTTTTTTTCCACAAAAATTTAGTCGTCACTTTCGCCGGCATTACGATTTGACTGATGCGAGGGGATATCAGGAGCTACGTTTTACCAAAGAAAACAACTAGATGGCTTTACTAGTTTCGCTGCAATTAAAAAGGATCATCTTACCTCAACGGATCAACTCGTACACCTTTCCCCTACCCCTCTGAAACGATCTGGATGAAATTTGGCACACAGGTAGTTTATAACCAAGATTAACAGACGGCCTTTTATCCCGGTAAACTGACATTCACATCGCCGGTAAAACCTAGTATAATAATAATTCCAGCCTGTTTTTGTTCAAATGTGGGAAATATCTCTTATCATACATATGTTGCAATATAATTAGGCTTCTTGTTTTTGTTGGTGTTGCATGTCAGTTTAGTTTTTACAATGATGATAATAAAATAAACAAGCCAATAATTTGTCCCACTACAGTGCAAGGGCAAGGGCCTTTCAATAACATGTTTTCATGTTTTTATTTACTGTCTGTATACGTCGTAGTTTTTCGGAACGTTTCGTAAACATAGACAATAAACTTTAAAAAAAAAAAACAAAAAACACGTTTCGTTCGATATTTGATATGAGTTCAATATCAATTTACGCTTTTAAAATTGAGTGTTGTTTTATCCTTTTTTATATGCGGATATTTTCCACTTACCTATTAAAATGTAGTCGTTATTATGCAAATATGAATGATAGAGTTTCAATACAAATTGTTAAGCAAATAAAACACAAAAAAACAAGTTTCGTTATACTTGTGGATTAAATTAAAGTACTGTTTTTTTGTTTATACAAGATTATTTTTAGTATATGCGAAACCTGAATATAGTTTGTTCAGAATCAGTAACTGAATCGATTCCAATAATTTTTACACCATGTTATATTTTGTACCAAAAATATTTAATTACGCTTCCAAGTAGGACACCGAACGACAATACGCATATTTTAAAATTATCATGTCTTTCTCGTACTCAAACGTCCATTACACGGAGATGGTACGTACACTAGCTGTTTGTGGTGATCTGCATAAGTTTTTGCGTGGACAACCAGGTAACTTATCAAGCTTATAACTTTGTGATTATTAATGATACAGTTTTGAATTTTTTTTCATAGATTCTTTACATAAAAATACTAGACCCGTGTTTCGGGTTTCGCATAAACAAAAATTAATGTTGTATAAGGTGTATCTATTCATACACGAAATATTTTAAGAGGTAAACATGTAGGCGGTAAAGAAGCTATAGCAATGAAAAAAATTTTTTCTAAGGGTATTTTTTAAAATTTAATATTTATAAATTTTTTGACGCACATAAGAAATACTGGCTCCTTCTTATTTTTTACGGCCCGAGACACCGCGGCCATGCTCGTGCCGTCCAGTCGTCGCCCTCGCAGCGTCAGGCGGGCCATTCATAGAATTTGGAGTAAAGGTTTTATGCAAAACGTCTCAAGTAGATTTAACATTATAATAATTACGAAAATTCAAAAACGCTTAGATACAATTTTTCTTTTTGCTTCTATAGCTTAAATATTGCTAAAATAATAATCTAAACTAATATTATAAATGCAAAAGTAACTCTGTCTGTCTGTCTCACTTTCCTGCAAAAACTACTGAACCGATTTAAATGAAATTTGGTACACAGGTAGTTTAGAGCCTGAGAAAGGACATAGGCTACTTTTTATCCCGGTAGTATGTTCCCGCGGGATAATTTCCGACCTCCACGCGGGTGAAGCCGCTGGCAAAAGCTAGTATAATAATATTGCTTAAATATTTCGTGTATGAATAGATACACCTTATATAGGTATTTTCTGATTGCAAAACTGAACCGAACCATTACGAACTTATGTCGTATTTTTCAATATGCAATAATATTTCTCATAACACTGACAACCCGAAGCGGGCTGTGAGATCAGAACCCTTGAGTATGACCTATTTTCAGGTTTTCTTATAGTTACTCAATATCTTTATTGCTTTACCATAATGTGTATTTAGGGGGCAACTATATAATTAAGATCATTATGCCTATGCTGGATAGTTAATAAACTTACATGATTATGTAACTAACCCCTAAATATACAAATAAAACACTACAATTTTAGTCCCACAGTGAAATACCGCAGTCATTTATGTATTTGATAGTGCATGAAAACAAGTTCGCGAACATATTCGACCAACATCCGTTACAGATTACCACCAATGTGCTATTACACAATGGCACCCAATCATGTTACATTAATTAGGAAAGTCCACACTAATTATTTTGAAACATTCCATGCCGGTATATGTTTAGATTTTTAGCTCGTATGATTTTATACATTAGAAGGGCTATTGATCAGTTCGTGGATAGACGACCATCTTTATATATCAAGACCCCTACGTGCCTCAGAAAGAACGTTAAGCTGTTAGTTCCGGCTATCTGATTTTTGACAGTCGTCGTAGGTCGTCAGGACTAGGGATGTTATGGTTATGAAATTTCGGATACGGATTGGTTACGGATGTAGGAATGATTATTATACCGGTTATGGATACGGATACGGATATGAAATTATTTCGGATTATCCGTTAGTTTCGGATAATTTCGGTTACGGATATTAAACTTTTAAGGAACTTCAAAAGTAAAATACAAATAGCTTATAAAATGGTTTTATTTATATGTCACCTCATTTGGTAGGAATTACAATCAGTCCGTGAGTAATTATTACAGCTATTTAAAATAAAAATGATTATAAATATAAATTGAGTGTTATCTAATCTACCTAAAATAATAATGTAAGAACAAATCCGATATTATCCGAAACTTTTATTTCGGATTCGGTTATGGTTAAGGATACATTTTTATATCGGATATCCGATAGTTTCGGTTACGGTTACGGAGCTCCCTAACATCCCTGGTCAGGACCCCGAAAGTCGGACGAACCAGTATTTAAATGGTATTACCCAGTAACTGGGTTGTTGAAGTCAGATAGGCAGTCGCTCCACGTAAAATACTAGTACACAGCTGCATCCGGTTAGACTGAAAGCTGACCCCAACATAGTTGGGAAAAAGCTCGGCAGAGTGATTGTATTATATTAGACTTGCTACAGACGATAAGTTTGCTAGTCCAAAAGTAAGCAACAATCAAAGTAACCAACTGACCAACGGGTATCGTTTTACTCAGTTACTACGTTGGGGATGTTAGATACGCCGTCGCTTTATGTAAAATACTATTATTCAACTGCACCCGGTTAGATCTAATCTAACCGGGTGCAGTTGAATAATAGCTCAACTCAACATAGGTCTGTACCTAAATAATAAATGGAAATGATCCAAAAACCGTATTTTTATTGTTGGTACGATGCATTTTTTTTGCCTCTATATTAAGGAGCTCTGGTATAATATTTTTTTACAGTAGCAGATAGGAAAAAATAATATTTCCAAACATTTATTTTTTTCCAAATCCAGTCAGGATTTGGAAAAAATAAATGTTTGGAAATATGTCCTTTTACTAGAAACATAGTTCATTGTAGTGCCGGACGTAAGGAATAGCACCATCCCGTTTCTTCCCGTGTGTGTCAGCAGCATTCTATATGCATTTTACCACCATGCAGCGAGCGCCAATCATGGCGATTATGGCAAATCCCCCCAAATTCGGGGAGGCGACGTCTATCGGCTGAAACATGAAGTGATGACTTGTAATATGTCATTTGCTTTAAAATAAGTCCTTAATGGGAACGCCCGAGAGTTTTCATGAAGAAGTCATATATGTGTTACGGTCGTGGATTATATTTTGTTTATTGACCTGAAAATTGTAAAGACATAAGAAAATTATAATTGCGCAGGCTACCGTTGCGCATCCTCATTTTACTACACACACAAAACATGTCAGTCACAAGACATCGTCAAAATATTTTTTAGCCTTGTCTATATTCACAGGTGGTACCAACTGACTTAAAACAACAGGGTTGTGTTCTGGTGGTTTTAGTGCTATATCTCCTTGCTAACTGGATTCCGTCGAAATCGAATTACAAATAAAAGAAAAGGAAATACGGCTTTTTGAAATCTCAATTCTTAGTTGGTAAAAGGCCAGGCAGACAACAGAAAGAAAATACGTTTAATTGCGGTAAATATAACGCAAAGAAAGACTGAATACAACAAATATATTTAAAAAAGCTGGGGGAAAACAAGCGGCACGTCCATACAAAAACCGGCCAAGTGCGAGTCGGACTCGCGCACCGAGGGTTCCATACAAACCTGTAGGTATTCTCGGTTTAAAAATAAATGTTTTTTTTTTATTTAATATTTCAGTTGATTGAATGTAAGTTAAATTGCGGTTTACGATTTATGACGTTTAAAAAAAAAAAACTACTCACTCGATCTCGTTCAAGCCAATTTTCGGTGGTAGTTTACATGGTAATATATTTCATTCAACTGCACCCGGTTAGATTAGATCTAACCGGGTGCAGTTGAATAATAGCTCAACTCAACATAGGTCTGTACCTAAATAATAAATGGAAATGATCCAAAAACCGTATTTTTATTGTTGGTACGATGCATTTTTTTTGCCTCTATATTAAGAAGCTCTGGTATAATATTTTTTTACAGTAGCAGATAGGAAAAAATAATATTTCCAAACATTTATTTTTTTCCAAATCCAGTCAGGATTTGGAAAAAATAAATGTTTGGAAATATGTCCTTTTACTAGAAACATAGTTCATTGTAGTGCCGGACGTAAGGAATAGCACCATCCCGTTTCTTCCCGTGTGTGTCAGCAGCATTCTATATGCATTTTACCACCATGCAGCGAGCGCCAATCATGGCGATTATGGCAAATCCCCCCAAATTCGGGGAGGCGACGTCTATCGGCTGAAACATGAAGTGATGACTTGTAATATGTCATTTGCTTTAAAATAAGTCCTTAGTGGGAACGCCCGAGAGTTTTCATGAAGAAGTCATATATGTGTTACGGTCGTGGATTATATTTTGTTTATTGACCTGAAAATTGTAAAGACATAAGAAAATTATAATTGCGCAGGCTACCGTTGCGCATCCTCATTTTACTACACACACAAAACATGTCAGTCACAAGACATCGTCAAAATATTTTTTAGCCTTGTCTATATTCACAGGTGGTACCAACTGACTTAAAACAACAGGGTTGTGTTCTGGTGGTTTTACTGCTATATCTCCTTGCTAACTGGATTCCGTCGAAATCGAATTACAAGTAAAAAAAAATGGAAATACGGCTTTTTGAAATCTCAATTCTTAGTTGGTAAAAGGCCAGGCAGACAACAGAAAGAAAATACGTTTAATTGCGGTAAATATAACGCAAAGAAAGACTGAATACAACAAATATATAAAAAAAAGCTGGGGGAAAACAAGCGGCACGTCCAAGCAAAAAGGCCATCGCACCGCATAATGCTGCGGCCCTTTGCGAGACAGAGCTCCAGCGCTGACGTGATGACGTCAAACTGTCAGATGATGATTTAAAAAAAAAATATAGTCTACTAAATATCGAAAAAAAAAGGCTGTACTTAATTGCCCACCTTAAAAAGAATTCATCAACAGGTAAGGCATCTATTCAAACTTTTGATTGGTTTGGTGTTAAGTAAAATTTGTATTCAAACTTACTCTTGCTTCATTGAGGTGTAAATTGAAGGCCAACTTCGCAACTAATTCCGTGCGGCAAAGTTGTGAAGAATGTACGACAGAGCGTTGTTCTGTTTGCAGCGTCGCTCTTGTTGCATCACGAGTAGGTACCGTCAACCTCAAGGCAGCACATGAGTGGTAACTATTTTGCATTTACTGCACCTTTATGTCGTAGCAGTAACGGCGATTTTTAACTGAACGGAGAATTAAAGGAAGACTTACTTAAATGGTCGGTTTTTTTTAGAATTGCAATTGTTAACACTCATGTGCAGTAGAATGTTCCGCAATGATCACAACTAATTCCGTGCGGTAAAGTTGTGAAGAATGTACGACAAAGAGTTGTTCTGTTTACAGCGTCGCTCCTGTTGCAACACGAGTAGGTACCGTCAACCTCAAGGCAGCACATGAGTGGTAACTATTTTGCATTTACTGCACCTTTATGTCGGAGCGGTAAGGGCGATTTTTAACAGAGTTCAATCAAGTAAGACTTACTTAATTTGTCAGAGTATTTTCGATTTGCAAGTTGACTATATCTATAATAGAGTAAATAGTATAGAGGGGTTCTTTAAATGTATCAAGGGTTTTTTTTTTTAATTTTTTTTTGACATATTTTATAAACTGTAAAGACTTAAGCCGTAAAAATTGTTAAATAAGTAAATTTTTGAAGTTTTGAAGGACGCAACAATTTGGTTTCCTTCTGAGAAATAAAAAATAAACTCTCCATCTGTCTTCGTACCAAGGAAAATCAAGAAATTTTAAAATAAACTTCGATCACTAATATAGTATTTGACAAGGGTAGTGATTTCACCAGAATTTACGACTACTTCATTCAGTATCTTGAGATCATAATGAAAATAATTTTAGTAAAAAAAGGAAATATTTAAGTATTTATTTAAAATTCAACTTTAAAATTTGCAAAACAGTATCCTAATCTCCGATACATCTGCTGAGCACGAACGCCGTCGACAGACTCAATTACGTACTTCATTAACGCAGAGTTCTGTCGAGAGAATAAGGCATCTAAAATCATTAATAATGTTACATTCATAGTCACTTCATTTTAATTCCAGTCCTCGAAAGCAGGCGAAGAGGCGTAATCACGAGGAATAAGCCGGGCCGCCGTGACTGACATAACTATAAGTTGTTTTTGGTTAATTTTGAGATATGGGTATAAGTTGAAAGACTTAGAAATTCTCTTGCGTCATTATTCCGGGTGTCTTTTGTTTCTTTGATTATTTGAATATTAATAAGTACTATAATTGCCGTGTGGTGCCGGGCGTAAAGAATAGTACCATCCCATTTCTTCCCGTGGGTGTCGTAAGAGGCGACTATGGGACTTACTAGAGAATGTGCAGTAGAGTTCTTTATACATTTTACCACCATACTGCAATCGCCAACCCACCTGCCAAGTGTGGCGATAATGGCAACCCCTCCAAATCGGTGGAGGCCTATGTCCAGCAGTGGACGTCTTTCGGCTGAAATGATGAAGTACTACAACAGAGCATTTATTGCATTGGTGGCCTAGTGGCATCGGCCCTGACTTAGACACGACTTATATGGTCGTAGATTCGAATGCAAGCAGGCTCTTTACGTACTTTATTTCATCAAAATTACTGTCAAAACGGCGAAGGAAAACATTATGAGGAAATAGGCATGTCCTAGAACTGAAAATTTCAAGACAAGTGACATCCATCAACCCGCACTGGGCTCGTGTGGTAAATTAGGCAGTGAGAAATTATACCTAATTATGCTTATGCTAAGTATAATAAAACTTTATCTTTCATAAAATTGTGGTCTTTCATGTTGGTGGGATTTTTTCAAGATTTGTGAATTTAGCCAATTACGACTAAGGTTACTTCGGAAACCCAACACTTTCCGTAAGATTATCAGAAGCACCAAGGCATTGTTGGCCGATGGATCAAATAATCAATTTTCAAACCCGTACGTGCCAGGGCCGCGAGATTGTTCGAAAGAGATACCGTGACCCCGGCACATGGGCAACTGAAGAAACACGGGTGGGTTTTAGTCAGTAAAAGTCTGACATGCCCTCAGTCATTTGATGATTTCCCATCCAAAAAAAAACCCGTACGAAAAGTACGCGCTTGACATGTATTATAGTAGCGAACCCACCTGTATCACCAACTTCGGAATAACAAAAAAACAAAAAAGAAATACACTCAAAATCCTTCTATCCTATACATATAAACGAAACAATCAATTTTCAATTCAACAAGTTTACTACTCAAAACTAAAAACAAACTTTTGTAACTTAGCAGCCTTTTAGTTTACGCTCGGCACTTGGGAGAGTAAGCCTATTTCTTACTCTAATTTCATTCAAGTCTCCGCCAGTTTACACGTCTACCTTGAAGCGGCACACTTTAACTTCTGCCTAAATAAATAAACGGTAGTACCAACATTGTAAGGAATGTGGGTAGTTAGATACTCTTCCATACTGAGGTGCGGGGTTATGTACGCGCGCTTCCGATAGTAATTTTGTGCTATTAAAATTATGGCGGTGTTTTAGTGCATGCGGTAATCATGTTTCTAACAAGACGATGTGGGGGAATTTATTATTGTATAGTAGGTTGGTTTACGGCGTAGTGCAGGGTGGAAAAAACTAGCTTGCCGCCTGAGATGTCAGCACAAATTGAAGGGGTGCGCGAAGATCGATGCCTGCCAGGGTTGTGGATTTGTTCTAAATAGTTATCGAGGTTCTGGCACAGGCAACTGAGGGAGCACTGGTGGTTTTTAATCAGTTAAAGGCTGACACGCCCTCCCGCTCCGCCCAGAGCGGGAGCGGTCACTTGATGATGTCCCAGTCATAAAAAAAAAGTTGGAATAAAACACATTTTTACTTAAGATTTACTTACATCGTCGTATTTACCAAAGGAAGATTTTAGTATTCATACCAGTCTCACAATTGGTTGGTTTTTCTCTCCTAAAAATATCCCCACAACTACTATATTTTTACAAACGGTGCGTTTCACATTTCTCAGAATTAAACTAAAATATAAGCAAAAGTCGCAGTTCTTTCGTTATGAACTATAAACAAAATAGAGACGAGAGAGTTTCAGATAGTTGCCGACGTTTCTCAGGAACAGGGCTGCCACTACACAGTTGTCAGTTACTGTGAGCTCCTCGCTAACAAAGACTGGCGGTACTGTATCAAAATATTTATTTTCGTCCCGACTTGAATTCTGTGGCTTCGAAACCAACTGACAAAGTTGAATTAATTTTTGTTTGTTTTAGTTTTTCGCTGTTAAGAAATACTTTTACTGGCAAAATGAAAATTACTAACAAGGTGACGGCAAGCGTGTGGGGGTCCTTAAAATGAACGGAGGTTCTGCGTGTAGTTAGTACTTAGTGAGTGTATTCATATACTCAAATCCTAGAGCGCACTACTTCGTCATTGCCGAGAAAAAAGATTCCGAAGTTTGAAGAAAAAAAACTTTTTTAAAATTAAAATTTAATAACTCGTTATAAACAATTCCTTTCAATCATTCATCATTAGCAATACACAAATCTGGATGATATTTATCATAAAAACAAGAAAAACACAAATTTTGTCGACAACTTGCACAACAAATAACAACTTTTTTTTTACCCTTACTGTGTACTAACTACACGCGGAACTTCCGTTCGATTTAAGAACCCACACTCTTGCCGTCTTCTTGTTAGCTTGAATACTCATCACAATCCACGCAAAATGTTTCCACTTCTGGAACATAGGTGTCCCCATGTGAGAGAGAATGGGTCATAAAACACGACACGCACCCAGTTCTGGTTAGCGATTACATTTTGTAAAAGATTTAATCTATCCATAATCAGCCTTGTAATGTTCTCACTGCTGGGTTACAGGCCGCTTCTCTTCGGAAGGGTGTGGCCGAAACGCGGGTCTAGTGCGAGTTGGTAGATGTCATATGTTTTCAAATTTTTGGTTCTTTGACATGTCGGTGTCCAGATGATTATTTTCCTTTACCGTTTTGAGAGCAGTGGTGATGAAATTAAATACCTACACAAAGTGAAGCGCCTAAATGGATTTAAATTCACGTCCTCTAACTTTTCCAGTATCACTGGGCCACCACTAAATACTCGTTCAAATATAATTTTCCGTTCGGCTAAGACTTGTTTGTTTGTAACACAATGTAATACAATCCAAATTGTATTATTATTTCCATGGGCAGCACGTTTATCGTGAATAATTCAGAAGTTTATAATTAGCCATTGTTTACGCCAAACATAACTTAGGTCCTCGCAGTCGATTTGTTAGGCTTGTGTCAACATTTGAGGAGCTTGCGGGTTGCTTTTAAGAGTTTCAGCCGCTCGGCTCTCGCTAACGTAAACGTTGTTCTTGAACGGAGCGACGTTTGTTATTCAGCTGAATTGAGTCCTGTGCCGCAATGAGTTGATATCTACCGCGTTACTCACTTTGTAAATTGAAATGTACGTCTAATGAAAGCAGGAAGCTAAATAGAGTGGTTGTTTTCGCAGCTGTTTGAGCCGGGTACTAATAATATACAGGTTATTTATTAAAAGAGGGAATTTTGTAATTTATAGAATTGTGTTGAATAATGCTGATCATAGATTGCGTAAACAGTGGTGGTACAGTGGCCCCGACTTAAGAGTTGTCGGTCGTGAATTCGAACGCAGGCAAGTGCTTTACTTAGTGTAAAAAAACTTTTTACAAAAAAATATCAACCGACTTTCTTCATAAAAAAAACACTACAAAGTCAAAAATAACTTTAATTTCGAAAGTCAGTGTCTTAGGATCTGTATTTAAGGTTTTTTGCCATCGACTTCCGAAATTAAAGTTATTTTTGACTTTGTAGTGTTTTTTTTTTTTAAGAAAGTCGGTTGATATTTTTTTTTTGTAAAAAGTTTTTATTTTTAACTTTTTTGTTATGATAGATACCCCGCACTAATCTAATCGCGTTATTCGTTCATGTGTCGCGCAAATACTTAATGCAAATTTAAGACTTATATGGTTTTCACATGGACCCCATTGTTCGAATGGAACCAAATTAAAATGGGTCCATTCGGAAAGCACCAGCTTTCAAATAAAAAAAGAATCATCAAAATCAGTTCACCCAGTTAAAAGTTATGAGGTAACAAACATAAAAAAAGATACAGTCAAATTAATAACCTCCTCCTTTTTTTGAAGCCGGTTTATAATGTCTTCACCACTGCTCTTAAATCGGTGAAGGTGAACATAGTAACGAAGCTGGCATATCCAAGAACAAAAAATCAAAGACATGTGATACTTCTATCTGGCACTAGGCCCGCGTGGTAGATTACACCCCACTCCTTTTAGAAGACTGGCGGTCTGACTAATAAGGCTGATTTATGGATACATTGCATCTTTAACAGATTGTGATCAGTGAATGTAAAAAACAGAGACCAAACCTATGCCAATTTATTTAGGGTCGGCGCAACATGTATTTTTTCATCCCACCATCTCGGAAAGAGTATTTTTAATCTTCAATATCTGAGTGGAAAAGACGTTTTTATTCTCTAGAGGATAAAGTAAATTGAACTTAGAACATCGTGTGCACTAAGTTTGTGAATTAAAAACATCATTAAATCTATTTACTTCTATCTCCATGGTGCCGAATTTATCATTCAACCCTTTTCTAATTTGTAAAACTTAGACTCGGAACCTTCTTGATAGACTTTTTTTTTAATTTGCTTTGCGCGCGCCATTTTACTTTTCACGTCACCAACATTACAGTACCTAACAAAAATATTACACTCGACTTTTGGTAACTGTAGCAACTTTACTTTCAATTTTTCTTAATTATATCTAAGTATCATTTGAAATAATTTAAAGATTATTCTGTAATACTTACCTATCATAATGTAGTACATAATAAATGTTAATACCTAAACTGAAATAAAAGTATCTTGTGATTGAAATGCTTTTTTTTGCATATTTAGTCATTTCCTCGCTGAGGTGAGATGAAAAGTTACGTGTTGCACTCGAGTGCAAAGATTTTTCACCTCGTGCTCTTTTGATTCCCTCGCTAACGCTTAGGATTCAAATTTTGAATCACTCGCTGCGCTCGTGATTCAATTTTAGAATCCTTCGCTTGCTCGGTCATCAAAATTGAACACGCGGTTAAAAAGCAACTTTGCACTCTTGTATAACAAATAACTATTCTTCCACACTTCCCTATTATTCGTCATCTCGGTAGTTACCCCCTTTTTCACCATATTATCTTTTACGCAGTCCATCCTTTGATCTTTCCCTATTCTTATAGCTATCAACATGTATACTCATAACTTTCCTTACACCATTATCCTCATTTCTCCGTATCACATATCCATACCATGCCAACCGATTTCCACCCAACTTTTTAGTTACTGGTGCCACTTTCAGACTTCTTCTTATGTACTTATTTCTTTTTCTATCCGTTCGTGTAATACCACACATCCCTGTTAATATTCTCATCACACCTGTATGCAATTAGCTTTTTATCCATACCATATTGACCTAAAAATTTAAGTGATTGTTATTATTTAAGCCAGGTCTCAACGTCGAACGCGTAAGCTTGCCCCGGTGACGTAGAATAAACCTGCTAATCCAATATATTAAGACCTAAGTAAGTAAACTTTCATAGAATACAGGTATGGTAGGAGGAAAGGGGAGTTTATTAGAATCTGAATTCAGTTTATTTTAAAACTTATGACAACAATGAAATGCTGTTCATTGGTACGTGCAACATTTGAGGACGGCGGGACCGGTTTGGCTAATTTTTGTTTTAAAATTGTCGTAATAATCCGAATCAGGTTTTATGGAAAGAAAGTTTGGAGAGTGTCCCAGGAAAGCAAAGGGAGAAACTGAACATCCTTTTTACTCGACTGCGTGATGCAAATGAGGCTAATGTTTTTATCAGCCTATGTGTGTATGTATGTTCCTTTGTGGTACTCTAGAGACTAAACGCTTGGGCCTATTTTGATGATTTTTCCCTCAACCGATTGGTCATATTTTTTCGAGTGTGACATATAAGATATGACAGTAGTCAAAGGCAATATTCAGGACTGTTGATGGTATTCAAAAAATAAGAAATAAAAAACATTGTTATATAAACCATTATTTATTTATTAAATATAAAATTGCCATATCAGATTGGTAGGACCACATAAAATGTTGACTGACATCTACAAACAGTTCGATCGACGTATTTCACACATGAACCTCACAGTTTCAATGTTAAACTCTATATAATAGAATCAACACAAAATGGAAACATTTACAATTGCTATCGTTATAAAATGGCACTACTGAGTTGCTCTATGCGTACAGCACAAGAATATAATTTAATATAATGTATAGATCAATCAGCACATGATTCTAGTCCCTAAAAGAGGGGATGAGAGTGAGATGAGAAAGACTAAACCTTAAAATTTTTCGACATCATTTTGATTTATGTTTTTTTTTTATTTACTGGCCATTTGTCTTTTATGCGGGGATTAGAATAAAGTGCTGAATTCATGGTTAACAAATTGCGCGTCGCTGTCTCATACACCCTGTATTTATTAAAATATGGTACATAAAGGTCTTATTTGTAGAATTAATTGGCGAGAGTATGATTCTTTCAAATTCTTCAATAAATTGTTTTAGAACTTAAATTCACTTTGTAACTCAATACAAAATAAACTTCTCTAAGATGATTTTATCTTAAAACATTTTGCCACCTGCAAACCGCGCCACACAGAAAACCTGAAGAGGTGCGCTACTGAAGTGTGACTGTGATTTATTATACGACCATTTTGTATATATTTTATTTTACATTTCATGCGGGTAGCTTGTCAATGTTATAAAACGATCCACCTTTCCACAAAGCAGGTTTATTTTTCTTTTATATTTTGGGGGCCATCTTACGCCGTACGCTAGAGCACTTCAACTATATTATCACGGTCTATGCAATATTTACAATTTCTCTAAATACCCTCACATAAATAAATTGACAACGAAAGCTCCTTATTCTATTTTAATGTCTGTATCTATCATACAAGTCTGGTTTATACAACTATCAGTATTTACAGTCACACAACCGATTTTATTAAATCAAGTAGGAGTTCCTTTAATCACATTTGTAACCAACTCGCCAACAACTCTACCAACAAAGTGTCCAACATGATGCACAATGTGTATAATGTGTAATTTTAGTATTAGATAGATTAGGTGTCTTACTTTATTGTATTATAGACTAGCTTCTGCCCGTGACTTCGTCCGCGTTAAATTTCGTGTTCCCCGACCCTTCCCGTTGCGTCGAATCGCCTACCCGTGCGATTTTCCCCGTTTTTGCAATATTTTTTTATTACTGCTCCGCTCCTCTTAATTGTAGCGTGATGTTATATAGCTTATAGCCTTTCTCGATAAATAGGCTACCCAACACAAAATAATTTTTCAATTCGGACCGGTAGTTTCTGAGATTAGCGCGTTCAATCAAACAAACAAACAAACTCTTCAGCTTTATAATATTATAAGTATAGATTTAATAGCCAAGTCGTCATGTCGAAAGCGATAAGATAGACAAATATTTTTCTTAGGCGCGCTTTGTTGAAGCTAGTTCGGAGATTTGCTCAATGAAATGCTAAAATCTAAATATGCGTATAATACATGTTGGTCAGTTTGTTGGGAGAGTTGTTGGCGTATATGTTACGAGTGAGGACGCAGCTTAAGCCTCTTAGAGCGAATTTCACCAATGAAAGTGAACGTGATCGGCACAACCGCGTTAAGAGCTGTCAGTGTCAAATATTTCCACAACAATATTGATACTTTCTAGCTCTTCTCGCGTTGTGTAGTAAGTGAAATATGCTCTTTGTCGTCTTTTAATCTTATTAATTCATTTCCTCATACGAGAAACAGAGCACAAGATAAAATCATGTTTAAAAAAATGTAGGATAAAATATAAAATTAAGTCTTCAGTTTAACAATTAGGAAGAACACAATAAAAACGTTTCTCGTATATTCTGGGACAAAAATAAAAGCACGGAACACTAAGTTTCCAGCTGTTCCGCTACTTAATTTAATTATGAGGAACCTTGAAATACAATTTAAAACTTTGTGCTTCGCACTTCCCAAGTTCCCGATTTTTGAGCAAATTAGTAACAGAAAATGTAGGCCGTAATTTATTGAGAGCGCTACGTGGCTCAATTTATTATTCAATATAACAGCAATGTACAAGATATATCGGGCGCTCCCCTTTGTAGGGCACGTTAGCTAAATATATTAAAACTATAAGAACTATTTACACGTGAAATATTGTCACGGCGTTTAACAATATAATCAAATCAATCAGTTTGATTTTGGCAAAGTAACGTTAAATAACATTCATTTGTAAAATTGACTAAAAGTCTAAAATATAAAACTCAAAATGAAAAAGCATTTATATTTTTAGTTTCGTAAAAAAATCTACACAAAAAGGCTATGTTTACACTTACGTTAAATACAATTCATTGGCAAAATGACAGTTCGAAATTCAAATCCGTGAAGCACATTGTAGTCATCACTTTACACACAACTTTCTGGTCCGGGCAGGTTTTCTGCCAGCACGTGTTCCCTTCTCCGCACATTGCCCTTCCCTTTGTTTCTATGTAAGGTTGATGTAGCTAGGCTCCCTGAACTTAGGGTTGGCCCACTGAGGGTCTGACTACCAAAAGGGGAGCTTAGGTTCCCATTGGGGCACACGAAGTTAGGGCTGCCCAATGTGGGACTGTTTGTAACTACGTAGCTAGGCCTAAAATTTGTTCCTATCACTGGTTGTAGGTTCTGGTTGAGAACATCTTCTTGTCTACTGGACACTAGGTCGCTGTTTGGAGTTAGCTGTTGGAGGAAAAGGGCCATTAGGATCCTGCACAGAACTTAATGCTATACCCATAGCATTAAGTTCTGTGCACAATATAGTACACGATAGAAATGTTGCGTGATGACATAGATGCTGCGTTTGCATTTATCGAGAAACTACTACATAAACCGAGGGTAGAAAGTATGTTTCAAAGGATATTTTTTTCGAGATTTTTGTTTTCTAAGTATTGCACCGTATGGAAATATGCTAAAGAAAAAATAGTTCATATTTACACAAAGTGCAATATTTTGATGTCTTTATTCGTTTCAAATGACTCACCTGTTGTGGTCGCCCAGTCGAGTCCAGCAGTGCTAAGTCTTCTGCTGAGAAGACCGCACCAGCTTTACTCCAATCTCCTAAAAACGTAATACTTTCAGTCAAAATGTCACTTTGTTAGTTTACATTCTTCAAGGCATCATTGTCAAACTTACCTCTCACTTCTTTTATACTTGGCCATTCATCAGTTTCGTCTACTATAGGTGCTGACGGTTGATTGTCAGAATCTGGAAAATTTTCATTCGTAAGTTTCTGTACTGTTTAATGTCGACTAGAATAGTTATCGGTCTGAATTTCACTGGCACTCAAGAGACTTCAAAATGACGTATTTAGGGCATTCATAGTATCTATTGGATTGTGTCATATTGAGCTTTGAAATTGGTTTATGATTTTGTAATGTTAATCACGATTTGGCCATTAGGTAGAAAGGAAAAGAGGCAACTAAAAATATAGTGAACTATACTAAAAGTAACTGGTACAGCGATGCAACAAGGTCATCCAAATGTTGAAGATTATGTTTAGACTTCAGTAGAAGATAAGGTTTGGAGTTGCCTACGATATGGCCATGTTAATCCTATTTCCTCCTATTTCGAACAATTTCGCGACCCTGACAGGCATCGGTCCCAGCGGACCCTGACATCTCTTTGAGGCGCGCGTGGAATACAACGCGCTGTCGACCCAGGCCTGGTCCTTACCAGGCGGGTTAACCTTGACGTTCAGTTACTATTCTGCATAGTAACTAAAATATTTCAGAAGTTTGTTTTCCGAAAATGTTAAAGAAGAAGTTACCTGGTGCATTAAGTATATCAGGCTGTGGATCAGGGGTCTTGAGATCCGGTGAAGGTTTAATGGTATATGCTACAACGTATCTTCTTCCACCATCACTAAGTTCTAGCATATCTCCCGGGGGATGTTTGTGTGGTGGGCTGGCTCGACGTCTGCGGGCACAGAGGGCTGCTAGAGCTACTCCACCGGCGGCTAAGGTTGCCCCAAGAGCTGCTGCGACTGCTACGCCAACGCTCACTCCACTCATTGCTCCTTTGCCATCTGCTTGATCATAAGTTAATACGTTTATTTTTAAAATTGTATCCATTCTGTCTGTTTGTGTGCTTAGTAAGTAATTAACATGGTAATTTCCTAATCACTCGCAATTTCAATGTTGGCGTCTAATTTGGCATTTCAAAATAATCATAATCTTACAATTATTTTACGCAAAACATTCGTCCATAATCTCTTATTCTGTATTTCATCCAAAAGAATAAAAATAATACAAAGTATTCTGAAGCAAATAAATTCAGCAAATAAAGCCCTCAAATCATATTTGTTCAATAATGAGATCAATCAAAACGAAACGTCAATTTGAATGAAAATGGAAAAATTGTTGAGAGCGAAAGTCAATAATCCTGACCTCTGGGAGCCGATGTTAACGGAAACATTATAAACAGTGTATATAGACTCACGACTAAAATCACAGAATACTGGCTTCAATTTCAATGTTTTTTTAAGTTCTGTTCCCGAAAAGGGAAACTCACTAAGAACACCCTTTTATATTTGTAATAGATGATTATTTAAATGGGATGAATATGGACCTGAATGAACAATTTTTTTCGTTAATTTAGGAGTACTTAATGAAATTAAAAATAAAACAAATATAGACCGTACTTAAACGGAAATTAAAACTCGTGAAATATCAGATAACGCTATAATAAACATAATTTCAAATTCTTACAAGCTGATGGAATATATTGATATTGAAATATCATTTAAATGTTATGCTAACAAAGCCAAAGGTAATGAATAAAGGCCTTGAACAACTGTTATTTTAAACCGATTCCAAATAACCGGTGTTATTTTGTAAGAAGTATTGTTAGGTACCTCTATTACAAATTTTGAATTAATTATAGAGTAGGTAACTAGGTACCAACAACTTCACTTAGTTACTAACTTTTGCTTTTAAAGATTGGATCTCTGTAATTTCATGTTTTCAGTTGTTTTAAGATGTTTATCGAACGAATTAGAACCATTTTTCTGCTACTAGAACTTTGTACATAATTTCGAAATTAATTTAAATCTGTAGATAACCAAAATGTTTGTGTGTATACATACCATTTGATTTTAGAGAAACAATTGCGTTTATACATTTAAAGCTCAAAATTTCAATTTGAATCGTGAACAAACTTAGCTCAGAAACATTTCAATTTAACGATAAACGCAGTTATATAAATTGTACGTACAACAGTAAGACCTCGGCTTGGGGTTTCTATCTCATTAAGCAGGAATAAACGAAGTACGAATACACCAATAATGTTATTCCACACAAAGCTTAACCATTGGACAATGTAATCCATCTCTCGATACAACGAACAATATTTTTGATGACATTTTGCAATTATTTATAGTTTGTTTTTAAAACACGTTTCATACAGACTGATGAATTTTCCGTGAAGGTTAGACATCAGTTTTATTATGAATGGCTCGTATGGTCCCAAAGGACCATAAGAATAATTAAATATCATTATTATGTAGAGCATAATAATAATAATTTTTTATTATTATTTGGGGCATAAGAATTAATTAACCAATAATGTTTTCACTGCTGGGACACAGGCCTCTCGGTGAGAGGAAAGTGGTCCAAAATCCATCACCACGACTCAGTGCCTGTTGGTGGATGGCACATGTCTTCGAAGTTTTGGTTATAAGACATGTCGGTTTCCTCAAGATGTTTTCTTTCACCGTTTTGAAAGCAGTGGTGGTGAAATTATGTACACATACAAGTAATAGATCCTACGTCTTACAACTCTTAAGTCACGGCCATTATCACTGGGCCACCACTGCTCTCCATGGTCCCACTGCTGGGCAAAAACCTGTCCACTGTACTTCCACCTCTGACTGTCCAGACTTGCTAAGGATCAATCTTTGTTAAAGAAGTCCAGCTCATCCCGCCTACACAGTCTGGGCCTACCGCGATATCGTTTATCGTTTATCTGGAATGTAAGTTGGCTTATTGATAGTTTGGTGTGCGCCAGATTCGACCAGAAAAAAATTAAAACTACAAACAACGTTTACCGTATGTTTTCACCATATATAGATACAGTTTACTAAAAGTTCAAATCTATATATTAATACGTGAAGCGAAAACTTTGGATCCCTTTTTACGAAAATTGGGCGGACGGAGGAGTATGAAATTTCGCACACTTATAGTTTAGACAGAGAAGAAGTGACGAATGCTAATATTTTTTTAAATTATGCGTTAAAATACATTATTTTCAATAAATAACACGTTACACACACTACTGTTCATTACCGTGTATCTAATACACACATGAATAGATATTCTTTTGTTTATGGTCCAAATCTGTCTTTATTATTTTATGCAGTGTTACCAACATCCAGAAATATTTACCCCTAAAGCTTAAGTTAAAAACCCCTAAAATTGCCACAATTACTAAAAAATCCACTAAAAAGTTATAATGAAAATAACCAACGAATGTTCAGTAATCATAGACCGGCACACAGTAGTAATATTTGTCTATATTTATTACGCGACATTTGTTAATCATTCACTCTGCATTCTTAGTATCGAGGAACCGTATTAGAAGTTGCTAATACTTTTATTGTAATCAAAAACACAATGAGAAATGTAAGATGGCAAAAAATCCCTACGAAGACCCCTAAAAATGGAACGCCCCTAAAAAATCTCAATCCTCTTATTTACCCCATAAATTTGGGAAAACCCCTAAGTTGGTAAGCCTGATTTTGTGTCTATAGTCTTAGTGAATGTCAAGTATAACCATAGGTAATAAATTAATTTTATAGATATATAACCTACTAGCTTTTGCCAGCGGCTTCGCCCGCGTGGAGGTCGGAAATTATCCCGCGGGAACATACTACCGGGATAAAAAGTAGCCTATGTCCTTTCTCAGGCTCTAAACTATCTGTGTACCAAATTTCATTTAAATCGGTTCAGTAGTTTTAGCAGGAAAGCGAGACAGACAGACAGACAGACAGACAGACAGACAGACCGACAGACAGACAGAGTTACTTTTGCATTTATAATATTAAGTATGGAAGTATGGATTTCATTTTTAAATCTATGATCATATCGAGAATATTTGTCTTTATTATTTGTATTAGCGACAATAGGAATTTAGTTTAGATTTTTGTGAAATATTTTTTTGTGGTTTTATGGGGAGTGTCAAGTATGGCATTAGTAAGTTTCCCATACAAAACTTAGTGTCGCGTGCAAACTGTAGAGGTTGTATGCCTCACGATTATACAGGCTGGTCATAGATTGTACAGGCTGGTTATAATTATGACATTTGGAACCGTCATAATTAATTAAAAATAATAGGGAAAATTCTATAAAAACAGAACAAATTTCTGTGATAATTCATTTCATATTGTTCCATATCCAGCAGTTAAGTATTAAGAAAATAAAAAAGAGAGTCCTGAAGAAGTATTCTTTACTCATTACACCTACGTCCTGGTCCTGGCCATCACCATCCCGCCAGCGAACCCTCTCCACAGTAGTACAGCGTCAACAATTTATCTATAGTGTTACTGAATGTCAAATATATCCATATTATTTTTTTTATATTTATTATTATCTATATTTTTTCATTTAAAAATGTATTTCTATTCAAATGAAGTACGGTCGAATTTCGACCAATGGGCGATCACTAGTTCACATAATTACATCTTAACCCAAGCAAATATTTCAGATACAAAAGATTTTTGGTTTTTAATTTAGTCGCCGTTAACTCATTTCTTGTTATATTTTGAACCTTTAGAGCAACAAGAATTACTAGTTCCGCATGAGCACATCAAAATAATTCAAGGTTAAGTTTACCGCCCTCACAAGAGGGTGCGAACTTTTTCCCGTTCCAACAGGAAAATATGTTCAAAATTACATCATTATTTGGAATACATAAGTACACACTAAAAGGAAACGTACCTAACACAACAAAACAGAAAAAAAATCGCTTTATGTCAGCCATAAGAATATTAAAAAAAAAAAAGAATTTTGAATGATTATAATCGGACAGCAAATTAACTAATTTGTGCTATGGTAGACCGCATCGTGAAAATTTAATTGAAAATGTTTTTAGCTTTCCAATATGGCTGCCGGTAAATCCTAGTATTGAACTTCATAAACCCTAACATTTATTTATAATATAAGGGTTACATAAAATATCTGAATATGATTATGATATTAGCTGGCCAATGTTTACAGACATGAGGTACCTATCGATTTCTAGATATAAAAACAAAAATAAATGATTTTGCCCACTTCGTCATTGCAAAGCCAACCTAGCCATTTCTTTACTATGTTGTGGTCAGATTTCAGTCTAACCGGATGCAGCTGAACACCAGTATTTTACACGGAGTCATTGCCTATCTAACCTCCACAACCCAGTTACTTAGTATTGACTGGTTGTCAGTATTTCGGGCTTTTTACGACCCGTAACGACTGCCAAAGATCCAAGAATGCGAACCGGTACTAACGACTTAATATGATTTCTGAAGCACGGTGGGGTCTCAGTCAGGAGTGATTTAAATAACCTCAGACCATCATCTGAGTTACAGCAACTAATCTAAACGAATGTTATAATGAGAATATTTTTGATTTTTTGCATGTTTCATGTTAGTTTCCTACGCTTTCACGCTGAAACAGTTGAACGGATTTGCATGCAATTTGGCACATGGGTAAACCTGGATTAGGAAATAGGATACTTTTTATCCCGATTTTTCTTCAGGGTCGAGACTTATGTGGGTAAAACCGTGGGGCGCAGTTAGGTCAATATACTAATAAACATTTCATGGTACTGTACCTGTTCTCCTAGCAGCATCATTGAAGGCAATGTTTTCCAGCAGGGTTTTCTCCGACTCCCCCTTGAGGTTTCTCGCGTAAATAAGCAGGTTGAAGGTGGCTCCTGCGGCTTCACCGGCTGATGTCAGCTGGGACAGATCCAACTTGAAGACAGCGAGGCCATCTGTAAATTAAGCTTTGTTTTTTAATTGATCTTCTGTTTGTGTGTCAGTTAATGATGAAAGTAGATCCAAAGACGTATTTTTTACTGAACCCATGAAGTCTTTGTGGAAAGTTTTTGAGATATTTTAATTTTTTGTGAGAATAATCAGTCTATAACGTTTTCACTGTTGTTGCACAGGGCACTTCTCTGTGATAGAGATCAATCAAATCAGCCTATCGCAGTCCACTGCTGGACATAGGCCTCTCCCATGCTGCGCCACAACACCCTATCCTCCGCCTTCCGCATCCAGTCTGTCCCAGCCACCTTTTTGAGGTCGTCGGTCCATCTACCTTGGGGGCGTCCCACACTACGCTTGCCGATACACGGTCTCCACTCCAGGACTCGTCTGCTCCATCGGCCATCGGTCCTTCGACAAACATGGCCCACCCACTGCCACTTCAGCCTGCTTACCCTGCAAGCTATGTCGGTAACTCCGGTTCTTTTCCGGATAACTTCATTTCTGATCTTATCCATCAAAGAAACTCCGAGCATAGCCCGCTCCATAGCACGCTGAGCGACCTTAAATTTGTGGACCAGCCCAACCGTCAGTGTCCACGTTTCGGCAGCGTATGTCATGACGGGCAGGACGCACTGGATGAAGACCTTGGTCTTCAAACATTGCGGTATTGGCGACGAGAAGACTTGACGAAGTTTTCCAAACGCTGCCCAACCCAACTGGATCCTCCTGTCGGCTTCTTTCTCGAAGTTGTGTCTACCAAGCTGTATGACTTGCCCAAGGTAGACATACTCATTCACAACCTCGAGAAGCGACCCTTCGATGCGGATTGGACTCGGCAAGACATGCGAATTGTACATGACTTTCGTCTTGTCCAAGTTCATGCCGAGACCTACCCGCCGTGAGGCTCCATTTAGGCTATGCAGCATCTGGTCTAACTGTTCCAGCGTCTCTGCCATTATGACAATGTCGTCGGCAAAACGAAGCGAACAGAACAGCGAACAGAACAGCGAACAGTTTCGGGGATATCACATCCCACTGTCTCACCCCCCTGAGCAGTTGGATTGGGCTGGTTTTCGTATCCTGGATCTGGACAGTCATCGTTGCAGCGTCATACAAGCACCTCATCACCTCGATGTATCTCCAGTCAATTCGACATCGTTGCAGAGAGGCCAGAACTGCCCAAATTTCGATGGAGTCGAAGGCTTTCTCGTAATCCACAAATGCCATACACAGCGGCTGATTGTACTCCTCGGTCTTCTGTACAATTTGCCGAACAGTATGGATGTGGTCTACGGATGGGGTCTGTGATAGAGAATGGGCCATAATCTACCATGCGAGGCTAGTGCAGGTTAGTGGATTTCACGTCTTATTTTTTGTGGTACTAGAACATGCTGGTTTCTTCACGATATTTTTCTGCACCGACTTAGAACAGCTTCTTAAGTGACTTAAACTAAGAACTGCTCTTTTGCCTCTTCCAGCAGTTTTCCTCAATCTATCTTCTAACTTTAACTTTGAATTACCACAAAAATGTTGAACATAAAAAAATATCGGAATAGGTTGATGAATAATGAGAAAATTTTGAATGTACGTTCCTTCAGTTATAAATAATATAAAAGCTCCACAAACCAGTCTCATTGACGCTGCCATTGAAACGCGTCCTGCCTGTGACGGGGTCCAGTGCTTCCAGCATGAAGTACTGCGGCAATCCTCCATCGTAGCCAGCCACGCAGCGAACGCGCAGCCAGGAGCTGCCCTCTACGCTAGTGTTGCCAGCCTGGAGCGAGCAGTTGCGAGGCGCTGTGGGACGAGCTGGATGGAAAACATGTACATATTCATAATTTAAACCGAAAGACGTCCACTACTGGGCATGGGCCACCCCCAAAACTGGGGAGGTATGCCATTATTGCCACGCTTGGTAGGCAGGTTGACAATCGCAGTATGGTGGTAAATGCTGCTGCCCATTCTAGTAAGTCCCTTAGTCACCTCTTTTTTTTTGAATGGGAAATCATCAAATGACTTCTCCCGCTCTGGGCGGAGCGGGAGGGCGTGTCACACTTTTACTGACTAAAACCCACCCGTGTTCCTTCAGTTGCCCATGTGCCAGGGTCACGGTATCTCTTTCCAACAAACCCGCGACCCTGGCAGGCATCGGTCCTAGCAGTCCCCTCCAGTGTTGCTGACATCTCGTTGAGGCGCGCGTGGAACACTACGCGCCATCGACCCGAGCCTGGTCCTTACGGGCGGCGAGCTACCCATTGCTCGCCGCCCGCAAGCTCGCGCCTACGGTGGCCGGGAGTCCGCTATTGACTCCCGACGCCCGGGGCGTCTCCTCCTGCGGCGGCTAGGGACGTGAGGGCGCAGAGACTACCACTCCCTCACGCGCCCCACTTCCTCATTCGCGAGCATTGCTGCTTCGCAGAAGAAGGTGACGGCTTCCCATGCCCTCTCTCTCCGTACCATGGCTCGCACCAGGGCAGGACGCGAGAGGTCGCCGCCGCCGATCGCCTCCACGAGGACACGGCGGTGCTCCGCCCAGGCAGGGCACATCTCCACCGTATGCTCCGCCGTGTCCTCCAGACGATCCTCGCAATGGAAACACCCGGGTGTTTCCTCCCGCTTTATCCTGAACAGGAACCTACCAAACCACCCATGCCCGGTGAGAACCTGCGTCAGGCGGAAGGCGTGGCGCCTCTCTATCCACTCCTCAAACGGCGGTAAGTCCCCTCGACTTACCGCCGCAATTGTGGCGTGCCCACTTAGTCGCCTCTTACGACACCCATGGGAAGAAATGGGATGGTGCTATTCTTTACGTCCGGCGCTACACGGATCATGTATATATTAAGATGATGAAATGTAAATTTTAAATTGGTACCTACAAAAGAGGGGTTAACATTATCGTACAGGATTAGTTACATGAGAAGAACTAGTCGCCTCGCAATGATTATGAACAGCAGCGGGTTTATATATAAACTTTACTTAAAGTTAAGACAAGAAACGGAAAAAATATATGGTTAAGGCGACTTTAATCATTATTGAACTGCAGGGTTTATAAATATACCCCAAGATAAAAAAGTAGAATGTAAACTCATTAACAAAATCTAAGAAATCGCCACCAGCACCCTGGTTATATTATTAGCAAAAATACCTCGTAATGTAGCCGGTGGAATCGGCACGAATCTAGGTTACTGCAGCCACGGTTTCAAGTGTTTCAACAATTTCAGTTTCACATTGAATTTCGTAACTAGACATTAACTGAATTCAACATAGTTATCTTCCTGCGGGCATTGTAATGATCGTTGTAGTAATATCTTTATGCTAACTTAGTCTAACTGCGAATGGCACTTCAGTTAACAATCTTAGAACAGAAATTAGGAGTAGGTATCTAGTTTACTATCTGGTTTCATGATGAAAGGGCCTTCGTTTGCCCTTTCACCCTTTGTGTAATATGAACCACTAACTTTTAATTTAGTTTGACTGCTGGCAAAAGATAATGGTCGCTGTTAATTTTGAAATGTACAACCTAAGCGGTCAGTATTTAAATATGACCTATAAAACAATTTTAATGAGTTGTTTCAGACCCCTCGATCTAGACAGACAAAATTAGTTTAATGAATTTACGGTATTGTTTTGTGGAAATAATTATCTTTTTCAATATACGAACTGAAACAAAATAACAAAAACATTCGAGAATCGGAAAGTTTTGAGACAACATTGTACACATATTTTAAGAATGTGGCTGAAAATGTTAGACATGAGCGAACTTAAACAATTTTCAAAGCCATTTGAACTTTTTCAAGATTATTTACTTCGAAGCTAACTTGTAATAGAAATCAAAGTTTACGCCCCTTACTCGACATTATTATTGTATGTCAAGTGAGCGAGCGGAGCAAGGAATGTACGTTGTTCGTATAACAGGCGGGGTGCGTGTATGGAAATGAAAATTAAGTGCAGAGAGCGCTAAACTCACTAATTTCGCCTTGACTTATGGCAGGCGGGTGACAATTTAACGCGTGTTTGTTATAACAAACTGCGGGGATATTAAACTGTGCGGGTTTCGGGCTATTTCGCTGCACCCCACACCAGCTAAGTCATATTTCCTGTTGCAGTTGTGCGCATCAAAATTTTTAGAGCATGTTGCAACCGTTCTATGAAATAACGAGATTTGAGAATAAAAAGATAATGCACGACGTGGTTCGTTCGTGTAGCGCAGTTTCATATATTTTAACAAAGTTTCAATTTAGCCGTTGGTATTTTTCTTCTCTAATTGAAACGTGCTGTTAGATTAATTTGGTTTCCCGTTGTGTAATGTACTCGGGCGGTTGAGAAATAAAGGTTCATTATTACTCGTCTTTGAAAAGTAGTACGGTTGTCCTTGTATTTAATATTATAAATGAAAATGTTTGGATATTTTTCACTCAATCACGCAAAAAAATCGAACGGATTTGGATGGAATTTTGCACTTTCCAGATAGTTAATAACCCGGATTCATAGACACATAGGATGCTTTTATCCGGGTAGTACATTCCCGTCGGATAATCTCTGAAATCCACGCGGGCGAAGTCGCTGGAACAAGTGAGTTCGCTTATAAACGGTTAAAACGTTACTATTAAATTACTTGAAATTAATAAGTTAATTGAGTACATAAATTGTATTTCTCATTTCAGTGCCAATGGTAGGTCAATTTCCCTGAAATTGTACGTCATCAGCGAGGAGTTATGAGATTTGGCACACGGGCATGGAAAGCCAAAAGCCGAAAGCTGGAATTATAAAACGTGGAGCAAGTTCGGCCTCGTTGTTGGTTCAAATTGTGTGCACGCGGTTTTATTAATGCTTTTATTGAAGTGTTCATTTCGGTGCCGACATTTTGGGCTTTTGTATACTCGAGTTATTGCATTGTATTTCCAATATACCTATAGATGCAACTGAAATTATATGTAGGATTTTAACTCCAATTGTTGTATTTACTTTAATCGTGTGTTTTCTACGAATTCATGGCTTAATTTACGCATGCTCATATTCGGTACAGTAATTAGGGTTATTGTCGCATTTTTATGGTTACTTATCGGTATAACTGCGGGTATAATCCCAGTCAATTTTGGAAATGTTTCATTCAAATAAAAGTGCAAATGTCTGTGTTCGTCAGTTGTTATTGTTAAAGCTGATATTCTGACGTTACCAGCAGTTACGATCTGGAATACGCAGGGGTCCAGCTGTCGGTCCACGGTGTTCATGCCACGACAGCTCAACGTGCCGTAGTCGCGCTCGCTCTGAGGCTTGTAGTTGAGCTCACTGGTGCTGCCATTAGGTGTACCTAAAGAACATGATACTCTGACGTTACTCACCAGCAGGCACGATCTGGAATACGCAGGGGTCTAGTTGTCGGCCCACGGTGTTCATGCCGCGACAGCTCAACGTGCCGTAGTCGCGCTCGCTCTGAGGCTTGTAGTTGAGCTCACTGGTACTGCCATTTGCTGTACCTAAGGAACATGAGGATTAGGATCGGATTAAGAAACTTTTACAAAGATGTCAAACTGCTAATTTTATCTTAGTATTAAAATTGCTTATGTTCCGTGCCATGATAAAATAATAAGTCAGCTAGCAAGAGGTAATTGTGGACAGGACTGGCTGCCCCAATTGCACCCGACGTACAGACCGAAACTGTCAATTTTTCCCAATCAATCTTGAACCTTATGCTTTAAGCGATAAAGTTGAAAACTTATAAAAGAAATTTAACAGATTGTAGCAGCTTTGTTTGCTGGCGTCTGTACAATCAATTAAGTATCTCCAAAGCTTCACTGAGAGCCGTTGGTATCGGCCCCAACTTACGAGTTGTAGGTCATGAGTATAATCCTAGTCAGGCACTTTACTTCTATGTTTAATTTTATCACAACTGCTCTGAAAATAGTGAAGGAAAACATCGCGAGGAAACCAATGTCTCAGAACCAAAAATTCCAGCACATGCGACAACCATCAATTCGCAGTGTGCCCGCCAGGTTGATTATGGCCACTCTGTCTCATAGCTCTATGTTTCAGCAACAATATTGGCTGATGAATTACGCGATGAGTCGACTCGTGGAGGCGTTTTTGGAGTGGAGTCTACTTCATTTGAAATTTATATATTTGGTGTTGTTTAAAGAGAAAATTAACTTAAAAAACACTCTATAGAAGCTGGTATATAAATATATGGATAATAGTAGAGGAGAAATAAAATACGTTGACATTTTAACTTCTCAGAGTTCAGTTTCAGAAGCCATGTTGAGATTAGTTTAATAATACAGGCTTAAAACTATGAGTCTAGTTTCAAAAGCTAATTAAGTTTTGTGCTAATTTGTTCCGAGTTAAAGGTAAAGTTATGTTCGGAGATAGATCATTGTTTTAGTAGGTAGGTGCCGACGGAACACGTGATAAACTTTCAGGGTGAAAACTAGGACCGACGAATTAATCTATGTCCATAGTAAATGATCATATCTTCAAACAATCAAACCATATTGTATACCTGCATAAACTGAATACATTTCGCGTTGATTAAAAGTGGTGTTTAAATTCGGTGTGGTATTTGAACCATTACTGTGTTATTTAAATTTAAATTAAAGGTTTTTGCAGTAAGTCGTATTACATAATTCATATTTTTTATTATCCTACTATATATACATATCAATATATTAATACGTGAAACAAAAACTTTGTTCCCCTTTTTACCAAAAATACACGAATGGAATTTGAGAATATGACACAATTAAAGTTTATATGGAGAAGGAGTGCAAGCAGCTAATATTTTTAAATTATGGTCGAAATTAGACCAGTGGCCGACCACTTGTATAATTAGGTACGATATAAATGTGATTTTTTATGTTTAAATGTTTGTTACTCAATCACGCAAAAACGACTAAACTGATTTCGATGAAAGGGGTTAGAACCGATCTGGCATATCAACACGCCGCCATCTAGATTTTTTTTAAATCGCGGTGCACAATGAAAGTGGTATGTATGGGTAGAAGACACGTCAACGAACAAAACATGTCAAGAAACACGGTACCCCAAAGTGTCACGTTATCGGGATATTTGAAGGTAAACATCGACATGAGTACAACGACAATCATTAAAAATCTAAGTTAAAAATTGAAAAGCAAAAAAATTATAAACCTTAAAATTATGAGTCGGCGCTGAAAAATCAATGAGCACAGATCGCTCAAAGCACCGACTCATAATTTTAAGGTTTATTATATTTTGCTTTTCAGTTTTTTCGGTGGTTTAATATTTTGGTTAAACAGTTTTTATTTTACATTTTTTGTGGCTTTAATGTACTAATCTTGGAATTATCAAAATCGGACTACTCTGTATAAAGTTATGCATGGTAATACATTCCAATCAATGAGTGAACAATCAATCATCCCCTGTGTTCCGACCCTTAGGGTTTGATTTTGTTTCCCAAATTTATATGGGACAACCTTGGGAGTATCACTTTCCAATAAAAAAAGAATTATCACAATCGCACTACTATGTAAATAGTTATGCGTGGTCATACATAAAAAAAACCAAAATAGAAATATACGCGTCGAATTGAGAACCTCCTCCGTTTTTTTCGTCGGTTAAAAACAGACTTATTACGTGTCTATAGGCGTCAGATTATATATTCAAATAATCGTTCCCAGGTTTCCAGTTCTTCAAATATTTCGGTAACGTGACACTTTGGGGTACCGTGTCACTGACATTTTTTGTTCGTATAAAAATCTTCTACTTATCCATACATAAAACTTTCATCGTGCGCAATGATTTCGAAAAAAAAAAAACATTATTGCGGCGGGTCGATATGCCAGCTTCCATACAAAAAGGTTCGAAACCCTTTGCACACAGATAGTTTATCAATCCAGGTTATGGATTTACATAAATTATTATACTTTTTATTTCGGTAAGACATTCCCGTGGGATACATTTCGACCTTCAAGCGGGTGAAGCCGCTGGCAAAAGCAAGTAAAAAATAAAACTGTACTGCAATCACCAATTAATATGGCAATCTTAATGATGCCGGGCTCATTGGTTATTTCCTGTGACCATGAGACACGAAACTCACCACTCATTTTCTGAAGCAGATTTACCAAAACTGCTTTTGAAAACGAAAAATTTTAATGTAAGGATCATATCAGGTGGCGTTTCGTAGTTTCTGCCTACCCCCAAGGGAAAAAAGCTTGAGTTTATGTATGTACTTACCAAATTTTAGCGGCGACACGTCAAGACTCTCGCCGCTGTTGTTGAACTGCCAGAAGAAAGTGACGTCAGGTGGGTTGGCCGTCACGGAGCAGCGGACGCGCAGCGCCTCGTCGAGCTGAGCGCCTAGTACTTGAGGGGATAGGTGAGCGCATACTGGTGCATCTGTGTACAATATAACATTTTCGGGTTACCGATGGTTGGTTTATGTTATTAGAACGCTATTATTAGCTTCAAATATCAAGGACCGATGACAATACAATAAAATTTTATAAATTTGTGCCATTATCCTTGCCGGGGTTTCCAGGATAGCCAAATAAACTGTTTCCGAAAACTGCACTGACTTACGTCACAAAATTCGAAACACCCTAAAAAAAAATAGTTTAAACAAACTAAAAAAAAACCGCTTCCATAGAACACCAAACTAAAAAGTTGAAAATAATGGAAATTTTTTGTTAATTATTTTAACACCACTGCTCTCAAACCAGTGAAGGAAACCATCGTGAGGAAACCGGCATGTTCTAGAACCAAAAATTCGAAGACATGTGACATCTTCCAACCTTCCAACCTTCCAACCCTCTCACCGGGAGGAGGCCTGTGTCCCAGCAGTGGGAACGGTGGAGGTTGATCATGTAAGTTATAATAAATGTAATTTTGATTTAATGATATTTGTTTAATAAAGGAACAAAAACGATCTACGTTTTTTTTATTCTGGTCGAAAAAATAACCTCAATGTCATATCAAAAATATCTCCATATAATAAATTGTTCATCTTTATTAAACATAATTATGTAATCGGTAGTGATGTATTCGGTTATTAATTAAATAACTAAGCAATTAGTGAACTTCTAATGAACTAGACGCAAGTAACCAAGTACTAAGTAGGTGAAGATTAATTGAATCTGCCGCGGAGGCAGTCACCACTTAACCTATTAATTAATACGTAACCAATCAACACTAGCAATGCTAACATTACTTACATGTTCGTATCAAATTACTTTGCAATAATTCCTAAGAATTTTCACGTAAGCAAAACGAAATGTTTACGCGAAAAATATTTAAAATTCTTTCAAATTATAATTCAGCACTTAACGAACAACTTCAAGCGTTATATTTAACAAAAGATTCCGTCTCTAAGCAAGAATGCCATAATTAACAAAGAGACCCGAATACAGTTCGTTAAATCATAACAGAAGTTAGACGATATATAAATTTTATCGCCCAACTGTTCCCCTCTGGAACAGGCGCAGTCAGCGATTGTGATTCATTTAGATATCTACTTGCAAAACTGCGCTCCCGAGCTGCCTTAGATTTTCATTAAACTCTCAAATATTTGCTCGCGTTAAGCAGCCCTACCTCGGTAGGATTACTGTAGCGGGAATATGAAAATATGTATGTGGATTAATGTAACACCGGCGCCAGCGATCGTGTACCGCGTGCGAATAACAACGTACATTTTCTTCGCCTTAGATTTGTGACGGTAAGGATCAATAAAACGGAAACAAACTGTCGACAGCGAGCGGTGCAAAAGTAAAACAGCGGTGCGGTAACAAATAGCAGGGGAGGGCTGGTGGGTACATTTGTCGCAGATCGGCCGGTCGCCGCGTGCCGCCCGCGGTGACGGAGACGACGTAAATCTTCGCGAGCAGCTTCCGAGATGATTGATGGCCGCGCGGTGACTCTGAGGACTGCTCCTCGAAATATACCCTCACCATTCACTAATACAACTTACATAAGTTGTTAGTAGACGCATTGATCAGTGTTGCGTGCAAATTAATCCCTCCGGATAATAGTTTGTACTTGCTTATTGATCGATAGGCTCATACTTTTCGAGAGTGAACTAGACTTTTTCATTTAGGCCATAGTTGGCGATAGTTAGAGTAATAGTTGGAATATTAGCCTCCTTCTGTATCCTAGTGTGTTCTGGAGCATTGCCAGAATGTTTTGGTGAAGCAGCTGATTGCACGCTCATTAGCAAGCGCCCGAACGATTCTTTCATCCATAAAATGGGGTGTTTCTGGTTTTATGTGGAGATAGAATTTCCCGACACCGATGTACGTGTATAAATACCTAAATGAATAAAAATAACACCCCGCCTGAATGCTGGTAATTTGCGATCGTGCGACTCTGTGAATATAACACGTATGTTGGAACGGTTTGTATGGTTTCATAATGTAATTAGCGCCTATTCATGAATATTACACAATTTTATTTTGCTTGATACAGGTCGTGTTCGCACAAAAATTACCCATATTGTGTGAAAAAAGGTAGAACTCATTATCCTGGCATTATTCTGGCTCTAGAGTACATTACATACATCACAGCGGGCAAGAAGACAGATGTAGCGTTCCTAAGCTCCTTTATTGTAATTTATTGCCCGTGTTTATCAGTTAATGGAATTATTCTATATTCAATACGTTCTACGGTGGCACTTCGTTGACTGTAACAAATCTTTGTTAAGATCTTTCTGAGAATGATTGATACAACAGTCAGCAGACGACGAAAAGCCTCTGGCAAAATGAAACGTAATTTATTAGCACTCTGTTAATAATAGGGAAACAAAGAGCTCGTCGATTCCAGCCGGAAGTTATCTACGTAACAATTTACTTATTCGCGAGCTTCACTTTAAAGGGTGGTCTATTTTTTCGTCGTTTGTCGACCTTATTTTAGAGAGATATTTACGAGCAGAGATTTACTTTGTGATGGTCGATGTGCAAGTTGGGACGAGTATTTGGGACATTTATTTTTAGAGTTGACATTTACATCAGGGTTATTTGTTAACTTTGGTAGTTGTTATTGGTCTACAAAGAGAACATGGTATCAGCAGAGTTTCTTCTTACCCATGACTTTAGGCTCTCTTGTAGTTTATTAATTAAAGTACATAGTACAATCCAATGTGATTTTTTCGAAGTGCTTCGTTTACGTGAAATAATCACTGAACGTGTTGTGATTACATATTATGTAATCAAATGTTTCACAGCAAAATCCGCGGGCTGTATATTGAATACGTATTATTTTGAAAAATAAATTTAAAATTCTAATTGAAATCATTTGACATTTTATTTAGTACACGTGATATACGTCATATATCATACTTTGCCTACTTCTTTCTAAGATCAGACAGACTGAAAAAAATTTTGATAGGCGTACTTATAATATTTCTTCATTTATTTAAAACTCTCGCACATAAAAAAGGTACAAAGGCGGACTTAATGCCTTAGGTATTCTCTACCAGTCAACCAATATAATACACATTTAAAAAATATATTGTAGAAGTATCAATAAAAAAATTGTCTGGTTAGGTTTTCTCAGCCATTGCATGTTTTTAGAAATAATATTTCTGTTATTTCAATTGCCCTTGATATATCCTAAATCACCTACTTCCTGTAGGTGTGGTTTACATCATTTCGCGTGAAGCCTAAGTATATTTCATTTAATATTAAACGGTTAATTGTGGTTTTAAATCGTTTTAAACTAAACATAAGGTTGAAAACTAAATGTTTTCAAACGTAACAAATCCGTTTTATTTCTACAGTTGTGTGTGCGAATCATGTTATTAACCAACTTCAAAAAAAGGGGACAAGGGGACTGTATGTCCGCCATGGGATCTGGAGGCAAAGGTCCTCGCGCACATGTGGGAGTGGCGCGAGGAGGCGAAACGCCGGGGCGAAACTCCGCTGCCACGACAAATCGCGGCACGGCGGACAGAGCTCCGATGTGATCTCATGGCGACATGGCGGGTACGATTGTCGCAACCCAGTGCTGGGCACGCCACAATTGCGGCGGTAAGTCCCCTCTTTAAGGAGTAGATAGAGAGGCGTCACGGCGTCCTCACCTTCCGCCTGACGCAGGTTCTCACCGGGCATGGGTGCTTCGGTGGGTTCCTGTTCAGGATAAAGCGGGAGGATATGCCCGGGTATTTCTATTGTGAGGATCGTCTAGAGGACACGGTGGAGCATACGGTGGAAGTTTGCCCTGCCTGGGCGGAGCACCGCCGTGTCCTCGTGGAGGCGATCGGCGGCGGCAACCTCTCGCGTCCGGGCCTGGTGCGAGCCATGGTACGGAGCGAGAGGGAATGGGAAGCCGTCACCTCCTTCTGCGAAGCAGTAATGTTCGCGAAGGAGGAGGCGGGGCGCGTGAGGGAGAGGCAGTCTCTGCGCCCTCACGTCCCTAGCCGCCGCAGGAGGAGACGCCCCGGACGTCGGGAGTCGATAGCGGACTCCCGGCCACCGTAGGCGCGAGCTTGCGGGTGGCGAGCAATGGGTAGCTCGCCACCCGGTAAGGACCAAGCTCGGGTCGACGGCGCGTAGTGTTCCACGCGCGCCTCAAAGAGATGTCAGCAGCAGTGTAGGGGTCTACTAGGACCGATGCCTGCCGGCGTCGCGTGATTGTTCGAAAGAGATACCGTGACCCTGGCACATGGGCAACTGATGGAACACGGGTGGGTTTCAGTCAGTAAAAGTCTGACACGCCCTCCCGCTCCGCCCAGAGCGGGAGAAGTCATTTGATGATTTCCCATCCAGAAAAAAAAGGGGACTGTATGTTTATTTTTTTTTACCAATTTCTCCGCCAAATGTAGGCAGATTTTCAAAATTCTTTTATTAATCGATAGGTTTCTGAAGCATAAGTATCCTTTAGAAATACAGATCCAAAGACACCTGCTTCCGAAATTAAAGTTATTTTTCACAATCTAGTGTTTTTTTTTTGGAAGTCTATTGTTTTTCTTTTAGCAAAAACGTGTTTTTCTTGTACGTTTTGATTTAATAAACATCAACTTGCTGCTAGTCTAAACCACATACAAGTCGGGGAAGTTACGATTTGCGGCCGTGGCGTAATGTAGGTAATATTCTACGTTGGTATACGTAGGTATATGTAGATTTAGGGCAAGTTGATTGGCTGATGGACCGTGTATCAAGACTTATGAGCGGAGATACGTAATCCATAAGTAATAGGTGCTGTAGTCGAGTGCTTAGTTTTCTAAGTTCTATAAATAAATTTTAGACACGAGGCAATTATGGCGTTGTGTTAATAATAATTAAATAATAATAATTTCAGCCGAAAGACTAGGCTAAAATTTGGGGAGTTTCCCATAATCGCCACGCTTGGCAGGTGGATTGGCGTCCGCAGTATGGTCGTAAAATACATAGAGAACGCTGCTGCCCATTCTCAAGTCCCTTAGTCGCCTTTTACGATACCCACGGGAAGAAATGGGTCGGTGCTATTCTTTACGTCCGATATCACACGGAATGGCGTTGTGTTTGTTAAATTTAGTTCAAGGACACTTAAAAAGTATTTAGGTAAACTAAATGTGAACGGACAAGAAAACAGCCAGATCAAATATGATGATTGATCGATTGTAAGACGGAGAGATAGCGATAAAGGAAGTCAACACACAAATAACTGTAGAGTATAGAGATAATAATGGCAAATAGATGTGCTGTTCTGACTTAAAATAAATGGGCTTAGGACAGGATGATAATGAGATGAAGAAACCTATGTAACCCCGGTTAACTGGTAAACATACTATATCAATGATAGGTATAGTCACCAAAGGGGAGAAACCGAGGAATTTTTTCGAATGAAATTAAATTTGATAAATTCCGTTTTTTTATTCTATTAATTGAATTTCATTCGAATACACATACATCCATCTGCTTTTTAATAAACTTTTTTTTTGTGTGCTGTGGATAATGTGTGCGTAGCAGATTTTGTACTTATTTTATAAGATAGTTTATAACTGTTTCTTATAACTAATAAATAAACTTAAACTAAATCTGACGACCCTGGTTACTAATCTCTTCAGGTGGGCCTGCGGAGCGAGCACAACCTGCTGTGATAGGCTTGACTCACACACTTTTATCACAGTTTGGGAGCAAAAGCCGTGATAATATCCGTGACTCTCTAGTCTGTGCCAGATGTGAAAAAAATAAAAGTCGTTGACACCTGCCTACCAATGTATTCAAGTTACCGTTTTGACCGTGCTAGTGACACTTTCTTTACATATCGTTTTAAAATATTTGAATACATTGTAAGGCAGGTGTCAACGATTTTTATTTTTTTCACATCTGGCACAGACTATAGCCTATCGCAGAGACCGTGCTCGCCCCGTTGGCCTGATACCTAAGAAATATCGGTTAAGGAGAACATATGAATGTGTAGTGTATATCAAACTTGTACCTGAATCTAATATAGTTTAAATAGATTGTAATTTACTCACATTGTATGCTAAGATGTGTAGACTGGCTGGCCGTCTCTCCGAGCGCGTTGGTTGCTCTACAGGAGTAGTCACCTCCATGGTCTCTCGTCACCTTCTGTAGCACCAGCGACTTGGTGCTGACGATGACGCCGGACACCACATTGTGGAGCACCGGCTTATCCTGGACATACAAATAAAATAATATGTAACAGAGAACGGGATAAACTCGATGTCATAAATATTGTGTAGACAAACAGTTTCAACCACACCATATCGACAGATCCTCTACAGAACAATAAACAACAAAAAATGGTCTTGATTTACATACATAGGGGTCTTTTGGCCTTCTGCAGGATACATAATAGTTGTTAATTAATTCTTTCTCCTTATACACCGTTATATTTCAATGTAATTAAGAAGGTCGTCTTACAACGCCAGCCCACTTCATGTGACCAATGACTACTACACATCTACATATAAGAAAAAAATTAACATTTCAATAACTTAAAAAATAAAAATATTATCCATTATGATGCCGCATGACGTAGTTTGAAATTTGATATTTTGTCTCATGGCAAATGGAGATGGAATGATCTAGTCGACTCGTGCACTGGTTACGTATGTTCTCTATCGTATGATACGTAAACATTATTAACAGGATGTTTCATAATTCTAATGCATTATTTATTTTTCTTAGTACCTATTATCTTAATTAACGGGGTACCGTGTGGTGCCGGACGTAAAGAATAACACCACCCCATTTCTTCCCGTGGGTGTCGTAAAAGGCGACTAAGGGACTTACTAGAGAATGGGCAGCACCGTTCTCTATGCATTTTACCACCATACTGCGATCGCCAACCCGCCTGCCAAGCGTGGTGATTATGGCAAAGCCCACCAAATTGGGGGAGGCCTAAGTCCAGCAGTGGACGTCTTACGGCTGAAATGATGAATGATGATCTTAATTAATGGTAACAATTTTTAATCACGCCTACAGGTATATTATGTCTGATACGGTGAGTGGACAACCTTTGTAAGACAACTAAAATGTCACGTATATACTTATAATATGACGTTTTTCTTTTAAAAATTATGAGGATGCCTTGATAAATTTTCTCATACCGTAAACATTCAATTGCCCTACTAGGTTTATTAATTTGAAAATAGGGAATGCGATAGTAAAAAATACAGTAATAAAAAAATATTGACTGCAAAGGAAAATAAACGTAAACCGTAAAAGTCGACACAGGATATTTTTTGTACACAGTAAACAAAAAACTAAAACTGAAATATTTGCCTCAAGTTAAACTAGAGCAAAAGCTAATTCAAATAGAATATCCGACCAATATAAACAAGCACGGCCATAAATGTCGATAAAAGTCAATAGAATTTATACAAACAACGCTTACAACACTATTTTCCAATAAGCGTAGTCGAGCTAAATGTTGCTTGGGGCGGGCAGGACCAGAACTTATTTTGTACCTAGATATTCATTGACTATGAACATTGGCTTGTGGCTTAGTCACTCAGCGCGCTATGGAGCGGGCTATGCTCGGAGTCTCTTTGAAGGATAGAATTAGAAACGAAATTATCCGGAAAAGAACTGGAGTTACCGACATACCTCGCAGAGTAAGCAAGCTGAAGTGGCAGTGGGCTGGCCATGTCTGTGGAAGGACCGATGGCCGGTGGAGCAGACGAGTCCTGGAGTGGAGACCGCGTATCGGTAAGCGTAGTGTGGGACGCCTCCCAGCTAGATGGATCGACGACCTTTGGAAAGTGGCTGGGGCAGACTGGATGCGGAAGGCGGAGGACAGGTTGTTGTAGCGCAACATGGGAGAGGCCTGTGTCCAGCAGTGGACTGCGATAGGTTGAGTTGATTGTGGCTTAGTAATCTGTAATTCTATCCGCACGCTATGATCGATCAGGGTAAGCTACACTTGGTGCCGTTGCTTCGTGGATGGGTCCACCATGGAAAACATCTTTATATACCAAGACCCTTCCGTGCCTCGGAAAGCACGTTAAATCGTTGGTTCCGGCTGTTATTCATGGAACTTTGACAGTCGTTACGGGTCGCCCGAATGTCTGACAACCAGTCTTATCAAGGTGTATCGTTTTACCTAATAATTGGCTTGTGAAGGGAAAATAAACGGATACTTCATGTAAAATAATAGTATTTAGCTCGATCCGGTTAGATAACAGGCTAAGCAGATGATAATGTTGACTGGCTATGTTTATGCGCATCAGTCAAATTTAAACGTACAAAACAAAATTAATTTTACCACAATAAGAATTGAAAAGTTAGGTTTATTTATTGTTACGTGACGGCACGAAGTCATGTTAGTCCAGAGCCTCGACCAAAACCTGAGGAGGGTTTCGTTGGACAGCTGGATGAAGGGCTTGAAATCTTGAAAGCGGTACTTTTGGACTCGGCTTGTATTGTTAGGAGGTTCTTCTCTCTAGAGCCTTGCTCCCGTTCCCGTTCTCGATACCGGTGGTCTACTATTATTTATTAATTATAATATTCAGGATTGCAGGGTACATAGGCGCCAACTGTAACTATGGATTCAGCATATGACTACACCCCCTAACAACCTAAAATAACAAAGAAAGCTATTTCAGAGAAAAGTTCTCGGTCATAATGCGCTTAGGTCGCTCGCGGACTAGAAAGAAAGAAAATACTTTTATTTGCGGTAAACATGACGCAAAGAAAGAATAAACACAAAAAAAAAGCTGATGGAAAACATGCATCACATCCACGCTAAAGGAAAAAAAAAACTCTTTTTTCACAAATTTTCTTACGATTTTTTCTATTTGCAGGTCTGTGTCAAATTGTATATTGAACTGAATCGTAAAACGTATGTATTTACAGAATTCCAATTATTTAAATTATATATACAACCATCTTAGCTGCAAAAGACGTAAACAACCAGCGAACAAAATTAGTGCTACTTATATAGCAATAAAGACAAAGTTCTATTGACCTACTTTTGCACTACGTTTCTATTTTAATTCCCCATTATAATAACATAACAAAATCGATCTTTGACGCAAAACACTAAAGCCTCCTACAAACCGGCGCGACGCGGCATGCGGCAGCGCGACGCGACACTCGTAGAACAATTTTTAAGTGAACTTCATGAAAATTGTTCTACAAGAATCGCGTCGCGCTGTCGCGTCGCGCCGGTCTGAATAAGCCTTAAAAGTTCGTGAGGACCTTTCATGTGGTTTGATAAAGGTCACGAACCTATGTTGTGATTACAGCGAACTTATTCAAATGTAATTTAGATTATACGCTGACATCGTCCATTTTGTTTTAATACGTACTTCATCAATGTTTCATGATTATACTTTTGTATTAGCATGTTGGTACTTGGGGAATGATATATCGTTTTCGGCACGACAGTTTTTTATACAAATAAAGCTTTGGTGGGAAATTTGTTCCTAATATATAATTTGTGTTTACTTAGTCTATTCCAAATCTTGTTTGTTATTTCCAATTCAAAGAATATCTTGGTATATTATAATTATATACCTATATAATTCTACTGTACGTGTGTATGTCACTGAACTCCTCCTAAACTGCTGGACCGATTTGAATGATTTTTTTTGTATGCGTTTGGGTGGCACCCTGGATGGTTTAGATTTACTATTGAACCCGGTAGGTGGCACTGCTATCGAGTTCTAGGAAACAGGACAGGGCCTGTCCGGTCAGCTAGTATCTTTATATATACTACTGTACGTGTGTATGTCACTGAACTCCTCCTAAACGGCTGGACCGATTTGAATGATTTTTTTTGTATGCGTTTGGGTGGCATCGTAGATGGTTTAGATTCACTATTGGACCCAGTAGGTGGCGCTGCTATCGAATTCTAGGAAACAGGACAATGTCTGTACGATCAGCTAGTTAGTTATAAATTAAATTGATTTTAGAAGTACTCAATGAATTAATCTGCCTGGCCTTTTTCCAACTATGTTGCAGTCGGCTTCCAGGTCAACCGATGGCAGCTGAATAACAGTGTTTTAAATGGGGCGGTAATTCCAGGAGTACTGTGGAAAAGTCAAAAATTGGTTTAAGTAGTATCGCAAAGTGCGCTTTATTTGTGGGTTTTAAACTTGTTTTTCCTAAAACAGATTTTTGTTTATAAGTTTGAGAATTGGATTGCGAACATAGTAAGCTACCTTTTATTCATGAGATTGTGAATACACCTACTCGTTCCCTAAAATTAAGCTTCAATAGCCCAACGGATAAGTTTTTGGGATTGGCTAGCGAGTTTAAACTTCGCTCGTTGCATTATGGACGTGAAAACACTACGTAGAACTTACATAAGCATGTTTATGAAGTTAGGGGAAATACTAATAGTTTGCAATCTGTAATCCCTGTAATGTTTTAAACAAATAATTTTACTGCTATTCGAAATTTGAATTATATTGAAGCCTTGTTTTCCAAAGGCATCGTGCCTGAAATCGTTTGATATCAATTTATTTTTGACAGTTCAAAAACATTACAGGACAAGACATTTGGACAAGACCACTCAATTTGTGTGGTTCTTTCCTCAAATGACCATTTCAGTCACCAATCTAAATGGTCTTCACATGATGTGACTAAGATTATGTCTGGATTTTAAAAGAGACTGTGACCTCTGAGTTTGTTTCGGCCTTTTTTTCTCAGAGTAGTCAGGAAACGCCAACCATGAGGTTTAAAATAATAGGATTGACGTGTAAAAGTATTTGTACAAACATACTTACAGAAATAAAATCATTTATCATTAATTACCACTTGAGATGAGAATTAAAGCTCTTAAGTTGTTCGTTCATTTAAAAATATATTTGTTAACATACATAAGTAGGTAGGTACAGGCTTTTATAGTTCATTAGCGCAGACTTTCTGCTTTTTGTGCTAAGACGTTGCAAAAGCGCAAAAGCAAAACAAACGAGCCACATTTTTCTTGTTAATGATTTACATTCTGCATCGACCAGAATTATACAGCCATTAAATAACGATATCATTATCAATATCCTTTCAATCATAATGCGTGTGGAGATTTAAGCAGTTTTAGTTAGTAAGCTATTGGGGTTATAGTTTTTGCAAACATACTTAGACTTTGCAGAAAACAAGATAAAATTAATATTTTTAACGCCACTAAGTTAGACAGGTATTAGAGAAAGGGCAGTAACCGTTATTGCCACGCTAAAGTGACAAAGGTATACTTAAAGGTGACCAAGATTTAATACCGCTATCATTATCAACATCCGTATGAATCTATAATAAGCAGGACTCTTGCGTGAAAGACATTTCCGTTAAAGACACTTGCGCGAAAAGAAACCCCATATGGACTACCAATGGAATATAATTTCCGCAGCTTTTTCCATAGTGCAACTGTCCTTCCGCCCAAGTGGATTTGCGTGTCTTTCGCGCAAGTGAATTCGCGCAAGTATCATTCACGCTAGTGTCGGTCGCACACATGTCCAAATAAAACTCTATTCGCAGAAAAGTCGTATCGCGCAAGTGGGTCCACGAATGTGTCTATCACGGAAATGTCTTTCACGCAAGTGTCCAGATCCAGTAATGAAATCAGTGTAAAAGGCATTACATTTGTTATCTATTTGGGCTCTACATTAATTAGTCTGTAGTTCCTTAGCACTATATTTTTGCCTTGACGGTGAAGAGAACAATAAATTCTCATTATAATAACATACTATTATAGTAACTAAAGATATAGGCATTAAAACGAACCGCCATTAAACACCGATATCATTACTAATATCCTTATAAATCTTTAACAATAATCAGCGTGGAAGGCATGACATCAATATCGAGAAGGGTGATGACGTAATCTATTGGGGCCCGATAATGAACAGATCTCTAACTTGGGCCGGCCAGTAATTCATCAGCCGTGTCGCCTGCTCCGCGGTAATCCAATTCATCGGGCCCTTCTTTATTGTGTTAACAAGTATCTATAGCGAATCAATCAATTGTAAGTTTGTTAACAAGTTGGGTTTTGCAGTGATTTTATTAAGGCAATTGACAAGTTTTACTTATTTTTTTTTGTTGCGTTTTGTATCATCTGGGACTGAAAGAAGAAAAGAAAGAAAGAAAATACATTTATTTAGCACAAATTCAAAAGGCACACAAAATAATACATAAATTAACAAAAAACATAAATTAAAAAGAAAACAACAACAACGCGATAATCACCATTAATTACTTTGTTGTATGATAATAATACCATCCCATTTCTTCGCGTAGGGTCGTAAAAGGCGACTAAGGGACTTACTACTCGAAAGAGATACCGTGACCCTGGCACATGGGCAACTGATGGAACACGGGTGGGTTTTAGTCAGTAAAAGTCTGACACGCCCTCCCGCTCCGCCCAGAGCGGGAGAAGTCATTTGATGATTTCCCATCCTGAAAAAAAAGGGACTTACTACAGAATGGGCAGCAGTGTTCTCTGTACATTTTACTAGCATACTGCGATCGCTAAACCGATTGTCAAGCGTGGCGATTTTGGTAAAACCCTCCTTTTGGAGGAGGCCTATGTCCAGCAGTGGACGTTTTTCGGCTGTAATGACGATGATAATAATACCATTATCATCATCATCTGCCGAGCCTTCACACGATACTCCTTGGTAAGACTTGGAAGACCCGTAATGTTTGTCAAAGATCTAGAAAAAAAGCCGTTAGTCCCCGCTGACAGCGGGGACTAACGGCTTTTTTTTCTGTGGTTGGGAAGTCATCAAATGACGTCTCCCGCTCTGGGCGGAGTGGGACGGCGTGTCAGATTTTACTGACTAAAACCCACCCGTGTTCCTTCAGTTGCTCATGTGCCAGAGCTACGGTATCTCTTTCGAACAAATCTCGCGACCCTGGAAGGAGCCGGGACTAACGGCTTAACATGCTCTCAGAGGCGCGGAGGGGTCTTGGTATGTAAAGATGGTCACCCATTGACGGAACAACCGCGGCAAGCGTAGCTTAACCTGATCAGCGAACCCGTGCGGATGTTATTACTAAATCTCATGCAAGGACATATTTAGATCGCAGGGGAGGAAGTAAGGGGTGAATAGCCCGCCTATCGTAGTGGAACTGGACTCTGCAATTCTTAAACAGGATTTATTGAAAACCACTAAATCGTACAATATAAAAAACAAGACGAAACTTCAAGCGAAACACCTTGCGATCACTAGTAACGGGGACGTTCCTGTGTTCGTTTCAGAACAACTTACTCCCAAGAACGCGCGCTTATTTTTCTTAGCCCGCGACTTAGCTAAATCAAAACAGTATAAATTCTGTTGGACTGCTTTTGTTCGAGTCTATCTAAAAAAAGACGAGGGTGCTAAAGTGATTCTCGTGAAGAGCGAATCACAGGTGCAGAGCCTGTTTCAAATTGCATGACTAATTCCTCATATAAACCTTTGTTTATTTACTTTTGTTGGCGTTATTATTTGCCTTTATTCTGTTTAGATTATTTTTTTATACTTATGGTTTACTTCAATTATTTAGACGTAACTTTCATACTCACGTTTTTACTGTAAAGCAAGCTCATCAAATACCAAGACTAAAAAAAACTCATTAAAACTACGACACACTCATCGACTAACATCCATATTACAACGATCTCTCACTCATATCACACATACACCCATTGTACCACTTTTTGAACTAAAACTTCAACTGCATATTTCTGTAGTAATTCTCCTGATTAGCATTTATTCTCCTCAGGGCTTATTTACTATAATAATACACCGCCAGTTGTCTATTAGATTTCATAAAACAAAATGGATAGTACCTTAAATACGCTTGATGAATTAGACCAAATTGAAATTGCAAATTCGGCTTTAGTGAATATCGAACATATTTCCACGTCTTTTAAACTCGAAAATATTTACTTGACGGTGGTCACTCAGAACATGAGGAGTATCTATAGGAATTTTGACGACTTGCAGATGAATCTGGCTCTGATAAAGTTCGACGTGGATGTTCTTATTCTTACTGAGTGTAGACTGAATGGTAAGAAACAAATACCAGTACTACCTAACTACACGTCTTTTTCTACTTTAAACCAGTTAAATCAAAACGATGGCGTGGTAGCCTAGGTAAATAACAAACATTTGCCCCTAGTCTCAGAACTAACTGTAGTACATGCTTCTGCTCTTAAAATCACCGTGTTTAATTTTATTATTATAGGTATATATACCGTTCCCCGTCTATTGCCTGTGCTGACAACTTCATCAACTCATTAAATAGCCATCTTGAATCTTGTGGCACGCACAAGAATATTATTGTCATGGGTGACATTAGGTCCTCGCGCACATGTGGGAGTGGCGCGAGGAGGCGAAACGCCGGGGCGAAACTCCGCTGCCGCGACAAATCGCGGCACGGCGGACAGAGCTCCGGTGTGATCTCATGGCGACATGGCGGGTACGATTGTCGCAACCCAGTGCTGGGCACGCCACAATTGCGGCGGTAAGTCCCCTCTTTGAGGAGTGGATAGAGAGGCGCCACGGCGTCCTCACCTTCCGCCTGACGCAGGTTCTCACCGGGCATGGGTGCTTCGGTGGGTTCCTGTTCAGGATAAAGCGGGAGGATACGTCCGGGTGTTTCCATTGCGAGGATCGTCTGGAGGACACGGTGGAGCATACGATGGAGGTGTGCCCTGCCTGGGCGGAGCACCGCCGTGTCCTCGTGGAGGCGATCGGCGGCGGCGACCACTCGCGTCCGGCCCTGGTGCGAGCCATGGTACGGAGCGAGAGGGAATGGGAAGCCGTCACCTCCTTCTGCGAAGCAGTAATGCTCGCGAAGGAGGAGGCGGGGTGCGTGAGGGAGTGGCAGTCTCTGCACCCTCACGTCCCTAGCCGCCGCAGGAGGAGACGCCCCGGGCGTCGGGAGTCAATAGCGGACTCCCGGCCACCGTAGGCGCGAGCTTGCGGGTGGCGAGCAATGGGTAGCTCGCCGCCCGGTAAGGACCAAGCTCGGGTCGACGGCGCGCAGTGTTCCACGCGCGCCTCAAAGAGATGTCAGCAGCAGTGTAGGGGTCTACTAGGACCGATGCCTGCCGGGGTCGCGTGATTGTTCGAAGGAGATACCGTGACCCTGGCACATGGGCAACTGATGGAACACGGGTGGGTTTTAGTCAGTAAAAGTCTGACACGCTCTCCCGCTCCGCCCAGAGCGGGAGAAGTCATTTGATGATTTGCCATCCTAAAAAAAAAAAAAAAAATGGGTGACATTAATATTAATTTATTAGAAAAGCCCACAGAAATATCATTACACAGATCAAATAGGCTAAATTACCTAAATATGCTATCTATTCACGGCCTCCTTCCAGGTCATTGCCTACCAACTAGAGAACAGAATTGTATTGACCATACCTTTCTGAATCTGGATAAAACTAAAACCTCTGCCTTTGTCGCAGTCCTTGATACAACGATCACAGATCATGCAATGGTTCTCTTACATATAACTAGCTCACATAAAACCCAAAAAAAAAATGTTTTTAAACCAAAACCGTCATAGACTATGAAAAAGCTTATAAATGCCTCATTAGTATAGATCCATCAATTTTTGCCACATACACGCTGCCTGATAGTTTTGCCACAAAACTAGTAGAGGCAATCAGGTCATCCCTTCAACGTAACTCAAAAATCATTTCCGTCTCTTGTGGTAAAAGAACTTTGAAGCCCTGGATCACTGCTGGAGCCCTGCGGTGTATAAGGCTTAGAAACAAAATGCAGTACCAAACGAGATTAGACCCCTTCAACATTATTTTAATAATAACTTACAAACGCTTTCGCAACTTTTGTTCCAACTTGATAAAAAAGATAAGGAGACAATATTATAGAAAACAAATAGAAACTTCAACAAAAACTCCCAGACATTTTTGGTCAACAATAAATTAAATCACACAATATAAAGCACCTAAAACCTCAAACACCCATCTTCTCAATATTACTGGGCACCCCGTAAACTCACTAAATAGAGTAAACTCTTTCTTTATCACCGTAGGCAAATCTTTAGCGGAAAACATCGTTGCACTAGAGATGAGGCGTATATACTAGAATAGGTACAGGGAATAGGTATGTAAAGAGACTAGGTTGCACCTATTCCAACTTTTAAAATACTAGATCCACCTAGTCTCACTGTGCCTACGCAGTACACAGCACCCGCGCCGCGGTCCGCGCGAATTGAAGTACCGACTACGCGGCGAAGCGAGATAGCAGCATAGTCATAGCTCATTCATGTTTGACAAAATCATTCGTGTGTCAGTCACTTGAATTTGAACCCTAATTCAATGGCATAAAAGTAACATGACACGCACTGTGTTGTGCTAAAATATATACTGTCCTTTTTTAACTACACTATTCCGCAGTCCTTCCATCCTTGTCTGTCGGACTAGTCTCGAAACTCGATACTAGTCCGGAATAGGAGTATTTTATAGAATAGGTACAGTCACGAGCAATAACATAGAAACGCCCTTAAAATTCAAATTCATGTAGCAACATTAAATCGCAAAAATAAGTATGCAAACTGTGTCCAATAATTATGTAAACGTTAAATTGTGTCAAAATGAACTACACATTTTTATCAAATTTTCGTCAACAATAGATTACCAAAAAATAATATTAACTTTTAGTTACGTAATTATGAACGCAAGGAAATTTCAAAAACATGTTTACAGTACAGTTTCGAGATTATGTAAACAATTACAAAGCAGCAGTTTCAAGCACCTTGAGCTCGGAAATAAGTCGCAATTCGGGTTCAAAAGGAACCCAAATTGTGATTTTACCTAATTGACAAAACCAGAGTACATAAATAGTTATAGGATCTTATTATATTATTTATTTTTAAATTTTTTATCATTGCGTTATACATATTGTGTCATAGTAAGGTAAAAGTAGCCATCAGTGAGTGGTATCGACTCGCGCGACTGTTTTTATTTCCGCGTACCGTCCTAAAACTATTGTGCTATTAGATTCCTTTTTACTTTTTTTTTGCTATCGTGGTGGAAATCCTAATGGATGTCCTCTGCCCTGGGGCGGACGGAGGGGTCTCTCAGACTTCTACTGACTAAAACCACCCCGTGTTCCCTCGCACACTTGCACCGGGGGCTACGGGGACGCTTAAGCATTCTTCAACGCAGCCCTCGGCTGGTGCCGGCCCGCCACTGTGGGCCCCGTCTGGTCAAGCTCCAACTCCCCCTGAGTGAGGTGTTTGACTCCCCCCGCGACGTCTAAGAGGAGCGCGCGTGGTCCATTAGGGTAGCTACACACATAAGCGGGCCGGCATTAATCGGCACAGCCGGGAGGTAAAATCGAATATATGTAGATGAATATTCGGGAATCACAAACCGCTCGGCAAATTTTAGTTAAGCTAAAAATGTGGGACTAATACGACGTGTTGTTAGTTTCCGACCACCCATTGCGCGTGTGTTGATCTACTGAATGTCCTAGTTGGCTGACGCGCGACGACCGAATGAAGACCGATTGGAGCCGAACGTCTGTAGTAGTTGCTACGGGTCGGCTTTTTCGTTCCACAAGTACTGCCGAATCGAATGATTTGTTGACCCGAATGAACTACCCGATCGGCACAAGCCGAACAAGTGCAGTAATTTCTTCGGGTCGGTTTTGTTGTTCGACAAATACTGCCGCACCGACTATGCCGGTCCGCTTATGTTTGTAGCTACCCTTACGCGCCACCACCTCGGGTCATATATGATAGGGGGCGGCGGACGTCCCCGAGTCCGCCGTCCCTGGACCCATTTAGGGGGGCCGGTAGAGGACGTCTACCATTAATGTCCTCTACCGGCCCCCCTAAATAGATGTATTTTTAGCAGGTGCACCAGGCGTGCGGTGCACCTGCGCCTGCTGTGGGTTGGGAGAGCACTCGAAATCGGCCTCTCCCTTTCCGCTGCCTCCTTCTGCGGCATGACATTTTCGCTGAAGGAGATCATCGCATCCCACGACGCTGCGCCACCGACCATAGAACGGATCACAGCCGGCAGCGACAGATCGTTTCCTTCTTGCGAAACAAGGGTTCGGCGCGGCTCCTTCCAAGCTGCGCATTCTGCAAGCGTTTGAACACCGTGTCTTCCCGACAATGGACGCAGTTATGACATCGAGCGTGTGACTCCCTGCCTACCCGAAGCAACCGTGCCCCGAGAGCACCTGCGTCGCCCTAAATGACAGGGAGCCGTGCCTTCTCCGAAGCCAGTCATCTAGCATCGGCCGGACCGCTCCCGATGGTGACGAGGCCGGCGGGCTATTAGATTCCTACGGCAACATTGCAAATCATACAGAAAGGATAGGCGCTCAGTACGGTTGTTTTTTGATGTCGTGCTGGATAAATATGTATTTCCTGTGTTATTGTGATTATTATTGAAATCGATATAAAATCAACAGTAACAACGTGCCATATCGTATTTCTACATATGAAAACACTGATTTTGTAAGTCCTTGTTTTATTGCAGTAACCAACCCCTATTTATTTATAAAACTGTAGTTATTACTGTAATAAACTTAACAAAAACAGGAAAAAGTAGGTATACACTTTCAATCTCATTTTAATGTATCCATGACAATTCCTATAACACGTATACAATTGTATATATGTTATAGAAACTGTCATAGATACTTAAAAATTACATTGGAAGTGTAAACTTTTTACTGATTTTGTTTCGTTTATATTATTGTGAAACTAATGTATACCCAGTTTTGACACAGTTTGATGGTTAGGTAATTTAGAAAAAAATATCGTACACATATTTTTTGAATGGTAGAAGTTAAGATATTTTAGAAAATGTGACAATGTGTATATATTATTGCTCGTGACTGTACTTTGACAATACTCGATACTAATGAAGACTATGATGATGCAGTCTAGTATCAAATACGGACTCATGCGAATGTGATCTCGCTTGACTCGACGTCGCAAACACGTACTATCGGGACTTATTTAGTGATCGGTTTTTGTAACGAAATTTTGATAAATCGTTAAGAACTTAGATCTTTTTTTATTGTGACATTAATTAATTTGTTTATTGGAACGAAGTTCCTTATGGCGCGTTGCGAAAGGGGGCTAGACGGAATTAAGAGAAAAAGTTGTAACGACACTTTTTAACCGACTTAAAAAAAAGGAGGTGGTTTCTCAATTCGACTGTATATATTTTGTTTTGGAACGTAGGAGAGGGAGAGAGAGAGAGCGAGAGGAGAGAGAGAGAGCGAGAAGAGAGAGAGAGAGATAATACTTTTGTTGAGTGTATACAGGTTTTTTTTTCCTTAATAAATAATTAAAAAAAAAAACAATCATGAATCCTGGAAAGGAACTTCGTTCCATCCGGGTGTCCCTTGCCACCTCTCAAGTTTTGTTTTAAAAAATGGCTCCCAAAAAAAGAAGTGTCGCTTGTGATCATTTTACGGACAAAGGCCAACATGTTTTAATTTTACGTTGATAGTCCTAAGCCTGCGGAAATTATGAAGGTACAATTTATTACTGCTGACGTACGAATCTACGCGTATCGGTGGTACGCAAAGACTAAGCATCTATAAAGTATGCGTATTTCATGGACTAGGTGGACTAGGTGGAATAGGTATTTGGATCTAGTATTTGTACGGACTTGGACTAGGTGCACCTAGTACAAAATTTACCTAGTACGACCCATCTCTACGTTGCACAGACCGGGATGCCAGTATTGCCCAGCTCCTGTAGTAACTCTTGGGCTTCCTCATTCGTGTTGTTGGAAACGGATCCTTTGGAAGTTGACGGTATTTTAATTAGTCTTGACTCTGAAAGTTCAACAGGTTGGGACGGTATACCGACAAAATATCTAAAAATGTCCAGGGATTTTGTGGTTCCACTTATAAGCCAGCTAGCTAATTTATGTTTTACAACGGGAATATTCCCGAAAGATTTAAAGCGTTCCGTGGTCACTTCTGTGCACAAGGGTGGGGACGTAAACGATGTTAACAATTATCGACCCATATCCGTACTGACATCAATTTCAAAAATTTTAGAAAAACTTATAAATAAGAGATTAATTAACTACTTACAGAAATATAATATTTTATCAAATGCACAATATGGATTTAGGAGAGGACGCTCCACCCAAGACGCTATTACGGCATTGACATCGGAAATTGTTGGTAAAGTGGATGGAGGTCACAAATGACAGTGTTCCTAGATACCAAGAAAGCTTTTGACACCGTTTCCGTTCCGATCCTTCTAGACAGGCTAGAAAACATAGGTATAAGAGGTACGGCTCTCTCTCTTTTTGAAAGTTATCTTAAAGATAGACGGCAAATGGTCAAACTCAATAACTTATGCAGTTTTGAAGAGGGCGTCTACTACGGAGTCCCGCAAGGGAGCGTTTTGGGTCCACCGCTCTTCTTAATTTATATCAACAGTCTATGTAACATGCAGATCAATGGGGGGCAAATCTTCTCATACGCAGATGACACTGCGGTGGTTTTCTCAGGAAAGTCATGGAAGTAAGTAAATTCTGTCGCTGAGGAAGGTCTGACTGAGATGGCTGGCTGGCTTAGGGCAAACCTCTTAACCCTTAATACCACTAAAACTAATTTTATTTGTTTTTCCCCAAACCAAAGATCGCAGCCTGGATGTGAATTTGGCATTACGATTCATGTTTGCCAAAATAATGACGCTCGTGATCGCAATTGTGGCTGTCAAACTATTCAAAGAGTCAACTCCACAAAATATTTGGGTATAAGTGTTGATCAAAGACTGTCCTGGCACCCACACATTGAGATTCTAATGAAACTCATCTGGGTGTTTAATAATCTACGACATGTTATGTCCGCGCACTTTATATCCAAAATCTACATAGGTCTAGTGCAATCTATTATAACTTACTGCATTCCGATCTGGGGGGTGTTACTAAAACTAAATTCCTCGATCTGGAACGAGCTCAGCGATCCCTTATAAAGGTTATATACTTTAAACCATTCAGGTTTCCTACTACATACCTCTATAGAGTTAGCAATTTGATCTCTATAAGAAAACTTTATATTCTTTACGTGTCCTTAACCCTGCATAAGTGTCTTCCTTTTGAAACAGCATCTCAGAGCAGAAGGCGCAGAGATATAGTGGCCCACTCCTCAGGAGTTCGAACTGCCTTTGCTAGACGTCAGTACACTACACAATCCACATTCATTTATAATAAGCTGAATCGCAAATTGGAGATATATCCCCTGTTGTTGTATGACTGTAAAATAACAATAACAGAATGGTTAAGATCCCTTACTTATGAGGACACAGAAAACATTCTGACAAGGATAAGCTAAATAAAAAAATAAAAAATAAACATTCGCACGCACGTGAATACATACACACACACACATACAGCCACGACACACACATACACCGATGACTGCTAAAAATGGTTTTATTTTATCTTGTTTTTATTTGTATTTTTTTTTACTGTTTCGCTTTTCATATAACCCTCTTATAAGCCTACACCATTGTTAAGATACCACTTATGGGAAGAGTGAGACGGTTCCGACACAAGTACTTTTGTAACTTACTGGAGCTGTCTCAATTTATGCATGACACAATGTTTAAGATGAAATAAATATTTTTCTATTTTGTATTTGTTTTTTATTTGTATTTGTATCTCGAGCTTCTTTGTGATGATAATATCGTCATAAATTTCAATGATACTTTAGTTCTTAACGTTTACACGATGATTACAAAATGTTATTAGAATAGAATTTAAAGCGTCTATTTGTCATGCCAGGGTCGCGAGATTGTTCAAACGAGATACCGTGGCCCTGGCATATAGGTAACTGAAGGAACACGGGTGGGTTTTAGTCAGTAAAAGTCTGCCACGCCCTCCCGCTCCGCCCAGAGCGGGAGAAGTCATTTGATGATTTCCATCCAAAATAAAAGCGTCTATTTATAGGCAGCCTCCCATCAAATGACGACCAATTCCTGAATTTACTCTGAATTACAAATCAATTCAAAATAAATTGATTATTATTAAATTATTAAATTTGTCCATAGTTTAACAAATTGATGATGTTTACAAGTTATAATAAATCAATAGAAGTACTGAGTTGGTAGCATCTATAAATAATTGACAAGTTTTCAATAAACTAAATTAAATATTTGGCATAACAGATGATAGATTAAAGTAGTTCACAACTGAATACCTACCAAAGGTTCTTTTGCGAAAGCTTGTCAACAATTTATGTGTAAACAGAATAACCTCTAAATTATTCTTCAATATACAAGCAAGTATGTTTTGTCGATACTATAATATTATATACTCTTTAATATTGTAACTGCGATAGTAACTCTGTGTGTCTGTTACGGTTTCACGACTAAACCAATGACCCAATTTTGATAAAATTTGGTACAGGGTAAGTTTGAACCCCAGGACAGGACACGGGCTACTTTTCATTACATGACTTCGTCTCCGTCTGTGATAACAGAAATTTACGCAGACGAAGTCGTGGGCAAAAGCTAGGTAATCTATACTAATATTATAAAGCTGAAGAGTTTGTTTGTTTGTTTGATTGAACGCGGTAATCTCAGGAACTACTGCTCCGAATTGAAAAAATCTTTTTGTGTTGAGTAGCCTATTTATCGGGGAAGGCTATAGGCTATATAACATTATGCCACAACTAAGAGGAGCGGAGCAGTAATGAAAAATGTTGCAAAAACGGGGTAAATCGCACGAGTAGGCGATTCGACGCGACGACGGGAAGGGTCGGGGCAACAACAAATTTAACGCGGACGAAGTCGCGGGCAGAAGTTAGTATTAAAAATAAAACCTAATAGCACTGCCCGACCCGGGAATCGAATCCAGGACTTCAAGCTCAACAGCACTAGATTAACGAGGCAGTAACAGCCTGGACTCTGGATTTGTGCCCGCTTTATAGCAATAGTCTCGCCAAATATTACTTGGGACACAAATATAACTATAGGTAGACCTCTGCTTGGGCCCTTTGGGGAAACAAGGCATGATGTTATGTTTACCTAAAGTAGTGTGTCGTAAAGGGCGATTAAGAGTTTATGTCAAGAGGATGGATCGTCCTCCTGGGTGCTATTAGCAACATACCGTGATTACTTATCCATTTGCTAAGTATGATATCGATGGTAGGAATTATAAGTACCTTTTCACACATTTTGACTGCCGTTAGTAAGCGTCGGGTACCCGGAAGGAAAATTAAACCAGTAAATAATAGTACCGTTGCGTGTAAAAACTTTAGATGCGCGATACCCGGAGCCGGTAGTGTGGAAAGGAGGCTTAGATTCAGGAGAGGACCTTGATTGGTTGATACGCTGACAACGCCAAAAGTAGCAAGCATTTTAAATCATCATTTGCCCAGCTTTTCCCTTACTATGTTGAAGTCATGTTCCAATTTAACTGAATACAGCTGAGTACCAGTAAATAGGCCCCGGACTCAAGTAGGCCGAAGTAAAGAGAACCTGTACAAGTGGAAATTCATAGATGGCTCCGCTCTGGAATGCAAATGTGGTGCTGTCCCACAAACAATGCAGCACTTAATATTTTGTCCCGCATGTCGTGCTGTTTGCACGTCACAGGAATTGATGGATGCCTCGGAAAGTGCTAAGCTCGTAGCCAAATTCTGGGCTGATTATATTTAGATTGCTATCGACACGCTAAGAAGAAGTACCAGTATTACATCTGACCTCCACAAAACAGTTCCTGGGTAATATAATACCCCTTGGTGAGACTGTTAGTCAGACTTTCGGGCTTTGGATGACCAATAACAACTGTCAAAGATCTGCGAATCACAGCCGGGACCAAAGGCTTAATACGCTTTCCGAAGCACGGAGTTGGTATGGTAAGTAAAGATGGTCATTCATCCACCAGTGTACGACTAAACGCCGACAGACAGTACGCCGACAAACTGAATACCGACAAGACTTTACTTCGACGGGGCTCTTCGCCAACACTTCACTTCGCCGACAGGACTCTCTGGCGACAGTCGACAGCCGACACACAATTATTTTAAAAAAATGGTTAGGTTAAAACTGTGACATTCTACGCCAGAAACGACTAGATGATATAGATACATTCACTTAAGATAAGCTGTGTCGCTGATGAGTCCTGTCGGCGAAGAGTCCCGTCGAAGTAAGTCTTGTCGGTTTTCAGTCTGTCGGCGTTTAGTCGTATACTCCTCATGTACGGATCAACCACGGCAGGTGGCTTTTTTTTTTCCGGATGGGAAATCATCAAATGACTTCTCCCGTTCTGGGCGGAGCGGGAGGGCGTGTCAGACTTTTACTGAGTAAAACCCACCCGTGTTCCATCAGTTGCCCATGTGCCAGGGTAACGGTATCTCTTTCGAACAATCACGCGACCCCGGCAGGCATCGGTCCTAGTAGACCCCTACACTGCTGCTGACATCTCTTTGAGGCGCGCGTGGAACACTGCGCGCCGCGTCGACCCGAGCTTGGTCCTTACCGGGCGGCGAGCTACCCATTGCTCGCCACCCACAAGCTCGCGCCTACGGTGGCCGGGAGTCCGCTATGGACTCCCGACGCCCGGGACGTCTCCTCCTGCGGCGGCTAGGGACGTGAGGGCGCAGAGACTGCCTCTCCCTCACCCGCCTCGCCTCCTCCTTCGCGAGCATTACTGCTTCGCAGAAGGAGGTGACGGCTTCCCATTCCCTCTCGCTCCGTACCATGGCTCGCAACAGGCAGGTGGCTTAGCCAAGTATTTTATATAAACAATAAAAAGAAACACTTACATTATGATACCATGATATCCTATGTTCTCTAGGGTTGGCACGCACTGAGCACTCGAAGTACACGTCGTCACCTTCCTTGATGTCATGCGGGTTGAGCGTTGATCCTAGTGATAATGATACCACTGGTGGATCTAGAAGAAAAAGCAAGGTTTTAGTATATTTCAAGAGTTTTTTTTAATAACGGCAGTACGATAAAAGGAGTTGGGCAGAATGGCATTCTTCCTTTACATATTAATCAGCCGTATCCTTGAGACTTGAGCAACTCGGTAGCAAGTGTAGAAACTAATAATTTGCTGCTAACTGTCCGATTCATTTAAATAATCGCAAATACGCTAGATTATTATGCTAGCTTCTCGATAATTCTATACATAAATGTAAGGACATTCTTCACCGCCTTTCTTGCGCTCTTTAATATCAAGCAAAGGCCTCCTTGAAAACCTGGCCACACGATTTTATAGAAACATTGAAGTAAAATTTATTTGGAAATTTCCTAAATATCTTAAGTAAAATTATGAAGAGAATAGATTTGATTTTTGTATGTTTCTTTGTTACACTTTCACACTAAAATGGCTAAAGGGATTTGGATCAAATTTAGCACATCGGTAAACCATGACCGGAAAAAAGAAATAGGATAATTTTCATCCCGAATCGCTGTAAACCGCTTCTGTAGTCTTATAACTTTGTAAACAAGTAAATATAAAAGTAATTGGTAGCCTAAAATTGTATCTAAATACTCATAATAAAGGATTACAATAGATAAATGAGCAGATTGAAAACAATGATCACGGATGGAGCGGCTAAGTACTAAATCATGTTGTGATTGTTGTGGGAACGATCTGCGGTTTGCTCTGTAATCGCGGCTTAGGCAACGTACCTGGGCGAAGTGTAAACATTCCTGTCGAGGTATGGAGTAATATTAAATGGGGAGTGGTGGGTGAGTTAGAATAAAAATAACTTTTCTGAGTTGAATCTAGGTGACATGATCGAAGAATGGAGACGGGAATTAAAGTAATTAGGTACTTTTCTATAGATTAACAATACTTTCTTCATTTATTTATTTGACTAAAATTGCGGCTTAGGCAACGAAATTGGGCGAAGTGTAAACATACCTCGCGTGATTGTTCGAAAGAGATACCGTGACCCTGGCACATGGGCAACTGAAGGAACACGGGTGGGTTTTAGTCAGTAAAAGTCTGACATGCCCTCCCGCTCCACCCAGAGCGGAAGAAGTCATTTGATGATTTCCCATCCAAAAAAAGAAGAAAAAAAAGTGTAAACATGCCTGTCGAGCTATGGAGTAATATTAAATGGGGATTGTTAGATTACTTTGAATAAAAGTGTTTGGAGATAATGCACGGGAAATAAAATAGGTACATTGCTTTCCATTAACAATACGGTGTTCATTTATTTCACTGTAATCGCGGCTTAGACAACGTACCTGGGCGAAGTGTAAACATTCCTGTCGAGGTATGAAGGAATACTAAATGAGGATTGTTAGGTAAGTTTCAATAAAAATGTTCGGGGTTAATGCAACTAGCATTAACTGATGATAGAAGAATGAAGGCGGTAAATGAAAAAGGTACTTTGCTTCACATTACCGATAGGTTGTTTATTTATTTATTTGATGGTAATCGCGGTTTAGGGAACGTACCTGGGCGAAGTGTAAACATTTTTGTCGAAGTATGAACTAATATTAAATGGGGATTGGTATGTTAGTTTAAATAAAAATGAAAAAAACTTGAGAGGTGTCAAGGGACACCCGGATGGAACGAAGTTCCTTTCCAGGATTCATTATTGTTATTATTTTTTATTATTTATTATGTACAAAAAACCTGTATACACTCAACAAAAATATTCTCCCTCTCTCTCTCCCTCTCGCTCTATCTCCCCCTCTCTCTCCCTCACTCCTTCTCTTTCTCTCACTCTCTCTCTCCCTCTCTCTCTCTCTCCATCCCAAAGACTTCGTTCCAAAACAAAATATATACAGTCAAATTGAGAAACCTCCTCCTTTTTTTAAGTCGGTTAAAAAGTGTCGTTACAACTTTTTCTCTTAATTCCGTCTAGCCCCCTTTCGCAACGTGCCATAAGGAACTTCGTTCCAAAACGTTTCTGGACTAAAGTCGGTACGTAGCGTAGAGAGTAGGTCAGATAATTATGACGCGAAATTAAATACAATACATTGACATATAAAGTGTGATTTTTTTAGTGAATAACTTTTCATCCTAATTAACGGAGTCAAAAGTATGAAAACAATAAGGCTTCATTTAGTTAAGTTAAAAAATACCAACAGAGATTTGAGTTCTATTGGATTACGTTGTTTAACCAACGAAATTATTTTTATTTTCATATTGTCCAGGACAAAGGTCTGCCATTATTGTCGGTCTATTTCCGAGCTGTCCAAGGTTGGAAAGCTTTTTTACTCCAGGTGAACACTTATCTGCGGCAAGGAGCGGGCGTTGACACTTTATTGGCCATTAAAGACCTATAACGACGTCGCCCCGCGGCCGGAGGAAACGCCCGTTCTCCAAATAAACATTTACGATTCCTCCGTTTAAATTATTGCCAAAACGATTCGCGCCGTGAGCGGCGAAATTCTCCCCGCTCTAAATGCGTTACGGTTCGCCAAGCAGAAGTAAATAGAATTTATTTATATTTGGAAATTAATTTCCTCTGTCGTAATAGAGTCAGCACGTTTCCTGGCTTTTCAGAAATTGACCGGCCCGTCGGGGAATTAGTGTCTTGATTGAGTGATCAGACTGTCTGAGTTCAGAAAAAGTTACGGGCATGAGAATGCGCAGGTGAAAATAATCGCGAACAATAGTCGTGGTGTAGATAACTCGTTTACGCATAAATAAATTGGTAAGATTAGAATGTAAACGCACTGGCTACGGTAAGCCGGCTTAATCCTTTAGAGCGTTTTGCGATCCGGATCTGGTGGCGGGGTGGGGTCGGTCGCTCCCACTAGTCCGAATTAGTTTTTGGCGAGTCCTCAGCGGATGTTAAGTGTTGATGTTGTGTGCTCGCCGGCGCTAACACGGTTCTAATTACGTTTTACTGAGTTTCTCATGTTGGCGTACACAAGCTTTTAATATTGTTAGATAGGTTGTTTGTTCCGAAATGTTGACAGGGCATGTTACGTGTTAAATGAGTTGACTAAATTACGCGCTCGGAACCGTTTAAATAGATATATTCCGGGCCGTTGCTAATTACGGTTGTTAATTAAATAACATTTATGATTTAGGCAACAGCTGAGCTTTGAGAATGGGAGCTTTTAAAGCAGGTGAAACAGATATAGTTAATTATTAAGTGTTGTATTCCGAACCCTCATCACTTCATAATCTATTACGGTGAAGTAGCTTGTGTAACCACAAAGACAAGCCCAGCGTTGTAACGTCGATGTAAAGGCTAAACATGGCATGTCAAACTGTAGCAGAACCACTGCAGACAAAGCCAAATTAATCCTTCAGACAGGAAGGTGTCACCGTGGAGTCGACGGCGTCGGGTAAGCCGTGCGTCTGTGAGTCGCCTGCCGCAGACTAAATTAGACGGAATTAGTTCCCAACAAGTTGGTAGAACAGGATAAACTGTCAGTGAGGAAAGTTCCGTCGGGGACGCATAGTGAGTCCCCCGGGCGGGCCGCGCCGCGGGCTTTGTTGTGTCACGCCGGCTTACGGTAACCGACACATTAGATAAGTACTAAGATAAGCACATTACATTAAAGATATACAACCGCTACACGAATACGTTTTACTGTCACGTCGTACACCATTATAAATCTTTTATACTTACATCAGCAAACTGGAGTAGTTTTTTTAAATGACGCCGCCTTTTTCTAAAGATTTTCACGTCATATTTTAGTGTTGAGATTTCTTTTCATTGCTTTGGTTTAAAGCTCCATTATAAAGCTTGAGATTAAGGGCCGCCGGTTAGATTATAAAAGATAAAGATATAAGTCCGATCATTAAAGTGTTATTGCTAAAAACGTTGTAAGTAATTACTTTATTTAAATTAAGTGCTTGGTTTTGAGGAGAGTCTTTCAGATCTTTCTTTCAGATTCTCAAAAACCTTAATAGAAAACGTGACTTCGTGAAGACTATCATAATTAGGTTTATAATGTTCCCACTGTGGTAACACAGGCCACCTCGTTTCGAGAAGGAGTTAGCTGTAATCTACCTTGTGGACCCAGTGCAGGTTGGTAAATGTCTTCGAATTTTTGGTTCTAGAACCTGCCGGTATCGGTTCACTGTTTTGAAAGCAACGGTATCCACTGTATACCACTTGGTCACCACTGCCTTCATGAAGAAAATTGTGTAAAAAGTTTGTTTATTATATAAATATGTCTCGCAACCGTAACACATGTTTAAATTACACATTCTATACCTAATTAAGAACGAAAGCGGTGCGGTGTGCCTATTTGTTAAACGGTACCCAACTGGTTTCCTTAAAACGAGCCTCCAAGGGGTCCTTCGTTTTTGGCTGACTCATTAAATTCCCTTATTACAAATATCGATACACTGTCTTCAAAAAGAAGTTTCAATAATCCTATTTCAATAAATAATCTTCTTAGTAAAATCGTAGAACTAACAAACCAATTTCAATTAACAAAATTGATCTTAATTACGAAGCGTTCTACTTTGTAAGTAAACTTTCGGAGTCAAACAATACCCAAACGATTTCTCTTTGACGTTAGACGTACGATAATATTTAAGGAAAATGATTAATATTAAGAATACTAGACTACTACGAGAGAATATACTATTACTACAGAATGGGCAGCTGCTTATTCTATGCATTTTAGCACCATACGGCGATCGCCAACCCGCCTGCCAAGCGTGGCGATTATGGCAAAGCCCTCCAAATTGAGGGAGGCCTAAGTCCAGCAGTGGACGTCTTACGGCTGAAATGATGATGATGATGATGATGATTATGAATACTACCCTCTTTCAGGAGGAATTTGTTAAATCAGCTTCAGGTTTGGAGGCAGTGTGTCATACATTGTGAGCTGTGCTTAAGTAGCAATGATAATTAAGCGTAACGACGTCGGAGATGTGCAAACTGGTTGAGTCGAGCTCCTTTATTGCTTATTTTCCAGCTATATTCGTTTAGGGAACGGGTCTTAACGAATTAAGAAGTTCTGCTAATTGTGTCACCGTACGAGATGGAAATGTTGATTTGTACAAACAATTACGTCTAATTTTCGTCTTAAGACGTAAGCCTTCTATGTGTTTAAATACTTTCGTCTTCCTTCGGTAAGACCCTTATAGTAAAATTCACCAAGTTTGCCGTATGTGAACTTTTCAACGTTGAACGTTGAAATAAAAAGGCATCTAGAAACAAATAAAAACTTGGCTCAACAACACTCGCAAATAAAAGTAAGGCACTATCACAAAACTCCGAGTCGACAAGAATTTTCAGATAAACGACATTATTTCATAGAGATTGGAATGTTTACAACATTTAAGTGGAAAAGTAGATAAAGTTACCAGATTTGATTTCATAACTAGATGAGAGGGGAAGAATGGGTAAATAGGAATTCTCCGCAGATTGAAGTTGGAACGGAATTGGTTTACGTTTGGGACCTATTTCCACACAAAGAAACCTCCATTAACTACAAATTAATGTTATTGGTTTATGAGAATACCGTGCAAAAATATATTATATTATGCGTAGCACAGGACAGAGGCGGATTAAAGGATTGTTGCGGCAAAACGCTCGCGGAACGAGAATGGACAGGAAAATGTGTCATTCCCCATGAAATCCCACCATCAACCTTGTGTATTAAGGACGCTATATGATGAGACAATAAAAGAGAATACATTTCCCACGCAGTCATGCGCCATTATACGCCTCGTTGGGGTTGGATTATTTCGAAAGCATTGAGGTTTTAGATGCAGAATGCACTCTTCTTTTTTATCAGTCTGCACAATGTGACAAAAAAGAAGTACCTATCTTAATTAGTGCTCAATATAGCAAAACAGCTTCTAAAATTAAATAAACATCACCCCACGTTTTTGAGTATGTTGCAATAACTGTTTGTTTTTATTTTACTGTAAGCAAGTCGTTTTTAAAACAGGCTAAGCGCATATCGGACCATACAATGAAGGATACCGTAGTAGGGCTGAATTTATACCAACAACAAACTTAAGGCTATCACATTGCCCGATGACTTTGACGATTTGACCTCTGTACTAGTATTTTTTCGTTTGGTGCCATCTACCATAACAAAACACAAACGAACTGACGATTAAGCAAGAACACAGATATGTAGGTTTTTGCCTATTTTTATTCGCTCTCTGAGAGTTCTCATGTATTGTTATCCTCTACAATTAAAAATTAATATTAATTTTGAATTTAATGATGGACTTTGCCTGCTGACCTAGCTTTCAAAAATTATTTTGTCTGATGATGACCAGGTAAGTGCTTATCGATTCTCAGTAACGGAGTTAGTTAGGATCACCAAACTTTTTCATGTGATGAATTTCGCCAGTTAATTTAATTGACCCAAACACATTCCCATCATTGAGTAAGAAAATTGGATGTCTGATGATGACTGGTATATCTAAAAAATATTGCAAGCTTACTCTATGACTGGTTCAGAAAGCAAAACGAAATTACTAACTACTTTATTTCTATGTACATAATTAATTTCTGTTCTTATTTTACGAAATATTTATATTTGTAATATTTACAATATTATTTAATTCAGAAATCATTAAAAACGTGAACTTTTAGATTTTATTTGGTGAAAATAACGCACGTATGGTCCACCCTTCACGGCAGCCATCAAGGCACTAATGTATGGTGTCATTCGCGTCGCGAGTATATGTCACAAGAAAGCAACGGGTTTCTCGCGCAGTTTCGGGTTTTTATTTATTATTTAAAAATGTAAAAGAAATAAGAAAAAGTAAACAATACAAATTATTAAATAAATCAGTACGCATATTTTAATATAAAATTCATGTCAAACGATTCAGCCGTTACAGAGACAATTTTCAATTTAGGTTGAAGGAGGACCTGTTTACTGCCAGATTTTTCTAAAATTTGGGAAAGTTTATTAAAATTCTAAACAATACAAAGTATTTATCATGACCTTAAGTATGACATATATTCTTCATACGAAAATCGCACGGTAGGATTCTTCAACAAAATTCGTTAAACATACGGTATTTTTCGGATTTCAGTAAGGTAATCCCCTTAAGATTGTAGTTAAAAAACATGTTCTACGATACATTTCACCTGCAAATTTAAGTTAGTCGACTATTACTAGTTACTTTGTAAAGCCTTCTTAGATGTGATAATTTGTATTTGTACTTCCACCGTGTTTTTTTTTCACATATCTAAATATAACCATTTAGCTGGCAGGGGGCGAGGACACTTGACTTTAATTAAAGTTAGAACTTTAAAGCTTAATATTTCACAAACGGGTGCCGTAATCGATCATTTGTTTATTTTTTTATATTTTATTTACCACTTTGTCGGTGTGACTAATATATATATCCATGCCATGCCAAATGACAGGTTTCTAGTACTAAGAGTTTCTGAGCTAAGCTGCGAGCTAGCATGGTCGGACGTGGCGAAACTATGAGGGTTCCTTGTTGACTACGGGACTCCAATAATAGCCAAAAGTTGTTCGTTTATATAACTTGTAATGACGTGGTTTCAGACATGTTCCATTGACTATTGTGTTTACCTTTTTTAAGTTATCTATAAAACTCTAGCCTTTACAATAGCGTGTTTAAGGTGTAAACGATAAATACATGTGTTACACCTTGTAAATGCAGAGTCAGAGGTCCATATTTTGAAGTGTTCAGTGTTCATTCATGTACTTCTAAGAAGCAAAAAGCGCTACTGATGCCGTGAAAGGAGTGAACCCAAATCATCTAACGTATTAAAATATTGATGCCATCGGCATCGACTTAAAATAACGCAGGACCCAAGTTAACACTTATTGGAGCGGTCCGCTAGGATCGATGCCTGCTAGGGTCGCGGATTCATTCGAAAGAGTTACCGTGGTTCTAGCACAGGAAGCTGAAGGAACATGGGTGGGTTTTAGTCGGTAAAAGTTACGCCTTTTTGCTCTGCCCAGAGCGGGAGACGTTATTAGGTGATTTCCCACCCAGAAAAAAAAAGGACTCAAGTTAAAGAAAAAGTAAACAAAGTTGGTTACTTACACACAACATCTAGTTTGAAGGAGTCATCAAGGCTCTGGCCAGGCAGTGCGTTGTTGTCAGCCTGACACTTTAGCTGAACTCCATCGTCCTCTGGCAGAGGCATGAACTGGACTTGACTGCTCACCCACGTCTCGTTCATGGCTTCCACTATCTATGAACAATGAGACACCTTTTGGTTTTAAATATTACTTACGTTGCTGACACAATGTAAATTTAAAATTGTTTATTATTTTGACAAGTAAAACTTAACAACTAGTGATTGGAGCCTCCTTGTAAGCAGAAAAGCCTGTGTTAGGAGACTCCGCTCTTTCACAACTTATAATTATATTTTACTTGTTTTATACAAATGTAGGTAAGAATTAAGCAAAAAAAAAAGAGAAATAAAACTAAATATGCACGCAGCACGCACGCCGGCATGCCAGTGGGTGAGTGAGAGTGAGAGTGCGTGAATATGAAGGTGTGTGAGTGTGTGAATGTGAGTAAGAATGATTCATGAAGTAGAATGGTACAGCATAAATATGCAATGTATGCGACATCTTGCAATATCTTAATGTTCTGGTAATTATTGAACAGCCTACAATAAGAATGTTGATTGGCACCAGGACATAGCATTGATTGCAAAATGACACCAAAATTATATTCGATTCTAAGCCCATGTGTGGGTTTACGGTCCACTCCCTCCCTCACACGGAGAGGAGGCCTGTGACCCAGCAGTGAGAGCATTATAGGCTAATTCTGCTGTAATAAATTAATTAATTTCATAAGGCTAACACAGTAAGTAGAGAAAAGCGTTAACAAAAGCATTCCTTAAATATGTATATCCTTAAATTAAAAGGTTTCGTACTTGGTCATTCTGTGCAAGACCTGACACCCAAACTACGACAAATCCTGTATCTCAGGTGTCAGCGTTTCTCCCTTTTTTGAGCACACAAATAAATGCGATGCTTATTTTCAGTATAAATCTAAATTGTCTTGCATGCAAAAGGTATCCTATGTAAATATTTTTATAAGTATAGGTAAGTAGTGAATTTACAAAAGTAAAATGTTTCTGATTCAAACTACACGTTTTGATTATTTCAAAATTTACCCGTGTATATCTAAAACCTGAATATTTCGTCACTTAAAACTTTTATTACAAGCGACCAAATGATGCTTACCTTTCCTCTTTTAAATTTTCTGTTATCCTTGTACCACGTGAGCTGCGCCGGCGGCCGGCTTCCCTCTGACACGCACGTCAGAGTGACGTAACGTTCCGACGATAACGTCACCGGCTTGCTCAATATCTCCACCAGCGTCGGACGCACTGTGGAAATTATTCACAGTTACAAATAAAAATAAAAAAAGTTTCAGCCTGTGTTTTTGGACCGGGGTTTGGATATTCACGAACAATTCCCTGGCGTGTTTTTAATTTAGAGTATGTAACAGTTCTCTTGAAAAAAATATTTTTGAATTTTTTTTTATGACTATCTTCTTAATTATTCAGTAACTGAAAAGTTAATCCTTCAGACCAAAGCTCCTTTGAAATTCGTGCTGAAACGATTAATAGAAAATGTTTAAATTGTACGGTAATTTGTGTTCACGAAATTGTAATTTGAACTCTCAATTCAAATCGTGTATAATTACTACTTGACGCCGATTTTCAGGGAAATTGTTTTACAATGAACTTAATTGTAGACTAAGGTTATTACAAAATTGAATTGGTTTAAAAAGTCACAATGAATGAAAACGTTATTTCTATTAACAAGAGACGAGGGTACAATAGAAAACTTAGATACTCCAAAGAATTCACAAGTACCTACATTTTTATTTTACATTTTAGAACTAGATTTTTTTTGTGATGATGAATTTAGTAAAAATTACAGTAAGAAAATAAAACGAAAAAACAATAATTTAACCACAAGAAAAGTTTTAGGCCGAGATCTATAGACGTTACTTACTTTGAGTTATTCCTATCACAACTGCAAAAGGCAAATGAAATATATAACCGGGAATATATATTTACCAAAGCACCTTCTAAGTAACGTTTATAGATAGAGATCTTTCTTAGAGTCGTTAGAATCAAAACTTATTTGCAGTCCTTCCTGCTTTTTGCAATGGCCCTGAAAAAACCATGATAAGTATAATTTACGATACCTAATCATAACAACAACACGCACGACCAAACTAAGTAAGCGTTTTCGTCATAAAATGTAGAAAAAAATAATTCGTCCCTAGCCTTCGCTCTATAAAGCTGAGGCATGAAAAATTTTAATGGTCTGTGGTCGATGTGTTGACCACGGTACGTCATAAGTTTATAAATGGTGGTGACCGTTGATACTGACTGCAAGTCGGTTCGTGTTCTCTATTTTGTTAGGTCGCAATATTTCACATCTACATGCAAGTTTGTGGCGACAAGGTTACATTCAACTTGTTAACGTTTGGCCGTACTTATATTAATATTGAACGCTTTCCCGGCTTTTAATTCTGGCGTAATTACGAAGTAGTTGTGTTAAATTGGTTCCACATTTTCAGAAAAAAAATGAAATTTAGAAATTTTCTTTCCGCCTGTATTTAATTTTAGAATGAATGTCTTCCATTAAAAGATTTTACTACTTATCATAAGTTCTAGAGTAAGGTAATGTTTATCCTACAACTGTTACATCAAACTATGATGACAACAGGCATTTCTCTTGTACGGCTTTTACACGACGCTCACCATAAAATTATATTTAAAAAACCACAAATAAAAAAGGTGTAGAAGCGACTTATGTGCGTTATTCTTGAAACGTTGGGAACTAGAATTCTGTACATATTTCGGTCTTTACAAGTTAAGTCAACGTTGGCACGAATACAAGCCTTGTTGTTCAAAATACTGTTTCGTTACCCCTTATAGTTTGCGCAACATAGTCTGTACTGCCAAGAGAATGGTACAAGGGTAAAGCGAGAAATACAGGATCTCGGTGGATAGAAATTAGCTTTGAAATACTTTGTCGGTTACAAAAAATCACCTGTTTCCTACAACAATGTAATACCTATACGGTCAAAAGGACGGAACAACAGATTTTTAAATAATAGATGGAAAATTTTATTGAATTTATCGTAACAGTGTGTACGTCTATGTTACTCATTCAGTGTACATTATTTAGGTACTTACAGTTCATCTCTAATCTAACAGTCTTCTCCTGCGGGCTGACGAGGTTGGTATTAGACGCTCGACATCTGAACGTGGTATTGAGATGGGTCCGCCTCACGTGGGGCAGTTCCAACCGGTTCACCACCACGTGCGTGTCAGTCTTCTCCCCGATGTACTGCGGCGCTGGAGTGCCATCTATCAGCCACATCACAGTGGGTGCTGGGCGGCCTGGTAGAGAAAGAATACTTTATAGAATCAAGAGAAATGCTTCTGAGAACGTGATTGAAGTAAAGCCAAGAAGAGTTGTTAAAAATAGAGCAGTTGGTATACAGTACAGAAAAAAGTATCACGACACGTGTCTCCAGAGACATCGCACGACGACGTCACACGACGTCGCGAGACATTTAGTACCTACCAGTGATATAATAATTAAAATTGTTTTGCACTAAGTGAATACTCGTCTTAGGTAAGTGTTCTTCGGCCTTAGCTTTTGAAATTAATACCGAACTCATTAAAGGATTTTAAATAGCCTTCACATTATTTGAAAAAAAAAAAAAAAAAAAAACTGGTGTAATTTCTGCACGGCTATCATCATCATCATTTCAGCCAAAAGACGTCCACTGCTGGACATGGGCCTCCCCCAATTTTGGGGAATTTGCCGTAATCACCATGCTTGGCAGGCGAGTTGGCGATCACAGTATGGTGGTAAAATGCACAGAGAATGCTGAACTCCCATTCTCTAGTAAGACCAAATCTAATATTAATTACTTCAAATTTTTTCTATCTACCAGTTTATTTATTTTGAATTGATTTGGTGCTTCATAGTTAAGCTCCCAGTTAAAAGACATTCCAGTTAAAATTTGAGAGTAAGAAAGTTCAGTATATAAGATGTTTTTCAGCGCTGAAACCTGAAAACTTTACACGCTACTGGAACTGCAGCCGGTAGATGCTATGCACTTAATCATATAGTGCGAAGGCAACTTGTGTCGCAAACTTTGGAGTTCTGCCAGTGCGCCTCGGTGAATGGCTTGAGGACATATTTCTTGATCGTCCTATTACTTTTCATGACCAGTTATTAATAACTGGAGTACGCTCTACAACTGCACTGCGATATTAACTGTGTCTGTTTTCTTAGAAACGTTGTATTTTTATTGAAACAGTAACGTGTTTGGAAGGGTGCTTTAAAATAACAGCTCATTGTGTTTAAAGCCTTGTGCAGAATTCATTCATCATCATCATTTCAGCCAAAAGACGTCCACTGCTGGACATAGGCTTCACCGAATGGGCGCTGCTACCCATTCTCTAGTAAGTCCCTTAGTCACGAATGGGCGCTGCTACCCATTCTCTAGTAAGTCCCTTAGTCACGAATGGGCGCTGCTACCCATTCTCTAGTAAGTCTCTTAGTCGCGAATGGGCGCTGCTACCCATTCTCTAGTAAGTCCCTTAGTCGCCTCTTACGACACCATGGGAAGAAATGGAATAGTGCTATTCTTTATTTCTGGCATCACACGGAACGTGAGGAATTATGTTTACCTAATTCTATATGTCTATGATATTTTTGAAGATGTCCAGAACCGTATCTTATTATCAACCTTGTTACCTAGTTTCAAATTCATGTTTTAATTTCAAATAAATATCACGCATTTTCTAAATCCATTTGCCTTATTCATTAAAAATAAGTTGTGATTTCTACTTAAACGAATCAATTATTATGGAAGTTTGGATTTCAGTTTTTAAAAAGTATTTTTTTAATAGCGAAGTATAATATACACTCTGTCCACACAGTTAAAGATAAAAAAAAACTCTTATAACAAACTTCGATATGTATTTCATTATGGAAACAGATTGTATTATTTTTACCAACGTTGGTAAAAAAATTGCCAGAAATGACGGCTTTGACATTCTTGTTATTTTTGTGTGGCGCAAAATTAATTTTTAAATTGTAAAAGGCAGTGCAGAGCCAGTGTCCATTGAGCTACGAAGCAATTAGGTTGAAATTGTAGTCAGGATTCCGTGTGTACAATTGTAGTATTTTATACAGAGAGAAAGGTTGTTTCAAATAGAAGTATATCAAAACACGGTGGAGAAACAATTGACAATCAACCGTAAGGTTCGAAGTGACTGACTACATCAACAGGGCAACGTCCTAGCTACAGAGTCACCACTATTCAAGGCACGTGAGATCTAACTTAGTTTCACGTGGGTTTCACATCCCTAGCTGTGGAAACTCCTAGTCGTAAATAAATGTTATGTGACAGCATGCAGTGTAGCTATAAAGGTTAAAAATGCATCATAATGCAGCATGAAACGCAAGTCCCGAAGCTGTTGAGAGCCATCTCTTAGAATAGAAGTATTTTCTTTATGAGCGCCGTAACAATGCGCTTTTGACTATGATTGGAGAGTATTTCACGGAACTCTTTTATGGAAATAAAGAGTCGAGGAATAATATTTTTCGTAAAATATTTCTGTGTTTTTGACGAAAGATTTTAAAATTCGTATTTTTGTTGGAATGTTGTACAAAAAAGGTGATACATATTTTTAGATGACGTATTTTGAATAAACCGCAAAAAAACAACGTTTGCTTGTCTGTTTACCATTAGATAGTATAAATAAACCATCCACAAACGCTTGCCAACCTAAAACTTTCGAACTTCCTACCGGAAAACTACACACGAACTAATTCTTTACTCCCTTCGAACATCACCCCACAAAAGAAAAATAACCCATAAAAAGCCCAATAGATTATGGGCCAGAAACAATGTAGAGACGTCTGTCGCGGGGCGAGGCTGGCAGGCTCTGGCGGTAATTACGTTATCGCGGCCGCCGGTCGACCCCCGCCCTATTGATCATTCTACGTCACTGACTCCCAAACTTACTTGTTCCTCAACTTCTTGCCCAGCCATCCGCCAAAGGCAGTACCCGGAGTACCAAGGTATTGTGGTAATACGGGTTAGTAAACAAAACATCACAAAGAAATTCTTTTACATCAAGCTAAATTCAGTGCCGGAACTGATTTTCGTCCAAAATTTAGAGGATTAAATGTACTAGGTTATGCTAAATTTAGAACGCTACTGATGTATACCAAATTTTCATCGAACCAAGTAAATTGGGAGTCACAATGAATTTCAATACAAATTTAGCTTTCCATTGCATGTTTGTACTATATTTTCCGTATTATAAAATCCGATCAAAATAGTCTGTAATATCTTAGTTTTAGAACAACTCTATTTTGCATTTTCTAAGTGTCGAGAGCGTTACGTTATAACTTTTTACATAAGAGGCAATATCAACTTTCGACGTTAGGCTTTTTCTGAAAATTTCTTGGGAACCTAGAAGTTTGTAAAGGCCTATGTTTTCACATTCAGAATAAGTACTGAGTTTTTATTTTACCTCGGCGAATTATGATGATACTTGAGTATACAAACTAGGTCTGAATGTGCACTTTACGTACATTCACATAACCACTAAAAGGCAAAGGAATATTAACAGAAGTCCATTAGGCACCGCCATTTTGTGTGGGTATCTATTTGTCCGCACATTGGACCGTGAAAATGAAAATGATCTAGCCGAGTCGTTTTGGACCGACACGGGATGACAACCTGCTAATCCCAAGGGCTATGCATAATTCCGTCTCGAAACATTGAGCGCTTCAGAGGATTAACTGCGATTTGCTTATAAGAAGGTTTCCACTTAAATCTATGTATAATATAAGTATATGTGTCTTAATAAATAAAATAGTAACGCAATCGAAACTGCACTTTGTATATTTTGTAAAAAAGAACGGTTAAGAGGCGTGGGAATGAGTCTGATGCGGAACAAATAAGTTTTTTTGAATTTTTTGTCCGTTTGACATTTTGTCTGGATGTATGTTCCAGGTTGGCATAAAAACAGCGGAACGGATTTGCAAGAAATTTAGCACACAGATATTTTATAGCCACGATTAATACGTGTTGAACTTTTGATCCCGGTAGTATGTTCCCGTGGGAAATTATCCGACATGAAAGCGGGCAAAGCCGCAGGCAAAAGCTATTCATACTGTACCTAAGTTGGTTACAGAAACTATTGACACAACTTACCAACCCCGTTGTTTGAATCTTGTTCATAGTTATATTTCCAACTTTAATAATCAAAGTGCGTAAGTTTTGTTAACTCTCGCAATAACAATATTTGTGTACACAAGAGAAATCGAATGTAAACATTAATTTAAGATTTATATCAGAACATTAATCTCTATATTTTTCTAACTAGAAGTAATGTTGAAATCATTATGATTGAATATCTACTAACAATTTCGTATAAAAGTAATAAAGTACTGAGCCAAAATATTAAAAAGCCATCAGTCAATTAACTTATCCTACTTAGCTTTATTTCAGGCCAGCCCTGTTTTTAAACATAATAAAGTAATTTGAGTTGTAACATTATGACGGTTTCCCACTCGGTTCATCTGTTTTTAGACTTTTCGGGTTTTAAGGCATTTAGGCTAGGCCCACACTGCGATCAAAAATCGGGTGTTTTTTATTTTGTGTATCTACGCACTCGTGAATTAAAACTCCCGCGGTCAAAAAGTCTCTGTTTGGTGCTTTCGTGATGCGTGGCGATGCAAATATTTTGCGGACTATGGGATTGTATGTCACTCTTCTTAATGCGAAATATTATTTGCGTGGACGTGCAGGGACTGGCACTCACCGCTCATTTGTACATTAGGTACACTTAGTAAATTATTGAATGATTATTTAGCCATTCTCTGATAATTATCCAAAATCTTTTCATTGGATTTTCGCAGGTGTTGATATTTTATGCAGAAAAATTACGTGTTTGTGGCATTGTTTTATGCGTATTTTACGCCGTAGTTACAAATAAATGAAAATATTAGTTCTGTTGTCTATTGTTGACATGCGGGTCAGCTGGGTTCTACATAGAACTATCCAAAATCTCAAGGGGATTTTATTCGCTACATATATGGGTGTTAATTAAAATATTGTACAATGATTACAAACCAAGCGAATAAACAACCCTCGGTGAAATTTTGCAGTGAAGCCGTAGCCTTAGCTCCAGTTTCGAAACTACATCATTAAAAGATGATCAGCGTACCTAAAACTCAATGAACCTATTTTCCCGGTCGTAACAACCAGGTTAGGTAGGTACTGTAGGTATGTAGCTTCAACTTCGAGATAGAGGTCAATCGTCGAATCCGAGTCGTCTGGGCAGCGTTCGAGAAGCTACGAAATATCTTCTCGTCCCACATACTGCAGTGTTTTTGACTAGTGCGTGTTGCAAGTGATGACCTATGACACTGAAACGGGGTCACTCACAATATGGCTTATTAAAAGGCTAAATGTCATCCAATGGGCAATGGAGAGGGCAATGCTTGCAGTTTCCCTAAGTGATCGAATCAAAAATCAAGAGATCTGTCGAATTACTCAGGTAATCGACTAACCCGAAGCAATGCCAAACTTAAGTGGAACAAGGTAGGGGCGCATTGCTCGCAGAACAGATGGACGATGGGGCCCGAAGGGTTCTGGAGTAGCATCTGCCACCAACAAAGTGGACCCGTGGCTTTGTGAAGGCTGCTGGATGCGCAAAGCACAGAACCGGTCGTAGTAGCAGAGCTTGGAGGACGCCTTTGTCTAGTACTGGACGTCTTTCGGTGGAAATGTTAATAATGATGAACGATCAGATATAGGACAATGGAGGCCCGTCGATAGGAACGCGATTAAATGAACACCCACATACATTATGTATGACATGCCTCCGTAATCAATCAAATGAATAAGTGTGAATTGACATGTGTCTTTTTACTGGCCCTGAACATAATGAAGTAAACGAGGCATCTACTTTCAATTCGTTTAGCTCCCTTTGTTTGTGTGAGACTTTATTTACTTAGTCAAGTACTGTTCTATCCCTTTTGTCTCTTTTATACGAATAATAAAATGAACCTTAGTGTAAGTTACCCAGTCTTTGACAAAGCAATGTTTCTGTATTTTGGTGATATTGGTATTTTTCATGAGGTCACAAAAAAAAACTTATGATTATTTTATTTGTCTGCGTATCAGCATTCAATAACGTTCACTAATGGCATTATACCAAAGCCTATTTAATATGCCATACTTTCCGGTATTATCCATAATTTAATTAGTTAATGGAAAAATCAATCCCAACGCTAATTAATCCGTTACAATAAGCCCAATATAATAAAAGCTCGTAGATTGGTACAAAGATAATTGATATAAAGTTTGCGAAATGTTTTGGCGCCATTTCACGCCCGCTCCCATCCTCCCTACCCCTTGGCGTATCTTGGGGCGATGGATAACTTTACACCGGGTGCCATTTGGAGCCGATCTCTCAGAGACTGACTTATCGGTAAGTTTAAGAGCGATATATCAAAGTAATCGCTTTAATTTCTCATCTACCACTTGGGGTAGAACTTATGCTTATTCCTTGACTGATACCGTCGTGATTTGTGAACATGTATTTTGATAGTTTTATGTTTGTAATACGGTAAGTGGGGTGATTCGTAGTGTTTTAACGGATATTTATGATCATGACTCATATTTTCGCTTGCCGCGATCATAGCAAGAACCCTCCGTGTTTCAGAAAGCATGATAAGCTGCTGTTCCCTGCTGCCATTTGTGGATATTTGACAATCGTTACGGGTCGTCAGAAAGCCGAAAGTCTGACAACCAGACTCCTTCTTTATCACATGTCCATCCATACCAAGCCAAATGATTTCCTTTGAATTTTCCTGTGATTGGCGTCACTTTCAAATGTCCTCGTATGTAGTCATTTCTAACTCTATCCATTTTCGTCAATAAACAAATATCAACCGTAGGAAAGAAATAAAAAATACTATTTTTGTAGCAGTACAATCTGGCTACCGGTTTTTAACATCTGGATCGAATGTTTCAAAGTTCAAAAATATATTTTTTCAATAACATTTGAATGTCGTCGAGTAAATAAGTATTCAAATTAATCTGTTATTGATGTTCCTCTTGGGAGTCTCGTGAAAAAGTATAGACTTTCTAATTTGTATTATTTATAAATCATAATGGATCACAAGAATGGGGGAGATTTCGAACAAAAATGAAAGTGGTCAGGCAACAAACGAAATATTGTAATGGTGTTATTATAGTTATTAAAATTAATCGTCTGTTATTTTAATAGGGGGATTAATAATGAAAAATGGGCCACTACCTTAATGGTTTTCTAATTATGGTGTAAGCATGCTCTTTGAATGGGTAATGTCTGGCCATTTTGGGGCAGCAAACTGCGAGGGGCAGCGGAACATAAGTTAACTTAGTAAATATATTTTAGAATGAAACACAACCTGGGTTAACGTAACTATCAAAAGGCTTGAGGCAGAGCAGTGATGCCCAGTGTTAACGGCCGCGACTTACAAGTTGTAGGTCCCAGGTTTGAACCCAAGCAGGCGCTTTACTTTCTGTAAATTATTTCATCACCACTGCCCTCAAAACGGTGAAGGAAAACATCGTGAGAAAACAGAACATGTGATATCAACCAACCCGCACTGGACCCGAATGGTGGATTATAGCCCACTCCCTCTTACCGAGGGGAGGCCTGTGTCCCAGCAGTGGGAACATTATGTGCTGATGATGATGATGAACAAAAGGCTTTACAGATAATTAGCTGACGTTAAAATAATCATAATTATTAGCCGAAACACGTTTACTGGACAAGTAGCAGGCGATATTTGAGAAAAACGTTTGTCACAAATAAATAGAAAGAAAAAAACATTTATTCAGTTCAGACTTAAGGCACACTACATACAGCAGGAAACAGTTAAATAAAAGATTGAATTAAAGGTGAAAAATACAATGACAAAATCTAGCATAATAGTGTGCCTCACAATAGGCCTAGTTCATCGACTGGACCTGAAGTCGCAGTGTGAGGTGACAGATGTAAATTAGTTTTATACCAATACAGTAACGTGACGCGTATATGCATACTAAAATAAAATCTATACGAATATTGTAAAGCTGAAGAGTTTGTTTGGTTGAACGCGATAATCTCAGGAACTACTGGTCCGAATTGAAATCATTCTCTTTGTGTTGGTTAGCCTATTTATCGAGGAACTCTAGGATCAAAAAGAGCGGAGCAGCAACGAAAAATGGAGGAATACTGGCAGGCAATTCGATGCGACGGGAAGGGTCAAGGGAGCAAAAATTTGACGCGGTCTAAGTCGCGGGCAGAAGCTAGTAAATATATAATAATATAATGTACACCATAAAATTACAGATATAAATGAAAATAGATTACATGGGGTAACTTAATGTGCAGTTTTATCGCTAAAAGTGATTTTTTAAAGACCACCTTTGGATGGATTGTCGGAGAAGCTAGCCTGGCGCGTTACAATGGCTTTCCTACACTATGTCCTTTCGGTGTTTTCATTACGGTAGTGGTGACTCCTTTAATTCTGTTATTTGTATCGCCACAAATACATGCCTTTTAGTTTGACGTATTCCTTCCAGGATGTGAAAGTGTGACCCATTTGCAAGAATTAAGCATGCCATAAAGTCTAGGCGAAAATTCATGGAATTCGAGAAAAAACTAACTTTAATGTATTTATGAAAAAATCCCAGAATTCGATACTAAATTCATTCGCTTCTATATAGTCCTTTCAGTTCTTTTATCCTTTGTTAATCTAAACGTAAACCAGACTATCCAATGTATATGTACGTATTCGCTATACAGCCGTTTGGTCCGCTCTCGTTCCAGGATCCCGTTTCGTTGGGTAAGGACCTTACTTTCGGCATTAAAAACTATCTCATTCAACCTAAGACCTTGACTTCAGAATTCGACGCGTGTCGGCGGTGTATAGCGTGCTTCACGCAGAAAGCGTACCTAATGCGGGATCTTTTATCGCTTTACAATTTTAATCAGGTAAAACATGAGTTGTCGCGCCTAAACGTGTAGATGCAACGTTTCAACAAGATTAACCTTCGTGTTTGCTATCTAACTTGAGTTATTAGGTTACCTAGGTATATATATCACGAGTTTCACTAGCCCCATTAGAGAAACATGACTGAAAATAGAAATGAAAACATGATTCATAATCATCCTAGCCTCTGCCTAGCCATTAATTTAAATATTGATGAATAGATAAGAAGAGGAAAGCCCAAGAAAATATGGATGGATTGTGTGAGGAATTAAATGAAAGAGAAGGGCCAGTTTGGCCAATGACAGGTAAGAATGGAAGAAGAAGACGTGTAGCGTAGACCCCAAGTAATACGTGTTAAGGTCAGAAACATGATACTTCAAGGATAAGTTTACTCAAATTAGGCATGGAAGAAATTTGTTTGCTCTCGTGGCTAAATAATAACCACTGCACTGGTAATATAATATCTTAGGACAACCAACACAACGTTATCTGATCCCAAACTAGGCAGACTCTGTACTATGGTAACCAGACAACTGATAAACATACTTATATACTTCTAAATAAATACATATTATAGATAAATTACACCCAGACACAGAACAAATGAATGTGCTCATCACACAAAGATTTGTCCTGGGTGGGAATCGAACCCACGACCTCAGTCTTAGCAGTCAGAGTCACTAACCAGTAGACTAACAGGCCAGTCAAATTGATTGACGATTAAGCTACGGTAGTCGCGATCGGTTCTTGTCTGGATGACGATGCATCACATATCAAGATCCCTCCGTGCCTTGGAAAGCACATACAGCCGTTGATCTCGGCTGTCATTCGTAGATTGATGGCTGAGATTGTTGGCAGACTTCAAGGGTAGTCAGAAGCTCATAATTAACAACCAGTGTTAGGGTTGTGGGTCTGCCAGGGTCGCGAGATTGTTTGAAAGAGACACCGTGACTCTGTCACATGGGCAACTGAAGGAACACGGGAGGGTTTTAGTCTGTACAAGTCTGACATGAGGAGCGGGAGAAGTCATTTGATGATTTCCCATCCAAAAAAAAGGGTTGTGGAGGCTTCGCTTGTCAACATCATTATTTCAGCTCAAAGATTTCCACTTCTGGACACAGACATCCCTCAAAGCGGGGGATTTGCCATAATCACCACGCTAGGCAGGTGGGTTAGCGATCGGAGAGGTAGAGAACGCTGCTGCCCATTCCCTGGTAACTCTTTCTTTTTTGCATGGGAAATCATCAAATGACTTTTCCCGATCTCTCATATCAGACTTTTACTGAAATAGAATGGTGTTATTCTTTATGTCCGGCACTACAAAATATTTGGAAAAGGGTGAATTGATTGAGGTATATTTTTGGTCTTTTAACAAGCTAGGTGATAAGTAAGAAGTAAGTAAGTAAGTGATGGTAAGAATTATAAATAATTTACATTCTTATTCAGAGCAGATTATGTACGAAAGTCCAAAAAGCTTTTTAAATCCGAAAGCACAGAGTTTATTTTTTTAAAGAGCGTACTGGCGCGAAATTATTTAAACAGATTAAAATGTTAACTATATTTTATTGGCTTAAAGTAAACGTTCCTTTGAGAAACTCTGGGGGAACGTTGGAGATATTCTCTATATCCTTATTACATGAACTTAAGTATAAATCCGCCTTTGAGTCGCTCCAGTTAAAATATCAGCTGAAACGATAAACTTTGAAAACGCTTTTTAATGGTAAACTGTAAGGACTTAGTGCCTAAGTGGGCAGTTATATCATTTTCATTTATTTTGAATTGAATATGACGTAATTATTGTCTTTGAAATTTCAATTTATTGCTACGGGGTAGTACGAGTACCTACTCGTACTACCCCGTAGCAATAAATTGAAATTTCAAACTACTTTCACAGGTTTCCGTAACTAAAAACAATCAGTAGCAAATCATTTTAAGTACCTACTTAAAATGATTTGCTACTGATTGTTTTTAGTTACGGAAACCTGTGAAAGTAGTTTACCCACTTCACGCATATAAAGATGAACAGAGGACAAATAAACACTTAACGTTAGACTTTATTAGATGAACTGAAAATGAGAAGATCATCACTGGATCACAGCGCGCGGTCCTTCTAAACTAAGTCCAATGGTCGTAGTGACACTTATTTAATTTACTGTCAAAATTATTTATAATTAGAATTACCAGTGTATTTTTTTTGTTACGAATTAATTACATATTTCATTATTGAATTATTTACTAATAATATATTTATAAAATTAAAATTAATTTCTTATTCATATTTTTTTTCCTTCAAGAGGATAACCCCCTTTACTATATTTTTCCACCTCTATTTAAACCTAATTTCTACTTTACTAAATTGAAACGCGGTAAAACAGCTACAGCACGGGTGAAATTAGTGACAGCTGAAAGTTTTACACGACAGATATTCCTTCTATGTATGCATCTATGATCAAATATGATAATATCCTTACCTCCTCTGACCTCACATACGAGCACAAGTTCGTTGCCCTCCTCCAGAGGCCCGACTACTCCGGACACGTCCCGACCCGACTTGTCGTACAATATCAGCTGATGTGGGGGCACTGTAACAAACAATCACGTTAATTAACTATATTTTCATAACAAGAAAATGTTTGCGATTGCTAGGTAAATCAGGATTCAATAAGTTTTATGTCAAAAACAAAAGAATAAATACGCGCTTTTGTGACGACAAACACGCGTTCGATTGTTTTTAAGGGATCCTTTTTGTCAGTTTTAATGTATACATCTAAACTATAATTATAAATGCGAAAGTAACTCTGTCTGTTTGTTACGCTTGCACGACTAAACTGTAGAACCGATTTTGGTGAAATTTGAAACGGGGTATGTTTGAACTCCAAGAAAGAACATAGGCAAATTTTTATTCCGCGACTTCATCTGCGTGCGCGATAATCGACATTACGTGGACGAAGTCCCGGGCGAAAGCTAGTACAATATAAAAATACTTTCAGATTTAAAACTAACATTTCCAATTTCTTCATGAATATTTATAAAAATATGTTTCTGGTTTATGCCAGCGAAACATTATTAAAATGAGTAGAAATAAAATTAATATTAATGATTCTATCGGAACACGTGTAAATATTTTCCTTAAACCTTCAGCCGTATTTTGGTGAGAAACGATGAAAAGAAAATAAGCACCGGGAAAATATGCGGGTAAACTTAAAAAAAAAAATGTTTATAAAACCCATTCATATTTGGTGGAAGTACGAGCATACTCCAATTAATTTTTGTTTATGAACTTTGTGCTGTCCACGTACGTAAAAATATCGCGGTGAGATTTTTTCGAGCATGGATCTTGAACGCACTGCTCAAAGCCGAGAGTAGATAATTTAACAACATATTGTTACGAGCTGGGGTTCGGGATAAATTAATTAAAATCAATATTACCGCAACAATCAAAACAGTTTAAATAATTAATCACAAAATACCGCAGTACTCACAATCGTCCAACAGAATCACTTGTCTCGCTTGTACTGTATCACTTGAATCGTATTCGATCGTATTCGTAAACCTAACTGCCCTTCGATTCGACAATCCGCTATTTATAAGCCGAGCAGAACATTCGGGAACAATCGCGACACTTTGCCACAGTTCACAGGTAGCGTAGGAGCTTCCAGATATTAGTAGAAAAATCGCTAACCGCTAGAACCGCTACCTACTCGATGACAGATGGCGGTAGCGTCTATGTACAATTGTTCGTGTAGTACTTGCTACTTGATAACAGATGGCGTTGTCGTGTCGTTTCTAGACTTTATGATCTACGTAACATTATATTTCAACGCGCTGGAATATAATTTGTTGGATTCTCAATATTCGGTTCAACACCGGGAGTGGAAAATACGGGGTGCTAAAAAATCTAGCCGCGATATTTTTACGTAAGGTTGAACTTTTAATCCTATTCACTAACTTGACAGTTCAATGCAAAATAATGATACCATTTTAAAACTAATAAGTGTCGGGGTAGTGAACGATTTCGCATAAAGAATGAATGATAAAAATGTTTTAAATTAAATAAAACGTTAAAAAATCGTTTTTAGATGTGGATTATAAGAATAATTAATAATTTTTAATAATAGTTATTTCCTTTTTTTATTTTCTTCTGATAGAAACAAAACTAAATATAAAAATCATGTCATTTTGCTTATTTTTTTACTATGGTGATTTTATTTCCTCTGACAGCCATAGACTACATATATATCGATTTAGTACACATCTTGTTTTAAAATAAGTTATTAAATTTAAATTACAAAGTTTGCATGTAAGTACATTATTTCAAGTTCATTCAATTTCATTCATTCTTGCACCACCTCACTATCTTTTTTTTGTCAAAACCTGGTATCCCTTCAATTGTCAAGTGAATAGGATTAAAAGTCCAACCTTAGTGTGAACCTGGACTTATTTCACGTCTCTCTTTCTAATACGAGAAGACTTATGAGTAGGCAAAGCAAAGATTTCTTTGGGAATCTGAACACATGACGTGTCCTCACACTATGTTTACTCCAGCTTTTAAGTGCTATCAGCCTATTTTTCGTTTTCCAATCTCAAAATAGACTGTGAAAAGTTGAAGTAGGTAACCTACTTATTCAAATATTCAGTAGGAAAAATAAGGTGAAAGGAATATGGCGGTTTGAAAATAAAGCATTTTATCGATTGCCGGCAATGTCACCTCAATATGACTTCTAAACTATAAAAATAAAATCAAATATTTCCATTTTTATATTCATATGACATCGCGCACATCAACCTACGAGTTTGTCGGCTGCTTAACCGGAATTGCCTGTGGCTACATTAATTAAGTCACTGTCAAAAATATTGCGCAGACTTGGCAGATGGCAGTAAAAGTGGTTAAAAATTTTTTGACTACCTATCTATTTGGGGATACTTTGAATATCTATACTACCGGGATAAACAGTATCCTATTTGTTAATCCAGGTTATAGATTATCTGTGTGTCTTTGATACAAAACCCGTTTTTGCGTGATTGAGTAACACACATTGAAATATAAATAAACTAGCTTCTGCCCGCGACCTCGTCTGCGTTAAACTTGCTCCTCGAACCTCCCCGTCGCATTGAATCGCCTGTCTGTATGAGGTCTTCGTATTAGTGTCTTTTCCTTTTTGCTCGGCTCCTATGGGTCTTAGCGTGATTTTATATAATTTTTAGCGTGCCTCGATAAATGAGCTATAAAACACTAAAACATTTTTTTCAATTCGTACCAGTCTATCCTGAGATTAGCGCGTTCAACCAAACAAACAAACTTTTCAGCTTAATAAGATTGGAGGAGTAAGATGTTCAGCGTTCTTAAATAGCAAGATTTTTCCGTTTATTTCTTACTCTTATTTTTCCATCTATTTATACTCTATACGAAGATCACATGCATGGCCATATAGAATAATGTACCTACGACGTGTATAAACCGTCAAACATACGATACTACGACAAGACACTGAAAGTAACGACTTGATACACAATAAAGGGACAATACTCATTATGTAGATGGCGGTAGAACATTGCTCCTACAAAGACGAGAGGGGAGAATGGACTGTCGGGGTTATTATGTATCGAGAAAGCTGTGCGGGATAAAATATTTTGTTACTGGTTGTTTTATACTTGTTTCTGATGTGTGACAGAGAATATGTAAGCAAAAATCTGTTAATACTTAATGGTGTAATTTGATCCAACCTGTCTAAACTTGCTGTCCTCCCCTCCAGTGACGCCCTAAGCCGAGGCCCTATACAGGGGTGCCCTTAGCGTGCAGTCGCTTAGTTATGTAAGAAATATGCCCCTGGCTGAAGGCTTTGGGTTCGGTTAAGGCAGCCACAAGAAAGTCCGATTAAGTAGTTACAACCTCTCAAGGTCAACTGCGAGATGTCAAAAAAAAACTTTAGTGGTAAGTTGTGATCTGCTACAAAAATGTGACACTTGTTCGGTTTTCCTTGTCAAGTTGTTCTTAACGTAGAGCCACTACTCCTGCCAAAGGAGTAGTGAGGCCAAATTTTTAATTTGCATGTTGTGGTTGAAAATTATTTGGCGGGATAAATAATATAATTCTAGCCAAGCTCTTGGTCTATCCGTATGTCAAACATCCCAATCCGTACATGCGTGAAAAGGTAACAGATGGTTACTTTTGCCAGAGATCCACGACGGGGCCAACGGTTTGAAATGCTTTCCGATTCACAAAAGGGGCTCGGTATATAAATATGGTCACCCATCCACAGATAGACCGCGGCAAGCATAGCTTAACGCGTGCGGCTGTTATTACATAACCATGAGACTCTTACCGATAGATCATTACTGCTCTCAGGAAATAAAAAACTCTTTTTTAAAACAAACACAGTTTACCATCAAATTTAAATGCAAGGAGAAACAATCTCAGTAGCGAAAATCTCGCACTCGAACCTGTTATATAACACGCCACGAAGACGCCTTCACTTAGCCACACAAGAGCGCTTACTGCGGTCCCCTATCACTTATAAACGCTTTGTATTACATACCAACCTCTCTCCTAATATATACTACCAGGCAATTGAATAATGCAGCGATGTCAACAATAGAAGCCGCCCTAACGTCAGCACTTTGAGTAAGGTTCACAGCAGCACAAAAACATCGGACCAAGAATTTCGGAGCATGTTTTCCATTGATAAACATAGGCGTACAAATGGATGTGTGGCTTTACATTAACGCTGCTCTGAAATAGTTGATTTGGACTTTGAAGCGATTTCCATTTTAGTCACGAGTTCCGTGAGCATTGATGGCCGGCAGGCGCTTTATTTTGTGTAAGTCATTTCATTACTACTGCTCTCAAAATGGTGAAGGAATACATAGTGAGGAAACCGGCATGTCCTAAAACGAAAAATTCGAAAACATGTGAAATCTACCAACCCGCACTGGGCACGTGTTTATTACGGCCCACTTCCTCTCACCGAGAGGAGGCCTGTGCCCCAACAGTGGGAACAATAAAAACTGATTATGATGAATGAGTTCCTGCAGGCCGACATCTGCAAACGATACTAAACACGTACTTGGGCTTATCGTTTTGCCTGTCACTGTTACACATTTGTCAAACATCAACTGAAAGATAGAGATGGAAACAGTTGTTACTCAAACTATTGAGCTAAGTAACATTTATAGATTTCGGTCTCAATGTTTTGTCTATGGAGTCAGAAGAAAAGTCATACTACTACAGTTTACGGCCTCGTTGGTCCAGTAGTCGCAAGCGCTGTAATGTAGCGTGAAGTATTGGGTTCGATTCCCAGGTCGGGCAAATTGCTATTAGGTTTTCTATCTGCAATTTCTCAGTATCAGCCCAGAGTTTCGATTTGTACCCGTTTGATGGCAACCGGCTCACCCCCTATTACGTGTGACTATGGGTGCACCGCTGCCCAATCCTACGGGGAAACACGCGTTGTTTTATATATAATTACTAGCTGTCCGTACAGACGTTGTCCTGTTTCCTAGGACTCGATAGCAGCGCCACCTACTGCGTCCAATAGTGAATCTAAACCATACAGGGTGACACCCAAACGTATACAAAAAAATAAAATAAAATCGGTCCAGCCGTTTAGGAGTAAAGTGACGTACACACGTACAGTAGAATTATATATATAAAGATGTTGAGTATAGTCATTTCTTGCAAGGAAAATTTTAGGACGAATTTGTCGCCAATAGCCATAAGTAAGTTTACTTATAAATATTGTCGGGCTATTGCCCTATGTAAGTGGACTGGAATACAGTACACGTGTACACGTTTCAAGAAATATCCGCGTAATTTTATGTAAAAACATAAAGGCTGTAGAAATATGGTAAGATCACTATGTAAATGTAGAAAACCCGAGTCCTCCCTAGAGTAAAGATCCTAGTCGTAAATTGTAGCGTTAGCCTAGTCTAGACCACACTGGCTCTAAGCTAGAACCTCCAAAGCTTTGCATAAAAATGTATCTCATCAGTTCTATATAAAACATTTACAAACTGGACTCGACCCTCGTAATAACGAAAACTATTCACCACGTGTTAACAATCAGCTCAACAAAATTAATGGTCAGTAGTGCGTCTAAATAAACACTTCAAAAACCGCTAGCGTAACATGACAAACATCACTAATTACGGTTGTATAAACAAAACAATAGTTCTGGAGCACGCACTAAGAGGGACTACCGCAAAACCGAATTACGGCCCTTTCACTATTGGCAACGAAAGTGTGTCCTCTCCCCCGAAGGCCCGAATTCGGCCGGCCGACCGGCTAGTTAGTAGTCATTACAGAGGCAGCCATTCGGCAAGTTAGTCTTCGATAGCGGAATCGGTGGCCGGCGAACAACATCCAATTTAAACGGAATTTCATAGGCAACCGCGTCAATTAAACATGACTATCGACGTCGATATGACGTTTGTTTTGTCGACTATTGCCAGCCAATTTGCTTTAGATTCATTGCCCTAATTAATTGCTGCCAACTTTTCTTTAAAGCGTTTTCCGTTGGTGAAGGATAGTTCCAAACAAACTATAACTACTGTTTTCGTAGGCTACCGGGGAAAAACGAAAAAGCTTTTACCTTCAAAACTTTACCTTAGCAAATAACGAGCACGAGTCGGTAATAATTATAGGCTCTCCAAACAATAAATAAAAGACTAACTATCACTACAAGCTATAAATATGTTTTACAATCGCACAGTACCGTATCCTGTCCACTTCCACTCATTTATCATAAAGGAACATTGGATACGATCAATTCGCGTGGTCTCCGTTGTGCGATAACGCGTTTGATGTGACGATAAATCGCATAGCTGAGACTACAGCTGAAATTATAGCCGTTGAATTATGCATTAGCCGCAACACGCTAGAGGTTGTAAAAGTGCCTGTCGATGGGTCGAGCCGGCCGGCCGGCAGAACACTATTTGTACACAAATAGCTCGAGTTTATAGCAGGGTTACCAGCCGTTCCATGTACGGGCTCGTTTATCATTTTTCGGTCGGTATTCGAATTTTATTTAGTAGTGGACTATCGACTGGAAAATGGAGTTCAAATTGATGAAACCTGTCACATATGGATTGAATCCATGTGGAAAACTGAGGTGTAAAAATACTGAGCAATCAATAAAACAGAAGCGAAGCAACAGTTCCGACGAAGTTGTCAAATATTCCGTATCATAGAAATATCACGATTCCGTTATTTGTTAGAATTATTCAGTTAACAAATCTATGGTAAGTCTACCATCCCTGTTTTATAGCCGGTCGCATTATACGACTAGGTTATACCTCTATATATTTTACGAGTTTTTGACACTCCTTAATATAAGTAGAGAATTTGTCCATACGCTACGAGCTATAACTTAAAAACCGAGACTAGTTTTACGACTTGCGATTTTCTGGCATTTTATACACTCGTTTGACTCGACTGTTTGTTTTCTTTCTAAAAGAGACTAAGTCGCCCAATATGAAGAAATATTGGACGACTTAGTAACCGGATGACACGGGATCTTCACCTATTTATTTAAATGTAAATTGCGAAGACGATTTCGACAAGTGGCGGCATCGAGCGCTAACTAGATAGCTAGTACTTACTCGTTTTCACGACTGCAGTACCGTGCAGCAAAACTGCATAGCTATTTCGCAAATGTGAAAACAATTTAAGTGTTCAAAAATATAGTGTAGTTTTATTATACCTAAGTGGGTGTGCATTTGAATGGTAAACACATGTTTGCATTTTAAAGTTTTCATATTTTATTTCTTTTAACGTTGTGTTCAGGTAATCTGGTAGGGTTTCTGTAATTGGTGAATTTAATACTAACGGAAATTTAGTTTAATGATCTAGGTCGTGTTTATATTTTCCGACATAGGCAATCATTCATTTCGTATCAATTATTACACAGAAACAACCTGCTTTTTTATGAGAAATCAAATTTTGTGTGTTTTAGACTACAATGAAAGTCTACAATTAATCCCCGTTTTACTTTTTTTTTTGGGTGAGAAATCATCAACCCCCCCTTATTCCTTCGGTTACCTGTGCCAGGGCCACGGTAACTCTTTCGAATAAATCTGCAACCCTGGCAAGCATCGGTCCTCGCGGAGCCCTTCTGTTTGTGCCAACAACCCTTTGAAGCGCGCGTGGAACACACCGCGGCGTCGACCCGGGCCTGATCCTTACCGGGCGGCGAGCTACCCATTGCTCACCACCCGCAGGCCCGCGCCATTGATGGCCGGGAATCCGCAATGAACTCCCGATGCCCGGGGTGCTACCTCCTGCGGCGGCTAGGGTTGTAAGGGCGCAGAGACTGCCTCTCCCTCACGCGCTTCACCCCCTCCTTCGCGAGCATTACTGCTTTGCAGAAGGAGGTGACGGCTTCCCATGCCCTCTCGCTCCATACCATGGCCTGCACCAGGACCGGACGCGAGAGATCGCCACCGCCACCGCCGATCGCCTCTACGCGGACAAAGCGGTGCTCCAACCAGGCACATACCTTCACCGACTACAATTAACCCCATTGTTTATTTAAGTTGTAAGGTACCAGAAATATAATATTTTTTCACCAATATTTTGGACGTGTTGTCGTATGGATGAAAATAAGATTTTTAGTATTTTCACACTAACTAGCAGCGGAAGGGTTAATTGTATACTCTTTCTGTAATCATAAAAAAAGGTTTTGGGGGTAATTTCTTACAAGGACACCGAACTTATTTTTTACCCCACACTATAATTTTTAGGTACAAAATGATCGAAGCCTGGTGTCCTTTAGTTCTATTTTGGGTCACAATTTTTTATCATCCTTTCAATCTACGACTGAAGTGCTTTAATTAAGAAGAGTTCGTAGACTGACATTTATTACTGAGATAAGTGACGCAATGTCGATATTTGTGACGTAAATATCGGCTATGTTTGATTGATTGATGGTCGAGCCACTATATAGTAATGATCACTGAAGCATAATGGATACACGGCTCAAATTACATTCAAAGCCAGTAAAAAAGGCATAACACTTTTAAAGGCAGGTATCCACTTTTGCATTAGCATAAATTTGAACGACACCTCAGTAGGCCCGCGATGGCGGTGCGAATCGTCGGTACATTTCTTGTAGGATCGATATACGCTCAGCTGGTTGCTACTAACTTGTTTCATTAAATTCAAATTTCGTGTTGTACTTATTAATTCAGGCGAGCGTTTCCCCCGCACGTCGGGCCGCGACTAGGCGGCTGCTTTTTATATTCTTGTCGTCTCCACATCGGCCCGAGGAAGTTTTCGAGAAATTCGAAGGCTCTCCGAAAGGGTTCGCTATATCGTATCGCGATAATTGCCAAGTTCTGTTCTGTTTCGCTTTGGTAATCCAAAGTTGTCTACAATATGGCTTTAATTGTATAACAATATTAGCCTTCGTTAACATCCATTCTTAATAAAATAAGCGTTATTGTTACAGATCTTGTTAATATTCAAGATTACTTTTCGTCGTAATGAAAAATACGCAAACTTGTCTCGGAGTATCACAGTCAGATTGTACAAAAGCAAAGTTAGCAGCTAAGCCGTTTATATTAGAACAATTAAGTTTCACAAGTTCATGTAAAGCAATTCACTTAAAGTTCGCTACATAATCACATTTCTCAAAGTTGAAACTTTGGCGTGTTTCTGTGAGCGCTCGGCAACTCCCACGAAATATGATGGATACTTGAGTCGCAAACAAATTTTTGGAAGATTCCTTTTAAGTGGATGCTCATTAGCGTCGTCATAATAACGCCAAAGGAACAATAAAGCGTCTCACGCACTCCTAATGAGTTCTTACGGCTCTATTGACATGGTAAACAGCGAGCAACAAATGTATTAAAACAGGCGTAAACAATGCACATAAGTGTTCAAAACTTCTTCAGGAGTGTCGTCTCTTTTGTCTGCTACCTTTTTATATAACCTTCAAAAGCCCTTTGTCCGGAACTTTGATCTAGAAGCCGAAAGTTCGGAACAATATTAGGCACAGTTCTATTTCCATTAGGCCGTGTTCTGTGAACGAATTTATTTTCAGTTCTCGTAAGAATGTTAGTAACTTTTCTGTCTCTGCTCTCATGATGGTATTATAAAACGTGTATCTGTTGTTAACTTTGTTAATCTTTGACTAAAGAATATTACCCAAGAGAGTTTGACAGTGAAATGTAATAGGATATTGCTATCTCTCTTAATTATGATTGTCAATCATGCTTGCCGAGTGTCCGGAACAGAGCCCCTCCGGTAAACCTCAACAATGAGAAGATTGTTAACTTGAGACAACACCATCGTGATTTTAATCTCGAAATCTAGACTAGCACAATGAAAGCTACCTCTAGTAACCTTGTTATCAGACCATTAATTCGTACACTACATAATCAACCTACATGCATGTGTTCGAGTTATCTGAACTCGTAAAGAGCCTTTGTTTAAACAGTGTGAAATATTGGTTTGCTGTGCAATACCTTGGCGTGGCACAGCGGTCGTGGAGGCGATGACTTACGATTACAGCACCGCTGCAACCCCCACTTAACTGTTACATATTGCTTCACTTAACTCAAAACCCGGCCTGGGAAAGAATTACGTACGGAAGTGGATCGCGAGCCGCGGACGTACGCTACACAGACACAAACACATTACACTGTCGACCTTATAAATTGCGCCGCCCGCTAAACGCTAACTAATGAAGCCGAGGTGCATACTGACCAATTGCTCTGGCAACCGATTTACTACCTGCAATGAATTTTTGAAAACGTTTCAAAAGAACACTGCGATTTCATCAACGTTTGATGCTACATACTAAATACTACACCAACTTTGATTGACCGACGATCAAAACGTTCATAACTGTCATAATGTTTGGTCTGTGCACATTTGATATTTTAATTACATAATCGAATGAATCATCGACATTATAATTTGATGCAAAATATACGGTGCGCCAAACAAAATGTAGCGTAAATTCATGCGGAAACTGAACTGGTATTTTCAAGTGGAGCTCGTTTACAATTTAAAATTCCACGATAAACATATGTAGATAAGGGAGGTATAATAAATTCTCGGGTCGGGCAACGCCGACCGACGTACTAGGCCAGTGGAGTTAATAAAATCACTTTGTTAGTCAATTCCGCGTTTTGCACACCGATACACACACACACACACACAAACCAGTTAATCACTTTACTTTTTGCACGGATTTAACAACGTGCGAAATAAATGTGATATACCGAATAAAACTCTCACAAAAATGAATAACTCGATTAATTGGCTAAAACAACATCTCTTTTCAAAAGTAAATAAGATAGCGCATCATTAATCAAATCAGTGAAATGTGAAAGTATTGAACTCTTTTTTGAATAGCCCTTTTGAGTACAGGTTTTACATTTCTATTGGCGTCATGAACAAAGAATAAAGTTGAGAATAGGGTGTATGAGTTTGCATTGTAGTGGTTAGGTTATTTTGTGAGCTAGGAGGTTTGCTAGCAGTCTCCAGTGAGATAGCGCGGTGGGTGTCGGCCGCGACACCGCGCCGGCTGAACACATCGCGCCACTCCAAACGTGATATCGCAGTACATTATTGTAATAACAGCACTCGGAGCTTCTTTGACGGGGTAGGGGTCGTGTGTAACCTCTCATTTTCCTTACCGAAATTCAAAGGAGCTCTAACAAAGCTTTGTTTTGCATCGCTCGCTCGGCGAAAGCCGCTGAAAGGCTGGCTTTTTAGATAAGGTTCTCTTATAAATTTTCAGCATAGAGCAGACATTTTGCGCTAAACTTTTTCAGTGTGGGAATGCGAACATCTGCTGCGATTCCCATTCTAGTTTTGGAGGGTCGACGTTTTGCGGCCGAGTTATTTGCGAAACCGTTTCACTCGTTAGGGGGCAATTATATTCAGACGTTAATTGAAAATGTTAGTTGTACTAGCTTAAGTAGTTTTTAACACGGGAAATTATTGTTTTTGCTCGCAAAACCTGAAAGCGTTTCTGATATAAATGTTAATTATTAACATTCTAATTTAATTTTGTGTTATGTATTTTATTCTACATTTCCAACAAATTTACATGCAGTTATTTGAGAGAGGTCTGTTGCTGAGAACTTTATTTGTATTCTAAAGTGGTTAATTTATTTTTAGTCGGTTCCAGACAACTTTGTAAAATACTTTAATTTTAAAAGCCCGGTCTTGGCGACTTGTTTCAAACTGTAAAAATTAAGTTGAAACGAGCTGAGTTCAATATTTATTTTAAGAGTTGGAGTATATGAGAGCTTGTTAATTATTTATGGCACAATTATCTCCACGTTACTTTATTCACTTTGTACAATTTAAATGGCCTTTGAAATGGTGATGACGGTTAATTTAATTAAAACTTTTTAATTACACGGTATATGTCGATACTACTTATTGCATAGCCTTTTGACATATTAAAACCCCAAAAGGAATTTCATGTTACTCTTTAATTCTTTTTAAATGTAGCAAATTTTTTTTTATTTTTTTTTTATTAAATATTACTGCCCACTCTCTCACTGAGAGGAGGCTTGTGTCCCAGCAGTGGGAACATTATAGGCTGATTCGTGTTTGTACTATCCCTATCCCTAAACTTATCTAAAACATGTCCGGAAAAAATAAAACTCAATTTTCACTCACCAATAACAGAGAGGCGTATTTGAAAATTTCTCGTCGGTGAGTTCTTGAAGTCGACCCGACACCGGTACACGCCCTCGTCGTCCAACTGGACGGTGTCAAGCGTGAGTGCGGCTGGTCGGGCGACGGTCGCGAAGTATGCTCGAGGACCGAACGCGTTGGGGTCTGACCATTGTAGCGCCTTGTTGAACGACCGGCCACGGACGTCGAAACTGGAAAAGAAGGGAAGTATTATATTTTGTGTCAAAAATATATGTTTTTTAGCAGTTTGAGTGTATTGGGCATGATTACACACACACGTGCATACGTCGTGTGACGTAGAGTTGGAAGGCCTCCTACAAGGTGGACCGATAGCCTTGTGAAGGCCGCAGGAATCCGCTGGATGCGGGAAGCACAAAACCGGTCGACGTGGCGGAGCTTGGGGCAGGCCTATATCCAGCATTGGATGTCTTTCGGCTAATATGATGATGAGCATGTTTACTTGTAGATTAAACGCCTATAGGTATTCACCAACTTTCGTGTCAGCTGTGGTCATAAAGCGTGAAAGTGAGATGGCAAGACACTCGTGTAGAACATAGACTTTTTCGGCGTTTCTTGCTCTTTATATCATAACTAGCTTTTGCCCGCGGCTTCGCCCGCGTAGATGTCGGAAATTATCGCAAGAGGACGTATTACCGCGGTAAGAATGTATTAATCCTTGTTATACATACATAAAATTACGCCTTTTTCCCATGGGGGTAGGCAGAAACTACGGAACGCCACCCGCTACGATCCTTACATATCTTGTGTGTTTGATGTACTTAAAATAAAACTAATAGTATTCAGAGTAAGAAGACTGCGACATAGGGCTGGATTGAATTGAATATAAGTCTTCCTGGTTTTTCTTAACGCTCCTATTCTACCTATATAAACACTCAGTTATTTACCAGACACCAAATTAAACATAGTTATAAGAAAAGTACTTCGGCCAGTGGCTTTGCCCGTATAGCTGTCGGAAAATATCACCCGGGAAACTACTACCGGGATAAAATATCTATGGTATGCTATATATGGTAAGTATCCAGGATAACCAAAAATCCAAATCCATCCAAAAATCTAAATATTTAAGCCATATTTCGCGGTCTCTTACTTGGAATAATACAATTAGCTTTATTTTGAGTACTTCGAACACACATGATGATATGCATTTACTATGAAGCCCAAGTAATATGAATTACAATCCTACTAATCCTGCACTACCCGACCGCTACCAAGCGAGATGGCCAGACGCGGAACGGCCCGCTAGCCGCTCTGCAGCTATTTTATTATAATCTCTGATATCTTCTAAAATATTCATTTTAATGATATGCTGTAAAAGGCAATTTTGATCTACATGAAATGCACAACATATTTAATGTATTTAATTGGATAAGAATTAATGCTGTATTGCTTAAAATCGCTTCGTAAAAAAGCCATTATTTCTCATAAAAATTAAAGGATAAAAAATGGTTTTTGTGGGTTATCCCTAAGAGATAGGCATATACCATCCACAGACTTTTTTGTAGAACTGTGTAAGGTGTACAATACTGTAGTACATTATTTTGATCTATTTCGTAGGGTTCAGCCAGCGTTCGCAATGTAAGCGCAAAAAAATGAGTTTATTTATGACATCACATTAGAAACCTCTAAAATTATCAGTGTTTCTTTACTATATTATGCATGTTATATACATATAAACCTTCCTGTTGAATCACTCTATCTATTAAAAATACCCGCATCAAAATCCGTTGCGTAGTTTTAAAGATATAAGCATACATAGGGACAGACAGACAGACAGCGAAGTGACTTTATTTTATAATAAATGTAATGTAATGTTATGATTATAATAAGGTCGTATGGAACCTTTCGAGTGCGATTCTCACTATCAATGGCATTTTCTGGCAAAAAAAAATCTGTACGTTTGCCTGACTGCATAGAAAGGGTTATGTAATTTACAATTAGATTGTATTTTCTATCGTTTATAGTCCCAATAAACAACATTTTCATCAGTGAAATGAAACTCCAAGTAAAATAACATACTACCTATACTCTGTGAAATGGCTTTGCTAATTGCCATTTTATAGTTTCTCATTTCTAAGCGGAAGATGGATTGTACACATAATGGCTGACTAATAAAATATGATTTGATTTCTGCTGTGATAAAGTCTTGAAGGTATATTTTAATGGCATGTTTTTTATTGCTGACCTTAATAATTTTATATAGGAACGATTTTGTTTCGTGCTTCGTTGCATGAATGGTACAAGACTTAACCCTTCATAGCAGCCGGATGAACAATCCCTACTACAATTGTAACGTATAATACTCATATTATAAATTTAAAAGCTTTTTCATGCCAAGAACAGATTTCGATGAAATTTGGCAATCAGGTAAACCATGAACTGTGCCCTATGTCCTAACATGGAATATGTATTGTTTATAATCTTTTTTGGAGATCCTAAATAAATAAATGAAATGGGATCAAATCGTCAGGAACAGAGATTCTTACGCTTTTTCTTAAACTCCGTTTACTCTAGCTTACTCCACTTATTCAAACTTTAGTTTGATCTCACTATCGGCTTCAGCACCCTCGAAAACCAAGAAAACGACACGCATGACGAAAAGCTTAGATTATTTTTGTTTTTTTTTTTTCAACTTAGATTCATTTTGACTTCAGTATCGGCCGACACACATGACGGTAAAGAACATCGCTTCAAACGATTATTTTGATCTCTTTACAAGGCGTTATTTGGACTATACGTAATGCGGCCTGGTGTCCGCAACTCCACGACAAAGCGCGTATTTTGCATTCTATTTGGACTATACATAAATAGCTCATGGCAAAGCAAAAGATATTGCCAGTAAGCAAGATAACAGTCACGGTACGACTGGCTTCCGTGGTTCAAAGGTGAACCACGTGAAGGCTTCTTTAATGTCTAAATGTGGAATTTATGTAGGTACACCTCTGCCTCAGCCTTCAGGGCGTGATGTTACATACCTATGTGTTTACTAAAGCTGGTAATTAATAAATTTCTAGATGATACTTGATGAACACACAATCGTGATTCCATAACGATTGATTTCTGGAGACATCAATATAAACGGTTCAGACCAAGCGCTCAAATAAGATCATACTGGCAACAAATCTATCATAGATTATAAAAAGGGAGCAGTAGTGGCCCAGGGGTAACAGTTACGACTTATGGGTTGCAGGTTTTGAGTTCGATCTCAACCACAGGCACTTTTTATAAATTAATTCATCACAAATGCTCTCAAGATGGGGGAGAAAAAAATCGTGAGGAAAGCGGCATATCTTAGAACTAAAATTCGACGACATGTGACATCCGCCATCCCGCATTAGGCCCATGTATTGGATTACTGCCCACTCCCTCTCACGAGAGGAAAACCTGTGTCCCAGCAGTGGGAAAATTACAGGCTGAATATGTTGTGCTACTTTAAGATAATACAATGCAATACATTTGTAGGGATGGCCTGTGTTTGCTTCGTACCATTTTGTTAGACCAAAATCCTTGACGAGGTACCATTATGATGTTCGGAGCTTCGATTCAATATCGAGTTTCGTTCCACGTTCTGCACAGCTCTTTATTCTGCCAATTACAAGTCTAACCAAGTACCGCTCTGTGTACCAAGGGATATCTTATTACCAAGGAATTGTGGAACTTAATTGGGCAGTCCCTTCGTGTAAAATACTGGTACTTAGCTGCATCCAATGAAACAGGAAGCCAACCCCAACATAGTTGAGAAATTGCTAGTCAGACTATGTGAGCGAGCGCCTTCTAAATCACCATTAAACTGTTTTGTTTTTTGCGAATTTCTTCATGCGGGTCAATCGGACTTATGAGGTTGTCGTTTGCAAAACCGGACTTGCCTGTAACTATCTTAAAAAATTAATGCCTCCAGCTAGGGCTTAAAATATTTAAAACTAGAGTGACTACCCGCTAAGAGTTTGTAACCTTGGTTTAGGGCGTCGCCGGAAGGGGGCAGCAAGGTACGGGCTGGATCAGTATGATTATTATTTAGAGATGAATTTAATGCTACAGACTCAGCGGCGCAGGCTGGCTCTAGCAAGGATCGGGGCGGACATGGATTGGGACGTTCCAGCAGGGCTTTTTTTTTTCCGGATGTGAAATCGTCAAATGACTTCTCCCGCTCTGGGCGGAGCGGGAGGGCGTGTCAAACTTTTACTGACTAAAACCCACCCGTGTTCCATCAGTTGCCCATGTGCCAGGGTCACGGTATCTCTTTCGAACCATCACGCGACCCCGGCAGGCATCGGTCCTAGTAGACCCCTACACTGCTGCTGACATCTCTTTGAGGCGCGCGTGGAACACTACGCGCTATCGACCCGAGCTTGGTCCTTACCGGGTGGCGAGCTACCCATTGCTCGTCGCCCACAAGCTCGCGCCTACGGTGACCGGGAGTCCGCTATCGACTCCCGACGCCCGGGGCGTCTCCTCCTGCGGCGGCTAGGGACGTGAGGGCGCAGAGACTGCCTCTCCCTCACGCGCCCCGCCTCCTCCTTCGCGAGCATTACTGCTTCGCAGAAGGAGGTGACGGCTTCCCATTCCCTCTCGCTCCGTGCCATGGCTCGCACCAGGCCCGGACGTGAGAGGTCGGCGCCGCCGAATTCCAGCAGGGCTCAATGGTGAAGACGGAAGGACGGCGGTCTGCTACGGTGAATCTTGAGCGTGCTGGTGAGTGTACTTCTCTCCTGGAGCAGAGTTGTAGCGTCATCGGGAAAGGTTAGGATATGCCTGATTCAGCAAAATAATCTTACTAATGTGGGAGGGAGTGTAGCCGACGGCTGTCGCAATCCAGGGGTTGAGGTGCAGAGTCGAAGAAACACTTGGAACACTTTTCATGAACTGTCGGAAGAGATTCTCATTACGGACATACCATTAAAGTGACTGCTATTCGTTTATAATACAGGGTTACTTTCTGATTTTAAATAATTAAAACAAGCTGTTATTTTTAGACAAGCTTTTCACATTGGTACCCTGATAAAAAGTATTACACTCATGCATACATTTACGGTTTTTCCTATGAATGTTGGCAGGAAATACAGAGCGCCACCTGCTACTCCACTGGTAAAAATTACTATGTTAATCCAAGTTATGGTATACATTATATGTCAAAATGTCATTTATTGTTTGATTGATAATGCATACTTACTTATTCTGCAAATATCATTTTCTGAGGAATTATTGATAAACTGCAAAGCCTATAATGAAGTACAAATGTAATTGATTTATTTGTTCATCGTTGAACTTATACCTAACACATTTAAATCATTTTGAACTCAAACGGTGAGCTTGTAACACATTTAATATAATTTGTACAAAAACTTTGTTAACTTATGCTCTGTTTCTAACTTGTTACGTGTAAGTTAGTTTGTAACTCGTGCTTTGTAAATCTTCAAAACAATATTTCAACGGCTGAAATATTAAATGTATTGATGATTTGAATCTTCTTGCACTTTGGCCTCAACGGTCGTTACAGTTACAAATTTTTTGATCGAATACAAAACTATTTCACATAAACGTGTCAAAGGAGGTATCGAAAAGCTAAGAAAAATTACCCCTCTAGAAATTTTTAAAAACTATGTTTTTTGAATAGTATGAGCCTTATACGTAAAGAAAATACAATTCATTTTCCAGAAATATCTTTTATTCTTTTTAAGAACACAATTCAAATAATTATGCAGCACTATAAGATATTTTGAATTTTACTTATATTTGTAGGTTTAGCATGCAATAAATTAAAACTCACAAGAAAAATTAAACAAAATATTGAAAAAAATGGTATCTATTCTGCATCAGAATCATCTGACCACCCGCACTTGGAAGTGTTCACTGCTGCGTCCTGCACAAACTGACTGTAATGAATGTCACGCATTAAGTTGGTTTCATGTCTTTGATATGATAAATACCACAGTATTGATGCTATGTGAGCACAGTAACCAACAGCACGAGCTCCTAACCTACATAGACAGTACCAATGCACGATTTAAATGAAGAGTGGGGGGTCAAGGTGAAATGAAGATAGCAGTAATAATATACGATAATATCAAAGCCCAACAAAAAAAAAAAAAAATGTACTTGTTATTAAACCACATGGTCTTAATGTATTTTGAGCTGCCAAATCCGAATCTGGACACATAATTAACCCTCCACCCTCCAGTTTTTTTTCAGGAGCAAAAAACTCTTGAATTTTACAGTAAGGATAATTTTAAAAAGAAAATTTGAATAATCATAGTAACTTTACGTTTACATTACCTTATAACATATAATATGATAAAAAAAGCCCTAAAAAGGACAGGAAGTCTGATAAAAAACATGAAAAAAAAAAATTTTCTTTTTAATATTACCATTACGGTAGAGTTTAAGCGTTTTCTGCTCCTGGAGAAAAACTGGAGGGTGTAGGGTTAATTCTGTGTCCAGATTTGGATTCGGCAGCTCAAAATACGTAAAGAGCATGTGGTTTAATAGCAAGTACATGTTTTTTTTTTGCAGGGCTGTGTATTTTTTGAATACGACTGTTCAAGATTAAAAAAGTTTTATTTTACTATGAGCGCATTATTTTAGCATGATGACTTTTTTACATGTTGTTCTTTAGATGTTAACAAAAATATACACATAAAAATTAAACTGCAAAAAAGATGCGCTCATGTCTGAAAAAAATTGATAATGCAAAAAAAGGTACAATTTTCCTAAAAAAAGCCATTTTGACCTCAGTTTGTTGATTTGTTTCGTGAGCAAAATGCAATTATTTGGACTTTTATTTTATTTAAGCGTAAAGTTCGTGTTCTGTATTTTACAAAAAAAAATGAAAAATATAAAAAAAACATATTATTAAATTTTTGGTCAAATTGGGGTCAATTTCCTTAGCTTATCGATACCCCTCCTTTGGCTCATATATTGAGACTTGCAAGATACATATGTGCTCTAAATTTCAGAAACACATCCCTAACGGTTTTTTAGATATTAACGTCCAAAAATCGTCATTTTTATCACTGACTGACCTATAGATCAAAACTCTAACCCAGTTCCAGATGACTTAGAAAGTTCAAATTTGGCATGCATATAGGTAATTAGGTGAATACAAAGGAATAAATCAGAAACTGGTAATTTTTTATTATATATTTATATATTATTATAATTTTTCACTTAATTGATTCTATTAGGAAAATTTATAACAAAAACCATTTGGGATTAATGTTGTTATAAATAAGTACCTACTAATAATTTATGTACAAAAAGTAATGATATCCCATCAAAAACATAAATGTGAAATGAGAGCCAAGTTCAATATTATGATATATGCCTTGGTTGTTGACTTCAACGATAAAAGAAGTGAGATCTAAATGGGTGCCAAGTTCAATGGTCAGTCCTGAAATTTATTTATAACTACATAAAATATAATTTCTTCTTATAACTTAGGATAATATATTGTAGCCTAATGTCTGACTTGGCTAGTTTTCATATACGAATTACATTATAGCTTTCGCAAGTTCTAAACCTGTCACTTTTTTGGTTCTTATTTTATTATTCCGTAAGTTTGGCTTGCTGATAGAAACTAGCCATCGAACATAATAATTCGTATATGAGAACTAGCCAAGTCAGACTACAATACAATATATTGTTAGGTTTGTCAGGCTACAAGATATTATATTTATATTTATATTGGTGACCCAAACACTAGATGGATTAAGAAAACTTACCTTTCCAACTTTACGAGAAGAGTTTATAGTTAGCTGGGACGATAGTACGTTAATAGTACCTTTATTCGGCTACCAAGGATGCGCAAAGACTGAGCAAAGTTTAGGGAACTCACGTCCATCTAACGAAGATGTTTAAAAATAAATTTTGTTCATAATACCTTCGATTCCCGCGAGCATTCTACGAGTTTTTTTAATAACATCCAATGGAGTATATGAGTTGTTTATGAAACAATGTGAATCTGGAAGTCTGCTTAATGTTACATCTTGAGTGAATAAATAAGGGTTTTTAAACCTCGACGCAAAAAATTGAAATTTTTATTTCAAAAAGCCCCCGACCATAACAAAATACTCTGCAAAGGAAAAAAATAGACTTATTGGCCCTTTAAGTGCAATAAGAAGATGCAGGTAATATATCGATTAAAGGATCGGCGTGTCGAAACAGATGAACCGATTTTGATAAAACATATCTAAGAATCACCGCTAGAAAGCCTATTTTCAAATAAAATAAACCGCATATCAACCGGTTTACCCATTTAAGAGCTACGATGACACAGATAGACACTTTGTTAGAGGGAGTGGGCCGTAATCCAATACGCAGGGCCACTGCGGGTTGGCTAGCAATACGGCCGGTTTTCTCACGTTTTTAATACGCTTTTAATAGCTTCAACTGTATGTTTGTTTGTATGTATGTTTGTAAGTATGTAACTATGTCTGTAACTAACTCCTTCGAACGTGATTTTGACCCACTTCAAACGGTCAGATTTCATTTAAACTCAAAGCCTATTTTCAAATAAAATAAATCACATTTCAACCGGTTTACCCATTTAAGAGCTACGATGACACAGATAGACACTTTGTTAGAGGGAGTGGGCCGTAATCCAATACGCAGGGCCACTGCGGGTTGGCTAGCAATACGGCCGGTTTTCTCACGTTTTTAACACGCTTTTAATAGCTTCAACTGTATGTTTGTTTGTATGTATGTTTGTAAGTATGTAACTATGTCTGTAACTAACTCCTTCGAACTTGATTTTGACCCACTTCAAACGGTCAGATTTCATTTAAACTTTGAAGACTTATCGAGGATCGATGACAATACAATAATTTTACAAATTTGTGCCATTATCCTTACCAGGGTTACCAGGATAGCAAACAGAAAAACACTGAGCCCACTTGAAGCTAGCCGAACTATAAAATAGAAAATAAATAATTGTTGTGATTTTTAAGGGATTTCTATAGAATCGTGATTTTTATTTTTTTAAAGTGTTATTTATCATTACCGTTATGAGAGCATGGATGATGAAATGTCAGAGTTAAATGCCTCGGTCGAACTTACGACCTACATTTAACTCGTTCATCGCGGCCGTTTCTACTGCACCCCCATGTGATTGGTGAAAAAGTTGCCAAAATAACAATCACCAACCATTGAAGTCAACAAGACACTTGACATTCAGAACCCTGCTAAATCTAATTACTTTGAATAAAGTTGAGAAGTCTTAAGGTAGTGAGTAAAGCGTCTGCAAATACTGCAGTCCTTGTCACGGCGACCAAGTTTGAAAACTCAAGCGAGGGAAATACATAATTAAACATTTGTAAGTTCAAGTAATGAATAATTAAAAGTTATTACTTAGCTCGTTATTATTTTTTCTTGTTCTTGCTATGCATGCTTTTGGGTATTGTTTCACGTGATATGCTTGTATGGGGGCTGTGAAGGTTGTGCTATAAAATTACAATTATCATCATCATTTCAGCCATAATACGTCCACTGCTGGACATAGGCCTCCCCCAATTTGGGGGGCTTTGCCATAATCGCCACGCTTGGCAGGCGGATTGGCGATCGCAGTATGGTGGTAAAGTGCATAGAGAACGCTGCTGCCCATTCTCTAATAAGTCCCGTAGTCGCCTCTTACGACACCCACGGGAAGAAATGGGGTGATGTTATTCTTTACGTCCGGCACCACACGGTACAATTAAAAACACGGTATGGTAAAATTACAATATCTGGTTTAAAATCTGATAAACTGATAAATGATTTTCGTTTTGTAGGCAGGTTTGTGCGTATTGCAGGTTTGTGCGTTCTACACTTATTTTATTTGTGAAATTAGATGAGATCGGTGTTGTCTGTCTGACTACTTTGAGAAAAAGACAGAAACAACTTCTCAGGTCACAGTATTTTTAAAACGGTCTTACTAGCTTGGTATGTATGTAACGAAATCTTTGAACGTGATTTTCACTCCCTTTAAAACGTCTGATTAATTTGAAACTTTGCACACTTATCAAGGACAGATGACAATACAATGATTTTATAAACTTATTTTTAAAAAATATGAAAATACACGCTTTATGACGTATTTTTTAATTTATATTAAGCACTTCACTTGTTTTTTCCATAGTTTGTACTTTTTAGATTGGTTTTCTATGAAAGCGTGTACTGTGATTTTTTTTAATATTCTTTACAGATGACAGTGACTATTCTAGGGGTTTTGGAATCATGTGCTGAATTCTTATTTACAGTTTGGGCGTCGATGTTAAACCACCATGAATTATTTGGACGGTATTGAGGTTAAAAAGCTATCGTCTCTCTACATTTATAAATAAAGTATCTCATAAATATTATTAAGCTCTCAGCACTTTTTCTAAAAAGCCAATCAACGCCTCCAATCCACCAATCTCACAGCCCCATCCTAAATGGACTCAGTGATTATGCCAATCACCTGCCGTTACCCAGATAACTAGAGCACCCTTCGGGAAACGGCTTCAGGATGTTACTTAACTTCCACAATACTGCAACTTACCCGCTCGCCACAGTCGTCGTTAAGTTAAGAGGTTAGGCCCGGTCACTGGTCGAGCGATCGCGGCCGAGAAATGGAAAAAAGTGGTCATGTTTGTTGAGGTCAGAGTAAAATATTGCACTGTTTCCTTTGTTGCAGAAGTTTCTGTACCCGCAGCTTCATTTGCTTGATAGTGGTTTTTATAAAACCTAGAAAGGTAATTTTTCTATGAATAAAAAATTATAACGTAGGAAATAACGCCTAACTTCATATCTCCAATCATACGCACACACGCACGCACGCACGCACGCACGCACACACGCACGCACGCACGCACACACACACACGCACACACCACACACACACCACATACACACACGCACGCACACATCACGTAAATTTATACTTAAATTTGTTTTATTATATTCAATCGCTCAGGTAGATCGACACAGTCTACTATTATACTATAGCATGACATTCTAAGCTGAATCACTGTCTCTCAAGGTACAGGTTACCTAGTTTGAGAGGCAGGGTTTTTCATAATTGTGTACAGATTTCAGTTCCTAGATTTGTATTAAATTGAGTTACTACCGAAGCTCATTTAAACTGGTGGCGCAGTGGTAACAGCCGCGACTTACAAGTTATACGCACTTGAACGTAATTTCTGTTTTGATTGCGTTCAGTTTCATTCGATTTCCTACGTATAATCAGCTAATAAAGTTCCCACTGTTGGAACACAAGCCGTTCTCCCTGCATAAGAAGTAACATGTGGTTTTCTCACGATGTTACATTGAATTCTGCAATAGTGATTCTGTATTTGAAAAAATTGCTCTTGTATTTCTGTAGCTGGGAATAAGACGCCCATTTTAAAGCAGTTGCTCCCTTTAATATTATGTATGAAATAAGAATTTAATTCGCAGTTTGTTACGTAAAACTTAAATCAGGTACAACGGCGAAGTTTTAAAATTATTAACAAGAGACTGCTAACAGATCCTGATTTAAAATTCATCTGGTAAAAAAGTGGGCTACGATACTTCTTAATAAAAGATTAGCTTCATTGGTAATACTGTGGAGCAATCAACTTTGTTATGAAAAACTAGCTTCTGCCGGTCGGTCTCGCGTAGAGGTCGGAAATTATCTATCTCACGACCAATATAAAAGTATCTTATGTGTTAATCTAGGTTCTAAACTAACTCTGTGCTAAACTTCATTCAATTCTGTACGGCCGTTTTTGCATGATTGAGTAACAAATATCTACACATAGAAACTCATACATTCATACTAATATTATTAGCTTTTGTAAGCGGTTAGCCCGCGTGGAGGTTAGAAGTTATCCCACGTGATCCTACTACTGGGATAAAAAGTATCCTATGTGTTATACCAGGCTTTCTTTAACATATCTATGTGCCAAATCCGTTCAGCCGTTTTGTCATGATTGAGTAACAAACAGCCAAACTTTCACATTAATAATATAAAGATTTCTGTGGAACCCCCTCAGTAAGGCTAAGAGTAGTAAGTTTAAGAGTTTTTTTTACCGTACGCAAAATACGTGCGCACTCGTGTAGTTGCGGACACCAGCCCGTTCTACCTATTACCTAACTAGGTTAGTAGGATTACATACGCTTCAGTTTGGCCAAGATTTGAACTGAATTGCAAATTGAAAAGAGATTATAGTTTTTCTTAAATCAAAGAAAAAACATTCCAGTATCTTACATGAATCAAATATCGCAGTAAATTACCTACTTTTATGTAGTAGTCGTAGCTTACGCCAAGCCGTTTTTACGTTGTGCCGAACCCATGTTTTCAATATCAGAAGATTATAATGAAACATTGTAAAGAAACGCCGGGAAGTGACGCCCTAGAAGTATACATATAATGTCACATTATTGGCGGTGTTCTTCAGAAAAGTCAGGTGCGTAGTACGCGCAACCAGCGGGCGTGTCTGACCAGATGTATAAACGTAAACGAAGCAAAAGGAGTATGTATCGTAGCAGGTGGCGTTCTGTAGTTTTCTACTTGCCCTCATGGGAAGTAGGCGTCAGTTTATACTTGTAGAAGGTTGTAATGGCATAATGGTTTTTGTGTTAGTAACTGGCATATACAAGATGCAGTTTTGAACCTGCAAAACATTTCAGGAGGTTGTTATGAGACTCGTAAATAATCATATAACAATACGAGACCAAGTCAATAATCAATAATATTTTTTATTTTAGATTTTGAATGTCGGTTGCGTATGTTTGTGTGTGTGAAAGCGCAGGACTTTTTAAGGACACGAACAGACTGGCCGCGTTTTAAAAAAGAGAGTTCACACTTACCGATTTCCGTAAATAAGAATAAAATGAAAAAAAAAAATACCTGCCCATTTTATTGTTGATTCGGGTCGAGAATCACTAACATATTTACGTCCTGAAATGTTTTGGAGATCCAAAACTGCACTTTGTATATATAAAGTGTTAAAAAATTAACTGCAAGAATTTCGTCTACTTACTCGACATCGAAAAACGAACACATAATTTTTTTAAAATTTTTTTTTGAGCATTTTAGTATTTTCACATAAATAAAACAATTTATTAAAATATTTTTTTGTGCGCTGTACGCAGGGCTGCGCTTGCGGCATCGTACCGCGCGCGAGCGACTCGCTAGCGGTTCCCCCGCCGCCCGCTACTCTTCCCGCAGCTCCTCGCTACCCTTTCCCGATCCGTTTAGTCGTCCGATATCCGTCGCGCGATACGGGTGTGATTCCCTGTGTCATTTACGGCAAATACGTGCGTTCGCGCAGTTTCGCGAATACTTTTAATAATTCCGTTTACGTATTCCAATCGAGAGTACTTAGATATGGTAGTGTGCTACATTATGACTGGTGAAAGTTTAGCTGCGACACGTAACCGTTACCGTGAAGTGTATGGTGAGCAACGACGAGTGCCTGCTGTCCAAACAATCCTAGGAGTCTACCAGCGCTTAGTCAGCTTCGTCCTCATCAAGCAATAGAAGGCCACGATTCTCAGGTGACATTGAAGATTGAGTGCTGGAATACTTCAACGACTGTGTATGGACATAGTGGCAACAACATTCAAAACGTGGACGAATTAAAAACTCGTATAATAAGTGCATTTGATTTAATTAAAAGTGACAGAGACACATTAATCGCAGTGCAAGGAAACGTAATACGTCGTGCTAACTTATGCATTAGACAAAAGGGTGAACACTTCCAGCACCTTTTGTAAATAAGGTAAAAATTAAGACCATTTGTAAATAATTTTTAAATTATTGTAAATAGGTTGATTCAAATTGTTTAAACATACCAGGTTATCGAGCTAACTTAATTTAAACAGTTAAAATATGCTATTTGTAAGTATTTCGATAATTTGCAAGTCCAAAGTCTGTGAAATGAGATGGGAAAATTAGAATCAGCTGATTACGAATTTGCGCCGTCGATTCGTGTCGCAGGGGTGAATGACTCACGCGTGCGGCGAGGCGGCCGCGGTGTCGTAGGCCGCCGGCGCCTTGCGCATGCGGTGTACAGTGCGCATATTCAATAATTTTGTGCGAAGTGAAAATATTGCAAATCTCTGAAACGGGTTGTTATTTTGAAATCTTTTTTCGCCAATATTTTTTATTTGTAATACTAAACAAGTTCTTACTTTTCTTGCAGTTAATTTTTTAACACTTTATATACTTGCAAAAGCACTTAGCTTTAAGAAAAACGGCAGTCTCTATTTCCGTTCCATTATTTTAAAATTGATGACGTAGTTGTTACCAGCCAAATCCGATTTTAAGATAAACTAGTTTCACCTAGGCCTAACAGCTCTCCTTACACACGATAGAACAAACCAGTATAGACCTATGTATGTAGAAATGACAAAAAAAAAACAGCATGTACAGTCTACTACAGTAAAAACTGTAGCAATGTTTTTCCACGATATCATTTCAATGTGAAACTTTAACCGTTGTAAACTGTTACACAATAACATGTAGAGTGATGAGAAGGGAAAACTGGTTTGGCATAGGTGAAACTAGTTCATACAAAAATCAATTTTGGCTATTAACAGATATATATCATTTGCTGTATTATAGAATTGAAACAGATGAACACTATGGCGACTTAGAAAACCATACATCATCTGTCATTAAAGGTTTGTCACAAATCTGTGGCATAGTAATTGAGAAGATTCTTTCTTATCCTATGTCTAACCTCCAGCTTTAATATATCAGCCATTTTATTCCCTCATCGCTATTTAACTAACCTAAGCTTACAGTGCTGCTCATTCACTTTACGGCGTGTGGCAGCTAGCGTTAGTTGTAAGAACTTGTTCACCCTAAGCAGGCAGTAAATAGTAGATGCAAATAAACACTGAGGCACGCTAACTTGATGCGTTAACTGTTTGTTGGAAATAGTTAGAAGGTACTAGGTTTGCAGAAAACTATAAGACGTGTAGAATAGTACCTACTTAAACAGGTTTTAAATATACGGGTGTCAATTTTTTTTAGAATAGGCCAGTAAGAAAAGCAACTGATGGATAATGTTTTTTAATTTTGAATTAAGAACTCTTTCCGTAATGTGTAATGAATTCATAATGCCGTTTGTTTTTACAAATTAGCGGCAATTTAAAAACTATCTGTCGTGCGTCGAAGTGAATTTGACTAGAGATTTTTTTCACTCAATCATTTATTACGACTTTCGTCGCGGTCTTACTCAACAACAGTGTTACGATTGACTTCGGTTAGTATTTCATAACAAAGCCCCATCCCGTGGCACTGTCTACAACTGGCTTAAAGAGTATAAACGTGGTCGAAGCAAACTAACTGATGATTCACGAGAAAGACGAGCTTCTACGGCGACTACTGATGATAACGTAAGTGCCGTGCGGCTAATGATAGAAGCTGATAGAAGGGTGGCATATCAACAGATTTGGGCAGTTTTAGGGAATTTATTATGATAAAGGTTAGTTTATGAGAAAGTACAAAAATCTTACATGAAACATTTGAAGTCCGATGGCTTTGTATTAGATGAATACCTTATAATTTGACGGAAGATCAGAAACGTCGTTGTTTAGATTGGTGCCGCTAAATACTTGAGAACTATGATGGAGGTGACTCGAATGCTGTATACGACATCGTCACAGGTGATGAAAGCTAGATTTATGTAACGAACCCTAGCCAAAAGACAACCTGCGCTATGAATGTTTACGTTCAAAGATTTGCCGACAAATGTAAACAAGGACACAAGTCAAGGCAAAAAGATGATTGCCTCATTCTTCGGAAAGACGCATTATTTCGCAACAATAGTCCTAGAACATAAAACGACTGTTACTGTAGATTGGTATGCAGTCATTGTATAACAGTTGTCTTGGAAAATTGAAGACAGCAGCGCCCAAGACGCAGGATCATTTTCCACTACGACAACGCTCTAGCTCGCTCCGAAAGACGAACTATCGAATGTGTGGAGTTACTGAGTCATCCTCTTGACAGTCCCCTTACCCAGTTTCCTTGTGACTTTTATTTAATACTAGCTTTTGCCAGTGGCTTCGCCCGCGTGGAGGTCGGAAAATATCCCGCGGAAACATACTACCGGGATAAATAGTAGCCTATGTCCTTTCTCAGGCTCTAAACTATCTGTGTACCAAATTTCATTTAAATCGGTTCAGTAGTTTTAGCAGGAAAGCGAGACAGACAGATAGACAGACAGACAGACAGACAGACCGACAGACAGACAGAGTTAATTTTGCATTTATAATATTAGTATGGAAGTATGGATAGTTTGGATTTTATAGTTTTTATTATCAAAATGGAATAGCGTAAAATTATTATGCACACTCACACCTATACATTTCGCACATAAACAGTTCGTACTTAAGCAACCACTCTCTATAATAAATTAAAGCTGATAAAGAAGCCTGTTCGTTGTATAGATACTTGTGAAAGGATCTCCTTGACCTGATGTTGGGCTCTCAAGGTCAACGGTGAGGCCTACAGGGCCGAAGAAAGGTCTAATATTTACATATAGTGATGAATGGGACGCTTTAATCGATGCCCCTTCGCGCTTAAACTGTGCTGAGTAACTACGGGGTTCTTTGTTTAAAAAAAAAATTAAATAATTTAAAATATTGTAATGTTCAGTTTAATATTTAAATGATATAAGTACCATAGGTAGACGCAGGTTCAATTTTTTTTCCAGACTTTACCCTAGGAAATTATTTAAATTTAACTTCTTTCGCTCTTAAGATTAGCGTATAGTTTCTTGGTTCATAAGCTTTATACCCTGGCTGGAAGTATTTATTTATTAAGGCAACAGCAAAGCTAGGTTATGCAGCTGGCATCCTCATAGGTTGACCTGCGAGATGCTATACATAAAAAATATCCGTTTAGGCTTTTAAAAATTGACCAATGGGTAGTTCGCCGCCCGATAAGGACCAGGCCCGGGTCAACGACGCGCTGTGTTCTACGCGCGCCTTATAGAGATGTCGGCAAAACTGAAGGGGTCTGTTAGGACCAATGCCTGCCAGATTCGCGGAATTATTTGAAATAGTTACCATGGCCCTGGCATAGGCAATTGAAGGAACACGGGTGGGTTTTATTCAATAAAAGTCTGACACATCCTCCCGCTCCACCCAGAGCGCGAGCTGTCATTTGATGATTTCCCACCCAAATAAAAGGCTTGGAAAATTAAATGACAGACATAGTCTCTGATATAATGTAAAAGCAGAAAAGGCATGAATTAATCTATATATTAATACGTGAAGCGAAAACTTTGGATCCCTTTTTACGAAAATTGGGCGGACGGAGGAGTATGAAATTTCGCACACTTATAGTTTATGCAGAGAAGAAGTGACGAATGCTAATATTTTTTTTTAAATTATGCGTAAAAATATATTATTTTCAATAAATAACACGTTACACACACTACTATTCATTACCGTGTATTTAATACACACATGCATCGATATTCTTTGGTTTATGGTCCAATCGCCAATGGTGCCGATTCTGTTGTCACAAAATTCTCTAAACTAAACTAAAAATCACTATAATTTGGTTTATTCCTGTCAAACGACGATTTCCTATTCTGAAATAGACTAAAGTGACACAACTTAACTATATTTTGGTTTGACAGCACTAAGATTGCACTGAGTTATTAGTTTAGTGAAAATTTCAATTTTGCTATTCTGAGTTTGCCGGTTTTCACCAAAAATTTTGACTATAATAATTTATTTTAACTAAATCTGACTATTTTTAAGCGCGATTAAAAAGGTGTGGAATAAAACTAGTGGTCATGTACTAAAATTCTCAACAACGCCTTGCCTTCACGTGCAAAAACAGTTCTGTATTTTTTATTTTCTTTTTGCTTATATCTTGAAAATGGCGTGTACTATCGCAAAAATAATGAAATTTTCGACCCCATTAGTATACCCCGGAACATTTAAATATCAACACATGGGTAACATTTTTTTTATATTTTTCAAACAAAAGTGAAAAATTCCATATAAAACACGTCCAGGCTGCACCCTAGCACGCGCCTTCGTCTCTCAAAAAATTCATTCTACGCAATGCACACACAAGTAAACGTGCGAAAACAAAAGAAAAAAAAAATACCACGCTGAGTCGCGATTGTCAAATTCGATTTTAGTCGTGTCAAAATAGTTTTTTAATTTAGAGATTTTTCCTTGCAGAATAGCGTTACAATTCTCATAGCCAAAAGTAAGGAATTTTAGAGATAGTTTAGTTAGTTTAGTTCGTGTACAACAGAATCGGCACCAATATCTGTCTTTATTTTGTGTCTTTAGTCTTATAGTTAGGGAGCTGGCGAGCATTTCGGTAAATGATTTGCACACGTTTCACGTCGAGGTGGATTGCAGTTTAAATCATTACGAATCGATTTGGACCAATCATTTAAGGTCCTATGTCACTGCGTTTTCGCGTTACAGCGGATTGAAGTTGTTTAAAAAAATCGGGGTATTAAATCATTTGCACATGTATGCCTCTAGAGTTCATGGTCACAATCATCTTGGAAACGAAGAAAATCGAAGAGGCAGACATTCAGAACTCTGCATTATCATGAGACGGAATTGTAAATTTTTTAAAAAAAAGCTCTACTAAGTCATTTGCACGCAGTTCTCATTGCGCCCATTCGATTCACTATGACTCTGTGGATTCGAAAAAACATGTGGCAGACTCTTTGCTCACTGATTTTCAGCTGTATTACTTTTTGAAATTTACGGAATCAAGGAACAGCGGGTATTACGTGGGATTATTGTTATTATTTATAGTTTATTCTTATAATATATTATCCTCTAAACTCACGGTAACGATTAAACTTCTGGAGCTGAAATCTATGCAATAATTTTTTTTCTCAATGCCAACCAGAAACGAAATGCGCTTGGAATTTTAATTGGAAAGTATTTTTTTAAATTGCATGCTTGATTGTAATCTGAATAGGATTAGGATCTGGATAGGAACAGTCTTTAACTTTTTTAAATCACGTTTTATTTGAGTAAAATACGTAGATTTTGAACCAAGACGTGTGAAAGTGCCTGAGAGTGAGAGAGAGGAAAAGCGTGCAAAATAAAAGGGGAGGCTGTATATAGATATACGCTCTATACATTTAGTTTCACAATACGGAAAAGGTCGGAACTGAGTTATACCGTTCTCACTCATATTCCGAAATAAAAGAGAGACACCACGAAAGGAACTATGAGGATATTTTATACTTGCTTGGTTTGGCGCGAGCATCGAGTTGAAAAAAAAAACAAATGGTCTGCCTTTGGAATATCAGAGGCCTGAACGTCTGCCTCATCGATTTTCTTGGTTTTCATAAGGAATTCGAACATCAGTCCAAGAAGTAGACGTGTGCGCATAATATAGCACACCTTTTTTTTACATTTTTGGAGCACTGTCAATAGACAACGCAGAGGCAGCATGTTGGAAAACTATTTTTCCGTGGTTATTCTCATTGTTTTTAATCGGACAATTCAAATTTGCCAAGTGTGCACTTCATATAGAGTTTTTTTAATCAAAAAAATAAATGTAAAAAATTAATACTACAAAAGTCAGAGCCCTGGATGTCTCCCTTTTCGATTCTTTCTGTTTCCAGGATGACTGTGATCATCAGCCCTAGAGGCAGACGTGTGCGCATAATATAGCACACCTTTTTTTTAAACATTTATGAAACGCTGTAAATTTACAACGCAGCGCCACCATGGTGGCAGACGAGATCCTTGATGTTTCTTAGGTATAATTATCACTATTGATAACGTTTGCTTTGTGTGCTGATCATATCGAAATTTTGCTCGCCAGCTCCCTAACTATTACTGAATGTCAAGTCAAGTGTCAAGTATAACCATAGGTAATAAATTAATTTTATAGATAGATTATATAACCTATTTCATTTTTTAAATCTATGATCATATCGAGAATATTTGTTTTGTTTGTCTATAGTGTTACTGAATGTCAAATATAACCATATTTTTTTAAATAGTTATTATTATATATGTTTTTTTTTCATGTAATAATGTATTTCTATTCAAATGAAGTACGGTCGAATTTCGACCAATGGGCGATCACTAGTAATATTAAATATCTATTTAATTAATCAATTCAGCGACGCAAGTAGTAGTGATTCGCGGATTCTGGCGCAAGCGCCAGAGCCCGCGCTTGCACCAGAGCCCGCGAATCTGTAGCACCCATCGTAAAAAAAAAAAAAAAAAAAAAAAAAAAAAAAAAAAGGTTTTGGTGTGCTCTGATCTCAAATCTGCGGTCCATTTTAGCGTAGGATGCGTGGTTCTGGAGTTATGCAAATCAATTAACTGTTATCTCATTGATTTCCGGTGGTCCTGCACCCTCATTAGCATTCCATTGTTCGCCTAATCCTTTTATCTATTATACTTCGAACACCTCATTACGTTGCGCCAGAACCCACGAATCTGTTGCCCTACGGTTGATTTGGCGTTCTTATCTATTACTCATTGTATGTCTGCTTTTCTATGTCATCAATAAAACACATTCATTTTTATTTCAATATTTTATTACTTTTTTCTACAAAATATGAGCGGAAGATCTCATCCACAAAAATATCATTGTGCAGTGTGTTCCCTGTAAATATGTTCGTAAAACTATGCATTGAACATCCCTGAAACTTAAATAGCAAATACATTAAGCAATATTCACCACAAACTGAAGTCCAATCATTCTGAATCCTATCAACATTCCAGTCCCATCTCTTACAATTCCTTTTCAAAAACTGGAGATGATATCGCTCAGGTGTTCGTCCATATGAATCAAAATATTGACCGATACCATTCGTATCGATATGTACAGCTACCCAGTGTGAACCTGGTTTATCATCCGCATCCAAATTGCATATTATATACGTTGGTACATGTGTATACATAGGTAGTCTATTAGCAGCATAAACATTATTTTATAGACTGGGATGAATCTTTTTCATATGTTTTTGTAATTCTAGTGTATCCATGATATTACTGTTATTAGCAGATTATTACAGTACCAATCTATTCAATGGTTGTCATAGGAATGTTCAATTATAGTGATTTGTAAATATTAAATCGCATTCTTTGTGGGAGTCACAAAGCTTAGGATTATCATTTTGCTGCAGCTAATTTAAAGTTTGTTATATGGGTCTGATTATATTAAATAAAACACTTTGAGTACATAGACATTTTTAATTAACTGATCAACACAATAATTATTAAATAAATAAATTAAATACAGACATATTATTATCAAAATACCATTTTCTAATACACACAGCATTATTCAATGCACAATTCAATTTATGGTTCACACAATTAAAATCAGTTTTATTTTTACAGAACTTTTTTTTTAATGTCGCAAAATTAGGACATCCCTTCTCACCTATGTCAATCACTTCACAGTTTGCACATAACTCTTTAATCCACGTAATCTTTTCCAAACCCTTTGTCATAATTTTTTTATTTTCTAAATATGGTAAAATAACACGTTTAAACTCTTTGTAGTCTATGTAGCCTTCACTCCAGTAAATTCCTCGATTTCTTTCTAACCATCTCACCTGCTTTTTTTCTTCTAGTGTTAGGTAATGGAATGAATATGGTGGTTTCACCAAGAACGTCTGTGTATGATCATGACTCGCAATGGCCAATTCTTTGATAATAAAATGATTTAAAGAATCTTTAAATCCTTGGAGTTCCACTATAAGGGTGTCCGTCTTCATGATATCTTCTTAACAATGTTACTTAATGGTTTGTATTCAACAATGCAATCGTTCAGAATGAGACAATATGCTGAAGTTTGATCTGGTATCTCCGAATCACTTTCAATTTCTACTCTCACGTCCACAACTGGCCCTGTCTTTAGATTATCCACTTGTCTAGAGCAATCAATGACAAACAGCGGTGCTAAATCTCTAAACTGTTTTTCGCTTAATATGGGTTCCGGTCGACGTCCGTAATACGACTGTTGAAATCTGGTGTATTGCTCGTTGTAAATATTAAATCGCATTCTTTGTGGGAGTCACAAAGCAGGTTGATGCCTGTTGCGAAGGAACGTGAGATAAGTTTGTTGACTCATAGAGTTACAATCAGTTTCGTTGTACTTAGTAATTTGCTTTAGATAAGAATAAGGAACGTGAGATAAGTTTGTTGACTCATAGAGTTACAATCAGTTTCGTTGTACTTAGTAATTTGCTTTAGATAAGAATGGTGCTATATAAGATCGAACAGTTGCAGTCATGCAGTCAGTCTATGGTCGTTTGACCACAGTGTATTGTATACGTCTACCAATACTACGTTTGTGTTACTTCAACGCATCAATGGCCATGGAGGTAAGTGTTTATTCTATTGACAAACTTACTTGTATTTCTGTTGTTGTTTCCTAACGTGTGTGATTAAGTGTAAACAAATTGATATTAACGTGATAACTCTGTTGTTGCAGAGATCATTCAGCTTCGCAGACGATAATGAAAATACCTATAAACAGTATTACTACTCGCCACTCTCTCCTCAACACGAAGAAGAGAGTGATGACATCGTCGTTAATAACACAGACGATGGTGGAAAAAGGAAATCGCAACCGATTGATCAATTTTTTGAAGTGGCACCAAAAATAAAAAGGAAGAAGCTGCTATCCTCGACTGTGACACGAGCTGCTAGAGATGGCGTATCATACATCTCTACAAATTCTGACGACGGAGACCAAGCGACGCATCTCATAAAAATTGAAATGTATGATATGAAGAAACTATCCAAGATTCCAACTAGTGATCACTGGAAGCACGCTACCACGAGGATTAAATATTACATAAAGAATAATAAGGATAGCATCTACGACAACACAAACGGCCTCGTATACAATATTACAAAGACAATAGCAGAAAGTGAAAAAGTTAAAAAATACTTTTTTAACAATGACACTCATTAGTGGATTAGTGAATGTGATTCTGTTTACTTAAAGTACTTCTGTGTACTCATTAGATTTTACATGACTTTCCTAATCCTTTGTTAGACTATGAATATTGGACATTATTTGAAATTGGGTATCAGTTGCTCTACCAACACTTAACTGTTACTTACTGTGCTACATACTTTCTTCTTTATTATAAAGATGGAAAACTTCAGTGAAATGTGCACCAGTGCTTTCTTTTCCGCGCCCATTGAAGAGAATATAGAACAATCCAACAGCGAATTCAATCAGGAGCTGTCTAAAGTTTGTGATGAAATAGAGAAGCATGAACTGTTCGATTCATCGTATGATGATGAGTTGTATAATCAATGTTTGATGGTTGAAACAAAGTTGATGTAAGTATTAGAAGTACAAACTCAATAAGAAATATTATTGTAGTAATGTTTTATTTTAAGATTTGTCTAATAATTTTCTTTTTGTTACAGTCAACAACAAGTTGGAAGAGGTATCAAACGAGGTATCACTACTGATGAAAATAAGGTTACCAAGAAAGCAAAATTTGATGAAGGAGCTTCTACATCATCAATTGAAACCAATGATGTGGACAACAATAAGGTGGAATGTGATACATGTCATGTTTATATTAATAAAAGGTATCTAAACAACCATTTAAAAAGCAATTCACATAAAAATAATCTTTTAAAATCACATAATTCATTAACAAATGTTACAGTTGTTGAAACCGCTTTTGGCAATCGAATTTTAACATATAGAATTAATAGTAAAACACTTCAATCGGGACAATATTTTGAAACACCGGAATCGTTTTTAAATTCGCTAAAAATTGATATCTTATTTTTGATAAATGAATGTATTCAACAACATACAATTTTTAAAATAAACTTCATATTGCATGCTGATTTCATACAACAAACTAAAGATATTAAAAATACGTTTGATTTTCAAACGTTTAATTACATAATTTGTCAGGGAGATGACTTAAATATTTTTTATTCATCATTAATAGACACTGTAGTCGGTAAAATTTGTCAATTTGAAAAAAAAGATAGTGGTTGGAGTCTTAATCAAATTAAATACATAGATATGAATGTTAACAAATTCAACCCCCTACGTGGTAGTTCATATATCGACCTTCCTCAAGATATTAAATCAAAAAAAGCTGTAATCAATGTTAAAAATAATGATAATATGTGTTTCAAATGGGCATTACTCTCTGGTTTATATCCTGTATGTAAAAGTGTAGATCGGGTAGCATCTTACGCAATTCATGGAAATAAACTAAAATTTACTGGTATTTCTTTTCCGGTTATAATTGCAGATATATCAAAAGTAGAGAAATTAAACAATATTAGTATTAATGTTTTTGGCTTAGAGTATAATAAAGAAAAAAAGTGTAATTCTGTTGTAGGTCCTTTATATTTAACAAAATGTCGTACACCTAATCATATTAACCTACTATATATATCGAATGGTACTAACAATCATTACTGTTATATTAAAAACTTATCGCGATTAGTTAGTTCACAAATATCAAGACATCATTGTGCAGTTTATATATGTGATTCATGTTTACTTCATTTCCCATCGGAGGAAAGACTTAATAACCATCAACAATATGATTGCGCTCACATTTGTACGGAATTACCAAACGGTGAGGATTCCAAAAAGGATTGGTTTGGTAAAGCAACCTCAAATAATAAATTAAAATTTGATAAATTCGTGAAAAAGTTGAAAATGCCCTTTGTGGTTTATGCAGACTTTGAGGCATTTTTGAACCCAATAGAATCATGTAGTAACGATCCATCCAAGCCTAGTACAATTAATATTCAAAAACATGAAGTGTATAGTTTTGGATATTACATTAAATGTTCATATGATAACAGATTATCAAAATATGAGACGTATAGTGGGTCAAACTGTGCACAAGTGTTTATGAATCGCCTTTGTGAAGATGTGAAAACAATATTTAAAAAAAATAGTTTCCAAAAATGTCTCGTTCCATTATCAGATGAAGATAAAATTAAAATTTCAAATTCAAACATATGTCATATTTGTGAAACTGAGTTAAATGAAGATCTTTTTTACGATTTTGATTGGCACACTGGCAGTTTTAGGGGTGTTGCACATCAAGTGTGTAGTTCTAAGTACAGAACCCCTCGTCATATTCCAATATTTTTACATAACCTCAGTCATTACGATGCTCATTTCATTATCCATGCATTAAACCTCGATGATGACAAAGTTGAAGTTATTCCACAAAATAAAGAACGATACATATCATTTTCAAAACAGTTAACAATAAATAATCAACCAGTAAGTTTAAGATTCATAGATTCATTGAAATTTTTATCGTGTAGTTTAGATCAACTAGCTAAAAATCTTAATGATGATCAGTTTACAGAACTAAAAAGGAACTATCCTAATAATGAAGATTTTTCACGTTTAAGACGGAAAGGTATTTATCCTTATGAATTTATGTGTAATAGTGATTGCTTGAAACATCCATCACTTCCTGATCAACACCAATTTTATAGTTCACTCACAGATTCAAATATTTCAAATGATGATTATAATCACGCAAAAGATATTTGGCAACATTTTAAGTGTAGTAGTATGTCTGATTATTCCAATTTATATTTAAAAACTGATGTTTTACTTTTGACTGATGTATTCGAAAACTTTAGAAAGCTTTGTATTAAAACTTATGGATTAGATCCTGCTCATTACTATACTGCCCCAGGTTTAAGTTGGGATGCAATGTTAAAATTTACCAAAATAGAATTAGAATTGTTAACGGACTATGACAAAATTGCTTTTTTTAAAGCTGGTATTAGAGGGGGTGTATCTCAGTGTAGCAATCGTTTTGCTAGAGCAAATAATAAATTCATGGAAGATTATGATAGTGAAAAACCTAATTCATATCTAACATATTTTGATGCGAATAATTTATATGGTTGGGCAATGTCTCAATCTCTTCCTGTTGGTGGTTTCGAATGGATAGATTCTAATACAGATTATAATGTGTCGGATAACTCTGATTTCGGTTATGTTTTAGAAGTTGATTTGGAATATCCTGATGAACTTCATAATTTGCATTCTGACTTTCCGTTATGTCCTGAAAACATATGTGTGGGTAATACTAAAGAAACTAAATTAGTTCCTAATTTAAATAATAAAAATAAATACATCATTCACTACAGGAATTTAAAACAATGCATTGAAATGGGGATTAAATTAATTAAAGTACATAGAATTTTAAAATTTAAACAGAGTTCTTGGTTAAAGAAATACATAGACTTAAATACTAGTTTGAGAACGTTAGCTACATCAAACTTTGAAAAAGACTTTTTTAAATTAATGAACAATTCTGTCTTCGGTAAGACTATGGAAAATATTGAAAAAAGAGTAAACGTTAAACTACTAACTCACTGGGATAATCGTGGTAAAGTTTTAGGTGCTCAGGATTGGATTGCAAAACCAGAATTCCATAGTTTATCAATATTTTCAGAACATTTAGTTGCAATACAATTACACAAAACAAAATTAATTTATGATAAGCCGATTTATTTAGGATTTTGTATTTTAGATATATCTAAGACCCTTATGTATGAATTTCATTATAACTACATGATTAAAAAGTTTCATAATAAAATTAAGTTATTGTACACCGATACCGATAGTTTGATATATCAAATTTTTACAGACAATTTTTATGAGGATATAAAACCAGATCTACTTCACTATTTCGATACATCAGATTACCCGGAAAATAATATTTACGGATATCCAAAAATAAATAAAAAAAAGTTAGGTTTTTTTAAAGATGAGAATAATGGTAAAGTATTGAAGGAATTTGTAGGGTTGCGATCAAAAATGTATGCCTTAGAAATAGAAGATAAATTTATAGCAAAGGCAAAAGGGGTTAACAAAAGTGTTACCAAAAAAATGAATATGGAAAATTACAAATCGTGTTTGTTTAATAAAAATGTATTATATTGTAGTATGCTTCGATTTAAGTCAATCAAACACACTATTTTTACACAAAAAATAAATAAAACATCTTTATCATATAATGATACCAAACGATGTATTATGAACAACAACATTGATACATTGGCTTGGGGACATTATAAATTACGCTAAGTGTAATACTTTTTACTTTTATTTCTGTGTGTATATACAAATTTTGTACTGATTGTAAAATTATGATATTACTGTAATGTTATATAATAGTTTATTACATATTTAAAATTTATTGTTTGATTGTAAATAATGTAAAATAATTGTAGTTTTTATTTGTGTGCTTAAATTTGACGTTGAGGTGATTGTGAAATTCTGATAAGTACTAATTGTGTTAGAAATAGTATACAGATCATTCTGTTTTTCACAAATTACATGTTTTATATAATTTTAGCAATATATATATATATTTAATTTTTACACCAAAATTTTCATTTTTATTTCATCCCTTTAAAACTCTAGACGTGTGAAATGTTTCACTTTATCCATCCGTTTACTGCTATTGTGGCAGGACCAAGTGGATGTGGGAAGTCAAATTTTGTAACAAATTTCATAAAATCAGTTAAAGAAATATGTAATTGTGATTTTAATCAGATCACATGGTGCTTTGATGAAATGCAGGCTTTAAATAATTTACCAAATGTTAACTATCATCAAGGAATTCCAAATCTTAATATGTTTGATGGTGAAAACCCACACCTTATTATTATTGATGATCTAATGAGAGAGTCTGATGGAAGAATTGTGGATATATTTACAAAAGGTAGTCATCACAGGAATCTTAGTGTATTTTATTTAACACAAAATTTATTTCATCAAGGTAAAGGTCAAAGAGACATTTCTTTAAACTCAAGTTATATAATTTATTTTAAAAACCCTCGAGATAAAACTCAAATAAGATATTTAGCACGACAAGTGTCACCAGATAACCCAAAATTCATTGAAGACGCCTACAGGGATGCAACTTTAGAAGCGCATGGATATTTAATGGTAGATTTAAAACAGAATACAAATGATTTTTGTCGTATCAAGACAAATGTATTCCCATTTAATGGTTACTGCACAGTCTACGTCCCCACGAAAGAGTTTAAATACACCAAGAATCAAACAATTCAAATCATTTCTAAATGATACATCGTCGACTCACAACGCATAAACATTTGCTAAACGCTTTGCAGTTTAAATACACCAAGAATCAAACAATTCAAATCATTTCTAAATGATGCATCGTCGACTCACAACGCATAAACATTTGCTAAACGCTTTGCATACGCTTAAACCAAAATATCAAAGAGCGTTACTTAAAACGTGTGATGAAGAAGAAATAAATTGTATTTGTGAATGTATTCATAACGTTTTACAAGGAAAGATACCTCTTAAAGATCAAGATAAACAAAAATTGAATAAACACAAAAATATACTCCGTAAACTGGTGCATAAGTGTAAACATAAACTAAGAAAAAATATTATTATACAAAAAGGAGGGGCTTTCTTACCAATAATATTAGGTGCAATATTGAGTGGATTAGTAAGTGGACTAGCCAGTTAACATGGAAAATGCTAAGAAAATGATACTTATTGAACCGGGATTGATTGAAAAATTAAAACAAGAAAATAAGGTTACTAGTAATTTGTCTCGATTAGATATTGAAATGCAAAATATTATGAATAGTAAGACGGAAGACCGAAAGAAGTGGATGTTATATTTACAAACACTACAAAGATACCTTCACTTTACCGAAGAGGATCGTCAACCACTCAGATTACCAATTTATTCTGATACATCTAATGAAGATTCAAATGGGTCTAAAATTGGTTTTAAAAATAAAGATAGAGATCTAAAAAGTTCAGTTGATGCTGAATCTTTGTTGGAGGAGAAAGGATCTATTAAAAGTATAGAAAGTGAGGCAAATCCACTGTATTCATCAACACAAATACTCAGTTTAATACCAAAAACTTATAATAAAAAAGGTGAGTCATTATTAAACTTAATTGGAACAAGTAAAAGTAAAATACGTTGGGATAATGAAGGCACAGTCATAATTGATAATGAAAAAATTCCAGGAAGTAATATTGTTGATTTAATAAATGATTCACTTAGACCCTTAAAAAAAAGTGATCCGATAGGGTGGGATAGATTTGCTAAAGCATTAAAAGATATTAAAGTACCACTTACTTATATTGGAAATCCAAAGAGATGTGAGTTTATTAACCAACTTCAAGTAAAAGATCTGAACAAAACCTCTGAGATTGAAGTTCAAGAGTTTTCTACACCGAGCAGTGGAGATAAAAGATCTATAACTAAAATACATAAAAAGATCGATTGGGAAAAATGGACCCCGTACTAGAAGAAATTAACAGGATTTATTATGATCCATCTAACCCCGCTGGTTTTGGTAGTATTGATAAATTATCAAAAGCTATGAAGGGTAAAATGGATAAAAAGCAAGCAAAGGAATGGTTACAATCACAAGAAACATATACATTACATAAACCCATTCGGAAAAAATTCCCGCGTAATAAGTACATTCTATCAAATATTAATGAGCTGTGGCAAGCTGATTTAAGTGATATGCGAACTTATTCTCAATATAATGATGGTTTCAACTACATACTTTGTGTTATTGATGTATTTAGTAAATATGCTTTTGCAAGACCAATGAAAAAGAAAAACTCAGAAACAACTAAAGAATGTTTTGAAAGTATATTTACTGAAAGTAATACAACACCTACTCACATACAATCTGATAAAGGTACAGAATTTGTTTCAAAAGATGTACAAAAATACTTTAAATCCAAAAAGATAAATTACTATACCACTAACAATCCTGATATTAAGGCTAGTATTGTTGAACGATTTCAAAGAACTCTAAAAATGAAAATGTGGCGTTATTTCACTCATAATAATACTTATAGATATATAGATGTTTTACAAGATTTAATATACTCTTATAATCACAGCATTCACTCGAGTATTAAGATGTGCCCATGTGATGTAAGTTCCAACAATATTATGACAGTTTGGACTAATCTTTATGATAGAGGGTCAAACAAACTTTCTCTAGAAAATCCAAAACCAAATTTCAACGTGGGTGATTATGTTCGAATAACTAAATATAAACATGTTTTCCAAAAAGGATATGAATCAAATTGGAGTGATGAAATATTTATTATATCTTCAATAATTGATAGATCTCCATGGGTTGTTTATACAATAACAGATTTACAAAATGAACCAATAGTTGGTACTTTTTATGAAAGAGAATTACAGAAGGTCACTTACAGCCCCACCTCACAATATAAAATAGATAAAATAATTGGCACTCGTTATTCGGGTAACAGAAAAGAAGTATTAGTGAAGTGGAAAGGTTATCCAGATAAATTTAACAGTTGGATTTTAGCTTCTAGTTTAAAAGAAATATGAATAAAGAAAGTTTTTATTTAACTTTGCTCAGCAATAGTTCAATGGAATACTTTCCTGATAACAAGACCACAAATTTTTCAACAAAATTACCAAAAGCTATGAAATTAGAAGGTGAATGGGCGGTTGGAGTTGTCGAGTTTCAATATCCATGCACCATGTTTACTGTTCAAGATCATGAAAATGTTGTATACATCACAAAAACCATGTTAATGCCTAATGAAGATAAACCATCAACAGTGTACTACAAAAAACATATTCCCGCTACCAACTACGATAACGTTGAACATATTTTAAGAGCGTTAAATGGTATCAGAGAGAGCTTGAAATTTCGTTATGATGAAATAACAAAATTTGTGTCTGTTTCTGTTTTGGATAAAAATATAACATCCGTAACATTATCACCCAAATTAAGTTTACAACTAGGTTATGAACCAAATACAAATCTCCTAGACAGAAATTTTGGGAAGTGTCCTGCTAATTTACACTTAGGGTTACCATCTCAACTATTTCTATATTGCGACATTATCGATCCTCAGATTGTGGGTGATGTTATGACTCCACTATTAAGAGTCATTTCATTAGATCCTTCAAAATACATTTATGGTGCGAATAAAATGTACATTTTCTCTCCACCTCACTACTTACCTGTTATGCGAAGAGAGTTCGATACGCTGGAAATAGATATAAGATCGAGCACAGGACAAAAAATACCATTCCAGTTTGGAACCGTGTGTGTTAAACTACATTTCCGCAAATTATAATAATGTATTCTCCTCATGATCATCATAAATGTCCATATGAAAATTATTATTCACATCAAGCTGGATCAGGAGTTGGAGTAATTTATAAGGGTTCACCATACCAACGCGGTCATGGTATTGGGAGCTTCTTAGGAGGGTTATTTAGATCAGTTTTACCTTTACTTTCAAGTGGTGCTCGAGTGGTTGGTAAGGAGGCATTAAACGCTGGAGTAGGACTTTTATCGGATATGGTTCAAGCCCGTCCTATGGAAGCCTCAATAAAAGATCGTCTAAAGCAAGTTAGTACAAACTTAAAACGAAAGGCTGATGACAAAATTGATCGATTTAACATGACAGGATCTGGGTATATAAGTAAAAGAAAACGATTGGCCTCGTTCATTCCACCACTAACAGCTAAAGTGAAAGCTACGAAAAAACTTGGTCTAAAACCAAAAAACATCAAAGATATATTTTCAAATTAAGTATGTCTTTCCTTCATAATCATTCTTGTGAGTGCGTTAAGTCAGAATTAGATTTGTTTGCATTACCGTCTACACAAACAAGCATTGAAAATGGATTGTGGATTCACTATAAACCAATTTCATCTCTTGCTGATGATGGACCTATCGAGTTTCAAGTTCCTGGAACAGGCGATGACTACATAGATTTGTCTCATACATTACTCCACATAAAGGCAAAAGTATTAAATCAAGATTCAACAAACTTGATATCAGCTACAGCAGTAGCACCTGTAAATAATTGGTTGCATTCACTTTTTAGTCAACTCGATGTTTATTTAAACCAAAAACTTGTATCACCACCTAATAATACCTATGCCTATCGAGCATACATGGAAACCCTTTTAAACTATGCTCCTGCTGCTAAACAATCTCATCTTACTTGTAGTCTTTGGTATGATGATACAGCAGGAAAAATGGATTCCACAGATGGTAAAAACATAGGATTTGTTAAAAGACAGGAATTAGTTAATGAAAGCAGGGAAATAGAAATGATTGGTCATCTTCATGGTGACATTTTCAATCAAGATAAATTTTTAATTAATGGCGTTGAAATGAGTGTAAAATTAGTTCGGTCAAGAGAGAGTTTTAATTTAATTGCTGGGTCAAATGATGTAAAGTTTAAAGTTTGCATTACGGACGCAACTCTTATTGTTCGAAGAGCACGAATTAATCCAAGTGTATTACTCGCACATCAGAAAGTTTTAGCTTCTTCCACTGCTAAATATCCTATTACTCGTGCTGAAGTTAAAGTTTTAACAATTGCATCGGGTGTTCAAGGAAAAACTCTTGATAATATATTCTTAGGACAGGTACCCAAAAGATGTATTATTGGTTTTGTGAATAATTCTGCATTTAATGGTTCACTTACTAAAAATCCATTTAACTTTGAAAACTATGGTATTAACTCTTTCAGCTTATATATTGATGGTCAACAAATACCTTCCAAAGCTTTGCAACCATCTTTTAATAATAATATATTTACATCAGCATATCATACTCTATTCTCGGGGACTGGTATTCACTTTCTTAATGAAGGAAATGCAATCTCTCGTGAACAGTATGCCAAAGGTTACTGTCTTTTAGCATTTGATTTAACTCCTGATTTATCAGCTAACTCATCAGCCCATTGGAATCTCATAAAGCATGGTAGTGTAAGATTAGAAGTACGATTTGAATCCTCACTAATACAAACAATTAACTGTATTGTTTATGCTGAGTTTGATAATATTATTGAAATAGATAAAAATAGAAATGTTACTGTAGACTATAGTAGTTAGGATTATAATGTGTGTTGTGTTTTAGATATATGTGTTATGTTTAATGCATTTTGTGTGTGTGTAACTAAAGATAACATTATAAAATTAAATAAAACAAATTGTATGCAATATGCTATCAAGGATTTAAAGATTCTTTAAATCATTTTATTATCAAAGAATTGGCCATTGCGAGTCATGATCATACACAGACGTTCTTGGTGAAACCACCATATTCATTCCATTACCTAACACTAGAAGAAAAAAAGCAGGTGAGATGGTTAGAAAGAAATCGAGGAATTTACTGGAGTGAAGGCTACATAGACTACAAAGAGTTTAAACGTGTTATTTTACCATATTTAGAAAATAAAAAAATTATGACAAAGGGTTTGGAAAAGATTACGTGGATTAAAGAGTTATGTGCAAACTGTGAAGTGATTGACATAGGTGAGAAGGGATGTCCTAATTTTGCGACATTAAAAAAAAAGTTCTGTAAAAATAAAACTGATTTTAATTGTGTGAACCATAAATTGAATTGTGCATTGAATAATGCTGTGTGTATTAGAAAATGGTATTTTGATAATAATATGTCTGTATTTAATTTATTTATTTAATAATTATTGTGTTGATCAGTTAATTAAAAATGTCTATGTACTCAAAGTGTTTTATTTAATATAATCAGACCCATATAACAAACTTTAAATTAGCTGCAGCAAAATGATAATCCTAAGCTTTGTGACTCCCACAAAGAATGCGATTTAATATTTACAAATCACTATAATTGAACATTCCTATGACAACCATTGAATAGATTGGTACTGTAATAATCTGCTAATAACAGTAATATCATGGATACACTAGAATTACAAAAACATATGAAAAAGATTCATCCCAGTCTAGAAAATAATGTTTATGCTGCTAATAGACTACCTATGTATACACATGTACCAACGTATATAATATGCAATTTGGATGCGGATGATAAACCAGGTTCACACTGGGTAGCTGTACATATCGATACGAATGGTATCGGTCAATATTTTGATTCATATGGACGAACACCTGAGCGATATCATCTCCAGTTTTTGAAAAGGAATTGTAAGAGATGGGACTGGAATGTTGATAGGATTCAGAATGATTGGACTTCAGTTTGTGGTGAATATTGCTTAATGTATTTGCTATTTAAGTTTCAGGGATGTTCAATGCATAGTTTTACGAACATATTTACAGGGAACACACTGCACAATGATATTTTTGTGGATGAGATCTTCCGCTCATATTTTGTAGAAAAAAGTAATAAAATATTGAAATAAAAATGAATGTGTTTTATTGATGACATAGAAAAGCAGACATACAATGAGTAATAGATAAGAACGCCAAATCAACCGTAGGGCAACAGATTCGTGGGTTCTGGCGCAACGTAATGAGGTGTTCGAAGTATAATAGATAAAAGGATTAGGCGAACAATGGAATGCTAATGAGGGTGCAGGACCACCGGAAATCAATGAGATAACAGTTAATTGATTTGCATAACTCCAGAACCACGCATCCTACGCTAAAATGGACCGCAGATTTGAGATCAGAGCACACCAAAACCTTTTTTTTTTTTTTTTTTTTTTTTTTTTTTTTTTTTTTTTTTTTTTTACGATGGGTGCTACAGATTCGCGGGCTCTGGTGCAAGCGCGGGCTCTGGCGCTTGCGCCAGAATCCGCGAATCACTACTACTGACGCATACGTTAATTGCGTTGCAAAACACCTACCTATACAAGTTATACACCTGATACAGGGAGTGAACAATATTGTTCCGTGCTACCGAGACCAGCCTCTTCAGAAGGATTAAAATCATCGTTCCATCACTAACCACTTTGATAGTCCTCTTGTGGACAAATGGAGCGAGGAAAGTAATTCTCTAGACGCTAGCTTGCGTTGCCATAATCCATGAAATGGGCTACAATGTATTCTGTTTAAGGCAGGGTTAATAAATCATCACACCACTCATGATGTTTTGGTAGTAGTAGTCTTTATAGAACCATTTTTCAATATATCAAGTATTTTAGGTAATAATTTTAAAATGATGCTAGATAAATCCTTACTTCAGTAACCACAACACATATAAAGCACAATAAAATGACAGCAAATTTCAAGATTAGGTTATATGTATATAACTAGGAGGTTATTTACAAATTAATCTATATCTATACACTTATAATAAAACTGTAGAGAGGTCAATTCTGTACATTGAAAATATATTCAAAATTAATATTGGAGGATGAATGGTGATCGATACTGATGCCAAAAATGCAATCAGTAAATTTTTTGTCTGTCTGTCTGTATGTGCACGCATGGGTCAAAAACTACTGAAGGGATTTTAACCAAACTTGGTATAATTGTAGTCCATACTCCTGGGCAGGTTATAGGCTATATAACATAACGCTAAAACACATAGGTGCCGAGCAGTGACGATACTTTTCATCCCGGTAGTACGTTTACACGGGATATTTTCCGACCTCCACGCGGGCGAAGCCGCTGGCAAAAGCTTGTTAAAAATAAAAACATAGTTAAACTAATAAAGTGACTCTATGATGTCTTAGTGTCACTTTGTTTCTCACACATGTCATTTATTCGATATTTGATTACTAATGCCTAAATATTCCGAAGGAGTAAGCAGAACTATTTCTATTGTAGGTATACATAGTAATCAATAACAACTCTAAACTATGGTATTAGATAATGTTCCAATTGTAATAAGCCTAAACTCCGGGCTGCTACTGAAAAATCTTCATAAAAAACAACCAAAATCACTCAGAACCCTGCACTTTTATTCATATTTTTAACATCCTACCAACAAGCGTATTCTGACCTTGACAACAACAGTCCTTGAAATTACCCTCTATTTATAAAAGAAACCTTTCCGCCTTCAATATCAAGGTAACGACGTGTTTGAAATCGTCTTCACAAAATTAACAATCGTAGCATGATTGTACCATTTGTTCAGGGAAACTAGTTCCTCGCCCCTGCTTCGCACGGTTTTTAACAATTGACAATACAATGAGATTTCTTTAATATACAATGTGGCAACCAAATATCTTAAATAGTATAAAACAAAGTCTATAAAACAAAGACAGAGTCTCGATATATTATAGATGGTCACCCATCCACGAATCGACCGCGGCAAGCGTAGCTTAACCTTCGATTTACCTGTGCAGTTTTTATTTATTTGCCACAAGCTAGTCATATGTAAGTTTTACAAACTTGAAATATGGAAGTTCAATATTTATGTATTTTTCACAAAAACTAACTGTTATACATTTTCAAAATTATAGTCAAAATTATATCAAAATTCCTTGCAAAGTTTAAAAGAAGAACACTCGGCATTTACACAGACAGACACAAAAACCGACTTTAATTTATAATATGTATAGATATAGAGAGATATAGTAGCTAAGTTTGTGCGTCGAAACGCTTCAATCCCTACCAGTAATCGCCTTGACACCGATGGTTTATAGTATCGCTAGGTGGATATTTAAAAGCCGTCGGCAGTTACCCTAATAATAGGGCTAAACGACGCGACGTGATTAATGACCGGCGCGGGCCGGGCCTGGTGTGTTGCTAGTTTGACGTGTGTAGCTTCTGTATCGAAACTACTCTGCGGTAATTGCTTACTCTGTAAGACTCAGTTCACATTAGGTCGGCCCGACAGTTTTACCGTTTACCGGCTGTCGGGTGTTGCTGTTCACACTAGAAGCTGCCGATCCGACCTATACTTGCTAGTACGCCAACATTATGCCCGACCCGATAGAAATCGTGTCTGAACGTCCGGTAAAAGCGTCGGCTCCGTTAGTTTTATTGGGTCGCCCTAATGTGAACGGCGCTATTGAAATACATATGCCAATATGAATCCGACACGTTTACTGGCCCGATAAAACTGTCGGGCCGACCTAATGTGAACGAGCTCTTAATGTTATGTGATGAGTTTGAGAAGCGTATATGCAAATTTCTAAGTTTATCTTGGACTAGCTTCTTTTCACGACTACGTTCGCGTGGAATTCGTATGTCACCACAAAATGATAGTTACATTTTTATAAAATTTTCGACAATTTAGTCGCGAAGTATTAGTGTAAATAAATATTAGTCTTTTGTAATTCACTTTTATAATTTTGTAATTTACCTGCTCTAAACTATAATATGTAAATATAGATATACATTTTGCTTGTTTATGTGCATTATTCAAATCTAGGTTGCGGAAGAATGGAGTGTTCTAATAAAGGCAAAAGGATGTATGCTTCAAAAGGACATTTCTATCACTAGGTATGTAGTACAAATTTTATTAAAGAAAATAAAATTAAATAAATAAATAAATTAAATATCTTAGGACAACCAATACATCGTTGTCTGATCCCAAACTAGGCAGATAAATTATTATATTGTATTATTTGTATTTATAGAAGCTAAAATATGTAGACAGTCACGCCTGAGAAGCAGCTAATCCTGAGGTCGAAACTCGCAGCCTTCAGTGGTAATTTTCCATTGTTTGCAAAGTTTTTTGGTTTTAGTAAATTAATGAACGCCTGCGTTCCTGTATATAATACTTTTTTTTCAGTAAAAGTCTGACAAGCCCTCCCGCTCCGCCCAGAGCGGGAGAAGTCATTTGATGATTTCCCATACAAAAAAATTAATGTACTACTTAATGGCACAACACTGAGACACTGACTGAAATGATAAACTTGCTTTTTTATGTAAAATTCCTTACGAGCAGCTATCACTCTAATACTAATTGTAACAGTATAATGTAAACCTTTGCTGTTAACATGGTGAAGGAAAACATCGTGAGGAAACCGGCATGTCCTAGAACCAAAAATTAAAAGATATGTATTATCTATCAAACAGGACTGTTCTCGCGTGGTGTATTACGACCCACTTCCTCTCACAGAGAGGAAGCCTGTGTCCCACCATTGGGACAATGAGCTGATTATGATGATGATTTTGATATTGTAAACACACGGAATTTCTCATTAACATCGACTTAAACATAGTTTTTTTAATTTATGTTTTGCTGTATGCGTTCTAACAAAACATATCAGTTGTAAGGAATCGAACATAGGTTTGCAAAACAGCCATCAAACTTTAAGCTGTTTGCTGTGTTTAAAGTTGACTCAAATAGCGATTCTTATTTATTTATTTATTTAACCATTTATGTACACACATAAATAGACAAGAGGAATATAACAAAAAAATTGGTACTGAGGTGATGCTTATTTCTATAGAAATCTCTTCCAGCATACCCACGATAGGAGACAAGATAAAGAGATGATAGACAGCTTAACTCCTTTAATATAAGTAGGATGATAATAATTTAAAAGGTTGAATCTGTTGAGTAATGAAAATAAAATATTAGTGAAAAAGATTATGTTGCGCAGACCTGAAATAAATTGGGATCATGGCAGGAGAAAGATGAAGATATGAGTGGTACGAGTTTCGCTTATGTTTAAATGAAATCGTTAATTTTGTAAATAGGATACGACTTTTACACGTCAATTATAAAAAAAGCGAGATTGTTTTGACATTTCAGTTATCTGACTACCCTGAAAAGAAATGGCGAAACAAACTCAAAGGTCTCTTTTGAAGTCCAGGCATAATCTTTGAATTCATGTGTAGACAATATAAAATAGTGCCTGAAAGGGTCTTTTGTGAAAATAACCACACATATATGAATGGACTAGTCCAGTCTGTACGAACATTTGTCAGTAATAGTATAGCTCGACTCAAAACTTAAGGAGTTGAACAAATCGACGAACAATACAAAAGAAAAGGCATTTGGGGTAGACCGTGTAAAGCACTTGAACTGTCAGACCCACATTAAAAATAACAGAGAAAGAAAAACAAAAATGAATCACTTCGCTACATGAGTCTAGTAAGCCCTTTAGGTAGATCGGTGTGATAAGATATCTCTATTTAATATTTAATCTCTGGTTTATCAGATCTAAGTGTGCAAAATCTCAATGTGAAAAGTTAGGTGAAGTGAGCTTAAAGTGGACTGTCAATCCACGTGAAGCTTGGGATTTGACACTATTGACAACTCACTTTAAACTCACAACACCTAACTTTACACATTAATGTTTATTTCAGAATAGACCGACTGTTATTTTCTCAGCGTGTTGTTGCCGTTAACTGCTGCAAGTCATTTTGAAGTTTACACACATCTATTTAAAGATTACTATAGTAATAACATTGAGTCACTGCAAACTCATTTCACCTAAGTTTTCAGACTGAATGTTAAACGGGTGTAGTGTCACCATGTGCTGAATTCATGGTTACAATTTTAGCGTCGATGTCCCTGCCACCCTGCGTTATTATTGACTGTCTTGTGGTTTAGTGATCCGAAACGCTATTGAGCATGTGATTCTGGGTACTATTCGCGGGCCGGACAAAGAATAATTGGATTTCAAAATTGAATTACTCAGTAGCAGCCTAGTTCTGGATTTGTGCCTGTTTAACGGCAACAGGCTCTCGCCCCTTATAACATGAGATTTTAACATAACTGGCGAAATGTGGGTGTACCTACTGTTGGTACATCTCTGCCTAAAACTTCAAACACAGTCGTGATGTTATGTCATGTATGAGAACTGTGAAACAAAACAAAAAACATGATGTTGGCACAAACACATTTTACCACCGTGCAGTCCCTGAAACTGCGTTTGACATATATTTCAGAACAGAGCCACATAAAAAAGAAAGTCAACAACAACTCGGACAAAACCGAGGGGCACCCTTCACTCGTTTTAAATTTTCCTGCTTGCATTTTATTTAAAACCCTCGCTCATTAAGCTTTAACAAAAACAGAACACAAAGGATATTTCCGAGTTTATTGTAGTATACCAAAAATTCAGTTATGAGGCAATGATTCGATTGAATATTTCATGGAATTTCATATTGAGATACAATAGAAAATCTACAAAATATAACAATTAGCTGCCTACCAAATCATTCAAATAAATTGATATTTGTATTCTGTTGTTTAAATTTCGTAGAATTAAAGAATGGATAGTGCAAAAACGGCGTAAACAATGATGTTTTTGAACAGAAATTATAATTGGAATGTACGATCGGTAACAAAAGTCGATTCAATTTTGAATGAATGAATTAATTAATACAATATATTTCAATCCACATCGAGATCATGATTGTTACAATTTACATTATTTGAATTACAATAAATATATTTAAAAAAAAAAATAATTAAATAATAAAATCAAAATTAAAATGAATACAATTAAATTAAAATATATGTCGGAGATGGCTGTCAAATACAAATTGTGGGTAGTCCGCATAATTAGTTATGAGTTTTTCTTATTATCATTAATTTAAGTGATGTTTCTATGAGATATTGTGTTATAAATCAAAACATAATTTATTGAGTACTTGGTGTACTCACTAATTCATTTTTGGAAACTTATTTTGATAACTGTAACCGGTAGGTTTGTTCAAAACAATGAATGACATGTTACTTTAAATGTTAAAATGATTTACGTAATGAATTCATCATTTGTTATTTACGACAATTATTCTCATATTGTTTGATTATTTTACAATGTAAGTCTTATTTAGTTAAGCATACTTTAGTGTTTTGTATCAAGTAAACGCGTGGCGTACTTCCGCGCGCCATTGGACTGAGTTGTCATAGATATTATGGCGGGACATTGTCCTATAAAAGAGCTTGCATTCAGTGAGCAAGTCAGTCTATCTTCGGATTAGACTCAATACAGAGCTTCTGCTCCCGACACTGTCGGTTTACCTGGTACAGCGCTGCTGTATACTCACATAGCTGTATTGATTAGCTGATAGCGAAAGATACACTTTGTATTTGGGTGGCTTAGGCCTCTATACGAACTGCAACCTTAAGGGTTTGTTCGTTGTACTGTATTGTTATTACCTACTTTATCTTATAACCGTTTTATTCAAGTTCTTCTAACTTAACAGACAGCTGTGCTGCTGGGGAGTTTGTTCCGCCACTTCTTCTTCCCAGCTATAGCACTAGGAAGTGTCGAAGGGCGGGCGTTTTGGGGGACTGTCTTATGTAACTTTGACGTTCAAAAGTGCTGACTCTCAGCCTAGTTTCAATAAATGACTTTTGATTTTGATTGTTTCTTTTTTTAACAATTAATTAATATTGTAATACAACTTGGTAGTTGTTCATAATACTGTTTGTACTTGATAATAATATTGTTTATCCCAATAATGGGAACGCCAAATCCTGACGATATATACCGCTCGGTACTCTCCTCCTCCTGACGATCCGACTTCAGAAGCGGGATTAGGTTTAGCCCAGGAATCGCAAGGTATTGGTGATCCATGGCGAGTGATTTTAGAGCCTCAGAACCATAATATGGCTCAGTTAATTGAAGCGATTAAGTCGCAGTCTGCTCCATCTGTTGAAATTCGCTTTCCCGGTTTTGACCCACACCTACTCGACTCCAATGCTCAATACTGGAGAACAGTTGATATTTACCTATCGGAGAAACCACTTCAAGGTGGATCTCTTATTAATGCCCTCACTAAAACCTTAAAGGGCAGTGGTAACGCATGGCTCTCCCAAGTGTCGTATCCAGGCATGACCTGGACTGACTTTAAGAGTCTCTTCCTTTCTCGTTATGTAGTTTCGAAAATTGTTGCCGCTATTCTCATTAACCTTCATTATAGTCAGCCAAAAGAAGGACAATCTTTGCACCATCTCGGTGAAAATGTCTTTAGCTGCATATGCCAGTCGATAGGTTACTTCACTGATATCCAAATGGAATAGCATGAGTGTTGAACATCTTGCTGTTTCTGCTGGCCCTTGTCTCCAAATTTGATTCCCGTGCTCATCGACTAGCATTTACTACCTACATATTAACTCACACAGACGTCATTACGTCATTTTCGAAAGGTAGTTGCTGAAAATCAGCGCTGTTGACGCTAGGTTCGTCTGAAGTCATAGCATATTGCTGAGTAACGACCTATTCTTGCACAGATGCGACGCGCAGGTTAATTGTTATTTAATATTTTGGTTTGTCGTTACAAGAGTAGATATTAATGCAATCTACATTATTGTTTTTGTTTTGATTATGTGATGTAATTGTCAAAACATATTCTGTTTTGTCTTTGGTCACTAGTCTTAGATAATATTGCTAAACTGTTAATTTTTTATTGACTTAAATACGGGGCTTTTGGCTACGTTGCATTTTATGTACCTTTTTAATTTTTATTGTATAATGTGCGTTTTGTTTGTGCAGAATAAACAATTTTTCTTTCTTTACCGAAGTACATACTAGATACAAACTTCAACAAGAACTGAGTGTCTTGTCCCATCTTGGGAGAGGGTTTCGGGTTTCCTCTGACCAGCACGATTCTTTTCGGCCTGGGAGGTTTGAGCCGGATGCAATAGTCTGTCACTTTTGCATCCTAGACCAGCCAGCTCACCGCGTGGGGCGGCGCCGGTGGGGATCGTCTGTTGCCGATGTGTTGAAGCGGAACATGTCACTCCTCGCTGCCCAAAGGCGACCGGAAAGCGGCCGGGAGGTTCAAGTGAACATCTCGATGAACCGGAAGTCGGTCTTACGATTCTTGAATTAAGTTGAGGCTGGTGATGGGCTATTATTAGCCTCTTACTGTTATTCTAAACCAATCTGGTGAGTCTCTTTCATTTTGTTATGACTCTGGGGCAGAATGTTCTGGGGCAGAATGTTCTTATTGTTGTATTTACTGAAGTTTGTCTTGCAAAAGTATTTCTTGATAAGTCAATATAATGAGAACAGGACATTCTAAAATATGTACCAAACAATTTCGGAGTAACGTAGAAATTGATGATGGGGTTTTCTGCAAGCTTATGATTTTGAAATTATGTATCAATCAACAAAGCAAATCAGAAACGTGTTGAATATAAAACTCTGTCTTATAGTTGGTTTTATGTAGCCCTGGTTATAGCTAAAGCGGTGATATGATAAAGCCGGACTGGTTGGAAACTCTGGTAAATTAGATCCTAATGGTGATTTTTCCCAGTTGTATTGAGTACCAACTGGATTTACAAATGTGCTCATGATCGTGGACAGAAAATGCCTGAATGTCCAGATAATTTTAGTGTGATGTCAATGTTGACACTGATGATGATTCATCTGATTCTGACATACTATAGCTATATTGAAAAGATGTCTATGTTGACTCTTGTTTGGAATGTGTATCTTGACGCTTGGATGTCTATGTTGACTCCTGGATTTGGTGGTTGATCTTGACGCTTATGCGGGTTGTCTATGTTGACGCCTATGCGGGTTGTCTATTCGACTCCAAATTACTTGTCAAATCCCATGGTGTGATTTTGGCTGGGAGACTATGTCTCTACTTTATTTGAGCTATGGATTTATCAGTTTCAGTATGATCATTTTGAATGGTTGCGGTGCAACTGCTATTGATAATAATTTTGTTGGACTAATTCAGAATTTTTCTTTCCGACGTACCTTTTGTCAAGGCTTTTTGTTTGTCAGAAAGGCCGAACGATGATCACAAAGAGAATTTTCTTGTCAGAATCACACGAGGTCGTGTAGAACGTCAGTTCTGGCCGTGTCGGAGATGGCTGTCAAATACAAATTGTGGGTAGTCCGCATAATTAGTTATGAGTTTTTCTTATTATCATTAATTTAAGTGATGTTTCTATGAGATATTGTCCTATAAATCAAAACATAATTTATTGAGTACTTGGTGTACTCACTAATTCATTTTTGGAAACTTATTTTGATAACTGTAACCGGTAGGTTTGTTCAAAACAATGAATGACATGTTACTTTAAATGTTAAAATGATTTACGTAATGAATTCATCATTTGTTATTTACGACAATTATTCTCATATTGTTTGATTATTTTACAATGTAAGTCTTATTTAGTTAAGCATACTTTAGTGTTTTGTATCAAGTAAACGCGTGGCGTACTTCCGCGCGCCATTGGACTGAGTTGTCATAGATATTATGGCGGGACATTGTCCTATAAAAGAGCTTGCATTCAGTGAGCAAGTCAGTCTATCTTCGGATTAGACTCAATACAGAGCTTCTGCTCCCGACACTGTCGGTTTACCTGGTACAGCGCTGCTGTATACTCACATAGCTGTATTGATTAGCTGATAGCGAAAGATACACTTTGTATTTGGGTGGCTTAGGCCTCTATACGAACTGCAACCTTAAGGGTTTGTTCGTTGTACTGTATTGTTATTACCTACTTTATCTTATAACCGTTTTATTCAAGTTCTTCTAACTTAACAGACAGCTGTGCTGCTGGGGAGTTTGTTCCGCCACTTCTTCTTCCCAGCTATAGCACTAGGAAGTGTCGAAGGGCGGGCGTTTTGGGGGACTGTCTTATGTAACTTTGACGTTCAAAAGTGCTGACTCTCAGCCTAGTTTCAATAAATGACTTTTGATTTTGATTGTTTCTTTTTTTAACAATTAATTAATATTGTAATACAACTTGGTAGTTGTTCATAATACTGTTTGTACTTGATAATAATATTGTTTATCCCAATAATGGGAACGCCAAATCCTGACGATATATACCGCTCGGTACTCCCCCTCCTGACGATCCGACTTATATATATTTTTTGGTTCATTATTTTATAAATCTCAATTGCACTAAGGTTTTCCGCGAAATTTATAATTTTTTTTACAATTTGCAGATCAGCGTCAGGTTGTATGTGAAGAAAATATGATTCGCAACCGAAACAACTATGTATGTATTTACAGAATTATAATAACTAGTGATCGCCCAGTAGTGGAAATTCGACCATAATTAATTAAAACTTTAATCAACAATAATCAAATGTCGTTGTGCACTCCTGCATGCGTAGCATGACCATCGTAGAAAGGGGTTTTGTCGACGGAAGAATAGACAAAATTACAGTTTGTAGAAAAATTAAAGACAGAATTAAAGATTGTAGAAAGAGTTATACCGTTTTATGCTGGCGTAGCATGACAGATCTATTTCTATTCTACCAAGAATAGACAAAGCTCTTTCTATGGTGGTCATGCTACGCGTGCTGCTCCATATAAACTGTTAGATATTTCATTTTGATATTTTATAATTGTTGGGTAGATAATGACATCTATCACATTAACGAAGCATTGAACCAATATAGAAGTACCTAATTTGACTAGATAAAGTGTTTACAAAAACTAACTCGTCTTAAATAGTAAAAATATTTCTACGATTTTGGTACTAGAAATAATTAATAAATGTTTAATTATAATTGTGTTATGTCCTAGGTTTTATATTGCCATTTTACTTTATTAAGTTGATCCAAACGACTCGTAGGAGTCGTAGGTACAATACTGTCAGTTCATATTGATATTCTTACAATGATTCGTAACTACGAAGAAGTTACGAATCAGTATTTATTAAATTGCTAAATTACCTTCAAATGTTTTAAACTGTTTCACTACATAACAATGGTTTATTATCTGTGTTATAAGTTATAAGCCGAAATATGGAATGATCTGTCATTTGTTCAAAATGGCGGGAGATGTCTGACGATAATGTTAGATTGACGTTAGTAGGATATAAAAAGGATTGTAATTACTTTATCGGGACAGTTCCTCGGAAGATGTTTAGTTGGTTAGTTCTAGTGCTGTTTTTGTGTGGAAATATCGAGCAGAGGTCACGTAAGTTAAGTAATTTGATATTATGTAACGCTTATTGCTTATTATGAAAATGCTGTTGTACCTTTTATATTGTTGCCGATATTGATAATGTTTTAAATCATATAAAATAGAATGTTCATACTCTTTCTTTGCCTAGCTATTGTTATTGTTGTGATTATGTTGATACTATTCTGAGATCTCTTGGACAATAGTCCAAGAGATAGAATTAAATGTATTTAAGATAATAATAGTTTATGGCAATGTAAGAAGTGAGTTGATATAATACTTTAATACTGTTTCCATGGAGTTTCTTGTCCTTCTTCTCCATGAAGACCTAGTTTTGGAACGGACAACTAGCTTTCTGATTAATTACTGACAAGCCTAATTGAAATAAACGCCTAGTCTTGTCTTTCAGTGCTTTATTTAGTGAATACCTTTCCCAACAAACCATATTCATAAGAACCTTCACACACGGTAAATAAGCCATAACCATTCTGATACACAAAGTTTGATATTAGGTATATATACATAATATTTATAGTTATATACAGATATAGATTTTCTATTATCAGAAGTGGCGATTGCTCCCTGTCCTTCTAAAACCGCTTACTAATTAATTTTATTTTGTTATTTATTTTCATGTTCGATGGTGGGGCTAATAACAATCTTTTGGAAATGCCACTGCTGGTTGGCTACCTTTGACATCGGTGCTGCGGTGCTGCAAGTTGCTGTGTGAGGTTTGAGACTGCGGAACCTTAACTTTTTGTAAGAATATCTGGAAGTTTTCCGGAAATAAGAAGTAAATGAAATCGGTGAAGTCCTTAGAGGCTCTCTTTACATAAATTAGAACGAAATACACATGGATAAGGTGATTAAATTTCGAGACTAGGTATTGCCAATCACTTTTACATCATTATTCAATAAATAATTAAATACAATTATTATTATGTTTATAGGGAATTTGGTCCATGCTTGGATTATTGGGAATGAAAATATTTTAACAACTTAATAGTCGTGGAACCAGTAACTTTAAAATATTATTAGAGGATATAGTTTTGAAAAAATAGGAAAGAAGTATGATGTAAGTGTTCACGAAAGTGAAACTTCGCTATCTCAGTTGTTTAGAATACAATAATAAAATTCTTTATTTGCACAGAAATAAGGTACTGGTTACAAATGATTTTCAACTAAACTGCCTAGCCACTTTTAAAATTAACCACAAATTAAAAAAAAAATGCATTGTGAATCCGTTTTTCGTACAGTTTTTATGAAACACATACGAACAACAAGAAATCGTTACGTTAGGGCCGTAATACATACTTGGCTGGTCACTTATTTTATTATTTACCGTAGCATTAGAACAATATAAGGAGAAACCGTTGATTAGGTGACAAATAAATAAATACATGAAATTACTTTTAGAAAAAAATTAGATACTAAAACGTCATAATGTTGACTTATTGTTTTCTGCATTTTTAATTTTGTCTTATCTGAGTTTGCCATTTAATTTTCAAACATGTAAACAAATTAGTTCAAAAATAATAATCTTGATACCTACACGTAAAGCTAAATAGATAATCAAGTTTCTATAACATCAATTTGAAATTTGGATTTAAATACACTATAGATAGACTTATTACTCCGAAATAAGATATATTTTCGGTTTAAAGACATTTATTTCTCAAAAACAAGAACATTACGGTTCACTTAAAATATTGAGAAATGTAAATATAAAACTAAAAGTAAGTGTGATTCTCTGGGCTCACAATAAGAGAATTAGGCAACAAAGGTGACAATTAATATTGTTAGTGTTGTTTTCTAACGTATTCTTCTAGGCCTTTATTAAATTTAAATATGGTGTCACTATTGGTTATATCGTCAGGTAGTGCATTATACAGTTTTGCTCCCTCGTACAGTATATTTTCCTTCCATAGTTAGTTCTGGGTCTATTTATTCTATTTTAACCCATTGAATACCGTAATTATAGACACAATTAAAAACCATTGTGGCTATACCAAATGTGGTATCTCAGGGACTTAGAGGTTAAAAGTGTTAATTCTTCACAGCTTGTTCAGTATTAACTTCGGAACATGTCACAGACGGGATATGCCCAAGGTAGTTCTAGCATTTTGAAATGAACCTAAAAACGGAATAAGTATGAAAAAATATTTGAGGTGGTAGTAAACCCAGAATTCATTGATAACACTTTGTTTAATTGTAAAAGTGGTTATGTAGATCACAGTACTTAATGCAATCTTATTTTTATTTTTGGGGGTTACAGTATTTAAAGATATTTAGAATTAGCTTGTAAGCTTTTTATCATAGGGACATAGCTAATGATGACATTTTATGATGAATTGGATTGGAATTATCAGTGCTCACAGGGATGAGGCTTGAGACAAAACTTTATTATTTACGTTTGGTTAAACTGAAATGACCGGATTTATAAAACAACACAAATAAATAAAAAAAGGAATTGATGTGAGAAATGATTAAGCTACACAATTAGAGGTTAATTTAATTGTGAAATAAATAAAAACCTTCCGCTGAGGTCATAGGCCTGGTGTTAGGGGACTCACGTACAGCGGGTGAGGCCATAACATCACTTGGGTCAGAGACCAATAAAAACTTTCCGCTGGGGTCATAGGCCTGGTGTTAGGGGACTCACGTACAGCGGGTGAGGCCATAACATCACTTGGGTCATAGACCAATGAAAAATTTCTGCTGGGGTCATAGGCCTAGTGTTAGGGGACTCACGCACAGCAGGTGGGGCCATAACATCACTTGGGTCATAGACCAATGAAAAAAAAACTGCTGGAGTCATAGGCCTGGTGTTAGGGGACTCACGCACAGCAGGTGAGGCCATAACATCACTTGGGTCATAGACCAATGAAAACAATATAGATGTTCCTCTTTTTGCTTTTGTGGCCTGTACTTCGAGGCAAAGTACAGTTCAGCATGGCCGTGTAAAGCTATTTTCAAATTATAAGCATTTTGGTGCATTTCAGTTTAACCGAATGTTCAAACTATACATTGACAAAGACTCGATATTATGATTTATTGGATAATTATGTTGTAAAATGAAGAAGAAACGTACTATGAATATTAATGTATTAACATAATGTTAGTTGTTATGGCCGTTTATAGGTATGGTCTGATCTTTTATCTCTTTCAGTTCTCAAATGATTTACTTAATCATGTCAAGATGTATCGTACCTCCTTAAGCTACGGTACTGAGCAGATTATGAAATAGAAAATTACATTTAATTGCATTACAACTATAACCGATGAATCATTCCAAATGTTTTGTTTTCAGTGGCCTGGCCATTTGATGAACAATAAATTAAAAAAAAAATGGATACAAACATTTACAAAATGTTGGGTCGGTAAAGCTGTACTAACATAATTTCGATCCGAATGTACAAGTACTTTATAAACGATGTTATTGGAGTGGTATTTAATGCCATTCAAATGTTCATGGTAATTTTATTTGTATTAGGTTCTGATGTTTACAAATTATTTCAAAGATAATTTTAACGTAGAAAACAAAACAAAACAAAAAACAAACAAACATTCGGAATAAACTGTTGGTAGTTTCGTTTAACGTCCTAAAAATTCTACATACTTATAACTCGGATTGAATCTCCATCTCTTCTTCAATCGTTCCCTTGTTGCTGGGGACCGTGGTCACTGGATCCATTTAAGTGGATAGTCAGGCTCCCTTGACTCTGTTTCAAAGTAGCTAACACCACCTGCTGAAATTAATTTGTGGACGTGGCTTCTTTACTCATTTTAATATCATTTTTATTATTAATTCTTTATTTTTTTGCCAAAGTAGTGACCATCACATAATACGAAAAAAAAAGCTTTTTCTTAAGATTAATCTCTGTGAAATAATTATTTTTACTTTGGTGTGCTTCCAAAGGAAAGAATTGGTCAGAGTGGCCATGTCAAAAATTTGTGAAAATGTTAGTAGTAAAGGTTTGTTAAATACAGTTTTCGGTAATAATGTCAGAATGACCGAGCGATGATTTATTTGAATTATTTTCATGATCACTGGCTACTGCTTCGATTCAACGGCTGTTGAATACGAAAGGCTTTTTAATTGTTGCTATAACAATTGCTTTGTAAAACTAAATTATAGCAGTAAGCGATTTATTATTTGTCAAATTGTTAAAGTACTTAACCTGTTTCTAGTACATTAGGGAAGTAAAGAAAAATATAAATGTGTCGAAACATAGGTAGATAAGTTGAATTAAGCTCCGAGTATTTAAAATGAGAATTAATATTTTAATCTGTTGAATTGGTCATTATCAAGAATTGTTTTTGTAAGGTGGATTTAAAGGTACTTCGAGGACGGAGTACTTATCAGTCTGGCCGTGTTCGATTCATTGTTTATTGTATAATCAAGTGCTGTCGTTTGAGAGGACGGTACATTCCTAGGTACTTCGAGAGCGAAGTACTTGTCAGTCTGGCCGTGTTAGATATTTCATTTTGATATTTTATAATTGTTGGGTAGATAATGACATCTATCACATTAACGAAGCATTGAACCAATATAGAAGTACCTAATTTGACTAGATAAAGTGTTTACAAAAACTAACTCGTCTTAAATAGTAAAAATATTTCTACGATTTTGGTACTAGAAATAATTAATAAATGTTTAATTATAATTGTGTTATGTCCTAGGTTTTATATTGCCATGTTACTTTATTAAGTTGATCCAAACGACTCGTAGGTACAATACTGTCAGTTCATATTGATATTCTTACAATGATTCGTAACTACGAAGAAGTTACGAATCAGTATTTATTAAATTGCTAAATTACCTTCAAATGTTTTAAACTGTTTCACTACATAACAATGGTTTATTATCTGTGTTATAAGTTATAAGCCGAAATATGGAATGATCTGTCATTTGTTCAAAATGGCGGGAGATGTCTGACGATAATGTTAGATTGCCGTTAGTAGGATATAAAAAGGATTGTAATTACTTTATCGGGACAGTTCCTCGGAAGATGTTTAGTTGGTTAGTTCTAGTGCTGTTTTTGTGTGGAAATATCGAGCAGAGGTCACGTAAGTTAAGTAATTTGATATTATGTAACGCTTATTGCTTATTATGAAAATGCTGTTGTACCTTTTATATTGTTGCCGATATTGATAATGTTTTAAATCATATAAAATAGAATGTTCATACTCTTTCTTTGCCTAGCTATTGTTATTGTTGTGATTATGTTGATACTATTCTGAGATCTCTTGGACAATAGTCCAAGAGACAGAATTAAATGTATTTAAGATAATAATAGTTTATGGCAATGTAAGAAGTGAGTTGATATAATACTTTAATACTGTTTCCATGGAGTTTCTTGTCCTTCTTCTCCATGAAGACCTAGTTTTGGAACGGACGACTAGCTTTCTGATTAATTACTGACAAGCCTAATTGAAATAAACGCCTAGTCTTGTCTTTCAGTGCTTTATTTAGTGAAAACCTTTCCCAACAAACCATATTCATAAGAACCTTCACACACGGTAAATAAGCCATAACCATTCTGATACACAAAGTTTGATATTAGGTATATATACATAATATTTATAGTTATATACAGATATAGATTTTCTATTACGTGCTGCTCCATATAAACTTACTGTGCCAAATTTGATCTTCCTCTGTCCGCGTAAGTTTCGTAAAAAGGAGTACAAAATTTTGAGATAAAGAAGATTATGAAATGCAGAAAGTCAGTGGATCGAACGTTTTTTATCAGTTTTATGATGGTAGGTGTTCCGTCCCGTTTGACTTGTTTAATCTGTGCGTCTAACGGAGCGTACTGAACGGAGTGACATCTGTCACTTGTCAGTTTTGATTTTGACTCTTTGGTTTGATCTTGAAAAAGATGGTGGGTCCTATTGGCTTCCCGACCCCGTTTGTTAAAGTAATCCGCTTGAACCGGTCGTTTTTGTGGACAATCTGTCGTGACCCAATTGTTTTGTGTGTAATAACCCCTTTTGATGAAATAGAACGGGTTTTAGTTTGAAATTTGGTTGAAATAGTTTGAGGTTAAGTGATAGTGATCGGGACCGCATGCCTTGGTAGCAGAGCCTCTTGGAGCCCCTTGTTGTCTGTCCTGGATTACTGACAGCGTCACTACACAATACAATATACACTCATTAACATACATAAATCCAGGTAGGCTCCAGAGCCAGTGTTCCAGAACCAGGTTCCTACCATCATGTGAGTCTTTTGAATATTGTATTAATCAGCTCCGCGCACGACGGACAGTTTCGCTCGCCTCTATTGCTCCAGGGCCCCACCACCAGCTTCCACTGCGCTATTTAAATCCTATGGTCGGGGCCCTGGCCTGGCGTCGAACAGTAGGAGTTACAGTGGGCATCGAATTTTGTTGTTGACTATACCCACACAGTGGAAAACATATTTATTTATGCGATTGTCAACAATATTCTAATCTGCTAATTTTACTGTCTTGATTTATTTATTTATTTATTTTGGCCAACCAACAACTGTATATACTCATACAATATAACAATATTTTTCTATTAACTAAGGTTAGTATTACAGTTTATTATAGGTTAGCACCGCATGCCCCATAAAAGTAAGAACTATGATACAAATTTATAATGAGCTATAAAATTAAATTACATTTAAGAGACATAAAAACCAAAAGAAAATAAAAACTTAATTAAGATTAAAACAAAATAAAACAAAAATAATATTCAAAGTATATCAAATAAATCTACACATTGCTGACTGTTGCTCTGTGGAACTTGCCAAATGAGTCAAAATGCACATCAACTAGGTCACTGTAGCTGTTTAACAGTTTACAAGTCGAGGAACGATAGAGCCAGAGCCCAGTACTGTTCTACGAGGAGGTGGGTACAAGGGAGTAATAGGAGCACGAGGAAGTCTAGCAGGAGTCCGAAACCGAAATTTTGCTAGTAATTGGGGACAATCTATTTTAGACCGCAGTATTTTGAACCAAAAAAATGGAATCAGAGATTTTCCTACGTTTCTCGAGTGTAACCATCCTGAAATACGAAAGTCTGGCTATGACCGCTTTCTTTTAGCGATTCCGCTGAAATAAGCGAGATGCCATAGAAATCTCTTTTGGATTCGCTCTAATCTTAAACTGTGCGTAGCATAATGAGGTCTCCAGATTGTGCTGCAGTATTCCAAGATACTTCTAACAATACTATTGTACATTAAAATCTAGGTACTACTGCGCTTGAAGCCAGCAACATTCCTTACAACAAAACCCAGCATTCTAGAGAATTGATGTCAGAAGTTGACACTGACCTGATTATTAACGAGAAACGTAGTTATCACAAGACGAGTAAAGACTGATTGATTGATTGATTGAAACACGCTTAAATAGTCATGTTCAGCATAATACACAACAATACTGGCTGACTTGTTAGTCTAGTGGTTAGTGACCCTGACTGCTAAGACTGAGGTCGTGGGTTCGATTCCCAACCAGGACAAATCTTTGTGTGATGAGCACGATCATTTGCTGGGTGTAATTTATCTATAATATGTATGTATTTAGAAATATATAAGTATGTTTATTAGTTGTCTGGTTGCCATAGTACAGCCTCTGCCTAGTTTGGGATCAGATAACGGTGTGTTGGATAGATATTTATTTATTTATTACACGCAGATAGACTGACGTGTCGTTCTGTTTTATTTCTAACGTTTCTAAGTTCTTGATTACGCTCACTAATAACATCATCCCACGGGCTGACCATGATTTGTTTGTTTTATTAATAATTATCTAGGTACCTGTTTATTTATTTTACTTCGATGGTCCAAGTTTATTATTTTTGCTTCGAGTTTTGGTACTCGGGTCATAACAGCTATGTGAACATAATCTAGTTCTACATATGTAAGCCGTCACGCCCTTTATGATTGGAGGCTTTTATTTTGGTATTTTTTATGCTTCAGTATTGTTTTCATTTTATTTGTTGGGTTATTGGGTTGGCTAGCTGACATATGGCAAATGATTTAGTCAAATGTTGTGTCTCTTAATGTCTACTACTAACTATTGTATAGAATCAAGTTCTTCTAACTAAACAGACAGCTGCTGCTGAAGAGTATGTTGCGCCACTTTTTCCCAGCTAATAGCACTAGGAAATGGTATAAAGCGGGCTTTTTTGTTTCAATCTTATATAACTTTGACTTTGCTGATTCTCAGTCTAATTTGAATAAATGACTTTTGATTTTCATTTCGAATATTTTGTTAAAGTGTTTTTGGTTTGCCCTTTTACCAAGCAACAGATTGGTGTGATGCCCATGGGAATAATTTATTAGCTGAAGAGTAGGTACATTTTATCCCGAAATGCTCGTAAAATGAGTGGGTATAAGTTAATGATCAATAAAAACAAGAGCCAAGTCAAAAACATTTGGCAAGACTATTTTGGCAGGTAGAATAAAAACTAAACGGAATGGTTGCTAAAAGACTATAGGGAAAGTGTTGACAGAACCAGGTCAGCGAGTGACCTACTAAGAGTCACGGATAAGACCTGGGTAGGTCTGAGCCAAACCGTTCGACGCCAATAGTTTGTGTTATGGTTCAGTTTAGTTGAGAATGAAAGATTTTAAGAAACAGTGTGTTAATAAAATGTGTGTTGATGTTACAAATTATACGCATACGTCAAAAAGTAATACAACTTTACGCATTGAGGAAAATCTTACTAGTTGGCTAATGGCTAATTAACAGCCTTATGGGTCGATCGATCAGGTTTATCGTGACCAATGCTTGCCACGGCTGATCCGTGGATGGTTAACCATCTTCACATTCTAAGACTCCTACCTCGGAAAGGGCCGTCATTTCATATAAAATACTTGTATTCAGTAGCATGCTCAACAGGAGGGAAAAGACTAGTTAGAAAATGGCACTCACACTTTATAATTTTCTGTGAAAACAGTTTTTAATCATCATCAGCCTATAATATTCCCACTGCTGGGACACAGGCCTCCTCTCGGTGAGAGGGAGTGGGCCATAATCCACCACGCGGGCCCAGTGCGGGTTGGTAGATGTCACATGTCTTCGAATTTTTGGTTCTAAGACATGCCGGTTTCCTCACGATGTTTTCCTTCATCGTTTTGAGAGCAGTGGCGATGAAATAATTTACACAAAGTTATGCGCCTGCTTGGGTTTGAACTCACGACCTACTACTCGTAAGTCGCGGCCGTTACCACTGAGCCACCAGTACTCTCTGTTTTTAATAGTACAAACTTAATTCATAGATACATTCAATTAATATTTATTTTAAAACCTTTATTACACTCTAAGAAAAAGGTCCGTCCTGAGGAAGGATATTGTTTCCTTTTGTATCAAAACCAGAACTATCTTATAAAACAATAAAACGTGGACTTCTCTCTAAGACAAACATATAACTTCATAAAATATGGAAACTACCTGGTCCATTTACGACGTGATCTCGATCGGATATTTCAATCCACTTCAACTGTGCTGGTTGGATAATGAACTCAAATCCAAATAAATATGGACGGTATTTGATTGATTCAAATTCCAATCGTATCAGGCGGTCATTCGTGTAAGTTGTAGGGTTGCCCTCTTTGAAGTTTTAAGATGTTTTCGTAGTATTTGCGGAGATGCATATGAAATTGTTTTGTAAGATGCGGAGGGTATCGTTGCGACTACTGTCATTATCGTACTCAGAATGATTGTAATTTACATACAAATTATAATGAGTATGAGGGAATTTATTACTAACATAACATCCCGCCTTTGGTCCACCGAAGGGTTGGGCAGGGGTGTATATGTTATGGACCAAGTGAGAAATTGGGCATTATACACAATGCCCGGTCATTATTAAAGAATGCCCAATATGAGAATGCAATTTGATAAGAATTATTCAAATATTCAAATGGACCGGGCATTATACATATTGTCCATCACCTTTTGGGCAGAGTAATACAAATATATTTAATGGCATAGAATTAAAGCGGCAGTTCAATATTTGAGTTATGGTAGGTAAAAAAATAAAAATGCATGTTTGCAAACTAGTTTAGCAGTAAAAACTGAGCTGTAAACTAAATAAAAATGAGTCATAAAATAATTTAAACGAGCAGTTCAATAAATACTGAGCCGTGGAATAGTTGAACTGGGCGGTTAGGCGCGTACAGTTAACAAATCGCAATTGGTTAGTAATAAATTTTATTTTAAGCAGGTCTATAAACGATGAGGCATGCAAGCAAGCATGCAACATGCAGCAGGCATGGTTTCTGTCACGGCTCCGGTGCTACGGGGCTCCGGCGGTCCCACGCGAGCTTATCGTCGCAGATGTGTTTACGCTCACCACCGCAGCTTCGGCTCGCTGGCCGGCTTCGCCGCGCAGCCTCAGCCGCGGTGGCGAGCGTCAAAACCACCTGCTCCTTAGCTCGCGGGCCGCCTCGCGCCTCCACGCCTACGCGGTTTTAAATTACACTCTAGGGGTAGGGCAGACAAGACTACGTGCAGGCGGTTTTGCAGCGATTCGTTTCTGTCACTAAATGCAGCACAACATATTGAATTTATAAGACAATACTTGTAAAAATTAAACAGTTGTAAAAATTAATTCCCATATTTAATTACTATTTTTTTATTGTTATTGTCATTTAACTTAAAATAAACTTAATATGAAACCATTTAAATAATCAGACTAATTATTTGGATTAATTATCAAGGACTTCTACATTAAGAATTCACTAGTTTTTGCATTTAAAACTTAAGGAAAGTCATAATGGCGGTCTCTGATTGGTCAAGGCGTGCCACGCCATGCGTGCCTCCCTCCCCGCCCTCACACCGCGTCATATTTAGCTTTATTATCAAATTGCCCAATTATCATGTAGCAATATAATAATGACCGTGCAATGTGATAAATAATGAAGTTAAGATAGTATTAGTCACTTTGCCCGATAGAGCTAGACATTATTCATAATGTTCGTACATTATGTATAATGCCCGCATTAATCACCTGGCCCATAACATATATAATACACTCACATTTTGCCAGTTATGTTTCCATCATCATCATTTCAGCCTAAAAACGTCCACTGCACATAGGCCTCCCTCCCTCTCGGGGGTTGCCATAATCGCCACGCTTGGCAGGCGGATTGGCGATCGGAGTATGGTAGTAAAATGCATAGAGAACGCTGCTGCCCATTCTCTAGTAAGTCCCGTGGTCGCCTTTTAACGATACCCACGGGAAGAAATGGGATAGTGCTGTTATTTACGTCTGGCACTACACGAACAATCATGTTTAAGTCCCATGTAATAGGAGGCGAGCTTATTGTCATCAACCAGACACAAATCAAGACCCCGCTCAGCTACTGAGACATAGGAAGAACAAATAATACTTTTCCCGGTCTGGGTTTTGGACCTTCCAAGGTCCTCATGCTCAACGGGAGCGCTTTTGGCCACTAGATCAACGAACGCAGTCCAATATGCGGGGCGATTATGATTATTACATGATATAATAATATCGACTTTCGGTTAAAACAACTTTTGTTACAAAACAAACCTGCCAGGGTCGCGAGATTTGTTCGAAAGAGTTACCGTGGCCCTGGCATATATATAGGCATCTGTAGGTAAACGGGTGGGTTTTAGTCAGTAAAAGTCTGACATGCCCTCCCGCTTCGCCCAGAGCGGGAGACGTCATTTGATGATTTCCCACGCATAAAAAAAGTACAAAACAAAAAAAAAACTGTCAACATGTCATCATCTCTAATTCTAACATCTATACATCTATACATACAAATTAATAAAACTGAAGTGTCGGTTTGTAATTTCAAATTAACAATTTTTCACTAAATGCATATGAAAGTAAATACGGTACCTACTTACACCAAAAAATCATTTTTTTAAACTTTTGTTTGTCTGTCTGTTTGTTCCGGCTAATCTCTGAAATGGCTGGACCGATTTTGACGGGACTTTTATTGAGAGGTAGCTGATGTAATAAGGAATAACTTAGACTACTTTTATTTTAGAAAAAATCTTTTATTTTAGAAAAATACCTGCGTTAATTTCCGACATCCACGCGGGCGAAGCCGCAGGCAAAAGCTAGTACGTAATATTAATCCCACAATCGTAAAACACCCGTCACAGCCCTAACATGTAACGTATATCTGTAGTACGGAAGTCCCTATCTCCCTGAGATCCGGCTACCGAGGCTCCGGTAAATCAATCCGCCATTTTTGTCTTCCATCTCATATTTCATATTTACCTCGACATTAGTGTAAATGTGTATTTGCCACAGGAAGCTGTAACACAATCTTGGGAACACCCCTTTGTTTTCTTGTGCATGGTTTTCTTTATTTCTTTCCTTTTATTTATTCATGACTGAATTGTTTGTGTGGTTCGTTTTTTGCAAATTGATTTCGTTAATTTATTGTGGCCGTCTGTGGGTGTTACTTTGAGTTTCTGAATTCTGTATTATTTTGTTTTGTTTCTTTGGAGAGAAATTCCTCTATAACTTTCAAAAAACCAAATAACTTAACATACTGCAGTCCTTTGCTGGACTTACGTAGGCCTCTCCCAGACTGAACCACAAATCAAGGGTTAGCATACAGGGATAAACGTTGGTTGATACCTCGTCATATTTTAAAATTGTCTAAGGAACCTCGGCAAGTTGGCTTCAGCCTCTTGTACGCCTTCCAAAGATTCTGGATGCGAGAGTCCCGAGATCCAACTAATATCATAAACGTGAAAGTTTAGAAGTTTTGATGTTTGTTCATTCATAAACAGGTTACTGAAAAGTTTGAGACTCTGGCTCCAGAGCTCTGGTAAGAGTACTGTATTTCAGGAGCCAATGACATGTTCCATTTAGGTATCAAGTAATCAAGAATATCACTATATAGTATAAAACAAAGTCGCTTCCTTCTGTTTGTCCATATGTATGCTTAGATCTTTAAAAACTACGCAACGGATTTTGATGCGGTTTTTCAGATAGAGATAATTATAGATAGAGAGATTTATTATAGATAGAGTGATTCAAGAGGGAGGTTTATACGTATAATACGCAGGCGAAGCCGCTGACAAAAGCTAGTAGTTTATAACTTGAATTAACACGTATGGTAATTTTTATCTTCATAGTACGTTTTCGTCGAATAATTTGTAACCTCCACGCGGGTGAAGCCGCTGGCCATGCCATAAACAGGTTACTGAAAAGTTTGGGACTCTGGTTACAGAGCTGATAAGAGTACTTTCAGGAGCCAATGACATATTTCAATTAGGTTTCAAGTAAGCATGAATATGCAGCAGTGGACGTCTTTCAGCTCAGATGATGAAGCAAATAATGCAGCAAAAGGTGAGAAAGTAAGATAATCACTAAAAGTAGAATAGTATCTATAAATTTAATTAGAATTAAAGAAAAATTAAATAATCTCATATAATCAAAAACACAGTTAGAATAAAATGTCGATTTAAACAAAAAAAGATTTAAAGTTAAAATCAATATTAACACTCAAACAGTAGCACAGAAATAAATTAGCAGCACAGTAAATTTATTTCTACAACAATATTTTTTAAACATAACGTAACATAACAGCGCGCTTTGTTTCCCCGAAGGGTTGGTAAGAGATATACCTATAGTTAACCCACATTATGTAACGACCACTAGACCAACGAGAAAAAAGATTCTGTTTTTTTTTTGTAGTTTTTTAAATCGAATTTAATTTGTCTTCTCTTTGCCGAGATTCATTTTCTACATTTTTATCTATACCTATATTAATGAATAACTTGTAAATCAAACACAGCCTCATTTACGCAAGGATATTGCCGGATCTTACAGTTAAGTATACCTCCTTTAGGTGCAAATACTAAAATGAGATTGTGAGCTATCTCACACAGGAAATGTGAACATGATACTCTTGAACAGCAGATTAAGTTTATACTTGAGATAGAAGCACAGAATAAATGAGAACAGAAGGTCGACTCCAGTCTGTTCCGTGCGGTGCCGGACGTACAGAATAGCACCATCCCATTTCTTCCCGTGGGTGTCGTAAACTAACTTACAAGAGAATGGGCAGCAGTCTTTTCTTTGCATTTTACCACCATATTACGATCGCCAACCCGCCTGCCAAGCGTGGCGATTATGGCAAACCTCCACCAAATTGTGCAAAGCCTATGTCCAGCAGTGAACGTCATTCGACTGAAATGATGATAATGAAGTTCAACTCCATACAATGATCGAACGCATACAAAGAAAAGAAAGAAGGAAAGAAACAAAGTTAGGTTTATTTGTTACGGAAACACGTGCATTCAAATCAAATTAAATCAATATATTTTATTTCATATAAACACACATGGGCATAAATAATAATAAATAATTGTGTGTATGTGTGCGAAAAAGCAAACTTAATTTATGACAACTTAAAAATAAATACGATCTACCAAAATTCAATTATGTGTACGGGCTTTCAGAATATTAAGGACCTTTTTTCCTTAATAAACTTCCAGAAGACTTGGAAACGTTATACAAAACGAGTTCAAAAAGTTATAAGTACTAATCAAAACGTTTCCTTATATAACATGTCTCCTTATGTACTCGTATGTGCGGCTCGCTAGCACACAGATAAACTCTGAAAGGTTTTCGCTGTGTGGTTCTAGCCTAAACATAAAATACGTTTTCACAAAAATAAATATAAATGCTCTTTGTTGTTCACAATAAATATTTGAGATTAGAGATTTGATTTGTACCAACCTGAACCTATTTATTTTCTGACAGATACAATACAATCAAATGTATTTATTTTCTCACCACAATATTTTAAAAGTTTTCAGGTTTATATTATTTAGTATTAAGCTGTTAATACACATGCTCACATGCACAGATCTGTCATGCTGTTGAGTAAACTTAAAAAAATCCAATCGAGGCATACATCTTGCGGACTTCCGGCCACCGTAGGCGCGAGCTTGTGGGTAAGGACCAGGCTCGGGTCGACGGCGCGTAGTGTTCCACGCGCGCATCAAAGAGATGTCAATAATACTGAAGGCGTCTACTAGGACCGATGCCTGTCAGGATCACGAGATTCGTTCGAAAGAGTTACCGTGGCCCTGGCATATGGGCAACTGAAGGAACACAAGTGGGTTTTAGTCAGTAAAAGTCTGACACGCCCTCCCGCTTCGCCCAGAGCGGGAGAAGTCATTTGAAGATTTCCCATCCAAAAAAAAAGACATACCTACATCTTTCAGACAATGTTACACATTACAATGTTCAGTCCTTGTTGTTACCAAGAATAGAATATAATTGTAATTTTTCATAAAGTTTCAGTTACAGTACAGACTAATGTGGACATAAAAATGAGATCAGTTACTTTATTGTGGACGGATATACTGACTGATTAGTAAAATACTAAACAATGAGACCAAGTTGCAAATAATGAGATCAAATTGCAAACAAAGGGCACAATTTTCTTATGTTATCATTAGTAGGATTATGGTATCATGTAAACATTGATTATTGACTCTTATAATAGGTCTTTACCTATGAAAATGCCGTTTTGTATGAAAAAGATGAATTGAATTTTTTTCATGTATTTTTTATTTGTATTAATCGAAATAATCGCCCATGCAATCAATGCATCTTTGCCAACGCAGTGGCAGTTTATTGATGCCCTTCTTAAAAAAATCAGCTGGACGGGAGGCAACAAATTCTTCAAAGGCATTTTGTACTGCCTCTCGGGTATTGAATTTTTTTCCCGCCAAGAAGTTATCCAAATTCTGGAAAAAGTAGTAGTCTGTAGGCGCAAGGTCTGGTGAGTAGGGCGGATGACGGAGAGCTTCCAACCCCAGTTCTTGCAACTTGGAGACCATCTGCTGTGCAGTATGAGGTCGCGCGTTGTCGTGCAGGAGCAGCGGAGACGAGCGATTGACCAATGCTGGTTGGAGATGTGCCAGCTTCTCCATCATTGAGTTCAGTTCTTCACAGTACACATCTGCAGTAATGCTCACCCCGTTTGGTAAGAAGCTGTGATGAATCACACCGGCGCTAGACCACCAAACAGTGACCATCACTTTTCTAGGGGTAAGTTTTCGTTTAGGGCATTGTTTAGGTGCTGAACCAGGATCCAACCAACTTACTGAGCGCTTGCGGTTATCAAACAGAATCCATTTTTCATCGCAGGTAACAATGCGGTTCAAAATTCCTTCATTTGTGTGTCTGCTGAGCAGTGCAAGGCACGTCTCGACGCGTACTTCGCGCTGGCGATCATTGAGTTCGTGGGGCACCCATTTGTCAAGCTTTTTTACCTTGCCAATTTGACGCAAATGGACCAATATTGTTGAAATCAGGTTGAAATTTCCAGAACGAAAGCGAGCAAACCAATAACAGGTGGTGCGTTGGTTTGTAGTGTTAGCTCCGTAAACGTCGTTGATGTTGCGTGCCGCTTGTGCCGCGTTGCTGCCACGACGGTACTCATATTCCATAATTACTCGAATTTTTAACGTATCCATGATGACGAAAAAGATTGAAATGCGATGAAAATGTAACACTAATCAATAAACAAATGACTACTTTTGGAAAAAGAATTCCATGTTTTTAAAATAAAATTAATTTGAAATTAGAATTCTTAGACGAACAAAAATTATTTTGATTTGATGTGGCCAGTACTGCAGAACGGCAATTTCATAGGTAAAGGCCTAATATAAGGTTGATGATGTTTGGAAGAAAAAGACATGTTGCACCGACCCCAAATAAATTGGGATTAAGGGCAGGAAAATGATGTTGATGTAATGATGATGCTATAGTTTTTGACTACCTTATTGGTTACTAGTGTGACTATGGAGCATATTGGGTTTGCTCCTCTGTTCGTGTATTTTGAATGAGAAATACTCAATAGCAGTCTTATCACCAGTGAGCTGATATAATATTGGAGTCTTCTATGGACAGATTGAAGGACAAAGCGGTGATGTAATGTCAGTATAATAATAATACCTTGCATTGTGGGTATAGTTGCATTGTAAGATAACGATATAGTTTTCTTAACATCACTTTCAGAACAGCTCTCTGTGCTCTTTCCACTTTGATAAGACTATTTTTAGCACAACCCCAATCGGTAATGCAATACCTACCTAATAACGGATTGACACAGTGCAAGAAAGACCATTATCAGAGTATCAAGGTTTGACGACTCTCCAAGTCATGCATTCATGCTACGGCAATAGTAAATGAGTCATACGTATCGTATACTATTTTATAGCAAGTGTCACCTAAACCCAGACATAAGTCATGTTTTTCTGTGTAAAAATGTACTACATGTGTCACAGAAAACCATGACTTGAGTGCGGCTTTTTAAGTTTCATAGTGCTCTAAACTATATTTATGTTAAACTTTCAATCTTACACAATAATTCCCTTTTACTTTGACTGTAATAATAACATTTGATCTGACTATGCTATTCATTGTCCTAACCACAGTATTGACAATAATAGATGCTTACTTGTCGTAAAAAGCATTATGATTATGTAATGTTTACTATTTTATGCCCGTGACTTCGTCAGTGTGAAATTTTGGTTGACCAACCCGCGCTTCTACTTCATTTTCTCTTATCCTATCTTTTGGACTTTTTCTTTTAATTCGAAATTTTAGGGTCGTTGCATGATGTAAAATAGCCTATAACTTTTTTCAAAAACCAGGTTTTCAAACGCATTTTTTTTTTCAAATCCGATTTGTTGTTTCAGAGATTAGCGAGTCAAATCGAAGACACACATTTCAGTCCCCGTTTTTTTTGTTTTTGTTTTTAGACACATAGAATGTAGACTAAAAGATTCCCTTTAATAAAATAATTATATTCTGAATACCAAGCAACTACAATACAGATGTACTGGCCAGTCCAGTACAAGATCTGGTGTCGGAATCACATAAATTTGTCAAAGGATGATTGATGTCTTGGTCTGGCGGCTTATCTCGCGCCGCAGGCTTGTCTGCTCGCTACTCCACTGTAGGCAATTAATCGAACCGCTCTAACGATATAAAACTACGTTTGAGGTTATAGAATTTGGAGTAGATTAATATATTTGTATGTAACAGTGACGTGTTGTTCAAGTTTACGCCTAAACTTGTTTTCAGCCAAAATATTTTCTTTTTTAAATTTTATTAGTAAGTATATTTGGAAAATTTGTTTAATTAAACTAAGACACCTCAGATTTACGATGTAAGATCATGATGAGAGAGAAAAACGATATAGACTTGAAATTTGTTCGTGTAGATAGCGATCAAAGTATTTACTTTTCCCTCACATACGTTAACCAATATAAGTTAACCAGATAATTTGGAATTAACAAGGGGTCAGTCAGTAAGAACAATGAAGCTAGTTGCCTTTTCCAAAGTTTAGTAGGTCCTTATGAGGCGGAACACGCAAGAAATTTTTTCAAATTAAAATGTTGTTACAAAAATTGATTCCAACATTCAATAATTCATGTTGAAATTATACATGTGAGAATGGTGTAAAATGAAGTGCATATTAAAATACGAATAATTTTGCATACACCCAAAAACATCAACCTAGTTTATATCGAGCCTAAATTGAATCAGCACAAAGCAACCGCAATCAAAATATAAATTAATTGTAATAATAATACCCATTCCAGAAACTAATCAAACGGTACCACAGCGTTAGAATTGCTTACACTATAGCAAACAATAATAATTCCATATTTGCATACAATTATTAGATGATTAATCAATATCAAACAGGGATAACTTGTACCGACGCGCGACGAAGCTACGAACAACGTAGCATTTCGAAGCCGCGTAGCAGCGTAGCGCTACGAGTTTTTAATGAAATGATGTTTTGAATCATTATGGTTCTCTTGCTCATAACCTATTCACAATCATTTTATTAATTAAATCGCTGCCAATTGGTAGATACATGTTTTTTTTTCATACTATTTTGTCGGATTACAATTACTTTAAGAACAAGAACAAGACTCGTGAAACGTTTTTGTGTTACGCTCGTCAGTGTTTGTAATCAAATATCCAGTTCGTAATCAGTATTTTTGTATGACAATATAAATGAGTGTATACAAATTAGGTACTTTCATGGATTGATGAGTCTATTTTATTTATTTATTTAACCTTAATATTATAAATTATTACATTTTTTTTTTATGAAAAATTATCATAAAAATTCATTTAAAGTTAGATAACTTTGATTGAAAATAATAAGTTATTTATTTGACAGCCACGTTGGTCAATCGCTGAGCGTGGCTTCCTGGGTTAGATCACTAGGGCCGAGTAAAATGTTATTAGAATTTTCCTTTACGATATTTAAAGAAATTGTCCTGAATTAAAACACCCAAATGTTTGGGTGGCTTATGGCCACAGAAAAGAAGCCAGAAGTTTCTAAGATTATAGGCTGGTTAAGTGGCTATGTAATGCTTATACTATGTTCATAGTATAGTATGGTATATAAGTACCTGTATATAGGTTTTCCGCCAGTAGCCTTCCCCGCTCGGAACCACAGCACCATATAGACCCTGTCTTCATTAGTGTCGGGCGTGACGTCACACGGCAGAGACGCCGTGCGGCCCAGCACGGCGTCCACGTCCACCGTCGACACTGTAACAATAGAAAGAAAAGATTATAGCTTTGTAAAAAAGAAAACAATTTTGATACAAGTGTCAAAGAGAAAACATTTTCAATTCATCACACAATTTGTCAAATTACCTATAATATCTGGATGACCGAGCTTTGCTCGGTATTTATGGTAAATTGTGTTTAAAATAATAAGTTTATGTTCAAGTTGATTATCGATAAAGTTGGTCATTGAAAACACGAATAAAACGACATTTTATAAAAATGAATCCTAGCTAGATCGATTTATCGCCCCCGAAACCCCCTGTATACTAAATTTCATGAAAATCGTTGGAGCCGTTGCCGAGATTCAGATTATATATATATATATATACAAGAATTGCTCGTTTAAAGATTTAAGTTAGATATCTGGATGACCGAGCTTTGCTCGGTATTTTTTGGGAAATTGTGTTTAATCGATAAAGTTGGTCATTGAAAACACGAATAAAACGACATTTTATAAAAATGAATCCTAGCTAGATCGATTTATCGCCCCCAAAACCCCCTGTATACTAAATTTCATGAAAATCGTTGGAGCCGTTTCCGAGATTCAGATTATATATATATATACAAGAATTGCTCATTTAAAGATATAAGATAATAGATATCAAACATTTTTATTTACAACTACTCATAATCATCAGCAGCCTATAATGTTCCCACTGCTGGGACAAACGCCTCCTCTCGGTGAGAAGGCATGGTTCACCCGGGCCCAGTGCGGGTTGGTAGATGTCACATGTCTTCGAATTTATGGTTCTAAGACATGCCGGTTTCCTCACGAAGTTTTCCTTCACCGTTTTGAGAGCAGTGGTGACGAAATAATTTACACAGGGTAAAGCGCCTGCTTGGGTTCGAACTCACGACCTTACTACTCGTGAGTCACGGCCACCATATTGTTTACTGTTTTCGCTGCTATTCAATTTTATACTTATGTATATAAGTTTCAGAGTTCATCACAATATATGATTTATTATCTTTTTTGTTGACCTATGGAATGACAAATTAGCCTATATTCAATCAATCCAAAGGTCCAGGACATCAGCAATTCTAAAAATAAGAGATAAATCGACTAATTTCTTATTTGACTGAATAAAAAACTGGATCAACAAAACGAAATCGAATTGAGCAAAGAGAATTCCCAAAATAATCTAAGTAAGCTCTGGATACAAAAGTGCATGTTAAAAACGTTTTAATTCTTCCATTCTTTAAAACAGTATCAATATTGTTAGTAAGTTGGTAATTGTTATTTGAAAAGCTTGCTTGCTATGTCAAATATTCTGATACAACAAGTTTTAGGCCAATTCTTTTTTCAGTTTCAAACTAAGACACTCATTGACATTAAGTTATAATAAAAGCAGCCGTCCTTTTTTACAAAAGAAGTCCCTTTAGCCAGACAACTTTGACCCTTATGGCTCTTTCTACACTTAGTCTATTTTCAATTAAGAAGACATGGTTATTGTCTCAAGGACGGCTCCCAACGACCAATCACAGCTCATTGGCTTCATCCTCACCCACACCCTAGACTTCTTAGTTAAACTTTAATTAATTTTAAGTCTGGCTATTGTGAAGGGTCGCATATTACTCCTTTTAGGTTCTACTCCTCATTATTTCTTTCATTATCCGTGCTCCCTCCGAACCCTCTGTAGCGCTACCCACAAGCACATAGTGCGCACGTTATTACACGTTATAATATAGTCTTAAGCCTCTCTTTACCCCTCAATAGTCGCCCTCCTGAACCATAATTATACTATAACCGCCGTAAATTACGCCAAGAATTTTCTCATACATACTACCTCTTCCGTTTGGTTAATTTAATACAAGTTACGAGTTTACGACCCCGCCGCATGAGTAAGTCGCCGAAAACTTATCATGAAAATCCCTTTTATGAAAAACATAATTTTATTCATATTTTTGTTTTCTTTACTGACGCAAGGAGCGAGTGAGAACACACGTCGTTTGTTAGGTAATATCAACGAGATTGTGCTCGTACAGCTTGCTTCATCCAGCCATGATACTCGTTTGGTTAAAATGCATGCATACCTCTGTACAGTGCAGTAGACAGCTAATTTCAGTACCCCGAATCGTCGACACAAAACATTCATGGCCTGCGCTCCCGACTTGGCGAACGAGCCCCGCCTTCGTATAACTCCAAGAAAACGAATACCTAAGTGAATATCACTGTTTTTCTGTACTTACATCGTTACGATTCCTGGCTTCCTTTTCTCGAGGCGATGAAGAGCCCATGAATATAAATAGACGCAATATTAAAACGCTCCGTTTTCACACCGCATGAAATAATCTTCTTTTCTTTAAGGAAAAACTGTCACCGTGTTGGGGGCAAGTAATGTACACCATCAGTCATACTTAGAAGGAATTTTCAATTTACTCAGTGTGAAGACTACCCTAATAAAGACGGATTACTTGGTCTTGCGGTACCAGTCGGGTATCAATTTGCTTGAAGACCCGAGAGGTATTGTGCCCCGATATATATATGTTGCGTTACTTTTTTATGCCCGAGACAAATTATGTACAATAGCCCTTACCGGGGGAACTAACCTTGGAACCTTGTCGCTATTTATAATACGTCTGTGCCAAAACCGTAATATGTTTTTTATCAACCAATCTTTACTACGTACTATTTTAGGTGATCGTTACCTAAGTGAATTTCGTGGTAAAGTGGACTATAAAACGTGAAAATTTTCGTAGTTTCCTATTAAGTTTACTGACCCTTAACATATTGAAAGTAAGAAATTGTGTAACCGTTATGATGTAAAATATTTATCTTGAAAAGTTTCGGCGGGTTTACATAAAAGGCAGCCGTTGATACGAAAAAGAACATTACAATACAATTTATTTGTATTGATAGTGATTTAAACTTTTTTATCTCAAAATGAATGTGTTGAAAGAAGGTTCAAAAAGTTTTGATGTAAATAAAACGAAAGAAAAAGAGCAATCCCAGCTAGTGAAGACGAGACACGACGGCTCGCATTAAGATAAGAGCAAAGAAATGAAATTCCAAATCGTTCCCGCCCCTTTATTTCGATGTCACCGCCGCGTTTCAGTTAGAATAATTCCACAATAAAGCTGTTCTGACAAAGCCTCAAGTTTCGACGTTGAATGTCACGCATAATGTATCGGAAATATAAATTATATTAGATTGGTGGTTCGCTGTTGTAATGGTTGGCTATAACGCGGCCGCATAGATGTGTCGTGTTGGAGGGCACTAAAGAATTGCGCCACTCATTACTGCGGTGCCGAATGTGGCCAGATGAGTGGTGGAGGCATGTCACGACACGCTACCACGTATGGGCCTCGCCAATCTGTGCACGTTTAATGTTCAACGCGATCTGAATATTTTGACTGGGCGAACTAACTGCGTTTTGAAGTCTGCGTGTGTTGATTTTAGTTTCTAAAGTTAGGTTCACTTGTATGTCGTCACTGAAAGCCACTAATTAGCGGAAAATATAGTAAGTTTGTAATAATAATTAAAGTTAGATTGTCAAAGAAGACTAATTTCTCTATCAGTACAGAAAAACACTTTACGAAGAAGAAGAATGTCAAATGATTAACTGGAGGCTATCAGTGGGATAAAAAATTATCCTTTGTGTTACTCAGGTTATAAACGATGTTTGTCAAATTTCATCCAAATCTGTAGGTACAGCCGTGTTTACGTGATCGAATGAAATCATAAAAGTTGTCCTTAGTAACAGTACCACAAACACCTTTTACACTGTCGAACTAATGCCTGTATTCATTAGCTTGGCAACAGAAAAATATAAAGTATTTCTTCCATATCACGTGACAGCTGACTTAATTGTGCGAAAAAATCTTTATCGTTTGAGTGTAAGCTCGCTTCAAGTTGGTATGTTCCACGTGCAGTGATATTGAGCCTTTGATCAATTCTTGTCGTGCCGGTATACATAAAGCAAAAACGGACGATGGAAATGTTCCGAATTTCCTTGACAGCGTTTTAACATTTCGTACCGATTTTTTCATAAATGAAAACGGTATTACGTAAGCTCACTCAAGGACACTCACTTTACAAATTAACTAAGGAAAAGTCTGGCAAAACGAGATCGAAAAACTATTAATTTTATTTCAAGATACTAACTCCTCATTGCGAGGTGTAGTAAAACCTTACAACGTACTCAAGTACACTAAAAAGACGCTAAACTCCACCAAGGGAAGCTAAGAAAAGCTCTTACGTCTCTCGTTTTCTCAATATATCATATTTTTTCGTAGACTGAAGATATACGAGCGGTTGTATCGCGCGTGACAGGCTTCCGAGGGTAATATTAATAAAATTATTGTGGAGACACGTCGCAAGCCCCGGGCCTGACCTACTCGACTCACGCGCGAACTAGTCCGCTGTTGTCGACTGTACACAGCACACATGTACACGTTATAGCTCAGCAGAACTGTATGTACATTGTGGCAAGTTTGTCTGTAACTGTACAGTTTCATTCACAGTACATTATATTGTGGAATAGTCTAGTAGTTGTAGTAGTATGAATCATGACAATCATGTCATTTGGTTTATATAGGTTCTATATTTCATATATATACTACTAGCTTCTGCCCGCGACTTCGTACGCGTCAAATATTTGCTCCCCTGACCCCGTTGCATCTTGAGGACACGGTGGAGCATACGGTGGAGGTGTGCCCTGCATGGGCGGAGCACCGCTGTGTCCTCGTGGAGGCGATCGGCGGCGGCGACCTCTCGCGTCCGGCCCTGGTGCGAGCCATGGTACGGAGCGAGAGGGAATTGGAAGCCGTCACCTCCTTCTGCGAAGCAGTAATGCTCGCGAAGGAGGAGGCGGGGCGCGTGAGGGAGTAGCAGTCTCTGCGCCCTCACGTCCCTAGCCACCGCAGGAGGAGACGCTCCGGGCGTCGGGAGTCCATAGCGGACTCCCGGCCACCGTAGGCGCGAGCTTGCGGGTGGCGAGCAATGGGTAGCTCGCCGCCCGGTAAGGACCAAGCTCAGGTCGACGAGACGTCAAAGAGATGTCAGCAGCGCTGAAGGGGTCTGCTAGGACCGATGCCTGCCGGGGTCGCGTGATTGTTCGAAAGAGATACCGTGACCCTGGCACATGGGCAACTGAAGGAACACGGGTGGGTTTTAGTCAGTAAAAGTCTGACACGCCCTCCCGCTCCGTCCAGAGCGGGAGAAGTCATATTTTGATGATTTCCCACCCAGAAAAAAAAAAACACCGTCGCATCGCAGCCTGCCAGTTTTCGTCATTGACGACCCGACTCAAAAAAATTTTTCAATTTGAACCAGTTCCTCAGATTAGCGCGTTCCCCCCCCCCCCCCCATTTTAGGGAAGTGGGGGGTTAGAAAGAGACAAATAGTAGCCTATGTCACTCTCCATCCTTTCAACTATCTCCACTTAAAAAATCACGTCAATTCGTCGCTCCGTTTTGCCGTGAAAGACGGGCAAACAGACATACACACTTTCGCATTTATAATATTAGTATGGATTTGTATATGAATTGTACTATGTGAATTATCATATGGATATAAAGGGGGTGACTACTAAGTTGGCGACTAATAGAGAAGCGTGGAAGAAAAAGACATGTTGCGCCGACCACAAATAAATTGGGATAAGAGCAGGAGAATGATGAATGATGATATACTATTTGTGTATACTTTTATATATTTTGAATCTAAGTATAGAAGTATAGTATGTAAAACATTACGATTATATTTTACACTAGCTTCTGCCCGCGACTTCGTCCGCGTCAAATTTTTGCTCCCCTGACCCTTCCCGTCGCATCGATTTGCCTGCTACCCAAGTAGCACAAAAGTGCTGAATAACAGCATTTTAACAGTGCACAGTGGATCCATTAGTTGCTGAATAATAGCGTAGACAGCGCATCCTCAGAGGATATAACTCTAATTTGGGCACAAATTATTCAGCACATCGCTGTATAAGAAATCCAATTGACAAATAATTGCATTATAACAACATTATATCAGCATTTATGAGTGTAACAGTCACCTCAAGAGCTGAATATTGCCTGATTAACGAGGCACGTGTTACCTATAATGCAGCAAGAAGGACAAATGTGAACATTTATACAGTTGAAATTACACACTGACGGAAATTGTGGAATGTAATAACTTAATATTTTTTTTTTCCATTATTATGTACTGTCAGTTTGTAAAACATGAAGTGTAGCGTTGTGTGCAAGATCTCGTGCCATTTGGAGAATTAAGTATATCAAATTTAAGGTAAGTAAAACTTTAATTTCTTCCTATATTGGAAATCTTATTGGGGAAGTAACTTTACTGTCAAATACCATATATATTTAGTTCAAAATTTTCACGCGCCCTCGAAATACCACTAAATACTAAAGTTAAACTAACAAAAATGGGCTGATGATAAAATAAATATTTTTGTTTTAGTACAAAAAAAAAAGGATATAAAACTGTTTTCTAAAAAAAAAAATCTAAATAATTTGTAATCCAAATGAATTACAATTGATATCATATAAAATAAACCAAAATGAAAAGATAAAATATTACAATAATACACAGTAGTGCAGAGAATATGGCGGATGGCAGGTGAACAGTTTTAATGTTAATGTAATGCTAAGGTCTGTACGGGTGTTCACATGTGGCCTGTAATTCAGCCAAGAGTAAAATAGTTTAGCACTTGTGAAATACAAATCAGACATGGATCGATTAGGAGAGTAGTAGTAGGTCACATTTGCGTCAGTTACCTAGATAAGTACCTTTATGGATCCAAGCTTTTAGGGTTCCGCCGTGGTTCTTTTAAAGCCATTTTGTTCCCTTTTTTAGTTGTTATTCGACGATAAGTACTTAATTAAAATTGTAATTTAAGTACCTGAGATTATAATTTAATTATATGTATAATACATAAGTTATTGATTTATTCAATATGCGACATAATTTGGTTCCTTTTTTTGTTTTCCTTAAAAACTGTATAGATAATGTTGTCATTAAGAAACTGATACTTCTATTATAATAAGTATATTTTTCTTGTTTTTACAGAACGAGACATTCAAAATAGTTCAGACTATAGAGAGAGGTGTTGTCGATCTAACATTCGTTCCTGCACAGTGGAAAACTAAGGAAATTCTATGGTGGCCACCGAGAAGTACTTTTGTACTCCTTGAAATTATAAAAAGATGAAAATTCAAGGCCTGGACCAGGGTGGTACACCCTAAATTGTACTTTAAAAAGGGAACATTAAATAAACATAAAGAAAATTACGTTGTTTTTTTTTAGATGCTAGCTGTACCGGTATTTCCTAACTGACTACCACTGAGAAAAATTGTCGAAATCTGGAATCTTAAAAAGTCTCGAAAGGTATTAATTTATTACTTAAAAAAAATCTTGGATTTCTCTTAATAAATTTTCTTTATTTTTAGGTAAGTACCAGAAACATATAAAACAACAATATTAATTTTGTCGCAAACATATTAGTCCCGAAAATGGGTAGGTTATAAGAAGATTTTTGTAGCATGGCATTTTTGTACCTACTCAGCCTAATGTCATCAAACACACTGACCTCTATTTATAAAGGCTTTTTTGTATTGTTTTGTTCATATGTGCTTTAATTTAAATCCGACGTAAATTTGAAATTTTATTTTATTTCAACTATGTGACGTATATTTTTATTTTGTTAGTGACATTTTATTCTTTTCTGCTGCAGCATTGTTACTTTTATCTTAATTTTTGTAATATGGGTTATGTGTGAAATAAATTAATTTCATTTTATTTATTTATTTATTAATAAATATAACATACGGAACCCGTCGCGTCCAATATTCCATTCGCGCATGCCGACACTTGGATACATGCTGTTATTCGAGTGTATGGTAAACACCTGACTAATAGGGGAAAAGTGAATCTGTATGCAGCATAAAGCATTAAATAACTTCACAAAGTAACTGATTATGTTATAGTGGGTGATATGTTCTCTCTTAAAATGCAACGGTTGTATAGTATACGTGTGGGCTATTATTCAGAAAACTTACAGCTAATAGGGTACTGCAGTACTAAGCGCTGAATAACAGTGACTTTGTGGCGTGTTTGTGGTGCTTAATAGAATTACTGTACAGAAAAAAGCATTATAGTTGGCCACGTTTTTTTCGAAACAGCTGTTGCAGCACAGGTGAATACTAATAAGTCTTTCTAAATGCTTAGATTACCGCTGTGGGCCTTAAGTGACCATTTATAATGCAGTTCTGTGCTACTTGGGTAGTTTCGTCCATTTTTCGTTGCTGCTCGCTCCTTCTGAATTATAGTGAGTCAACCTTAAAAGATAGACATATGCTCTCGCGGACTTTTTTTTAGAACTTTTTAGAAGAAACAATTCCGTCATACATGATTTTTGCGTTACTTTAACCGTTTACGCAGCGCACGCAACGGAAACTCTCAAAAGGAATAAATTTTCCCCGTTTTTGCAACATTTTTCATTACTGCTCCGTTCCTCTTAGTTGTAGCGTGATGTTACATAGCCTATAACCTTCCTCGATAAATAGGCTACTCAACACAAAAAGAATTTTTCAATTCGGACCAGTAGTTCTTGAGATTAGCGCGTTCAATCAAACAAACAAACAAACTCTTCAGCTTTATAATATTAGTATAGATAAATAAAACTTGTATAAAAAATACAAAATTCTGAAAATTACAGGTAACCACAGCTTACACATTATCAAGTACACATCCTCTAATACATAATGAAATTAAGACGTTGCCGTATAGACTGTAGATTTGTAGACCACTTTCTATTTTATTAAGTATCCAGTACTTCTCCCATACAGGCTATTAACACTATAAATTGAAAACATTGTAAAAGCCAATTATTGTTAAAAGATGAACCGTGGAATTTCTTGTCGGTTCCTCTCTATAGAAAAAGACAAATTAGAACCGTGCCTAGCTTTTGTTGTTTCACAAGTGCCCATGTAGGTTAATGTGAAATAAAATAATTTTAATTTTGAATTTTTTTTGAAACTTTTTGCTCTTTGTAACATAAAACTTCAACATAAATTAGTAAATTGTAGCGTGAAATTAAATTCGACATCACTCGCTACCACTTTGTATATTTATTTCCATGAAATTTTATCCAGTTTAATATTAGGCCAAATAAAGGTCAACGTGGACATTATGGGTTCTAGGAATTACTCGTTAGTAAGTTTACAACAGAACCACGACGTACAGTTACTAACACAAGCGTATCAGGTAATAATGGGAGCAAGTGTGCGCGAGCGTACCGCAGCCTGAACTCGCGAGAATGACGCTAACAAATAATTTGCACTTTCATTAACGAGCATGTGCTATGTTTTCTTGTACTTCAACTTACTGTAGTAATGATTTATTACCTAATAAGGTTTTGTACTCATACAAATTACCTTAGTTGTACAACTAATGTGTTGTAGCCGCGTAACCACGATTAACTAACACCGAATATGAATGTAAGAAAAGCTCTTTAGTTTACGCTAACGATCTGCTAATTTGCCCTAAGCAATCAAAATCAAGACTCCATATTTATGCCTATATAAAACGAGCAAGAAAAAATGTAATAAACCGCCGCAGGCGAGGCAATATATCTAGTGGCTGATATTTATTGTTGTCGTACATAGCGCCATCGCGCGCGCTCGATCATCGCCAATATCCAATTACATTAAAATTTCAATTCATTCATCACGGCCAGAATGAGGGCTTCGAGCACTTTTTTCGGCTGTATGCCCTTTGATTAGATTTGGTACTGAACAAACTCATCCATTTCGCGACCACAAAAAGGTCGCTGAAGCCACCTCGGCCGACTCTCGTTTTCCATTCGTTCCGCTGTCCAGAAATTTTCGCAATAAAATTAATCGTTCCAATAAAATTGGAGCCGAATAGAGCCACCCATGCCTGAACACTTTTTAATTGGGTCACTCTTTTTGGTCGTTTCGCAGGCAACCAAACGAGAAATCGAACTTGAGTCAAGTCTCTCGTTTACATTTAGAAATACCTTATCACTGCTATACTTCACTATACAAGCATTGTTTGTTCCAAATACGATTCGCTCTCGAAAACTTCTTCCAGACTCGTGAAGAGTCCTTGAAGAATTAGCGATGTCAAAGTTGTGGTCTCAAAACTATGTATTTATTAAACCTACGAGTTAACTTTGACTTATGCATAATAGGTCGAATATATTCATTTCAAAGTTTCTTTTGTAGCCATTACACACGCTTGGAACGGCACAGTACGTTCAGCGCTCTCAATCAAATATCAAAGTGAGCAATTTGTTGGGTGTAAACGCAGCTCCCGACGGATTGCATAAAAATCAGACAAAAAACATGGGACAACGATCCGTCGAACAAACGAAAATATATTTCCCCATTTTCATTTTCGACAAGCAATCGCGTTTAATGGGTTGAGCTCGATTCCCACTTGAGTTTGTTCGATTTTGTTTCATTTGATCGCTTCAGCGATTGATGGTGAGGTGTGGCATGGGGAGGCGATAAAAATAGTAATTTTATTTTTCGTTAATTTCCATGAATTAATCATATTCGTGATTAAAACGATGAGTTCGTAGTTATACATGTTCTAGTGTTATTATTGGACAAAAAACGGTTTTGATACTAATTAGTTGTAATTTTTAACGGACTGCTTAATATTGTATGAAGTGGATGTGATTATAGTTTGGAGTTTGTTTGAATTACTTTGTGGTTGGTTGTTTCATTAATTTGTTGGTTGGTCTTCATTTAAATGTATTTTTAAAAGTACTCACCAAAACTGAAACCAACCTTTTGAACATTGTTTATCCATTTTCAATAATTTGATAGGAAATTTGTTTAAGGGGTTATATTTTGGCTCTTTCTCTATCACAAATCATAATATTAGATTAGACCTATTTTGGAATAGGTTCAAAAGTTAGTCTTTGCCGTTTCCGAACCAAACGAATTTTCAGAGAGACAAAGTTAGTAAACAAACAACCGGACATCGAGTGAAAAATAGAATGTTGCATTTTTTTGTAGACTGACCGTTTGTTAAAGTTTTATTTGTATATGGTGGTCAAAAGCTTTTTAACCGACTTCAAAAAAAGAAGGAGGTTATCAATTCGACTGTATGTTTTCTTTATGTTTGTTACCTCATAACTTTTGACTGGGTGAACCGATTTTGATGATTATTTTTTTTTATTTGAAAGCTGGTGCGAATGGTTCCATTTGGACAACGGAGTCCATGTGACAACCATATAAGTCTTAAATTTGCATTACGCATTTGCGCGCCAAAAGAACGAATCGATTGGATTAGTGCGGAGTATCAACTACAACTAGTGACACGGACCCATTCTGTTGTTCTCTGAGTGAGTTAACAAAGGCTGCAATGTTTGTCATATGTTACAAAATTGAAATATTGTAAACAAAATAATAATTAGTTAGTAAGAATTGAGATGTTACACTATCGCATTAGGTGCAAACCTGTAATGATTTGTAAGTTAGAAAATAAATAAATAAAATAAAAGGTTAAGAAATAAAAACTTTTTACAAAAAAAAATAACCTACTTCTTTTAAAAAAAAAACACTACAAAGTCAAAAACAACTTTAATTTCGGAAGTCGGTGGCAAAAACCTTAAATACATATCCTAAGACACCGACTTTCGAAATTAAAATTATTTTTGACTTTGTAGTGTTTTTTTTAAGGAAGTCGGTTGTTTTTAAAATAAATAAAGGGTCCTACTCTCTCACATGCAAATATTGAAGACATAATTTTGATATTAGTCAATATTGTAAGATTTTGTCCACCCTCATAATGATCATAATTTCAGCGGAAAATCGTCCATTGCTGGACATAGGCCTCCCCAAATTGGGGGGGGGGGGGGGATTGCTATAATTGCCACGCCTGGGGTTGGTGATCGCAGTATGGTGATAAAATGCATAGAAAACGCTGCGACCCATCCTCTAGTAAGTCTCTTAGTCGCCTCTTACGACACCCACGGGAAGAAATTAGATGGTGCTATTCTTTACGTCTGTAGTTACTAAGTTATCAGATCTAATGTAGAAACAAACCCTAAATCTACATGGCTTAACTCTAAGAACCTAACAACTTAGTCAAAATGAATGGCTTATAGTCTGTGCCAGATGTGAAAAAAATAAAAGTCGTTTTGACCAAGATGTAAATCTATATCTAAATATTTTAGGACAACCAACATACCGTTATCTGATCCCAAATAGGCAGAGCCTGTACTATGCAACCAGACGGTACTCCCTTTCTTCTCCTAAAATTGTTTGTCCGAAAATCATTATCCATAACACGTTAGCTATAAACAGCAGTAACCATAATATTCAAAAAGTCGAAATTTTGTTTTACATAATTATCTTTGCTTCTAAAACTATTCTGTCATAATATCAAATACTATAATCATTCAATCTCCTAATTTTGCATGTTATAAAGTCATATGTCCTAAGTATTTTATTATATAAAGTGTATTATGCCGAATTTTCATTTATCTATACTAATATTATAAAGCTGAAGAGTTCGTTTGTTTGTTTGTTTGATTGAACGCGCTAATCTCAGGAACTACTGGTCCGCATTGAAAAATTCTTTGTGTTAGGTAGCCTATTTATCGAGGGAGGCTATAGGTTATATAACATCACGCTACAACTAAGAAGAGCTGAGCAGTAATGAAAAATGTTGCAAAAACGGGGCAAATTTATTCCTTTTGAGAGTTTCCGTTGCGTGCGCTGCGTAAACGGTTAAAGTAACGCAAAAATCATGTATGACGGAATTGTTCATTTAAAAAAGTTCTAAAAAAAAAGTCCGCGAGAGCATGTCTATCTTTTAAGGTTGACTCACTATAACTCAAAAGGTGCGAGCAGCAACGAAAAATGGACGAAAATTAGCAGGTAAATCTATGCGACGCGAAGGGTCAGGGGAGCAAAAATTTGACGCGGACAAAGTCGCGGGCAGAAGCTAGTTTATAATAAAATCGTTAGTAGTAAAAAATTGCTACAAGTTAGGTTTTAGTGACAGAAACGAATCGCTGTAAATCCGACTCCACGTAGTCTTGTCTGCCCTACCCCTAGAGTGTAATTTAAAATCGCGGTGGCGCGGAGGGGCAAGGCGGCCCGCGAGCTGAGGAGCAGGTGGTTGTAACGCTCGCCGCCGCTGCTGAGGCTGGCCGGCGGAGCCGGCCAGCAAGACGAAGCTGCGGTGGTGATCGTTAAACCGTCTGCGACGATAAGCTCGCGTGGGACCGCCTAAGCCCCGCAGTGCCGGAGCCGTGACAGAAACCATGCCTGCTGCATGATGCATGCTCGCTTGCTTACTGCATGCTTGCTTGCATGCTCGATTGCATGCTGCTTGTCTGCCTGCATGCATGCTCGCTTGCATGCTGCATGCTCGCTTGTATGCTGCATGCTTGTTTGCATGTTGCTTGCATGCATGCTGCATGCATGGTGTATGGTTGTCTGCATGTTTCTTAGAGGGAAATAAAATCACATGTTCACAGTCACCTGTTTTATTGAGTGATAATACATGCAGCGCCATGCCAGGCCTTGATAAATGCCATAATGCTTTTGCATCTTTACTAATTATGTATTGTATCAGTTGGATTTGATAAAATAATGAAATTCTTAATGAACTCCGTAATACACATTTGTTTTAAAAATATAATTAGGATAAATAAACTTTAAAATAATTTGAATTTAGAACTTATAACTTTTATGGAAAACAGTTTTAAGTCTTTTGTATATTATTGATAGTAATATTTATGACAAACGGATTTAGGGCATATTGTATTTAGGGATTTCAATTTTATGGCATGTGATATTATGTGACATTTAGTTCGGGCAAGTTATCATTCGGACAAATGATGATTAGGACAAAAAAAATTATGGCTCTTTAAATTATGGATAAAAAAGTTAGGTCACACAATAGAGAACCCAACCAGACAACTGATAAACATACTATTTCTAAATACATACATATATAGATAAATTACACCCAAACACAGAATAAATGATCGTGTTCATCACACAAAGATTTGATCTGGGTGGGAATTGAACCCACGACCTCAGTCTTAGCAGTTAGGGTCACTAACCACTAGACTTACAGGCCAGTAAGGTTAAGCATTGTGTTTCTTCGACGCTCTGAAACTCACTCGCACTCCACTCTGTTGGATTCTCAATAATCGGTTTAGCACTGAAAGTGAAAAATCTAGAGCGCGACTAAATGGAGTCGCGACTTAGTTAGGCCCGTGTCTATGTGGACTTATATTCCGGCGGTGGGTCAGAGTTATCATTGTTATCATTTTATAAATATTTTGTTAATATGTACGAACATTTAGAAATAATAGGCTTATTAAAATGTTTCTCATTTTGTTATTTTTTATCATATGTCATATTTATTATCGCATGTTGTACTGGTTGACATGATGATGTCAACGCTGACTGACGTTAAAAACCACGCGCTCGGGGGCTGTTTCGTATTGGGCCGGAGCATTATGGTGAGCGATGGCCTTTTTGCGTGCATGTGACGCATATATTTCCCCAACTTGTTCTTTTTTGTGTTCGTGTTCTTTCTCTGCGTCACGTTTACCGCAAAAAAGTATTTTCTTTCGGTCTGTTTTCTATATATGTATGTATATGGAAAGACAAAACGAAGGAAAGTACTTTTATCGTCATGTGTGTCGGTCCCCCTGTACATTTACAACCACACAGCATCTAAAAGTTTGAAACAACAAATATTGTTACAAAAAAATTATATCATTTACGTTGAAATCAAACATATGAGAACAACGTAGAGAGATGTGTAGGATATATAAAAATCATCTGTTATAAAAAAAGGTAAAATAAAAGAATAAAACAATTCAGAAATTAAAATAAGCCAGCTAATAAGAGATGACCAGTACAGACGGAGCCCGTTCACGAACATGACGTATGGATCAGCACGATTCAACTCAACTATGTTGTAGGGAAAATAATGACCAACACACGTGCTACCACGAGTCATTTGTGTGAGCATGCTCTCAGCCGCCAAGGCACATTCAAGTCAATGAGTCAAGACGCACCCAGTAAATTGTAGTTTTGTAGTAGGCTATGTACCTACTTAAATACCTGTATATAAAATAATACAAAGGAAAAAAATTGGACGTTTCTCTTACCGAGGTCTTCGGCGTCCTCACTCCATTCTCCCTCCTGGGCCCAGCAAGCCGCGAGCATCACCAGCAGCCGCAACCACATCACTGAACACATGGTAACCAAACTTCTTTACATCACGACAATCACAAACACGACCACAGACACAATTCTTTTTTTAAATTACACTTTTATTGACACCATCCCTGGCATTGTGCCAGTGTTTTGACTTTTTTGATAAAGTCCTTTTTAGTGGCGTCACCATTTTCTTTTATAATTAGCAGGAATACATTTCTGAGAGTTTGTTTAATTGTTATTGTTAGTCTAAATGGACGAAAAATATTTTCAGTTAAAGATAAAAACAATTATATTTCGGAAATAAAATGCCCGAAATTAACCCAACCTAAGAATAATCAGTTTTTATTCTAAGTGTCTTGCAGACTTCCGAGTTCACCAATATACTGTAACAGACTGATAAACTAACTAAAATAACCACACTAGGGTTATCAAAAAACCAACACATACATGTAAACCAGTAATTATGAATGAGGTCGGATTGATAGTTAATTGATATGGGCAACTGATGTGACGCAAAACCTAAGGTTAATAATAAATCATGTACGGTCAACAACACTCTTGGATTATGAAAACCGCCCTTATTGTAAAGTAATAAAAATGCCGAAGAAGTCAAATTGTGACCATGGATGAGCAGTTGACCGAACTTGAGCGTTGATATACGATGAGGTAGTAAATTGCCTTGATGTCAACAGTTCAACATTGAATTTTTACATTTGAGAAAATAACTACCTTCCGGTGTTATTATTTCCGGCAATCAGTGCCTCGAAATTAATGTCGTTTTCTGTTATTTCTATAAAAAAGCAATAACGTTTACTGACCAGTGATAGTCTAGTGATAGTCTGTTTTAATTCGGCCTATACACAATATTTGGTTACACTGCAAATCAATAAATACGTTTAGTGTAAACGTGTTTAAAACATTGTTTTGTTTCTGTCAAAGTATAAAAGATGAGAGACAGGACTGAAATTGCGTATCTAGCGGTTTCTGGTGCAATGGAACCTAGTCAATTTTTGCAGTTGCTAGATCGATTCTGGCTGTTAAATTGCCTACAATTTAAAATCACGTTAGGACCCTTAGGAGCCTAGCAATAAAGGTCAGAAAATAGCTAAACGAAAATGAAGTAATAGCAGGCGATGCGATGTGACGGGGTGGGTCGGGGAAGCAAGAAATGTCATGCAAATAAGTTGTAGACAGACGCTTGTTCTAAATATAAAAGCCGTCGGTTGCTCTAGATTCTGCCGAACTATTTTGGGAACACGATCTTGGGCGAAACCACAGTGCAGCCTTTTCACGTTCGGTACGAGCATTCGGCCGCTTGTCTCAAACCAATTCAGCTGTCATTCCCCTCGTGCCTCTCTTAATAAGGCTCGGAACAAAACGTCGGACATCATTTCGAACAGGAAATTGACTTTCATTCGATTTTTTGGTTGTTCTAAAAACGTTGCGTACCATATTGTTATCTTTTGTTTAGACGCGTCGAAAGCTTTCGGACGAAAATAAACTGTTTTGTAAAAGAACGCTTTCAATTATTTTGTTAAAGAAACATTTTTGTGGAATGATAAAATTACGTAATGATAAAAAACCGGCCAAGTGCAAGTCGGACTCGCACACCGAGGGTTTCGTAAAAACCTGTAGATATTCACGGTTTATGCATAAGGTTTATGTTTATGAAATTATTATTTTTTTAAATTTTAATATTTGAGTTGGTTGAATGAAAGGTAAATTGCGGTTTACGATTTATGACGTTTTAAAAAAAAACGACTTACTCGATTTCGTTCAAACCAATTTTCGGTGGTAGTTTACATGGTAATGTACATCATACATTTTTTTTAGTTTTATCATTCTCTTATTTTAGAAGTTACGGGGGGCGGGACACACATTTTACCACTTTGGAAGTGTCTCTCGCGCAAACTATTTAACTAGTTTAGAAAAAAATGATTTTAGAAACCTCATTACCATTTTTGAAGACCTATCCATAGATACCCCACATGTGTGGGTTTGATGAAAAGAAAAAATGAGTTTCAGTTCTAAGTATGGGGAACCCCAAAATTTATTGTTTTTTTTTTTGTATTTTTGTGTGAAAATCTTAATGCGGTGCACAGAATACATCTACTTACCAAGTTTCAACAGCCTAGCTCTTATAGTTTTGGAAAAAAGTGGCTGTGACATACGGACTGACAGAGAGATAGACAGACATGACGAATCTATAAGGGTTCCGTTTTATGCCATTTGGCAACGGAACCCTAAAAAGACTCATGACTAAATAGAATTCCACAAATCATTGGTTTAGTTCTTGGAAGCTGTCTGCTTGTTCTGACTTCGGTTTCCCTTGATTTACCTACGTTGGTAGATATACAAATACCTATGTACGTCTATATTTGTACCCAAATGCCTGGTAGTCGGTGTTATATCAGCAATTCCTAGTACTCAGATATTGAGTTCCGTTCGTTAAAGGGCACCCGTTTCGAGGAAAACACTGAAATTGAAGACATTGACTGAAACAAAACACATTGACGAGCAACTCCACGTTCGTTAAGGAAGACTTGAGAAGCAAGTTGACAAGAGATAGCTGCGGAGAAAGACTTAGCATTAACGGTTTCTAGTTATATTTCCAAAAAAGTATGATTGCCACGAGAGGAAATTGAGCATTTTATTAGCAAATGCTGGTTCTTGGAACATCACTCGGATTAAGATTGTAATATTCCAGTCAAGTGCCTTCCAGTAGTTCGCGCGGATGCTCCGTAATGCTTAACTTGTATTTTACACTTCAATATCGAACGTTTATAAATACAATATACGACAAACGACAATACAATATACGACTTGTTTTGACAATAAACGAGGTTGCATCGTATGCTACATTGCAATTGCGGATTCTGTTAAGAGATAAAAGTGTTTGGAATTCTAATCGTTGTCTTTTTGGCATCCAAGTTTCCACAGTTTTGAAAATAGAAAAGATTCCTGCCTCCTATTTGGTTATAAACAAAAGTCCATAAACTAACACCTATTGTTTTCAGGCCTCTTAACGACCATACGAACCATCCTTCTTTAATATCTTCAGATAAGCATGTAGTGCTACCATAAAAGTTATTTATGAAAAGGTTGCCCAAGTTCCCGACTTTTCTACTAAACATTATTTATTAAAGTCTTTTATACTTTATTTTGTTTCAAATCTCTCCGTTATCGAGTCAGTACATGTTTTGAAGGTATGGCACTGAGCAATATCTAAACTAATATTATAAAGAGGAAAGATTACATGTTTTGTATGTATATTTGTAATATAAAAAACTCGAAAACTACGTTACCGATTTTAAAAATTATTTCACTTATAAAAAGCTACATTATCACCAAGTAAAATGGGCTATTTTTTTTCTGAAAAAAAAAAAAAAATGCACAGGTCCTGTGGGTCACGCGGATGAAGTCGTAGATGAAGTGTCTTAGTATTGCATATACGTATAAACCAGATCAATTCATTAATTAATATCAAAGATTAAAAGTATACGCCTTCGACCAATGTCAAGTTGACCTCAAAATAAAACCTTTAGCGGACCATTTCATAAATTATATATATTTTTATTTAATTGTCTGAGTCTATCAGTGTCACATTTTTAATTCGGTCAGACCTGTAAAGAAAATACCTGAATGTCATTCTGTGGTATTGACTTTACGAAGCAATATTTAATGCTGAGTAGTGACGCAGAATTTATCGTGCAATAAGCAAACAAAAATAGGCCTTAAAGTGATGAAGGTAATGGTTGTGACTGTACACTACTACTTACGAAGGTAGGTAAAGTACATTAAAGAAAATACTAGTATTTAATTCACTAGAGTAGGTACCTACATTGGACGCCGTCAAAGGAAATCGCTTCGGTCGTAACCATTGAAACGCTTAGTAGAACATTTAGGTACAAAGGTTCCGTTTTTAGTCCCCTGTCAGAAATATAAAACTTTGACGCTTGGCTCCGGTTTTCATATACGGGGGAATAATGTCTTTTAATCTGTACAGAAGCCTCTGACCCTTGTCCTGGGAAATGAAAACTTTCCAGGAAGGTTGGAACAGTGACGTCACATTTATTTTCCGATTATGTTTTGTGCTACTCAGTTGAATGAGAGGCGAGCTGTTATGGAGGTTGAATATGAATTATGTAGGTCAGAAAGTCAGGTAAATTGAAATGGCGATCTTGTCTTATATTTGTTGGTTCCTACAGAAGATATTTTTTTAATTATTATAATAAAAAGAGAGACAGGTTTCGAAGAGGATTCTAGATAGGGTTAAGCGTTCATTCTTATCTAGAATGAACGCTTAACCCTATCGCTTAGCCTATCGGCTCAACTCACTCCTCACGACTAATGAACAAAACAAAGATAGAAAATGGCCGAAACGGACTCAGTGCGGGTTGGTAGATACCACATGTTTTCGTTTTTTTTTGTTCTAGGATATGCCGGTTTCGTCACAATGTTTCCTTCCACCGTTTTGAGAGCAGTGATGAAAAAATTATTTGTATGAAGTAGGTAAAGCCTGTCTAGGTTCGAAACTACAATCAACAACTCGTAATTCACAGCCGTTACAACATGGCCACCACTGCTCGAATAGCTACTCAACATTTGATCATTTGAATCATCATCATCAGCTTATAACGTTGCCGCTGCTGGGACACAGGTCTCCTCTCAGTGAGAGGGAGCGGGCCATAATCCACCACGTGGGCCCAGTGTGGGTTGGTAGATGTCACATGTCTTCCATTTTTTTGTTCTAAGACATACCGGTTTCCTCACGATGTTTTCCTTCACCGTTTTGAGAACAGTGGTGATGAAATAATTTACATAAAGTAAAGCGCCTGCTTGGGTTCAAACTCACGATCTACTACTCGTAAGTCGCGGTCGTTACCACTGGGCTACCACTGCTCAACAATCGACAGTTTGAATATCTTGTTATTTGTGAAATATCCTACACAAATATGTTGCGTGAGTTGAATTCGAGTTTTCTTCTGAGCTTACCTTGAAGAAATATTGTAGTAGATATATCAATTCCTGACATAACACAATATGACATAACGCGAATAATACCCCAAGGGTTAGGTACAGGTTTATGTATAGTACACCCACATTTCGTCAGATATGTTTAAGTCCCACGTAAAAGAGGCCTATTGCCATTTACCGGGTACAAATCTAGACTCCGGACTGCTGCTGAGAAATTACAGGTGGCAACCAATAACACTTTTCCCGACCCGGGAATAGAAGCCAGGACTTTAACAGAAGCGCTTGTGGCCACTAGACCAACAAGGCAATCATTAGAATCGTTTCAAATTCAAAATAACAGAGAAACTTGTACAGACGCTAGCACATCAAGGTACCCGAAACTGTCAAATTCTCCCAATCAACCTTGAAACTTATGCTTTAGAGATACAGTTGAAAATCTATTAAAGAAATTTGACAGATTGTAGTTAATTAGCTCGATGTACTAGCGTATGTACTTTAAACGTTTTGACAGATCGAGATATAATTTTAACTTGCTAAAGGTTACGCTACTTGAATTCCTTACATGTGTGTAGTAATAAATTGTATCATTATTATAAATCTAAGAACAATAAATGCTCAACAATATTCTCATTATTTCCTTACACTTTCTTTTGCGTCTTTTCCTTGATGTTTTATTAAACACATATATTTCCTTCTCGTTTATAAGACTACTATATTACTAACATAAATAATCAAGGTTAATGCTAACTGCTGACTGTTGAACTATCTATTTATTCTCGCTTCTTCAACATCATTATTACACATAGTTCCTTTCTCTTATTTCTTGTTTATTATTGTATTACCGTTAAGAGTGAAATGTTTATGCCGTCAAAACCTTGTGTATTCTTGTCTACTTTAAAAATGAGAGTATCATCTGAAAACTGTCCAAAGAACCCTTTAAGTAGAATGGTAAGTCATTGATATACACTACGAACAAGAATGGGCCGATTATTGAACCTTAGGGCACACCTTACTGAACTGGTAGCCCGGAAGATTTAACACCATTAATTTCTACATAATTATTACATTAATAGCAATTATCTAAAATAGAATTTATTACGTTTAAAACTTTGTAATGAACACCGTAATGACGTAGTTTACGCAAAAGCGTGTCTTGGTGCACACAATCAAAGGCTTTGGAGAAATACAGTAAACTCTGACAGAATTTTGTGAGTTTTCCCATGCGTTAAAAAATTGTTTCAAGAGAGCAACACCCGTATCTGTAATCGTATGACCTTTTGTATAGTGATTTTGCTGATTATGAATAGCTTATAAAAAGATTATTAGCCTCCATTTAAATTAAAAAGTCTTAGCAACTGCTTGAGTATTATATATATCTATTTTTGGTATATTTCTTCCTCCTCTTTTGTTTATACTGAGAAATCCTTATCGATACCCACGTCTGGGGAGAATAGGAGTTGTCTGACTCCTATCGACTAAAACCTCACTGTAGTAGTTCTACTATCATGAGTCCGAGGCCCGGGATATACTTGTACATTTGCTGAACCCCCGACTGGTATCAGACATACCTATCGGACGCCATCACCAAGTGCGACCGCACATCCCCCATAAAGGCGTGCATGCACCACTGCGTGCCACCTTTTTGGCCCTGAATGTTCGAACGAAGATACATTGCTACTATAAAAAGCACTACAGTGAAAAATCTATGTATCTTCTTTATTAGTAAAAAAAAAAACACAATTCTCTTTCCAGTTACTTCGGTTACACTTCCAGAAGTTCTATAATTAGTGGACTATGCATTGCCAATAACAATTCAGATATTTTTATCTTATAAAGTTGTAGTCTGTTAATAAAAACACGACAGTCTTCAATATCGTCTATAAAAGCGCGTATTCCACAAGTGTCTGACCCCCATACTAAAAGGGACATACTCTGATAACTTTTTAATAAACATGAATATTGTTCCGTCCCCATAAATCTTGTGACCGACTGTATCGCAAGACAATTTAGTTTATCTCATTTTTTATTGAATATAAAATGGCTGAGTGCGTACCTTCTCTTATCCGATCTGGTTATTTATGGCAGAAGTTTGTTTTTGACCGCCTCACGTACTTTATAGGGCGAACCTTTCTATCCCGAATTGCCAATTGCTATTTGATATATACTTTATGCTGTAACTTTCCGATCTCATATTTCTTGCTATTTTTTTCGATGTTTTACATGATTGCATTTTGTTTTACAATGGTTTCGGGGAATTGTTCCGACACGATGAATTTAGGTCACATGGCTTATTTGTTTTTTTTTTATTTGTTTAATATCAATGTAACTTCTGTTGTGTCTATTGTTTTGTTCATTTTTATACGTAGGCTCATAGCAACCCTACAATAATAATAAAGGCAGTAATGATCATTACAAAAAGGAACATTAACATCCACATGTCGGGAAATTTGTAAGCACACGGCAAATAAACGCAATCTCTGCTTTAATAACGTTGCAAAGGTGAGAACACATTCAGCGCGTTGTAAAACAGCTTCGAATCCCTATTCACTCGATGGAGATACAAGGCAATTCTCATTCGCAGCCAATATGACAAAAACCACCAATACAAAAGGGGCTCTCTAAAAAATGGAATAACGCGAGAGATTACAGTCATGTTCATTCTAAACCATATCCAGTGATAATGTCGGCCTAAGGTCCGGTATGAGCCGTACGCACCGCTCGGAATGGGCGCCAATGCTTTGGAAGGACCCTCTTTCGAGCAAACGACAATGCTGAATCTTTTATTAGTTTCGTGAATGGACGGCCAGTTGACATAACCGTCGTCGACATCTGTTGTGATATTACGCCATCTTTTCCAGGGCGTAGTTCCATCGATCCCGACCGGGAGCCGAATCGACTATTTTTGTGCACGTGGAATATCTGAGAGGCCAGAATTGAATTCGGCTGAATACGTGTAGGCGCCGTAGGACAGAAAACTGCTGGATTCGGCAGATATACCCGTACGTACCTACACTACGTCATCAGTTTGTAATAGATGGTTTGTTGGGACAACTTTTTATGCGACAGTTTTTCGTTGTTGCATTTGACGTGGGATATTGTTTTATTAGTTTTCCCGCATTGACATGCCAAAACTAAGTTTTATATTTCAGGAAATGTTTGACAGGATCGCAATGAAAATAGAGTTATGAGTTTTAAAAGCTGCTGTGAATGAAACAGCTTTTCTGCAAATGCTGGTAGCTTCATTAGTTGGTTTATTTGTTAAACAGTTTATAAAGGATAGTCTAGATATCATAACTCTGTGAATTAAACAAGGGTCCCTTGAGGGTGGAAGCCAACGTTTCCTATCCTGAGCTTCGAGTTCGGACCCTCTGAGTTTGTCCCCTAAGGACTAATTAGAATAAAAGAGTGTTAAACTTGCTCTAACTGATGGCCGCTTTTGGGCAGTGCTTTGGCCACTCTAAATTCTCTAGAGTCCTTCTCGAGTATTCCTGTGACGATGTGATTATTTTATAACTAACATCGTGATATATTACAGTTTTGTACACAAAGTTGTAAGATAAAGATAAAAATGATTTGATAAATCCCACATTATCATCATCTGCTTAGCCTTTTCCCAACTGTGTTGGGGTCAGCTTCCAGTCTAACCGGATGCAGCTGAGTGCCAGTATTTTACATGAAGTGACTGCCTATCTGACCTCCACAACCCAGTTACTGGGTAATACGATACCCCTTGGTAAGACTGGTTGGCAGACTTTCGGGCTTCTGACGACCCTTAACGACTGTCTACGAAAAACAACCGAGACCAACGGCTTAACGTGCTTTCTGAGACACGGAGGGGTCTTGGTATGTAAAGATGGTCACCCATCCAAGGACCGACCTCAGCAAGCGTAGTTAAAAAAAAAAAACATAGAAATTACATGTGCTCCTATAAAACATACAAAACACTACAGTAAGGAACTGCGTTTGGTAAAAACTGTCGTAAGTTTTCTTGCCCTGAACATATTTATGTCTCGTCCTATTTATCACTTGAAAGACAGCTAAAGCAATTCAATGTATTGTATGCTCCCTCGAAATGTGTAATGAGCCGTTCGACTTTAATTCAAAAGTTTTTACAACTCGCCTTTATCCGACCTTTTCGCGGTAGATTGGCAGGGTCTGTTTTATTTAAAAGCGCGGGTCATTTATTCAATGTTAAAGCATGAAAAGAGGTTACGCGTACCTAATGGCTGGCGCCTGGTTTCGCTGAAGGAAACCTTCCCTTTGAAGTAGTATTTATTGCTAGTAGTATTTCATAACTCATGTACGCTCCTGTTGGTATCTATTAATAGCAACGAAGAGAGATACCAACGTAGAGATAAACTTTGAAGTTCAAACTTAACCAGGGAACTACGCTCGCTTAAGAACTATCTTCTCAATGAAAACTTCATTAGGCTGTTAGGAAAGTTTCCAAACAAAATAAAGGACAATCACCTTATCTTAAACGAAAACCTTTAGGCGTTTCCGGATTGCAATAAAATATTTAACATCGGGTAAACTGTTCGACACCATATCTCCGACCGGAACATTTTATTTTCTGCTGAAGGAAACTTCGACAGTCGTAAAATAAGCCGCTAAGCAAATCTGTCATGACGTCATTAAACGGCTGGCCACGAGGATTATTTTTATTTCTTGCCCAAGATTTATTTTCCTTAGATTAGCATTCCTCTTATTTATGCTAATGTAATTTTAATGGCGCCGCCTTTTTCGGCTAATTTCATTTTAAGAAAAACTCCCTGGATTTGTTTTAAACCTTGGCTTATTAAGATGGTTTTGGTGACGATTCTACTTTAATAAAATTTGAATTATCGGTTTAATTAAGCTTGAGACAACTAATTTTCCTTATCTTTCTATATTATTTCGTTTGGGGTGAATGGCTCATTAAGTCCAGAAATCCTTATTGTAACGGGTTTGTATAATTACGTAGCGATATCTTTTAATTGAATTTGGAGTTTAATTAATCTACATGGGCTGTGTATTCGACATTAGAGATGTAAAAAGTCGCAATAAGTCAACACGGCATAATCGAATGAGTCACGAATGTTTGTATCGGGAAATTCGGATTGAAAGAAATTCTGTGTAGAATCGTGTAGCGGGCTGACACGAACAAACAGTGGCGTGCCGCCGCGGGCCAGCTATAATTGTCTTCATCTTCTACCACGAGCATTTGTTTACAACTCGAAACGTTAAGTGACGGAGCCAAACGACAGGGACGCACGACACGCCAGTTACTCACAGCGGACCCGACAGTTGTACTATATTATGACGATATTCGGCAACTTGCAGAGGAGAATATTTGTGTGTCCTAATTATTAAAGATCAAAGTAATAAGTTGTTTAGTGACTTTAAGAACTTTTAGTCTTGTAAGATTTGATCTAAATCGTTGAGTTAGTCTCATTTTAAATATTAATTTCTACTCAAATAAAAGAGACAGGTAGACTCTCAACATCAAACGTATTCCATTACTACTAAAGTTTGTACCGAGAAAAGCAAAAGATTAAATGTGAAAAGCATGTCATTTATATTATTTGACTAGCTTTTTCCAGCGGCTTTGCCCGTGTATTATACATAAAACCTTCCTCTAGAATCACTATATCACCATCATCTGACTAGCCTTTTCCCAACTATGTAGGGGTCGGCTTCCAGTCTAACCAGATGCAGCTGGGTACCAATATGTTACATGGAGCGACTGCCTATCTGATCTCCATAACCCAGTTACTGGGTAATACGATACCCCTTGGTAAGACTGGTTGTCAGACTTTCGGGCCTCTGACGACCCGTAACGACTGTCTAAGAAAGACGAATCTACGAAAGACTATATCTATTGATGAAACGGCATTAAAATCCATTGCAGAGTTTAAAAGATCTAAGAGTCGCATGAAACGATTTTGTTTTATACTAAAGTGGAGTCATTTTAATAGGTTACATTTGACAATTCATCAAAATTCAACAACGTAACCTTGTAACGGCGGGCATAAAATAATATATTTTTTCGTTTTGTTAGAACTGCATAATTGCTTAACTTTTTTCAATTACGATTACATATTTATTGTAATAATGACCGATACGAGTAATTTTACGATTTGCTTTCATATGAACTGACAGACGTCAAATGTTACCTATTAAAATGACTCCACAATAAGTAAAGATACGCATGCATTCGTCGCTGTTCGCCCGGCACGGCTTTGCATGACAGATATCATTCTTTACTACGTTTCCGCAGTCATAAAACTATATCGTTCACTTCTAACTTTGGTTTAGTGTATTTATACTACGATACGTACATCTACGTATCGCAGTATTTATCTAAATATATATAACTACGACACGTAGATATATAGCTGAACACAAGTTCCATCGGTTACCTCCGTCAAAGCTAAATTTTGTCGAATGTACTCGTAATGTGATTGCAAATTATTGAGAACGAAACGAAAAACGATTCTATTTCTTTACAGTAAGGCGCATAATTTCTTGAACGATTGGTTTGTACACCGGTGATGGAATCCCTGGCTCGTGTCGTACTGTACACGACATTGATTAGAAAATGTTTACTACTGTTTCGGTGGCATATAGGACTTCTAAGGTCTAACAGTCACAAGCAAATTTTTAGAGTGCAAATATAAACTCTGTGGCCACAAGCTTACGCTTAAGAAGTCGTATAAAAAATTGTGTCGATTTCGCTGACTTTGCAGATGTATTTTTACCGTTAAAATACTGTATTTCCATAAGTTTTCAATCAATCAAAATAATTGGCTTTTACAATGGTTTTAAATTACAGTATTAATAGGTATAGGAGAACAGTGTTGGTTTTAATGCGAAACATGAAATATTGTTTAAATTATTATGTAATGAAAGAGCTACGTACTTTCTCATGTTGTGCATAATAAACTTATGGAAATACAGTATTTTAATTTAACTCTAAATTCGTATTGAAGAATTTATGATGATATAGATAAAATTAAAGAGCATTCCAAGAGTCACCATGACGCGAAATAATGATACTTGCAGAGTAAAGGCTCCCACAGACAACCCGACGTGACGGTGAGAAGCGATTCTCGTAGAACGATTTCCATGAACTTTGCACATCTACTAGGGTCCCGTCGCGCCTGTCTGGGGGAACCTTAACGGACTAAAACACATAATACGGTCGTAGTAAGTTTAAATTAATCTACCATATTCATGTATTTATTTTAAACAGATTTTGAGTTATTCACGAAACTGGCTCCATATGGTTCGTGTAAGAATATTCGGCTGCTACGTCGGCAGTTCCTTTATCTTTGAATTTGGCTTGACCTCGTGGCAATATTAACTCCGAAATATTGTTGACAAAAAAAAAAAAACATTATAAACTAAACATATGACCATGTGTGTGATACTCGACAACCAAGAATAATCAGTGACCGAATAAATGGTCCCGTGTGGTGATGGGCGTAAAGAATAGCAACACCCTATTTCTTCCCGTGAGATTTGTAAAAGGCGACTAAGGGACTTACTAGAGAATGGGCAGCAGCGTTCTATATGCATTTTATCACTATACTGCGATCGCCAACCCGCCTGCCAAGCGTGGCGATTATGACAAAGCCCCCTAAATTGGGGGAGGCCTATGTCCAGCAGTGAACGTCTTTTTTTTTTTTTTTTTAGGATGGGAAATCATCAAATGACTTCTCCCGCTCTGGGCGGAGCGGGAGGGCGTGTCAGACTTTTACTGACTAAAACCCACCCGTGTTCCATCAGTTGCCCATGTGCCGGGGTCACGGTATCTCTTTCGAACAATCACGCGACCCCGGCAGGCATCGGTCCTAGTAGACCCCTACACTGCTGCTGACATCTCTTTGAGGCGCGCGTGGAACACTGCGCGCCGTCGCGCGTCGACCCGAGAGCAGTGAACGTCTTACGTCGGAAATGATGATAATGAATAAATTGAATTTGAAACAATTCAAATGTGAAATAGCCATTCGAAAACCATACAATACCGTCTCTTGTCTTAACCCGTATACTCGGGATGACTTTCGATACGTTCCGAGAAATTATGGTATAAATATTCGGCGCTTTGAGTGATCTTTGTTTATTGATTTTTCAGCGCCGACTCAAAATTTTAAGGTTTATTAGTTTATGCTTTTCCGTTTTTTCGGCGGCTTAATTTTTTGTTAAAAAGTTTTAAATTTATAAAAAAAAGAGTGGCTTTAATATACTAATAATACTTGGCAAGGCTATACCCTATCCAACAAAAAAAGAATTATCAAAATCGGACTACTCCGTATAAAGTTATGCGTGGTTATACATTACAATCAGTGAGTGAACAATCAATCATCCCCTGTTTTCCGACTCTTAAAGTTCGATTTTGTTTATCAAAATGATATGAGGCCACCTTCGAAGTAAACTCGTTCCAATAAAAAAAAGAATTATCGCAATCGGACTACTATTTAAGAAGTTATGCGTGGTCAAACATAAAAAAAAAATATACGCGTCGAATTGAGAACCTCCTCCGTTTTTTTTTTCGTCGGTTAATGATAATAAAATAAAATTCATTTAATTCATATAACTTAGATCCATATAGTACAAATTAACACATCAAAAAATGACCCACAGATTTCCCGTATAAAAGCTTTGACAATAGGCCTTAAACAGCGTTATTTTTATTTCGAAAAAAGAAAACGGCCTCACTACTGAGCAGAATAAGAGGCAGTCATAATAGCATCCTGAAGGCTGTGGTGGCAAACACTTTCTCTGCCATAATAAGGCAATTTGTCAGAAGACTTATACCCTAGTGGCCATTTGCTATGTCCAGCTGCTGGGTTGACTTCTCATTATTATGTCTGTAGAATAAGTTACTAACAATAGTGTTTTAAGGAAAACTGTTACTAACAATTTATGGATCTTAGTTCCGAATTAAAATGATTTTATTTATTTATTTTAACTTGTTGAGAACATCAGGAGAATCTGCGGGCCAGCTTGTTACCTCTGACCGCTAAAGCCCTGCGCTCCCTCTCAATATCTATATCGCCTTCAAGTTATAGTGTCATTATGTTTATTTACTCCGAAATATCTTTTACAAAGAAACATCACATAGTAAACACGTGTATACTAGAGTGTTAATAGACGGCTGTCATTTGCCAAGTCGACTGTTTCTAAAAGCCTGGTTTTGTTATACTAGAATACTAGATTTAAGAGAGCAGAGTGGTTCTTTTATTGTAAGTCCATTATATTTTCTCTTTATTCTTTTCTAATCGTATTTTTGTAGTAGAATGTTTCTACAATCTTGTAGAAAATGGCTGTTGGGCTTGTAGCCAAATAATAACATTGGTACGAGTCGATCGTAAGTTCATCATCATCATCATTTCAGCCGTAAGACGTCCACTGTTGGACTTAGGCCTCCCCCAATTTGGGGGGCTTTGCCATAATCGCCACGCTTAGCAGGCGGGTTGGCGATCGCAATATGGTTGTAAAATTCATTCTATAACAAACTAAAATTACTTTCAATAGGGAAATGTTATTACACAGTAGACGAATTCATGACAGATGAGACTTTATAGATATAGGTACGTAATTACTAACTTCTTTTGACACAAATATTGTTAAGATATGCTATTGACACAAAATCAAATTTATCTTCTTTTGTATTGTAGAATGACTTACCATAACTCAATTTAATTATTAACTTGACATGATTGTATTTAATTTCCTTATTGTATCCTAATTTTATTTCACTTTATATTAATTTAAATAACTAGATTTTTATATTTTATTTTTGTAGTTTTGTTGTGCCCTTATAGGGTCCATATTTTGTACTTAGCTTTAAGCCTTTTGTAACACCGTCTCACAATATGGAATGCAATAAATAAATAAATATTATAAATAAATAAAAATGCATAGAGAACGCTGCTGCCCATTCTCTAGTAAGTCCCTTAGTCGCCTTTTAAGACACCCACGGGAAGAAATGGGATGGTGTTATTCTTTACGTCCGGTACCACACGGTACGGATCGTAAGTTAAGCTACACTTTTTGTGGTCAGTTCATGGATGGGTGCTACTGACTTTACTTATTGACTGCAGAAAGTGTAGATCATATGTAATTCATAGGTACCCTTTAATACGTAGATCTTTGACCGTGGTTACGAGTAGTCAGAAGGCCAAAAGTCTGACAACTTTTACCAAGGGGCATCGTGTTACCCAGAAACTGGGTTATTGTAGTAAGCTAGGCCGGCGTTCGATGTAAAATAAAATTATCAGCTGTATCCAACCCCAACCCCCAGTTAGACTGGAAGCCAACCCCAACATAGTCGGGAAAATACGAGGCGGATTGGTTGTATGTACTGTTACGGTATTATAATTCGAGGTATGAGATTTTGGGTTATTAGTCGATTCGCGTTTATTAGGCGTATCGACACTTAGCTACATCATCACTACATATCATAAAACAAACACGTCCACCACATCTGTCTGTCTGTTCGCGATAAACTCATAAAATACTGAACGGATTTACTTGGTTTTCAGCAAGATACTGAGTGATTCATGCGGAAAGTTTAGTTGAATAATATGTTAAGGCTGCATGTAAATTGATTGAAATATGACGATAATTGTTGAAAATGGCTGAAAAAGTTAAGCCACCTGGGAGCTTTCACTGAAAACGCGGCCTAATTAATCCCTTTAAGAAATAAAAAAAACAATGTACGGTAGGTTATTTCTCTTTTATATACAGAAAAGTCCAGGATGGCAAAAATCTATGTTTTAAGGATAAATTACTATACACATTATCACTTTAAAAAAAAAATTGTCACGTACAGTGCGGTAATTGGAAAGCTATTTAGAAGGATACAATATTAATCTTTATCAATTTATATGTTATTTATCATAAGTATTTCATACACATTATGATAATCTTCTGCACCATGATCATCACATCAACATTTCAGCCTATAGAAGTCCACTGCTGTACATAGGCCTCCCCCAATTTCGGGGGCTTTCCCATAATCGCCCCACATGGCAGGCGGGTTTGCGAACGCAGAATGGGAGTAAATTACATAGAGAACGCTGCTACCCATTCTCTAGTAAGTTCGTTAGTGGCCTCTTACGACCTCCACGGAAAGATATGAGCCCCCATTTCCTTTACACTATTTCTAATTAATATCTTAGGATTTATAGCAAAAAAACTAACGCACGCAAAAATAAATGCAAGTGCGAGTCCCACACCGATGACGAGACTCGTTTAATGCGACCACCCCTGCGCCACGCCCCTCGCTGTCACCCACTATATAATCCGAGCGATAATACGCGCGTATCCCTAAAATAAACGACTTTTGAAGCAAATGTTTATAATTTTTACAGTTTTTGCAATTAGGCGATGAGTCGGGTCATTTTCGACCTTTACGCGGGCGAAGCCGCTGGCGAAAGCTAGTACAATTTTTTTTTCTGTGAGTGACATCGAAAATTTCAGCAACACGTATTGGATCATGCATAGTAGTTATAGTGGTCTAGCGTCAGTACGGAAGGTTCTTGAGTGACGACCGCGTACTGGCAGACGTAGCGTTGGAAGGCCTCCCACAAGATGGACCGATGACCTGGTGAAGGCCGCAGGAATCCGTTGGATGCGTGAAGCACAAAACTGGTCGAAGTAGCGGTGCTTGGGGTTGGCCTATGTCCAGCAGTGGACGTCTTTCGGCTGTAATGATGATCATGATGAATCTATTTTCAGCAATCATCAAGGGGTTTGTCGATGCATCACCAACGACTAACATGCATTACTTTTTACTATTACTATTATCTTTGTATACTAGCCGACCGTACAGACGTTGTCCTGTTTCCTAGAACACGATAGCAACGCCACCTACCGGGTCCAATAGTGAATCTAAACCATTCAGGGCGCCACCCCAACGCATACAAAAAAAATCATTCAAATCGGTCCAGCCGTTTAGAAGGAGTTCAGTGACATACACACGTACAGTAGAATTATATATATAAAGATATACTATTGTGTCCTTGCACTAAATATTGTTATGTTCCATCTTTATATTTAAGTCTCTTGGTGGGGACTTGGCGTCCTAAAATACAGGCTTCGGCTTAGTTTAGGCGCCAGTCTCCCACAAATAAAATATTTTTGCTTTTACGTGTAACTAGAAGTACTAAAAAAAAAACGACGGGTTGCACTCCGGGAGTGCCGGCAGAAGTAAAAACTTGAATATTAACGTTGTGCATTTTTGATATTTTGGAATGGTTAGGGAATAATTTTGCACGAATTGCTTTAATTATCAGTATAAAAGTACTATCATTTATGTGGTAGAATACGATATTTATTTATTGCGGTATCGTACACAAACATGACAATTTATATTACATTAAAAAGTTTATCTCTCAGAAAAATCACTCTCCGTCCGTCTTACGAATTTTCGATCAGGGTCACGTGTCCTGACGCGAGTTTAACATTTTTTACCCATTACAAAAAAGTGAACAACGCCGTTAAACAAGTTTTCACTTCAATAATTATGTCTTAAATTGGTTCCTGTCAATAGTCTGTATTTACGAGTACTTTGTACTTGTTTTATTTGTGGAAGAGAAAATAAAGAAAGAATTTATAACTAGAAAATGCCAGACGCCAGTAATTTTACCGGAATTATGGGTTCTCCAAACTGGAACTCAATAATGCGGTTTAGAGGTAGAAATCGGTAAATATGCTGGCAATGTACTAGCTTCTTTGAACGATTGGTGTAACTGCTTTTAACTTTCTTGTTAAAGCTAAGCGGTCACGAGCGGAGCGGCGCAGAACTGAGCGGAGAGGAGCAGAGCGGAGCGGTACGTTTAAAAATCGACCATTAAGTCACATTGTTTGATATTCACATCACGATTCTCATCTCGTCTGTGATTTCATCTCCGCTCCGCTCCGCTTCAGTTCAAACGGAACCTTATATGGATTTTTACGATGTAAATAAAGTTGTACAATACACAGATGCGTTTCATTTTTTACTGGAAATTCGTGCAGTTTCAAAACGAGCGTTTGACGCGTAAATTCGTTTAGCAGACACAATGTTCGAAACAATTCGTGAGAGCTATAATAGTTATCACTCTTGTTAGGTATAGAAGTAGAGTGAATGATGGAACTGGCTTCGTTAAATCGAATAGTTTGTCTACGTGACATTTAATTTAAAAAGTCATAAGTTCCTATACTTTTCCGGTAGCCATTTATATTTATTTACATAATCAGCCTATAATGTTCTCACTTCTGGGACACAGGCCTCGTATCGGTGAGAAAGAGTAGGCCATAATCTACCACGTGGGCTCGCTGGGTTGGTAAATGTCACATCATCACATGTCTTAAAATTTTTGGTTCTAGGGCATGCCGGTTTCCTTACGATGTTTTCCTTCACCGTTCTGCGCGCAGTGGTGGTGAAATAATTTACACAAAACTTTTGACAAAGAAAAACCAACGACTTCCTTAAAAAAAAAACACTACAAAGTCAAAAATAACTTTAATTTCGAAAGTCGGTGTCTAAGGATCTGTATTTAAGGTTTTTTGCCACCGACTTTCGAAATTGAAATTATTTTTGACTTTGTAGTGTTTTTCTTAAGGAAGTCGGTTGTTTTTTCTTTGTTAAAAGTTTTTATTTTCAACTTTTTAGTTATGGTAGATACCCCGCACTAATCTTATCGCGTTATTCGTTCATTTGTCGCGCAAATACTTAATGCAAGACTTATATGGTTTTCATATGGACCCCATTGTCCGAATGGAACCAAATTAAAATGGGGCCATTTGGGAAGCACCAGCTTTCAAATAAAAAAAAGAATTATCAAAATCGGTTCACCCAGTCAAAAGTTATGAGGTAACAAACATAAAAAAAAAATACAGACGAATTGATAACCTCCTCCTTTTTTTGAAATCGGTAAAAAATAGAGCGCCTGTTTGGTTTGGAACGAACAATTGTTTAGCCGCGGCCGTCACCGCTGGTCTACCATTGCAATAGAGCAATGGTAGCTCAGTGGTGACGGTACATATGCTGTGCGACGGTTCCATGCATTTTATTACAGGGATGACGTAGAAAAATGCTGTTAAAATGCAAACCAAATTGTCATGGATCGTTTTACCTCCAACACCTTGATTGCAAGCTATGTTTCCCCCTTGTTACAACCTGTCCCCTCTTCAGCCCTCCCTATAATTTCCCTAACGGGTGCTTAGTGTTTTATTCCAATCAAAATGATTATAGGCGATTTAGGATGATGGGATTTTTAATACTGATTTCTTTAGCTTACCGTTTCACCAGGATATTTTCAGAGGCCGATGAATATAAATGAATATGACGTAGTATATTCTTCTATTCTTAAAAATTCTATTCTATTTTTCAGGGTTGTATATTTTTTCCCAAAAACATAATGTTTTCAGTTGTATCGACGGTCCCTACGTACATAAAGACATGTCAAAAACGAAGGTTTACAGGAGAGCGTTATTTATGTTCAAAGCGCTCTAGAAATAATTCTATGTACAATTTTAAAATATTTTTTCTATAATGTTTTATTAGCTTTAGGAACTTTATAATGGTATTTAAATATTTTTTCTGTTAATATAATTTCTTGGAAAAACTGATAAATGACTGTTTCTGCGCTGATGTTAAAATAAAAGCATGTCAGAGCCTATGTATGATATCTTTTTTACGCAGGAAAGAAGAAAGCAGTTTATAAAATAAAATATTAATAAAATGTTTTATGACCGCATACGTATAGATACGACACTTATTTGTTGTAAATATCATACTTGTTCTCATATACGATTTGTAAATGGCGTTAAATACGTAATATTAAAAAAATATATATTTATACAGGTATGTGCATATGGAAAATCTCCTATCTAAAATCTAAACGCAATTGTGCAATAAAAAAAATGCTATTTTTGACATGTCTTGTTGTTCGTAGGGACCATCGGTTACATACCGATGGTCCCTACGTACATAAAGACATGTCAAAAATTGCATTTTTTTTTATTGCACTTTTTACATTAGGCCCGGCGGTGCGAATGGCAAACAGCTGGATGAAACTTGATGAATAACGAATTGAATAGAATGCAATTGGAGAGGCTATCCGGTACTTGACTTTTTTAAGCTGATGATGAGTGGGTACCTAATAATGATTACCCGACTACGATGATGCAAAAAGTAGTGTTATGATTTTGAGCGGTATGTATGTATGTTCATCTGTTCATATCTGTTCCGTCATTACTTCTAAATTATTTATCATAGTTTGACTAATGAGGTATCGTTGGAAGCGTCTAAATTGACACGGCTATCACATGAGAACATTTTCTTGTTTCATACACTTTACAGCGTGAATTTTCATAAGTCGGGATTTCGATTTTGACTCATTTTTTTTAATAGTTTTCTAAGCTGTGCGTAGATATATATCACTAGTCGATTCTGACTTATTAAACTAGTTAGTCTTAAGTCAGTATTATATCGTAATCTTATTGATAATAATTTTGGCCTTTGAGACATTCAGTCATTTAAAATTCGGATAGTCTTGATTTTAGTGAAACTAATTACCTTCTTACTTACTTCTCTATTTGGCCTTGTTAATCTAATGTTTTGTTAGTAGTGAAGTTTATTAATTGTTATTTATCTTTTTAAAGATAAAAGCAGATCCGAATATGATTTGTTTATACATAATATTCGATTGTACAAGTTTCCAGTTACAATATAAGTCGTTAAGAAACGTTATATTTTTATTAAGTTCCTGATAATTATTTCTTGATGTCATTTGATTTGATTTCCCGAGAGATCGGTTCCAGGTCGATTTTGACATTAATATTTGGTTCACATACCTCCTAACGGTTATTACAAAATACTAATCAAGCATATTGAATAATAATTACAATTATATAAATCACTAAAATATTCATTAATTTTATAGATAGCGTTAGCATATAATGTGTAATTCACGTAGTAGAACCTCCATTATCTATAACATTAATTAATATGAAATATCTATATGTGTTCTAATTCAGTGTTAGTGTAAACCATTTAGGCTCTAATAATTATTATCTACTGAAAATTGAATACGTAGTCGTTTTAATGATACCTAATATTAATTGTGAATAACACCCACGGTTACTATTAATGAATAGTCAATTGTTTAATTAGATGATGTCATGGTGATTGGAAATTTAGGTTTTCACACATAATATATTAATATCTGGATGACCGAGCTTTGCTCGGTATTTTTTGGTAAAATGTGTTTAAAATAATAAGTTTATGTTCAAGTTGATTATCGATCAAGTTGATCATTGAAAACACGAATAAATCGAAATTTTATAAAAATGAATCCTAGCTAGATCGATTTATCGCCCCCGAAACCCCCTGTATACTAAATTTCATGAAAATCGTTGGAGCGGTTTCCGAGATTCAGATTATATATATAATATATTTGTATATATATATTTAAAATTGCTCGTTTAAAGGTATAAGATTATATATAGTCCTCCAGACTGTATTTCAACCATGGCAGCCAATCTGAAAAGAGACTAGCCTAGACATGCGGCGCGGGAGTTATTATAGTGCTCAAGTGTGTGCGCAGACACAGGGTCACTCACTCTTCCCGCACCCTCATAGTCCGATGGGACGGCAATCCGACACGACCGGTGAGAGATCAGACGAAGGACCAAAGGCTTAACGTGCTGTCCGAGGCACGGGGGTATCATATCGCCAATTTCCAAACCCCGGGTTTGTTACTAACTGCCAGAGTCGCGAGATTTGTTCGAAAGATTTACCGTGGCCCTGGCATATCGGAAACTGAAGGAACACGGGTGGGTTTTAGTCAGTAAAAGTCAGACAACAAAAAAAAGGGTTTTTTACTAAGAACATCCTAATGAAAACACCCAATAACACTTTTCCCGTCCTGGGAATCGAACCCAGGACCCCACGCGCAGCAATCGCACTTGCGACCACGAGACCAACGGGGCAGTAACACATATAATAAAATCATGCCTGTGTTCCCTGGTTATAATGTATACCGCACATGTCGCCAGTTTTGTTTTGGTTCAGAATGAAAGAAACAAAGACCAGAGGCTTTATCAACTGGGCACATATCCAGAAGCCGGGTTCATCGTTTCAGCCGAATAACGTCCACTGCTGGACATAGGCCTCCCCCAATTTTGGATTGCCATAATCGCCACGCTTGGCAGGCGGGTTGGCGATCGCAGTATGGTGATAAAATGCGTAGATAACGCTGCTGCTTATTCTCTAGTAAGTCCCTTAGTCGCCTTTTACGACACCCACGGAAAGAAATGGGGGCCCGGTGGCTACTATGAAATTAATGATAGAATAATTAAGCCATTTCATTCGATACCAGCACGGCATCACAGAAAAAAAATTGTTCATCACTTTTTGTCCTCTAGATGGCGCGTTATTATTTTAATGTGACTTAACATAGCCTTTATAGTAGACGATCTAGACACTATAAGCGATACCTCATTTGTCAAATTATGATAAGTAGTTTAGAAGTTATAGTAAAACAGATGAATATAATTACTTGTAAATATCATACACACATTGTATACATACATACCGGTCAAAATCTTAACCCTTCTACTTCGCCATAGTCGGGTAAAAATAAATTGTTGTCGGATCGAAGATACAAACAAATAAACAAACATTTTGACCTGTATACTTATGAAATTAGGTTAGATAAAGTATTTATTGCAGGTTTATTGCTATATTTGTCGCATTGCAATATTAAATAATTAACTTTGTTCTCAAGTAAGAAGCAAAGTTAACAGATTCAGAGGCGCTTTGAACTTTCGAACACATTGAATATTTTATGCTACCTTGCGCTTTGATCCGATTCAATCGCTCTGAACTTTACGTGTGTATAAATACGTAGGAAAATTGAATGATAAACTTTGCAATAAACCCTGACAATCATCCTTACATACTCCTTTTGCCTCGTTTAAATTCATACATCTATACTTATATATACTAATAATATTATAAAGATGAAGAGTTTGTTTGTTTGATTGAACGCGGTAATCTCAGGAACTACTGGTCCGAATTGAAAAATTCTTTTTGTGTTGGGTATCCTATTTATTGAGGGAGGCTATAGGCTATATAACATCACGCTACAACTAAGAGGAGCGGAGCAGTAATGAAAAATGTTGCAAAAACGGGGAAAATTTATTCCTTTTGAGAGTTTCCGTTGCGTGCGCTGCGTAAACGGAATTTTTTCTTTTAAAAAGTTCTAAAAAAAAGTCCGGGAGAGCATATGTCTATCTTTTAAGGTTGACTCACTATTACTCAAAAGGAGCGAGCAGCAACGAAAAATGGACGAAAACTAGCAGGCAAATCGATGCGACTGGAAGGGTCAGGGGAGCAAAACTTTGACGCGGACGAAGTCGCGGGCAGAAGCTAGTCTGGTCATACACGCACGCCGGTTACCAGTAGTACGCACCTGACCCTTCTGAAGAACGTCGTCAACAAGTTCACTATATCGATGGTCCCTATTAACAATGTCGGTTCCACAAAAAGACTACTGTTCAGTAGAGCAGTTCAAAGTTTGTTTTGGCGATAAAAAAATATTATAAGACTGGATGTTCAAATTTGCACTGATCGTTTTATGTATTGTTAAAAAGTGAATATTGGTAAAAATGCATAACCGACATTGTTAATAGGGACCATCGATATGTTCTCTTAGGGCATCCCCTTTCGGAATGACCAGTCACTCCTGCCTTGTAAATACCTTTTATTAGCCGCCCTTCATTCGTGCTCTCAACAGGATTGTACCTGGCGGCGTTCTGTAGTTTCTGCCTACCCCCATGGGAAAAAGGCGTAAGTTTATGTATGTATGTAAACCCTGATAAACATCATTAGTTACTTTCATTATCATCTGCCTGGCCTTTTTCCAACTAAGTTGGGAAGGTCCAGTATTTGACATGGAGCGACTGCCCATATGACCTCCACAATCCACGTACTGAGTAATATGGTACCCTTTAGTAAGACTGTTTGTTAGACGTTCGGGCTTCTGATGACTGCCAAAGATCCATGAATGACAACTAGGACCAATGGCCTAACGTATATTTCGAGGCATAATGAAGTCTTTAAACATTACGGTGATATTAACCTCTAAGTCCCTGAGATACCACATTTGGTATAGACACAATCGTTTTTTAATTGTGTCTGTAATTACGGTAATTGACTGATTAACCTGTTGAATGCCGTAATTACAGACACAATTAAAAACCATTGTGTCTATACCAAATGTGGTATCTCAGGGACTTAGAGGTTAATTACCTGATCGTCCTAAAAATGGCGTCATATAACTGCCAGGAAACGGTTTAAGTGTAGGTTTGCACGGCTGATTTTATAATACGAGAATTTTAGGGTTCCGTAGCCAAATGGCAAAAAAGGAACCCTTATAGATTCATCATGTCTGTCTGTCTGTCCGTATGTTACAGCCACTTTTTTCCGAAACTATAAGAGCTATGCTGTTGAAACATGGTAAGTAGATGCATTCTGTAAACCGCATTAAGATTTTCACAAAACATAGAAAAAAAAACAATAAATTTTGGGGTTCCCCATACTTAAAACTGAAACTCAATTTTTTTTTTCATCAAATCCATATGTATTTTTGGATAGGTCTTCAAAAATGATATTGAGGTTTCTAATATCATTTTTTTCTAAACTGAATAGTTTGCGTGAGAGACACTTCCAAAGTGGTAAAATGTCCCCCCCCCCCCTGTAACTTCTAAAATAAGAGAATGATAAAACTAAAAAAATACAGGATGTACATTATCATGTAAACTTCCACCGAAAATTGTTTTGAATGAGATCTAGTAAGTAGTTTTTTTAATACGTCATAAATCGTAAAACGCAATTTACCTTTCATGCAATCAACTCAAATATAAAAATAAAAAAGCATTTAATTTCATAAACATAAACCTTATGCATAAACCGTGAATACCTACAGGTTTGTACGGAACCCTCGGTGCGCGAGTCCGACTCGCACTTTTCTCGCGGTTTTTTTTGTAGTGCATTGGAAATTCAACTCTCAGTGCTGAGAAAATCGTTGAAAATAAAGCTCCCATGCGAACCTGAGCTGAGTATTCAATGGCATTTGTATTGGTATAGCTTCAATGTTAAGTTCTAAACAGTTGAACTTCTAATGTTAAGAAATAATGTATGGTTTTAATATAGTAAAATAAAAGAAACTAAGAAATTTTATTTGCAATTAAATGGTTTTCTCTTTAGCTGCTAGTTTTGGTCGCATTTGGTATGAATTCTAATATCACCGTATCAGTTACAGTCACCAGATATTGATAAAACTATCATGGTCGCAGCAAAATGTTCGACCAATTCTTCATTGACATATTTATTTATTTATATATGCTTTATTGTACACCAGAAAATACATTAAAAAAAACATTTAACAATAAAAACATACAATGGGCAGCCTTATCACTTAGGCCGCGGCCTTATTTTTAGTGTTAAGTTCGACTGAAGTTATTGTGAGAGCAGTGGTAGTAACAGCCGCGATATACGAGCTGTAGGTCGTGGGTTCGAACTTAAGCAGGCACTTTACTTTGTGTAAATGTTTTCATCACCACTGCTTTCAAAATGGTGAAGGAAAACATTGTGAGGAAACCGGCGTCTTTTAGAACCAAACGTTCGAAGACACGTGACATCTACCAACCCGCACTGAGCCCGCGTGGTGGATTATGGCCGACTCCCTCTCACCGAGAGGAGTCTTGTGTCCCAACAGTGGGAGTATTATAGGCTGCTGATAATGAAGTTATGGTAATTTCAACGAATACTGTAGAAAAACAAGACTGTTCACCTGAGTACAAGACTATAATAATTCCTTGCACGTGTATCCAATATTAAATATTCCACACTATGTTATTGTTTCCATATCAAACTATCCGTTGGCAATTTACTCGTTAAATATTTATATAAATATGTGTTTCAGGAAAAGTGACTTTGATACCCATTCCTAAACTTATGTTAGCGATACAACTATTTGTCACTCTGAAATTTTAATTTATACTTCTTTAAAATTGATACTTGTGTTTGTGGAAAAAGCATCTTTACATGGGTAGTTCAAAATAAAGTTGCTATCCCGCGTCTGTACGCTTAGGCAGTGATGTACAAGATACCTTACACAAAGTATCTGGAATACAAAATGCAAGATACTTTTAAATTAGGTATTTCAGATACCAGATACAAATAACTTTCAGGAATGGTATCTGAAATACTAGATACAAAATACGTATCTTTCAAATACTTTTTAAAGATAAAATACTTTTGAAAGAAAACATTTTTTTTTATGTAAGTTGATTTTTGTACATGTAAATCGCGGTGATCGCGCTAACGTGACACAACATAATATTATATTTTTAAGATTTGAATTGAGACTTAAGTAAAACCAGTTTTTCAAACAGTTTATCACTCATTTTTCTTCGATGAGGTCTCATGATCATGCCCCCAAATGAGAAGAGTCGTTACACAGGGCCAGAACTTGGCAAACAGGTGTTGTATTTGTTTTATTTTTTATTTTTTTATTGTTGGATAAGCATTCAAGCTCTGCATGTTGATATCTTTATTATTGAAGTATTGCAATGTTTCTAAGTCAGCGGTGCTGCCAGTAGATCCTGTGGTTTAGGCACTTGCAACAGAGGAATTAGAATCCTCTAAAAACATGTAATAAGATTCATCTTTTGTTTTTTTAATGTCACCTTTAATATTGTCTAAAGCCTCCGATTTTTGGTTTTAAGTTCGATTAATTTTTCGTGATTCAGTCAGGCTATGTTCTTTCCATATTTTTTCCGTGCTTTTGGTACCCATTTCATTTTAAAGAACGGATGTGACACTGAGGTTAATATTGCATCATTTGCTGCAGGCAAGTTAATGTCTCCATACAGTCACATTTTGTGATTTAAATAAATGTATACATAACTATTACTCAAAGTATTTTAGCAAACATAGTATCTATAAGATACTAAGATACCCAGCAAAAGGTATTTAAATACAAGATACAAAATTAATTTTAAAAACGTATTTCAGATACAAGATAAAAATACGTATTTTGTATCTTGTATCTGTATTTTAGATACTTGTATCTTCGATAAGTCACATCTCTGCGCTTAGGTGTATTAAATTACTAATGGAGTTTGTTGCGATTTTCAATACACATTGTCGAACGCTTATATGTATAATACACGGGCAAAGCTGCTTGCAAAAGCTAGTTATTTATAAACTAAAATTTGAATATGAAATAGACTAACGTCGCTTCTTAAGTGATATATCAAGATTTTAGAAATCAGTACAAAATTGAGAAAAAGAAAAACGATTCAAAGCAAATGTTTGGATCAGTAGATTTTGTTTAAACACATTAAATATTTTGTACTAAACTAAATCTTGATAAATACATATTATAGTGCTAAGGCACTATAATATGTATTTATCAAAAGCCTGCAAGAAAAATATTCCTAATATAAAATTTCTTACACCTTGTAAGAATAAATCTTACGTGCCTTCTAAATTATACCTAATCCTTTTTCCCAACGCTACGTAAATATAACTAGAAAAAATACCCCGTACTAATAACAAAGAGTGATGAACGAAGCTACAGATGCAACTTAACATTTTGTGGCAGATAAGCCACCTTACCTATAGGGAAAACTCCATAGGTACAATGATTAAGCCAATAATAGGTAAATCTCGTCTACCAGTTAGGGTAAAATGGGATGAATCGGCTTTCAGGCTCGGGAAAGTGTCGATTTTAGGAAAATACATTTGCCAAGAAATAGGGAAGTGAAATAGGCAATATATAGCGTAGTGAAATAGGGAAAACGTTCAATAAGCGGTGAAATTTCAGAGCCTATAGGGCCAGATGTTGACTTTAAATAATTGCTTTTTAACCGACTTCAAAAAAAGGAGGAGGTTATGAATTCGACTGTATTTTTTTTTTATGTTTGTTTTTGACTTTGAACCGATTTTGATGATGATTTTTTTATTTGAAAGCTGGTGCATCCCGAATGGTCCCATTTTAATTTGGTTTCATTTGGACAATGGGGTCCATGTGAAAACCAAAGTCTTAAATTTGCATTACGTATTTGCGCGACAAATGAACGAATAACGCGATTAGATTAGTGCGGAGTATCTACCACAACTAAAAAGTTAAAAAATAAAAACTTTTTACAAAAAAAAAACAACCGACTTCCTTAAAAAAAACACTACAAAGTCAAAAATAACTTTAATTTCGGAAGTCGGTGTCTTAGCCCTGTATTTAAGGTTTTTGCCACCGACTTCCGAAATTAAAGTTATTTTTGACTTTGTAGTGTTTTTTTTAAGGAAGTCGGTTGTTTTTTTTTTTGTAAAAAGTTTTTTAAATTAGGTACTCTTGGTAGACCGATGACTGTGAAGGCCATAGGAATCCGCTGTAGGCGAAAAATATAGAATTGGTCATAGTGGAACTTGGGAGAAGCCTATGTACACTATGTACAGCAGTGGGCGTCTTTCGGCAGAAATGAATCAATGTAGGTACTCATAGCAACAATTAGCTTCTTCTTGGCTTCATGTTGATGTTATTCTTCTTCGTGGTTTATATGTGTATTGTTCGAGCCCAGTAACTGGCCACGTTGATGAGGCATCATTGGTATTCTTGAAGTCATCCGAAGAGCATATGAACGGATACTTAGGACATTTCAGCATGGTCGACATGGTCTTATCAGAATGTACAGTAGTACACTAAACATTTAGCTAAGTACAATCTCTTGAATCTATACTAATATTATAAAGCTGAAGAGTTTGTTTGTTTGTTTGATTGAACGCGCTAATCTCAGAAACTACTGGTACGAATTGAACAATTATTTTTGTGTTGAGTAGTTTATTTATCGAGAAAGGCTATAGGCTATATAACATCACGCTACTACCAAGAGGAGCAGAACAGTAATGAAAAATGTTGCAAAAACGGGTTAAATCGCACGGGTAGGCGATTCGACGCGACGGGAAGGGTCGGGGGAACAAGAAATTTAACGCGGACGAAGTCGCGGGCAGAAGCTAGTATTAAATAATTTGAGTAATTTTTCAAGACGATGGGTGATTTTCTTAATTATAGATCCCGTTCCATAATTGGAGATGGTTTAAAAATTGGGAGCTCTAACTTGTTAGTAAGTTTTTGTTGCTAAGAGTTGGGTTTTCGATGGATGTCGAAAGAAATTGATATGCCTATCATCATAAAGCTGACATAAACTATCTCTAATTCCAAATTAAATTAATTTGTTTTTTTTTTTTTTATCTAACTTAGCGGCTCCGTGTGTTGCCGGACGTAAAGAATAGCACCACCCCATATCTTCCCGTGGCCGTGGGTGTCGTAAAAGGTGACTATGGGACTTACTAGAGAATGGGCAGCAGCTTTCTCAACACATCTTACTACCATACTGTGATCGCCAACCCGCCTTCCAAGTGTGGCAATTATGGCAAATCCCCCCTTTGGGGGAGGCATATGTCCAGCAGTGGACGTCTGTCGGCTAAATTGACGATGATTCTAACCTAACGTGTTTAAAAAGTATCAGTCACATTACAATAGCGTGAGCTCAAATAATTTTCCGGAAAAATAACAGACAACGAAGGTTTTCCCTAAACTATTCTCTAATAACTGGTTGCTATAACCACGTTCTGTTCACCGTAACAATATGTGTCCATTAAAAGTAACTTCTAATGGACACCGGAATTGGTCACAAATGATTGTGGTCACAATCAATGAAACATTGCTTTGAGCATTATATAGACCTAATATTGTATTGCTTTCATGTTGTGGAGTTTTTCATATATATTTTAAACGGCATAATATGCTTTTCGGGGCACGAAGAAGTCATATGTAATGGATGGATCAACCCATCCACGAATTGAAGCAATGCAAGCATAGCTCAACTCATCAGTTGTTATCCTTTAGCCTAAACTCTGTTTTATGATTATAATATGTAGTTTCTTATCATGTAGGATAAGCCCACAGACGCGTCTATCATTTACCTATATTATTTAAATACTAGCTTTTGCCCGCGGCTTCGCTCACGTTAAATTCGGGGTAACACGGTTCCCCTTTCCTGATTTAGAACACAGAAGAGAAACCTATTCTAATTTTACGGAGAGTCTCACACAAATTTCCATCCCCTACTCAATTTCTTTTGCTCCATACAAACTTCCACCCCCCATTTTAGGGAAGTGGGGTCTTTCTAACCAGAACGAGACAAAAAGTAGCCTATGTCACTTTCCATCCTTTCAAATATATTAAAAAAATCACGTCAATTCGTCGCTCCGTTTTGCCGTGAAAGACGGACAAACAGACACACGGAAAGTGTTTCCCATTTATAATATTAGTATGGAATTAACAGATAAGTACCTTTCATGAATACCTACACTAGCTGTATCCTACCTATCCAGAAATGTACCACTAAATCTGGAAAAAGGCAATGTTTGTTTAGGTAGAAATATATATTGCGAAAATAATTTCGCGGAAAAGCTCTTACAAAGTGCTCAACCTCAAATTATATTTTCTAGGAAAAGAAAAAAATACCAAAGTCTGACGGTACTTTTACCTAGAACAGAAAAATAACAATTACGTCATTATTTTGTTTAAATTTGCTGATGATCAATATACCTTATTGCCCTATTTTAATACTGTTCATATTACCTCGAAAATTCGCCGTAGTCAAGAGACAATATTATTAAATAGTTGCCGTAATAAAACACCAGCTACCCTATCCATAATAACTTCCCAAATTTACAAAAAGCTATGTTACATCATGTAGAAAAAGGTACGAGTATGTGGCAATAATTTCCCGGAAAAACTCTTACAGGGGTCCTCAACCAGCAACAATTACCTACCGACATTTTCTATGGAAACAAAAAAAAAAACGAAGTCACGTTCGTTTTTGAACAAAAACCAAATAGGTACTCAGCACGGCCATTGCTTCTGTTATCCCACTTCACATTGCCTTATTAATGGCTTTGTCATACTATCGTTAAAATATTTCAATAAAATTTCCGATGTTCAATGAACCATAATCCTCTATTTTAATACTGTCCATGATAGCTCGAAGACAAGCCGTAGTCAAGAAGCGACAATAACTAATAAGTTTTCTTGAGTCGACGATATTGGATGAACACTAGTACGATCGTATTACCTTTTGTATTTACCGACTGTGAAGACAGAAAATTGTATTTGAGGTAATCTCCGAAACTGTTTAGCCGGTTGAATGGGCAAGACACCTATTATTTTGTAAAGCTGCTTTTGTGTTTCGAGAAAATTGAGACAAAAAGAAGATCTTGTGTTTATTTGGCCGCTCTAATCTTTATAGGTATTGACTGTAGTTATTTGGGCTTCGATTTTGCAATTAATTGATGGATTGAGTTCTTTTGATTGACTTGTTTTGATAAAGCGAGGTAGGTGTGTTTTTATTTTTTAATTGGATTTCAAAAAAAAAATAGACGTACGAATAAAATTTTAACACAATTCGTACGTGATATAAAACAGCTACTGCTAAAATAATATAATACTAAAAATTAAATAATGATTTGGCAGAGACGACGTTGTACGAACGGGATAGTGAGATGTCTATATATAAGTAGTTTATATACATATAGACAAATGGCAAATAAATAACATCTAAAATAAATATTTCACAGCTCTGCGTTCATTATACTTCTAAACTCAGTACTTGGTAACATTTCAAAGCTAATCATACTGTTTTCGGTCGATGTCGGCGATTGTTAACATTTCGTAGCAATGGGAAACAGGGAAACCTTAGTCCTAATTTAATAACATGCAATGGTAAATTAAACTATATTAAAAAAAAAAAATGGGTTAGTCCAAGTAAGTCATAACGTTATTATTTATCATAGAATTAACCAGCGTCTATAGGATTTATTGTTAGAAATTTTCCGACACATTAACGGGTTAACCACAGTTTTACACTTCGAAATGAATTAATACATACCAGTCACTACGAGTGTTCCATCCCTTGTAAATAAAAACGATATTTAGTAAATTATGAATCTAAATCTTTGTCTAACATGTTTGTATTTAACGTTAAATAAAAAAAAATACAGGAGGTAAATTTTATTTTCTTCTTCTATTTAATATACTTCAGAATCACACTATTAATTATAAAACTAATTAAAAAGAAAATGGTAGACTTCGTTCAACAGGTGAAGAATATTTACGTCACAGAGCACAGATTAAATAGTCGATTATTTTATTGAGTGTCAAAACGCGCGCGCTACGGGTGGGCTGGCGAGCCCACAGCCATTCGCGACGAACTGCGAACGAGCACTGATTCGGCATTCGACGATGTTTTCCAAAGGTGAGGATATCGCGCACCCTCGGCCACTTTCGGCTGCCTTCGGGGAGCTCATCTCGATTCGATTGTGTTGAAAGAAACATATTTCGAATTAACACCATTTGAATTAAGAAAAAGTTTTGACTTCGAAATGTCGAGCCAGCCATGCACTTTTTGATTGGCGTCTGCAAGGCTTTGTGAAAAAGGCGGAATGAAAATCTAACAATGCAAAAGTTGTTTGCCCTTTTTAAGGGTGAAGACTTGAGTTTAAAAAAAAAACGACCGGTTGCACTCCGGGAGTGCCGGCAGAAGTGAAAACTTGAATATTAACGTTGTGCATTTTTGATATTTTGGAATGGTTAGGGAATAATTTTGCACGAATTGCTTTAATTATCAGTATAAAAGTACTATCATTTATGTGGTAGAATACAATATTTATTTATTACACTATCGTACACAAACATGACAATTTATATTACATTAAAAAGTTTATCTCTCATAAAAATCACTCTCCGTCCGTCTTACGAATTTTCGATCAGGTCACGTGTCTTGACGTAAGTTTAACATTTTTTACCCATTACAAAAAAAGTGCACAATGCTGCTAAAGAAGTTTTCACTTAAAAAAAATAAGGAATGATTAGGGATATGTTGAGTGAACTTAGTGTTCCACGTTGTATTTAAACCGAATTAAATGATTTACAAGGATTTACACTGACGGTGTGTGTTAAAGAAACTAATAGTTGATAGATATTTCTGGTATGCTTGTTCGGTGAACTATTTCAGACTATAAATAGGGGTGTAATTTAATACCTAAATCAGGCAGAATAAGTGTAGTGGGTGCCATTGGAATATCCAATTTATTGCGTGCAGTGGGTAGTTAGTACTGCAGTCTATGTTCTTAGGTTCTTATCCTTTTGCTTGTCAGTTGTAATACTAGTAAGCGGCGAAGGTTTCATGAATTGCTGATTACCTTTGAAATTCGTAATCAGCTGATTTTCAGCGTCATACGAATCAATGAAAATGATCTTATTTTGTTTGTGAGAGACTGGAAACAAAAGTCGTGAATAAAATAAAAAAAACACTTAAAAGCCTGTTTCGACGTAGAACTTTTCTGGCAATGAAATCTATCTGCTTTTATGGCTGAGAGAGTATGAAAGTTTTGGTGGATGTTGATTGAATGTAACTCATCAAATATTGTGAATAAAAAAAAACACCATCGATGTGTTGTAGGAAAATTTAAGGCTGAATTTATTAGAATTACGCTGTCGTTGGTCACACCGTACCAATACTCTGATGATAAAAACAAGTAAGGATATTTAAATTATATAGTTAATAACTGTCTATAAATATTCTAATATTAATATTTGTTATGAAGTGTTTTTTGTTGTTATGGAAAATATTTCTCGCAACGGGCGTGTGAACGTAAAGGAGTCAAAAGTAGTATTAAGTATAGGTATGGTATTTATTACATGGATGAAGTCCAAAATATTGACGCAAATGACACAATAGTGACAGAAAATGTTGTGCGACAGTTACACAAAAGTCGCACAGAAATTTGCACTACGGTAAAAATAAAATAAAAAAATAAAATAAAACTTTATTTTCATAACACAATTACAGATTTACATATTTTATATTAAGACAGTTAAAATGAGCTTCGGTAGTAACACAATGTAATACGAATCTAGGAACTAAAATCTGTAAACAATTATGGACAACCCTGCCTCTCAAACTAGGTAACCTGTATCTTGAGAGACAGTGATTCAGCTTAGAATGTGATGCTATATTATTATAGTAGACTGTGTCGTTCTACCTGAGCGATTGAATATAATAAAAACCAATTTAAGTATATATTTACGTGATGTGTGTGTGTGTGTGACACAATAATGGCACAAAATGGTAGCAAAAATCTATAAAGCTGAGGTTACATTAGGAGTTTTATAAGCGTATAGTTTATAAATATTATATTGCCCTTAGACGAAATTAAAACAAAATCATAATCTTGAGCAAGTTTTATTAAGTCTTCTACTTGGTTTGAATTTTCACAACTGGCCGTTGTCAGGTTGTGCAGTGTTCTTTAAATGAGAGTGATCATTTGTTCACGCACTGCGTCGGCTTAATACGCGCCGTGGGCTTACGTCGTTACAAAAGATTAAATGTAAAGTACACAGCGCAAGAGACTGCCCTTTGTCACTTACACATCTTTTCTGGTACAAGTGTAACTAGCAAATTCCTTAATAAAAACATTCCTAATACTCAATTATTGATTGCTTTCTCAAATGATAAACAACTATAGAACTAAGTGTATCCTTATCTTAAAATGCTAGCACAATTGCGGTGATACAGAACTTGTCAAACCAGCAGTGATACAAAAGTAACACAAACGTATCACAATTTATGGTAGCACAGTGAGTTAATACTGATTAGTCCGAAACTACGATGTAAATAGTATTGAAATAAACATTACACAAAAGTCCATGCTTTTTTGTACCTACAGCACTATAAATCATAGTTAAAACACAATACTTGCCGTAAAAATCAACGAAAAACCTACCGAAAAATTTCTGACCACGCTGAATTACTTTGATTTTGACATCACAAATGATTCAAGACGGCCACTAATCTTTAGCTGCCATAGACAATTATGCGCAGTATTGAGAGTTCTCCAAACCGAAATCCTACCTTGTGTCAAGTCTAAAGAAACTGCCACTGAAAGCGGTTGCACAAAAAAAGTAGCAAAATTGTTTAGTATCACACATCAGGAAAAAAAACCTGAAAATAAGCATATTATAGCCGTTATTTGCTTACACCATCTATTAGAAAAAGTTTGCCAATTATATGCTTTTGCTGTAGAATTCGATATTTAGCCTATATGTGACATAAAACTTATTCAGAAATATGCTCAAAATTCACGCGCCAAAATTATTATGGCATTTGTTACATAATTTGCTCCCGTTTATGGAAAATTATTTAATTTACTCTTCCATCGAGTATTATTGTATAACTTGGAATATCTGGCGCGCTGGGCAAATAACCATTTCGTTTAGTAATTGTCGTAAAAATCTAACAGACGTAGTTTTTTAGAAAAAATGGTTGGGACACTTTTTATTGGGCAAATGCGTCAAAATTTTGGACTTTACCCATCGGAGCTGGTGGTGTGCTGTAGTGTCTGCCTACCTCCATGAGAAGAGGGGTGAGTTTAAGTATGTGTATATTTCTAGTAGATAGTTTAAATTGTCAGGTCATGTTCAGAGAGCTATGGATGAAAGATGGTTTAATAATAAGAAATCGGTATCCAATTTACAAAAAAAAAAAAAAGAAGAATGTCACATGTCTTTGAATATTTGGTTTTAGGATATGCCAATTTTCTCACTATGTTTTCCTTCACCGTTTTGAAACCTCTGCTGATGAAATAAAGTATACATTAAAATTACACGTAAGTCGGAGCCATTACCTACCACTGCTCCAAATCTGCTTTGAAAAATAAAACCTTATAAACATAATTATTTGAGTAGATTGTTGTTAAAAAAGGAATGATTAATCTTGGAAAAAAATCACAAGCATGCGTCAAATTGAAAATTTCTTCCAACGAGTACGTATTCTGGGAATGTAATATTGACTGTCATCTGATACAGCTTGAGAGTAAATAAGGAAACGACTCTATTTAGAATTGGTTGTTTTTGTGTAAGTTAAATCCTTATTTTTCTTTCTAACCGTGATTATGAACAAGCCCTGAAAGGTGAGGCAGAGTCACACTTAAATCCGTCTGTTATGTTTTAAGTCCCATGTAATAGGGGGCGAGCGTTTTGCTTAAAACTGGATACACATCCAGACAACGGCTGGGAAATTAATGATGGATCTCCTAATAACACTGTGTCTGGCCTGAGCATCGAACTGAGGACCTCATACTCAGCCATAGTGCTTATCAGCACAAGACCAACGCGGCAGAATAAACATATATATTAGGTCTTTACCTATGAAATTGCCGTTCTGCAGTACTGGCCATTTCAAATCAAAATAATTTTTGTTTGTCTAAGAATTCTAATTTCAAATTAATTTTATTTTAAAAACATGGAATTCTTTTTCCAACAGTAGTCATTTGTTTATTGATTAGTGTTACATTTTCATCGCAATCAATCTTTTTCGTCATCATGGATACGTTAAAAATTCGAGTAATTATGGAATATGAGTATCCGTCGTGGCAGCAACGCGGCACAAGCGGCACGCAACATCAACGACGTTTACGGAGCTAACACTACAAACCAACGCGTGGTGCGTTGGTTTGTAGTGTTGTTACTGGTTTGCTCGCTTCCGTTCTGGAAATTTCGACCTGAAAAATGAACCTCGTGATTGTCCGAAGAGTTTGGTCGACAATGACGAATTAAAGGCGATTGTGGAAGCTGATGATACACAATCTACGGCTAAATTAGCAGCAGCTTTCGACGTTAGCGTCAAAAAAATATTGGTCCATTTGCGTCAAATTGGCAAGGTAAAAAAGCTTGACAAATGGGTGCCACCCGAACTCAATGATCGCCAGCGCGAAGTACGCGTCGAGACGTGCCTTGCACTGCTCAACAGACGCACAAATGAAGGAATTTTGAACTGCATTGTTACCTGCGATGAAAAATGGATTCTGTTTGATAACCGCAAGCGCTCAGCAAGTTGGTTGGATCCTGGTTCAGCACCTAAACAATGCCCTAAACGAAAACCTACCCCTAGAAAAGTGATGGTCACTGTTTGGTGGTCTAGCGCCGGTGTGATTCATCACAGCTTCTTACCAAACGGGGTGAGCATTACTGCAGATGTGTACTGTGAAGAACTGAACTCAGTGATGGAGAAGCTGGCACATCTCCAACCAGCATTGGTCAATCGCTCGTCTCCGCTGCTCCTGCACGACAACGCGTGACCTCATACTGCACAGCAGACGGTCTCCAAGTTGCAAGAACTGGGGTTGGAAGCTCTCCGTCATCCGTCCTACTCACCAGACCTTGCGCCTACAGACTACTACTTTTTCCAGAATTTGGATAACTTCTTGGCGGGAAAAAATTCAATACCCAAGAGGCAGTACAAAATGCCTTTGAAGAATTTGTTGCCTCCCGCCCAGCTGATTTTTTTAAGAAGGGCATCAATAATCTGCCACTGCGTTGGCAAAGATGCATTGATTGCATGGGTGATTATTTAGATTAATACAAATAAATAATACATGAAAAAAATTCGTTTAATTTTTTTCATACAAAACGGCATTTTCATAGGTAAAGACCTATTATTTAGTTTATATGGGGTGGCAGGTACATCATATGTGGACTTCCTAATAACACTTTGCCTGGCCTGAGCATCGAACTGAGGACCTCATGCTCAGCCGTAGTGCTTATCAGCACAAGACCAACGCGGCAGACTAAACATATATATTTAGTTCATACGAGGTGGCAGGGACATCATGTGTGGACTTCCTAGTTATATTTTGCGTGTAAATGTCCATGCCACCGTGTATCAATCAATCAATCAACTCAGCCCATCGCAGTCCACTGCTGGACATAGGCCTCTCCCATGTTGCGCCACAACACTCTGTCCTCCGCCTTCCACATCCAGTCTGCCCCATCCACTTTCCTTTGGTCATCGGTCCATCTAGCTGGGGAGAATAATATTTGGTCTCTGTATAGGGACCAACTATACTGGGCAATGTTCTAACCACAATAAGAGTAGAAATCTATCTATCAAAATCAAAAGTCATTTATTCAAACTAGGCTTGAGAGTCAGCACTTTTTGAACATCAAAGTTACACAAGACAGTCCCCCCAAAACGCCCGCCCTTCGACACTTCCTAGTGCTTTAGCTGGGAAGAAGAAGTGGCAGAACAAACTCCCCAGCAGGCTATCACCCTAGCTTTTCTCAAAAATGTTTGGGTCGACTTCCATTATAACCCGATGCTGAAAAACAGTATTTTATATGATGCGACTGACTCTCTGACCTCCACTAATACCAGTAACTGGACGATAATTGATAGGACTGGTTGTCAGACTTTCGAGCTTCTGGCAACACGTAACGATTGTTAGAGCTCCACGAATGACAACCGTGACCAACGGCTTAACGTGCTTTCCGAGGCACGGAGGAGTCTTGGTATGTATATATCCACCGATCCACGAACCAACTCAACACGTAGTTAAACTCTCTTATTACTAAATCACAAGCCTTTTTAACCCTAGATAACTAGACTATTTTCACAGGAACTTCTGACATTGGTGATTCTTTGGATCATTAATAAAAAAAAACAAAGCAGTAATTAAGAACTATTCCACACAGCCACAGCATATATCGATGTTCATCTAGAAGTACACGAACACGAGAATCGCGGGTAGGTGGGTCTTCGAACGGACGAATGTTTAGTTACCAAGGGTTAAGGCTCTAGCTCAATAAAGGTAGAAATTACCACGAATAAGATCGTTTTGACTTACCAAGTGTAACTTAACTACTAAGTTGGTATATAAATTAAGATTTCACTTGATATTTTAATTACAGCTTCTCTCAGAACCCACTTATCCACTTATCCATTTTATACCTAGGTAATACAAATACCTAGTCCAATTTCAGATAAACGATTCCCAGGTCTGGCAAAGTGTTCTTGGTTTTTTTTTATCAAGAATTTCTCAGTAACACCGCAAGATCTGAATTTCAGTACCTACTGAAGGGGTCTGTTAGGACCGATGCCTGCCAGGGTCGCGGGATTTGTTCGAAAGAGATACCGTGGCCCTGGCATATAGGCAACTGAAAGAACACGGGTGGGTTTTAGTCAGTAAACGTCCGACACGCTCTGGGCGGAGCGGGCGACGTCATTTGTGATTTCCCACCCACAAAAAAGTTTGAATTTCTGCCCGGTCGATTGCAATAGGCTCACCCCTTAAGCTGGCCGCATACGTACGGTTTCCCGACCAGGGTTCCTGATTCTGATCTATTTTTGGTTCTAGGAAATTACACTACAAGTAGGTATAACACGGAGGACGACGAATTAATTACTATTGTAATGTCGCTAAACAAGAATAAATAGGAAACATCGCTATTAGGCACACCAAATTAATACTGAGAGACTCAATTAAAATTTTACAGGATGTCAATTAAACCTTTGATGAGCTTCATAAATAACCTTGACGTCCACTTGATACAGTACAGGCGCGGTTCTGAACGAAAATTTCCGTTCGAGTGTAGCAATTTAGCAATGATAAACAAGCGCTGTGTTCGGAATGACGTCATTAGGTTTCTTCCGTTCTAAGTGACCCTAACGCACGTTTTATTTCCGAAACGAACGTCTAGATTTCTTTTCCGTCCGGAAAATGTACAAAAATATGTGAACATATACCTATAGTCTGTGCCAGATGTGAAAAAAATGAAAGTCGTTGACACCCGCCTTCCAATGTATTCAAATATTTCAAAACGATAGGAAAAAATGTTAAGAAACTGTCGCTAACACGGTCAAAACGGTAATTTGAATACATTGGTAGGCAGGTATCAACGACTTTTATTTTTTTCACATCTGGCACAGACTATAGTTGAACATTTTGTATGTGAGGCAATCTCTGTCAAACCCCTCAGGGAATCATAGGCGTGATGTTATGTTAGAATAATATTTAATATTTGGAAATCAGGACCACGCGGGCGAAACCATGCAAAACTGATAGTTTATAAATTATTATATATTATTCTCCTGCCCTTATCACAATTTATTTTTATATTTATTTTTATATTTATATTTATATTATTAGTCGTCATCTCAGTAGTCACTCCTTTTAAACCCGTATCATAATGCACATAGTCCATCCATCGTTTCTTTGGTCAAAAGGCATTTAATATTATATCAAATTCACAAATTGATCCCCAGCTAATAACCTAGTTAGCAAATAACCTCATAATTAGGTACTGTGTTATTATACAGTTTACAGACTGGCCTGTTAGTGTAGTGGTTAGTGACCCTGACTGCTAAGACGGAGGTCGTGGTTTTGATTCCCACTCAGGACAAATCTTTATGTGATGAGCACGATCATTTGTTCTGTGTCTGGGTGTAATGTATCTATAATACGTATATATGTAGAAATATATAAGTATGTTTATCAGTTGTCTGGTTGCCATAGTACAGACTCTGCCTAGTTTGGGATCAAATAACGGTGTGTTGGTTGTCCTAAGATATTTATAATGATAGTACCTATCTTTTTTTTTCTGGATGGGAAATCATCAAATGACTTCTCTCGCTCTGGGCGGAGCGGGAGGGCCTGTCAGACTTTTACTGACTAAAACCCATCCATGTTCCATCAGTTGCCCATGTGCTAGGGTCACGGTATCTCTTTCGAACAATCACGCGACCCTGGCAGGCATCGGTCCTAGTAGACCCGTACACTGCTGCTGACATCTCTTTGAAGCGCGCGTGTTACACTACGTGCCGTCGACCCGAGCCTGGTCCTTACCGGGCGGCGAGCTACCCATTGCTCGCCACCCGCAAGCTCGCACCTACGGTGACCGGGAGTCCGCTATGGACTCCCGACGCCCGGGGCGTCTCCTCCTGCGGCGGCTAGGGACGTGAGGGCGCAGAGACTACCACTCCCTCACGTGCCCCGCCTCCTCCTTCGCGAGCATTACTGCTTCGCAGAAGGGTAGTACCTATCTTATTACAGAATAATTGCGGAACGAAAGAGAACAAAACATCTGTCTTTCTGTACTTAAATTATTATTATTTTCACGAGAAGAGAATGATTAACTGTTATTTGATCATTAATTATCATGATTTCAGCCGAAAAACTTCCACTGCTGGACATAGACCTCCCTCAAAGGCCATAATCGCCACGCTTGGTAGGCGGATTGGTGATCGCAGTATGGTGATAAAATGCATAAAGAACGCTGCTACCCATTCTCTAGTACGTCCCTTAGTTTCCTTTTACTACACCCACGGGAAGAAATGGGATGGTGTTATTCTTTACATCCACCATACCACACGGAACTTGATCATCTGCCTTGTCATTTTACCAACATGTTGGGGTCGGCTTCCAGTCAAACCCGATTCGGCTAAATACATGCATTTGCAGCATTCAATACAGTAACTTTATAACTATGTTGCTAGCTCGACACCTTGCTCATGTACCTATCTGACCTCTACAACGCAGTTACTGGGTAACACGATACCCCTTGGTAAGATTGGTTGTAACATTTTTCAGCGTCTGACGACCCGCAACGTTTGTCAAAGATATACGAATGTCAGCCGAGACCAACAGCATATCGTGCTATTTGCGGCACGAAGGGGTTTTGGGATACAGGATTTTTTTATTTGGTTAATAAAAAAATCCTGTATCCCAAAACCCCTGTGCCCAATTTTTTTTTTTGGTAGTTCAGTATCAGTAATAGAACACATTTCAACTATTTTTTCAATACTTTTTTTAAAATTTTTATCCGACCTTAAATCAGTAAACTGAGGACACCCTACATATTCCGTAATATGATATCGACTATAGGAATAGGTCAGTAACCGCGCGCCAGCGTAGGTACTTCGAACTTCTTAGAATTTTGACCGATCGAACACCTGGTAAGTAGTTGTAGCTACGCTAAGTCGTTCACCGTCACCGCCGCGACGGCGCTGGTAGGTACTTGTAGCTACGCTCGGTCGTTCACCTTTGTCACCGAGCCGGCGCGCGGCGCCGCGCGCAAGTTACCATAAAACCCAATTTCAAAATAAACATGTTTCGTTAACGATAACTTAATTTTTTTGTACTAAGATATTTCAAAATAAAAATTGCATGGTTATTATAACTCGTGTAAGTTTAATTTGTTAGAATTTGCGCACTGGTTAAAAACTTATGGTCAGCTATTCACGGACCAACCGTACCCGAGAGCGGAAGACGTCATTTGATGATTTCCCACCCAAAAAAAAAAAAACAGAAAATAACCACGGTAAGCGTAGTTTAACTTGATTTTGCGACCCATGCGTTTGTTATTATTACTTAGCCGCAACCCTGAACATTGCTTAACTTCACTTTTACTCGAAAATTGCTAAATAGATTCGAAATCTACTCACAATTCACTTTGAAAAGCCCGCGCCTCTAAATTCACACATGAAAATTTTGAAAGACCTGTTACGAAGCGATGTCTTCGCGGATTGCGCGGAACTTTAGCCATTTATTCCATCACGTCATGACTATTCGGGAAGTACGCTAATATTTTAGAACAGTGATGTAACAATTCTCCCTCTAGGTGTCACGGCTCATTTCATATTCTATCAGAACACGGAATCGGCGTACAACCCGTTCGAAATAAGACAGCCGGCGCTAAATAATTAAATTAGAAATTTGTCATGACATGGATTTATATCAAAAATTCCCTTTTAGATTAACAATCGCGTCTATTTCTATCGGTGAAACGATACGGTTTACGCAGTAATGTATGGACGCTAAATTGAAAATTGAAATGTTCGGTTATTATTGTCATGCGGGTCACAATATTGTTTGATACGAATTTTCAATACTAGGCGGCTACCTCGCCGCGTAATTAAATTTGTTTGTTTGCGCGTACGCGCCGCTGCGGCCGGCTTACGGCGGGGTTTGTGATTTTTGCACACCCCCTGTATACAGAAAATATTACAGGACGAAGTTTGATGAAATTTTAATCAAAATGTGTTCAAACCCGCTTCGCAACATCGAAAAAACCTTTTTGACTTATGTATATTTTTGGATTGCTTGTTTAATTTTATGTAAACATGTTCGTTAGAGAAAATACGACTAACTAAATTAAACATAATATTATTTAGTCCATTTGGTTTTTTGAATTTATTTTTTACATTCCGGTGGGGTTCTGTTAGCAATGTACGAGCGACGTGCGAGAACCTACAAAGGGTATGTAATGTAAATATTCAATTCCTGTATTTAATCACGTTAAGCGTATTTAATCCTTTCCTTTTGAAGTGTAGTTTGCGTAAGAACCTTCGTAACATCGAGGGTAGGTAGGTCTGTCAAATATATAATTCTAAATTGATTGTGACAAATATTTAGAATTTCCCGTGTAAGTTAAGGTTTTTCTTGAACTTGAGAAGCAGGTATGTAAATGTACCTATACTGCATTCACGATTTAATTTCTAACCGGGTAAAAAATGTGTTTTTTTGAAAAACAACTTTCACCACACAAAGTAAGTTTAATTTTGGCAACAAATTCTCACTTTTTTATGACTTTTTCAGCCATTCTGAAATCACATCTGGACTGGACATCTTTTACTAACATTATCATAAAATTAATAATAATTGGAACAAGAATAGAATACTCTTTATTATTTACAGTCACAAAAAGAGATAAGTTACCAGCGTCGTTAATATAGTTGAATTTAGTAAGAAATCGATGGACATTTTCGAATGAAATTTAATTTGATAAATGACCTGTTTGTTTTCTGTTCATCAAATTACCAACCTTACACCATATTTTTTTTGTTAGCCTACGCTTTCCCACTGCTGAGCAAAGGTGTCCCCCAAATCCTTCCAGTCCTCCTTGTCGTGGGCCATCTTAATCTAATCCTTGCAGTACGCGTCTAAGTTGTCTCGCCACCATATAAATTAAAGATATAAATATAGATTTTTGTACATAGGATGACGTAGATTTCTTACATAGAGTGTTATCCCTAAAAGCTATCTATACAATACCACCCTTGCATGATTAAAAGCGGCAAGGAGAGAACAACACAATAACAACGAAGATTTCAATTGAATTTAAGTCGCAACGAATGGTATGCGTTGAAAGTATCTCGACGTGACGTAGAACCACAAGATTACTGTTCTTGACAGTGGCGACTACTTCTCCGCTAAGTAAGGCAATAACCACCCTTCCGAGCTAAGCCCCACAGTAGGCTATCCCATCTCTTATGAAGGCCATCGTATAAGACGACTTAGAGATTAAGCGTATAAAGTAGAATTATGATACCATAACAGATTACTGTTTGTGAGTTCGTTGAAAGATTAATACTTATTAGCTTATTATTCGTTTTGTGTGGTGCCGGACGTAAAGAATAGTACAACCCCATTTCTTCCGGTGGGTGTCGTAAAAGGTAACTAAGGTATACTTACTAGATAATGGGCAGCAGTGTTCTCTCGCGATCGCCAACCCGCTTGGTAAGCGTGGCGATTATGGTAATTTCCTTCCCTTTGGGGGAGGCCAATGACCAGCAATGGACATTTTACGGCTGAAATGATTAGCTTATTATTAACTTTTGAAACAAAAAAAAAATTTTTTTTCACCATCCAACTTTGTTCAAAACTTTTAATGGCACTGTGACAAGTACATTATGGCACAAGTACACTAACGCAACTAAACGACTGATAAGCTATAGTTTTTGGATATTCATAAAAAAATATCTAAGTTCCACTAAAAACTACAAGACCATCTGTTCAATTACGGTAACAGATCTTTGTCTAGCTAAATGATGAAATGTTTTGTCCCATTAATTTTCGATATGGACACTCAAGACATCGTTAAAGAATTGACAGCCAATTTAATTTATATGAGAGTTTATTTTCATATCAAATACTAAACAAACTTTATAATCATTTGATAATCTCAGTTGCTTTGGCTTACCGTTTCATGCTGAAATGTTTAATTTTATGATAGGGTTAATAAATTACGTAGGACATATAATAATGGGCGAAATATCAGCTTTGTGCCGGTGTTTAGCGATAAGGCACGAACCGCAGTGACTCAGTTGCTCTAACCTTCAAATAATGTAGGTACCTACAGTACCTAAACAGTCTAGTCTCACTTGATGTAGACATAAAATGTAAACAACGCTTTCAACTATTTAGAAATAATGTTGTACAGTTAGAGAAGTTATTCAAAGTATTAACAGCCATACCGGGCCGCGTATTTACAAAGGCTATACTATTTTAGTCACGAGCCAGACTCTAATCAATGAGCTTTTGTTTATGCATATTACTCAAAAATACCTAGTCTATCATAGTAAAAAAAATGACTCAAATAGACTAGCTTTTTGTTTTAATATTTTCAAAGAAAATGCACGGACAAAATCTAGTTCTATATAACACATATCACTCGAATAGCTAAGCTTTTGGCGAGATATTTTTAAATTTATACTCGCAACAAGTGAGTAGTGTTCTTCTTTACATATTATAAAATAAAGTCACTTCGCTGTCTGTCTGTCCCTATGTATGCTTATATCTTTAAAACTACGCAACGGATTTTGATGCGGGTTATTTTAATAGATAGCGTGATTCAACAGGAAGGTTTATATGTATATAACATGCGTAATATAGTAAAGAAACACTTATAATTTTAGAGGTTTCTAATGTGATGTCATAAATAAACTCATTTTTTTGCGCTTACATTGCGAACGCTGGCTGAACTCTACGAAATAAATCAAAATAATGTACTACAGTATTGTACACCTTAACAAAGTCTACAAAAAAGTCCGCGATGGTATATGTCTATCTCTTAGGGATAACCCACAATAATCATTTTTTATTCTTTACTTTTTACGAGAAATAATGGTTTATTTACGAAGCGATTTTAAGCAATACAGAATTAATCCTTATCCAATTAAGTACCTTAAATAAATTGTGCATTTAATATAGATCAATATGGCCCTTTACAGCATGTAATTCAAATGAATATCTTAGAAGATATCAGAGTTTTAAAAAGCGGGAGCAGAGTGGCTGGCGGGTGTTCGTCCGTGCCGTCCGTCCGTTGGCGGCGGTCGGGTACGATACGTAACGCGATAAGTAGGATTGTAATTCATATTACGTTGGCTTCATAGTAAATGCGAATATCATGTGTGTTCGTTATACTCAAAATAAACCTAATGGTATTCCAAGTAAGAGACCGCGAAATGGCTTAGATGTTTATATTTTTTTTGTTTCTCATTGTTGCAAAGACGGCCAAACGGATTTAGATAGAATTTGGCACAAAGATATATTTCTTGGATACGTAACAGATAGCATACCTACTTTATCCCGGTAGTAGGTACCCGGGTGATATTTTCCGACAGCTATACGGGCCAAGCCACTGGCTAAAGTACTATTCCTATAACTATGTTCGGTGTCTGGTAAACGATTGAGTGTCTGTATGGTAAAATAGGAGCGTTAAGGAAAACCAGGAAGACTTATATTCAACTAAACCAAGCCCTGTGTCGCAGTCTTCTTACTCGGAATACCTACTATTAGTTTTGTTTTAAGAACGCGAACGCCAACACACTTGATATTTTCATAAACTATGAATGCGAAGGATTATGAATTATAATCGTACTTACTACTAATATTATAAATGTGAAAATAATGTATGATTGGGTGTTTGTTTCTCGATAACGCAAAAATGGCTTAATGGATCTGGATCGAGTATAAATTACCTATATAACCTGGATTAACACATTTTTACCGCGGTAGTACGTCCTCCTGCGTTAATTTCCGACATCCACGCGGGCGAAGCCGCGGGCAAAAGCTAGTTACCTAATAAAAGTACTTCTCGTTTGTTAATTCGTTTTATTTTTGTTTATCAAATACATAATAGAAACGAGCAATTGAAATGATAACAGTTGCCATGTAACTATCAACCTATAATTGAAGCTTATCTATTTGATTAATATGTATTCAAAATTAATATCTATGTAACTGATTGCCACCTGCGCTAAGATACGAGTAGGTTGACGGAGCCCCGTTTCGCGAGGCTCCTATTTCTGGGTGGTTTAAAAAAAATAACCACGAAGGTTAAGGCGGGAGCTCCGCTCCGCTTCGCTCCCGTCTTAGCCTTCTAACCTAACCTATCCGAGTCGGGGTACTCTGAGTCAGGGTATTAACCATGGATGGGATTTCGTCCATGCGTGACTGAAATGGTACTAGATTTTGTCCGTGCATTTTCTTTGAAAATATCAAAACAAAAAGCTAGTCTATTTGAGTCAATTTTTTTACTGAGATAGACTAGGTATTGTCAGAAACAAAAGCTCACTGATTAGAGTCTGACTCGTGACTAAAATAGTATAGCCTTTGTAAATTCGCCACCGGGCCGATCGATCATGGTAAACTACACTTGTCGTGGTTGGTCCGTAGATGGCTGACCATCCTGACATACCAAGATGTCTCCATGCTTCGGAAAGCACGTTAAGTCGTTGGTTCTGGCAGTCATTTGTGGATCTTTAACTGTGAATCGTCAGAAGCCTGAAAGTCTGAAAACCAGTCGTACCTATAGTCTTACCCAGTAACTGGATTGTGGAGGACAGATAGGCATTTGCTTCATGTAAAATACTGGAATTCAGCTGCATCCGGTTAGACTGGAAGCCAACCCTAACATATCTGTGAACAGATTCGGTAGATAACGAGTCATTAATTGGTAAGCATTTACGTAAAAATTATGTTTTTGTGTTCGTGACATTTTGCCTTGTTATAGCCACTTCATACAACTGTCAAAGAACGACAGGTTGTAATTTGAATATGCGGATAATTTAAGTTGGTACCTACTCCATTTCCTTGCGAAACGAGCAATTGGAACCATGCACCTATCCTTCTGATGTTACATAAGTGCCCAATCCCATGTACGTTTATGTGAAATAAAATATTTTGATTATGCTAAACAATTGATTTTCCTGACTTTGAAAAGTGTCATATTTAAGATGAGATTCATAATACGAGTATTAATACAAATAATAATTGGACAAAGATATGCTCTGTAAGTTGGTATTTGTCTTAGGTCAATTTATATTAGGTCTTTACCTATGAAATTGCCGTTCTGCAGTACTGGCCATTTCAAATCAATATAATTTTTGTTCGTCTAAGAATTCTAATTTCAAATTAATTATATTTTAAAAACATGAAATACTTTTTCCAAAAGTAGTATTTATTATTGATTAATGTTACATTTTCATCGCATTTCAATCTTTTTCGTCATCATGGATACGTTAAAAATTCGAGTAATTATGGAATATGAGTACCGTCGTGGCAGCAACGCGGCACAAGCGGCACGCAACATCAACGACGTTTACGGAGCTAACACTACAAACCAACGCACCACCTGTAATTGGTTTGCTCGCTTCCGTTCTGGAAATTTCGACCTGAAAAATGAACCTCGCGGTCGTCCGAAGACTTTGGTCGACAATGACGAATTAAAGGCGATTGTGGATGCTGATGATACACAATCTACGGCTGAATTAGCAGCAGCTTTCGACGTTAGCGTCAAAAAAATATTGGTCCATTTGCGTCAAATTGGCAAGGTAAAAAAGCTTGACAAATGGGTGCCACACGAACTCAATGATCGCCAGCGCGAAGTACGCGTCGAGACGTGCCTTGCACTGCTCAACAGACGCACAAATGAAGGAATTTTGAACCGCATTGTTACCTGCGATGAAAAATGGATTCTGTTTGATAACCACAAGCGCTCAGCAAGTTGGTTGGATCCTGGTTCAGCACCTAAACAATGCCCTAAACGAAAACTTACCCCTAGAAAAGTGATGGTCACTGTTTGGTGGTCTAGCGCCGGTGTGATTCATCACAGCTTCTTATCAAACGGGGTGAGCCTTACTGCAAATGTGTACTGTGAAAAACTGAACTCAATGATGGAGAAGCTGGCACATCTCCAACCAGCATTTGTCAATCGCTCGTCTCCGCTGCTCCTGCACGACAACGCACGACCTCATACTGCACAGCAGACGGTCTCCAAGTTGCAAGAACTGGGGTTGGAAGCTCTCCGTCATCCGCCCTACTCACCAGACCTTGCGCCTACAGACTACTACTTTTTCCAGAATGTGGATAACTTCTTGGCGGGAAAAAAATCAATACCCGAGAGGCAGTACAAAATGCCTTTGAAGAATTTGTTGCCTCCCGTCCAGCTGATTTTTTTAAGAAGGGCATCAATAAACTGCCACTGCGTTGGCAAAGATGCATTGATTGCATGGGTGATTATTTCGATTAATACAAAAAAAAAATACATGAAAAAAATTCGTTTAATTTTTTTCACACAAAACGGCATTTTCATAGGTATTATTTACCAATTATTTTCCAAAAAATCTGGTTGATAAATGCAAATGACTTTAAAAATGAATCCAGGATTGCGACCAGTTAGTACCTACCAAAAGCTCGTTTCTCTCTTTTGGTGCTATAATATCTGAGAGATATTTTTTTTTAATGATTATTGTGTGGCTCATTTTACCAGGTTTTACCAAAAACTTTTACAAATAATTTGAACGCTCATTTTTTGCTCAACTCTTCAAATGCAACCAAACTTAGTTTTCTGCTACCCTCGACTACGTACGGTCGCCTTTTGCAAGCAACCTTTACGGTACCATACTTCATCGAAATTGATACCTTACTGAACTTTACTGCGAAAAATCAAAGTCACCAGTACTGGGAATCAAAACTGAATAGTAGATATTACACAACCATAAACTTATAACAAGAATATCCTATTAAAATCCTCAGATAGATACCTGCTCGCTTTCGACCACTTCAGCCCGCCTTCACTTCCCAGAATAGATGAACCGAATTATACTTAACGACTATAATGAACATCGGGCAAGTTAAGCCGTGTCTACACATGTGTAATACGCCCCGCGTGGCCGTGGCGTCGCGTTGCTCGAGTGAGAAATGGTCCCCCCACGCCACACTGACAGGGCCCCCGATTTTTCTCGGGGGATAGGCCCGCGTATATCTTGGGAGAGAGATAACGTCGGGGGATGCTGAGACAGCTGTTTGGTATACAGATAACAGTGGTATGCACGTAATTACGTTGTGTATTGTGTTGCTAGGTGAAGTTCAGTGGGAAATTAAAAAAAGTATATTAACGTTGCTCTTTCACTTTCTCAAGTTATGGAAAGGGAAACGTGGGACGATGTAGGTACGCTATTAAATAAATATCGTTTATAAATATTCCTTCAATGCAAGTCCGGCTAAGCAGTCGACACTCTCATATTGACCTGCGATTTATCATCACCAAAAAAATAAAATAAAAAAAGGTCTTCTTTTTTACACAATCTTGTATTAATGCAACGCCAACGCAAGTTTGTTCAGGAGGATTTTTCATTAAATAGTAAATTACTGTTTTTCACTATCTAGAATACATACATTGGTTTACAATAAAATTCACTAAAACACAAAATTGAAACATGTTTACAAGTGGAACAAGGTGTTTTTTTCAGTAGCATATTTGACTACTAACAGCCTACGCATTGCAATAATCCAATTTTCGCAATGTGTGCCGATTTTAAAACACCATCACTTTATTTAGCTTGTCTACTAAGAGACTAAGAAAAATACTTAGCTTTTCAACTTTTATAAAGAGCATGTTAATTCTTTTATCTATTGACTGATGTACACTTTATTGGCTCAGACAATAAAAATATGGAAAATAAAATTTAAAATCCAGCTTGATAAATATTATAGTTTAAATCTGAGACGGTTTCAGATTTACATCTTTTGGATTTATTCTTCGAATTTTCAGATTGTGGACACGATATTTATTCAGAACTCTAGATAGGACTATTTGTTTGTGGGCTTATAATAAAATTGAATTGAAACTAACAAAATTGATATGATAAACGCAGTGCAAAAGTCTGTTATAACAACTTTAAAAAATGTATAAATTAAAAATATTCAAGCAAGTTGAATGTGTTATGTTAAAGATAAAGTTATATTTGATAAACACTATTGCGCAGCGTACATTCTTTAAAAATTCTACACAAATAAAAAAAATTGAAGTGTCAGTTTGTAATTTCAAATTAACAGGTTTTCATTAAATGCAGCAGAGGGAGCAGTGGTGGCCCAGTGGTAACGGCCACGTCTTACGAGTAGTAGGTCGTGAGTTCAAACCCAAGCAGGCACATTATTTTGTGTAAATTATTTCATCGCCACTGCTCTCAAAACGGTGAAGGAAAACATCGTGAAGAAACCGTCATGTCCTAGAACCAAAAATTCGAAGACATGTGACATCTACCAACCCGCACTGAGCCCGCGTGGTAGATTATAGCCCACTCCCTCTCACCGAGAAGAGGCCTGTGTCCCAGCAGTGGGAACATTATAGGCTGATGATGATGACTAAATGCATATGAAAGTACTTACATCAACAAAACATTTTTTTTAAATTTTCGTCTGTCTGTTCCGGCTAATTTCTGAAACGGCTGGACTGCTTTGGTTGCCGCTTTTACTGGTTTCACAGATAGCTGATGTTATAAGGAGTAACGTAAGTTACTTTTTGTCTAAATAGCTCATCTCTGTGTGATTATTTCCGAATAACACGCGGGCGAAGCCGCGGGCACAGCTACCTAAATCAAAACTTGAAATTATTACTTAGGTACATACTCGTAATAATGAAATTCTTGCTTCTTCTTCATTAGAAAGACAATTATACGCGAGTGCGTATAATTGTCTTTCTAATGAAGAAGAAGCAAGAATAGAGTGAGTACTCTTGACCATTTTCTGCGTACCAGTGGGAATCAATGCATTTGTGCTATTTTTGCTAGTCTGAGCAATTAGTGAATTTTAAATTTTTCTGTGGTCTAAAAGAGGCGTTTGTTCTAATTAATTGCTGAACGAATTATCTTTCAAATCGAATGTTAGATTAACTTTTTTTACACGTGCCAGTCTGTTATCGGCTTTTTTTGTCTTCGGATTTAAGTTCGAAAACTTGGCGAGGCTTATCAAGTAATGGACATCTATAAGTTAATTATCTTTCGCCGAAACTTGCTAATTCGAAAACGCATTAAGCTTTATTTACAATGTATTACGTGAATCGCTTGTAAAAGCTATTTTCGGGTATGATATCAGTTTACCAAGTGCTACGTGAAGAATTAGTTTTAAATAATAATATTGGGTTTTGATTTAACAATCACGTAAGAGAATTATTACTGTTCATCAATAATATATCTAAGAACTAGATATTTATCTGTGTGAATTGACCCGTAAATAATTATCATCATCATCATTACAGTTGTTAGATGTCCACTGCTGGACATAGGCCTCCCTCAGTTTGAGGGGTTCACCCGTAAATATCAGCTTGAAACATAAATTACGTATATTATACTATAATTAAGACCTATATCTTAACTTGAATGCTTTAGTTACTCTGTTCTAATATTCCAGTACCTATATTAGAAAAGAAAAACAAAAGCATTTGATTACAGTACCAAGTCCATAAAAAACTCGCTATTGTGCTCTGAGATAAAAAATTAAGTGAACCAATCCTTACAACAGCATGTTGGAACAAAGCGAGCCAGCAAAATGTACACGGAATCTCCCGTTTACTACACAAACATTCTTGAATTTAAATTGGTCACCAGGCCGAAGCTCTCAACCTATTTTTCCATGCTTCTGAACGATTTATTTAGGGATTAAACTTCACCAGATGCAATCAAACAAGCCTTACAACCAACTATTTTGTTGAGGAAAAATAAGCACAACTTGTTTACAAATCACCTAAAAATATGTTGGTATCGTAAATTCAAAGTTATAAGATTAAATAGGCGATACAATTCATGACTTAAATTTTGACAAGTAACAAATGCGTCTAAATATTTTAGCTATTTTGTCAACGGATTGCAATCTCAAATATTATTTCATAGAATTTAAAATGATTATGTAATTATACGACACAATTTGGGGAGGTATTTGCGAAATCTCGTCATAAAATGTATAATTGCTTACAGATTTCGGTCCTTACTTAAGCGGCGAGGCTTTGTCGTGAAGATAACTTTAAATCCAAACTCAAATATTTGGAAAAACATCTGTGAGAACGATAAATTATCATCGTGTGCCGTGTCAAGCCAACTCAGCAAAGATGCAGAGAAATGTTTTACTTACGCTGCCAATTTGTTATGTAGCCAATTAGTGAAAGTTTCCCAACTCTTGTTTGAAAACAGACTAAATTTATTTACAGTACAGGAAATGGGAGGGACGTTTTGAATTCTTAATACGGTCCTGCGATAATTAAAGAACAAGGCAGGTGAAAGTGAGAAGATCGAAATTGCCAAGGAGTTTGTCCCTCAGTTTGGGACGCAATTTGATCAGGGATCAGGATGTTTACGTAAAATGAGTTGTCCTGCTTCTGTCTTCAATTAATCAACGAGTTTCGCTACAAATTAGAATTTTCGAAAGTTTAAGTCTGCTTGTGTCGCCCTCTGTGTATTTCTAGATGAGTTTTTATTCTATTTTTATTAAATGGCGAGCCAATGTCGATTATTCTGCCAAAATCTCAACTGAATTTATAAAACGAGTGAGCATGATAAAAAGTAAAATCCATCATTTGATACAGTAAAAATAGACAAGTTTGATATACAACTTGAAACAATAGTCTTACCTCTTCGTCTAATTACGTGACACCTTTACAAAATTATACTAAGTGCAGTGATATTCGTCACAAACATCCATCTTCCTTAACGGAGTGTCATAGTGCAGGCGCGGCCGGAGTCGTGCCGTATCGCTTGCCCATCTGACCCGGTTCGAGTGCCTACCACATCCAGACTGGACGAGTGACTAAGGGCCCGCCACGATTGTGCGGAATCAACTACAATGGGGCGTGTTAACGGTTGTTCTGATGTGCCAATATGTGCTGGCGAACGGCGAATGTCTATAAGGAATTTGTATGGCCGCAGTTATTGTTGGGGTTAAGTGTGCGGTGGGCGGATCATTCGCACATTGCCATCGATAAATATTTATATTTCCTCTTTGTCAGATTCATTGAGCATTTCGTATGTAAATTACGTAATAACAAGCAAAGTTTTGTCGTAGGTTTAGACGAAAATGTGAACAGTATAATCCTATAAATTGAGCGCATGTCCCAGCATTAATACAATCCGGTTGACTTTCCAACAAATACTTCAGATTTGCCGAAATAACTCTGCAACTTTAGATAAAGGGCTGTAGTTGTGTATATCAGCCCTGTGAGCTCGTAATTTAATTAGAATTTCTGAAATGGAATCTCACGAATGACTTTTGTTTCTGATGTATTTACTCGTTATGTTAAGCAAGCAACAAAATGTTTGAATTTGGCTGCTTTGTGGGAAGTTGTAGAACAATTTATTGAACGGCTCGCTCCCTTTGCTCTACATATGCGCTGACCCTGTACTTTATTATTTGTTCGACTATTGAGGGGAATTAAATAAACGTCAGCGAAATGCTTCAACTTTTAATTACTTCTCCGTCTATGTCGGTTCGTTTTACTGGGGCTTAAATTTAAAATTTTTGATTAAATTTCGTACCTACCCGTTTTAAATTTCGTTTATGTCACTTCGGGCACTGGACAACTTTAAATGTGGATGTCGTATCGACTTCAAACAAAGTTGTCTGTAATTTGTTCTTAATTCTAATTAGTTAATAATGGTATTGGTTTGAGGGTACGTTGTTATTAACTGATTGTATCTTTATTGTTTAAATGTTCAGTTGAAAATATTGAAAGCTATAGGGTTCTGTGTTTCACGTACAAAATCCGATACAGAAATGATTAATGACACTAAAATACCTTAAATGAAATGAAAACATTAGGAGTGAGAGCAAGTCAATGGTCCGGTGTATAATAACAGACATAATTATCGAATGAAATGATTATTATAGGTGTTCGAATACCACCATAAGAAAACTTACAAAATTAACAAATCTCTAAAACTTACGGAAACATATCTCACAATAATGAGGATCGTATTTTGTTGAGTCTAAACGAATAACTTGCTTCTCAGACGAGCACGTAAAGCGAAGTCGTAAAAATAGTGAATAGTCCAGGAGTCTGCGCGTGCTTCAGTGAATTCATACTTTACGTGATTCTGAGCTAAGAGCTCGCTGCTAAAGAAAAATTACTCGTTGCGGCTGGTACACACTGGCGGACATTTGTATCCCGGATACTAAGGCTCGAGGTTTGGGCATGCAACTTCACTTGTTGCATGTGGTGGAGCTTCATTTGTACTTTTGTGTTGCTTGAAAAAGTGAGTTGATTGAGATTTTTTTAAGTTTATTAGCGATGAAAATAATAATAAAATACTGATCTAAGCAAAAAGAGTATGAAGATCGTTTTATGAAATAAGACAGTGCGTCAGTAAATTGCGTGTTTAAAAAAGAAAAAATCTCAGCATTTATAAATAAATAAATAATAAATAAATCTCTTCGCTAATAAAATTCTCTAGACGTTAGATGCGGGAAAAAAAATATAAGTTATATATAAAGATATAAATGTATTTTTAAGTAAATCTCTGTATTATGGTATTCAGGTCTCAAAATAGACATAGATCTACGACCTATTTACCTACATTCACTGCTCACCTTGAGCAAATACAAACACGTACATCCACAATGTCCAAGGCAATGGTCAAAGTGCTCTCTATTCCTAGAAGTGACCGCAACACAAGTAAGGCTATCCCTCACACTTTGACCCGAGAACTCACAAGCGTAATCATGTCTTTATTTGTATGTTCATTTGTCCCATGTCTATTCTATGTGTACAGTGAATCTAAAGCTTTATGTCGTCCCAAGACGATGCACAATTACACTGTCACAAGTTTGTTAAATTAAAAAGTAGGGGTTTCCGTACAAGTTGTAGTGCCATAAATTTTGTGTTGGGTTGCAATATTTTTGTAGTTTGTGTGACGTTTTTACGTTGTTTGACAGCTTTTTGCGTTTGTTTCCTTTTTTGTAGATACAGCCGTTTAAACGAAATCCAAATGATTCAATGTTTATTGTTATCTTATCAGACCAAGAACGAAAGTTGGCTTGGTCAAAAACTTACAAAAATAATCGGTAAAATGCATACGTAATTGGTATTTTAGGACAGAAACTAGTCATTATTATGAGCGTCATTTTTTAACTTTCAAAGAATACAAATTCTTCAGACACTAAAAAGTCTTCTCACAAAACCCGAAGCTATCTAGAGACCATACAAATATAAGTTGCGTGCGTAAATATAAATCACGATTCTTAGAAAGCCAATCACTCAGCCTTTCCACCAACAGAGCTTTCAAAAATGTGTTCTATTTTTGAATCGGAAAATATTTTACAAATCCCGTCAAACACTAAGTTTTTATGTTTAACGGAATTTGGAAAATATTTTACTTGATAATGCCAAGTAAACAATTCCATGGATTCGTAAGCTTAGAAAAAGTGTCCGGAGAAAACATGACGTCAGAAATAAGCCGAAGTCTGGCAGTCGGCATTAGACGGTAAAAGTGCCTATTGTCATAATACACCTAAAACATCCCGAGCTGAATAAAACCAACCGCTCCGTTGCCACTTTCATGAGACACTTCCACCATAAGAAATCCAATTTAACTTTGTCGCCGAACAAAATGTTCCAATAGAAATAATTTCGTCAAGGACTTCCAACAGCTGTACAATTCAATCAGTGCGGAGTCTTCTGTTTTTTTATCTTTCAAGTATTTTTCTTTTGAGTCCTAAAGTTAGTAAATGTCCCTCTTTACACTTGTAAGTTTGTATTATTGGTGGAGCTAAGTATTCCAATTGAAATGAGTGGTTAGGTACTAGATAATTATTTTTCAACATTGATTCAATTTATTTACATGGGTGTTATAAAACTCTATAAACTATAGTGTAATAAAAAACAGTGTTTTTTATTACACTATAGTTCCAGTGTTTTTTAAAACTAGCAATTTAATCATAGGTCAACAAAACAAAAAAACCGGCCAAGTGCGAGTCGGACTCGCGCACCGAGGGTTCCGTACAAACCTGTAGGTATTCTCGGTTGAAAAATATATTTTTTTTTAAATTTTTATATTTCAGTTGATTGAATGTAAGGTAAATTGCGGTTTACGATTTATGACGTTTAAAAAAAAAAAACTACTCACTCGATCTCGTTTAAACCAATTTTCGGTGGTAGTTTACATGGTAATGTTCATCATATATTTTTTTAGTTTTATCATTCTCTTATTTTAGAAGTTACGGGGGGGGGGGACACACATTTTACCACTTTGGAAGTGTCTCTCGCGCAGTTTAGAAAAAAATGATATTAGAAACCTCATTACCATTTTTGAAGACCTATTCATAGATACCCCACACGTATGGGTTTGATGAAAAAAATAAAACATTTTTGAGTTTCAGTTCTATGTATGGGGAACCCCAAAATTTATTGTTTTTTTTTCTATTTTAGCGTGAAAATCTTAATGCGGTTCACAGAATACATCTACCTACCAAGTTTCAACAGCATAGCTCTTATAGTTTCGGAAAAAAGTGGCTGTGACATACGGACGGACGGACAGACAGACAGACAGACAGACAGACAGACAGACATGACGAATCTATAAGGGTTCCGTTTTTTGCCATTTGGCAACGGAACCCTAAAAACCATTGCTGTTAAATCAATTTTGACCGCATACTTATTGAACTTTTCTATGAAACTGCAGATTTTTTTTTGGGGTCTTGAATCATGTGCTGAATTTTCATATTACAGTTTATGCGTTGACGTCCCTGTCACTCTATATACTCAATATTTTTTTATCAAACACTAGCTAATTCGACAGACATTTTTCCGTCTAAAGGTTAGCGTTAATATGGCGTATAAATCAACATTTCATTCATCATCATCATCATCATTCATTCATTCATTAATTTTTTTTCATTCATTTTCATTTCATTTTTTTTAAACTTTTTTTTAAACTTTTTTTTTTTTACTTTAATATATATATATATATATATTTATTATTGTCATTACAATTATTAGAACAGTACGGGCACTTCTTCAAACAAACAACATCGACAGTCGATAAATTGACGGATGTTACTTTGACATTTAAACTAATCGCTCTGCTTTGTTATTGCATTTTCTTGGTATTCTGTTCCAATTGCATCTAACAATTTGGCATGAACCATGACCATGATATCTTCTTGAAATATGAATATGTAACCTATGGTTGTGATAGACTGAGACGGAACTACTGCGAATGACGACATGGCATTTATTATACTTATTTTAAGGAATTAAGCATTATTTTTAAATAATGCTTAATTACACTTCCATTAACATAGGAAGTAAATTGCCGTCTCTGTTGGTTCTTAGGAGAACAATGTATGACCGCCGAACAATATCCTTTAAATTATTTGTATAAAATTCCTTACGAAAAAATCATAGTCGGATTTAGTGTAATATTAAACTCAATGTAAGTTTGAAAAAATGAACACACGAATTCGTAATGTCTAAATCACGAATAAAGAGAATCAGTTAGTTTTAATTACTTTCATATCACAGGAAACCGTAAAAAACCGCATTTGTTGATAGGTGCCAACTAAACTTACCCATTAATTATATGATTCACAAAATTTGATTGCCTAAAATAAGGGTAACAAGATTGCATAATTTGCGAAACTAAACATTACAAAGGTAATCTATAATATGCTAAATTCATAAAACTAAACAGCGCATCCATCAACCTCCTACGTTACATTTTCTAAGTCGAAATAAATTGTTTCTGTATTTTTTCCCGGGAATCGTTATCGCGGTCCGGACTGTGTGACGTGACTCGAAAGCGCATTTCACTTGCAGGTGTAGGCACCTCCACCAACCGGTGTATTCCGTACATTCCGGGACACGTTCGACAAAATCATATTTTACGTGATTCCATTTTAGTGTTACGAAAGACTTTGTAACTTTTATCTTGTAAGACTTGTTTTTTTTTTTAAATGGAATTGAGTGAATGCATTGGAAATGGCAATCTGTAACTGGTATGGTGATGGAAATTTTGTACGCTAGCTAAATGGTATGTCAGAGAAACGGGATTGTTGATGAAACTTGTTTCATGCTAGAAAGAAAAATATATTTATTAGTCACACAATTTCAGAAATATGTGCATAATAATGCACATGTTGCAATGTGTGTATTATAAAGCGTTCCGGGTGTTGATGGGGCTGTTCTGCTTCTGTTTGACCTCTTTATTATTGGTTGTCATGGCAACAATGACATTTGGTTTAAGTAGGTTATTATGTTTTATTTATGAAATACTATCATATTCTTTTATATTTTGTGAATGTAAGAATGTTGTAGGTCTTGCAAACTGTAGATAATTTTCTATTTTATTAAGTACCTGGTACTTGTTGACAGTCCTACACTATTTTCCCATGCCTATTAACACTGTAATTTGAAACCATTGTAACAGCCAATTTTTTAAAAGAGTAACCGTGGAGTTTTTTGCCGGCTCTTCTCCATAGGGATCAACTATTTGGTACCGTGCACCTAGCTTCATAAGTGTCTTTGTGGGTATATGGGTGATAAAAATATTTTGATATGATTTGATTTTATTTGTAGTGCGTTACACGAGCTTCTGCAAATATCTCTATTTGCTGAAGCTTGTGTCGATTGCTTCCTACGCTACGATGTGATAAAAACTTTTAACAAAAAAAAAAAACAACCGACTTCCTTAAAAAAACACTACAAAGTCAAAAATAACTTTAATTTCGAAAGTCGGTGTCTAAGGATCTGTATTTAAGGTTTTTTGCCACCGACTTCCGAAATTAAAGTTATTTTTGACTTTGTAGTGTTTTTTTTAAGGAAGTCGGTTGTTTTTTTTTTTGTTAAAAGTTTTTATTTTTAACTTTTTAGTTATGGTAGATACCCCGCACTAATCTAATCGCGTTATTCGTTCATTTGTCGCGCAAATACTTAATGCAAATTTAAGACTTATATGGTTTTCACATGGACCCCATTGTCCGAATGAAACCAAATTAAAATGAGACCATTCGGAAAGCACCAGCTTTCAAATAAAAAAAGAATCATCAAAATCAGTTCGCCCAGTCAAAAGTTATGAGGTAACAAACATAAAAAAAAGTAATTCAAAAAAAATACAGACGAATTGATAACCTCCTCTTTTTTTTGAAGTCGGTTAAAAAAGATGCGCCTCCCTGGCCCGCCGGGCGTACCGCGAGCAGACTGGACTGCTGCATGTGAATCGGTTCTGCAAACTGCCCACTTTGATGGGCGCGCCTGTCTCTGGAGGAATTGGGGCCATATGGAGTCCCTGAGGGGGACGTCCAGGGTACGCATGCATTCATGCGGGCCAACACCTAGCCGGAAGAGTGCGATGAAATGCGCAAGCACTTCAGCAACCTGGCTTAAAGTAGCAGTAGGACACCGTGTGGTTTTAGTCAGTAAGAGTCTGATAGACCCCTTCACTCACCCCGTGGTGGAGGAGATCCATGACGATTTTCAGGTGATAAAACTATCATCATCATCATCATCATTTCAGCCGTAAGACGTCCACTGCTGGACTTAGGCCTCCCACAATATGGGGGGCTTTGCCATAATCGCCACGCGATAAAACTATAAAGGAAAGGATTGTGATGGTCAGATAAGCAGTCTCTCCATGCTGGTACTCTGCTGCATCCGGTTAGACTGGAATCCAATCCCAACATATTTGGGAATAAGCTAGGCAGATTGACTGACATTAATACACTTATTCTTTTATTTATTTTCATACATATTTCATTACATTTTAAATACTTTTACAAAAAAAAAAAAAATACAAAAAACATTTAAAAATATTATTATAATATAACTATTATACACTTATTATTAATACACTTGGTGATTATTGATTACAAAATGTGTGTTATAATTCCGTCATTTCAAATAATGCCTCTTACCTCTTATATAATCCCAAGGCCGACTTAATCTATATCGGAAACTACTGGTTTTACTTTATTCAAAATTTTATCCTCCAGGGACATCGCAGTCCGGTTCACCATGAAATCCTTTTCAAGATTTGAAGTTAAATATGCACAAGATTAATATTTCGTTCATAATACAAACTTATTCTCGTACTTTTGCAACAGCGAATTAAATTCTATGTCAGCCACGCAGAGAGATGGAGTCGCGAGATCTGTTCGAAAGAATTACCGTGGCCCTGGCATGTAGGCAATTGAAGGGTCACGGGTGGGTTTTAGTCAGTAAAAGTCTGACACGCCCGCTCCGCCCGGAGCGGGAGATGTCATTTGATGACTTCCCACCCACAAAAAAGCCACGCATAGAGGTACCTGCTCTTAAAGTTTACATGATGTCGAGGTTAGTAAACTCAATAGATTCCAACTTTCATATCAATCCAAAATACATGATTAATTCAGAAATATGAAGACTATGTAAAGCAATATTAAACTTAATTTGCTCTTCGTTTCAGCACATTTTTAGCTAGGTATTCGTAACTTGACAATATTAATGCTTCCCAATAGATGTATACATTTCTCCTGGATATAGTTTAAATTACAGCAAATTTGATTTATTCAAATTAAGCTCACGGTTCGTCGGCGGCAAATGTTATCAAAGCGTCTCTTTGACTGGGTCAACCGCTCGGCTCCGCCCGAGATTTGATGAGAACTTCCTAAACTGTTCCACTTCGGTGACTTTTACAGTGACCTTGCTATTTCTATGGCTCTTACTACGGGTTACACTATTACGAAAAGTAATTTGGAGGTGATACCTTCTCTACGTAAAATATGTTAAGGTAAAAGAGGCGTTTTGTGATTAAAGTTGTATATTTTCGTAGAGATGACATACTTCGTATACTTATTCGTATAGATTGATACAGGGCTAAATTAACGTGATATCGATGTTTAAATCCGATAAAACAAAAAAAAAAAACAAATTTAATGGATTTTTGTGGGGCCAACGACTGCAATTGAAATATCAATTTTAATCAAATGTTGTTTTCGAGGGAACACGTTTAATGCCGAAGAAATCACAGGCAGAAAAAGCTAGTGAAAAAAAAAATATATATATAGATTTACCTTCATAATAAGTTTTATATCACACGTATGGTACGTACATAATAAGACTAGTGAGTGTTATTAACAATTTTAACTTGAGCCCGCCCCTGCTGCATGATGAACGTAATACCATTTCACTAGGTACTAACATTCAACTTAGATTAATTACTCCCAAAAGGTACTAAAACATGAATAAACATAAAATAACTTTGCCTACACCATCTCATAATGCTCTCTAAGTAATGTTTCAGAAGTATTTCTAGTCCACCCAATATTATGCGACGCTTTTACGACTAAAATACTATACCGATTTTGATGAAATTTGAATTGCAATTTGATTTTTGCTTCGAAAATAAAGGTCTTTATAGTTACTAATTCATCCGCCTTTTCACCTTGCTGGAGGTAGAATTTTCAAAAACGCTGAGACACATATAAATTATTTTTTATTCGGCAGTCTCATAACATAATTTGAGGTTTCTAATTTAGAAATTGACAGACTTTCATCAAAATCAAAATCAAAAGTCATTTATTGAAATGAGGCTTAGCACTTTTTGAACGCCAAATTACATAAGACAGTGACCCAAAACGTCCTTCACCACTTCCTAGTGCTTTAGCTGGGAAGAAGAAGTGGCGCAACAACTCCCCAGCAGCACAGCTGTCTGTCTAGTTAGAAGAACTTGATTCTATACAATGGTATGCAGTAAACATTAAGAGACACAAAACATTAAATTAAATGATTTGCTATCATAAAAACTTTCATCCCCCATTTGTCCCGTTAAGGCTGGAAATTCCAGTACTATTATACTACTTATATAGTATGGACATCTATATCTGTATTTGTATGTAAAATTTCAAATCTCTAGATCGCGTGCGCGTGCGTTAATGTCTCAACAGTCAGTCAGTTTATAATTTTATATAAAGAAGATTATGATATGTTTTATTTTATACCAAAGATTGTGGCTCTCTGTAACTTAAGACGCGAACAAAGAATACTTGACAAAACTTCATTAGTACAATTTCTATGAAATAATCTATATTAATTATATAGTTATTACTTATACTAGTGATCGCCCATTGATCGAAATTCGACCGTACTTCATTTGAATAGAAATACATGATTAAATGAAATAATAATAATAAATATAAAAAAAATATGGTTATATTTGATATTCAGTAACACTATAGAGAAATTGTCGACGCTGTACTACTGTGGAGAGGGTTCGCTGGCGGGATGGTGATGGCCAGGACCAGGACGTAGGTGTAATGAGTAAAGAATACTTCTTCAGGACTCTCTTCTTTATTTTCTTAATACTTCTTAACTGCTGGATGTGGAATGAATTATCACAGAAAGGTCTGTTTTTATAAAATTTTCCCCATTATTTTTAATTAATTATGACAGTTCAAAATATCATAATTATAACCAGCCTGTACAATCTATGACCAGCCTGTACATATAACCTCTACAGTTTGCACACGACACTAAGTTTTGTATGGGAAACTTACTAATGCCATACTTGACACTCCCCATAAAACCACAAAAAATATTTCTTTTAAATCTAAACTAAATTCCTATCATCGCTAATACAAATAATATTAAAGACGATATGATCATAGATTTAAAGAATTAAATAGGTTATATATTTATAAAATTAATTTATTACCTATGGTTTTACTTGACGTTCAGTAAGACTATAGACACAAAATATTAAAGACAGATGTTCTCGATTGGACCACAGATTTGGACCATAAACAAAAGAATATCTATGCATGTGTGTATTAAATACACGGTAGTGAATAGTAGTGTGTGTAATGTGTTATTTATTGAAAATAATGTATTTTTACGCATAATTTAAAAAATATTAGCATTCGTCATTTCTTCTCTGTATAAACTATAAGTGTGCGAAATTTCATACTCCTCCGTCCGCCCAATTTCCGTAAAAAGGGATCCAAGGTTTTCGCTTCACGTATTAATATATAGATACTAGCTTTTGCCAGCGGCTTCGCCCGCGTGGAGGTCGGAAATTATCCCGCAGGAACATACTACCGGGATAAAAAGTAGCCTATGTCCTTTTTCAGGCTCTAAACTATCTGTGTACCAAATTTCATTTAAATCAGTTCAGTAGTTTTAGCAGGAAAGCGAGATAGACAGACAGACAGACAGACAGACAGACAGACAGAGTTACTTTCGCATTTATAATATTAGTGTGGATTTACTTTCTATATTATCAAGAGGTCAAATTTGTTTGTAAGTTTGCATGTAGGGAGTTTTCTCTGGAACTTTAAGTCGGATTTGAAAAATCTTGTTCCAATTTATAGATCAACTACCTTCTGCCCACGACTTCATCTGCGTTAAATTTCTTGCTCCCCCAACCTACCGCGTCGCATCGCATCGCCTGCCCATGCTAAGTCTTTTTATTAGTGATTTATATTCTTTTTTGGCTCGGCTCCTAAGGGTCCTAGCATAATATCAAATAGTTTATATCCTTTCTCGATAAATGGGCTATCCAACACTAAACGAATTTTTCAATTTGGAAACAGTAGTTCTTGAGATTAGCGCTTCAACTAAACAAACTCTTTAGCTTTATAATATTAGTACAGAAGTATAGATATATGAAAACTGTTATAGGCTTTTTATGATGACGATACAACCCGGAGCAACCGAGGAAAACAAAAAAAAAAAACCAGAACGCTTAAAGAAACTTAGTAATATTGCGGGTGGACAACGCGATGCAATTGGATATCATCATCATCTCAGCCGCAAGATGTTGCCCACTGCTGGACATAGGGCTCCCCCTATTTGAGGGGCTTTGCTATAATTGCCACACTTGGCAAGCAAGTTGGCGATCGCAGTATGGTGGTAAAATACATAGAGAACGCTGCTGGCCATTCTCTAATAAATCCCTTAGGCGCCTTTTACGGCACCCACGGGAAGAAAAGTGGTGATGCTATTCTTTATGTCCGGCACCACGATGCAATATGATATATTTTATTATAAACAAAAACATAAAAAAAATCGTGAGCGATGTCCCGGGAGAAGCTAGCATAATATATGAAATATTTTTATTGTAGGAGTTAAGTTACCGTTAATATGTCAAAGGTAATTATTGAAAAACGTGAGTAAGTATCCGATGTTGAAGTACCTTACGTAAGTAGCTTAATTGTAACGATTGTATTCAATTTTCAATATTAAATAGTTACAGTTACAAAATACCGTTTTTAGAGTTCCGTAGCCAAAAGGCAAAAACGGAACCCTTATAGATTCGTTATGTCTGTCTGTCTGTCTGTCCGTCCGTATGTCACAGCCAATTTTTCGGAAACTAAAAGAGCTATGCTGTTGAAACTTGGGAAGTAGATGTATTCTGTGAACCGCATTAAGATTTTCACACAAAAATAGAAAAAAACAATAAATTTTGGGGTTCCCCATACTTAGAACTGAAACTCAAAATTTTTTTTTTTCATCAAACCCTTACGTATAGGGTATCTATGGATAGGTCTTCAAAAATGATATTGAGGTCGGTAATATATTTTTTTCTAAACTGAACAGTGTGCGCGAGAGACACTTCCAAAGTGGTAAAATATGTCCCCCCCCCCCCCCCGTAACTTCTAAAATAAGAGAATGATAAAACTAAAAAAATATATGATGTACATTACTATGTAAACTTCCACCAAAAATTGGTTTGAACGAGATCTAATAAGTGGTTTTTTTTAATACGTCATAAATCGTAAACCGCAATTTACCTTTCATTCAATCAACTCAAATATAAAAATAAAATAAAAAACATTTAATTTCATAAACATAAACCTTATGCATAAACCGTGAATACCTACAGGTTTGTACGGAACCCTCGGTGCGTGGGTCCGACTCGCACTTGGCCGGTTTTTTTTCTTAGGCATAAACTCGCGGTACTTAGGACTGTTAGTTCTGCTACCACATTCATACAGACATACATAAACTCTCACCTTTTTCCCATACCATCCTTACATACTTCTTTTGTTTCGTTCACGTTCAGCATCTGCACCATAATTGCGTACACTGGCAATCAGAAACCGAATCATTTTGAACGAAACTGCTGATAATTCATTGCTGCATATTGTAGCGAGACGGTTAAAGAAAAACACCATATTCACACCACTTTTATAATCTCGACAAAACAAGAAGTAATAAAAATACAGCAGTAATATAAAAAAAAATATAAAAAACAAGTATATGGTTTACTGCAGATGTGGCTATAAAATATTTAGTTTTTGTTTAAAAAGAGGGACGATTCAATCTTAGTGGTTAATCAGATATAACGGAAATTATCTTCGCGCACGACCTATCCCCAATACGATTGCAATCGATTAAATTTATAACGAACACCTAGTTGAATCGTGAAATACACGTTACATCAGGATGCGTAAAATAGAAAATTATCTAGATAATCTATTACAGAAAAATAGAAAAAATAGGTAATGTTAAAAGGTTCCTTATAACCAGCCGGGCGAAACTATCCAGAAGGACACTGTCAGTGCTGCGTGCAGCGACGGCAGCAAGCAGCCGTCTATGAGGGCGTCTGGCTCTGCGTCGGTGGGAAACGTCCGCAACACGCCGCTGACCTCCAGTGCTATTCTGTAACCATCTCACCGGGTGAAGTGAGCTTGGAGTGAGCTATCAATGTCATTCCACCTGATGCTAGGGATGACCAACTATCATATTTACAATCATAATCGAGATTTAGATTCCTAATATTCTTATGCTAATTCTATTGATTATTTTTATAAGGATTTCAAAGCTAGCATAGTGTCTAAACAATACTACTCTTTCGGGAAGGTTTTCAAATGAAATAGCGAAACCAAAATTCAGACAATCGCATGTTTGTTTTTTTTTCTATTTTTTCCTCGACTAGCCCTTTATTGCCTGACGCACAAGTGCGACACGCACGAACAATTAATGAATATAGTAAAACATATGTATGTACATGTATAAGATAGCTACAACAGAAAATGCGAATCGACATTGTCAGTTATTATGAACCCACTGTAAACTGATTAAAATTAAATACGTAAATGGAATCACATGCCCTAATCACGATGTGTCTTCAACCACATGGCCTAATCACGATGTGTCTTGGAGAAGCGATTGTAGATCGACTCGAGTAAAGATTGTGCAACGTTCTTCAGCGTTGTTACTAACCCAAATCTATTAAAAAAAGATGAAAGAACCTGGCCGTGCCCGACTGACGGACCATAGAATTCAATCTCACACATACTATGTGGGAACCAACATTTAGGCACTGTCATATTCACATTGACATTTGTTTTTTTTTTTAGTAAGTAGGTACCGTCACGTATGCGCACTAAGAACATTAGGAAAATGCAATACCAACGTCCAAAATGCGCCGACTAATATTTTATTGCTTCTGCCCGCGACTTCATCCGCGTTAAATTTCTTGTTCTCCCGACCCTTCCCGTTGCGTCAAATACCCGTGCGATTTTCCCCGTTTTTGCAACATTTTTCATTTCTGCTCCGCTCCTCTTGGTTGTAGCGTGATGTTATATAGCCTATAGCCTTCCTCGATAAATAGGCTACTCAACACAAAAATAATTTTTCAATTCGAACCTGCAGTTCCTGAGATCAGCGCGTTCAATCAAACAAACAAACATACAAACAAACAAACTCTTCAGCTTTATAATATTAGTATAGATAAACCTATACCTACTTACTTACTTATGTCATTATTATCAATAAAAAGAATATTCATCAAATGGTCACCATCTTGAAAATATTATGTTAAAATTCAACAGTTCAAAACGGTCACCCGCGTGCTTGCGAGGTGAAGTGATGTTACCATGACAATGGCATTGCGAGGATCGTGTGATCAAGCCGCGCATGCGCGCTAGACGCTGTCATCAATAGGTATCAACTTTTTTTTTTTGTTTGCCTTGTGCAGACGCCATTTCGTATTCGGTTTAGAGAATAATTAGTACGCAAAGATTTATTTCAATTCTTGTAGATATGTACCTATCTAAATACAACAGTTTTTATACAGGTATAATTTCACTTTAGTACCTAAACTTTGATGTCAACAATTAATCTGCTTTTTTTAAAACTATGTACCTACTTACTGCTCATTTAACCTTTATCGCGTGGTGACACCTGCACGCTAAGAATATGCAATACCATGAAGTACCGTACAGCTACCTACTACAAAGAATCTCGTAGTCTGAGCATTGATTGGTAAGGTAACGATGATGAGAGATAAAATATGATGTGCATGTGTACTTAAACACTCACATCATCAGCCATCATTCTCATCAAACTCATTGTCTATAATAATAGAATATTCATCAAATCATCATCTTGATACCTACTAGGTAGGTATGTCAAAATTCAACGCTTCAAATGACTATCGCGTACATAGCGCGCCTCTGCGCGTGTTCACTTCACCAAGAATACATGCGATGATGCGACGAGAATCGTGTGAAGTGCTCACGCCGCGCAAGCGCACTAGGTCACTAGTTCATCAATGTCATACATTTTTTATTATCTTTTATTTTTGTTTTGATGACCATGTGCTTGTACATATTTAGAGTTCAGACAAAATTATTAGGTACTCATTTATTTCAATGTTTGTAGGTAACCTATTTGGTTGCAAACAATAAAAAAGAATATTCATCGAATCGTCATCATCTTGATAATAATGTCAAAATTCAATAGTTCAAAACGATCACCCGCGTGCTCGTGAGGTGAAGTGATGTTACCATGACAACGAAATTGCGAGCATCGCGTGATCAAGCCGCACATGCGCGCTAGACGCTGTCATCAATAGGTATCAACTTTTTTTTTATCACCTTGTGCAGAAGCCATTTCGTAATCGGATTGAGAATAATTAGTACGCAAGTATTCGAAACATTCATTTAAATGCATGTATACCTACCTACTTAATAATCGTATTATTAATAAAAGAATATTCATCAAATCATCATCATCTTGATACCTATCTACTAGGTATGTCAAAAATCAACGTTTCAAATGAAACTCGCGTAGCGCGCCCGCGTGAGTTCACTCCACCTTGACTAAATGTGACGAGAATCGCGTGAAGTGTTCACGTCGAGCAAGCAGCTACTCATTCGGTGTGGTTGCTATGGCAACAACACCGTGTAAGTAACGGTTTCGGGTGAAGTGAGGTGACCGACACTGTCATTGCCAAGATAGTTTTTTTTTTTAATTTCAGCCTTTCAAGTCATTGCTACAGGCAATGACGTATTCGCAGTTAGCCAATGAAGTATATTTTAATGTCAATTCCAGCCATTGTAGAACATTTCAAAATGATAAATTACTAGCTTTTGCCAGCGGCTTCGCCCACCTGGAAGTCGGAAATTATCCCGCGGGAATATACTACCGGGATAAAAAGTAGCCTATGTCCATTCTCAGGCTCTAAACTATCTGTGTACCAAATTTCATTTAAATCGGTTCAGTAGTTTTAGCAGGAAAGCGAGACAGACAGACAGTTACTTTTGCATTTATAATATTAGTGTAGAAGTGTAGATGTTTTCAACAAATGAATATTAGGTACTTACTTGAGAGGTGTGAGATCGAGCATTCGGTGAATCGAGAGGCTTGTAGCTAAATAAAAACAGCCGCACAGTCCGACCGATCCGGCTAAGCTACGCTTGCCTCGGTCGGTCCGTCTATGGGTGACCATATTTACATACCATGATCTCGAATGTTGAAACTGACAACCAGTCTTACCAAGGGGGTAACATTTACCAAATAACTGGGTTGTCGGAGTCGGATGGAGTCATTGCATGTAAAATACCAGTGCATTCAGCTGCAACCGGTTAAGACTGGAAGCCGACCCCAACACAGTTGGACAAAAGCAGGCAGATGATGAGGTGAGATCGAGAAACTTCATTAAATTGTGCAAAGCAAGTATTCAGTGATTGGTGATGTGTTCGTTAACATTAATTACATAATATATGTAAATAGCATACCTATAGGTTTTTTTAAACAGCTATCATCTAGATTCTGGATACACAGTTCAAGATACAAACCTTATAACAACAATACACAAAATATTTAGGCATATCAATAATCTAGTTATGGGTGCTGTTGAGACACAAATTGCTTATCTCCCTTGCTAACAAGATTTCAACATTATTCATGTATTGATTTTCGTTTATTTTTGTAGTATAAGGTACACCTCTGCCCAACCCTTCGAGGAAACAAGGCGTGATTTTATGTTTGTTTTTTTATTTTATTTCATAAATGTATAAATAAACATTTATACAATTATATTATTATATACAATTATTATTTTAAGCCGATAGAACTTTGTATGTTTTGGTTGCTATAGCCTAGTTTAATCTGTTTTCATGTACATATACCGTTTTACACAATGCGTCTATGTTTCTCATCCTAATTGCAGATGTGCTGCAAGAAATTTCTTATGTTTTAAGCAGATCCTTTGTGCTTTCCTATCTTTGTGTATTTTATTTTATTAAGTGTAAAGTTTTTTCTACTGAGCTTGCTGTTTCTCGAGCTTCAACTTCTTGATTCTTCAATCTCGATTATGATTGCAAATGTTATGTTTGGTCAATCCCTAGCAGCACTGGGAGGACACTGACAGCTCACTCCACGCACCTTTTCACGGTGAGATTTTTACAGAATCGACATGCAGTTTAGTCCGACGGCTGATAGCCCGTCGGGGGGAAAAGCCGAAATTCGGCTTGTATGGTCGTCGTCAGTTGAATGGAAGAGTTGCACACAGAACTTTATCGATACGAGCAATTTTAAAAGTAGCACCAGATAGACACACGTAGGTTTAGTAATAAAATTTTAGGGCTAAAATTGATAATTTAAACTTAGGGGTTCCGAAAATAAGAATAATGATGTGAAACGTTCGGCTCCCATCTGCAGTCTGCCAGTTGACAAGAAAAAATTTTGGCGTAAGATTTTACAGGATCGAAATTTGAAATAGAACAAAAAATATAAAGGCCAGTGTTTCTAAAAAAAGGTTGATTTAGAAACCAAAAAGTTTCGTCCGCAGCGAATTTACGCTGCAATATGTTCTAAAAATGTTTCCGCTCAGCAACGTTAATAACGCAATGAATGTTGTTAAACCGCCAAAATGAAAGCTACTCCTACTGTAAGTGTGTTACGCAATAATCCCTCTACATAATAATTACACATCAAACCTTTTTGAACGATATGGTCGCTAATGTATGTGTGTCCTACAGATTTCTAATATTTGCAACCTTATCGTTCAGAAAGGTTTGATAAATCCCTATTCACGCCTTACTGGTCAAACAGATTTCTATGAAAATTAGCAGACAAAGACCGTGGAGTAGTGGCCCATTGGTATCGGACTCGACTTATGAGTTGTAGGTCATGAGTTCGAAACCAGGCAGGCGCTTTACTTTGTGTAAATAATTTCATCACCACTGTTTTGAAAACGGTGAAGGAAAACATCATGAGGAAACCGGCATGTCCTAGAGTCAATAATTCGAAGACATGTGACATCTATCAACCTGCTTTCGCCCACTCCCTCTCACCGAGAGGAGGCTTGTGTCCCAGCAATGGGAACAACATAGGCTGATTATGATGAGACAAAGACCCAGGTCGGGACATAAAAATATACTTTTGATCCCGGTAATACGTTCCCGTTTTCGACTTCCATGCTGATGGCTGCGCGGGAGGAAGCTAATACTTTTTAGTAATGCATTGTTTTAGTTAGGCAATCAAAATCAAATGAAAACTCATTACTTATTCAAATAAGGCTGAGGATCAGCACTTTTCGAATGTTAAAATTACATAAGACAGTTCCCCAAACCCCGGGACCTTCACCACTTCCTAGTGCTTTAGCTGGGAAGAAGATGATTTTCATAACTTTTCTGTCTCCAGTCTGTATACTGTCTTACCTACCAAGCTATGTAACCGTTATTTGACCTTATTTGTAACTAGCTTTTGCCAGCGGCTTCGCCCGCGTGGAGTTCGGAAAATATCCCGCGGGAACGTACTACCGGTATAAAAAGTAGCCTATGTGTTAATCCAGGTTATAAACTAACTGTGTTCCAAATTTCATCCGAATCCGTTCAGCAGTTTTTGCGTGAAAGAGTATCAAGCATCCACACATCCATACATACAAACTTTCCCATTTATAATATTATAGTAGGAAGTAGGATAGTAGGATAGGTTTATGGCTTGCTGGTTTGGAAATTAATTAAAGCGTTTTGGCTTGCCCAGAGATAGTTAATTAGAGATAGATGGGTTACAAAGAGCCTTTCTAACAGTAACGGTTGAGGTCAGGGATGACAAACCAATAGGACACGACATGAAAGTGCGGGCAGTGCACAGTGGAACGAATGTATGGGAGCGGTTGGACGTAGACATGTCCGAAAAATAAGAGTAAAATTATGACAAACTAATGATGCCATCTTATTCGATTACTTAATGCCTTCATAAATTGTGGTGATGAATTTCTTCATAACTCCCATATTTCGGGAGTAATTTGAGAAAATGTGAAATTTTACTATGAAAATGAGTGTATCGAGCTCTCTCCCTCCTGATTCCGGGCTTGTTTCAAGTAGCGGTCTCTAATATCGTAATGCTATTACTAAGAGCTATATTTAATACTAAGACACATAGTGCGCCAAATGTGCACTTTCTGGGATAAAAGGAAATGAAAATTTAAAAAAAAAAAACGTTTTTTCCCCATTTGTATTTACTTTAAACCGCAGACAGACTTATTAAGAGGTCTATAAATATATTATATATATACAGAAATATATATTAACAAAAATATTCACAAGAACTGATGAGAGTATGACTTTTAAGTAAGTTGATAATAAATTACCTAGTTTCATTAAAAGTACAATAAATAATTAAGATGTAAGCTCTAATTTACTAAGTTACACATTTTAAAACAATAACATCATTTAATTATCTTCGTCATCATCATCATCATCAATTAATTCAAATTCAGAATCGATGTCCGCTAAATCATTTATGTTAACAAATTCGATATCACTTTTCTCAGAATCCGTAAGCTCATAAAATTCCTTAAAAGAAGATTTTTTTACAAACTTATTTCCTTTTGGACGGATACTTGTAACAAGTGGATCAGAAGACAGTAAAAGATTGTGCATAATATCTTCATTGCATGAGATACTGCTATGCTTTCGAGAATGCCCCTCTCTATATTTTCTAAAATCTTTATTTCTAGCCTCAGATGCCTCTTCGGATAGAAAACCAACGGGACCAATTGACATGTTCTGAACTATGTCTGGCCCATGCATTAAAATTTTATGAAGTGAAGAAGGCATATAATACCATGGGTATAACTCCACGTAAAGCTTAGCAGTATCAAAGCAGAACTCTCGGAATTTAGTTACGTTGATCTTCTCTCCTGATGAAATACACTGCAAGATCACACAGATTTTTCTTAAAAGCATAGCATCTATTCCGGTCAGTTCAGCAGATTTAGTGTAGTTTTCAAAAAATCTCCTTGCCGAGTTGCCATTGTTGGTGGATCCACTGCCTTGTTTCACAACATCGAGAAGTAAGCCCGTTTCTCTTCTTACAGCCTCTTGAACTCTTTTCTTCCTGTCATCAACTTGCCTTTTTGCTATATCACCCCTTACTTGCCATGATTTTATGTCTAATTTGTAGGAAATGTGTAATAAGCATTCCATTGAGCGAATCCAAGCGTGAAGGGTGCTTAAGCTATATTTATACATGTCCTCGTTTGCGTGTTTATCTTTGATTAACTCTAAATTATTCATTTCTTTAGGACAAGCCTTGCATATGTCACACACTGAAGCTGCTGTATTGGATATAATGGAATGAATTTTACCATCAATCATTGTCAACAGCAGTTGGTGTTTGACACTAATTCCATCAGTGATGGTGGATGGAGTTAAGGCTTCAATCTCTGCTTCGATTTCAGCCATCTCTCTCTGCACATTTTCTTTGGTTTCCTTTATAAACTTAAACAATATTGGCCGGCAAAATGAAGTGGAAGATGGTCGCTCGTTTTCCCAAATTGTTACACCTTTTGAGACGAGCCGCAGTGGTACAAGACTAATCATAAAATTACTAGCAAGATCGATTTGCTCATCTTCACTCGTCCTTTGATGATAAATGCTTTGGCTAGATGATCCGTCAAAACCCCATTTGCTGGTCAATACGAGCTGTTGATTGGGATCAACAGGGGTTTCTAACGACCTAATAAGTCTTCTTGAGGTTAAATCCATCAAGGCTTGTAATTTGATTTTTGCAGAGCTCTCTGTAACTGTGAGATCTTCTTTGGCCGGATAGCACTTAATTTTTTCTTTAACCAACATGTAGTAACTCGGGTATTGAAGAGCTCCTTCTTGAGTGTTGAAATCCCGAAGAGTGTTATAGCGCCATTTCGATAAGTTCATCGATACATAAAGAGCCAATGCCTTCAAAGGGGATATTTCCCGTACCTGAATTGATTTACCTTCAATGAAGGCTTTGATTTTTGAGGCCTCTTCTGGATTCTCCGTCAAGTATTTCATAACATAAGCTGTATCGCTTTGTCCTGCCTTTTGAAGCGCCCTTTCGGCCGAAAACATAATTTCAGCGCTGCTACTGCTGCATGAAAGACTATCTTCAGTGCGTCTTCTTTTTTGCCGGTTACTAAGGTCCTCAAAAGATTTACGAGGACTAGGATGTGTACAAGTTGAAGCATCAGATTTAGCAGGAGAAATTATGGGCTCGATGACGTCACTTATATTTTCTGTAGAAGGTTCCATATTTTCATTCTGTAATTCCGGCCATTGAATTGCAGCCTGTAGCCAAATCTCATGTTTCTTCCGAAACTTATCTGTGCTTCTTCCAGACTGTGTCCATTTTGCATAAATGCGGTAGCAAAATCGACGACACCAGTCTTTTAAACTTGTTTCAGCACTTTCACATAACTGAACACAACTGTTATCTTTTAAAACACTGAACAAATAGTTAAAGTCGCGTAAATCTTTATGTGCGCGTGCGCATAAAGCAACGTGAATATCAAGATTTGTATTAAAATTTGGAAAATACATTGCGAGATTAGCTTGGATACAACGAGGTGTAAATCAACACTGATTTTAAAGTTACTAATAGTGACCTATTTATATAAAATCCAGGTATCCCAGGTATCCTTTGTTAAATATTGCAAGGTAATTAGTTATTGTGATAATTAGTAAATGATGCATGCTAAATTAGTGTATTAAGAGCCATTTAGTAATTAAATAATAGCAATGTTCTTATCAGTAATCATTAGTGCATCAGTTTTATATGTAAACCTTAAGTCCCTAATTATATATCCTAATTAGCTTATATCTTCTCTAATTGGCTGCTCAGAAATGTTATTGTAATAAGGTAAACCTTTAGAAAAACGGTTTTAATCAACAAAATAAACAAAAAATAAAAAAATTGTGTTATAAAATAAACATCACTCTTTATCCCAGAAAGTGCACATTTGGCGCACTATGTGTCTTAGTATTAAATATAGCTCTTAGTATTAGCATTATGATATTAGAGACCGCTACTTGAAACAAGCCCGGAATCAGGAGGGAGAGAGCTCGATACACTCATTTTCATAGTAAAATTTCACATTTTCTCAAATTACTCCCGAAATATGGGAGTTATGAAGAAATTCATCACCACAAGTTATGAAGGCATTAAGTAATCGAATAAGATGGCATCATTAGTTTGGCATAATTTTACTCTTTTTTTTCGGACATGTCTACGTCCAACCGCTCCCATACATTCGTTCCACTGTGCAGTGGGTTAATTTAAGTAGCTGTACTTAGTTGTTATCATTTAATTTATTATGGTGTTGCCTGTCATCAAAAACATTCGAATGATGACAGTGAATGTATGTCAACGTGAAAATGTAAATACCTTTAAATTACAATCTAAATAGCGAGATTGTAATCTGCCGAAAGATTGTGAACCGTCAGATTATAATCTCGATAGTTGGATTATAATCTAACGGTATTTATAATATGACGGTAACAGCATATATCCATACTATCCACACTAATATTATAAATGCAAAAGTAACTCTGTCTGTCTGTCTCGCTTTCCTGCTGAAACAACTGAACCGATTTAAATGCAATTTGGTACACAGATAGTTTAAAGCCTCAGAAAGGACATAGGCTACTTTTTATCCCGGTAGTATGTTCCCGCGGGATAATTTCCGACCTCCACGCGGGCGAAGCCGCTGGCAAAAACTAGTAAACAATAAATCTAGAAAGGTATCGGTCTACGTTTGAGGATAAAGTTAATTGAAAAGGAATGATGCATGATGAATGTACACAAAATCGGATCAAAATAAATTAGCAGGTAATTTTTTACTCCCAAGATATTGTCGATATCGAAAACTGATACTAAGTGCATTCGTCATCATCTTCATAATCATTTCAGTGGAAACACGTCCACTGCTGCGCATAGGTCTCCACCAATTTGGCGGGATTCACCATAAATCGCCACGCTTAGCAGGCGCGTTGGCAGTCGCAGTATGGTGATAAAATGTATAAGAAATGCTGATCCCCATTCTCTAGTAAGTCCCTTTGTCGCATCTTACGACGCAAGAAACGGGATGGCGCTATAATTTACGTATGGTACCACATGGAAGCGCATTATTAGTGCATTATTCTAGTTCATTTTCTAAAAACACAAATAAATTGTAGCCATCATGTAATTCTAGTCGTTATCAAACAAACCCTGCTGCTGCAGATTTACAAAGGTTTGCCATCCCTGATCTAGATTCCGCCCGTAGAGTTGACCGGTCAGGCGGACTGTCTGTCTATCCGTACGTACTTATTCTACGTTTTCTATGTTAATTTTATACGCTCGTTCTGTTTTATGATTTTTTTTTTCTTTTATCTTTGCCACCGAGACGTTCTGACCGAAATGTTTAGGGAGGTAATTAAATAAATTAAATAAAAGTGAGTTGAGTTTTTATCTTTTTGTGTTTTCTCGTTTATGGAGTGGTCGGAGGTCAAGAGGAAAATAAAGTAACTTTTCGGTGGGATTTTCAATTTGCAGTTTCGAATTGAAATGTTTTGTATTTTTTACCTGGTAATTAAATAAAACGATAAATTGTTTGCTGCCAAATATACTTCGTTCGGATTTGCTTTGCTTCAAAGTAGTTAATGATTTATTAAATCGATTTGGTCTTAATCTGCATGTTTGCTCGCTGCAGGCTTGTTTTAATACATACATACAATCACGCCTTTTTCCCATGAGGGTAGGCAGAAGCCACGGAATGCCACTTGCTACGATCTTTACACACTCCTTATTAATATTTTAATATTATCTTATATTAATATTATCATCTAGCCCTTTTTTTTTTTTTTCAGGATGGGAAATCATCAAATGACTTCTCCCGCTCTGGGCGGAGCGGGAGGGCGTGTCAGACTTTTACTGACTAAAACCCACCCGTGTTCCATCAGTTGCCCATGTGCCAGGGTCACGGTATCTCTTTCGAACAATCACGCGACCCCGGCAGGCATCGGTGCTAGTAGACCCCTTCACTGCTGCTGACATCTCTTTGAGGCGCGCGTGGAACACTGCGCGCCGTCGACCCGAGCTTGGTCCTTACCGGGCGGCGAGCTACCCATTGCTCGCCACCCGCAAGCTCGCGCCTACGGTGGCCGGGAGTCCGCTATGGACTCCCGACGCCCGGGGCGTCTCCTCCTGCGGCGGCTAGGGACGTGAGGGTGCAGTGAGTGCCACTCCCTCACACGCCCCGCCTCCTCCTTCGCGAGCATTACTGCTTCGCAGAAGGATCATCTAGCCCTTACCCAATTATTTCGAGTTGGCTTACAGTCTAACTGAATGCCGTAGTTTACAAGGAGCGACTGCCTATCTGACTTCCACAATCCAATATATCCAAAGATAAATACTTACAATATTTAAATGACTATTATTTTCTTAAAGGTTATTAAAATTAAGAAACAATAGAAATAAAACACAAACAAATATAATGAAAGTCGACTCGTCAAGGTATCTTAATAGTTCAAACCCTCAAATTTCAAATCGAGATGACATCGAGTGTAATTAGTAACTTATACATTTGTGTTATCAAATCAAATCACCGAACTTGTCGAATTAAATTATAAAGGTTTTTGTGGGTTTAACGTGTCAAATAGGCGTGTGGTCAAAGAATAATCCATCCTTTTCTAGTTAGTTTTGTGAAAATCAAACTGACAAAGGAGATGTTTCATTTTCGGCCATCAGATGTACATATAACGAAAAAAAAGGAAAAACTACCACAAATTGGGGAAAAATATTCTCTGGTGAATTTGAGCCTGATTTGTTGTGTACAAAAAATTATAGTTTTTCAATTATTGCCATGTTTTATTCAACATGGCGTCTCGTTTGCTTGCAGACTATGTTCGTTCTGAAATCATGTCTCATCAAATAAATGTAACGTAGAAATTAATTAAAAAATGTGTGCATTCTAGTAGTGTTAATAATAAATTACTATTATTCTCTTATACATATTTTTGAGTAAACATAATTAAGTGTGACCATTTCATCGTTACAAAATTCTTTAGTCTCCATTTTTGAAGCGTATTTCTTAACGAATTCAAAATAACCGAGTGCTAACTCTTATGACAAACGTCAAACATTTTTAATTTTTATTTTGTACATAAAAACTATTTGATATTATGAAAAAAATGTTACTTTATTCTGTTCAGGGGTAAGTTTCCCAGCTTCGCTAAAAGGTACATGTTATGGCCGGAGCCCCATATAAAAATGAAACATCTCCTTTAGTTCAATAAATCAGTATTTCAACGTAACTTTACGCCTATTTTTCGACGAAGGGTAACGCAGAAGTGTATGATATCAGTATACACTTACATTTCATCGGTTAAGTTTAAGTCCCATGGAATAATGGCAAGCCTATTGCCATCAACCGGGTGGCATAGATACAGACTCCGGGCTATTATAAATTGCAGATTAAAAAAAAACAATAAGGCAATGCCTGCCTCGGGAAACCAAACCCACTAATCTACAAGGCAACTACAAAAAATGCTAAAGAGATATGAAGAAGAGAATATTACAGTTATTAAAATTATTTCCTCATATGTACGTTAACTTTTCATCCATAAAATCATTATTCGAATAGTATTTATTATATAGTTTTTACCATAGAATATTAATAAGTATATTGTATTTTCAATATACGTAATAGGATACCAATTATGCGTACACATTATGATAAAAAACACCAATTTCATAAATATCCCAACGATAATCTTTTGGAAAAATAAACATGGAAACTATACGCGTTGTACGTTTGAATGGAATGAGACCCAATTCAATCTAATGCGGGTATGATGGGTGGGCAGATAGGCCGGAAAAATACGGAATTAATAGCAAGAAACGAGATCTGAATGTTTGCAAGCTAGTACAGTCCGCAACACAATTTTATATATCATATTTAAAGATGCGGTGGAAAAAATTATGGATTGTCCCATTTTGCTTTATTATTAATTCGTTTTTTTTTCTATCCCTAACAACTAGTTATTTTCTTATCTTAGTTTTTTGTGGTGTACTTTTTTATTGATTTGTTAGTCGTACGTGACCGCCTTTTGCGGTTAAAGCCTCCACCAAATTTTTCCAGATGGCTCTATCCTTTACCCATCTGGATCATAATGCATCTGTACTATACTTAAACGTCAATAGGTACATACTCGACCTAAAAGTGTGGGACAGCTGATATTTTTTTCGCGATCACGGTTTTGTTTCCATGGAGAACGTGGTTCAATTTGATGGTGTGTAAAATGAAATTAAATATGATCACAGCTATCTGATATCTACATGTCGCGGAATAGTTCGAAAGAACTGAAGAAACAAGGGTGGGTTTTAGTCAGTAAAAGTTTGAGACACCCTCCCGCTCCACCCATAGCGGGAGACATCATATGATGATGTCCAACCCACAAAAAAAAACTATCTGAACCATATTTTTTTTTGGATGGGAAATCATCAAATGACTTCTCCCGTTCTGGGCGGAGCAGGAGGGCGTGTCAGACTTTTACTGACTAAAATCCACCCGTGTTGCTTCAGTTGCCCATGTGCCAGCGTCACGGCATCTCTTTCGAACAATCTCGCGACTCCAGCAGGCTATCTGATACATGCTGTCGAATACAATACACATGCAAAATAATGTTCAAAATTGAAGACCTATTATAAAACCTCTTTATTTTTAACATATACGCAATATTTACAAAAATAGTACAGCCGCAATAAAACTTGAAACTACTGGTCCAAAATTTAAAATAGAGAAAGGAGTCAAAGAGGGCGACCCGCTATCGCCTAAATTGTTCACCAGTACCCTCGAAGAAATCTTCAGGAAGTTGGCAGACAAATGGAGGGAAAAAGGCATTATCCTTGGCGAAGCGAGACTGACAAATCTACGTTTCGCCGATGACATTGTTCTCTTTTCATCCTTAGCCACTGAACTTGAACGGATGCTCCAAGAACTCAGTTTTGCAAGCCTTGAAGTTGGGCTGAAGATGAATATGTCGAAGACCAAAGTTATGTGTAACGCAACACCTGGAATCATAAAAGTAGACGGGGAGATAATACAACGTGTCCAAGAATACCTTTACTTAGGTCAAGTAGTCTCTTTCCAGGTGAGGCAAGATAAAGAAATCATAAGACGAACTGAAAGCGCCTGGAAGAGCTACTGGCCCATGAAAGATCTATTGAAGGGTGAGTTGCCTATGACACTGAAACGCAGACTCATGGACATGTGTATTCTTCCCGTCTTAACCTATGGTACACAGACTTGGTCTTTGACTAACATTCAGAAGTCCAAACTCAAGGTCTGCAAAGAGCAATGGAGCGCAGTATACTCGGCGTTAAATTAACGGATCGCGTCCGAAACACAATACTGCGCTCCAAAACAAAGATAGCTGACGTGGCTCAAAAGGCTGCCCAACTTAAATGGGACTGGGCAGGACATGTTTGCCGCATGCCAGCCAAACTGTGGGCCCAAGTCGCACAGAACTGGTGTCCTGAGACAGTGAGGCGGCAGACCACGTAGGAGATGGCGGGACGAGCTGGATAGGTTCCATCAAAACTGGCAGCAGGACGCGCGGCTTCGCGATAATTGGAAGAAGTGGAGGGAGGCCTTTGCCCAGGAGTGGGAGAGTGCAGGCTAGTAAAAAAAATATCAAAATAGTACGGAATCCTTCTCGGCGAGACCGACTCGAATTTTTTATGTTTACTTACTTTCGCTGCTGACCATACCACTATATAAATAGAAATTGGTTTCGACTCCATATACAGTAAACAGGTACACCCTGACCTTTACTTAAGATAACGAGATGTTACAGGTATTTTTTTTATACAATCAACATATATGTACATAGGTACATAGTTATCCCGTGTGTATATTTTTTGGTTTAAGGGCACTTATTAGGTAAGTCATCTCTGATGCCTTACTTAATATTGAAGGAAAACAGCGATATTGCCCTCAGACGAGCGTTGAGCTTTCTGCTCATTTTCAACAGAAATGTCGTCTCCTGTTGAGCTACATCTGCGCAGGCATCCTTTAAACATTATGTTTTGGCTCGAGCTCCTGGTACCCACTCTGACATTCTTCATCTTCCTTTCGATGCCTGACAACTCCTAATAAAGCAGGGGAAAGTTAATAAAGCCAATACAGTTTTGGCATGTTGGCAAGACAGAGTTGAACACGATATTAAGAATATTATGAGGGTTGACAAAAACATGCAATCCAGTCTGTCTGGAAATTATTACATTGTCAATTGTCATCGTTATGTAAAAATTTGTGAGAGAGTAGAAGAATGCATATACATAATAATGATATGCCGTTTGTAGGTAAGCGTATAACTAGAGAACGGCTGGACTGAAATGGTCTGGATAGTATATGGTAAGAAAATGTAGAAAGTTTTCAAAATAAAAACCAATTTGGAAAAACCTGCACCATTGATGATATTCTATGGGCTTTGTGTGCGTCTTATTGGTATTTGAACAATACAGCGTCTGTTGGGTCAGTTAGTTTTGTATAAAAGTTTTTTTTTTAATCAAAATGACAGACACTATTGATACCTCGCTTAACCTAAACCGGTAAAAATGTGTAAAATTCCAAAGCAAGAAAATTGCAACACTGTATTTTTTATCGATAAATTAATAGAACTACAATAAATAACCACTATCACCAAATTATTGGTAAAAAACATGGTAAAATCCCATTTCTTCCTATGGGTGTTGAAGAAGGCGACTAAGCGACTTATTAGAGAATGGGCAGCAACGTTCTCTATGCATTTTACCACCATACTGCGATGGCCAACCCGCTTGCTAAGCGTGACGATTATGGTAAGCCCCTCCTTTTCGGGGAAGGCCAATGTCCAGCAGTGGACGTCCTTTGGCTGAAATGGTGACGATGATGGTAATATACATCATCATCATCATCAGGACGGCAACCAGACGCTTATCTTTTAAAGTGAAAGCTCGTGAACATATCCGTCAGAAGTTGACAGAAACATACCAGCGCTGATTTGCTGGATCAGTTTTCTCCTCTGCCAATCGTTAGTACTCCTGACACAGTTTATTTTGCTTACATGTATGTATCTATGTATTGTTATTTATTCTTGTATTTTATAGTTGTTTCCGATATATCTATCTCTTTTGTTGCACTTGCCATCTTTTATCTCTGCATCACCCTAAGGTTGACTGGTAGAAAATGCCTCAGACATTAAGTCCGCCTTTGTACCGTATTTTTACTTGTGCATAAAGTTTTACTAAATAATTTATGTAGATGACTACCGTGAACTTCAAACCTAAAATTAAAACGAACTCATGAATACTTAGAACCTACAAAGTATGTTTAATACGTTGTCAAAGGTACAGCAGATAGTTTGTACAAGTTAATTTGTTCCCTATAACTTAGTTTAATTTGAACTAGTCAAACGCAGTTTCCTCACTTTAGCTGGGAGCGTTTAATTATTGCTGCAAGACTTCGCTAATTTGATACTATGAGGCATCTCTATATTGTGCTCAGCGAGCTGTGAGCGGCTGCTGAAATTCTACTTATGAGTATTGAGATTAAAAGTGTTTTATTACAGAGTTGTAGTAATTAATTTTCTTTGTGGAACGTTAGGTGCGTTAGTTTTAAGATCATTTTTAGCTATGGTGATTGGACATTTTTACAAGTTAAAACCCCTAACAATACCCGTCGTGCGTATGTTATGTCTAAAAAATATGCCTTTATTTTGTGGGCGTGATATCAACATATGACGTTTCCCACTCTGGGTGGAGCGGAAGGGCGTGACAGACTTTTACTGACTAAAAACCCACCCATGTTCCTTCAGTTGCCCATGTGCCAGGGCCACGGTATCTCTTTCGAACAAATCTCGCGACCCTGGCAGTAAATATTCATTTGTTAACTTAATTGAAACAAACCTTTTTTTTTGCTTTGGTACAATTTGCTATTTATATTTCCCTATTTGAACGGAAAATATAAAATATACATACTATAACATGTTTCGTTTTCATGTTTATTTGGCAAATAAATGTTCAAACGCAGCTTTGTTTATGTGAAACAGTAACAAGCCGCCGTAGTAAGACCTACGAGTTTCGTAGCAAGAGCTACGGAATTCGTAGCAAGCTCGTAGCAGTTACGCCGCAGCCAAAGTATTATAGTTCGTGTATTTCAATATTGCATGGGAAAATCTTTGAATGTAGATTATATCTAATAAAATACACTTTCTATTATGAATGAACTAAGATAGGTATGTGTATTAGATAGTGATGTCATAAAAGAAATTTCCATGTAAAGGAATGCAAGTTACATTATAAAGGCATACAGAGTCAACAATAATAGAGCAATATGTCTAGCCTTTTCCAAACTATGTTGTTATAATAAATAACGCATATTTGTATCAAAAAGACACTGCCTTGACTGTACACGGTACGGTCATTAAATAAGCGGAAAGAAAAATTTAGAGTCATGGTGTTCTTCTTCTTCGTAGCGTTTCGAATGCAAAAATAACACGTAGTAAATTAGTATGAGGCCACTAAGTGGGGCTTGATGACCTGTAATATAGGTTTTCCTACATCAGGCACCAACTCTCACAATGTTAATTTATTCATTCAAATCAAAAGTTGCTGAAATGCTGCAAAATCATTATGAAAAAAAAAAAAAACTTATTATTCTTTTTGTACCAGAGGTAGCTAGGTCCCTTATCATGACACATATAGCCTCGTAGGAGGCACGTGCCAAAATTAACCACAAAAATATGATATTTACGAAAACCTTTAAACATTATATCTTATCAAGTGTTTTACTAACTAACGTGGGTTGTTTATTTTGATAGTCGCTCAAATTAAACAATAAGTAGGTCAGATTTATATTTTACTGTAGAATTGAAATAGCCTAGAATATTAAAATTCTTTTTATCTTCATCATCATCATCATTTCAGCCGTAAGACGTCCACTGCTGGACTCAGGCCTCCCCCAATTTGGGGGGCTTTGCCATAATGGTCACGCTTGGCAGGCGGGTAGGCGATCGCAGTATGGTGGTAGAATGCATAGAGAACGCTGCTGCCCAATCTCTAGTAAGTCCCTTTGTCGATTTTTACGACACCCACGGGAAGAAATGGGGTGGTGTTATTCTTTACGTCCGGCACCACACGGTACCGATAAAATTCTTTTTATACAAAAGATTTTTTGCGAATACCTACCCGTCGAACTATCGCCTAGTTGAAGACGTTGACGTTTTTTACGATTATAATTATTGGTGTTAGAGTTACACTGGTTAACAGTTATGCCAACCAGGGAGTGCACAAATTAACTCTTTGTTATGAAATAACATAATATTGCTGTTAATTATTTAGCCGCCTTCGGGAAGAGAGCCCAAATTATTTGCTAATAACTGCATTTGAATAGAAATACATTATTAAATGAAAAAAATATATAATAATAAATATAAAAAGATAATATGGTTATATTTGACATTCAGTAACACTATAGACAAATTGTTGACGCTGTACTACTGTGGAGAGGGTTCACTGGCGGGATGGTGATGGCCAGGACCAGGACGTAGGTGTAATGAGTAAAGAATACTTCTTCAGGACTGTCTTCTTTATTTTCTTAATACTTCTTAACTGCTGGATATGGAATTAGGATTGGAGTTATTTTTAATTAATTATGACAGTTCAAAATGTCATTATTATAACCAGCCTGTACAATCTATGACCAGCCTGTACAATCGTGGGGCATACAACCTCTACAGTTTGCACACGACACTAAGTTTTGTATGGGAAACTTACTAATGCCATACTTGACCCTCCCCATAAAACCTCAAAAAATATTTCTTATAAATAGATCTAAACGAAATTCCTATCGTCGCTAATACAAATAATATGAAAGACAAATATTCTCGATATGATCATAGATTTTAAAAATGAAATAGGTTATATATCTATAAAATTAATTGATTACCTACGGTTATACTTGACATTCAGTAAGACTATAGACACAAAATATTAAAGACAGATGTTCTCGATTGGACCACAAATTTGGACTATAAACAAAAGAATATCTATGCATGTGTGTATTAAATACACGGTAATGAATAGTAGTGTGTGTAACGTATTATTTATTGAAAATAATGTATTTTTACGCATAATTAAAAAAAAATATTAGCATTTGTCACTTCTTCTCTGTATAGACTATAAGTGTGCGAAATTTCATACTCCTGCGTCCGCCCAATTTTCGTAAATAGGGATCCAAAGTTTTCGCTTCACGTATTAATATATATGTTACCGGCCAAACCCGATTTCAGGACAAACTAGTTTTGCCTAGACTAAACTAGTTCTTCCTATACGCGATAGGATTAACTAGTACAGCCTAGTATAAACTAATGTGTCCTAAGCCCGATAGGATAAACCAGTTTAGGCTAGTCCAAACTAATTTTTCCTAAGCCCGATAGGATATACTAGTTTAGGCTAGGCCAAACTAGTTGATCCTGATATAAATATGCACACTCTAGGTTAAAATGGTATGGCCCAGTCTAAACATTATAGTATATATAGAAAGTCAAAATAAATAGATAAACTGAATAAAATACACAGTAATTGGAAAAATAATCATTTTTATTAAAATCATAATGATTCGTCGTTAAAAGTTATTGATCATTGGTAATACAAATAATCATACTATAGCAAATAAGTGTTTTTTTTTTTAATAGAAGCAATAATCATATCTCGATTATTAAAATTGTTGTTTATTTTTACATGGTTTGCTTTGGTGGCACTTAGAATTGCAGAGTATCATTGCCTTCTTGCACTGCATTTGCATCACTTGTCAACTCGAAAGGCCTACTCTGGGTTCTATCCCAAATAATGCCTTGTATGGCGATTGTTTTATCTCTGAACGGTAGGCGCGGTTTATTGACTCTGCAAAATTTTCTTGTTTAGACTGTTTAGATTATGTCATACTGAGGAGTGGATAGAGAGGCGTCACGGCGTCCTCACCTTCCGCCTGACGCAGGTTCTCACCGGGCATGGGTGCTTCGGTGGGTTCCTGTTCAGGATAAAGCGGGAGGATACGTCTGGGTGTTTCCATTGCGAGGATCGTCTGGAGGACACGGTGGAGCATACGGTGGAGGTGTGCCCTGCCTGGGCAGAGCACCGCCGTGTCCTCGTGGAGGCGATCGGTGGCGGCGACCACTCGCGTCCGGCCCTGGTGCGAGCCATGGTACGGAGCGAGAGGGAATGGGAAGCCGTCACCTCCTTCTGCGAAGCAGTAATGCTCGCGAAGGAGGAGGCGGGGCGCGTGAGGGAGTGGCAGTCTCTGCGCCCTCACGTCCCTAGCCGCCGCAGGAGGAGACGCCCCGGGCGTCGGGAGTCAATAGCGGACTCCCGGCCACCGTAGGCGCGAGCTTGCGGGTGGCGAGCAATGGGTAGCTCGCCGCCCGGTAAGGACCAGGCTCGGGTCGACGGCGCGCAGTGTTCCACGCGCGCCTCAAAGAGATGTCAGCAGCAGTGTAGGGGTCTACTAGGACCGATGCCTGCCGGGGTCGCGTGATTGTTCGAAAGAGATACCGTGACCCTGGCACATGGGCAACTGATGGAACACGGGTGGGTTTTAGTCAGTAAAAGTCTGACACACCCTCCCGCTCCGCCCAGAGCGGGAGAAGTCATTTTATGATTTCCCATCCTGAAAAAAAAAAAAAAAAAAAAAAAATATGTCATACTAATTTATCCTAGAGTGTGCTTATTTATATCAGGATCAACTAGTTTGGTCTAGCCTGAACTGGTCTATCCAATCGGGCTTAGGAAAATTTAGTTTGGACTAGCCTAAACTGGTTTATCCTATCGGGCTTAGGACAAATTAGTTTGGACTAGGCTATACTAGTTAATCCTATCGCGTATAGGAAGAACTCGTTTAGCCTAGGCAAAACTAGTTTGTCCTGAAATCGGGTTTGGCCGGTAACATATAGATAAATCTTTTAGGAACCATTAATAAACTAAACAAAACCATGATTAAGACTCTTTGTATCTAAAAACAAAGAACGAACAAAGATTTCAGCTAACTTTTCCCAAACTCGCTGACTTCCTAGCCCCACGTTACGATGATGTTTGGATGACATTACCTCGCGACAGGCCCGGTGATAGCAGGCCGGCACTCTCATCATTTCCTTCGGGCCATATTCATCCGATCGAACAGGCGAGCGAGGGAAGTGTGCGGGGGAGGGACGGGCGGCAATAACCTCTGAGTGCGTGCTTGCTTGAGAGGTATTGCATTTGTTGCTCTCGATACAAACATTATACGAGGGTTATCTGTATCGCATAAATAAAATTAAAATACGATTCGTTGTTTTATATGTTAGCTTGTCTGTGGTAATGGGTCATGATAGGTAAACTTTAAGGGGTGTTTTTCACATTATTGGTACGTTTATCGATGCTCCATTAGTCCAATGCCTTTTCTAGGATACATATCGTCGTGATCCTGCCCTATCCTAAAGGCACGTCTTCCCTACCATTACGGCACCTCTACTCCTTGATATGCAATGATCTTTGAAATATGAGGCTTCAGAGGCTCATACAAATTTTGGGGTTCATTCGATTAATCGAGTTTAGTCAAATTACGCTAGAGTTTCATTCGTTTATTAATCCATTCATAATCGGTACGATTATCGATGGATAGTTACGTTGATTAGAAAATATGAACCTCATAACCTAAATTGACTACATAAGCTCTTATTTTCGAATTCTATGCTATGCTACTAAAACAAATTCAAAACCCACTTGACATCAATAAAACAAACGTTAAACACTCAACTTATCGCCACAAACGACCTAAGTATTCCCAAATAAAGTGCCACGTAATAATAAATCATTTCAGAACGACAAGAAAATTACGTCTGCTGCTCATATATTATGCTATAATTAAATAGGCGTTAATAATTTCAATGTCACTACACTTGTTATATGAAGCGTACAGAGGAATAAATCACGCGCGCCTGTTGGGAGAAAAGAACAAAAAATATTTTTTTGTAAAAAAAAAATGCCGCGACCGACTACCGACGTGTCGAAAATATTAACTTGAACATTTGAATTCTTTATGATCAGTAAAAAGAAAGATTTGAATCGCAAATGTGTTCGCATTTTAATCAAACAAGCAGCGAAATGGTCGCAGATTTAGTCTTATTATATTTAAATATTTTACAATGTTTCACGCTTCGCTTACACTGGAAGGGAGGTTCAAAACGATGATTGGAAAATTGCAGACGTAGGTTTATTTATTGAAATTTAAACAGGGTTTAGGAATTCATTGCATTTACTTATTCAATTATTTTACTTGACAAAATAAACGAAGAACGTATTACGTTTATACCGTTACTTCAGAGAGAACATTCCAAATCGACTTAGAAAAATATATTCAAAGTATTTATTTAGTATTAAAGGGGCTTACGTTAAGTTCTACCGATACAAACAAGCCCAACCAACAAGCTTCTTGTAAGAAATACAATTTAACTTCCTCGTGAACACAAAATGTTTCATTTGAAAGCATTTCCTGAAGGATTGTAACAAATTGAATCTCACGCCGGCTCAATCCTTTATTTCATCGCCTCCCTTTAATGCGAAGAAAAGATTATTAATCGAAAATTTTCCATCTTAGTAGAAGTGTTTAGAACCATCTGTTTGGATTTGTCAAAGGCGAGGATTTTGTTTCTAAATCGTTTTGTTTTGTTTGTTGTTCTATCTTGTCAGTGACGCAGCGTGAGCTAAAGGTGTTAACGAATTTTGGGATATCTCTAATATTGGTGTTACTGAATGGTTTTAATACAGCCAATTATCGCCAATGCTTAGTTATAACCAACTACAAAAAAAGAGGAGGTTTTCAGTTTGGTTGTTTGTTTAGTTTTATGTTTGTTATCTCAGAACTGCGTCATTTATAAACTGATTAAAAATTGTAATGCCATATAAGTTTGGTCAGGTTCCAAAGGGTGATTTTTGAGGAAGCTTCGTTAAATACGTTTTTTTATAGTCGGTAGTTGAGTAAATTTTCTACGTGCAGTGGACCCTGGGCGGTCCACTAACACTTGCCTACTGATCAGCACACACACACATTTCCTACGCAGGCCTAATTATGATTTTCATTTTCGTTTCCAACTTTTCAAACTCTGTCAAATGCTGATCATACCTTTTACATTTACTTAAAATACAGTTATGTCATATTTTAAACTACGAAATTAAAATCTGTTAATATTTAATGATCATGTATCCATTAATTGAATAAACACAATTGTATTAATGACAGACAACAACATTTTATAATTAACCATTACTGCTTGTTTGTCCAAAGCAATAGTTTGCCGTTTTTAATGACATACTCACCTCAAATTAATAGATTTTAAAGCATTTAATAAATATAATTATGTCAGTATCTTTATTGACATAGTAAGCGAGGTTTGATGAGCGTTCGATTCACGATAGCATATTTTTTTTAGAGGATCCCTATTTTAATGATACTAGTTAATACCATGACATGCGTTGTAGTGCTATTTTCAACGTCGTGCACATAAAAACTTTTCAAAGTTTCACTACAATCGGTCGAACCAGTCCAGAGTTTTTGTAGGACTATATAACGCAAAAAAATGATTCATATATATACCTATGTCGGAGTCAGCGACGACTGAGTGATAGCGCAATCAACCTCTTGATTCGGTGCTACGGAATCCATAGGGCAGGTTAACAATAAAAAACGATGATACAGCAAATTAGTTAGTATTTTACTTCAAAATAAATATCATAGTACAATACTACGATTTTAAGTTCCAGCAAAGCGACAGTTAAGAAATCCGTAGCAGAAACCACGGTAACCGACATAGCCCGAAGAATTGATAAACTGAAGTGGTAGTGGGCAGGGCATTGCTCGCAGAACAGATGGCCGATGGGGCCGAAAGGTTCTGGAGTGGCGACCGCGTACCGATAGACGTAGAGTTGGAAGGCTTTATGCAGGCTGCGGGAATGCGTAATGTGAATGGTTCGCTGGATGCGGGAAGCACAAAACCGGTCGAAGTGGCGGAGTTTGGGAGGCCTCTGTCCAGAAGTGGTGATGATGATGATGAAACCGACAGTTTCCCGGAAGATTAGTGGAAGTCTGCATTCGTTCGTTTTCCTCACAAGACTGCCTTGTCTCCTGCCGGGGTCGCGTGATTGTTCGAAAGAGATACCGTGACCCTGGCACATGGGCAACTGATGGAACACGGGTGGGTTTTAGTCAGTAAAAGTCTGACACGCCCTCCCGCTCCGCCCAGAGCGGGAGAAGTCATTTGATGATTTCCCATCCTGAAAAAAAAAAAAAGACTGCCTTGTCTTTAAAACACTTCTGCTCATTCGACTTTGCCCACGTGCCCCCTCTAGCAGGGTCGTCATGGCGATTACCTTTTTTTTGTGGTTGGGAAATCATCAACGACGTTTCCATCATGACGTCTCATGCCCTGGGTGGAGCGTAAGGGCGTGTCAGACTTTTACAACAACCCACCCGTGTCCCTTTAGTTGTCCATATGCCGGGGCCACGGTATTTCTTTCGAACATGGCGATTACCCTCACCTTAGTACTACAATAATTTTATTAATCAATTGAAATACTATAATCACTCAAATGTTATGCTCTACGATATATAAGATTATGTTTTAGACAACGCCTTTTTCAGCTATTTAAATTTATTAGAAATTGTATCACTAAATTGCTAACGAGCACATAGTATTCAGTCAATTCTGATTAAAGTGAACAAATATAGACGAACGAAGCTAACACAAATGGGCAAACAAAACGGACTGCCCAAGGGCCCTATTCAGTTACAAACACGTAAAATCAAACACGATAATTTAGATGAACGAGCTATTTTGACAACGGGCCTATTTTACAAAGAGTTATGAACGTATAACACTGCTTATGCCCGGTTCTGGGTATACCCCGAGGAATTGCCGTGAAGATTGTAGGTATTGTTTACATTTCTGCGTTCTGATATTGTTTCGGAAATAATGCTAGCAGTTCTAAGTTTATCATTAGTGTTTATAGGAAATTAAGTTTGTATTGAGAATCGATCGTAAATAATCCTCTAAACGAATGCGTATTATTATACAAACTTTCACATTTATAATATTAGTATGATAGTCAAAGGTTGACTGAAAATGACTGATTTATTCTAGGTTTGACCAACGCCTCTCGGTAACCTCTGAAATAGATTCCAATTTCTGCCTTACTCTGATATATTTTAAGGCATATAAATGCTCTACAAAATGTCAAATATCAAACACATTGTGCATCTCAAATTGTCATAATGCATAGGCTTTTCGAAATAAAGAGCATTATTTTGTCTGTTATTCAGCAACATATTTTTTTTTTTAAATATTTCTGAATAATTATATATCAATCCAGTCTTTTATAAGAATCGATTTATATTTTATTTCACACTAATACAATAAACATTGAAATTAAGAAAAACTGTTTATGACATAAGCCTTAAAAACTAATGTATTCTTGTACACAATTTAGGACTGAATGTTCAGTCCTCGATTTAATCGTATTGAGTAGCGGCGTTTGATTGTCCAAGTTGGTCTCTCCTAGGATTAGACATTTTGTTAGTGAAAGCCTGAGACACGTTACTGGTGCGGACTTTGACTGTGACCTCTTGTCAGACGTGACGTTTGATTAGTCAAACGTAGGAGCACCGGAGCTTTGATGTTTGACTATAAAATATACGTAAAACAAACATCTGAACCAGATTCACAATAAATTGCCGAAGCACTTAAACTATTCACGGAACATTTTCATTCCCAAATTCACACAACTAATTAGGCATCACTCAAATCCCAGCTACAACTAAAAACTATTCGTACGCAGGTAAACAGCGCCACACTCGTTCCACGGAATACGCAAGAGGAATTCCTCAGCTCAAATAACTGAATACCGGGGGCATGTTATATTTCGCAATTCCCCACAACGGCCAAACTACGTAATAATATTGTGCTCGGGCCGCGTTCGGGGTAGAATCATCGATAGTCATTATCGGAAAAGCGGGTTTAAGAGCCGTCCTAGCCCCGGCGGGACCTTTACGGAGGTCTCATCCCGGCGCGTTCGATAACTATGCTAATGTTATTTGCGCCAGTGGGTTTGAAAACGACGGCATCCACTAACTTGGCATTCCCAAGAACACAGGGCTCCCTAAAGGTAAGGTTTCAGAATGAAACATCTTACTTTACGACCCGTAATACCATATTGTGAAAAGATTTGCTATTTACCCAACGTACCGGGGCGCCTTGCGGCCATATTAGCAATAGTTACCGATCGCTACGACTAATCCACGGACGTAAGTTCTGATAGCATCGCTTAGTGTCCCAAGGCGAGTAACATAATGGCTCATTTACATTATACGTTGTCCCGCATGTGTTAGATTTCGTTAACGACTTTCATGAGTGTGGGAATCGCTTGCAATATTCAGAGAAGCGCGGTGGCATTATAATTTTAAATATTTCAGTGGTAGTATTGGCGAACTATGAGTCGATATTTGAGTGTCTCTGGGGAGTAAACAAGGTAAGATGGAGGTGTTTATATCAGCTGTATTAAGTCGGTATTGGAGTTTGGGCGAATGCAGAAATCTGTTTGGGATTGGTTAAACGATCGGTCGTTTACATGAGTCATTTGTAGGGGAGGGGTAATCGTAGTGGGCGTTTAAACGCATAATGTAAATGAGCTATTACACCAGCGTGCTCATGCAATTGGACGCATCGACACAAATGAAGCACGCTTAATGACATACACGTGGCAGGGACACCTGACGCTGTGGCCGACAACATTGCTTACGTAATACATTACGTGTTGCATGCCAATGTCCTTAAGTTATTCCTACTTATACATTATTCATACATTAATTATGGTCGCTGATGATTTATCTAGAGTACAGTTATTTGAGATTGATGTGGAATCGGTTGTTTCGTGGATTTTTACATAACAGGAAACCTCTGTGCCTCAGAAAGCGCGTCAAGCCGTTGGTCCCTGCTGTCATTCGAAATAAATGGTAGTTAATGCACCATGTAAAATACTGAATGGACTAGGAAAGGCTAGGCAGATGAAGATGATGTGAAATGGACAATATATATATTTAAAAAAAGACTGTAGTTTGCAAAAACGGTAAAGGGTTAGAATTTCAAACATTTCCGCAGTTTTAAACGACTTTCAAATCTCCGTAACTCCCACAAAGTAAATCCTGGGCAGCAATAAAACATGAACATTAACCGTATCAGGAACAATAGTAATCAATTTAAATGTATCAAAGCGAAACAATAAAACAGTTCAGCTTGCCTAAGCATTGTGTGTGGAATAATAAAAGAGAGCCCATCTGTACCGTTTATGTCCCACGTACGGAGCACTATTCAGTAGATCGAAAAAGTTTTCCAATAGCTGAGTCTGATGATAGAAAATAGTTGGCTACGGGAACCTGGGATGTTAGTTTTATTGTAGTCACCACTCTTGGGCCATTGAGTGTGCGCCGGACTGATATTGCAGTAATTATTTTATCTGTGGTAGCTGTTGAAAGTTGTGCGCTCTTCGAGATAGTTAATGATAGTTATAACTTGTCTGTGTACGTGTTGCTTTGTTTTTACCTGTGACAAATGCTTGTAGTGTGTCCAGAAATAATAGTGTATTTTTTTTTAGTTCAAAACATAGGATCTCTGGTAGAATTGTAATTATTGTTGAATCATAATAACCGATTTTATTGATTGTAATAATCATAGGCATGCTTGAAGATATTTCTTTGGTAATAAGAATCACCTTTGTACCCATTTTAATACTTTTATTTGCTTGGTATATATCTATGAAACGGAAATCCCGCTTTTGTAGTTAAACTAAAAAACCCAACTAAAAAAATAGAAAATAAAATAATAGTTTTAAAAAGCGTGGTGTGCTTGATATCAATTAAAAAATACAGCAATAGCGCTCCACGCTTTTTTCCATTATTTTCACCTTTTTAGTTTGGTTTTCTAAAAAAGCATGTTTTTAAACTATTATTTATTTTCTGTTCATTTCTTCTAGTCATGTCAGTATGTAAATAGTTAATGTTTTTATCCTAGTTCAATACGTACGATTTTCGTAACCGTAATTCTTCTTGACTTTCTAATTAGTGAATGTAATAAGTTGTACTTTATTAGTGTACAGCTCAATACCTACTTATTTGTTTTAACAATACCCAGGAGTGCTATCTTATCTTTATTTAAAGTCTAGACTTATTCTTGGAAAAGTTATTCGTAGATAATGTGTTTCATATAAGAAGATATCGGTAGTTTAAACCACAGGGTATGTGACTATTTAGCCTTAATAATAGCAACGAAAATGACTAAATGAATATTATCCATCATTGACAGGCCTGTTGGTCTAGTGGTTAGTGAGCCTGACTGCTATGCCGGAGGTCGTGGGTTCGATTCCCACCCAGGACAAATGTTTGTGTGATGAGCACGATCATTTGTTCTGTGTCTGGGTGTAATTTATCTATAATATGTATGTATTTAGAAATATATAAGTATGTTTATCAGTTGTCTAGTACCCATACCACAAGCTCTGCTTAGCTTGGGACTATGGCGTTGTGTGATAGTTGTGGAATATTATTATATTATATCATGACATTTTAATCGTGTTGCAAAGGATGTCTACTCAATGTATCCGACATAATATTCCTCGTGGTTAAATATTGTTACCAATTAAGAAAATACGTACTGAGAAAAATAAATAATGCACTAGAATTATGGAACATCCTGTTAATAATGTTTACGTATCATATGACGGAGAACAACCATACCTACCTAGCGCACGAGTCGACATTTTCGTAGGGTCATTCAATCTCTATTTTCCATGAGACAAAATATCAAACAAACTACGTCATACGTTATCATAATGAATAATATATTTATTTTTTAGTTAGGTATTCAAATGTTCATTTTTTTTATAGTTGTCATTGGATACATGAAATGGGCTGCCGTTGTAAGACGACTAATATGTCACGGTGTATTTTCTTTAATGTTATACAGACTCGTAACGTGTACAAGACCCTCTAGCATAGAATGAATTGTCAGTTACAGTCTGCCCATTCTTATAAAACTGCAATATCTAAGCGGTCAAAACGTATGGCAGAACAATTTTTTGAATAACCAACGAAAATGTTGAATGCTTCAAAATCATGTACTGTGTCCATGGTAATAGGTTATGTGTCGATGTCCCAGCGATCCTGTATAATTTAAGCTACACTTACATGAATACATTATTAGTAACTTAATATCTGGATGACCGAGCTTTGCTCGGTATTTTTTGGGAAATTGTGTTTAAAATAATAAGTTTATGTTCAGGTTGATTATCGATAAAGTTGGTCATTGAAAACACGAATAAAACGACATTTTATAAAAATGAATCTTAGCTAGATCGATTTATCGCCCCCGAAACCCCCTGTATACTAAAGTTCATGAAAATCGTTGGACCCGTTTCCGAGATTCAGATTATATATATATATATATATACAAGAATTGCTCGTTTAAAGGTATAAGATAAGACAAAGAAAAAAAATCTTTTTATTTAACTTTTGTCAGAATAGTTTGTCCCTTCTTTGACTTTAAACATATTTAAATTAAATTAAATTTAAAAAAACAGAACACAAAAATATTTAAAAAAAAATTGCCCACCGGTATCCAGCTATACTGAGTCCAAGCTATACTGGCGGTTAGGGTTCCAGAGAGAAGAACCTCCTAACAATTTGAGCCCTGTCCAGAAGTACCACTTTCTGAATCTAGCTGCCCAATGCTCCTTAGGTGTTGGTTGAGGTTTTTCAGAATATTAACATTAAAGAAGAAATTCATGTATTTTCAGAAGCTATACTTTGTTCTGTGTACATAAATATTCAAAAAACTTTTCATAACATTAAGCTAGATATTTGAAACGGATAGTTGGAATTGTTCCAGATTAAATAATGAAAATAGTTTTAGGCTTCGTAGCAAGGTTCTGTTGGCACGAGGCATCCTTTGTTAAAGGAACCGTGAAACTGAAAGTGTAAGTTTATTTGGGCACGTTTTTAGGCACATCATCAGTACAGGAGCTTCCAAATGAAAAAGAGTGAATTTATTTAAATAGCTGTTGATGTAAAGGTTCAAAAGTGTCGAAGATTACCATGAGTTAGGTACACATGTTTAATTTCATACCAACCAAGCCTGGATTTTTTTACTATACTATTTACTACTGTATTTAAAAAAAAAAAAACAATCATAGTAATGATTGTTTTTTTTTTTTTTTAATTTAGGTAGCTCTTATATTAATTTGTCAAAACAATTAATAGGCTCTCACGCTATTAAAGGTAAGTATATTAAAAAAAGGATCGAAGAGTATAAAAAGATATACCCAATTTCGAGTTAATAGAAAAACTGTTTTCGTTTTTAACACGCTTCATACGTATGGCAGTATGTTTGTATGTTAGTGTGTGCCTATGTAACGGAAATTTTTACCATGATTTTGACCCCCTTCAAAACGTCGGATTAACTCAAAATTTGGATACTTATCAAGAACCGATGATAGTACAATAATTTCAAAAATGTGTGCCATTATGTTGTCAGGGTTACCAGGATAGGACACGGTGTAGCATACGGTGGAGGTGTGCCCTGCCTGGACGGAGCACCGCCATGTCCTCGTGGAGGCGATTGGCGGCGGCGACCTCTCGCGTCTGGCCCTGGTGCGAGCCGTGGTACGGAGCGAGAGGGCATGGGAAGCCGTCACCTCCTTCTGCGAAGCAGTAATGCTCGCGAAGGAGGAGGTGGGGCGCGTGAGGGAGTGGAAGTCTCTGCGCCCTCACGCCCCTAGCCGCCGAGGGAGGAGACGCCCCGGGCGTCGGGAGTCGATTGCGGACTCCCGGCCACAGAAGGCGCGAGCTTGCGTTGCGGGCGGCGAGCAATGGGTAGCTCGACGCCCGGTAAGGACCAAGCTCGGGTCGACGGCGCGTAGTGTTCCACGCGCGCCTCAAAGAGATGTCAGCAGTACTGAAGGGGTCTGCTAGGACCGATGCCTGCCGAGGTCGCGTGATTGTTCGAAAGAGATACCGCGGCCGCGGCACATGGGCAACTGAAGGAACACGGGTGGGTTTTAGTCAGTAAAAGTCTGACACACCCTCCCGCTCCGCCCAGAGCGGGAGAAATCATTTGATGATTTCCCATCCAAAAAAAAGGGTTACCAGGATAGCAAAAAACTGACTTCAAATACTGACATACGTCACAAAATTTGATAACTACGCTGACATACGTCCCATACGAAGCACTCAAAAATCACCCCACGCTTTTTATCCATGATTTTCTACTTTTTAGTTTGTTTTTCTATGGGAGCGTGTTTTTTAAGTTTTTTGTAATTAAGCAATTTATTGGGAATTTTTCGCCTAAGTTTTGTTCTTGTTTTTGTATAATATCTGAATCTAGTAAGTTATTCAATTTAGTACCTATCAAGTTTAAATAGATAGTTGTGCAGTCTCTTAATGTTTTAGTTTCCATAATATAATGTATTCACCCAAAATCGAAATATTTTATTTCATATAAACCTACATGGACATTTATGAAACGTTCAATATGGTTCACGGTTACCCTTTGAAAAATAATTGACTTTAACAATGTTTTCAAATAACAACGTTAATACGTATGGGAGGATAGTGTAGGCCTATCAGTAAGTCATCGGATGGCCGATGGGGCCGGAAGGTTCTGGAGTGGCGACCGTGTACTGGAAGACGGAGCGTTGGAAGGCCTCCCACAAGATGGACCGATGACCTGGTGAAGGCCGCAGGAATGCGTTGGATGCGGGAGACACAGAACAGGTCGAAGTGGCGGTGCTTGGGGGAGGCCTATGTCCAGCAGTGGACGTCTTTCGGCTGAAATGATGATGATGATGATCAGTAAGTACCAGGTACTAGTAAAACGGTAAAAAATCTAATCTACAAAGCTATACAAAGTATTTATTTTCAATAAATATAAATAGAAACACGCAAACTGTGCCTTTTATCATCATTAAACAGACTGAAAAACTTAGATGAAAGTATATGCGAGTTAATGAGGCGATGTACTTTGAAATACTTTGCTTGGTGTCTGTTACTCGTTAAACGGAGTTGAGAGAACCGAGCTGCGGTGACAACCATATTGGATTACGTTTTTCAAACTTCGGAGCATAAAATGTGGGTGTTGTGGAGTGAAAACTGGTAGGTTTGTTACAGTTAGCCTCTGGGTTGTCTTATTTGATGTTTTATTTTATTTGGCAAGTAGCTGGGAAGTTTTTGACGGCTATGGCTATATTTGATTTGAGGTCAATTAATTACCCAACACTGATGCCAATTGGTCATCCTTTTTTTTGTCGTTGGGAAATCTTCTAATGACGTCTCCTGCTCTGGATGGAGCGGGAGGGCGTGACAGACTTTTACTGACTAAAACCCACACGTGTTCCTTCTGTTGCCTATATGCCAGAGCCACGGTAACTCTTTCAAACAAATTTCACGATCCTGGCTGATCAATTGTTCATTCTGAGCTTGCATATAATATGTTTTATTTAATGTAAACATTAATTGACAGTTCCGAAAAATTACTATTATAATCACCAGGCAGGCAAACAACTCCATGTGACAACCATAAGTATTTTTCATCACTAATCATGATATCGTCGTTGCGGTTACAAAAAACGCTGTGTGTGTTTTGATATTTGATGAAATCTTGATGCTTATTTGAATACACACTAGCCGTAAAAACAGTTTTTTGATAAGTTCACATAGCGGTTTTTGTAAGCGCAACGACGATATAATCTCCATGTTTTTTTTTTTCGTTTAAAACCTTCAGCACATCACTGAAAGATGAAAACGTCTCCTAACACACCAGCCAATCCGAACTTCGGACGTTGAATCAACGAGATACCCACCACATCTTATAATACACGCAAATTCGTTTCGGAAGAATACACTGCTCATCACTAATATAACCTGTATATCAATGGGGATATTGATGGCAAAGACATTAGAATATTTCAATGGATTGACATAGTGGGAAAATCTTTTTCACTTGAGAAAGAAAAGAATGGATTTTTTTTTTATAAGTTACTAGCTTCTGCCCGCAACTTTGTCCGCGTCAAATTTCTTGCTCCCGCGACCCACCCTGTCACATCGAATCGCCGGCCCGTACGTAGTGTTGAGCAATCAGGTTGTTATATCTCGTAAGATATTCATTAATCAAAAATAAAGTGAGGGCAACTTTGTTCAAAATTAAATACTTCTGATGGATAAGGATAATATCCATGTTTATGAAAACACCATCGCAAATAATGAATTTTTACAATGAATTTGAAAAAACATAGTGCGCCAACCTTAAAAGATGGACATATGCTGTCTCGGACTTTTTTTTAACTTTTTAAGAGGAACAATTCCATCATACATGATTATTGCGTTACTTTAACCGTTTACGCAGCGCACGCAATGGAAACTCTCAAAAGGAATAAATTTTCCCTGTTTTTGAAACATTTTTCATTGATGCTCTGCTCCTTTTGATTGTAGCGTGATGATAGATATATAGCTTATAGCCGTCCACGGTAAATGGTCTACTCAAAACAAAAAGGTTTTTTCAATTCGAATCAGTAGTTCCTGAGATTAGCGCGTTCAATCAAACAAACAAACTCTTCAGCTTTATAATATTATAGTATAGATAGATATTCTCCTCCCCTTGGCTTGTCTTAGATTGTAAAGAATTCTATAAGACTTAATAATGTATGTTTAAGGTAGGCAAAAGCCTATTCTCACAAAGAGAAGGAATAAAATTGATCACCGCGCTTTGTGCGACGGATAAAATCTAAATTACGATATTTTCCATCACCGAATATCAGGTTTGTCCACGATTATTTCAGAAAGTTTCTAACATATAGAGCGCTTACGTCTTGAGTCCATTAACATCTGGGTCAACACAAGGACTTTACTCAGAGATAATTACAGTAATTAACTGTATTCATTCCACGGCTATGCTATAAAAAATCTCATTACTTGTGTACAATTGGGTGATAAAATCCCTCAATCCATTTTCCCTCATCTTGATGAACACACAAAAAACAAACAGACCCCTCACTTGATTAGCAAAAATAACTACATTGGTCGAGAAAACATTAGCAGTGTACACCACGTTACCATTTAGATCGGCTTACCCGAATCCGGCTTGTTCGGCACGGTGTGCTATGAATACAAAAGGATCTTGACGTTGTGAGGTGGTGCTACATTTTCTCAACCTCCCCGGACCTTATGGTTCCGCACTATTGAACCATTTACCTTAACGTAGGTATGTCTTTGAAGAAAAAGGGCGAACCTATCAAAAAAACACGCGTTCCAAAAATGATATATTTAATTTATATTGAGTGGAAGTAGTCGGGTGTGCAGCGCATTTCATTTGAATTCGCCTATCAGAGAGGTTTACGGTATTGTGCTATGAATACACCAAGTCTTGGGTATTGTCTTGTCTGTGTTTGGGTGGCATTATACATACGCATGTTTCTAGAACCTCATTCCGCACTATTAGACTGTTTATATTACGGTCTAAAATGGTACTGCTGAAGACAACTGTGTTTTTGATAATACATCAAGTAAAACGGAAATGTATCAGATACAATTTATATTTTTGAACTAATCCAACGATCGAATATGAATCGAATATTGTGAATCTTTTCATTTACAGTAAATCGTAAATCATTAAAAAAATAACTGAGTCCGTACAAATAGCACGTCAGACAGAATAGCTAGCTATTCTAGCAAGCCCTAAACTAGTAAACAGTATTTAGTGCCAACCTATGTACTGTATATATTGTTTAATTTAACTACAATTTCAGGTAACCCGAGTGCCCTCAACTGTACTACTGTACAAAGCCTCATTTGCCCGGCTGAGCTCAGATATTCTATACTACAGACTAGGATTACCAAATTCGATCTGAAACCTATCTTGTAGTGCGTCCTCGAAAACGAACGTTTACACACATTAAAACCATATTTATTATAACAATTTAATGCATTTCATAATTATAGAGTTGGAAATATTCTTGCCACCCAGAAGTGGGCAGTAACTTTGCCGTATATTTAATAGGTAAGGGAGTAAGAAAACAGAATAATATTTTTTCAATAATTTTAGCGATTGAGATGGTGTTTTCCACATAACGAAATTAGAAGCTTGACAGTACTCGTGGGGAGAGTTATCAAGTCTCTTACCAACACGAATGAGGTCACCCATATTAATGAAATAACTCAAAGCAATAAATCTATTTTTACGAGGCAATGACTTGACTTACGAGGAAATACATTGGAAACTACAATCTGTAAACGATTAAAACTAAGATTGAAAAACGTTGACGGATGCTTGGTGGTACAATGACTCATGATGTGTAATAAAACTATTAGTACGGTATGACTGGTGATGAATTAGATAATCAGCGAAGTTCTTGTCCAAGTCATTGGCACATTACATATACGGGTTATTTCGAATGCACAATCTTAAATAGAAAAAGGTTCTTGAGATAGGAGGGAGTTAGACATCACCCAGCTCTCTCTTATAGAACACATAAAATTATTAAATGGTTAGAATCAAAATATTATTTATAGTAAATGTAAAAAAATGCAATTGAAGTCAAATAAAGTCGAATTAAATAAAATAAACGAGACGTTGATATTGTAGTATTGAAAATATATAGTCCTCTCAAATCGTCTTATGTGCGTGGGTGTCGAGTGTGGGAAGCGTAAGAAATATTATATGAGAGATATATTCCTGTAAATCAAAACCATATTGCACATTAAATTTCAGTTATAAATGATTTTATTTCTTTAAATAGGTTTGTACACATCATCATCGTTATACGTGTATCTTATTTTTAAAACGAGAGTAGGTTGGCGATTCCTATCTGTTAACTCTGAGAAGTAAACATGAAAACAAACTCAAAGGGCACAGTCTCTATTAAAGTCCAGACATATTTTTTTTTCAGATCTTTTGAAGACTATGTAGATTGGTGCCTGAAATGGTCTTCTGAGGAAAGAATCACTTAGATTGAGTGAACCTGTCCAGCCAGTGCACGCATTTATCAGTATGTTTTATTACGTTAGAATTTGAACATTATTAGTGAGATAAAAATTGGACGTTTAGTTTAGGTCGTTCTTAGAAAATATGTAATTTGGCAGAGCTCGTAGTAGTTGTCAAGCAATTTATAGAATTACTGATATTTTTCAATAATGTTACAGACCAATGATTGGTCCTGGTCGATATGACAGAGTCGTAATGGTAAATGAAAAGGTTCAAGAAACGTATAATGTAAAACAAAACTGAGGTCTAGACGGAAACTGTTTGCGGCCACAGGGGTCACACTGGGAGTTTTTAAAATAGGCCAGTAAGAAAAGAAGCCTATGAAAAACTATATTTTACTGTTTTTACATTTTGTCGGTGATTTAAATACTATCTGTAGTGCGTCGCATGTGTCGTCTCAACTTATGAAAAAAGGTTCCACACATCCTGATGTCAGAATGTCTGGCCACTTTCTTTCACGCGTTTTATTGTTGACAATCGAGGTGTTAAATATTTTAAGTTAGGATTCAAATAGAAGCAAAAAGGTAGTGCATTTTGGGCACGCCACAATTGCGGCGGTAAGTCCCCTCTTTGAGGAGTGGATAGAGAGGCGCCACGGCGTCCTCACCTTCCACCTAACGCAGGTTCTCACCGGGCATGGGTGCTTCGGGGGGTTCCTGTTCAGGATAAAGCGGGAGGAAACACCCTGGTATTTCCATTGCGAGGATTTCTGGAGGACACGGTGGAGCATACGGTGTAGGTGTGCCCTACCTGGGTGGAGCACCACCGTGTCCTCGTGGAGGCGATCGGCGACGGGACCTCTTGCGTCCGGCCCTGGTGCGCGTCATGGTACGGAGCGAGAGGGCATGGGAAGCTGTCACCTCCTTCTGCGAAGCAGTAATGCTCGCGAAGGAGGAGGCAGGGCGCGTGAGGAAGTGGCAGTTTCTGCGCTCTCACGTCCCTAGCCGCCGCAGGAGGAGACGCCCCGGGCGTCGGGAGTCGATAGCGGTCCCGGCCGCCGTAAACGCGAGCTTGCGGGCGGCGAGCAATGGGTAGCTCGCCGCCCGGACCAGGCTCGGGTTGATGGCGCGTAGTGTTCCACGCGCGCCTCAAAGAGATGTCAGATCCCACATCTTATTTTTTATTTCTGTATGTTTCTGGTCATACTGTGCGTCATGTTTGCCGCAAATAAACGTATTTTCTTTCTTTCTTTCCACTGAAGGGGTTTGCTAGGACCGATGCCTGCCAGGGTCGCGAGATTGTTTGAAAGAGATACCGCGACCCTGGCACATGGGCAACTGAAGAAACACGGGTAGGTTTTAGTCAGTAAAAGTCTGACATGAACAGCGGGACAAACATTTGATGATTCCCCATCCAAAAAATAAAAGGTAGTGCACTTTGATATTCTCGAAACATCAAATATTTCTATTGGTACAGGGGTTCTGACGCTTACCACATTTCGCCAGTTTTGTTTGAGTTCCATGAAATAGGAGACGAGCCTATTGCCATCAAACGGACATTTATCCAAACTCTGGCTTGTTACTGCGAAATTGAAATTCAATGTATCACTAGTCATATGAATAACTGTATCCATGTGGCTTTTAAACTATTGAATTTGGCACAGTATTGCAAGCATGATTATGTCAACGTATTTTCTGTCACAAAGCGTGTTCGTTTGCGTTACTAAATCCATGTTATGGCTACGAATATCATCAGAATTTGTGTGTGTATCGTGCAGTGCCCTGAATGCCGATTCCCAGAATTAGAAACAAGACCGTACAAAATCTATACGCAATATTATAAAGGGTTGTCAGGACATCAATATGCAACCTGTGACCATAGATTCAGAACACGATTCTGTTAAATAAAAACCGGCCAAGTGCGAGTCGAACTCGCTCACGAAGGGTTCCGTACCCTTATTGGCAAAAAAATCACGTTTCAAAATTCACAAAACACTTTATTTTTTTGCCGATAAAATATTTAACTTAATATTCTGTGATATTTTAAGCATCTACCTGTTGCCGTTATCCATATCGAGCAAAAACGATAAAAAAACACGTTTTTTGTATGGGAGCCCCTTAAATATTTATTTTATTCTATTTTTTAGTATTTTTTTTGTTAAAGCGGCAACAGAAATACATCATCTGTGAAAATTTAAACTCTGTAACTATCTCGGTTAATGAGATACAACCTGGTGACAGACGGACGGACGGACAGCGCAGTCTTAGTAATAGTAATAGGGTCCCGTTTTACCCTTTGGGTACTGAACCCTAAGTAGTAGCATTTCCGTACATTTTGAGCGTGTAGGTAATGCATTTTTTTATGAAACAGTAGATTTTTTTAAAATTCATTATAATGATACATATACCATACATAATTCTGCCGCAAAGTAGCGTTACTGTAAATTGATTGGAAGGGAATGGGCGCTGGTGTAATAACATGTACTTACATACGCATTATCGACCTATACAAGGTGTATCTATTCATACACGAAATATTTTAAGAGGTACACCTGTAGGTGGTAAAGAAGCTATACAAGCAAAAATATTTTTTTTATCTCAGCGTTTTTTAATTTTCGTAATTATTATAATTTTAAAACTGCTTGAGACGTTTTGCAAAAAACCTTTACTCCAAATTCTATAAATGGCCCGCCTGACGCTGCGAGGGCGGCGACCGGACGGCACGAGCATGGCCGCGATGTCTCGGGCCGTAAAAAATAATAAGGAGCCAGTATTTCTTATGTGCGTCAAAAAAAATATAAATATTAAATTTAAAAAAAATACATTTAGAAAAATTATTTTTTCGTTGCTGTAGCTTCTTTACCACCTACAGGTGTACCTCTTAAAATATTTTGTGTATGAATAGATACACCTTATATATTCCCTCTGCTGGCACATAGTTCTCTTCTCTGTAAGAGGGTAGTGCACTAGATGTGGCCAGTGCGTGTTGGTAGATGTCACAGGTGTTCAAATTTTTCGTTCTCACAACTGCCGGTTTTCTTACCATGTTTTCGTTCAACGTTTTCCTTCATACCTAATTAGTATCCCACAAATTGATTTAAATCCATTATACCGTACAAATTGATGCCACAATCCACACTTCAGTACCCAGATTTGTCGTTAGAGGGGCAATTAGACATTATATGCATAACCAGGTCTAATTGCATGTAATATGGCCCTGTGATAGACAATGCGAACATTTGGAGCAATCGGACACAGGTCAGTGATTAACATTATTAATGGAGTAGTTACATATAGTAAAGGTAAAGTAGTCATTATGCAGTGCATTTAATGGCGTTAAAAATAGATTAAAGCTCTTACATCTATTTAACTTTACGACATTGTATCTTAGGGGACAAGCACCATGACCGACCGTGACCATGACCATGATTAGACCGAATTCCCTGCCAGGGTCGCGAGATTGTTCGAAAGAGAACAGTGGCCCTGGCATATGAGCAACTGAAGGAACACGGGTGGGTTTTAGTCAGTAAAAGTCTGACATGCCTTTCCGCTCCACCCTAGAGCGGGAGAAATCATTTGATAATTTCACACCCACATAAAAAAAGGACCGGATTGCTTCTTTTTAACACAGGTTTTCATAACCTAGCTAGGAATGCAGTGCTCACCTACACATTTGTTGGCGTGTAACATAATTATTTGTTTTGAGTAAATCCATACTGATATTATAAATGAGAAAGTGTATGTGTCTGTTTGTCCGTTTTTCGCGGCAAAACGGAGCGACGAATTGACGTGATTTTTTAAGTGGAGATAGTTGAAGGGATGGAAAGTGACATAGGCTACTTTTTTTTCTTTTTTAGGTGTCTGGGGTGAACTTAGAAAAGCCGTGTTTGTAAGCCATGTTCGCGTGTGTCCAATGCCCAGAATCTTTACATTCTATCCCCAAATGGAAAGACATATAACATCGTCTACAGTAGCGTATAAAATAACTTTCTGTTCCGAGTTCTCTTCTGTGTTCAAAATCGTGATGGCTCAGACGTGTGAATAATGATGGCTCAGACGGGTATCGTGGATAGGTAGCGACCCCTACTTACGAGTTGCAGACATCTTACGTTGTGTGCTTAATTTCATAACCAAACAGTGAAAGAAAACATCGTGAACAAACCGACATGTCTTAAAACCAAAAATTCTAACACATGTGACATCGCGTACCGTGTGGTGCCGGACGTAAAGAATAACACCACACCACCCCATTTCTTCCCGTGGGTGTCGTAAAAAGCGACTAAGGGACTTACTAGAGAATGTGCAGCAGCGTTATCTATGCATTTTACCACCATACTGCGATCGCCAACCCGCCTGCCAAGCGTGGCGATTATGGCAAAGCCCCCCAAATTGGGGGAGGCCTAAGTCCAGCAGTGGACGTCTTACGGCTGAAATGATGATGATGATACATGTGCAGTGGTGGCCCAGTGAGTAGTGATGGCTCAGACGGGTATCGTGGATAGGTAGCGACCCCTACTTACGAGTTGCAGGCGTCTTACGTTGTGTGCTTAATTTCATAACCATTACTCTCGAAACATCGAAAGAAAATATCGTGAACAAACCGATATGTCCTAAAACCAAAAATTCTAACACATGTGACATCTACCAACCACTGCCATGCCTGGTGCATTACGACCCAGTTCCTTTCACAGAGAAGATGGCTGTGTCCCAGTAGTAGGAACATTATAGGTCGATAATAATAATATCTTAGGACAACCAACGCAACGTTATCTGATTCCAAACTAGGCAGAGCCTGTACTATGGTAACCAGACAACTGATAAACATACTTATATATTTCTAAATACATACATATTATGTAGATAAATTACACGCAGACACAGAACAAATGATTGTGCTCATCACACAAAGATTTTTCCTGGGTGGGAATCGAACCCACGACCTCAGTCTTAGCAGTCAGGGTCACTAGCAACTAGACTAAAAGGCCAGTCAAGATAATGCTCACATACCTGTAATTACATGAAAGTTCATTCCCTTGCCACCAGCTTACAGAAACGACACTTTGCAGAATTTTGTATGGTGGTCATTTCCTAGAACAAACTCCTGCACAATGATTGAATAAATAAACGACAAATTTTAAACTACTTGAACGCTATAATCGTAAATAGAGGGTCTAGGATCTGTAACGGCTAGAGCTTTGCAGGTAGACTGCAAAGGCCTCAATCTTTCCATTACACTTTTTGAATTTCGATTATGGCTAGATAGTTTTTTTTCGAAAACAATGGATCGTCCTTATACGCTAGACATGTATCGTAAGCTAAACCAACAACCCTAGCCAAGATGATAATCTGCAATCGTTACCGCTAGTCGAAAACTTATCAAATGTATGGGAATGAAATCATCTCAACTTTAAATCACGTGGTTAGAACAAACGAATAGAAAATTCGTAGCCAAGTTCACATCGTTCAAAATGATAGAATGAATTGTTCTCGTTTCTACAATGTTTAACGCTACAGCCTTTGTTATAATGTCGTTTTTGTAAAGACATTGTGGAACGAGCGGCCGACTCAGGCGCGTCAAAATAGCTACCAACTTATCGTTTTCTACAATTGCGGACACTGAGGCGTTACCGATTGGAGAACGGAATTCGACACGAAACGGTTGTAATTTGGCTAGGGGGGCAGGCATTGCTACAGAGATCATACGACTAAAACCGTTTGGACTGATCTTTAAACCCACTCAGTAAACGTTTCATGCAATATTTGCCAGTATTTGTAATGAAATCTGTTAATTTATGACAACTGGGCTCTAAACTTACTTGACAGCCTTGGTGAAGGTCAAGGTGAGTGAAATAAATGGCTAAAGTAAGCGCATCTAAAATTTCATTAATATTTGGTACCTAGATGGAATTTATTGTCACAAATAATTTTTTCAACTTTCTATAGGTAATCTACTACTAAACGCCATTTTTTCTCATTACCTTTGCTACTATTCTTAGGTACTAATAAAATTAGACTGGCCATCATAATCAGCTAAAATTTCAATAATGGCCAAAATAAAGGTCACAATGCTAAGCCGTTCGACGTGCCCTGTAATTTCTTTCAACGTGGCGTCATTGTTGCCTTTAGCCGCATTTTGGCTGAGGAAAACCTCTATCTTTTCCACTGTTACATTATACTATTGACAGATACATTTTTACTATTGAGGTAACATAAAATAATGCTGAAATAAAATGCTGCAAAACTGTAAATCTAATCAAACTACTAAAAATCCCCTGGTCAGAGTCCCGAACAGTCGCCATGTAATGTTAGGGGTTCCTAAGGGGTGGTTTCAAAAGGCACAACCACATCTTTTGACTACTATTTATTGAGTTTATGAATAATCTATACTAATATTATAAAGCTGAAGAGTTTGTCTGTTTGTTTGTTTGATTGAACGCTCTAATCTCAGAAACTACTGGTCCGAATTGAAAAATTATTTTTGTGTTGGGTAGCCTATTTATCGAGGAAAGTTAGCTATATAATATCACGCTACAATCAAGAGGAGCGGAGCAGTAATGAAAAATGTTGCAAAAACGGGGGAAATCGCACGGGTAGGCGATTTGACGCGACGGGAAGGGTTGGGGGAGCAATAATATATTATACTAGCTTCTGCTCGCGACTTCGTCCGCGGTAAATTTCTTGCTCCCCCGACCATCCCGTCTCATCAAATCGCCTGCCCGTGTGAAGTCTTCTTATTCGTGACGTTTTTCCTTTTACTAGGTTCTAAGCTAGTTATAAAATAAGCGCATTTGAGGTATATGGCAAACTCCGCATATATGATCAGTTATAAAAGAGTGCACTTACTTGTTTAAATAATGGAGCATATCTATACCAATATTATAAAGATGAAAAGTTTATTTGTTTTTTGTTTGAACGCATTAATCTCAGGAACTACGGAATACTAGAAAAGCTATATAACATCACGCTAGGACCCTTAAGAACCTAGTAAAAGGAAAAACGTCACGAATAAGAAGACTTCACACGGGCAGGCGATTTGATGAGACGGGATGGTCGGGGGAGCAAGAAATTTACCGCGGACGAAGTCGCGGGCAGAAGCTAGTATAATATATTATTGCTCCCCCAACCCTTCCCGTCGCGTCAAATCGCCTACCCGTGCGATTTCCCCCGTTTTTGCAACATTTTTCATTACTGCTCCGCTCCTCTTGATTGTAGCGTGATATTATATAGCTAACTTTCCTCGATAAATAGGCTACCCAACACAAAAATAATTTTTCAATTCGGACCAGTAGTTTCTGAGATTAGAGCGTTCAATCAAACAAACAAACAAACAAACTCTACAGTTTTATAATATTAAGTAAGTATAGTAAGTATAGATTCTTACACTTCATATCAATGAAAAGCGACATAACACTCCAAATCACATGCTGATCACTGGTTGCAGTTTGAGCACTAGTTAAAATTTTATCCTGTATACAGTCAGGAACTCCGCTTAGTAAGTGCCTATTTATTAAAATATGAGTATCCATTTTGACAGCCATATTTCCGACAAGGTTCTGCTAAAGGCTGATTTGATTAGCTTCATAAAGGCGACTAATTTTCTACGTTGTAGCGAAAGGACTCAGAAAGGTGACCTGTGACCTAGAAATGCTAAATATTGAGGCTGAATTCCATTCTAAGGCTTTCCTTGGAGTCGTGGAATACTATGTAGGTGATTTCTAGCTTTTAAAAACTGTTTTGTTTTGTGGTCCTTTCTTGAAAAGTACCTATGACAGGTATTATTCTTTTGGTGTTAGCATTGATTAAAATTCTTATTGATAATTTCTATTACCTTCATTTTTTTACTTTAATTTGACTGAAATATTATTTTGTTTTTTCTGAAAAGAGCAGCGACAACAGCATCGAAACAGAAATTATTAAGAAAGAGGTAACCTACGTAATTCTTACCGTATTTTTTAGATAGTTTATTTCTAAATTTGACCTGTACCAGGAACCACCCGTCCCAAAACAACATAGCTAACCCTAATAACTTTGTTCTACTCATAAGGAAAAAAAACAAACGTAACATCGAACGGACCTCATCAGGAAACTTCCACCATAACACTATTCACAATCTGCAGGTACAAAACGCAAAAGTACGTAAACCTTTCACGGCTCGTCCATTACTACATATAGTAACACAGTGGAGCTACACACGGTAGTTCAACGCCAATATATTTTACACAACCTGACAAATAACTATTTTTTTACGCTTGTAAATGCCTTAGTAACAGTTAATTCCGAGCTGCAGTATGGCAGTTCAGAACATGAGCTTCATCTACTTACACCCTCAAGTCTCCGCACATGACACTGAGAAAGCGCTCCCGTTGAACCACTGTTTATATTTACACTGTGACTATAATACGTAACATATACGTCCCACGTGGGGCGGCGATAAACGGCCTCCTTTCTTGCACTTTCAAAACATCCAGCCGTAAAACCGAAAAAAAACAACAACATTCAACGCCTTAGGAACTTTTCGTCTTTATGTGGTGGTGTTAAGGTTGATTTTTGCATGTATTGATAAGTGTACTTGCAGGACTGTTTTGCTGTGTCATAGCTTGGTGGAGGCTCACAAGCGGACAATTAAGCGGAGGTAGGTTTGTGATTTATTTAAAGTTAATATTTTATAGCCCAAAGAATTGCTAAACTTAAGTGGCAATGGGCATGGCACATAGCTCGCAGAACAGATGGCTGATGGGGCCGAAAGGTTCTGGAGTGGCAACCGCGTACCGAAAGATGTAGTGTTGGAACACCGCTCACAAGGTGGACCGATGACCTTGTGAAGGCCGCAGGAATCCGCGGAATGCGGGAAGCACAAAACTAGTCGAAGTTGCGGAGCTTGGGGGAGGCCTATGTCCAGCAGTGGACGTCTTTTGGCTGAAATGATGATGATGATGAATATTTTGTTAGTTTTCATCATCGTCTATTAGGTATATTCAGAAGATTTCAAATGGTATATCGTCACTTTAGCAAGTATCAAATCGCGCTAAGAAATTTACCAGGTTATTAAGAATAAATAAAAAAAATATAAATATCTGAGTCTACTAGAATCAAAAACCGCAATGTCCATAAAAAACTGAAATTGTGTTGTCTATGGCATATGAATCTCCAGTGAAAAAATAAAACATTTATTTATTCAATATGGAACTAAAACCGCAATGTCTCATAGAAATTCACATTTAAAAATCAACGTTTGCTACAAAAACAGCATTGTCCACTTGTGTATGTATCTGAATAAGCAATGTCCATCACAACCAATCACAGTCGCGTAAACAATATGGCGGATTATGATATTTGCAGTTAGGAGTGCTCTCGTTTATTTTGGTTTTTGATGTGTTAAAACAGATTTGTAAGCTATAATTTTTATAGATAAATGAACTATGGAATGTTATCCCCAAGTGGTGGACAATAAAGATGCTCGAAAACGCCGAGTTGATAGAGAAAAGTGAATAAAAACAAGGCCAAAAATGACCGGTGAGTAAATCACAATCAGATAGTTTTGATACTTTGTTTATAAAGTTTTCAAACTTAGTTTATAATGACTTAGTATCGTCTTTTATTGTACAATTTATTTACAAAAATGAAATTTTCACCCCATATAAACATAAAATTTGCATTTTTTTTATACAGTTCATTTAGGATTGTTTGTATTTTATTTATAAACTATTAAAATATCTTTGCGAATAAAATCAAAGTCTTCTATATTCTTTCATCATTTCAACACCTAAATTTCATACTTAGATATTGTATTATATTCTGAGAATTAGCTTAACGTTCGGCAGGCCCTCTAATGGCAGGTAAAAATGTTAAACAAACTAAATGAGTACCTACAGATCTGAAATTTTGTTGTTCCAGATATGCTCCAAAAGACTTACCTTTTAAGCCAACATGTTCACACAAAGACAAAAAGCTACAATGCTCTGAAATTAGTATGAATGACTTACAAACTTTTCATGAATCTTTTTATGCCGTAAAGGACAAAGTAAAACAAGATGTGTTCATATTAAAACATGTTATAGCTGTGCAAACAAAACGTCGTCGTCCTCGATCTTCAATTTATAATAAAATGATGTAAGGATTATAGTCTTTGCTATTCAAAGTATCAATACTAACCAGGCGTAGTACATAACAATAGGTATGTTTCAAAATAAGCAATGTCCATCAGACGCGTGCAACAAAAACAGCAAAGTCCAGTGGTTTGTTTCAAAAACAGCAAAGTCCAGACTATTTATTCAATTTTCTTGTTACTGTGATGAATCTACGTAATTCCAATAATATGCGACCATTACATGATATATTTACTGTATTTTTGTTATACTACATAAACCTCAAAATGTACAAACAACTAATAAATCAAAATATATGTATTGTGGCCAAAACACGGATATGGACATTGCGGTTTTTGATTCTAGTAGACTCATCTTTGGACAACCAACACACCGTTATCTGATCCCAAACTAGGCAGAGCCTATACTATGGAAACCAGACAACTGATAAATATTACAGCGCAGCTAGTAATTAAATAAGAAAAATCTATATCTTCTCCACACTTCCTAATACTGTATGTTACTGTTTATTGTCATTTCAAAAATACATGTAACGTAGAGATAATATCGTGATGTTTTTGTTGGAAATATCATGTAGTTACTGATATTATTTTTAACAGTGTCAAGAAAGAAACAACCGAATTGAGAAATCGGGTGTTTTTTTTTTAAATGTGTGGGTATATTATATATATATATATATAATAAACCATTTCTAAAAATCTTCTTTAATAAACAGAATAAAACGAAAGACATCGACTTTTTTGTACGTAAGTCTTATCAATTTCATTAAAAGTCATTATAATTAGCTATTTTGCGTTCGGACCTATCTTAATCTCTATTACAATGATCGGTTCAGCCCATTCACATCATCTCATATCATTATTATCATAACTGTAGTAAAAAATAATAATATATTTCATAAAATTGGGATAAGGGTAGGGGAATTATGATATATATTTACTCGTATTGACAAGCTTTGTAAAGAATTCCCTGGCTCTTGTGCTAGGATTAATTGTACTACTTCTGTAAGAGCTAGTCTTCCCCCTTAATTCGTAATTAAAAATTATGTTATTCCAATAACAAATAAAAAATCTGGATGAAAGAGAAAAATAAAACCGGCCAAGTGTGAATTTGATTCGCACAGAAAGGGTCCCGTACCACCGTCCCGTAATATATTTAACAATACACTCCAAAAACATGTTTTTTTACTGAGGGCTAAACTTTGCTGTTAGAAAATTGTTGTGCCCATACATCGATATAGTTGGCGGTTAGTTTTACCTACTGCAAATAAGTTTATAATCGCAAAAAAAGTCATAATTTTGTGATGTAACTAGAAATTTACGGTTTTCGTATTTTGTCCTATACTTGTGCTACTTGGCATTGCTTTTTTCCAAATTTTATTATTCTCAGTCAACGGGAAGTTCTCTATAGGTTCTGATTCCCTTGCGAGTGTCAAAATATTCTCCATGAACATGAGCATACACGGTCTTATCCTTAGATTGCGTTAATTTAGAAGTTTTTAAAATAAAGTGATTCGATAAGGGTTTTACTTTTGCCATCTGACGTACGAAACCCTAAAATGGAACAAAACTTAAAATATATACCTTCACATTCACATATTACAAATCAAATAGGGTAGAGTATTACGATATTAAATCTCATCAGTTTTCGGTATCCCAAAAATCTATCATTTGTTATTTTTAGCTACCTATAAGTACTTACCACAGCGGGTCGCTGGCGGGACCAGCTATCAACGGTACAAGGACCCCGACAAGAGAGTCATTTGTCTTTCTTTACCCTAATTATGTGATGAAAATTTATAGTAGTCACTGGACCGAACTTCTATAGGTGGCGACTGTTGAAAATTTACGATGAAGTTCCTTATAACCCGCGACTGGATTCAAATTTACCTGGATTCGTGTTTTAGAACTCAATTATAACTTTCATATTCAGTTGCGAAATCAATGTAGGCGAAATAGAATTTAATAGAAAAATCATTCACCTCCCAAAAGGACTTGATAATTAAACTTTATTCGTGGAAGATGAATAAGTGAAATCAAAGTATTATGAAAACAGTTTGCGTTTGATGTTTTAATTAAGAAACCCGTAACGAGAAAATATTTATATATTTAGCATATAGCAATTTTTTGCTTAAGCCTGGTGTTGCGATCGAGGCTTTGAAGTTTCAGATAATAACAGACCGGGGTGAAAATTTTCGTGTTAGAAACAGTTTTTTGAAAATTTCGTTGCGTATTCAATGGAATGTGAAATGGTTTTGTCATAGCCTTGAGCTTTTTAACAACTAGTTTGTGAATCAGAGCGGTAAAATTTAAAATGAACTGTTTTATTTCCTATTGTATTTGGAATTTTAATTAAATCATATTTACGCAATTGTTCAAGTCGCTAATCAAAAGAAACAAAATAGGTAGTATTTATCTAAAAAGTACTTAGTTTAAAGTGCAAGTCCCAGTGTTAGATTTATTACGTAAACTAATTTAAATCAATTAAATATCTTTAAGCGGTTCTCTGGGCAAACTGTCAACTAAGGCGACATATTTGCCCGGATAAGGATGAATTTGGTTAATAAAAAGCAAACAAGAGCGCTGGTGGTAGTGTTCTGTATCTGTTTGCTGATGCCCTCCTAGTCGCTAACAATTAGCTCTTTTGTGTACTTGCCCACACTTGCCACTCTTGCCCAACAACGAGGGTGCTACAAAGATACGTTGCCACTAGATGGGAATTTTGCATCATGTTTACAAGATATTCTGTGCGGTAAAGAAAACTCTCGCCAACCCGCCTGCAAAGCGTGGCGATTATGGCCTATTTTCAGCAGTCTTATGGCTGAAATTATGGTAAAAGAAATTAAACCAGGGCTGGGGCTCTGTCTCGCATAGGGTCACAGCATTATGCTGAGCGATGGCTGTTTTGCGTGGATGTGATGCATATTTTGCCCCAGTTTTTTTCCTTTTTATGCTTTGGTCTTTCTGTGCGTCTTGTTTGCTGCAAATAAACATATTTTCTTTGTTTCTTTCAAATCACTTAATAAAGAAATTATAACTTAATAAAGAAAGTACTACCCTGCATGATATACCTTACAGCTAAGAATTTTGATTGATGTTAGCTTCTGATTCTGAAAACGGCTGATGTTAGGGTTAAATTTTTTGTTACCTGAAATTAGTTTTAACTTCTTTTGCACACGTTAGATGGTTTGGTGATATTAAATTGTTTTTATTAGTTGACCAGAGGGCGCTACAGGTGATCTTCTTGACACGATTACTCTCTTCCGTATGGATATCATTAATCGCCTTCAACGAAACGCATGTTTGAAGAAAGATTTTTAATATGATATTTTAAATTGAAGAAATTGAAAATAATTATGACTCAGTTTAAAATTGTCTGACAGTTGACACAATGCTTGTTTAAAAACGTTCTTTAAGTCATTATATGTGATGAAAAAAGTAATACTTGGCTTAGCCCTGCGAAACTACGCTACTTAGAACAATAAGAATTAAAGAAAAGAAGTTCTGACAGATTCTTAAACTTTTTGACAGGCTAAAAGCTTTGCCCTAATGACCGAATTTTATTATTTCGGCTCGTTTGTCTAGTGGCCGTAAGCGAGCTGATCATGAGGTCCCAAGTTCGATTTCTAGGTCGAACAAAGCCAAATATAGTTTTTCCAACTAGACTTTCTTAGTAGCAGCTCGGAGGCTGAATAATTGCCTAATACATGGGACTTTAACGTAACTGGAAAAATGTGGGTGTAATTATAGCTGCCTAACGCTTTGGAGTATTCCGGGTAGTAGTTACGTTATGTTATGTTCATTCTATCTATCTGTCGTTATGAACACACACATCGCACATCAGCACGCGTAGCATGACCACCGTAGAAAAGGGTTTTATCGACGGAAGAATAGATGAAGTAACGTTTCGGGTACACAGTATGACAGCAGCAAAGTAGAAAAAGTCAACTGCACTTTTGACATGCGATTTTTTTTGATGTGATAATTAAAATATTATTTATACGTTATTTTTGATTATACCATATTTATTTCGTTTCGTAAAGCATGCTTTATAAATATTAATTTTACAAAATATTTTTTTTGTTTTGCCTTGTGTCGCAGGTTCGCTAGGTTCAGCTACACTTCTCAAGGTTAACCCTTGGATGGGTGACCAATTAATTTATGTGTGGCGTTTTGTCGCAGGTTCACTAGGTTAAGCTGTACTTAGCAAGGTCAGCCTTTGGATGGGTGACTATTTACTTTATGTGTGGCGTTTTGTCGCAGGTTCGCAAGGTTAAGCTGCATTTCGCAAGGTCAGCCTTTGGATGGGTGACTATGTAGTTTTTGTTTTGCCTTGTTTCGCAGGTTCGCTAGGTTAAGCTACACTTCTCAAGGTCAGCCTTTGGATGGGTGACCATTTACTTTATGTGTGGCGTTTTATCGCAGGTTCACAAGGTTAAGCTGCATTTCGCAAGGTCAGCCTTTGGATGGGTGACCATGTAGTTTTTGTTTTGCCTTGTGTCGTAGGTTCACTAGGTTAAGCTACACTTGTCAAGGTCAGCCTTTGGATGGGTGACCATTTACTTTATGTGTGGCGTTTTATCGCAGGTTCACAAAGTTAAGCTGCATTTCGCAAGGTCAGCCTTTGGATGGGTGACCATGTAGTTTTTGTTTTGCCTTGTGTCGCAGGTTCGCTAGGTTAAGCTACACTTCTCAAGGTCAGCCTTTGGATGGGTGACCATTTACTTTAATGTGTGGCGTTTTGTCGCAGGTTCGCAAGGTTAAGCTGCATTTCGCAAGGTCAGCCTTTGGATGGGTGACCATGTAGTTTTTGTTTTGCCTTGTGTCGCAGGTTCGCTAGGTTAAGCTATACTTCTCAAGATCAGCCTTTGGATGGGTGACCATTTAGTTTGTGTGGCAAAATCTGTTCACCCAGTCGAAAGTTATGAGATAACAAACATAAAAAAATACAGTCCAATTGAGAACCTCCTCCTTTTTTTGAAGTCGGTTAAATATAATTCTGAGTCGAATCATGTCGAAGAGTAAATTTTATAAAAAGTGCAGTTGACTCTTTCTACTTTGCTGCCGTCGTACTGTGTACCCGAAACGTTACTTTATCTATTCTTCCGTCGATAAAACCCTTTTCTACGGTGGTCATGCTACGCGTGCAGGCTACCTGAAGCCACACACCCTCCCGCTCCGCCCAGAGCGGGAGAAGTCATTTGATGATTTCCCATCCAAAAAAAAAAAGAAAAAAAAAGCTACCTGAAGCTGTCAAATTTTCCCAATCAATCTTGAACCTAATGCTTTAGCGGTAAAGTTGAAAACTTATTAAAGAAATTTGACAGATTGTAGTAGCTTTATGTACTGGCGTCAGTACCAAAACGGAAATTCGTAGGTACGTATCCAGAATAGTTGTAGATATTAATCTAGACGATCACTTAACACTCAATGCGGACACATTACGTCGGTAATGAACGGACAATAGAATAGGCTGTATCTAGCTTTACTCGGGACATTACACGTATCTGTAGGATTAATTAGATGTGTTTCAATGTATGTGAGGTATTTCAGGAGTATTTAATGTGTTCACTGAGTCGTCTCAAGAATTACTGAACTATGGAGCTGATGTAGTCTTTAGTGGAGCAGACTATGACTTAGCAGTGGGTCAAAATTAATCAGCCATTTTTTCTCACCAATTTTCACACATTATTCATCTTGTTTCAGCCGAAAAACGTCCACTGCTGGACATAGGCCTCCCCATGAACCAAATTGACCGGTACATTTTTGACGGGAGTTTACCAAAATTGCCACGCTTGGCAGGTGGGTTGGCGATCGCAGTATAATGATAAAATGCATAAAGAACGCTACTGCCCATTTTCTAGTAATAATAATAATAAATAATAAAAATGTTTATTTGTACAGACAGAAAAACATATATAAGTACACATTAAGGAAAAAAAAATTGTACAATAGAGTCACATTAAAAGGCAAACTGATGCCACCTAAACTAGGCCAAAAACCTGTGCTTTACGAGACAAAGTTCCTCCTAGTTAGTCCCTTAGTCACCTTTTACGACACCCATGGAAAGAAATGGGATTGGGAATTTTCACCCACTGTTACAAAATGATCAAGTACGCAAAACTTAATAAACACCCAATATCCACTTTATTTTCAACTGACAAAAAAAAACGGAGGAGGTTCCTCAATTCGAAACGTATTTTTTTTTGTTTTTTTTTTTTTTATGTATGACAACGCATTACTTTTTACATAATGGTCTGATTGTGCCAATTCTTCTTTTATTGGAAAGGGTATACTCCCAAGGTGGTTCCATATAAATTTAAAAAACAAAATCGAACCCTAAGGGTCGGAAAACAGGGGATGATTGCTTGTTCACTCACTGATTGTAATATATAACCACGCATAACTTTATACAGAGTAGTCCGATTTTGATAATTCTTTTTTTGTTGGATAGGGTATACCTTGCCAAGTATTATTAGTGCATTAACGCCACAAAAAATTATAAAATAAAACTTTTTATCAAAAAATTAAACCGCCGAAAAACTGAAAAGCATAAAATAATAAACGTTAAAATTTTGAGTCGGCGCTGAAAAATCAATGAACAAGGATCACTCAAAGTGCCGTCTCATATTTTTAAGGTTTATTATTTTTTGCTTTTCAGTTTTTCGGCGGTTTAATTTTTTGTTAAAAAGTTTTGGTTAATCATTTCTACCTAGCCTTTTCCCAACTATGTTCGTGTCGGCTTCCAGTCTAACCGAATACAGCTGAACACCAGTATGTAACATGGAGTGACTACCTATCTGACCTCTAAAATCACATACTGGGTAATGTGATACCCCTTGATAAGACTGATTGTCAGACTTTCGAGCTTCGGACGACCCGTAACGACTGTAAAGGATCCACAAATGACATCAGGGACCAACGGATTAGCATGCTTTCCGAGGCACGGAGGTCCTAGTATGTAAAAATGGTGATTTATCCACGGATCAACCGCGCCAAGTGTTACTTAACCTGATCGATTGTACCCTGCGGCTATTATTACTTTAATTCATGATTTATTAAATGATTTCATGTAACTTCATAACAAACTTTTTTTATCTACTGATATATCGTTACCGCTGCTAAAAGATATAATGAAAAGGTATTGAAGATTTACGCGACCATGTTCTTTATACGCCTCTTTTGAGTTTGTTTAAATATACAACCTTTTGAGACTAAAGTAATCTCGAGGTAATAAACTCAATAAACAAAGGTTTATGATTAAAGTTTAAACAAGTTCAATATTAGGCAGAAGTTCGCGGAATTACGGCACTTCCAGTTGATCAACATCTTTGTAATAAGATAACATACTGTGTAAAACACAATTAATATTTTTGTTTATTTAGGTCACCATCATATAACCTACGCGACACTGGAGGCAGGCAGGACACGGGTGTAATTGCTAGTTTAAATTGCAATTAACTTAATTATCAAACTAAACGAACTTTAATTATTGTTATAACACAAGTCAAAGGATAAGACATTTGATGTTGTTTCGCATCTCTCTGTCTGCTCGTGACGTTTGCAAGAACAAAGATGGAATTCTATGCGTCGAGAATTTAAGTTATTAATTTTAATTAATAAATATACATATGCGGGAGTCACACTGAAAGTTTTAGAATAAGCCAGTAAGAAAAGCAGCCCATCAAAAAAAAAAAAAAAAATTCGAAATAGGATCTGTTTGGGAATCTGTAGATGTGTAATGAATTCATATGTCATTTGTTTTAAAAAATGGCGGCAATTTTAAAAGTGTCTGTCGTTTGTCTTTTTTTCGTTCAATGATTCATAAGTAGGACTTTCGTTGAGATCTTACTCAACAACATTAGCATTTCATGGCGAAGCCTCATCCCGTGCCACTGTTTATAACTGGTTTAATGAGTTTAATCGTAGTCGAAGTATACTCACTGATGATTTGTGAGAAGGACGTCCTTCTACAGCGACGATTGAAGATAACGTGAGTGCTGTGCGGCTAAGGATAGAAGCAGATAAAAATGTGACATATACTTAAACAGATTTGGGAAGCTTGAGGTAATGTTACGTAAATATAAAAAGTTTTACATGAACATTTAGGCGTCAGAAAGTTTTGTACTAGACGGATTCCTCATAATTCGAACGCTGTATATGAAATGGACGCAGGTGATGAAAGCTGAATAGGTATATTGTTACGAAATCGAAACTAAAAGACAATGTGGGCAGTGGATGATTTGAAGATTTACCGACAAAAGTACAGATGGACAGATAGTCAAATCCACTCACATCTGCTTTATAAGCACCTTTTGTTAGTCATCCTGCATTCATCATCTTTACATTACCAATAAATCCAAGCGTAATCTTTTGTAACTAAGAACATCTACTTTTAAATGATGAACGGAACGGTGTGGCCGTTGCCTTATCACATCATTCCTCAACCTATCATAGTCACACCATACATGTTAAAAGTTAATAAATTAAAATAAGTAAGGTTAATAAATATAATTAGGTTTTGAACATAAATATTAATTTAGTTTATGCTTAATTGGTTACTACAAAGGCTTCTTTATCTAACGCTAAATGGCGTTCCAAAATTTTACATATTGGTTTAATTGCTAGAATAAAAGGGTAACATTATTTTCAATTAACTTAACCGTACTAGTTAATTAAATTTAACATAAAGAACGTGTGTGTACAAAGATAATAATCCTAGAAGCTTGTAACGAACTGACGTAGGCGTGTGATTTCGCTCAACGAATTGGTATGTAAGTAGTTTGTAGCTTTAAAAACTTTTTCTTACTCATCATCAAGTAGGGAGGGTACCTACTTTTATCGTAAATTCAAACAACACTAATAGGAAAACGGCTTTCAAAAGTGATACAGCAATGGTGTCCCAGAGGTAACGGCTTCGGCGGTGGCGACCTCTCGTGTCCGGCCCTGGTGCGAGCCATGGTACGGAGCGAGAGGGAATGGGAAGCCGTCACCTCCTTCTGCGAAGCAGTAATGCTCGCGAAGGAGGAGGCGGGGCGCGTGAGGGAGTGGCAGTCTCTGCGCCCTCACGTCCCTAGCCGCCGCAGGAGGAGACGCCCCGGGCGTCGGGAGTCCATAGCGGACTCCCGGCCACCGTAGGCGCGAGCTTGCGGGTGGCGAGCAATGGGTAGCTCGCCGCCCGGTAAGGACCAGGCTCGGGTCGACGGCGCGTAGTGTTCCACGCGCGCCTCAAAGAGATGTCAGCAGCAGTGTAGGGGTCTACTAGGACCGATGCCTGCCGGGGTCACGTGATTGTTCGAAAGAGATACCGTGACCCTGGCACATGGGTAACTGATGGAACACGGGTGGGTTTTAGTCAGTAAAAGTCTGACACGCCCTCCCGCTCCGCCCAGAGCGGGAGAAGTAATTCGATGATTTCCCATCCTGATAAAAAAAGGGGTAACGGCTCCGAGGCAACTTACTACTCGTGATTCAAACCCTGGCAGGCGCTTTATTAAATATCTTTTAAATATCTTAGGACAACCAACACACCGTTATCTGATCCCAAACTAGGCAGTGCCTGTACTATGGTAACCAGACACAATGATACAACTGATAAATACACTTATATTTATAAATATATACATATTATAGATAAATTACCCACAGACACAGAAAAAATGATTGTGCTCACTATGCAAAGATTTGTCCTGGGTGGGAATTGAACCCACGACCACTTGCAGTCAGAGTCACTAACCACTAGACTAACAAGCCAGTCAAATATTATCTGTAAGTAATTTTATCATCACTGCTCTCAAAACGGTGAAGGAAAACATCGTGAGGAAACCGGTATGTCCTGGAACCACAAGTTCGGAGATATGTGACATCTACCAAACCCCACTGGGCCTACGTGGTAGATTATGTCCCACTTGTATTCCAGCAGTGGGAACGTTATAAGCTGATTATGCTATCGAAACTGGCCATGATATTATTAGTAAAAATCTTTTCACAAACAGACAGACCCAAAGCTTAATACTAGATGGTCCCGCGATGACTACGCACACTCTGCCAGGGTCGCGAGATTCGTTCGAAAGAGATATCGTGGCCCTGGCACATGAGCAACTGAAGAAACACGGGTGGGTTTTAGTCAGTAAAAATCTGACACGCCCTTCCAATCTACCCAGTGCGGGAGACGTCATTTGATCATTTCCCATCCAAAAAAATGACTACGCAAAGCCTGAAAAAACAATTCTTTATAAATCTCACCATCGTTGTTTAAGGAAATTTATGCAAATTTTTAAGCTAGAAAAGCTTGAAGATTTTTTAGAAATCATCTTTATCAGAGGTTAATTTCAGATGTAATTTTATATGGAACATCGATTTTTTGTTTATTGGAAATCCCATTGGGCACGTAACGCACAACTTGAAACAAAACCTAATTAAAGAGCCACATTTGGGAAAGACAATGCAGTTTCAGCTTAAATATTTACTTCATAAAGATGTAGCCTATAAAGCTTAAATTCTGTCACATTGTCCGCAACTAGTCCAATATAATCAGCTATTATAATGCAAATTTAATAATTAGAACAACTAGGTAATAAAGTGACTACAAACTATATACAGTGACGAATTTCGTCAGTCAAACGCGAGTTTATGTGCTCATGTCATAACAGAATTAATTAAATTTATGTGTACACTAAAGATTACATGGCCGGCCTGTGTTTGCGTGGAGGTTAACGTCATAGAATAGATAGATACGTACAGAAAACCGGCTTCATACAACGAGAGAAAACGCACACACACAAAGACATAACCTTCTCACATCATCAGCATCATGATTTCAGCCGAAAGACGTCCACTGCTGAACATAGCCCTCCCTCAAGCACCACCACTTCGATGGATTCCGTGCCTCACACATCCAGCAAATTCCTGTGGTCTTCACCAGGTCTTGGTCTGTCTTGTGGGAGTCCTTCTAACGCTACGTCTTGCATTACACGGTCGCCTCTCCAGAACCTTCCGGCCCAATCGGCCATTTTTCTGCGTTTACATAGGTACTTGCAGTCGCTGTGAGAAAACTACTGTTCGACTGGCATTTGTTTGACCTCAACTTCACCTGTTGGTCACAATGTTGGCCCAAAAAAATTAAATTGGCCAACATTGGGGCCATTTTCATTTGTTAGACAGTTTGAGATCACCATACGTAGGTTCGCGTACATGTGTGTGTACGTTTTTGGCTACGGTATGGATTCAGCCTTCTGTACCAATATATTCGGTGGCCAAGGTTAATCTATTATTAAAATGCAGCTGCATTCACGATCGTATTAACCCGCTATTGTTAAGTTAAAATGTTTCGTTGTTTATTTGGCAACCATTTTTGTTTGCACGAGTAATATGGATCGGCTTATATAATGTTTCTCTGTCAGATTGGCATCTTTTGGCGATGGGGTTTTGTTGATGGGTAGTAAAATACGGTTTAAAATGTATTATACAAAGTCCCAAATATAGTAAATAAATATTTTAAGTTGCGCAGCGGTGCGTAGCGCAGCGTATATTTCAATTCAATTTTAATTTCAAAATTATGTCTGTGAGGACCAAAACGAACACAAATAAAGAAGTCAGGCAAAACATTTCATATTTTTTTTTAAATTGACGTTATTACTTTAGCTCAAGAAGTAATAAAATAAAAAATAAAGCACGTGTTTTTTCCCAAAGGGTTGGGCAGTGGTGTACCAGTAGGTACACACTCTTTTTTGTTTTGATCAAATAGTTACGTGGGACACTAAGAAAGTTTTGCGAAAATAAAAAGAAGTGTTCAGGTAAATATTTTTTCATTAAATCTTTTCAAAATACTCTCCACTAACCTCTATGCAAAGTTTCATGCGTCTGAACTACTTTTCGAAACACTTTTTCCGGTCCGCCGCAGACACATCGTTTACGACCTCCTCGACGCTGACAGCGCATCTTCCGGCGACGAAAATTGTATCCCTTTGAGGTGATTTTTAACTTTTGGGAATAAAAAGAAGTCACACGGTGCTAGGTCAGGGCTGTAAGGAGGGTGACCCAGAAGTTTGATCAGCGTACTGTCCAAGAAATCCCTCGTTTTGAGCGCGGTGTGCATGGGCGCGTTGTCGTGGTGGAGCAGTAGCCCACGGAGCCCTGCCTCGCTTCACTTTGGTAGGCGTTGATTCGTTTTGAAACACCCAAACCGTCGACTGTCGCTTCGTTTCTGGAATGTATTGATAAATCCAGGACTCATTACCTGTACCTAATAATGTCGTAAACACGCCGAGACGAGCCTGCTTCAAATTTGTTTATCATATCACGGCACCATTCCACCCGGGCCTACTTCTGAGCATCGGTGAGGTTGTGCGGCACCCAGCATGAAACTATCCTCCTCACGCGAAGATGTACGTGTAGATTCTCGTGAAGGCTTCCCGATCCAATCTGCAGTTTGTGTTGAATCTCCTGATACGTAATTTGCCTACTGTCTTGGATTAAATTTTTCACTGCTAGTACGTTTTCCTCCATAACAGCAGTCAAAGGGCGACCACTTCTTTCTTCATCCCCCAAAATTAGTCGACCACGTTTGAATTCGTTATACCATCGATACACAGTTGCCTTGGAAGGCTTGCCTTCATCCATGAATGCAATTTGAAGTCTATCGTATGATTCGTCCGGTTTCAGGCAACACTTGAAATCGTAAAAAATCATAGCGCGAAAATGTTCCCGGCGCAAATCCATTTTCCAATGAGACACGATAATTTAATTAGCTCGCAAAAAATGTGGAGGGAAATGTTGAAATTGGAACGTACCTATTTTTTACTTATAAATAATCATTATTTTAATAATAGTTTATAACTGGCCAGTGTCTCATACAAAAAAAAAAAACTTTTTTCGCAATACTTTCTGTGTGGCCTGGTAAGTTCTTTCAAACCCACTTATAAACAGCAGACAATCGAAAACCACTACAAATCGATTTCGCTTGAAATCGAATAGAACGGTTAAATAAAGTACAAAGGAGGTTTACATACATTTTTGAGCACCGAACAATCCGAAGCTCTTTGATACAGTATCAAGGGCCCTAGGCTTCTACTTAGACTGGCTACAAACACCACTTGAAGATATTTAGCTTTAAACAGGCAATACCCCGCCATGTTTTTGCTTGGTCGCTTTTGTTTTCGAAATAAGGTCCCTTGTATTCTAAATTAGGTTGGCCAGCTTAAATTATTGGCGTGTGAAAATACCACGAAGATTCGGTTGAGTCGCAAACCACTTGAGTCCCTTTGGTTGCATTCTGAAATCTGGCAATGTCACAAATAGCGGTCAAAAATTTCGCTTTTTCGATTGATTTATGCTTCATCTACCTAGCTTTATCCTAACTATGTTGCAGTAGACTTCCAGTCTAACCGGATGCAGCTGAAGATCAGTATTTTACATGGAACGATTGCCTATCGGACCTCCAATCCAATCCCGTTGATTCCCCATTTGCTGCGGCGGACGCCTTTCGGCGTTTTTTGATTTAATATTCAGGTGCGAAATACGCCCATCGGCGTCTTTTTTTTTTGCGGCGGCGGCGTTCGCGACTAAAACCATCCCGCAGTTGGCTAATAAGCGTAATTTTTACCGCCGCAGCAAATGTCAACTCCACAGGAGTTGATGGACGCTACTGAAAATGCAAAGCACGTAGCCAAATTCTGGGCTAACTCTATTTAGTTCCTATCGACACGCTAAGCAGAAGAAGAAGAATCCCGTTACTGGATAATATGATACCCCTTGGTAAGACTGGCTGTCAGACTTTCGGGCTTCTGACGACCCGTAACGACTGTCAATGATCCACAAATGACAGCCAACGACAACGGTATGGAAAGGTCTTGGTATGTGAGATAGTCACCCATCTGAACCTGATCGGTCGATCCGTGCGACTTTTATAACATAGCCACAAGCCCCTCTAATTTATGTTTATTTCTTAGTAAAATATTATGAAATATCTCTATGTGCACTGAAACTTAATAAAATCATCCGTCGTTCTCTTGCCACGGATGGGATGCCAGCTGTTCTAGAACCCAATGGCTTTGCACGCGACGAGTATGCGAAGAGGCTGTTGTAGGTGACGAAAACTTCTAATGGCACAAATATTCAGTTTTTTGGGGCTGAAACTCTAGGGCCATGGGGACTGAGTACCCACGTACTTTTTCGAGACATTGCTAAGCGGGTAGTCGATTCTACACGTGGCCAGAGGTTGGCCTATTATTTAGCTAAAAATTTTAAGGTTGGGTCACTGTAACTACTTTAGTTGCAATCATTTTTTTATGTTATAAAGCTGTAAAGTTTGTTTGGTTGAACGTAATAATCTCAGGAATTACGTTTAGTATAGGATAGCTCATTTATTGAGGAAGGCTATAGACTATAAAACATCATGCTAGGACCCTTAGTCGCCGCGCATTAAGTTTAAGTGCTTTCAAAGACTAAAAATATATTTGATCTATGATTTCAGCACCTGATATTGCCCCAATTTTGATGAACGATTGCCCCATGTTTTGACACTATACAACATGACAGGTGGGGCAATATCTATCACTACCCTTATGAACTATTGCCAACGAACTGCAACAAACTCTCATACTAGACAATATTTTGGACAACGGACAACAACAAAGTTGTCTCTTCATACGACCGCGCTATCCAAGTGACTTTCGGAGCTCATAAAGCTATGTGTCCATGATGTTGTTACCAGCTATTTGAGTGTATATTATTGTTCCCATTAGGGTAGTTTGTGGAACTTCTAGATCTTGTGTAGTATACGGTTCTCTGCATCGAGTACTGTGCTCTAACGATGCTTGCCTCCAAGTTTTAATAGCATCGCCGCACTTTTAGGTCCTAGTTAAAGGCCAGAATGAGGTCAGAAACACGCCAGTATAGGTTCTGAATCTGTGGACTGAAAAGTATAAAGAGTTCTAGTATCTGTTGTTGGACCTGTCGTAAAGAGGAAGGGGGCGTTGGTCAACCAATTTGTAAAAACAAGTTATTGTCGTGATATTTTGGCCAGTGTAAACAATCAAAGTGCAATAAACGAACCATCCTCAATCCCCGAAAGTCACCATCATCATCATCTGGCTAGTCTTTTCCCAAATACGTTGAGGTTGGCTTCCAGTCTAACCGGATGCAGCAGGTTGCCAGTATTTACATGGAACGGCTGCCTATTTGACCTGGTAATACGATACCTTTCAATCCCTGAATGTATCAAGTCAATATTATAATTCAAAACGAAAGTATAAAGACGTCAATACAATATAGAATTTTATACAATATTTACAACAAACCTACCATTTTTACTGCAAATGTTGATCTACGTTGTACGAACAATGTTTAATGTTTTTGTAAGTCATATTGTTCTGTATACTTTATGTTAACATTTTTTTAAACCGAAACACAATTTGTAATGCTAATGACCGCCGACTTGAATTCAAAAACAACGCAATGTAGCACGTGACGTATCAATTACAAATGCAATTCCGCTCGCAATGGCGGCTAAGAAAAAAACTGCAAAACTGGAAAGAGTTAAACTCCATAATTAGCCGTCGGAGTCGAATAAAAACATAAAACTTAACAAGCGAATCATTTAACAAGAAGCTTGTTGGGCTGTTGGCTGGAAACCAAAAACGTGGCAGCATCGTGAGGGCGATGTGACCGCTACATCTGATCCTGGTTTAATTAGAGACATCGCTTCGTGACTTGTGCCAAATTCACAAAACACGTTGTGTTATTTGTAACTGGCGTAGTAGACACTATCGCTGTCTGTTGGACGACTGTCGTGCTCTCCAGGATAATGTGAGAAGCGAACCAAAATCACTCTTTTTGTATCACTGTAATGGGACATGGAAGCCGATATGCTCGATTATACTCCTTGACATAGTAGTTAATTGATACGTTTCCTTGTAAAACGTATGCAGTTTGTCAAAAAGCATAAACTCTTGATGACAACAAGTCATCAAGAGTTTATGCTTTTGTGCATGTATGCTTACGACTTACACAGAGTTAGCTTTACACAAGTTGAGTTGGTTGCAGTTCCTTACAGTTTATTATTTAACATCTTCGGATATTATATTATATCGGACAGTCACATTCAGATATCAAAGTTTCAGAACCTTTTTAAAAAGGTTTTGAAAATTAATTTGATTAATGAACTGTTTGTTTTTAATTAATTACCTTAAATTTTATTCAAATACATTTACCGGTTTCTTACAAAACTTCAACTGTATCCGAAAACTTTGTTTACGTATCTCTTTTGGTGAACGTACATTTTTTATAGTATGTAGGAGTTGCATGATTACGTGGCACTCATATATGTACAGACGCCAGCACAACAAGCTACTACAATCTGTCAAATTTATTTGATAGGTTTTTAACTTTATCGCTATAACATAAGGTTCAAGGTTGATTGGGACAATCAAATTCGTTTATTTATTTTAAAAAAACTTACAGACTAATTTATAACAATCATACTTAAGTAACGAAGTCTCGAATCTACCGAAAAATCGGTAGGTTCGAGACCACTGGTGCTGGCGATGTGGTGCTGTACATTAAATGTAGGTTAGAGACCCCGCAGTACGCTCGTTCATCGCGCTGTTTGTTATATTGCCAAAAATCCCCTGCACTTAAATCTAAATAGCTCCAAAATTAGATTTAATTATCTCAATACTGCAACTAAATTGTCTTACACCGCATAATTGAAGGCGCTTCACTAAACGCGATACTTTTGTTGTGCAGCATTACTTTCGTGCCCACAAGTAATGGTACGAGGTGGCTATGTAAACAAATCTATCTGTCAACTTGTTTACAGTTCGTTCGTGCTAGTTTTACATAAATTCTTCCCGATCTATATGTTGTTTGTTTACATGGTGGAAACTTTAATGCAAGTCGCTCATACGTGAAGTCGCGTTGAGATTGGCTTCTGTATGTTTATGCCGAGTTCTTTGCGAGTAAACACGAAATAAAACCATGGAATATCATCTTGTTGTGATGTAGAACTTTATTTCTATCATGTTTTTGTCTATAATAGGTAACTTATCGCCTTCGCGCTACGTTTAATTTCTATTAAAAAAATGTGTGTGTTTAATTCGTATATACTTTGGTCACAATATTATTAATATTCAGATCATGGGCAGCAGCTTCATCCTGCTTGGGAATAAGAGTAACTGAGATCACCATTTGACTATATGTATTTTGTGTGAGAAAGATTAAAGGTAATAATATTTTTATCGAATTAATTACAAATATAAATTGTACATTAATTTTAAATGGCAACTGACATTCTCGATAATGGCTATAAAAAATAAAACATTTACAAATGAACAAACAGCAGGAAACACCATCATCATCATCATTCATCAGAGCTGGGCACATTGATGTAGCGTGTCAATTAGTTCTAGTTTCCCTGATCGAATAATAACATTTTTAGTTCAGCGGAAATCCTTCTAAAGAATATTATTAAAAAACTGTATATTAGTTTCTTATAAATCACTTCTAAGAATGAAGCATGTGCCAATGAGTTTCAGTCAGATTAAGTGCTCTAATCGTGTGTAATGGCATATCAGGGTTCATAAAACGAATTCCTCGAAGTTTATCTTTTATCCCTATCCTTATAGCCATCCATATTTATACTAAAGTTAATTATGATCATAACCAACTCATAATGTTCCCAGCTGTGGAAACACCTGGGAACATTATGATCCAATCTCTGTGAGAGGGAGTGGGCCGTAATCCACAACGTGGTTTCAGTGCGGGTTGGCGAATATCACAAGTCTTCGAATATCGGCTTCCTCACGATGTTTTCCATCACCGTTTTGAGAGCAGTGATGATACAATAATTTAAACAAAGTATAGTACCTGTTTGGTTTCGACCGTACGTCCAATAACTTGTAACTCGCAGCCGTTACCACTGGGACACCACTGCCCTCATTTTAAACTAAGTAGTTGACCGTCAGTTAATTCCTCTGATTATACTAAAAAAAAACTGGAAAACCAAACCGAACTGAAACTGGGGTTACGGACATAGCTCGCAGAGTAAGCAAGCTGAAGTGGCAGTGGGCTGGCCATGTCTGTCGAAGGACTGATGGCCGATGGAGTAGACGAGTCCTGAAGTGGAGACCGCGTATCGGCAAGCGTAGTGTGGGACGCCCCACAACTAGATGGACCGACGACCTAAGGAAAGTGGCTGGGGCAGATTGGATGCGGAAGGCGGAGGTCAGGGTGTTGTGGTGCAACATGGGAGAGGCCTATGGCGAACAGTGGACTGCGAACTCAGCCTAAGTTGATTGGATTGATACTAAAAAAAAAACAGTAAATAATTCATCCCTCTAATATCCTCAATATTCCTAACTAAAACCAAATCACGAAATAAGGCGTCATATATCACAAGCCTAAGCACCCTTGATTAATCCTAAGTAAAACACACAAGTCAACATCTCACTTGAGACGGCCAAACTTAAGCGAGCCCAAAGTTGATGACTTAATATTGATGTGTGCTCCTGACATTTCCGTACCAAGTGACCCCTTTGAACTGTTCTGAGGGCCTGACTTCTGCAGTGTTCCCTTTTACTTGAAAGTTTGCAACAAAGGTGGTATATGTCATAGATTAATAAAATCACACAAAAGTGAATTCCACGTACTTTGCAAAGTCCAAGAAGACACGTTAACTGCCATGGGTAAAATCAGAAAAAGTCAATAATTTACTTAGTGTTATTTGACTTTAAGTTGATTATTTATTAAAAAGTGTAGGATACATAGTCCGACGTGTTAAATGTTAAACTTTACTGCCAACTTAAATTCATCTGTTTAACCTTTTCCTAAGTAAGTTGGGGCCGGTTTCCAGTTTAATTGAATGCAGCTGATATACCAGTATTTTACATGGAGTGACTGCCTATTTGACCTCCACAACCCAGTTACGATATCCCTTGCTAGTCTTTCTGGGTCCTCAGAAGCCCGAAACTCTGGTTGTCAGAGTTTCGGGGTTCTGACGACCCGTAACGACTGCCAAAGTTTCACGAATGACGGAGGAATCTTGGCATATACAGATGGTCACCCATACTCGGTCCAACCGCGGTAAGCTTAGCTTAACCTGATCGTTTTTTTTTTTTTTTTTGAGGGGCATCTCGTAGTTAATCCTGAAAAGGTTGTTACTACTTAAACGGATTGTGGCCCGGCGAGTTCTAAAAAGTTACCTTTTTAGGCCTCCAGCCGGGGCTTATTATACTTAACTAGGCTACGGCCCTATCGAAGAACCGCTTCGAAGCGCGTTTCATGAATTGATGGATAGTCGGGAGTTTCATATCTAAATGAAGATTGATATTCCGAACAAACCAAGGCGAGCCTGTGGCTTGACGGAGAAAACGGGTCTGGAGAGTCTGCATCCTATGGATGAATCGGGGCCTAGCGTGTGTCATAATCGGCCTGATACAAGCGGTGTAAAGCCGCTTCTTACACACAAGAGACATTTTACTCCGCTTGTTCAGGACGCAATGGAGCCTACCGAGAGCGAAAGCGGCCCGCGAGCGAGCCTGCTTTATGTGCTCAGAAAAGGTGAGGTGTTCGTCGAGGATGACACCTAGATATTTGGCTTGCTTCGCCCAAGGGATCTGCTTGCCGAACATTGAGATGGGTCGGGGGGGGGGGGGGGGTGATTACGTCGCGGTCGGGTGTAAAAGACCGCCTGACTTTTGTCGGGATTGACCTCGATTCGCCACTTCCTGAACCATTCGCCGAGCTCGTTTGACTGCGGTTTGGAGGTAGCGAACCAGCGCTGTGTCACTAAATCCCGAGAAGAAGATGGCAGTGTCGTCTGCGAACAGAGCTAACCTTGCCTTCTTACTTCTGGGGATATCGCTAGTGAATAGCGTGAAAATGAGGGGGGCTAGTACAGAGCCTTGAGGGACTCCTGCACGGATCGGGTGAGGGGAGGAAAGTGCCCCTTCGATGCGATAGCGAAAGTTACGGTTCGCAAGAAAGTCTCGTAAGATGAGCACGAAACGGTCTGGCACTCCGAGTTGGTACAGCTTATATAATAAGCCGTTGTGCCAGACTTTGTCGAACGCTTTCGCTATATCGAAGAATACAGCGCCCGTGAACATACCACGCTGAAAACCAGCATTGATATGCTCTTAACCTGATCGATCGAACATGTGACTTTTATTATTACTTAGCCACAAGAATACCAACTTAAATTATCCGTAGTGTATTCGAACCTACGATTGTCGCAACCCAGTGCTGGGCATGTCACAATTGCGGTGGTATGTCCCCTCTTTTGCGGAGTGGCTATAGAGGCGCCACGGCGTCCTCATCTTCCGCTTAACGCAGGTCCTCACCAGACACGGCTGCTTCGGGAGGTTCCTATTCAGTATAAGGCGAGAAGAAACGCCCGGGTGTTTCCATTGCGTGTATCATCTGGAGGACACGGTGGAGCATACGGTGTCTTCGTGGAGGCGATTGGCGGCGGCGACTTCTCACATTCGGCCCTGGTGCAGGCCATGGTACGGAGCGAGAAGGAAGGGAAGCCGTCACCTCCTTCTGCGCAGCCGTAATGCTCGCGAAAGAGTCGGCGGAGCGCGTGAGGGAGAGGCAATCTATGCGCCCTCACGTCCCTAACCGCTTGCCTTGAGTCAATTGCGGACTTCCGACCACCGTAGGCGCGGGTTTGCGTAAGGACCAGGCCCGTGTCGATGGCAGAAGGTGTTCCACGCGCGCCTCAAAGAGATGTCAGCAAGACTGAAGGGATTCGCTAGGACCGATACCTGCCAGGGTCGCGAGAATTGTTCGAAAGAGTTACCGTGGCCCTGGCATGTAGGCAGCTGAAGGAACACGGGTGGGTTTTAGTCTGTAAAAGTCTGACAAGCCCTCCCGCTTCGCACAGAGCGGGAGATGTCATTTGATGATTTCCCACCCACAAAAGAAAATGAAAAGGGTATTCGAATCTCTAAAGGACCTCTGCGGTCCCACAGTACCTATATTGATGCCACCGAAATAATTATTTAGATACCGCTCATTTAGGGAAGGGCACAGGAATCTGCTACATACATAGTTATAGCCTATAAAGTTCCCTCTGGTTTTCACTACTGGGAACGTTATAAACTGAATATGCTTATGTCGGAGGCTTGAATTCTCGCAGGCCTCTTCTGTGTGAGAGAGAGCGTGCTGTAATTCACCACGCGGACCTAATGCGAGTCACTGAATGTCATTATGTCGGCACATTTTTTGGATATGTCAGGTTTTTCACTAACCCGCACTGGGCCCGCGTGGTGGATTATGGGCTACTCCCTCTCACCGAGAGGAGGCCTATGTCCCAGCAGTGGGAACATTATAAGCTGATGATGATCATGAGGTTTTTCACGATGACCATTCCAAAATGGCCGACGGACCTGAAGGCCGGGCAGCAAGGCGTCGCTTCTGTATCTCTTTACTCTATATTTGTACATGGGTAGGTATAAACTTACTTAATACGTGTCATTAATAATTGCTGTAAGGAATCACTCGTGCATCTAAATTGGGGAATAAACTTTTTGGCTAGTCACGAAGCTGACCCCGAGGATTTTGTAAGGCTACCATTTTGGGTGTGTGTGTTTGTGTGTGTGTGGGTGGGTTTTCGCACCCACGCGTTGTTTTAATTACGTCATGTTGGTTAGCTATAAGACAGTTGAGATTAGTGAAGTAGGTACTTGCTTAATAATTGAATATAAACTGACCAATGTTGATATTCTACTAGATTTCTCCATAAAAAATGGCATAATCATTGAAAACAAAAATGTACAACTAGGTCTGTTCCTGCCAAAGTTGCGAGATTTGTTCGAAAGAGTTACCGTGGCCCTGGCATATAGGCAACTGAAGGAACACGGGTGGATTTTAATCAGTAAAAGTCTGACACACCCTCCAGCTCCGCCCAGAGCGGGAGACGTCTATTTGATGATTTCCAACCCACAAAAAAAGGACTGTAAAGATTTGATTATCAGAACGTTAGACAAGTATATTTTACCCTCTGAACTATTTTACAATTAATAAATTAATTCTGATAATGTCAGTAAACATCACCACGACTTGTTTCTTTGAATAGTTGGTCAGAGGTGTACCTGTAGCACATATGCATTTCGCCAATGGTGTTTGATTCCCATATAATAGGGGATGAACCTAATGCTATCTAGCCAACGTGTACATTTGTACAATAAAAATTCTTAATTTCCCTAGGAATACAATAGGGTACTTACTTGAAAACGATGATTACTTGGGTTTTTTGCTTTTACTGAAGAGATACATTCAAATCATTATTTGCTTCACATTTACCATCCGTGCATTTGTTGAGTGAATGAAATATTTCGTCTGCTAACTGATAGAGTATATTTTATGGCGATTCATCAATAAAATATTTTCAAACAGCGCCCCGAGCTGTCAAATGTTATGATATTTTTATAGCAAGCATAAAACGGGCTCAAAATAACTTGGTAGAGCCCAGCTTATAGAGACGTCAATGCCTTATACAAATAGATACCTATTTGTTATAAAATTATTTACATAAAAATATGAAAATATATTTTTATATTTCGTATTTCTTTGACGACATGCAAGTAAAACAATACAGGTTTTCTGCATATTATAACGGTTTAAATTCCAACTATTGGTTTATAGTCACCTAGCTTTTGTAAGCAGCTTCGCCCGCGTGGAGGCCTAAATTATCCCACGGAACGTACTACCAGGATAAAAAGTATCTTATATAGTAATCTAGGTTTTAAACTATTTGTGTGCCATTTTTCATATAAGAAATAATTTTACTAAAGTCATGTTTTCACACTAAGTAGTACACCGGTTCTTACATGTTGTTATCAGCCTGATAAAATAATAACTAAAACACCGGCCAAGTGCGAGTCGGACTCGCGCACAAAGGGTTCCGTACCATTATCTATAAAAACGGCAAAAAATCAAGTTTGTTATATGGGAAGCCCCCATCAATATTTATTTTGTTCTTGTTTTTTAGTATTTGCTGTTATAGCGGCAACAAAAATACATGAGATACAGCCTGGTGACAGACGGACGGATGGACAGCGGAGTCTTAGTTATAGGGTCCCGTTTTACCCTTTGGGTATGGAACCCTAAAAAAATAGAAACCTTTTTTTTTTCTAACAAAATGTTAGCGTAAAAATTGGCATGAAATAAACCACCCTATATAAAAAGGCACTAGATAAGCGCCGGGCGATGGTATCAACAATTCAACACAATATTTTTGGTGGAATAATCACAAAATTAAGTTTAATGTTTACAAATAGAAAACAAACCAAAAAGTTCCCATGGCTAAAATGAAATTTATTTGTGTGTTTAAAATACTTATTGTAGAAAACAGGGTTTCAATTAATGAAAGAAAGAAAGAAAGAAAGAAAAATATTTTATTTGAGACACGCACAGGGCATAAAAACAATAAAAAAGAACATAGAAAACAAAGAAACATAGAAACATAGAAAGTAATCGCCACAGTGTACAAATTGTTAAAAAACAAAATGTTTGCATGTTTGTTTCTTAATAACGCTAATATGGCTGCACGGACTTGACGGAAATTCGGTACACACATATTTTATTACCCGAATTAACGCATTGGATACCCTAGATCTTCGATATTCCGTTCCCGCGGGATATTTTCCGCTATCACGAGAACGAAACCGCGGGCAAAAGCAAGTGTTAGTAACTAAATATGGTTTCTTCTTCACTTTCAATAACACAATAGTTGAAACATAAGAAAGGAGGAAAACATAGAATAATTATAAATCCCAGCTTGCTCAGAAAACTGAGTTTTTATGATCGTCTGACTGAAATTAAATACAAAGGTTTATTTAGATCTTATACAACGATATAATTGAACACACAAATTAAATACTAGAAATACAATAACTTCTGTAGCAGGCCACGTCTAAAGTACCACCAGTACACGGATTTAAATTTATGTCTCCGGAAACTCGATATTCCCGATTGAGGTAATTGAAAGCTTAAAGGAATTTATTTCCAATTTCCTATCATATGAGGTCTTTCCGTCTATGAAATACACCGCGAGCGTCGATATGAAATTTATGACATGTCTGTTTTTAATTCTGTTTTTAATTTAATTGGAACATTGTTAAGCTGACACGGCAAAATGTTAGCTGCTTTTACAATCATTTGTTTTTGTTGAAAGACATTTGTTTAACATAGCGTGAGCTGTGGAGGACTTAACTAGGGTGGAAAATTCCTCATTCTCCTTTGAAAAGGAGCAGTTGCGATGGTTGTTGTTTTGTGTCTGAAAATTATGTTATTCATCTGGATATTTCTGATGCTGTGATAAAAGATGCCTCAGTTGTAGTTCGTATATGGTGATATAGATGTCGCCTCAGTTCTTTGTGCAGCAGTGGGAGAGTACATAGATGGAAAAAAAGTTGAAATGAGAAGATCATGAATCTTACTTATACCTTTAAACGAGCAATTCTTGTATATATGTATATATATTATAATCTGAATCTTGGAAACGGCTCCAACGATTTTCATGAAATTTAGTATACAGGGGGTTTCGGGGGCGATAAATCGATCTAGCTAGGTAGATACTTTCCTGCGGTAAGCCGAAGCACGCGCAGTGGGAATGATGTGTTTCGCTCGCTACTCCTACATAAGGTCAGTATCTTCATACACGTGGGTCCAATGCACCCACCGCTATAGAAACGTTACTTTTGGAACGAAGTTCCTTATGGCACGTTGCGAAAGGGGGCTAGACGGAAATTAAGAGAAAAAGTTGTAACGACACTTTTTCGACCGTATATATTTAGTTGTTTGTAGTTGTTTGTTGTTGTTTTTTTGTAGTGAGGAGAGAGAGACAGAGAGAGAGAGAGAGAGAAACAGAGAGAGAGAGAGACAGAGAGAGAGAGAGAGAGAAACAGAGAGAGAGAGAGACAGAGAGGCAGAGAATATTTCTGTTGAATCCTGGAAAGGAACTTCGTTCCATCCGGGTGTCCCTTGACACCTCTCAAGTTTTTTTTTCTACTGTTTGGGTTTACAACAGATCTGATACGACAATTACATTGTTCCGAAGAAGAACAAATCCATCTTTCTTATGTATTCCATGCACCACGACAAAACTGTTGACGAATCTAGTAACAAATCTGAAATTATCCTTACTAAATATTAGTTCTTTAAATGTTTGATTTTAGAGTTGAATAAAAAAAAAAAATACAAATTTTACTTTTATCAAAAATTTATATACAGTCCAAAGGGCCCACCCCTATAGAAGCATTCCTATCTCTCATGACTACAGTTAAGGGTTAAAAATAACTATTTCACGTAATTTTATAAAGCCATCTCCTATCAAATAATAAGTGTTATCTTTAAAGTATACACCTAACTGAATAGATTTTATTACGTCTAGACTTTGGTACATTTAATAATTAACTATAAAGGGCCTCAAAATTTAATAAACAAAATGCAGCGCCTCCAAGTCACACTCCTTATTATGAAAACTGTAATATTTGTGCTCTTGTTTATTTTTCATAAAGATGGAAACCGTTGCACCGTCTCGACCAACGTCGCAACTGTTTATATTAGGTTATTTAGAGAACGAGGCAACTGGCAGAGGCAAATTAAAATAATATCACCTTAGTATGCAGTTCGTACAGAAATGGTAGCCCAGTGGAAATAGCCCAGACTCATGAGTTGTAGGTCGTGGGTTTGATTCCCAGCAAGTATTTCGCATATGCAACCTATAACGTTCTCACTGCCGGGAAACAGGCCTCCTCTCTGAGAGAGGAACAGCATGCGTAGCATGACCACCGTAGAAATGGGTTTTGTCGACGGAAGAATGGACAAAGTTACAGACTGTAGAAAGATTACATATAAAGAGAGAATTAAAGATTGTAGAAAGATTTGTACCGTTTTATGCTGGCGTAGCATGACAATTCTATCTCTATTCTACCAAGAATAGACAAAGTTCTTTCTATGGTGGTCATGCTACGCGTGCTAGGCTGTAATCTACCACGCGGGCGCACTGTGGGTTGTTAGATGTCACATGCCTTCGAACTTTTGGTTCTAGTCCATGCCGGTTTCTTCTCGATGTTTTCCTTCACCGTTTTGAGAGCAGTGGTGATGAAATTAAATAAACAATGTAAGGTGCCTGGCTGGGTTCGAACTCACGACCTTACTCGTAAGTCGAGGCCAATACCACTCGGCAGTGGTTTACTTTGTGTAAATAATTTCATCATCACTTCTCTTAAAACGCTGAAGGAAAATATCGTGAGGAAACTGGCATGTCCGAAAACCGAAAATTCGAAGACATGTGACGTCTACCAACCCGCACTGGGCCCGCGTGGTAGATTATACCCCACTCCCTCTCGAAGAGACGCGGTTTGTGCCAGAGCAGTGAGAGCATTATAGGCTGACTACGGATGCGGAAAAGACTTAGGTAATGCAGTATATTCATAGCTCCCGGTAAAAAATACTACTAGCACTTCTGCCATTGATTAAGTAAATCTAAAATGACAAGAAGCCCTGCAGGGTAATTGCGTAAGAAACTAAAAGTAGGAACGGCTCTCATATTGACAGTTCAACAACATTCATTGCGTTATTTACGTTGCCGAGCAGACAATTTTTTCGAACACATGAAGCAATGCATTAGCCTTCCTTCGAAATGATTCAGACTCGGATGTGAATTCAATGGCAATCGCTGTAGAAGCGTTTTTGTACTTTTATAAAGACTTTCAATGGGAATGACAAATCTCTTTCAAAACGTAGAAAAACGGCCTTATGATGCAGTAGCTTTCTATTTTGTGGTAGCAAAGTGACAGCTTAGCTATAGCAAACTCTCCAATTTTCATGAGAATTGGCGAGTATAGATATGACACTTAATTATAGCTTTATTTAAGAGGCATGCACGAGAATAGACCAAATGGCAGGCATATCGACGCACATCCTGTAAATCCTCATCAGCTATTAAAAAAAACTGTTCTTAGTTGCTTTTTTTTTTTTACCGATGGTATTTCTATCTTCTATATAACAGTAGATTTATATTTTGATAACCAGCGCAAAATTGCTACGCTATGGGGTCTTGTGCTGACAGTTTTGCGATTACAGTGTGAAAAATCACAACATCTGTATGATGCAAAAAGATTTGTTGATATTTATCAGCAAATCTCTTTGCCCTATACGGAAGAATTAACGTCGTGGTTAAAATTTTAGTACGCATAAATTACCGAAAACTGAGGACTAATATTTTGATAATTTCATCATCAGACCATGGACACTATCTTAGGCCATAATACTTGTCTTGTCACGACAATACCAATGAATTCAACACATCGACGTAATTTTATGTAGTTGAGCATTTCCTATGACCATGCCCACGGTTACCTTCGGGCTTCATCTTCAGACCAAGACCATGGTATCGTATTTTTGCGCTGTCTCCGAAATTACCTCATAGGATGGCCTGCGAAATGTCATATAAAAAACAAATCCAACTTTAACCTATTTTTGAAAATGTTCACTGACAATATATCTCTTATTTTTTTCCGTAAAATAAAATAAAGCTGCATTGCGCAGCCCTATTGTAGAACAAATCGGTGTGCATTATTTCGATTCCTAGTACGATGATATTACACCTTAACAATTATATAATATCACAAACATTTCCCGTAACGGCTCTAATGCAGAATTCCTGAAACTGGAGATACTTTTAAAATTCCTCATGCTATGTTTTGAATACATGCACTCAGTGAATATCGATACTAAATAATTTTAATCACTTCATACTAAATTGCAGACGTAGTCTTTCTGAATTTGTCGATTTTTTTCCATATGTTTCGATTCTTTTGAATGTATTTAGATACTCTCTGTATTAAAATATTTTAGGATAAGGGATTTATACTTATGTAATTTATTAATATTGATCAAAACATGTAACAAAAACACTTATAATCATCAGCAATCATAAGTTCATAAATAGATTCATTTAAATATGTACCTACTGTATTTCAGAAGTGTCATACTTACTTTTCTAAGCTTATCGTTTACAAGTTTTTGTGCCATAGATCTAACAAACTGAAACTCCTTTTCTTTTTATGGCAACTACATTCTTCAGTCACTCGACGTCTATAGACGCTGACTCATGACAAACTCTCTTACAGGTCATCACTGAGAAAAGAAAGTAGTTTCACAGAGATCATCATGACTTGCTCTAGTGAGTCCGTTCATCTTTCCGAGACAATAGGCAGGGGCTGACAACCTTTATGTTTGCTTTTTGATTATGGTGGAATGTTATAAATATACACAACAACATAATAAGGAGCTAACGAACAAAAAAAAACCTACTTTTGAGGCCAGAATCAGGCTAAACACCAAAGAGATGCAGTGGAGAACCTACAATTTCGTTCAAAGTTCGATAGACTTTTGATTAATGGTGGAAAAACACCTTAATGTTAATAAAATAGTCTCCAAATTACCATTGACCCGGCAAACGCCGTAATTATCACTTTTGGCAGGCAAGTTGGTAATCATACATGGTCCTCTTCCCCCCGGACCTCTGAGGAGTTCAGACGTTTTTAACGAGACCGTGTTATTCTACTTTTTTATTAATAAATAATCAATTTACTGCAATTAAATCAAGTCATAAAAATAGGAGTGCATAAACTCGAAGTGACTACCCAACGCCGATTCTACTCAGACTTTGGTGACTCACCGCTTCACCGAGGACCGCCCTAACGCAATCACCGCTCACTGCTGCTGGCTGTCCAACCAAAGGGGCGTGACGAGGACCGGCCAATTAACTGCGTACGCGCAAGCTCATCACGGCGCTAGGGGGAGGTACGTAAACTTGCTCCTGGTACAATATTACTGCGTACGCTTCGCACCATTAATTTGTTACACACCTCCGCGCTGAGCTGCTATCCTGGTTCCTCGTCGATTCGTTTGTTTGCCTAAAAGCATAATGCCTCTAAATCGCACTCCGCCGAAACAACCAATAGTAGCGGAAACGGAGCCTGAGAGCGTTGATGGCAGTGTCTCGGACTTGCCAATCGTCGATAGCCAGCCCAAAATTAATACGAGAAGTTTGAAGAGAAAGCGTGAAAATGAACTAAGTTGTTTCATGAATGAAGTACGTGATATGTTCGCAAAATTTGCTTCCGAACAAAGAGCCAGATTAGACTGTTTGGAGTCGTCTTTAACTGAAATTAAAACTCAAAATGAATGTATAAACTTATCAATGTCGACTTTATCTGCCAAATATGATGAATTACAAAAAGAGATAGAATATTTTAGACAGGAACGCAAGGAGCACATATCTTACATAAAGGTACTGGAAAATAAGCTGGAAAGTCTTGAAAAACAGTCGTGTACAACCAAGTTAGAGATCAGAAATATTCCAAAACTTCAAAATGAGACCAAGGATGAGCTTCTTAATGCTGTTAAAATAATCGGAAACACGTTAAACCTGCAACTTGAAACCTCAGATATAAGAGACATTTATCGTCCATTCGCTAAACCTGGCGTCATTAAACCAATTGTTGTTGATTTTACTTCAGTTATCACTAAGGAAAGCGTTATCAAAAATCTTAAAAAACTCACACAACAAGAAAAATCCGAAAAATTAAACACCAGACTTTTTGGCCATGATACCACTCAAAATCCAATATACATTTCAGAGTCTCTTACTCCTAAGGGACGGCGACTGTTTTTCCTAACGAGAGATTTTGCAAGCACCAATGACTACTCATTTTGCTGGACATCTTATGGTAAAATCTACTTACGCAAGAAAGAGGGGATGGCTCATATCCGCATTGATGAAGAAGCCGATCTCACTAAGTTGAAGAATACAACAGCAGTATGACTATCTTTTCACACATATTATTTTACAGTATGTTTTCCTAATTCAGAATGTGTTTTCATATTTAATCTAACCCAGTTTATATTGCATGATATTTTTTTACCTGTAATTATTTTTTCCAATGTTTTAATTTCCGTAGTCTACTTACAAATTCTACACTTCACAAAATGGTTTCTGTTGTTTCGGTCTTTAAAAGTCTCTCTCGAGCTCAAACATAATTCAGTATTATTTCTATTATCTAAATATTTTATTCTATTAAAGAAAATATATAGGATGTCATATTATAACCTATTGCCTATATATTTTTTTAACTTTGCTATAACAAGCGTTAGCCGCAACAGATATATAGTACTCCACGTAAACATAAGTCTTACCATAAACGATCATGTGCAATTATATGTCTTTATAAATGGATGATATAGCTTTGGAAATAGATAAGCTATCAGTTTCAGAGTCTCTGACTTGTGATGTCGAAGATTGCAAGAATCTTATAACCAATCCCACGGAATGCCTTATTGTCTTGACTCAAAACATACGTAGTATATCGCGCAATTTTCATAGTCTCGCTGTTATGCTGAATAGACTTCATATTGAATGTGACGTAATTGTCTTGACAGAGTGCTGGCTATCATGCTGTTCTACATTACCGACATTAGACGGTTACAATACATATGCATCGACTAAATGGGTCCATCAAAATGACGGAGTATCAGTGTACATTAAATCCAATCTTAGTGTTGTCGTGGAGGAACCGCCGTCTCAAGACTGTAACTGTCTCGTCGTTAAGATAGGTACTGAAACTGCAATATTGGCCGTTTATAGATCCCCTTCCAACAAACACTTAGATAACTTTTTCCATTCACTCAATAATATTTTATCTGAGCTATCTTCTTTTAATAACATCTCCATCATTGGAGATATTAACATTAACATCTGTCCTGCTCAAGTTTCTAGATCTCAAATCGAGTACTTAAATATATGTTCTTTTCATGGTCTTTTGCCCGCACATACCCTACCAACGAGGCATGGCAAAACTTGTCTTGATCACGTGATATTAAAAACGAAAAACTCAGCTCTCACTTTAGTATTGCAAACTGCAATCACGGATCATGAGCCGGTATTATTGTGTCTGAATAATAAACAAATAAGAACCTTTGCCCATATTACCGTCAATAAAATCAATAAGGAAGGACTAAGTACAGCCTTAGGCAACATTGATTGGGAACCCATTTATCATGCCAGTAACGCAAATTCAGCCATGGAATATTTTACTAAATCCATCCAACGCGCAATATTTGCTAACTCTATCATGGTAAAATTATCAAAACGACGGAGAATTATCAAACCGTGGATAACACCTGGACTAGTACGATGTATGAGGCAAAGAGACAAACTCCACAAAAAAGCAAAACTATCTCCTGAAAATGAAGTTCTTAATTTAACTTACACCAGATACAGAAACTTTTGCAATAATCTAATAAAAAAAGTTAAAATAACCTATGAAAAAAAGCTGCTACAGGAATCGGGTAGAAATAATAAAAAAATCTGGGATGCCATAAAAATAATCACAAACACTACAAAAGTCAAAAGTACCGCGACAGAATTAATTAATAAACCTAGCCCAAAACAAGCGATTGAAGGGGTAAATGAGTTCTTTGTTACGGTAGGCAAAACATTAGCCGGCAAAACCATCAGTTGCCAAAATCCTCTACACTCCAACGCTTTTAATGAACCGTCTACAAATTCCTTGAAATCATTTGTAATCCTAAACACGGATGAGACCGAAATAGAGCGCCTGATCCTGAATCTTAGTAATGTGTGCTGCTCTGGATGGGACTCTATACCAAATGACGTCCTTAAAGAAAACAGATCCATGCTCGTCCCAGTATTAACTCATATATTTAACATGTGCTTAGACGAAGGAACCTTTCCCATTGTTTTGAAGAAGTCTGTGATACTCCCAATCCATAAATCTGGCGATAGAGACCGTGTTACCAACTATCGACCCATTTCTATCCTCCCGTCGGTCTCCAAGCTCCTGGAGCGCATCATAAATACGAGATTGGTTAAATATTTGGAATCGAACAACTTTCTTTCACCTAACCAGTTTGGTTTTAGAGCTAGGAAATCAACTAGTGATGCGGTCCACGAGCTTGTAGATTACGTGGTTGGTAATATGGACGCGGGTAAAAGGACTGTGGGCATATTTTTGGATCTGGCAAAGGCCTTTGACACGGTCTCTGTACCACTGCTTCTCAATAAACTGGAAAGGTGGGGCATAAGAGGTAAACAGCTAAAATTATTTGAAGATTACCTTACTGAACGCTACCAATGTGTTAAAATTGATGAACTCATAAGCAGTGACTTACCTGTTACATATGGTGTGCCGCAGGGCAGTATATTGGGTCCAAGTCTCTTCCTAGTATATTTAAATGACCTCTGTGAACTTTCCTCTCTTGGTGGTAAAATTATCTCTTACGCTGATGACACAGTACTTCTGTTCTCAGCTGATACATGGGAACAAGCCTTTATAGAAGCCCAGCGTGGGTTCGATATGGTATGTCACTGGTTGAGTAGCAATATACTCACACTAAATACGGATAAAACCCAGTACATAATATTTTCAATGCGCAACTCTACCGCACCCCCACCATTATTGTCCTTAATTGCACACAAATGCTGCAACAGCGGGTTCTGTCGATGTCCAACTTTGGCCAAAACCAGTATGGTAAAATACCTTGGAATATTAATAGACAATAACCTTTCTTTTAAAGCGCACATAGAACTTATTACAGCTCGTCTTAGAAAGCTAATATATGTATTTAAAAACCTGAGACATGTCGCTGATCCTAAATTAATCAAGCAAGTATACTTGGCACTCGGTCAATCTATCCTGGGCTACTGTATTACTGTATGGGGAGGAGCACCTAAAACTATCATAAAACCGCTTGAAGTAGCCCAAAGAGCTATTCTCAAAGTTAGCACTTTTCGTCCGTATTTGTTCCCTACATACCAACTTTATCAATCTTGTGAAGTCCTCTCTGTTCGACAATTGTTTGTACTGCTCACCATCCTGAAGCAACACTCGAGAGTGAACTTTGATAAAGCTATTGTACTGCCCAGGCGAAGAAAACGTGTAGCCCACCCTGACAGACCCATGTTTAAACACCCGTTCGTAAATAAATATTTCTGCTTCTTAGGTCCATATCTGTATGACAAAATTAATAACATGATTTCCGTATATGCATTAAATAGCAAAGCATGCAAAACTGAATTGTTTGAGTATATCCGTAAACTGACTTATGACGAAACCGAAAACCTAAATGTACCACGCTAGTTTAAAAAATCTCGCACTCACCCTCCCACACACACTCATTCATATACATTCTACACAAAGGAGGTACTAATAACATTTTCTCTTATTTTTTTTTTTTAATACAAATTTCTGTTATTTTTCATTATTATTAGTATTTTGTTTTGATTTTGATATTGTCAGAGCCGCATTAGTTTAGTTAGCTTTTAAATGTTACATTTTTAGGGAAGAGCGCTGATGTCTGAGATACAGATATTAATTTATCTAGTTCAGACACAGATGTCTTTTAAATTTATAAGATAAAGCTTAACTGATCATATGTAATTGTTATAAAATGAATGTAATCGAAACTGAAATAAATAAATCTTAAATCTTAAATCTTAAATACATAGCTTTATTTTTAAGCAGACAGGAACAATGCTTATCTCTTGACGAAAAATCTATATGTAGAGAGAACAGCGTGCTATTTTTATGCAAGGCTGTATATGAATTATAACATAAATATCTGGATGACCGAGCTTTGCTCGGTATTTATTGGTATATTGTGTTTAATATAATAAGTTTATGTTCAAGTTCATTATCGATAAAGTTGCTCATTGAAAACAGCAATAAAACGACATTTTATAAAAATGAATCCTAGCTAGATCGATTTATCGCCCCCGAAACCCCCTGTATACTAAATTTCATGAAAATCGTTGGAGCCGTTTCCGAGATTCAGATTATATATATACATATATACAAGAACTGCTCGTTTAAAGGTATAAGATAAAGGAAGATGCCTCGCTAATCTAGTAGTCGCAAGCGCTACTGCTGAGCATGAGGTCCTGGGTTCGCTTTCCAGGTCAAGAAAAGTGTTACTAGGTTTTTCCATCTTAAATGTCTCAGTTTGACTTTTTGACTGGTTGATGGCAATAGGCTTGTCCACTTTGAAAGCATAATCAGCCTATAATGTTCCCACTGCTGGGAAACCGAACTCATCTCGGTGATAGGGAGTGGGCCGTGATACACCACGCGGGCCCAGTGCGGATTGGTAGATATCGCATGTCTTCGAATTTTTGGTTCTTGGACTTTTTACATAGGACTTTAACATAACTGACGAAATGTAGGCGTAATATGTCAATAGCTAAGTACACCTCGGCTTAACCTGTCACGTGATGTTTTGTTTAAACGTTATAAATAATAAAGGAATATGAATCTATCGGCCGAGCCTTTATCTAAAACAACAGGTAACAGGGTAATACGATACCCCTTGGTAAGACTGGCTGTCAGACTTTCGGGCTTCTGACGACCCATAACAACTATCAAAAATGTACAAATACAGTAAAGAATCTCAATGTATTTTAGATGGTCACCCATCCACGAATCGACCGCGACAAGCGAAGCTTAACCTTCTATCTTCTGCGGCTTTTGTTATTTAACCATGACCTCGTAATGAAGGAACATCTAATCCATGATTAAAACCCAAAAATAGCTAAGAACATTCCGTAGAATAACAAGATACTAATATTACTAATTAATAACTATCAGAAACATAGCTAGAAATATCAGTTATATCCTGTAGTATTACCGACTGTGATCGTTCGCTGGCTAGCCGTCAAATAATATCAGTATTTAGTCGGATAACAGAAACATCGGCTTATTATTTCTACTGCTGCGTTATTAGAGATGTTAAAGGATATCCGGATCATTATACTTACTTATTAATGTGTATGATTATACAGGTTCTAATTAAATTAGCTAGAAAAACTCCGCAGACGTGATGGGTCGATATCTAACGACACGCGACAAAATAAAATATGTGTTTTATTGTTTTGGAGTCAACGACCGTTGCTCGTTTCGTTGATTGAAGTATGAGTTGATTTTTTTTTTCAAGTTTTGATATGTTTCATCACGTCTATGAAGTTAACGCAAAAGTGATTGATTTTGTATACTAATATTACCTGCGGTTGAGGACCACAAAAATACAACTGATGAATTATCTTTTTGTTTGATGTTGTTTGTATTACATCGATGCTATCGATATCAAAATCAAAAGTCATATTCTGGTCAAACTAAACTGAGAATCAGCTCCTACACAAGTCACAGTCCCCAAAAACGCCCACCCTTCACGGCTTATTTGAGAAGCAAAAATAGCGCAACAAACGGTCTAGTGTGATTCTACACAATAGTAAGTCATGAACAATACGAAACACTAAAAATTAAATTAAACTATTTGCCATAATTATGTCAGCAAGCACACGCCATTGTATCATCAAAAGAAATTAAAACCGTGCTCAAGCATGATCCATATTACGAAAAATACTATCCGACAATGTTGGTCACAACACGACTCCCTTCACGTGTAACCTTTGAATAAAGAGAGTAAATGTATTGCAACTTATCTTACGGAATGTGTACGAGACAACGGAAGAAAATAAATTACTAGGGTGTCCGTTACCAAGGGTTACATCGCACCAATTTTCTCAACCGACGTTTACAACTTTTGAGACAAAACAAATTGCCCACACAATTTTTTCTGGAAAACATTATTCATAGAGTAAATATTTTTTGATTTTACGGTACTATAGGACTCCTGAAGTGCCTTGCGTACCGGAGTATATTAATAAAACGATTGTTTACGTCCAATTATAAATTATTTAATTTATTCCACGCTTATGTTTTAACAGTTCGCACCTGTCATTCAAGTAATTTCCTCCGAATCAAATGTGTATGCTAAAAATATTTGAAGGGTTTTTTTTTATCTCCTTGACAGTTTAAATGTGATAAAGCCATTTCGTTGCCTTCTTTTTTTGTGTGTGGGAAATCATCAAATGACATCTCGCGCTCTGGGCGGAGCGGGAGGGCGTGTCAGACTTTTACTGCCTAAAACCCACTCGTGTTCCTTCACTCATGTTCTTGTCGATACAACATAAAGTTGCCTTTGATAAACAAACAACCTTTAAAGCACTTATTGCATGGCATATATGAAAAGCATGTGCACCTTCGACCACTTGCAGAAGATTTCCCACCTGGGCACAATTTCCCGTGGTTAACCTGAAATTCTTTATACAGGCACCTTAAAACCTTTTCAGATAGAGATTCATAGACGACTGCGACTTGGAATACAAATGCGGTGCTGTTCTATGAAGAAGAACAACGCGGTCATACAAATAGGCACCAAAAGCGACTATAATCTTAGATATAAAATTCTCGTGTCGCAGTGTTTGTTACCAAACTGCTCCGAAACGGCTGGACCGATTTTTATGAAATTTTGTGTGCATATCGGGTAAGTCTGAGAATCGGCCAACATCTATTTTTCATACCCCTAAATGATAAGGGTGACCTACCCCTATTTTTTTTTAATTTTGACACTTTTTTCTTTTTTTATTTTATTATGTTTTAACATTGAAAAAAACATACAATTCTAAATTTTCACACTTTTTCACCCGGCAAAACAACGTTTGTCAGGTCAGCTAGTTTATTATATATGTATATTTTTTTGTTCTAATGCCCATAAATGCATTTATCATTGTCTATATCTTTCAGCAAGTGGTTAACGTCACAGATGCTTACTTCTCCAAGAGGTTTGATAATACGTTGTCAGCCTTGGAGGTAAAGCCAAAGTTGCAGAGTCTCCTTGTGTAATTAGTAAAGTATTCGGCGAGAAAAGACAAAGTATCGCCCATTTTAGGTAAGTAACGTATTAGACAAAACAAAATAAAAGGTAGCAAGTTCGAATCCAAGGTGGGTAATGTTGCCAGCAGTAACTCGGAAAAGTTTCTTGAAAGCGGAAACGATTCAACTTGCTACGTTATTGTTGAACCTAAAGCAGCTATGTTTACTGGCTCCACCGCAACCACACGCCGGCCGTTAGACAGAAGCTCCACTTGAGAATCAAAATCAAAAGACATCACAAACTGCTCTTTTTCAACGTCATAATGACATAAGACTATCTAGACTACCTTTTTTATTGACTTAAATACGGGGCTTTTGGCTACGTTGCATTTTATGTATCTTTTTTTTTTTTGTAATGTGCGTTTTGTTTGTGCAGAATAAACAATTTTTCTTTCTTTTTTCTTTTTCTTTCTTTCCCCAATTGAACCGCCCTTCACCACTTAGTAGTGCTTTAGCTGCTAAGAAGAAGGGACGCAACAAACTTCTCAGTAGCACAGCTTTCTGTTAAGGTGGACTTTACCGATTTACTAGGTATGTCTGAAAGTAGACTTTCTGTGAAAAGTTACAAGCAGCTTCGAAATTTAGAGCTCGCAATATTAAGAAGAAGACTATATAATATGTAATCGATGTACGTGTAGTCTTAGAAGTTACTTCATCACTTTCAAAGGAGATTTGAAATAACGATTATCTAAAGCAATTTACCGCCGGTAATTGGCCCTTGGCACATTTTCGGTACGGTACCCTTTCTTTAGTGTGAGAAATCATCAAATGACGTCTCACGCCCTGAATGGAGCTGGAGGGCGTGTCAGACTTTTACTGACTAAAACTCACCCGTGTTCTTTCAGTTGCCTGTACCAGGGCCACGGTAACTCTTTCGAACAAATCGACAACCCTGGCAGGCATCGGCCCTAGCGAACCCCTTCAATTCGTGCTGATATCTCTTTAAAGCGCGCGTGTAACCCAACGTGCCGTCGACTCGAGCCTGGTTCTGACGGGACTGTGATCTACCCATTGCTCACCGCCCGCTAGCTCACGCCTACGGTGGCCAGGAGTCCGCTATGGATTCGGAACCCTAAAAATAACTTACTGACCACTGACAGACTGTCCATAATTAGACTACTTCTTTCCACCGGTATTGTGTCCCAAAGTCGACACGCAAGTACATTGACCTACTAAAGAACTTATCTGGTTAGATGTATCTCCTTTTTGTGGGATTTTATCGTAAAGGCTCCCACAGACAGGAGCAATGCGACTCTAGCAGAGCAATTTATATGAAAACATCATGGACATTGATCTACAAGAGTCGCGTTGCGCTATAGCGTTACGCCTCTCGGGAGCCTGTATCCAGGGTATTTTGCAGAAGGGAAAAAACCGTTATGAAATCTGATGATAATTTGCAGTACCTACTGCGTTTTGGGGAGATATGAATTTAGAGAACAAAATGTGTTCCAGACAACGGTTGTTTCCTGATATTTTTTGCGCAACATTCGACATTTTCTATAGAAAACGTATGATTTTCTACTGTATGTAGTTTCGTGAAGCCTAGTTGCCATGCTAGAGGTAGGAATAAAAGAATGTATTGAGTTTTTCAAAATTTGTCAGGTATGCCACGAATTTTTTGATGTTTGATGTGTAAAACAGCTTCAGCGAAGTTTGAAAAAAATGATATTTATATTGTAAAATCCACATTTTTGACGCGTTTCCTGCTACCAGACCAGACCACGCATAAAACAATTTGGAAGTTTATTTAAAAAATCTGCTGTTTCATACAAAAATCAAAATAAACAGCATCAAAACAAAAACAAAGAAAAACACAACACCCTAGTCTTTTTTTATGGGTTGGAAATCATCAAATGACGTCTCCCGCTCTGGGCGAAGCAGGAGGGTGTGTCAGACTTTTACTGACTAAAACCCACCAGTGTTCCTTCAGTTGCCTATATACCAGGGCCACGGTAACTTTTCGAACAGATCCCGCAACCCTGGCACCCCTTGGGTAGAAATCGATTATTTCAAAAACATTTTTTTTTAATTATCGAAAAAAATTCAACGCTGCGTTCAGAATTATGTACTAAATCCATGGTAATAGCCTAACAGGAACGTATCGAGGTCTCTCCCATCCTGTATAACAGTATTTTTTGTTGCTCTCCAACTAAGCTTCTATATATGCTAAGCGTGGTAAGTCAATAGCTCACAGGCCAGGAATTGAACAAACGAGTCCTCATTCTTCTGGCTGTACTTGTAACGTTTGGGCTGCTACCACTTTTTGGGTTACATATTATAATACCTAATGTTATTCTTACTATTTTCAAGATAACTACGGTTGATTCATTATGCTCATAACGCATATTGGTCGACTCAACTATTGTTTAACTTACTTAATGTTGATTAAACTAAAATTAATTACACTAACCCTCCCCCTGGCTTTGGGTGGCCATCTTTCGCCAAAAGTACACCGATGTTACAAAAAGTGCAATGCTAATCGCAACAACCACATAGATTGCAATGTAGTGATGAACTTCGTGAGAGGATAAGGTATGTAGCTTAGACTGTTCTTCTATAGAGTGTAGTTGCGTGTCAGTCTTCTTGAACGTCAATTCGTGCGTTTCAATATGCAACGATGAGTTACAAATCGAGGTATTGATTATGTTGTTGATTGGAGAGATCGTGGGCACGATCATCCTATATGGTTCATTGACTAAAATGTCACTTGTATGTTCCATATATGCGTACAATATGAATGAGTCGCCTTTCAAGTTGCATCCTTGTTTCAGCGTTATCAGACCCGAGTGACGTAACGTCTCAGATGTCATTTGAGTGCCGCACACTAATTGTACTTCGCACGTGTCACAACAATAATAGAACCAGGTGTTTTGTTTATGTGATATGATCGAGTAATCTAATGCTATTTAAGATATTTGATATTTCAACTATGTATGAAATACCTAATGGACGATTCGCCTACAGTTAATTAATACTGCGCGCTGGAATGATTTCTAAAGTGGTGGGTAGTTACAATGTCACATGAGCAACTTGGAAATAGCGCTCGCCGGCCGCTGCCACGGCCCCGCTCGCTATGCTCGCTCGGCTCGCGAGCGGTTGGTCACAGTTTTAACCTAACCAAACCTATTTCACCCAGTTCAAAATGACAAATCATACAATCTGGCGCTGATTTATTTTTACCATCGTCTAATTATCCACTCGCAGGCGAGCGCTACTTCCAAGTTGCTCGCAGAAATGTTTTTTCATCCCACCATCTCGGAAAGAGTATTTTTAATCTTCAATATCTGAGTGGAAAAGCCGTTTTTATTCTCTAGAGGAGAAAGTAAATTGAATTTAGAACATCGTGTGCACTAAGTTTGTGAATTAAAAACATCATTAAATCTATTTACTTCTATCTCCATGGTGCCGAATTTATCATTCAACCTTTTTCTAATTTGTAAAACTTAGACTCGGAACCTTCTTGATATACTTTTTTTTTTAATTTGCTTTGCGCGCGCCATTTTACTTTTCACGTCACCAACATTACAGTACCTAACAAAAATATTACACTCGACTTTTGGTAACTGTAGCAACGTTACTTTCAATTTTTCTTAATTATACCTAAGTATCATTTGAAATAATTTAAAGATTATTCTGTAATACTTACCTATCATAATGTACTACATAATAAATGTTAATACCTAAACTGAAATAAAAGTATCTTGTGATTGAAATGCTTTTTTTTGCATATTTAGTCATTTCCTCGCTGAGGTGGGATGAAAAGTTACGTGTTGCACTCGAGTGCAAAGATTTTTCACCTCGTGCTCTTTTGATTCCCTCGCTAACGCTCAGGATCCTAATTTTGAATCACTCGCTGCGCTCGTGATTCAATTTTAGAATCCTTCGCTTGCTCGGTCATCAAAATTGAACACGCGGTTAAAAAGCAACTTTGCACTCTTGTATAACAAATAACTATTACCATTGTCTAATTATTCGTGTTTTCGTGAAAATTCGAATTAGCAAATCATCAATCGACATATACTAAATCACCAGTAAATCGAACACAAGACCATAGATAAATCTACAGTAGGTGAATCGACCATTATTTTAATCAAACTTAGTTTAATTAATTGTAGTTGAATAAACCGTTGTTGAATTGTCCTTTATGGATTTCGTTCATTAGTTATTACAAAAATCGGTGAAACGATCATTAGATATTTTAAACGATAGGTCTTTTGACCATAGTCATACTGAAAATAGTTGGAACAAACTTAGGTATTATGATAAGTAACCATCCTTTGTTAAGCAGAATTTGATTATTTTATTTTAGTATCTTTTACACCTATGTATTGGCAAATTCCTTTTTAACTGTGAAATGTGTAGAATGTGAAAGGTGTATGTGCATGTTTCACATAGCTGGGAAACTAGCCAATTTTTATACACTAGTAAGGTTTGGCGAGCATTCCGTTGTTAATTACCTACAAAATGTTAACATATTTTAAGCACAATACTTTTACCGATGCTTCAGCTGCTTTTTCTACTTCAAACATGGTACACCACGTTCGCACGGACGTAAAATTATTGCAACGGGATTTTATTGCACAATGGATTTTCAAGATTGGTCCTGATGCTCTGTGCATTGAGAATCCAAGCGCGTCGAAATCCTGGCAGGGTCGCGAGATTTGTTCGAAAGAGACACCGTGGCCCTGGCACATGGGCAACTGAAGGAACACGGGTGTGTTTTAGTCAGTAAAAGTCTGACACGCCCTTCCACTCCACTCAAGACGTCGTACGATGATTTCCCACACAAAAAAAGTGCGTCGAAATACCACAATATTCGATTATCAACTCTCAGCGCTAAGCAGTGCGTTAACGATTGAGTGCGCGAAAACGCACTGTGGGAACGTGGGCTAAAAACATCTACTTCTTTAAATAAATATTTCAAATCGTTTCATTTCATGTATTTTTAGGACAAGTAAAAAAAAATAGTTGAGAAAATTAATTCCCTAATACTAAGTATTTTGTGGAACACAATGCCGGCTGTTCAATTTCTAAACGTAGTATCTGATTTTTTTTAATGGGTGTTTTTTTTTGCATTTTTCGACCTTATAAACCACCCTCCACATACTAGGCTAGCAAAAACTCTTAGTCAAATACTAAGATACACATAGTCGGAAACCGACTCGACCGAACCGCGATCTAGAGAAATCAGAAATCGTTTTTCGGCTCTCCCGTAAAATTCCGATTTTTGCAGACACTGGGTTTTGATATTTCATAGCTATTTCCAGATATTTACAATAATGGAGAGCAGTGGTGGCTCAATGATATCGGCCCCGACTTACGACTAGTAGGTCGTGGGTTTGAACCCAGGCAGGCGCTTTACCTTGAGTCATCATTTCAGCCGTAAGACGTCCACTGCTGGACTTTGGCCTGCCCCAATTTGGGGGGCTTTGCCATAATCGCCACGCTTGGCAAGCGGGTTGGCGATCGCAGTATGGTGGTAAAATGCATACAGAACGCTGCTGCCCATTCTCTAGTAAGTCCCTTAGTCGCCTTTTACGACACCCACGGGAAGAAATGGGGTGGTGTTATTCTTTACGTCCGGCACCACACGTTACCTTGAGTAAAGAATTTAATCACCACTGCTCTCAAAACGGTGAAGGAAAACATCGTGAGGAAACCGGCTTGTTCTAGAACCTAAAACTCGAAGCCATGTGACATCTACCAACCCACACTGGGCCCGCATGGTAGACTGCAGCCTACACCCTCTCATTGATAGGCCTGTTTTCCAGCAGTGAGAACGGTATAGGCTGGTTATGTTTATGTTATGTATTTCCAAAATAAAAATCATAGTGCATGAAAAATGCATCCATTTATAAACGTATGCTAACTAATATAACCTAAACTTAATCTGACTTCCCGTCTTTTCGAAAAATTTACAGGACTAAATTACCTTACCAGGTACAAAAGACGTACCTAGTTGCCTAGAAAATGACACATGTTCCTTTTCATCACGAAAAAGACTTGCTACGCTACAGACGCCACGGCTACACCTAGTCGAGTTTCCAAGTAAAATCCACTACAAAAACCCCATACATCTACACATGTGCTACACAGTGCTAAGTATATTGGCAACACGGAACGAAATCCGGGTAATATGGACTAATAAGGGTGGCTGTATTTCTTGGGGGTCGTGTGAACCACAGCTGGCAGTCGTAACCTGCCAGTCTTAACTACTGAATGTACCAGTTCCGATTCTATATTGTAATTGTTATGAGGAAAAAAGAGAATTGTCAAGTCTAGACTATGAGAAAGTTAGAATGGCTTTTTTATTGGTAGTGATGTTGAGTGTTAGGCCTTATTATTTTTATTTTGCATGCGAAGTTTTTTCGTTTTAGTGCCAACGCTAACTGTCTGTCTGTCTTGTCGCTGCGTCTAGTTGCTGCCACAATACACAGAGTTTTTTGTTTGCATCTGCGACTAGTCGTTATCTCAGGTTGGTTTAAATAGGTTTTATGTAATTATGTTTTTTAATGTGAATGTAAGAACGTTGTGGGTATTGCAGACTGTAGATTTTTACACCATTTTCCTTTTTTTATTAAGAACCTGGTACTTGTTGATAGGCCTACACTGTCCTATCATACCTAATAACGCTTTTGTCTGCAAAAATTGTAAGCGTACGTTATTTTGAAAAGAGCAACCGTGGACTTTTCTTTACGGTCCTTTTCCATAAGACACGACTAATTAGAACCAGCTTGTCACGTTTTATTAGTGCCCATTTAGGTTTTTTTTTAGCTGACTTCGTGTTTCGTAGCGTTCGTTTTCTTTGAGTTTTCGGCGCGCTTCGAAGTCCGATTTGAAAGGATCTGCATCCAACGTATCCTTGTTAAGATCCGTAATAGAAACACACGTGCAGTTTCCTCGGCGCTCGCAGCAAGAGTTACGCTGACCTGTCACATGCGAATAGTCGCTACGACAAACAACAAAAGCGTACGAGTCTCCTAGATCTCATTCTGGACTCTAACCCTCAGAGTATAGCTCGATCCGTATCTCGCTGACTGTCCTTGAATTTCTAGGCCTGGTCACCTGCAAATCTCAGGGGTGAGGAGTACTCACCGTTGATGTTATTACCTCATCCTTCCCAGTTCTACGTTTTAAACACATCCCGCAATGCGTCAGAGAATAATTTTGGAAAAATAACGGGCTCTTGTCTCATCCCTCGACGAAGGGGATATGATCAGTTCGCTGATCCTAAGTTTGGGTGGTCCTTGTCGGGTATTCATGAAAACCTCTCAGGAATCGAATAAATCCCGAGCCTCTTTGGACTTCTGCTTAATCTCCACTGTGAGGGTGAGCTCTATGGGTAGCTCGCCGCCCGGTAAGGACCAGGCTCGGGTCGACGGCGCGCAATGTTCCACGCGCGCCTCAAAGAGATGTCAGCAGCAGTGTAGGGGTCTACTAGGACCGATGCCTGCCGGGGTCGCGTGATTGTTCGAAAGAGATACCGTGACCCTGGCACATGGGCAACTGATGGAACACGGGTGGGTTTTAGTCAGTAAAAGTCTGACACACCCTCCCGCTCCGCCCAGAGCGGGAGAAGTCATTTGATGATTTCCCATCCTGAAAAAAAAAAAAAAAAAAAAAAAAAAAAAAAAAAAAGGGTGAGCTCTATGGTGCCGGATCCTCCACGAAATTCCACTCTGGTGGCTGAAACTCGTCGAGTCTTCACGCTAAACCATTTGTGATGACTCCTCAAAACAACTTACATACGTGGCAATGTGGGTTTGTATTTGTTCAAAAGAGTCTATATAGAAGATGATATAAAGGTGTATTTCAAATGGTTTTTGGAACTTCATCGCTTGTGCTTTAGACACCTCATCAATTAAATACTTTTTTTAAACTTTCTCGTGAACAAAATGTCATTAGTATGTGGGTATTTAGACTGCCCGATGCTTGGCATCATACCACGATGCGCGTTTTCATCTGATGTTTTAGTTATTTATAAGTACGGTCACCAAAAGAGGTCAGTAACCAGGGTCATCAGATATTATTGAAGTATAGTAAGAAACCGATGGTCTTTCGCGCGACGAGATGGCGATGGACATTGATGCCATCGTGGACGAAACCTGGATAAAGTTGGCACAAAGCGTTAGGATTGGCAGAAAATGAAAAGTCTATGCCCAGTAGGTAGTGAGTGACATTGGGCTATGGATGATGATGATGAAGCAATTGATGGTTATTTTCGAATAAAATAATATAAATTAATTTAAAGCTCATTAATTTATCAAATTAAATATCATTCGTAAACGTCCATCGGCTACTTAGAAAACTTCAACCATATCCGACGACCCAGATTCCATATCTCTATTCTATTCCATTTTTGATAATCGCAGGCAAAGCCGATATCGACTTTATTGCCGATCTCTAGTTTCGTACATAGATACGGTTCCCTTGTGTTAGGGAACCGTATCTATGTACTAGGACGTAACTAATACACGTGCCCTTCAACAATAGTGGGTAGTACGGTATCTGCCGCAACTATAATGACTGATGCATGACTGTGCGTCTTTAATTCATGTCCCATGGGATAGTTCCCGGTTCGTGCTCCTATCTATGTGTCTACAGTATAATGATCGTACATATGTATAAATGACATGCCTTGTGTAGAAATGCGGGTCCACCCTTTATGGCAGAAATTTTTTCGTCATAATATTATTTTGCATAACAGCGGATGGCATAAACTTCATTTCGCAGAAAATCGTTTGGCATACACTCATTTATCATACATTCACAACGCATAATTTTATAAGTCAGAATCATCTTTAGGCATAAATTTTATTCCATAATAATTAAAAAGTAGAACCATCATATCGCAGAAAGTTCGCAGTCAGAATCGTCTCTTGGCATAATTTCATATCGATAGTTATTAAAAGGCAGAACTATCATATCTCAGAAACTTTAAACTTAGATTCATCTTTTGGCATACATTTCGTATCTAAGAAGCATGCAGCATGCAAACAAGCATACAGCATGCAAGCAAGCATAAAGCATGCAAGCAACCAAGCATGCAGCATGCAAGCAAGCATGCAGCAAGCAAGCATGCAAGCAAGCATGCAGCAAGCAAGCATGCAAGCAAGCATGCAGCATGCAAGCAAGCTTACAGCATGCAAGCGAGCATGCAACATGCAGCATGCATGGTTTCTGTCACGGCTTCGGCGCTGCGGGGCTCCGGCGGTCGCACGCGAGCTCATCGTCGCAGATGGTTTTACGCTCACCACCGTGGCTTCGGCTTGCTGGCCGGCTTCGCCGGCCAGCCTCAGTCTCGGCAGCGACCGTCAAAACCACCTGCTCCTCAGCTCGCTGGCCGCCTCGCCACTCCGCGCCTACGCGGGCTTAAATTACACTCTAGGGGTAGGGCAGACAAGACTACGTGGAGTCGGTTCTGCAGCGATTCGTTTCTGTCAATAATTTTTGTAGCACATCATATACTGACTTTTTGAGACACTATTTCATTTTATTTAAGGTTAAAATGCAATTTAATAGAAATGAACATATGCCAAACAAAATTATTCTAAATGAAATTCTGCCATCTTCATAGTATGCCAAGTGAAATTATGCCAAATAATCAAAGCTCTAAATAAATGTTATGCTAATCGAAATTATGCGGAATTTTAAGTCTGGCATAGGTAATTATGCGAAATAAAATTCTGCCATCTTAAAAGTATGCCAGCGTAAAGTCGGATATATAAACAGTCGGCCAAACAATGATTATGCTAAACATTTTTTATGCCTTACAAATAGTCGTTTAAATAAGATTATGCCAAGTGTGTTATGCCAAATAAAATTCGGAGCATCAAGTTTCTGCCAGATAGAGGGAACCCGTAGAAATGCAGATATAATTATGCGTCAGAAAATCGATCGAGGTCAAGAGCACTACGCCTAAAAGTGCTACATCAAGCAATCCTCTAAAGAGATTCATTTCCTAAATTCGCAGGAAATAATTTGCTAATGATCTGGATTCTGGAATTCAAAATATGTGACACCATTTTACGAACGTTTGGAATTGCTATTCCAACTTACGTAAAATGGTGATACAATATTTTGGTTGAATCATTCAAAATGAAAAAGAAAATTAGAACACTAAAAACTTTATAAGCCAATCAGCAAGAAAAATTTTTTTTTTTTAAATGAATGCTTTATGACTGTTATGGTTATGCTTTATTACTAGCCTATGCCCGCGACTTCGTCCACGTCAAATTTTTGCTCCCCTGTCGACCCTTCCTCTCGCATCGAATTGCCTGCCAATTCGTTCATTTTTCGTTGCTGCTCCGCTCTTTTTAATTGTAGCGTGATATTATTTAGCTTAGTCTTTCTCAGTAAATAGGCTACTCAACACAATTTTTTTTTTCAATTCGGACCAGTAGTTCCTGAGACTACCGCGTTCAAACAAACAAACTCTTTAGCTTTATAATACAACTAGTTTTTGCCCGCGGCTTCGCCCGCGTGGATGTCGGAAATTAATGCAGGTATTTTTTTTTTAAATCAAAGATATTTTCTAAAATAAAAGTAGCTTAAGTTACTCCTTGTAACATCAGCTATCTGCCAGTGAAAGTCCCGTCAAAATCGGTCCTGCCATTTCAGAGATTAGCCGGAACAGACAGACAGACAGACAGACAGACAGACAAAAATTGTAAAACATGTTGTTTTGGTATATGTACCATGTATACATCCATATACACTTAGTAAAAAGTGGTTATCTTAATATTACAAACAGACACTCCAATTTTATTTATTTGTATAGATATAGTATAGATGAAGCCAGTAACAACTTGGTTTGTATTTTTTTCATTCTTGAACTTATCGTCATAGTTACAGGCAGGTGACAACTTGTAATTTAAGGTCGTTGAAAAAGGTCAGTCCGTCCGTCCCATTGAATTAGAATAAAAGTTAAAACTACACTTAAAATGGATTTGCTATCTTAAAATATGGATTGAAAACTTTTCAAACTGATAAAATAATTCCCGAGGGATTATTAGTCTTGATTTTGACAGAGAGATCCAATATCAATTGATTGGTCTTTTGAAGATCTTTATCACCCAATGTTATAAAAGTAGAATGACGGCAGAGATAATTTGAATTGGAACCTAGTGTTTCAATGGTTAAAAAAGATTAGATACCTTTAGAATAACTCGTTGAAATACCTTATTAAGTTAGCCGATAGAGTACTGTTCAGATTAATTTAGTAGATAAATTAAGAATAATAATCCGTAACTATCTATTACAAGTTTTGAAATAGCTTTATTTTACTATGTTGTTAAATTTGTGTGAAAAAGTCTGGAAACTTTTGCGACATTCTCGATTAGACAAGAATATTTATTCTTTTTCAGGAACCCCACTGACACTATATAAATGCAAACATGTGATTCCTACACGATTTTCATATTAACTATATCTTTCTTTAGACTAAATCATATATATTCAAGCTTTCACTATCTAAGATTTACTGTAAAAGTTTCTGCAATAAACCCTTTTTTTTTATTGCGGCTTCGCCCGCGTGGATGTCCCACTGTAATTTCACAACGCGATAGAACGACGCAACAGAACGACGCGACTTTTGAGATTGCGTCGTGCTGCCGCGTCGCGCCTGTTTGAAGGAGCCTTTATACGTAAATTATGTTTTAAAAACTAGACGAAGTCAGCATTACTTGTCTTACTGCTCTGAGAAGTAAGATCGAAACAAACTCAAAGGTCACAGTCTTTTAAAGTCCAGACATAATCTTGGTCAGATCATGTGAAGACCATATAGATTGGTGCCTGAAATAGTATTTTGCGGAAACTGCCACACAGGTTCCGTGGACCTGTCCAATCAGTACACGCATTTGTCAATAATCGTGCAATTCAACGCAGAACGTATGAAGCTCCACGCACGACACATAAACATTCGCATTCGAACTTCAAACCGCACAACAGCCAGTAACAGTGCGGTTTCAACAAAGTAACAGTTCATAACAAAACGTTCCGCGGTTGGCACTGTTACAAGGTACGGCGAATAACGTAGTATTTTTGTACGTCAATTGCAAAACCCAGGTCGATGGCATCGTCGTAAAAGCTACGGTGAACTGTTACCAAGTTTATTAGTGTTAATAAATGCACTAGTTATTTACTTAGGAATTTATTGCTCTACCACACCTGCGGCGTTCGTATACTTTGTTATTTCAAGGGTTGTGTGAGGTTATTACAGTCGGAGCAGTGATTTAGTACCTGTGATTGATTAGGTGCTTATCAAAGCAATTATAAATATTGCAAGTTGAATGTTTTTGGATATGTGGATGAAATTTATTCTCAAATCAATAAAATACTTATAGTTATGTGAAACTGTTTCATTTTTTCTACAGAATATTATCCTTTTATTGATTACTTTTTCAATGAGTGGTTTTAGAGGGAGGTCAAACCTGCCAGGGTCGCGAGATTTGTTAGCAAGAGTTACTGTGGCCCTGGAATATAGGCAACTGAAGGAACATGGGTGGGGTTTAGTCAGTAAAAGTCTGATACGCCCTTCCGCTCCATCCGGAGCGGGAGAAGTCATATGATGAATACCCAACCAAAAAAATAGGGAGGTCAAAAGGTTGCCACCAGCGTCTGACTTGTTTAAATCGCAATGTATTGTTCCAGACGGAAAGAGCGTGCTGTGAGAACTTCACAACTATCTCTTCGTCCTTATATTCAAAAATAAAGCTCGCATATGATAAGATTTTTAAATTTTAAGCCTATATTAAAGGAACATTGTCAATATTCGAATGGTCTCGACATCCAAATGGAAGCGTGCCTTTATCCACTAAGCCCTAAAAGTCACAAGTTAGAGAAGCCTAACATTTTAGGCAAATGGGTTCGAGCTAGGTTCTTCTAGAGAACTTGTCCAATCCGGCCAGACCATGGTTACGTGTGGACTTATTGCGAAGCAATTTAAACTTCCACTGGGGCTTAGGTTGTTAGCCAATTTCGGACCTTTTTGTATTGTTCCACTCTCAATTGTAAAGTAAACAAAGACTGCCAAGACAAAGGAACTTTACTTGAAAACAGTATTTAGTGCAGATTTTTAGTGGACTCCGTTTCTTTGGAGAGCTGCAAATACATCCGTTGCGCTAAATAAAAACTAACTTTAGTAGGAATTGTTTTATTTTGTTCGGTTCATAGCTCTGTTTGGATTGTTTGACTCTGCTATCTTTGTCCGCCAACATTGTAAACAAATTCATTTATACATTTTCAGTTCGTTCTTATTAAGAGTTGCGCCCGTACTTCGTGGAAACAGACGCTGACATTTGAATAAATGTTAAACGAAACTTAGTTGCAGAGCTGCACGTTATTTATGACATATTAAATAATAACTTCTGCGCCAAAAAGCTGTTTACCTTTATTATAATTGCTGAAACTTAATCGTACTAACATCAAGATTATTAATCCTACTAATATGTATTATAGATGTGAAAGTTTCTATGTAAGGATGTTTGTTACTCAGTCGCGCAAAACGGACGAATGAATATGGATGAAATTTGGCACACTGATAGTTAATAACCTGGATTAAAGCATAGGCTACTTTTATCTCGGTAATATCTTCCCTTGGGATAATTTCCGACGTCTACGCGGACGGAGAAAGCTAGTTTGTAAGTTAATGAATTATCCTCTCGTGCAATAGCTTTAATTAGGCATCTAAAATGACAACGATCGTTGGTTCCGTGATCCCTCCAATTAGCTGCGTGGCTGGCGCAGCCACATATTAGTAATTAGCACAATTATTGAATGTATAGCCGGCGCATTACATTAGGCTTGTATTCGTTCAATATTCAGTAACCGACGTGAGATGAACTCTCGCTCGGGAGTTTATCATCGCCCTGTCACTCCACAGTTATTTATGAACCAGTAAACTTGGAAATATATTTTCCTCGGCGGCGGCCGCGCGTCCATTTCAGGTTAAGCCCCTTGGGCCAGGGCACTAGACAAGTCGAGTGTCATAAATTTTGAAAACTGTTTCGTGAAAACGGAAAAAATGAAACAAATATTTGACGTTCACTCTGGACCGATCTTCGATATGGCGCGCGTACAGCCGCCATGAATTTACGACTATTTACAAGAGAATCCAGTTAAACGCTAACATAAACCCAACGAAATTGCCTATGAATATAAACATCGCACTGTATAGTAAGAATGTATATGTCCGGGAATGGGCTATGAATATGTACAGACACAACTGAATTTATGAAGTTATGTCCTACCTAGAGTCTAAGTACATAGATGTTTTTATAATAAGGTTGACGCAATCATAAAGTGCCTCCTATTTAAAATTCCAACGCAACTAGCTTCAGCAATAAGATTTGCTATAACAATCTTGTTAACATTGTTTATAACAATATTTATTTTACGTACCCTACTATCAAAGCAAATAAACGATAATTATTATGAGAACCAGAACCAGTATTAGGTCTATTGGCAGCGGTGGCCCAGTGAAGAGAACCGTGACTTATGAGCTGTTGATCGTAAGTTTGCATCCGGCAGGCATTTATTTCGTCACCGCTGCTCTCAAAATGGTAAAAAAAACATCGTGAGGGAACCGGCGTGTCCTAGACCCAAAAATTCCAAAAATGACAAGTGACATCTACTAACCCGCAAAGGTGAATACGGCCCACTACCTTTCACAGAGAGGAGACCTATGTTCCAGTATTGGGAATATTTTAGTCTAATTACGCTTATGCTTGTCTTTTAAGAAACCAACTTTAATTATCTTAAACTTTTGTTTTGAATATGATAAAGATAATCAACGTTTACACGACTGAACAGCAAGTAACTTTTCAACTGAAACTTCAAAGCTGAGGTATCAAAATGTATTTAATTAAATTAATCTGAATTGTTCGTTGATGAATAATTGTAAAGTAAAATAACAGTTACGTCGAGTGTTAGTTCAGCGGCGTGAGTCGAAAGAGTTTATTTGAGTTACTCAATGACTCTTGTGAACCAAGAACTATAGAATATACTAGCTGACCGTACAGACGCTGTCCTGTTTCCTGGAACTCGATAGCAGCGCCACCTACCGAGTCCAATAGTGAATCTAAACCATCCAGAGTGCAACCCAAACGCATACAAAAAATTCATTTAAATCGGTCCAGCCGTTTAGGAGGGGTTCACTGACATACACACGTACAGTAGAATTAAATATATAAAGATTTGAATTTTAAACTACACTGGTCTTCAAAATGTAGTACCACACTTTTAAAATTGCAATTTATCCGAAATTACGGAAGAGTTTTGAAATAAATAAAAAAAATCTTTTATAGAAAATTTTATCAACTATCTTTCAAATTATAGTTTATTATACATGTATATCTTTATATATATAAAAATCTTGTGTCACGATGTTTGTTGCCAATAAACTCCAAAACTACTGAACCGATTTCAATCAAATTTCACATGTACTCGTATTTTGGTCTAACTTACTGGATAGGATAGTTATCATCTCAATTATTCGCTTATTTCATGAATGTAAACGAATAAAATGTATCAATTATTTGTTTCTTAAGCAAGTGTTTATAAACTAAATATAGTTTTATGAAGTTCTCATCGATGGCGGTGTACGTTGATTCTTCAATAAAATTCTTCAATATTGTTTGACATCTAGGTTACAAATACACGCAATAGATGGCGCTGTGTTCTGTTCCTTAGAATATAAATTCTATTACTTTATTTCACGTAATATTTATTTATGTTCACGATATAACCGTATTATTTTAATGGTTTGTGACTGATATTTTTATAATTATACTGCGTATTATGTTACAATATTATTACCATTAATAACAAAAAAAAAAATTGTACCTACTATTTTTGTCAGGGAATTATTAAAGTCTTGGCGCCAAATTTTAATCAAAGTTTCGATATCTGGCCATCAAATTCTGTCGAATCTCTGGTTTGAATGTCCAAAGCTTTGGTATCTCATTCGTTCTCGAGACCTCCTCTGAGCGTAAGCAAAGCTCCCTCTCGAACCATCGAGACCCACTATTTCGAACAATCGATCAATCGATTCTTCTCGAAGCATGCGAACTAGAACGTTCGGGAAATTCAAGGTTCAGGTATAAATACTGGCGCCGAGTGTCACCGCAGTTCAGTTCCTTTTTAAACGAGTGAATTCTATCTATCTCCCGGAAAGTGATAGTCTCAGTAAAATCTCAGTGCAAGTCTTAGTACTACTCTCTGCGTCAGTCTCTACGTAAATATACCTGTGCATTTACCAAGTACATAACCTCTGCAAGTATTAATCAGTGCAAAATCATAACTTTATACACATGTAAGTATTTTTGCTTGCATTTTATTTTATTTTCTTCATGTATTATGTAAATAAGTCATTGTTTATAAAGAATAGTTAAAGATAAGAAAAATAAAATCTACATTTAATAAATTATAGTTTGAAAAAACTAAAAAACACGCTTTTGAAACTAACTGAACTAAAAATTTAAAAATAAAACTGGAGTACTCAATTTAAAAAATCATTTTGTTGTACACAAAAAGCGTGGGGTGTTTGATTTTCATTGCTGTAAGGGTATTTTTTACTTCTGAAGACAAAAACAAAAAAAAAAAATGTTTTGATCAATTTTACGTGAAATAGCTGTAAATATTAATAATTTAGGTTATAATCTACTAAAAAAAAATATGTACCGAGCTTACAACTCTTTAGTTTTACTAGAAATAAACAATAAAATTTCGAACATCCATGGTAGTGACACTGAATCCAAGGAAGTGACTTTCCATATAGTTTTTTAATCAATTACTTTAAATCATGGTCATGACATTCTATATATTTTATATAAAAGATGAAGTCATTTTTTTTATTTTATCCAAGGAAATTAGGATGTGTATAAATACACTGGATTTATTGAATAAAACAAAAGTTTGGAAAATCAACTTTAAATGCTTTGATTTTTTAACTTTACCCTAAATCACATGTTTTATCTTAGGAAATCAACACTATTTTGTATTAAAATATGAAACATATTATATATTTTTAAACTGTTAAAGAGATCCAAAACTTTGTACTTCTGGCACTTTCTAATTTCAGTCTTAATAAAATCTTAATATTATTAAGTTTTATAACTTTAGAGACATTTCTTAATTAAAATATTTCGAGGTCATCATCGCTCTCACTGTCAAAGATCCTCATTGTCCTCTTTTCAGGCTTCCTTTTGCGTTCCTTATCTTCCTGTTTTTCAGACTGATCATCAAGTTCTCTATCGTCCAGTTCTTCATTCTCACTTTCTAGTTCCTTATCCTCCCATTCTCCAGTCTCACTATCAAGCTCGTTATCTTCTTGTTCTCCAGTCCGATTATCAAGATCTCTATCCTCCAGTTCTTCAATCTCACTATCTAGTTGCTTATCCTCCTGTTCCTTATCCTCCCATTCTTCAGTCTCACTATCAAGCTCGTTATCTTTTTGTTTTTCAGTCTGATTATCAAGTTCTCTTTCCTCCAGTTCTTCAATCTTACTGTCTAGTTCCTTATCTTCTTGTTCTTCAGTCTCATCATAAAGTTCTCTTTCCTCCATTTCTTCAATCTCATTGTCTAGTTCCTGTTCCTCCTGTTCTGCAGTCTCCCTATCCAGTTCCTCGTCCTCCTGTCCTTTCGTCTCACTGTCCAGTATCACATTCTCCTGTTCTTTGGATTCACTATCCGGTTCGTTATTCTCCTGTTCTTTGCTTTTTCTGTCATATATTTTTTCCTGCAGCAATGGGTTGGAAAATTCCACAAAACTATTGGGCAACGAGTAGTGTAGACACCGTCCTCCAGGGACGCATGTGAGGCATGTTAACTTTCTTAAAAATATTTTTTGCGTGATGCGCGAATCCCATGTCATTTGATGGACTTTTGTGATTCCAGGAACACTACTGATTTTTCGGTGCAATAGCTTATTAATTTCTTCAATTTCTTTTGTAGTTATGGTTGAAATTATGACATTGGTAGTGTTCTCTCTAATACACTTCATAAGTGTATTTGGTAGGGCTCCGACGGAAGGCGAAATTAGATACCTTCGACGCGGACAGAAAACTGATAAACGCAAGTGTCGTGCCTAGGGGGTTAAGGGATGAGGGAAACCGTGCACCTACCTCCTCGTGACACCGCTCGATCCTCCAGCAGAATCTCGGAGCTCCGGAGTCTTCGCAGAGTTCGGCTACCACGTGTCGAACCAAGTCCAGAGGCACTACACAGCACTTCAGTTCTACCGTCGAAGCCACAAATATACCACCACTATTGAAACAGCGGGACTGCTATGAACTTATAATATCCATATTATATCGTTCTGCGATAAATTAACACAGCGGGTAAGAAAAACACAGCGGGAAAACGATGACGGCGGAGTCCATATTTGAACTGTTATAATGTCTTTCTCGAGCGAGCGGGCGACACTCTTCAAGGAGTAGTTTGCGAAGTGCACGATATAGGTGGCAGGAAATGGAACTAGCTTGACATCTTGCGTAACAGTTTAACAAAATAAAATAGATGGCGCCAACATTTCCTCCCCCTTTTAAAGGGTCACCTTTAAACCCAATCATAAAGTGTATAAAGAACTGCGAAAATATAATATTGAAACTGCGATTTATATAAGGTAAACTGCGACAATCTTAAACTAACTAACCGCTAGCACTTAAACTACTGCGGTTACAAAAAAAAAATAACAATCTTATTGCGTAGGTAACGGGCACAAACGTACGACCGGACGCACGTATGTACCTTTAGCTGTTCTTACAGACACTACACGCGTTATACCATCGTTAGAAGGAAGAATCTTCTCTACTATCGCTAATGGCCACGATAAAGGAGGTGAATTGTCAATTAAAATAACAACAACCGTGCCAGGCTTGATTGGCACAGACGGAGTATTCCATTTCTCTCGGGTTTGTAAACTATGTAAATATTCCATTCTCCATCTTTTCCAAAAAGATTGCACCAATTTATCAAGCAGAGAATGTCTCTGAAGCAAGTTGAGATTCTCTGATTCTACTTCAGGCGCGGGCAATGAGAGTAAAGGAGCGGTATGCAAAAAATGACCTGGCGTTAACGCGGTAGGTTCTGCGGGATCGGCACTCAGAACCGTAAGAGGCCGAGAATTTAACAAACACTCGATCTGAACGAGCACTGTAACTAGCTCTTCGTAAGAGAGAAGCTGTTGACCGATGACCTTGAAAAGGTGCGTCTTGACGACCTTCACCATACTCTCCCAACATCCGCCAAAATGTGGGGCGGCCGGACAGTTAAACTTCCATGTGATACGGTTTTCAGCAAGCTCTTCTTCGAAGCGAGAGCGGAACTCGACATTATTAAGAAATTTATATAAGTCGCGTAAATAAGAATTAGCGCCTACAAAATTAGTGCCTCTGTCCGAGTGCATTACTTGGACAGGGCCCCTGCGAGACAAGAACCGTTTAAGTGCAGCTAAAAAACTGGCGGTGCTAAGATCAGTGGCTACTTCAATATGTAGCGCGCGAGTTGTGAGACAAGTGAACACGCAAATATATGCTTTCAAAGCCTTTGCACCCCGACGGCGAATGGGAGTATAAGATATAGGACTTGCGTAATCACAGCCCGTGTGAGTAAACGGCTTAATAACCTGACGCGTCCGACAGTCCGGCAAGTCAGCCATGAGCGGGAAGACGGGACGCGGTCGAGCGCGAAAACAAATATTACAATCGTGAACTACCTTACAAATAGCACGACGAGCAGACAGTATCCAGTATTTCTGCCGTAATAGTGACATGAGCTGTTCAGGCCCAGCGTGTAAATATTTCTTATGATAATATTCAATTAATAGGTTAACAAAAAAATCATGGCTTGGCAGAAGTACCGGGTGCTGCTGTGAGTAACTTAGATCAGAATGGGTGAGACGTCCACCAACTCTGATTAAATCGTTATGTAAAAACGGTCTTAATTTATTAAGAGATGATGAAACCTGCGTGTTCAGTTTTAAATTTAAAATTTCTTTATTGAAACGTTTATTTTGGATAAGTTTCAGCAATTTGTTTTCTGCAAAACTCAAATCAGCTGCGGTTATATGTACGGAATCGCGACGTGGTAACAAATTAGCGAATCTATAAATGTAAACAATCGTACGGAGTATTTTACTCCATGACGAAAGGCGGCAAAGAGTATCATAAACATAAGAATCGTTAGCGGGAATTAAAACAGCGTGAACGAGTTTCTTTTGTTCAGGTATCTCGTCCAACGTGAGCGGTTCCGTACCTTCAGTAATAGGCCACTGCGACGGATGTAACGTTAGCCAGGGGGGCCATTGGGACCACGGAGGGTGGTCTTTAGGATTAAAACGATGAAGAATTCTCTGATAACGTCGATCAGATTTGCGAATCATAATTTGTAAAAACATTTGTTTACAATCAGCGGTCATCGCTACAGAGTGTAGACGAAAATTTGAAATAATTTTGAATAAATTACCCTGTAGGTTGGGCCCACTGTGCAGCAAATCATTTAACGAAACACCGGACGATGTTTTGCAGCTGCCATCCAGCACGGGACGCAACCTAGACGAAGACTTGTCAGGGCGGGGAACCCCATGATGTGGGATTATATAAGTAGGGTACACATCTGCAGTTTCATGCGGAAGAACTGAGACGGCCGAGATATAATCTTTAGAAAGGTAATCATTTAAAACTTCGTCATAAGCGGCGCGTAGCTCAGGTGAAGCTTCAAGCTTCCTCTCTAAGCATAAAGAACGTCTACGAGCGATATTGAATGAGTCACCCAGTGTGAACACATCCTTATCAAACGGTAGACCCACGGTATAGCGACCAGTAACTGGGTCCCGTTGCGTAGTTGAATGATAAAAATATTCACATTCAGCATCAGCAGGATGCGGAACGGGCGGGCCAGGAACTTCTTCAAGTTCCCAGAAGCGGGAAATCAAATTGTTATCCATAGGCGAAGGGACTATGGCGCAGCACGATGTGACACATGCTGGGCGGTTACTGAGTGTAGGTACGACCCCCATGAGTACGTAGCCTAACACCGTATTGACAGCGGCGGGCACTGACGGGCCACCAGGAACCACGTCAGGCAAAAGTAAATGCGGGAACAGCGATGCTCCAATTAAAATATCAATTTTACTTGGAATAGCGAAACTATCATCAGCGAACTGAAGTTTATTTGAGTAAGGTAGGGCCTTAATATCAACAAAAGCGGAAGGTAATTTGTCCGTAATTTGATCAACTACTAACGAGTCAATATCAAATCGGATATTTTTGTTAAAGCGTGAAAATATACGTAAATTTACTGTCCCGAACGACGTTCTCTCTGTGCCTCCAAAACCTCTTACGGTCGTAGACCGTGTATTGTTTTGACGTAAACGTAAAAGTTCACAACATTCCCTAGTAATGAAGTGACTTTGCGAGGCGGAATCGAGTAAAATTCTTATTAAATGCTCACGCCCGCCACTATCGTACGCGACGACTTGAGCAGTCGCGAGCAAAACGGTAGTATGCGAATCATATTGCGGCGTCTCGCTGCAAGCGGCATTAGAGGAAACAGAACGCGGAGCGTCAACGGACATCGAACACAAAGCTACATCAGGCTGCGTGGCGGAGCGCACCGGCTCGGACGCGGGCACGGGTGCGAAATGGACGACAGCAGCGTTCGCTTGCGTTGACGTCACCGTATCGGGCTGCGGCGCAGGCATAGTGGAACTCGCCGCTTCCGCGGTCCGTGGGTTCGAATCCCGAATAAAATGTAATAGTGAATGGTGACGTTGTTTACACGCTCTACAGCTAGATGCGGATTGACAACTCGATATTTTATGTTTAATACTTAGACAATTAACGCAACCGTTAATTTTCCTAACAACCTGTAAGCGTTCATACGGAGTTGATTTATGAAAATCAGGACATTTAAATAAGTGTTGATGTGTGACATTAGTACACAAACATTTATCTGTTGAATCAGATTCGACCGTGCTTATATACGCGTTATAACACGGGGAAGACTGCGGTTTTTTACTATCGTTAGAACTGCGGGAGCGATCAGCTGATTTTGCGGAATTATGCAATTGCGTGCCGGCTGCGAAAGCGTGTGTGCGATACAATATTTTACTCTGTTTATTAACTAAATCGACTAAATCATTAAATAAAGGAATGTCAGACTGATCCTGACTGTTTTCAAAGTTACGAACAGTTTCACTGTCTAACTTGGTAATAGCTATTTGTACGAAAATTAAATTCAATAAATCTGGAATTTTTAAATGTTGTAAGGCACGGACGGCGTTAACAAACTTATCATTAAAAATGTCTAAATTATCGGAAGTAACGGAAGTTAACGGTTTAAAATCTATGATCTGTTTTAAATAAGTGGCCGCTAGTGTGCGTTTGTCTTCATACCGATTCACTAGCGTATTGAAAATGAGTTCGTAATTCTCAGCGGTAGGTACAATGCCGGCGCATGCGGCTAGCGCTTTACCGGTCAATTTGCCCTGTAAATAATGTAATTTTTGATGATCCGAGAGAGATGGATTATCATGAACAGCGGATTTATAATTTGAGTAAAACAATGGCCATGAACGAATGTCACCGTTAAAACTCATTAATTCAATCGGCGGTAACTTAATGAAAGAAGATTTTTTCTCTAAGATGGACGGAATGACGTCTGCATTGGTAGCAACCAAACGTTTTAAGCGACTATATAACTGTTCAAACGAAACCAGCGCCTTGAAATCAGCGCGCGCGGTGGGATCGGCTGTCAGTAGACAATTATTATACTGATCCATAACTTCATGAAATTCGGAACGAATAGCGTCAATGTTTGAGCTAGCGTCCAGAAAAGCCTCTTTCGCTTCATCTCCCGTGCCTATGTCTTTAGATAAATCGTAGGCAGACTGTAAACACTCGTATAAAGCATTCCGTTTGGCTTCCAACGCCAACAATGATAACTCCGTACTATTAGACTTAATAGATTTCTTCATTATGAAATGAGAATTTTAAATTGAAGGTATACAAAAATAATTTATTTGTGAGTTTGCGAGTAATATAAAAGTACAAGTGAGTACTTCTAAAAAAGGTAAATCTCAGCGATAATTATCGAAATAGAACCTTATTTCGCGAATACCACTGAGAATATGAATATTACAGCGAATAATAAGATGAAATATTAGTATGACAGCGAGAAAATAAGTATTTAGTGTTAAGCGGTAACAAAATGAAATAAATACCTTCGCTGTACGCAACAAGCGTAATGGCGTCGGTACGATTTCTAGGGTAACGAAAACCTACAAACGGCGGGTTTTAACACTAAATCTCCTATTAGGTGACCTAAAAGGGGCGGAAACTGTATCAGTACGGTTCGAAGGACCACAATACTGGTAGGGCTCCGACGGAAGGCGAAATTAGGAACCTTCGACGCGGACAGAAAAAAAAGCTGAAAACGCAAGTGTCGTGCCTAGGGGTAAGGGATGAGGGAAACCGTGCACCTACCTCCTCGTGACACCGCTCGATCCTCCAGCAGAATCTCGGAGCTCCGGAGTCTTCGCAGAGTTCGGCTACCACGTGTCGAACCAAGTCCAGAGGCACTACACAGCACTTCAGGTTCAACCGTCGAAGCCACAAATATACACCACTATTGAAACAGCGGGACTGCTATGAACTTATAATATCCATATTATATCGTTCTGCGATAAATTAACACAGCGGGTAAGAAAAACACAGCGGGAAAACGATGACGGCGGAGTCCATATTTGAACTGTTATAATGTCTTTCTCGAGCGAGCGGGCGACACTCTTCAAGGAGTAGTTTGCGAAGTGCACGATATAGGTGGCAGGAAATGGAACTAGCTTGACATCTTGCGTAACAGTTTAACAAAATAAAATAGATGGCGCCAACAGTATTCAAATCAGGTATATCTGACCCTTGAGCAACAATACGATCAGCAGTACGCTTTATTACTGCGCCCACTCCATCCATGGGCCCTTTGCCATGGCCTGCTTCACAGAAGTTCTATGTCGCAGTTTTTAAACTGTATCTCTTTGCCAAGTATTGAGTATACAGATAGAACATGTATCTGTTTCTGTACTGTGCACTAGGTCCGTCGCTTAAAATATGCAATTTCTGAATTCTGCATGACGATACAATTAGATCTAGCATCTTTTGAAGGTGAGCACATGTGGCACTAGCATCATGGCGCAAATTCTCAGACAATGTGCAAAATGAACAACTGTTCACTTTTTGCGTATCTGGACATCTATAGTAATAAACACCAGTATGAAGACTGATTTGCTGTCTGGAAGCACCGAAATGGACTGACTGGATCTCATTCGCATATTTGCAGCAATAATTTTCAGAAAAGTCGATCTGCATAAATATCTCTCCGTCAACAAGGTTGTTCTTCATTAGGGTGGATTGTTTGTATTGATGAGAAATGTTAAATTGGTGTTCTAAGAACATTTTCAAGTCTTCTAAGAACGATTCTACTAGCTCTTTTTTCGTAATTGTTTTCTGTCCTTTTACTGTTCTTCTTATTTCCTTTTCTTGTCCTTTAATCAATCGTTTTTGTTTTGTGACACACCAAGTTTTATATGTAGTAGTTTCCGAACCATCAAAAAGTTGTATTTCAGGTGATTTATGTAAACAAACACGACATTTGCGCAACATGCAAGCCTCCTTGTTGATATCACAAACGATGCTTTTGCACAACTCTGTTAAGTTTGGAGCGTTAAAAATTCCCAAGTGTTTCAAATTATCGAACTTAAGCTGCATATTTTCATGTGCAACACATAAACAGGTATCCCTTTCAGCAACTTGGCGAGAAACGATCCAAAAAGGACGCATCCGGCAAAACGTTGCAAGACTCAGTTTTTCCTTGTTTTCGATCTGGAACTTGCTATGGAGATTAGTAAGTGTATCACACAAGTAACGTTTTTGTTTTTTAATTTTGTTCTTGGTGATTACATCTTTTTTTCCAGGACACTGCTTACTGTTGTCATCACGCTCTAAGAAGGTAATAATTTTTGAATTTAATGGTTTCAGCTTTTTTGTTACAATCTGTTTAGTAGCAACTTTCTTTGGATGGCTTGAAAGTTGCTGAATTTTATGATTGGCCCTTAATAATTGTACCCGTAATGCATGAACCTTTTTTTCCAGCGTCTGGATTATAGTTGCTTGAGTGTTTATTTTTAAATTGGACTTCTCACGTCGTTTCCGGACAAGACGAATACCTGCTACTTTTTGCCTATTCAAATTAGAACTAGAGCTAGAAGGTGTGAGACATTCTTCTCTGGAGAAGGACGATCCAGGATTAACAAGCGATGACCTTCTGGAAACCGTAGAAGCAGTTGACGAAGCTGGAGAAAGGCAAGAAACATTTTGTTGAGAATCAGGGCTAGCTACGTTTTGGTCACCAGCAATTGATTCTGGAGTATTCTCTCTCAAACTTTGTAGTAGCCGCTCATTACGTTTTTTATTCTGTCTACTCCTAGCTTTACGTTCTCGCCATTCACGTTGTTTAGCACGTCGTTCTCTTGGAGTCATTTCGGATACTAGTTTTACCTGTTTTTTACGTCGTTTTTCTGCATAATGCAGGTTATCTTTTCTCTTACTTGCTTCATACAAGTCGAGGTTAGACTTAATACGAGCTCTTCGTTTTCGTTCGCAGTCTCTTTTTTGTTTGCGAATTTCTTCCGCTGTCTTTGGTCTTTTATTTCTCGCCATCTAAAAAAAAAAACACAAACAAAACCATGTAAGTATATTTTTGTGTGTAAGTAAATGCATTTTGTTTTGTGTGTAATTAAACAAACAAAATAATTGGAATGATCCAAGTTAAAGTTCACATCCCTGGAGTTGTGGTCACTTCCATGGAGAAAAAATATCCACGGAATCGATGGAAGTGATATCCATGGAAAGGACATTTTTTGGTTCAATTACGGAAAACTAACCTAAAAAATTTCGTCTATGCAACCTATTTCGGCAATCGTAATTTGACCATAATACCTACAAAACAGCAAAATAAATGTAAATTTAACATTATATACTTACTTGGCAAAACAACCACAGTAATGACCACGTATGCTTGACGAGTTTTAATTAGATAATCTTATTGTTTTTTCACGACAAACGTATAGCGGCCAGTAAGAAATTGACATCTGGTTATGGTTATGACAAGTGACGGCTTTTCAATGCTCACATAAATTCCGATATACGCAGTTTTTTTCCTTAGTAAAAAGTTATTGTGACCTTCGTCCATGGAAGTGACCAAAATTTGAGTCACATATATTAATTAGATTTTTTGTTCTCTTTTTTATCAATTAGATATTAAGCTATAAGCTGTTATGGGTCCGTATTTATTAGGGTTTAAGATAATATCGTAATATTTTAGAAATATCATGCTAAAGACGGGTAAAAAATTGTTATATCAAAAAATTTGCTTCAGTCACATCCACGGAAAAGACATTTTCACGATTATTTTTTTATATTAAAAAAAAAGTGATAAATCTTTTATTTTTATTTTCATGTAGTCTACAGCAGACATGGTAGCACTACCCTGATAAATATATCAGGTCCACGTGCCCTTTGTTATTAAAGAAAAAAATCACTGTCACAGATAATTTTACTGAAAATGAGAAATACCCGTAAATATTTTAACGATAGTTTAGTATACCTGTAGTAATTATAATAAGCACCCCACGCATTTTGTACGACAATATGAATTTTTCAATTGAGTACTCCAGTTTTATTTTCAATTTAGCTAATTTGATTTTACTGGAAGGGTTTTATTTCCTCAGTTGCGATTAGAGAAATAAAATATGGCGGTACGAAGTTCGCCGGGTCAGCTATTAGTATTATATTTTATCAACTTCTTGAAACATCGTAAGGAAACCGGCATGCCCTAGAACCAAAAATTTGAAGACATGTGACATCTACGAACCCGCACTGGGCCCGTGTGGTATATTACGGCCCACTCCCTGTCACCAGAAGGAGGCCTGTGTCTCAGCAGTGGGAACAATATAGGCTGATTATGATGATCAAGCTCTTCTAAGTGAAGAGACAGTTGAGCTGCTGAAGAGTTTGTTGCGTCAGTTTTTCTTCCCAACTTGCCGGGAACTTGTCTTCTTCCCAAGCACTAGGAAGTGGTGAAGGGCGGGCATTTTGGGAACTGTCATAAGTAATTTTGTCATTTGAAAAGTGCTGATTCCAATCTGCAGTCCAATCTACGGAACAATGAAATCGCTTTGGAAAGCCTCTGGTGCTCCCGGGAAGCTTCTGCGCTTTTAGGCGGAGCTAGACTGGCTTTGTTAGCCAGAATAAAATAAATATATTAAAGAACCTCATTCGGGGATCCACCCGAATGAGGGTCTAAGAGCGAAAATGGGAGTCCCATCATAATCGAAAGGGAGCCAAAATCATGTTTCCGTTACATAGGCACATCTATACTTAATATTATAAAGCTGAAGAGTTTATCGAAGCGCTAATCTCAGGAACTAATGGTCCGAATTGAAAAAATATTTTTGTGTTGGGCAGCCTATTTATCGAGGAAGGCTATAGGCTATATACGATCACGCTACGGTTCAAAAGAAGCGGAGCAGCAAACGAAAAATGGACTAAAACTGGCAGGCGATTCGTTGCGACGAAAATTTGACGCGAACGAAGTCGCGGGCAAAAGCTAGTTATACTATAATTTGAAAACCATATACATGTATATTAAACTATTCCGGAGGCGATGGTGGGGAATATTTTCCCATTCTTCAGTAGGGCCTGTTTAAGGGCCCTGAGTATAATAAGAGGTGGCCTGTGGCTTTCCGTGCTCATCTCAGGCATGCTTGATCTGATTAAGATCTGATTCAGAACTTCTTAAGTAAGATACTCGAACGGTGCATGGCCGGGTGATATTCTGCATCAGTTTCGATCACCCATATTTACTAATCATGGCTCTCTTTTTTGCATGGGCAAACATTAAATTGTCTTTTTTATTTATGAAGTTTTTGTTTTGTGTGTTGTGTTTATTAAAAGAACGTTATCGACTATAAAGTGGTTAGGTATTTAGAAATGTAATTCTTCTTGTAATTCTTTTTTTTAAGTATTTCTTGTGTAGTTTATAAATTATTGCAATTTTAAAAGTGTGACAAAGTTTTGCAGACCTTTAAATTTAAGTCACTTCCTAGTATTATTATAAATGTGAAAGTTTGTGTATTTCAATGTTTAGACACAAAAAGGGCCGAAAGAATTCGGTTGAAATTTGGTGCACATATGGTTTATAACCTGGATTATCACATAAGGTACTTTAAATCCCGGTGATACGATCCTGTGGCATAAAGTCCGACCTCCACGCGGATGAAGCGGCTGGCAATGGGTAGTATTTAAATAAACCCAATACTGCAAAAGCGCAGAGTAACATTTTAATGTACCCAGGTAATTATTAAGCTCCATAGTACTTTTGTAATTCCATTCCCGTGACTTCGTCCGCATAAAATGTATTTTTCCCTGACCCTTCCCGTCGCATCGAATCGCCTGCCCGTGCGATTTTCCCAGTTTTTGCAACATTTTTCATTACCGCTCCGCTTTTATTAGTTGTAGCGTAATGTTATACAACTTAAAATTTTTCTCGATAAATAGGCTACCCAACACAAAAATAATTTTTCAATTCGGACTAGTAGTTCTTGAGATTAGCGCGTTCAACCAAACAAACAAACTCTTCAGCTTTATTATTTATTTATTTTAAATTTTAATTTAAAATATGCGCAATTTAGTTGTGCGTCGATGTCCCATCCACCCTATAGAGTAAACTAGCTTTAGCCCGCATGGCTGTCGGAAAATATCCCACAGGAACGTGATACTGAGATTAAAAGTACTTTAGGTATAATTTCAAGTTATAAACTATCTGGGTGCCAAATTACCCTACGTATAAATGTAAGTAATAAAATTACCCTATGTATAAATGTAAGTAATAAAATATCTGTGTGTCTTTCAATCAAATCTGTTCAACCAATTTTTTGACCAATCCGGAACATAGGTAAATCCAGACAAACGGTCAACAATTACTATATTACGTACTAGCTTCTGCCCGCGACTTCGTCCGCGTTAAATTTCTTGTTCCCCGGACCCTTCCCGTCGTGTCAAATCGCCTACCCGTGCGATTTTCCGCATTTTTGCTACATTTTTCATTACTGCTCCGCTCTTCTTGGTTGTAGCGTGATGTTATATAGCCTATAGCTCACTCAAAAATAATGTAGCTTTCTACCAGTGAAACAATTTTTAAAATTGGTTCATTACTTCCGGAGATTACCCCCTACATACAAACTTACAAACAAATGTTACTTCTTTATAATATTAGTATAGACTACTACTCATTACTATCTTATTTTATTTATTTGATGTAAAATTAAGATAGGCTGATCTTTTCTTTTATAATTGAGGGTAATTAAACAAGTTGCTAGCCCCATAACCTATTGAACGGAGCCCAGTAAATATAGTTTATCTTGGCTCATCAGCCGAATGAGTATAGGGATTGTTCCCAAATGATGGCGTACTAAAATAATTTTAACGACACTTTGATTACTTTTATCGCAAGTTCTCGCTTGAGTTGTCACGTTTTCAAACCATTAGTTTTATGCGAATTATTGCAAAGGAATTGCTTATTTATTATCAGTGGTGGGAAGGGTAAGGGGTTATTTATCGCGACCTACTTTGGGTAACGGAGGAGAAAATTTGTCTCTTATCAGCTTCTGGACATCTCCGGTCAACGTTATTTGTGTTGTGGAAGTGTCGAATCCATCATTTTGAAGGGAAGGTTTGTGGGGCGATCGTAATAGACTTACTAAGGATTTTGATGTTAATTTTGTCAAGTGATGTTGTATTAATAGTGGACTAGCTTTTTTTTATCTATTCTACCAAAAGCCAAAAAAATTCATAATTCTGACCACAAAAACATAGGTAGGTACTCTCAGATCTTCAGGTGGATCTCAAGGACTCCACATATCGATTAGAATAATGAAACATCTTTGTTGTTCGCTTTAAATAATTACTTCGTTTATTCCACACTTTCGTGTTTAAAGCCACGTGCCTGCAATGTTCGTTCAACTTTTCGGAACCAAAAAACCTCTGCTAATATATTTGTAGACTTATTCAAAATGGTTCTTTAGAAGAGTCAGATGTGTAGTACTGGTAACCGGTGGGCGTGTTTGACCAAATGTAGAAAGTATGTAAGGATGCAGGTGGCATTCTCTAGTTTCTGCTTACCCCCATGGGCAAAAGGCGTAAGCTTATGTATGTATGTTAAAAACTAGCATGATAGGTCGAAACTGATTATAATAATTTTATAGCCAGCCTAGCAAGCGTATCTACCAGACAGGTTTTAACAATTTTCATGTAATTTCCTTTACTAGTTCTTCAAAGGTACGCAGACCCTATTCAGTCCTAAAGAAATCCACCAAAATCAACAAAAAGGAAACGCGAATAAAAAACACATTCGGAAATCGAATTGACAAGACGACACCTCTATGGCATGTGTCACAAACATTCCCACAAAAACTGTCTTTAGCCGTAAAGCTAAGAAATAACCTTTCAAGAAGACTAACTAGGTATGATGTCCTACAGAAAGTACAAAACAAGAACGTGATCGGCCTTCCTACGGTCCCGCAGATACAGAATAGATTGGTGCAGCAGGCTAACTCCATACAGCGAACGAAAGCGCACACACACGAGAAGGCGAAACGCCGGGGTGAAACCCAGCTGCCAACAAATCGCGGCACGGCGGACAGAGCTCCGGTGTGATCTCATGGCGACATGGTGGGTACGATTGTCGCAACCCAGTGCTCGCCACGCCACAATTGCGGTGGTAAGTCCCTTCTTTCATGAGTGGATAGACAGGCGCCACGGCGTGCTTACCTTCCAACTAACGCAGGTCCTCACAGGGCATGGGTGCTTCTGGGGGTTCCTGTTCAGGATAAAACGGGTAGAAACGCCCGGGTGTCATCACTGTATGGATCGCCTGGAGGACACGGTGGAGCATACGGTGGAGGTGTGCCCTGCCTGGATGGAGCATCATCGTATCCTCGTGGACGCGATTGACCTCTCGCGTCCCGTCCTGGTGCAAGCCATGGTACGGAGCAAGAGGGTAAGAGAAGCCGTCACCTTCTTCTGCGCAGCAGTAATGCTCGCGAAGGAGAAGACGGGGCGGGTGAGGGAGAGGCAAGCTATACGCCCTCACGCCCTAGCCGCCGCAGGAGGAGACGCGCCGGGCGTCGGGAGTCGATTGCGCAGTCCCGGCCACCGTAGGCGTGGACTTGCTAGCGGCGACCAATGGGTAGCTCGCCGCCCGGTAAGGACCAGGCCCGTGTCGATGGCGCGTAGTGTTCCACGCGCGCCTTAAAGAGATGTCAGCAAACTGAAGGGGTCTGTTGGGACTAATGCCTACCAGGGTCGCGAGATTAGTTCGAAAGAGGTACTGTGGCCCTGAAATATGGGCAACTGAAGGAACACGGGTGGGTTTTACTCATTAAAAGTCTGAAACACCCTTCCGCTCCACCCAGAGCGGGAGATGTCATTTGATTTCCCACCCACAAAAAAGTGCACACACACATCAATACGCCTCACATACAGCGAGTACACTTACACACGGAATTTGTTACCCCGAGTTTACACAAAACGGTGTAAACATGGTTTCTAAACTATGTAGCTTTCACCCGCGTGGATGTCGGGAAATATCCTACGGAAATGTACTACTGTGGTTTAAAGTACCATATGTTATAATACAGGTTATAATCTACCTGTGTCCCAAATTTCATCTGAATCCGTTCGACCGTTTTTGCGCTAATACGGAACATACAGGCAATACTTTTTTTTTACAAGAAACTGTATTTTCAGCATCAGGCTTGTGTGCACAGTGTCCATACAGTTTTGACATCATTACTGTCTATTATAATAAGTCTGATGACAACTATTTACGCCTAAAATAAGTTTTATTTACAATACTTGTTGAAAACATAAAATGGTAAACAAAACAGGTAAATGAAGAATGAAGACAGAGCATCTCAGAAACAACGTCAACACGTTCATTTATACATGTCTAAAAGTCGAAAAAAAATTCACAGTCCTTGTTGAAAACAGATATCTCAACTTGTATTATGGGTATGAACGCGAGGTTAGAGATAGCTTGAGAACACAGTATGAAAGCTTCTAGGGTGCGTGCGTTTTCTTTCCTTGTATGGAGCAGACCTTCTGCGCGTATTTATCGTGTCCTATAGTTACCAACTCGAAACATGTCCGAAAGGAAATGTCCTCTTTCTTACCGTTTATTAGTTTTTGTCGGGAAATAAACTCATTGTCATTGGGCGGACGGTAAATGAGGTTTTTCCTTTTAATCTAGTTTTTGGGATGCTTTTAGGAAATGATTAGTTTGAAGATCCGGCAAGTATAGGATTGGCTTGTTAGATTTGGTTTGCGTATTTCCATTTGGGCTTAAAGAATTAGTGGATTGAGATGGAGGTAAAGCATTATTATGCAATACATTGTATCTCTGTGAGCCCTATTTCGTATGTTGTGTTGTAGGGTTCTGTACACAAATGGTATTTTTATAGCAAAATTTTTGAAATTAGAATAACATAAAAATTAGAATTAGATTCTACCTCTAAATTTAAAGAAGAATCCTTAAAAATACTATAAAGGGTGCCAGACATATCGACTCGAAAACTGTAACCATGAATTTAACACATGGTTCTAGCGTAGACATTTATCGTCGGTTATCAAAAAAACGATGATTCATAGAACAGTGCAATATCTACGTGGTCAAAATGTATTGAAGACCATTATTTCAATAGCGGACGAACTTTTTCACCTCATGGGGATACAAAATCATGTATTGAATATGTATTCAGTTCATAAGTTTGTACACTTCTGCGTTGAAAATTTTAGTTTGGTCAGGTTGCGCTTCGATGTCTCTGGCATCCTATAGGTACTGTTACAAGTACAAGTAAAGCTTCAAACTAACTAATCCCGAAAGAAAGATAAAACTAATACCATAAACCATTGGAGTCAAATCACCATCACTTTATTAAGTATACTGTCTATGCACGGCATGACCTCGAGTCGTAGGAGACACGCGGTGGCTGAGGCGCGGGACAAATACAAGAGGCGTCGGGCGGAGGTAAGGCGCGGGCGCGGCGCCACTTCTTTGATATTTCGTACAAAATGTATAGAAGAGGTGGGGCGCGATACATACTGAGACGGCGGGGTGCGGGCGCGGCGCGGGCGCCGCTTCCTCGGCCTCGGCGCACCCGCAGTTAGAAGTGGCATGACGGCCATGACGGGACAGTGTACGCAGGAGTCAACTAGACGGCGAAAATGCGTGGCGATATAGAATTTAACATAAAATAACGAGAAACACCGCGCCTCGCCTTTCCGACACTGTTAGCGCGCCTGTTCTGCGCTGCACAGGCGCCGCGCCCGCACCTCACCCGCGCCACGCTCGCGCCTCACCTCCGCCCGACGCCACTTGTATTTGTCCCGCGCCTGAGGGGGCGCGCCGGCGGCGGCATCAGGATCGGGCGTCAGCGGCAGGCTGAGGGGTGCACAGGCGGCGGGGACGGCGCGGGCGCTCGCATGTCCTCCCGCTCCGAGCGTCGACTCACTTCAAATCTTACCACGACCAAGACACTACGTCTACCTTCAACGTGTATTCATTATAACCAAATTATTATAGTCCACGTTTTTCATTTATTCGCTCCCATAATTGAGCACTCGAGGTACTATCGTCAACAATACACATAATTTGTTCAAACCATGCGAAATCCGATAAGACTTCGGCAATCCTCAAACAACAGCATTGCAGAACAATGGTTGCCTAGTGGTAACGGCCGCGACTTACGAGTAGTAGGTCGTGAGTTCGAACCCAACGAGGCGCTTTACTTTGTGAAAATTATTTTATTACTACTGAAGGAAAACATAGCAAGGAAACCGGCATGTCTTAAAACCAAAAATTCGAAGACATGTGAAATCTACCAACCAGCATGGGCCCGCATGGTGGATTATGGCCTCACCGAGAGGAGGCCTGTGTTCCAGCAGTGGGAACATTATAGGTTGCTGATGATGAATCCTCATACACTAATTCAGTAACACTCTTTCCCAGTCCGAAGGAAATTCATATTCCGTTGCTTCATATACAGGAAAATTGTATCTGCTCGACACAATAAATAATGCAATGAATATTACTGTACGTCTCGTTAGTCTAGCGCAAGCGCTACCGCTAAGCATGAGGCGTTGCAGTTGGTTCGAGCCGGTCGGCTAAAGTCTAATTGGGGTTTTCTGTCTGAAATTTCTCAGTGACATCCCGGTGTCTGGATATTGCCCGGCAAAAGCCTCGTCTTAAAACATAACTAGCGAAATGTGGGTGTACAGTAGGCACATCTCTGCCCAACCCATGGCGTGATTTTATGTGTTACTAGCTTTTGCCAGCGGCTTCGCCCGCGTGGAGGTCGGAAATTATCCCGCGGGAACATACTACCGGGATAAAAAGTAACTTATGTCCTTTCTCAGGCTCTAAAATATCTGTGTACCAAATTTCATTAAAATCGGTTCAGTAGTTTTAGCAGGAAAGCGAGACAGACAGACAGAGTTACTTTTGCATTTATAATATTAGTGTGGATAGTGTGGATAGTGTGGATTGAGCTGTCAAAATGAATGGCACAGGGATAGCGCAAATACCTCGCAGTTCTACAGCCTTTAATTTTAATTCATAAGAGGCTTCAGTTGAACGTAGGTGTCACAAACACGTGTAGCAAGACACAAGCATTGGATTCAGGTACCTGTTAGGTCATTAGCCAGGCAACCATGATACACTACGTGGGTGGTAGTGGAAAATACCCTTTATACATAATTTAGTTGATATCGTATATAATAATTGCTCACGTTGGCTGCTATGATCGTATGTCGGTTTATTCACGTTTTAAATATTCTAAAATAAAGTTTAAATTCAGTGCTATTGAACCTAACAAAACAAAAATAGAAGCTGTCGTACAATTTTTCATGTTTTTGGCCAAAAATAAAAAGAAATGTGCACAAAAGGCAAACTTGCGTTGCCGCTTTTTTGGGCACTTTCTCCATTGGCAGTGATTACACTGGTCGGAAAAAAAAATTCGGGAGCAAGAACTTTTTGATTTTAGTCTAAATCCAAATCGGTTTACAGATTTGTTATTTCACGTCTAGTTTTTGATTTTGTCATTCAAATAAAATACTGATATATTAACAAGTGTTTATTTTGAATAAAGTAAAAAATCTAACACATGAATATAAATTCTTTAATATAAATGAAAATCTTAAATGAATTTTAATACTAGTACTTATAAATTATATACTTATACTCTTATATAAGTTGTATCTGCTGTTACACGAAGCAGAATATAGCTAACATTGCTGGGGATCACTTGCCGTTATATTTTTTTATATGAGCGGTTGGTGGAACCTCTCACCATGGTCATCAGACACAGCATCAATATTTTGTGGCAAAAAAATCTAAATGCGAATGCAAAAAAAGTATTTTTAATGAAATTTTGCAACAGTGTAGTTGATATATAGAAAGCAGTTCTTGTAGGTACCAGTTCTTTGTAATTTGCATCCTTTATATCTCTAAGATTTGAAATTGTGACATATATTTCAAAAGCCCAAACGCTCTGATTTGAACAATCAGTCTTTAAAGATTATTCTCATTGGAGGACCAACAAATAACCTTCGATTTGGCCTCACAATGCGTGAACCACACAGATCACAACAACTTTCGGGTGTTTAAATGCTACTCCATCACTGTAGGTATATAGCTTTTTTCAATTTTTTTGTAAAGTCTAATTTGACATATATTGGGGGCGAAAATATTTTTATTGCTATCAACTAAAGGCTCTTATATCACCAAAACTGAACGTGCTAGATAAATACTGATAACATATTTATATTTACCGTGTCGATGTGTATTCATTCCAGACATATTGCTTTGCTCTTATTTTGATGCAGACGAATTTGATTTCACCATATCCGTCTGTCTACCTGTCCGTAGATTAGCTCAGGGACTTTTTAGTTCCTACTAGAAAGTAATTTGGCATTGATATACAATTCACATTAATGTCTCCGGCAAAGTGGTAAAATAAAATCTTAAATTAGAAATTCTTCTAGAGGTAGGTACCTCCGCTACACGTAAAGCGGTATGTTAATTTTTCTCGTCATTCCATGGTGTATTGTTAGATACAAACATATTTTTTAATTTAGTTGGATAACATGTTTCTTATCGACCTACAATGTTAATTTTGTTCTTGGGATAAATTCATCCCATCTACGGAACCTTTCATTCTCCGTGGTCCGACACGCACTTGGTCGATTTTTATACATGGTATGATAAATTATTATTTAAAAAAATGCGTTTGGATGTACATACGTTTAATAACATAATTATATTGCACTGTAAATAAAAGTAAAACACAACATGTATCATAACATAAAACTTTTAACGTTTAAAGTTTTGCGTTTTTAACATTGTTAGCAGCCCAGTTTTAGTCTAACGTATAACTATATTGTATACCACAAAGAGTTTTAACCACGAATTCTATGTGAGGTCCAATGCAGCCGGCAGACAATGCGGGTGGTTGAGTGAGATAACTATGATAAATGACTGTTTTGACGCACCCAGCCCGTCTATACCGATCGATTGTTTCGATAAAAATGTTCACTTCATAAATCACATCCTAGTTGAACCTTCTAGATATGTAGCTTGATTATTATTCAACCGAGGAAGCAAAAGATTGCACTTTACTTTCTATTTAGCCAGTCGAAAGTTTTACTGATAGCCGACGCCATGTTTTTATCCGTCGTCAAAATTCGACACGACTTTTACAGTTTTGTGCCGAAATTGAAGAAACGGCTCCGTATTTCCATTTGAGGTACATATAAAAGTAATAACTTTGCATCCCACTCGCTGCCGTTCTTTTTTATGATTTGACGTTAACGTCAATTTTAGAAAATGTATTTTGAGTTATAGATGTAAACGTATAGAAATGTGAGTTTTAATTTTTTATCACATGTTCTTTATAATTATTTTTGTGGACACGAAAATATTTTTATTAATGAAATATTTCAGAGTACCTCGATCACAAATGCAGAAAAAAATTCACCAAGGCTCAACATTTACCGAGAAAACATTTCTTTCCATATGCAAATAAAATACTCACACGTTTTAAATACCTATGTGCCAGAGTTGCTTCTCTCATTTAAGTACATAGGGTTTTTTAATATTAACTTGAAATCCAAAAATTATGTAACAAGTATACGTTAGCACTTGATAATATCTTATCTTATATCTTTAAACGAGCAATTCGTGTATATATGTATATATATACAACATTAATTTTTGTTTATGCGAAACCCGAAACACGGGTCTAGTATTTTTATGTAAAGAATCTATGAAAAAAATTTCAAAACTGTATCATTAATAATCACAAAGTTAGAAGCTTGATAATTTACCTGGTTGTCCACGCAAAAACTTATGCAGATCACCACAAACAGCTAGTGTACGTACCATCTCTGTGTAACGGACGTTTGAGTACGAAAAAGACATGATAACTTTAAAATATACGTATTGTCGTTCGGTGTCCTACTTGGAAGCGTAATTAAATATTTTTGGTACAAAATATAACATGGTGTAAAAATGATTGGAATCGATTCAGTTACTGATTCTGAACAAACTATATTCAGGTTTTGCATATACTAAAAATAATCTGGTATATATATAATCTGAATCTCGGAAACGGGTCCAACGATTTTCATGAAATTTAGTATACAGGGGGTTTCGGGGGCGATAAATCGATCTAGCTAGGATTCATTTTTATAAAATGTCGTTTTATTCGTGTTTTCAATGACCAACTTTATCGATAATCAACTTGAACATAAACTTATTATTTTAAACACAATTTACCAAAAAATACCGAGCAAAGCTCGGTCAACCAGATATTATCTTTAAACGAGCAATTCTTGTATATATATATATATATATAATCTGAATCTCGGAAACGGCTCCAACGATTTTCATGAAATTTAGTATACAGGGGGTTTCGGGGGCGATAAATCGATCTAGCTAGGATTCATTTTTTTAAATGTAGTTTTATTCATGTTTTCAATAATCAACTTCATCGATAATCAACTTGAACATAAACTTATTATTTTATTTATTTATTATATTATTTATGTACACACAATAAAAAGCAGAGTGATAAGGCATATTAAAACAATTGAGTACAAAGGTACTGCTAATTTCTTAAGAAATTTCTTCCAGCAGACCTGCGAAAGGAGAAATGAAAAAGAAAAAACACAAACAAACACAACAAAAAAAAACACACTACCAAAAAAAAAACCGAGCAAAGCTCGGTCATCCAGATATTATGAATATAAAAAAGCAACTATAGTAATAACGATGCAAGAAGCAGCAATAATATTTAATAAACACCGACTCTGAAAATATGCTCTTATACGATTTGCTCGGTAACTCCATATCAAAAATATTTTCCCTGCCACAACGAGCTCACGTTCTGGCAAGTCCAATTTCGATACAAAACTTGCAATTTTAAATGTCAAGCATTTCCGTAATAAAAATTTTAAAAACCAATCTGTTAGTGTATCACAAAGTCAAAGCGTTTATTTCAAATAGGCAAATAAAAAGTCAAAACTTACATTATAAAAGAATTCGATTACGAACAAAATTTCAAACATACTGGTGAAGCTAATAAAAGGGTGTTAAAAATAAATGATTCTAATCGGCCCTTCTAAAAGGTAATATCGTATGGAGAAGAATGGGCGGAAACTCTACCGTTACTCTTTAAAAAATGTTTTAGAATATTGTAGAAACATTCATTATATATTTTATAGGTGAAATCAATGCAACTAGAATAAAAGTACTATACCACAGTGGGTAACAATCTATACTAATATTATTGTATAAAGCTGAAGAGTTTGTTTGGTTGAACGCACTAATCTCAGGTTCGAATTGAAAATTCTTTTTGTGTTGGGTAGCCTATTTATTGACGGTACGATCAAAATGAGTGGAGCAGCAACGAAAGATTTTCGAAAACTGCCAGGCAATTCGATGCGCCGCGCGCCGGGAAGGGTCAGGGGAGCAAAAATTTGACGCGGGCGAAGTCTCGGGCAGAAGATAGTAATTAATAAAATGACGCACAAAAGGCAAAGCCTAAATAACCACAATTGCTCAAGAATGGTTGACAATTTCACGGGTTGATGTTTTCCTTTACTAATATTTGTAATATCCAAGATAAACTTGTTAAGTGTGCATTGAAAAGTCACATATTGGTATATGCCCGAATTTGTACCCAACCACACATTTGTGCATGAAAAGCAAGCCCTTAACCACTGGGCCATCTCGACATTAGAAAGTACTTCTATAGAACAAAGTTGGTAGAAAGAATACTAATGATATTTATCTAAGTACGCACTTTAATAATATTATCGTTACCTCAAACCCAAAATTATAACCATATCCTACCGCTTCAGATAAAATATTAATCCTTACATACTTAAGCTTTTACAAGGCACATAATAAGGTAATTGAGTACTCCCAAATCAACCGAAGCAGTTAGATGCTGCAGGTCGGCTATAAACGTCGAATCGGGGTGATATAAGGCCGACAAACGACTCCAGTACTCGATTTACTAAGAACAAAGAAACGATTTTCGCCTACTTTTCTTTTGTGGGGGAGTCGACGACAGTCTCAGTCTATTACCGAGCCATTCATTCGCTCAAATGAGCCGCTTAATTTATCGCTTCTTTATTACAAATAATCTGTTTTAAAGTTACAGAAGCTTTTGGAATGCAGCGGAGATTCGTAGAAGGCTTTTGATGAAAAGATGTTTTTGTTTTGTATTGTGTCTTAATTAGACATATTTTATTGACTTATAAAGTGTTTTTATTTAGTAGATTTCGTTTGACTACCCTCTGTCCTGTAGTTAATGCATGATGATGTGAATGACTACAGTGAGATTTAGTTTATATATTTGTCGGTATCCCAGATGAAAAATCTAGCGATTACGTCGTGTTTACACCATTTACACGTATAATCCATATTCATTGGGTTTCTCAAATGTTTTCATTTCTCGTTCATACCTAACACATAAGCAGCTTATAATATTCTCATGACACATGAGAGGAGGCAAGAACCAGAACAACAACAACAACAACTGCAACTCGGCAACTTTTTTCACACCTAAAACAACTTGTTAAGACTTTTTGTGCTTTCAACATGAAAAATACTTGTCATAAAGTTGATCAAAATAGCAAAACATTTCTGTAACAAATAATACATGTTTTATAAATGAGATGTCTTTAACAAGTATTTTAAAAAGCCTGTCGAAAACAAAATCTCAACTGTTGGGTATGGACGATAGCTGGGTAATAATATTCATTCCTAAAATTCAATAAACCTATCCTACCTACCTATCATGTACCGTGTGGTGCCGGACGTAAAGAATAACACGGGTGGTGTTATTCTTTACGTCCGTCATCAAAAGCCTTCTACGAATCTCCGCTGCATTCCAAAAGCTTCTGTAACTTTAAAACAGATTATTTGTAATAAAGAAGCGATAAATTAAGCGGCTCATTTGAGCGAATGAATGGCAAGAATCAGAACAACAACAACAACAACTGCAACTCGGCAACTTTTTTCACACCTAAAACAACTTGTTAAGACTTTTTGTGCTTTCAACATGAAAAATACTTGTCATAAAGTTGATCAAAATAGCAAAACATGTCTGTAACAAATAATACATGTTTTATAAATGAGATGTCTTTAACAAGTATTTTAAAAAGCCTGTCGAAAACAAAATCTCAACTGTTGCGTATGGACGATAGCTGGGTAATAAATATTCATTCCTAAAATTCAATAAACCTATCGCAGTCCACTGCTAGACATAGGCTTGTCTCATATTGCACCACAATACCCTGTCCTCAGCCTTCCGCATCCTGGGCAAGCTGGGGGTGTACCACGCTCTGCTTGCCGGCACTCGGTCTTCCCTCTCGTCTGGTCCCTCGGCCATAAGTCCTTCGACAGACAGGGCTGAGCCCGCTGCCACATCAGCTTGCTTAGTCTACGAGCTATATCGGTTACTCCTGTTCTTTTCCGAACAATTTCATTTCCTCTCTTCCATTATTTTATCCTTCAAAGAAACTCTGAGCATAGCCGGCACCATAGCGCGCTGAGTGTGGACTGGGCTGGTCCACACTCAGCGGGCTATGGAGCGGGCAACATTGTCAGTTTCAATGTTTCGGCACAGTATGTCATTATGTACAGGACGCACTGGTTGAAAACCTTAGTCTTCAGACATTGCGGGATAGGTGATGAGAAGACTTGACAAAGTTTGGCAAACGCTGCCCAGCCCAGCTGGATCTTTCTCTTCCCCTTATAATTATTTAGTTCCAATTAATACGCTACTTCCTACAGCTGCTGCAATTCTTGCAAGGAAACTTTTCGATGAAGAAACAATACCGGTTATTAAATTATGTGCAATTTGTTTCCGTGTGACAATCTTTAAGGACTCTGTCAGTTTGGGAATAGTAGTAGGTAATGTATTCCTACAAAATAAATGCACACGAAAACTGTTATCAACGTATTTATTTGCGCAGTGGACTCTGGGATCTCCAGTGTGACGCACACCAGTGCCCTTGAGACGTTGTTGAGTAACAACACTAAATACAATTTTCATGGAATTAACAAGATATATATTACATTTTCATAGAATTTCTTAGGATCTCAAGCTACATTTACTTAAAGCTCAAAACGTTCAGATTAAAATAATTATCTGAGACGCAAGTTGCGTCTAAGGAGATAATTACGTATATTTGAAGTATTTCTACGAAGACGTACGTATGTAGGAGTCTTTAGCACGGTTCGCGTCTTGCCTGTAATCAGATTTGCAGTATTTAATGTTCCTAACGACTATGTATTAAAACATCGCTTGAACAAAATTAACTTAATTTGGAAGACTTGATTCCTTTGTCTGGAAGTTTATTCATCAGTATGTCTATTTAAATTAAATAATTTAAGGTAGATATGTTGATGAGATTTATTTTTTACTGAGCTTTTTTGAATTGAAAGAAAAATAAATGACATGTTTTTAGACTGTCATCTATATATATAAAAGAAAGTTGTGTTAGTTACACTATTTATAACTCAAGAACAACTGAACCGATCTGGCTGAAAATTGGTGGGGAGGTACCTTAGAACCAGGAGACGGACATAGGATACTTTTTTTTTATCCCGGTCAACTATAAAGAGGAAAGATTTTATTGATTGTTGGTATTGAATAGGCTCCGAAACTACTGGTCCGAATTAAAATTCTTTTTGGGTTGGGTAGCCTATTAATTGAGAAAGGCTGTATAAGGTTGTATAACATCACGCTACGATCAACAGGAGCGTAGCAGCAACGAAAAATGGACGAAACCTTGCAGGCAATTCAATGCGACGGGAAGGGTTACGGGAGCAAAAATTTGACGCGGGCGAAGCCGCGGACAGAAGCTAATATTTTATATTGAAGATGGAGATGAAGAATGCAAGTTTTCATTTGGTCATCCGATGAAAAGTTGCAATTCTATATTTAGAGTCAATTAAATTCATTAATTTTAAGTTATTACATATTTACTTTCGCCTGCTTTGTATAAGGTGTACCTATTCATACACGAAATATTTTAAGAGGTACACTTGTAGGTGGTAAAGAAGCTACAGCAATAAAAAAAAATTGTTTAAATGTATTTTTTTCAAAATTTAATATTTATAAATTATTTGACGCAAATAAGGAATACTGGCGCCTTCTTATTTTTTACGGCCCGAGACACCGCGGCCATGCTCGTGCCGTCCGGTCGCCGCCCTCGTAGCGTCAGGCGGGCCATTCATAGAATTTGGAATAAAGGTTTTATGCAAAACGTCTCAAGCAGTTTCAAAATTATAATAATTACGAAAATTCAACAACGCTTAGATAAAAAAATTCTTTTTGCTTCTATAGCTTCTTTACCGCCTACAGGTGTACCTCTTAAAATATTTCGTGTATGAATAGATACACCTTATATACGTACATTTATGTAGATATTTTTATGTAGTAAGGTATATTATAAGTCTGTGTTAATAAATTAATTTATTAATTCGCTTTAAAGAATAAAAGAGGTATTCCATGAAGCACACCCAAACGAAGCAAACCCAGACGAAGCACACCTAAAGTATTCCACTTAGCACACCCGTAGGTGGGCTTCAAATAAAAATGTAAAATAATTAATTTCCTATTCCACGAAGCACACCTACGAATATCAGTCGCATAGTACGGGGACTAAGAAATAAAAATGTCGATAGAAGAAAATATTTATTATTTATGATAAATGATTTTATTTCTGTAAGTAGGTTTGTACAAACACTTTTACATGTCAATGATATTTTTTTAAACTAGATAAGTTCGGCGTTTCCTAACTGACTACTCTGAGAAGAAAGGCCGAAACAAACTCAAAGGTCACAGTCTCTTTTAAAGTCCAGACATAATCTTGTTCACATCATGTGAAGATCATGTAGATTGGTGACTGAAATGGTCTTTTGAAGGAAGAACCACACAGATTGAGTGGGCCTGTCCAGTCAGTGCAAGCATGTGTCGTGCCATAACTTATGTTCGAGCCACTGAGTTACAATGTAATCGTGATTTTACATAAAACTAGAGTATTTTTATTATTCACTAAACAGGTAGCTATAAGAAAATTTCAACATAGATCTCTATGGAAAACTATATTTACAATGTTTTTGATATTTGTCCAAATTTTTATTGCATAATTATGAAACAATCTGTGATTTTATTAAGAGCCCTCTTACAAAATTTGAACGCTCGAGTTTAGGTAAAAGACGGAAATCTTATGTATGTGTGCGTAGCTATCCATACATGCACAATACAAACAGTGTAACGCGAGTGTCGAGCCGGTCTAAACAATCTTGAGCCGTTAGAATTATAATGCGGTATTTAGAGATTTATGAAAATACTTACTTTTATTTAGTCAGTCTAATATAGATTTCTAGACTAATAAAAAATTACAAATATAAAAAATTCAAACAATTACATATTGGTGCCGATTCTGTTGTACACCGAACTAAACTATCTCTAAAATTCCTTACTTTTAGCTATGAGAATTGTTACGCTATTCTGCAAGAAATAATCTCTTTTAAAAATTATTTTGACACGACTAAAATCAAATTTGACAATCGCGACTCAACGTGGTATTTTTAGGGTTCCGTTGCCGAATGGCAAAAACGGAACCCTTATAGATTCGTCATGTCTGTCTGTCTGTCTGTCTGTCCGTATGTCACAGCCACTTTTCTCCGAAACTATAAGAGCATGCTGTTGAAACTTGGTAAGAAGATGTATTCTGTGAACTGCATTAAGATTTTTACACTAAAATAGAAAAAAAAAACAATAAATTTTTGGGTTCCCCATACTTAGAACGGAAACTCAAAAAAAAAAATTTCATCCAACCCATACGTGTGGGGTAAAATGGTATTGAGGTTTCTAATATTTTTTTTTTGTAAACTGAATAGTTTGCGCGAGAGACACTTCCAAAGTGGTGAAATGTGTGTCCTCCCCCCCCGTAACTTCTAAACTAAGAGAATGATAAAACTAAAAAAATATATGATGTACATTACCATGTAAACTTCCACCAAAAATTGGTTTGAACGAGATCTAGTAAGTGGTTTTTTTTAATATGTCATAAATCGTAAACCGCAATTTACCTTTCATTCAATCAACTAAAATTAAAAAAAAAAACATTTAATTTCATAAACATAAACCTTATGCATAAACCGAGAATACATACAGGTTTGTACGGAAACCTTGGTGCGCGAGTGCGACTCGCACTTGGCCGGTTTTTTTTCTTTTGGCTTCGCAACTTAGTACTTGTGCGCTACGCAATGAACTTGCTGAGATACGAAGGCGCGCGCAAGGGGGCATCCTGAACGTGTTTTATATGGAATTTGTCATTTTTGTTTGAAAAATAAAAAAAAATATTACCCACGTGTTGAGATTTATATGTGTGGGGTTTTATAAAAGGGGTCGAAAATTTCATTATTTTTGCGATAGGACACGCCATTTTCGAGATATAAGCAAAAGAAAAAAAAAATACAGTACTGTTTTTGCACGTGAGGCGAGGCGTTGCCGTTGGTGTGAATTTTTGTTCATGACCACTAGTTTTACTCCACACCTTTTTAATCGCGATTAAAAATAGTCAGATTTAGTTAAAATAAATTATTTTAGTCAAAATTTTTCTACAATCTATTAAAATAATGCTTTACTTGATAATTAACAAAACTCTTATTCAAAAAAAAAAAATGCGAAGAGTAACAAAATGTTGTAGTCGTAGTATATTTTTGCCTTCACGATACGAGTACCCGTAAACTGAGACGCGGGAAAAATTGACACAGGTCGTGCCCCGTTGGGCGCTTGCGCCGTACTGAACGCTGCCCGCTTGTGCATCGTAATTTATTCTAATTTAGAGTGATTTCAAAAACGATATTATGTCTAATTAAATAAACAGATTTAAATAAAACTTGAGAATTCGATTTGTTATAGAGCATACTTTATATTGACATGATTTTTTTAATGTAATTATGCTTTATTCAAACCAAAAAAACGCGATAAACTTGCGAATAAATCGTAAAAATTGCCATAAGACTTTATTTTTTTACTAATTAATGTTATTAAAAATCAATATTCTTGTACTAAATGTAACAACTAGATTATATGTCTGTTGTTTTGTGTATTTTTTTACTCAAATTTCTACATATTAATGATAGAAATAAGAGTCTGAAATTGACCCTGCGCTGATTTTTACGAAAACTAGTTGTGGGAGATTAATTACTACAAAGTAAACAAATAAGTTTTTGTAAATGTTCTACTAAAAGTGACAAAACAAAAGATTGATCAATTTTTTACATGTATTCGTCAGTGCCAGAGTATTTATAATGATGAGATGAGAGGTAAATAAGGCGACTAAAATCTTAGATATTCGCGGAAAAATATAAAATGGCTCTTAAGAGCTCAAAAAAGGAAAATAATAGAAAAACATTTAAAAAATAAAATAAAAAATTAGGATAGATAATTATGAAACAATCTGTGATTTTAAAAAGTAAGATTACAAAAATGACAAATTATATTGTGTCACATTATTATAATGAAACTAAATGATGTTAGAAATTTAAGTTAGTCTTTTAAATAATAAATATTTTCTTCTATCGACATTTTTATTTGTTAGTCCCCGCACTTTGCGAGTGATATTCGTAGGTGTGCTTCGTGGAATAGGATATTAATTATTTTACATTTTTATTTGAAGCCCACCTACGGGTGTGCTAAGTGGATACTTTAGGTGTGCTTCGTCTGGGTATGCTTCATGGAATACCTCGAATAAAAAACTAGTTTTTCTTTTATTTTTAGTTTAGTATCTTTTAGGTAATGAAACTTACCAATAGCCGTGTTTGTTTACTACGGGTCTACGAAGTAAGTATCCCATATTGGGGAAAAACATATTTTTCCCAAGCGACGACGTGCCAGTAAAATTTACGGCCTGAATAGGTTGATTAGTGAAGTAGGTAGTTACTAAGAACTATGAAATTTTCCCTTATTATTTAGGTGGCCATGTTCAGTTTGCTGTATTCAAAAACACTCTTCATATTTTTCAAGCCCGTTATAAAACTAGAAGTGATTTTGGAAATCTCATCTAGTTTTATATCATATTCGTTCTCACCGAGAGTAGGCCTATTTCCCAGTACTGGGAACCATATAGGGTGATTATGATTAGTGAGAACTGTTAAGTATGTTGTTTTTCGTATCGGTACAAAATCGATTTATAGATAAAATTTAATGTATATCTATATTAATATTATAAATATCTAAATAAATATCTGAGGACAACCAACACACTGTTATCTGATCCCAAACTAGGCAAAACCTGTACTATGGCAACCAGACAACTGTTAAATATACTTATATATTTCTAAATACATACATATTATAGATAAATTACACCCAAACACAGAACAAATAATTGAGCTCATCACACAAAGATTTGTCCTGGGTGGGAATCGAACCCACAACTTCCGTCTTAGCAGTCAAGGTCACTAACCACTAGACTAACAGGTCAGCCTTATGAAGCTGGAGATTTTGTTTTTTTGTTTGAACGCGCTAATCTCCGGAACTACTGGTTGGAATTGAATTCTTTTTGTGTTTGATAGCCCGTTTATCGAGAAAGAAGGTTATTGGCTATAGAACATCGCATAATGACCAATAGAAGCGACGCATTAATGAAAAGTATTGCAAAAACGGAGAAAGTTATTCCTTTTGAGTGCTTCCGTTGCATCCGCTGCGTAAACGGTTAAAGCGACGCAACAATCTTGTAAAACGGAATTTTTCCTCATAGAATGATCTAAAAAAAATCTGCAATAGCATATGTTTACCTTTTAAGGTTAGCTCACTATAAAGTTTTAAATTGTAATCAAATCTAGATATTATAAACGTGAAGAGTTTGTTGGGTTGAAGGTACTAATCTCAGGGTCAGGAACTATGTTTATTGTTGGATAGCGCATTTATCTAAGAAGGCTTTGGACTATATAACATCACGCTTGGACCCTTAAGAGCCGAGCAAAAATGAACGCGAACGAAGTCGCGGGCAGAAGCTAGTTTACTAATAAAAGTTGCTACCGTATGTTTCTATTGGCCTAATTTTAACCACAAAATCCGATAGTGTTTTGGTTTTTTTACAGTTCTCAGAGTTATACATGATTATGTTTTAGTTTCAATCAATATTATGTATTGTATTATTTAGAATCATCATGATCATCACCAGCCTATAATGTTCCCATTGCTGGGACACAGGCCTCCTCTCGGTGACAGGGAGTGGGCCATAATCCACCACGCGGGCCCAGTGCGGGTTGGTAGATGTCACATGTCTTCGAATTTTTGGTTCATAGACGCATATGCCGGTTTCCTCACAATGTTTTCCTTCATCGTTATTTAGAATACAGAATGTAAATTCATGTTTAGGTTGGTTCGATGTATGGACACCAAACAATGTCCTTTTAACTAATAGAAACAATAACAGATAAATACACTACCCCACACTTAAAAGAAACGCACTCTAAAAACAAACTCTTAGGAATCGAGACGCCAATATTACCTCCTCTAAAGTAAGACAATAACAAACTTTGCAATGATTTACTGACTTGCAACAGTAAGTATTTCAACAACACTATTGAATTGGACACATTCAACTAATATTATTTATTGCCAGAGTTACTCAAGTGGTACCAGCTACTGCGTACTATAAGGACATACGTATGTGGGCTGAGTATTGCAAGGCATTGTTTGATGTTGAAGGTATTTCAGACATTTTGTTTGGTATGCTTTGATTTGCTCTTCAGTATTTATACTTAAAGAACTTCAGTGTCTAAGTACTGATTTAAAAAAAGGAGTGTTGAAAAGAAAAGAGAGTTTAAGACTCCTGGTGAAAGATAAAAAAAATAGCATATTTTGTTTTAATTAAAATAATGTTAAGGGATCAATATTTGTGTCTTTTCTGAACGAGAAGGCACCTAAGCTCTGTAGTGGGGTTATTTCAGCTGATATTTTTAAGACTAATAAGATTATTTTTTTATTCTTTTCTTTTTTGGACTTTTATACTACATGGATATATCAGTCCGATTTTTCTTATTTACTAGTTACACATCAGTAGTTTAAATTAAGATACAAGATATTTATTTTGCTAAAACATGAGTATACACGTAAATACAAGATGTTACATAAAAGTTCGTTTGAATCTCTGTCATGTTTTGCCTTGATGGCGTACAAAATATTACTGATCAAGAAGATCTGAATCATCACAATTATCCATGCATTACTTATAATAAATGGTACAAAAAAATCTGAACTGCTAATGTCAAATGGTATGTAACATAAATAATCATAATCATGGTCAAAATATTAAGTTAATGTTATGATCAAGAACAATAATAATACAAATATGTCAAAGTTCGTTCCTTAAATAATAATGAAAATAGTCCATGTTTCATATACAAGTCAGGGTTTCAAGAAGACAGTAGTTTAACCAAAAGACAAGCCCCTTCACTGTTAGGGTTTGAGAGAAAGAATTCATGATTCCGACCTGCAATTTGTCCAGAACACATTCCATCAACAAGTGGTATACATCAAAAATTAAACCGCCGAAAAAACTGAAAAGTATAAAATATAAAATTATGAGTCAGCGCTTTGAGTGATCTTTGTTCATTGATTTTCAGCGCCGACTCAAAATTTTAAGGTTTATTATTTTATACTTTTCAGTTTTTTCGGCGGTTTAATTTTTTGTTAAAAAGTTTTTATTTTATAATTTTTTGTGACTTTAATGTACTAATAATACTTGGCAAGGTATACCCTATCCAACAAAAAAAGAATTATCAAAATCGGACTACTCTGTATAAAGTTATGCGTGGTTATACATTACAATCAGTGAGTGAACAATCATCCCCTATTTTCCGACCCTTAGCGTTCGATTTTGTTTTCCAAATTTATATGGGACCACCGTGGAAGTATACCCTTTCCAATAGAAAAAGAATTGTCACAATCGGACCACCATGTAAAAAGTTATGCGTGGACATACATTAAAAAAAAAAAAAAAAAACGCGTCGAATTGAGAACCTCCTCCGTTTTTTTTCGTCGGTTGAAAATAAGATAAGATGACTTACGCATTTATATTTATTAGTGAAAATTACTACTTTACATGACATGTAACGTAGTCATTTTCGTGTGTCAATTAAGAGCGTTAACGTGAAATCCACGGCACCAAGTTTAGGTAATTGCAGTGCTCCTTCCACTCACACAGATACGCGCATAACTGTGTGCGTAGAGTTGGTGTGCTGCCCGTCATTATAGTCAAACTAACCCAAGTTGATCCGTAATGTTTATTGATACTTACTTATTTAATCGTCAGTTGATTTTTATTTACTATTCTTATTTTTATTACATGCTTGTGAAATAAAAAGGCAATTTTGGATACGTAGTATAGTAAGTAGGTACTATTTAGGGGAGAAAAGTTAGAAATATTGTACAAATGTAAAATCCTACTATGAATAATATTATAAACACAAAGGTTTGTGAGGATGTATGGATGAATGATTTTAACAATTTACCGTAAGAACTACTGAACGAATTTTGATGAAACTTCAATTCATATCGATTACACATCAGAATACCATACAGATCATATTTTCAAATAATAATTATAAACGCGCAAGTTTGAGAGTTTATTTATGGATGAGTAGATGTATATTTGTTACTCTTTCACAGAAACTACTAAATGAATTTTGATTAAAAATTGCTCATTTGATAAAAAAGTACATGAAAAAATCATAATGAAGGGGGTTCATCATTTTGAAGTCGTAGGAAGTCGCGATGGTCCTCTAGCAAATTATTAAGTATTCTAGTTTTAAAATAAAATATTTCAATATCGAAAAATTCTTTATTTATAATATTATATTTATTTATTTATTTAATAACTATGGATGACTTACAGCTAAAACAAACAGAATAAAAAATTGTGTGTGAGACTGACAGCCAATTAAAAGTCATCACTTATAGTACTTTTATGTAGATTATATTTAGCACTACATATATATAGCACTTGTATGTAGATTTAAATAAATGTTTTCCTTTACCGACTTTGAAAGATAACCGACACGTGTGTTCCACACATCGACAAGCTGGTTTTGGAAGACGAGGCTAAGTCCTGAAAAAAAAAAGATAGATGTAATCCCATACGTAAATATGAAATTGTAAATAAAAAATACGTTAGTTGTGCTTTACCTTTGCCTCATTTTGGATTTTAACATCTTCCGTACTCACAACAACATTATTTTCTTTACAATGCCTGAAGATAAAAAACAAGATTTTATTTTACCCCTTTGTCTGCGTGATTACTCATGTTGAATTCCAGCTTTCTAGTACTAAGGGTCTCTGAGCTAAGCCGCGGTCGGACAGACAGACAGACTTAGCGAAACTATAAATGGTTCCTCTTTCACTACGGAACCCTAAAAACATTTTTAAAAACAAGCTTTTAGTTAAATTCTCTAAAAAGAAGAAATAATGTTTAAATTAAATCAATTAAATTATTATTATTACAATGCAAGTTAAAAAAAATCAGATGATCGACGGTTTAGTTTGAGGAAGTATTGTTTTTTGCAATTTCGAAATTGATCGTTTAGAAAAAAAAAATGTATTGAGTAGTACAATCACCCCCTAGAAGGAAATAAATTAATAAACGAGGACCTTATATAGCAAACTTCGATCAACAAAGATAACAAATCAAATTCTATTCAAAATATTATTTTACCCAACCTTTTAGCCCTAGCTTTAGCTAAAACCCCTTGATTGAGTCTCTTCCTATTCCTCGATAAAACTAGTTTCGTTTTTTTTACTCTTATTCCCCATGGCACCTGAAACAATTTTTGTTGTTTCGAAAAACATTGTTTTCAATTATCTAAATAAAAAATAATTATTTTACTTACCAACCCAAGATCGTTATATCGCACTATAAACTCACTCGATGCCAAGGGTTGGGAGAGGTCACGCGTAGAGCACTGAGCGATACGTCCACTCTTTGAACAGCCTCGCGGCGGACTGATTTAAAATTATTACCGCGCACGGTTTTATAGTAGTTTTAAAATAATTGTAGAAAAATAATAAAACTAATTTAGTTGAATTTTTTTATTGCAAGTTTAAAAAAAGATGTTCTTCTATTACAATACACCTTTATTTTGTAAAATTAAATAAGATTTATTGGAAGAAATAATGAATTTAGCAACTGCTTTTTCTTGTTAATTTCACTTTGTTTATTGTTTTATTTATTATGTTAGGCGCTGAAAATCAAAAAAGTCTCTCTCAGTTTTTTGCTCAAGGACGTGAACAATTAAATATGTTTATTAGTTTATCAATTTTATTAGTGGTTTCGGATATTTTAAGCTTCGAAATGACTACTGTAAAAGGATTTTAGAAAACACTGTTTGTTTATCTGGTTAGAATTCACGAATACTTTATTAATGTAAAAAGGTTTTCAGTCAACTTTTCAGACCGAAATATTTCCAACAATATTTAGTTATTCACACTTTCGTTAGATACGTTTTATTAGGTGATTAAATGGTTTGAAAAGTACGCTTTTTGGGTCAAACAACCAAAATCGACGTTAACGCTCTTAATCAAATTCGTAAAAAGCACAAAAATCAACAATAAATTGCAAAATTATGTTCATACTGCATTTGCATACCACGTCTCACACGTATTTATCATTTAAATCGAAAAAAGAGCTGCAGTCGACTACGTCATGCCTTTACAATACCGACGCTTTGTAAAAATTGGAATTCGATATTCAATATATAAGCAGGCTTTACCTATATTTGAATAATTTAACAGATGCCGTGCAAGTCTGCGCTCTGTTTCACAAACTCGGGATACGTTCTGGTAACCTTATCAGGAAGATTATTTTAATTAATTTATTTCTATTTGACTTTATTTAAAATATCAAAAGGTAGAACTTTATTTAAGGTACCAAAAAGGGTATATGGGATTTTTCTATTAGGAATTTCTCAAGAGCAGCCTTTTTTCTCTGGTTGAGATATCTACAAATGATGTCTCCCGCCCTTCATGTCAGACTTTTACTAACTAACTTTTACCCATCCATATTCCTTCAGTTGCCTGTGCCAGGACCATGGTAACTCTTTCGAACGAATCGGCGACCAATGCTGGCAAAGGCCCTAGCGGACCCCTTCAATTCGTGCTGAAATCTCTTTGAGGCGCGCGTGGAAGACAACGCACCGTCAACCCGGGCCTGGAGTCTAGATTTGGGTCCGGTTTATGGCTCGCCCATTTTACACGGGACTTAAGCATAACTGGCAAAATGAGGGAGTAATCTATGTAAAACTCTGCTTAATCGTTCGGGGAAACCAGGCGTGGTGTTATGTTATGTAATATTTATAAGAATGTGAACTAGTGAACTGAATGAGAAATTAGCTAGCATCAAATTCTAAATAAGGTGTAAAAAACTCACACATATCCACATACACACTTCAGCCGAAAGACGTCCACTGCTGGAAATAGGCCTACCCCAATTTGGAGGGATTTCCTATAATCGTCACACTTGGCAGGCGGGTTGGCGATCGCAGCATGGTGGTAAAATGCATAGAGAACACTGCTGCCCATTCTCTGGTAAGTCCCTTAGTCACCTGTTACGACATCTACGGGAAGAAATGGGTCGGTGCTGTTCTTTACGTTCGGTATCACACGAAACGTTAAAAGGTCAACTATCAAAAAAATAACCTCGTCAAATGAAGCTTGCAGTTCAATTACAACTCGATCTTTCATAATTTAACCCCTCGTTAAACACTTTGATGACTTAACGCAAGATTAGATAGCATCGACAAATATTTTCTTTAACGAATTGCGAATAAAATCATAAATAAAAATGAAACACAAGATCAAAGTTACTCTTTTGCAGAGATAAAACCGTCAAAATAATTTAAACACAGCTTTGATGTCTCACGGTTTACTTATTTTTTGATAAAATGATAAACGGCGTGTCTTCTAAGGGTTGACTTCCAATGAAGTAGCTGAAAGCTAATAAATTATAGATCATTTTTATTTTATCATCATCTACATTTCAGTGGATGAATTTAGGTATACAGGGTGGCGTGGATGCAGTAATGCTCGCGAAAGAGGAGGCGGGGCGCGTGAGGGAGTGGCAGTCTCTGCGCCCTCACGTCCCTAGCCGCCGCAGGAGGAGACGCTCCGGGCGTCGGGAGTCAATAGCGGACTCCCGGCCACCGTAGGCGTGGGCTTGCGGGCGGAGAGCAAAGAGATGTCAGCAGCACTGAAGGGGTCTGCTAGGACCTATGCCTGCCAGGGTCGCGAGATTGACCGAAAGATATACCGTGACCCTGGCACATGGGCAATTGAAGGAACATGGGTGGGTTGTAGTCAGTAAAAGTCTGACATTCTCCCGCTCCGCCCAGAGCGGGAGAAGTCATTTAATGATTTCTCATCCAAAAAAAAAAGGGTGGCATGGATACCTATTGCCGAATAAAGTAATACCATGAATTCAGCACTTAATTATAGAAGTGGAAATTTTTCATCACTGATAAGAAAATCTGCTGTTTTATGTATAATTAGCCCGCAAAATTCCCATTGCTGGAACACAGGGAGATGAGGCAGTGGGCAGTCATTCACCACGCGAGCCCAGTGAGAGTTGGTAAATATCGAGAGAGTTCTACGACATTCCGATTTCCTAACGATGATTTCCTTCACCGTTTTGAGAGCAATGAAAAAAATATTTACACTAATTAAAAAACTTGTTTCGGTTCGAACACACGACTATCAACTTTTAAGCTGGGGCCGTTACCACTGAGCCACTACAGCTTTTTCACAGAAAAGTGTAACATCTAAGCCGTCGAAATGAATTGTAAACTTTTTTTTAAATAAGTGACGAAAATTCTCACCGCAGGGTGGTCAGAATCATTTATCTAATCCTTGGTAACAGGTTGCATGTCGATGTCCCTGCCACCCTGAATTCAAATCACTACTGTCACGATAAATTGACGTTGGCTGTGCGATGTCCATGTCACCCTATAAATCCGTTTTTGTTTTGGACGGAAGCAGATACGTTCTCCTTTATGCGGGATTGAGAAAATGTGGGCATAGGTACTATCCACTTCTGTTTTCCTCTACATATAATATTGGCATAACGCTAGGATAAAATAAATGCACAAAAACATCATTGTCATCATTTACGAACGACAAGAGAAACGATAATCAGCGTATAATGTTTCACTGTAATAGGGAATGGGACAAAATCCGCCACGCAGGCCCATTGCGGGTTGGTAGATGACACATGTCTTTGATTTTTAATTTCTATAACTTGCCTGTTTTCTCACGACCAAGAATTACCGCAGAGACTAACGGGTTAGCGTCCTTTCCGAGGCACGGATGGTATGTAATGATCGGGAGGATCACCCATCCACGGACCAACCGTGGAATTCGTAGCTTAACCTGATCGCTTGACCCCTGCGGTTGTTATTACGCCATAACCCCCTCACCACAGGTTAACAATAGTAAAGGACAGAATTTTTAGCTTGCCAAACTAAAAAGTCTGTCGATTGTATTTGTCCAAGTCTTATATACATTCTGGGACCCGAATTATGGCGAACTATCCCTGGTCAGGTGGAAGTTAGGGGAACCCTGATGGAGGACCGCATTCTGACGTGGAAATCAATCGTCGAAACTGGGTATATGGGTGAAAGACTAGTCGAACCATCTAGTACGTGGTTCCGTTCGATTCAGACTCATTTGCAATAGTGAATTCGAACAATATTATAAAAACAGTTTTCTTAAAACTCTAGCAATACCATTATTATTATTAGCATAGTTCTGAATATTAATAATCTAAATTGTGTTATAGGATTATGAACAGGTGGTTGGCTCAGTGAGACAGTGTATTGATCAACATGAAATGTTCTACTACCCTACTGAAAAAGGTTCAGCAAATCAACAGATATTTTTGTACAAATCATAAATTTAAATCACTTTTCGTGTCTGTCGTCTGCGTAGCCACGATGTTCTTCTATATTCAATGGATTATGATGCGGTTTTCATTATTTAGAGAATTTATTTCGGTTGTGTATAATAAGTTAAGTTGATAGAGAGCAGTGACGGCCCAGTGGTCAGCCCTGACTTATGAGTTGTAGGTCATGGGTTCGACCGAGGCAGGCGCTTAACTTTGTGTAAATAAACTCATCACCACTGCTCTCAAAACGGTGAAGTAAAACATGGTGAGGAAACCGGCATGTCCTAGAACCAAAAATTTGAAGACATGTGACATCTACCAACCCGCACTGGGCCCGCGTGGTAGATTACGGCCCATTTCCTCTCGCCGAGAGGAGGCCTGCGTCCCAGCAGTGGGAACGATATAGGGTGATTATGATAATAAGTTGAAATCATACTTACATATTACTCCTATCTGAAAATTTCGATATTTTGTAAATCGTATGAAACGTGCGCAGCAGGGTCAGGGTCGTTTGTAAATTACACTAGTTTACAAAAAAATTTTTTTGTCCATGACATGAAACATATATTATTTATGTAGGCATGGTAATTATGATGGTAATTAAAAACATTTTTTTTATTTTTCCTAGCACGTCTCAATTCTGAGATATAGGGGTCTTTGTTTTTTACATACCCGCAATTGTTTAAATACGTTTATTCTATTTTGTATACAACTGTATGATTCAAAATTCTTATCTACTATATAAAAATAAGTCGGGTTTTCCTTCCTGACGCTATAACTCCAGAACGCACGAACCGATTTCCACGGTTTTGCATTCGTTGGAAAGGTCTCGGGCTCCGTGAGGTTTATAGCAAAGAAAATTTAAAAAAAAATGAAAAATTTCAACAGTTAAGCGGGAAAATCTTTTTTCACATACAGCGCCATCTCTGATACATAGCATGTACTACAAACCAATATTTTAAGTAGATGGTGCCGGTGCGTGATACATTGTTTGACAGCTACTCATTGTTCTCTGCTCAGTTCATTTCATGTGACAAACCGGTATTGTGGTCACTGTGAAATTGTGAAAAAAAAAGTAAAAAAAAAAAGTTATTCGTTTCCTAACATTTCAATTGGAAACCATCAAATCAATCACGTGTATTGTGCAGATTTTTATTCAATTTCAACATTTGTCTTTAAGGTGGTAAGTTGAACTGTGTAAATTATGTGGATCGTGCATTTGAGGTTAAATTCACCACGCATAGTCCAAAATGCCTAGATGACGACGTGCGAACATCGGCCGCTGCACAAGACATGCAAGCCAGCAACAAGTGTAGGTATTCACAGAACTTAAGCGAAGAAAGACAAAATATAATAAGAGAAAATGCCCGATTGAGACAACGCGTGAGCACACGAAGATCATTGGCATCATACAATCGCTTGGCATTCCAATATGATCCCACTGCGAACTACAGTGATGATGAAAATTTAGATATTGAACCAATGACGACTATATGCCGATATTGCAATGCGTTAAAGTTCAAAAGACAAACGGCTGGATTGTGCTGCGCAAGTGGAAAAGTCAAACTGGATCCATTACTTACACCACCACAGCCACTGAAACCATTGTTCGATGGAAGTGATCCCAATTCCAGCCATTTTCTTCAACACATCCTAGAATACAATAACTGCTTTCGCATGACTTCCTTTGGAGCTAATATCATTCGAGAAGGCGGCTTCATGCTGACTTGCAAGGTAAAAGATACAACACACATAACCAATTACTCACACCAACACAATGAATTGCAACACTTAGCAACTACATATACACCACACACTACACCATCACACGATCAGAAGTTACACCGTATTCTTCAACAAATGATTGTTTGCAATTACAGATACAAGGACAAATATATCATTTGCATGGTTCAATGGTGCCAACACCAGATGAACCGCATCAATTTCTGCAAATATATTTCATTTCGTCGATGGTGGATAAGCTGAATTTGCGGTGCAATATACAGGGAACACAACAGTTAAAGAGACGAATTATTGAACAGTTGCAAGCATTTTTTCACGCTAATAATGCTGTGGTTAATATGTTCAAAAGAGCATTGGAATGAATGCCATCGGATACGCACAAATTTGTCATAAGAGCGGATTGTACCCCTATTTAGTAAAAATTGAAAGAATTAGGGCGTGTTCAGCCTGCGTTAGCGCCACGTGTGCTCGCTGCACTTGGTAATTGCGTCGCATTCTGTGTGCTGTGCGTGATACAACACACATAACCAATCACTCACACCAACACAATGAATTGCAACACAACAACTGCATATACACCACACACTACACCATCACACGATCAGAAGTTACACCGTATTCTTCAACAAATGATTGTTTGCAATTACAGATACAAGGACAAATATATCATTTGCATGGTTCAATGGTGCCAACACCAGATGAACCGCATCAATTTCTGCAAATATATTTCATTTCGTCGATGGTGGATCAGCTGAATGTGCGGTGCAATATACAGGGAACACAACAGTTAGAGACGAATTATTGAACAGTTGCAAGCATTTTTTCACGCTAATAATGCTGTGGTTAATATGTTCAAAACAGCATTGGAACGAATGCCATCGGATACGCACAAATTTGTCATAAGAGCGGATTGTACCCCAACAGGTGAACATGTGCGAAGATTCAATGCACTCACCGTTAATGATGTTGCTGCAATTTATTGTTGGCGATCCAACTAAATCGCGAGACATTGTCGTTCAGCGAAGAAGCAATATCATGCATCGTGTAAACGAGACACATCGTTTGTACGATGCGTTACAATATCCAATCATTTATTGGCAAGGGCAAGACGGATACGACATCACGTTGAAGATGGTCGATCCAATTACAGGTACAATATTCACACACTAATTATTGCTATTATTGGTTTCTATTAACAATTCATTTAATTTTGCATTTTCAGGCGTATCAACGAATAAAAATCTAAGCGCAATGAATTACTATGCGTATGAATTCATTACTGTTGTGAAATGAAATAAAATTTTTCCTTTTCAAATATAAAACAAAAAAAAAAAATTTCTTCTTCTTTTAATCACCAAAGGAAATGTTACATAAAACGAAGCCATCTGGTGGCGAAACGGAGTTCGCCGGGTTTGCTAGTTTTTATATAAAGATGCCATCTAGAGTGTGTAGACTACATCCAAATCGATTTTGTTATGTTTGTGGGAGAATTGTTCCGTTAAATCGTGGGTTTTCTATAATAGACCCTTTTTGTTTTTTGCCACTCTCATCTCGTAGTTAGCCCGAAGGCTTTCACTACTTAAACGGGCTTTCCCTGCAAATGACTTTAGACGCGAATCTAAGGCCTCCAGCCAGGGGCTTACAAACTAAAGAAATACTACAAACTAAGTGACTAAGACCTAAGGGCACCCCCGGTGGGGTTCGGACCTCGGCTTAGGGAGTCACTGGTGGGGGGGATCAGCAAGGAATAGGCTGGATCTGGGGGGTCGTTAACTAAAGGTTCAGCGACGCGGGCTGGCTCATGCAAGGGTCGGGGGGTCTATTTGCTAGTCGGGGGTGTCGCGACGACGGACCTCGGCGGCGAGGTCGGTATGACGGACGTTTCGGTTTAAGTACTGGTGGCCCTATTGCTCTCCTGGAGGAGGGTAATGGGGTCATCAGGATCGGTTAGGATGTGCCGCGGACGGCGGGTCTTACTAATGCGGGTGGGGATGTAGTTGGCTGCCGCGACAACCAGAGGGTTGCGGTGGGTTGCGGCCCTATCGAAGAAACGCTTGGAGATGCGTTTCATGAATTGATGGATATTCGGGAGTTTAAGGTCGAGGTGGAGATTAGCATTCCGAACGTACCAAGGCGAACCTGTAGCGTTGCGGAGAAAACGGTTTTGGAGGGTCTGCATACTATGGACGTGGTGGGGTTTCGCGTGTGCAAAGACTGCACATGCATAGGTCATAATTGGCCTTATGCACGCGGTATGAATGAGCTTTTTGCACCGAAGTGACATTTTGCTCTTTGGATTGAGAATGGGGTGTAGCCTACCGAGAGCGAAAGCGGCCCGCGAGCGGACCTTCTTTATGTGCTCAGAGAAGGAGAGATGCTGATCTAAGATCACGCCTAGATATTTGGCTCGCTTCTCCCAAGGGATCTGCTTGCCGAACATGGATAGGGGGGTCGGGGGGCGGGGTTTGAGTCGCGGTTTCGTAAAGAGAACCGCCTGACTCTTGTCGGGGTTGACCTCGATTCGCCAATTCCTGAACCAGTCGGCGAGGTCGTCGAATGCGGCCTGGAGGTAGCGAATCAAGGCGTCTTGACTGCGCCCCGTGAAGTAAATGGCCGTGTCATCTGCGAACAGAGCCAACTGAGCCTTTAAACTTCTGGGGATATCGCTAGTAAATAGCGTAAAAATGAGAGGGGACAAGACAGAGCCCTGAGGGACTCCTGCTCGGATAGGATGGGGGGAGGACAGTGCCCCTTCGATGCGATAGCGAAAGGTGCGGTTCGATAGAAAGTCTCGTAGGATGAGCACGAGACGGTCTGGCAATCCGAGTTGGTACAGCTTGTATAACAAGCCGTTGTGCCAGACCTTGTCGAACGCTTTCGCTATGTCGAAGAAAACTGCACCCGTGAACATACCGCGTTGAAAACCAACGCTTATATGTTCGACGATACGGTGCACTTGATGGACACACGAGTGTTGGGTTCGAAAACCAAACTGCTCGTTAGGGATGAGGCCCTTTGTCTCGGCGTAATCTCTGAGACGCTTATAAATAAGCCTCTCATAGATTTTGCCGAGTACGTTGAGCAAACTGATGGGATGGTAGCTCGAGGGCTCCGCCTTCGGTTTGCCGGGCTTTGGGATGCCAATGACTGTGGCTTCCTTCCAAGCCTGTGGGAAAATGTTATTGGTCAGGGCACCATTGAAGATGGTGGTCATGAGCATGATCAAGTGCGCGGGGAACAGCTGGAACACCCTATTGGTGATACCGTCTGATCCGGGGGCCTTGCGGGGTTTGACACCTTTGATAAGCTCGTGCACCTCGTCAGGTGTGACGGGGGGCAAGGGCTCATCTGGGTCCTCAACGGGCGGGAGTGAAGCTCTGCGCTCGACCTCAGCGTCGACCTCAGCGAGGTGATCTGGATCTACTGGCAGTGAGCTGGGCGAGCATTGTGCCTCGAGGCTGTCGGCTAGGCACTCGGCCTTGTCAGAATCCTCGAATGCAAGTATCGCATCGGGGCGGATCAGGGGGGGCATTGTGGTGACTTCTTTGGATTTGAGTTTCCTCTGAAGTTCCCAGAATGCCTGGCGGGTCGGTTCTAAATCGCCCAGCATCTTTTCCCAACCGGCGGAAAGTAGCTCCTCAATGCGTGTCCTTACAGCACGCTGTAAGTGACGCAAGTGAACCCTGTTCGCGTCGCAGAAAGTTGCTGTAGGCACGAACGGCCGCGTTCTTCTCATTCAGCAGAGCCCGTACATCGTCCGGAAGTTTCCAGCGTTGGTCTCCCAACTCTGGAACTTCCCTTGAACATTCGTTCAAGACCGATTGTACGTGCTCCGTGAATGAGTCGATCGCGGCCGTTGTGTCAGCGATTGAATCGAAGTGATCCGGAATGGAATCTAAGTGAGGGGACGTGGTGGCTTTCAGCTTTTCGCTGACTTTCCTCCAGTCCGTAATCACTTTAGTGGCGGGGGGTAGGGTGGGATCGTGGGAACCTAAGCGGGGGGCCAGGTGCATGACTACCGGCCTATGGTCGGAGTCGAGCTCTGGTATAGCTTCTATAGAATCCAGCCTAAGGCTGATATTCTTAAGAAGGGCTATATCGAGGACGTCTGCGACGTGGGTGGGATCATGGGGGAAATGGGTAGGGGTCATCGGGGCGATGACGTCAAAGTGGAAGGTGGAACAGAGGTCGAACAGGTGTCGTCCTCTGGTCGATGTCCTGGAACTGTTCCAGGCTGGGTGTTTGGCGTTGAGATCACCCGCTATTATAACGGACTCACTCAAGCCAAGCAGTAAATCGAGGTCGTCCGTGAGGAGTTGGTAATTCTCCGTCGAGGACTGAGGGGGAAGATAGGCCGATACTAATGTGATCGGCTGATGACCTGTCATTCCTAAATGACAGATCGAGACTTCTAAACGGGAGAGGGGGGGAGGGTCCATGGGGATGCAGTACAGGGACTTCCTATAATAAACGAGGGTGCCGCCTCTGTGGCAGCGCGTCCTGTCATTGCGAACTAAGCGATAGTTGGCAATTTTCGGGTCGCGATGATTCGGTTTGAGGAAGGACTCTTGAATGAGTAGAATGTCTATTTGATGGTCGCGGAGGAAAGTGGCGATCTCATCACGTTGATAAAGTATGCCATTGGCATTGAAAAAACCTAACTTTAGGGATCGGGGTTTGGTTCTCGCTAATACTCGACTATCCATAATGGGGGGCTTGAGTAGAGAGGGAGACAAGGGCTTGCGTAATCTCCGGATACGCGTTGTAGATGGCCTGGATTTGGAGCAGGTTGCCGGCGCGTGCTGCGTCGACTAGCTCCTGGGTACGTTGGGCTCTGGGGGAAAAGAACGTTGTGAACGTACCCGAGATGATGTTGAAAGCATCTAGGGGCTTCACCGTTGCTCCAGATGTGGGTGCTACGGGACGGGGAGCAGGGGGTGCGGTTTTGGTGGCGGGAGCGGCCATGGGCTTAGCGGGCTTTGCGGGGGGCGCAGGGGCCCCCCCCTGGGCGGCTGGCTGGGGCGTTAGGACGCGGGTCCAATAACGCGGGGATCCCAGCGGGGGAGGGCTTGGGAGGACCTAATGCAGGGAAAGCCTGCATGTGGTTCCCTTGGTTCCAGTGATTCCAGGGGCTGGGTCTCTGGGGACTCAACCTCTCTGGAAGTTTGGAAGAGGGGGCTTCTCTTAACTGGCGAGCGTTGGCGCGCTTCGCCAGTTTCGAGGAGGAGGACTTCGGGGCCTTGGGGCAGCCCCGGTAGTTGGCGGGGTGGCCGGCCTCTCCACTAGGACCATGTCGAATGCCGGACCATGTCTGGCCCGGTGCATTCTGTGGACCTCATCTACGGGCACGTTTTGTGCCTCGAGGTCGGCCTTGATTTCCTCAGTGGTGATCTCCACGGGGATCCTTCGGATCACCACCCTGATTTGACGCTCCTCAGGCAAGGCGTAAGTGTGATAGGACACATTACGTGCACTGAGGAGTTTGGTCAAGTCACGAAAGTCTCGTGACGTAGGGGTCTGGACTTTAATGCCCTGCTGGGTTGAGCGGGCATTAGTGAAATTGACCCTCTGGTCAACACACCACTTGGAGATCTCCGTCCACTTCGCCTTGTCCTGTATGAATACAGGAGGCGGGGGAGGGATCTTTTTAGCGGTCTTGTTGACCGGAGGGGTGGGGGCAATGTCGCGGGGAGCGACAACCTTTGCGGAGGTTGACGCTTTTGGGGTGGGGATGGACGCGGCGTTAGCCTGCGGGGTGGGGGCACGTGAGGGAGGGGATGATCCCTCGATCGCTACCATCTTAGTGGCTGGGGCGGCGCTAGAATTGGACTTTTTACGCTTGTTTCCCTTGCCATGGGAAACTAGCGTATAGTTTTCTCCATCTGACGAGGGGGAGGAGACCGAGTCTGCTGCTCGGTTTTTCTCCTCGCCAGAGGAGACCTCTTCGGTGTCCATAGATATGGGCACCTGAGAGCTGGGCACTGGGGGAAACTCTAGTGCGTCGCTAAAAGTAGCGACGCTAGTCTCGGGAGTCGAGGTGGCATCGGTTGCGATGGTCTGCACTTGTGCAGCCAGGGTGCGCTTAGATAGCCTCTTGAATAGACCCTTGAACTCGTCCATGAAGAGCTCACAGAGCGAGAAAAAACTTTCCCGCTCTGATTTGCTCCACTCGGAGACCTTCGAGCCCAACATGGTTGGGAAAGGGGAACCCTACTCGCTCATCGGAGCGCCTAACACCTAACAGCCCTAATCCCCTTGTGGGTGTGCCCGGGGGTGAGTAGCACTCCCTGTTGGGAGTAGACAGGGAGGTGTGACCTACTGCGTGAGCCCTAAGCTGTGTGTGCCGTCGCCAATCTTATTGTGCGACGGAGCCCTAACCGGTCGTGCGGATGGGTATAGAGATACCCTGACCAGTCTAGTGCGGGGGGTATAGAAATACCCGCGGCACTAGTACGCGGCTGTGGAAGCAAAACTGTCACCAGGACTGACGAGGGAAGCCCCCAAGGCCAGCGATCTGGGACCCGTCCAAACTTACGCCTAGCCCTGAAGGGGATAGGCGGGTGCGTTGGGTCAGCACCCACTCGGTTTCGTTGACACCGTGAGGTTTCAGCCGAGGACCACGAAACTGTGGATTTGCCCAGAAGGGGCCACTACGTTTTTAGACGTTTCCAAATAAAGAAACAGAATTGTCTTGAAAAAGACAGTTTTTGAAACAATTCACGAGAGAAAATAAATTTTCGATCGCCAATTGGGTAGCCGGAGCGACTACGATGCGGCGCGTTGCGCAGCAGACACAACACTGAACGAGCACTTTCACAGCGGCGGAGTGGTGGGGGGCGCGGGCGGCGGAGCGGCGAGCGCGAGAACAACACGTCCGTTCGCTGCGGAGGTCGAGCGTGGAATCAATATAATAGAACCATTGCAAGAAACCTATTTATATTATTTTGGATTTTCGGTGTCAAATCAATATAAAAATCAGGTTTCTCATGTGATTTGCACTAATTATAGATTGGTCCTCAGCTCCTGGTATTCAGGTAAAAATAGATCACTGAAATTTGGTAAGCCAATGATATGGAGAGAGCCAACTAACCGCGTAATCGATTGTTAACTTTGTTTAACAAAAACTCTTGATTGTAACTCAAAAAACAAAGATAGTATAAAATATGAATAAGTTTCAGGTAAGATGAAGGTAAAAAATACATGTTTAGTTGAAACAAAAAAAATAATATTACTACCGCTTCACATTAAGTTGGGCTTGATGAAAAATTTAACCAAAGCTTTGGATAAGTCTAAGTCTGCATTTCAATACCTCTGCCCTGTATTTACGAATCTTTCTGCGGCTAAATTAAAGGAAGGAATATTTGTAGGTCTTCAAATCACGAGAATATTGGACGATACAAAATTCGAGAGCCTTTTAAACGAGGTAGAAAAAGCAACCTGAAATTCTATTAAAAGTGTCGTTAACATTTTTTTTTTTTGGCAATAAAAAGTGATAAATACAAAGAGATTGTTGAAAATCGATTATAAAATTTTGAGCGTATGGGTGTAAATATGTCACTAAAACTCCTTTTTTGCATTCCCATTTAGATTTTATTCCAGAGAATATTGGTATTGTGAGTGATGACCACGGTGAGCGAATTAACCACGATTTAAAATCATTTGAGCAAAATTATCAAGGTTTTTGGGACCAAAATATGCTAGGTGACTATTGTTGGCTGTTGTGAGAGATACAGATGAAAATATTTATAACAAAAGAGCAAAAATTACCCATTTTTAACTGTCAATTGTTTATTCAGATGTAGTTTTCTGTAAAAATCTTCTTAATAAATATTTAAAAAAACTGACGTGCTGGATTTTTTAAACATTTTCTCTCAGTTTTAGATACCCAAAGTAACGTAACCATATATATTCCATTTCATGGACAAACCTCATGTAAACTAGTGTTATTAAACAAAGTTCCATTTTAACATAAATGTAGCAATTAGCTGTTACGACAGCGTAGCACTTATCTGCTACGCCCGCGTAGCGTAGCGCCAACGACTGCTACGTCGTAGCAATTGTATATACTTGGCTCAGGTATAAAATTGTACTTGTTTATTCAATCACAGTCAAACACACTCATTAGGGAAATCACTCGATCTCTATTCGACTAGTTTAGGTATAAGTTAACGTCACCAAACGATAATTATGTTTTTTAAAGTTCAATTTGCGAACCGCTGCAACTACGAACTCCGCACTGAATTATAAAACGAAAAAGTTTTTCAAACTACCAGCTTTGAACATCAGGAATCCTGTTAATTACTTCAATCTGCGAGAAGTATGATTTCAAATGAAAATCTCCCATGTTTTATTATAAGCTTTCGTTTTTAAATAAATAGTGTAGTTTAAATGTAAAAGATTTCTAAATGTCCAACACAGTTTTTCTTGCAAAAAATACGAATGCTGATTGAAAATACGAAAATGACTTAGTGCGTTGTAAAAACAAGGGAAATCTTTTTGATGAAAAACAGGGACGGGTTAAAGACTCTAATACAAGCAATGGCAATACGTTCTGAATGATAAAAAAAAAACCGGGCAATTGATTATGAGGACTGAGTTTCGTGTTTCTACAATGAGTTTCATAATTTCTGAGATCACGATATTGTCGTGGTCGTCTACGTCCATGACGATAAAATGGTTAGAAATATGTTCCTTTCACAAGGTGGACTAATAACCTTGTAAAGGCCGCAGGGATTTGCTGGATGCGGAATGCACAGAGCCGGTCGATATGGCGGAGTTTGACTGAGGACTATATCTGGCAGAGGACGTCTTTCCGCTGAAATGATGATGAAGACGGGCACATGTTTAGTACCAAGAGCACACCGGTAGCCCCGACTTTCGAGTCTGGAGTCCTATACTTAATTTCATCACCACTGCTCTTAAAACGGTGAAGGAAAACAAGTATGATAAAGCCGGCTATAACTTAGAACCATACGTTCGAAGACATGTGACATTCTTCAATTAAAAAGTTACCTCTAATCTGCAGTCGATTGCAGGTACTACCAAAATATACAACTACTATCAGTGCTTATAGCCTCATATTCAATATGCCATTAGCAGATCTAAATTCAAAGGCCTAATCTAGACAGTGGCGTCGATTTACTCAAATGCCTTTCCACCTACCTGTGTGGCACTGGCTTAAATTACCAAGCCTAATATTGGCAGTGCAATATACCTGCTATACCGGATGACATTTTTTACCGTCTTGACCTTCATACGGTGTGTGATTTGAGTTTCGATAGATTTAATTGATATTTTTATTTTATTTTTTCCAAATTTCTGTTTTTGTTGTTCTAGTATGAAAATGTTACTTTAAATGTGTAGTATTTATTGCTAGATCAATTTCATTACATTTTATTCAAAAATAAAAATAATAAAAATTTCTATGCCAAAGGCTTCTACTCCGTTCACCTATAACACCCATTTTTTTTCAAGACGTTGAAAAAAGTCACCCGGTATGCTTGTTGATAGTGCTACATACGATTCTATGCTTTGTCCAATTAGGTGCTTATCGAAATAAGACATCATCAACAAAAAATATTTAGTTTGCTTGGCTATCAATCAACTGTGAAAACCAGAGGGGTAATTGCGGAACTTTTTATCGGTAGGAATTGGTTTAATATTCATAGTTAAACAACATTCATTGCGTTATTTACGTTGCTGAGCCGACAATTTATTCCAACAAATGACGCAATGGTTTAGAAATAATCTTCAATCCCATTCAGATTCCGATAAATTGTGCGTTTCGCAATTAGGGTGCTGGTCAAGTACAAACAAATCAAATCAAAATAGTTTTATTTCACATAAACTTACATGGGCACTTCTGAAACGTCAGAAGCTAGGTGCACGGTTCCAAATTGTAGATTCCTATGGAGAAGAGCCGGCAAGAAACTCCACAAGCAGTTTTGCTTGTCTTAGATTTTTTTTTTCATAAGTATTCCATAGCATTCGAAATTAATAAGTGTTGCTATTGTTAAACTAGTTCACTTTCAGGATTTGTAAATCCTTCCAATATTTGTTAAGCGATATTTAAAAAAAAAAAAAACTTCGTCGTCCGATACTAAACTTATTAGGGCACCCTGTAATAAAATTATTATTTAATCTTTACTCAGCGAAATCAAAGAAGAAAACGCGAAACATATTACCGTGCAAATGCTAAGTGACTTATGTCAACCCCTATTTAATAATAGCAAACGCAAAAATCATGGTGGATTCGACGCCTCACTCGGATTTATCACTAGCTTTACAAGATTACCCAATACGACAGTGACGGATTGACTCTTCGGTGCTCCTCCTCCTTTTCTAACACTCTAAAGTCTATATCACCGTCTCCTTCCCCCACGTTGGTAATTAGGCGGCACCTGCATTTGTTCAGGTCACCAGGGATAGTGCTGGCGAGACTATCTAGACACCATGTTAATGCTTCAAGATTGATGAAAATCACGGTTAAATGATCACCTTTATTAATCGCCGGATTGTTGATGAATTCCACGTTAAGTCGGGTGTCTGCACCGCATATTAGCTGTCACATATTCTCTCGGTTTTAAGGGATTTGGTTTCAATCAAGCTTTTATTCTGTGGGCTGTGTTGTGAGGAAGAGATTATGAAATTTCAGTCGCTGGTTTGCGGTTTTGTTTAGTTCCGGGCTCGTTTAGTTTATTTTTGTGATGTAACTATGCGATTTGTTGGAAAAATAGAAGTTAATTTGTAATGAAGGAACGGTATTTTCCCGGTAATATCTTATAAAAAGCTACTAATGAGCATACATTACTCGTCGTGGATTCGTGTTGCATCTACAATAATATTATAAAGAGGAAAGATTTGGTTGTTTGTAATGGAGAAACTGAAAAACTCCTTTACAAATTTTAAAAATTCTTTCACTTATGGACAGCTACGTTATTCAGGAGTAACATGAACTATAAATTATACGCGGACGAAGTCACGGTCGAAAGGATAGCAAATAATATAATCAGTGGGTAAGGTATTTTTGTTGTTTATGTTTCAGGATTTTTGTTTTCGAGGTATTTGTGCCAAACATTTGTAGCACGTCAAATTATTTGAATAACGCCATTCAACTCCGAATACCTTACCAAAATCTTGACATTAACATTTCAAAGAATTTAACAGATCTCTCAATTACCCAATTTGATTTCATCATTCACCGACTAGTTTCTGTACAAACTGGACTGACTAAAAGGAATGTTCTTAGTACTTGTGTATATTTGCACAGGGTCGAAAGCCGTTTAACATTCGAGCCGAGGTTGTCACAAAAGGTTTGCGATCGGTTAGGGCTGGCACTTTGTTTGCTGTGTGTCTCAAGCAATTGACCGGTTCTCAATAATTTGATTACATCCGCAGATACTCGGCGAGCTTCGTTTGTTTTGCTTTGTTACTTGAATTTAATTTGACTATTGTTTTAAGAGGCTGCTGAACTAGCTGTTTGAAGGTCGCATTGTATGACATGTTTAAGTTTAAAGTTAGTATAAGGTTTACCTATGTGAATTGATGTTGTTTAGAGGACATGTGCGTGAAGTCCAAATTTTTCTTACGTTCTCAGCTTAAACATTTTCAGAATCAGAGTGAGAATGATTTATATAATAATTATTTATGATGCGCTATATTTTGCCACTGATGACATACAAATATAAGATTAGGTACCTATATACAATATAGGCAAACTAAATGTACCTTCTTCTTCGTCTTGGCGTGTCGATAGCAATCTAAATAGAGTTAGCCCAGAATTTGGTTACGAGCTTAGCATTTTCAGTAGCGTCCATCAACTCCTGTAGCGTACAACAGGACATGCTGGACAAAATATCAAGTGCCTCATCGTTTGTGGGACCACTAAATGTAACTTAAAAAAAAAATTAAATTTAAACATAAGAAAGTAGATGCATGTTTTATATTGAACTAGCTTTTGCCAGCGGCTTCGCCCGCGTGGAGGTCGGAAATTATCCCGCGGGAATATACTACCGGGATAAAAGTAGCCTATGTCCTTTCTCAGGCTCTAAACTATCTGTGTACCAAATTTCATTTAAATCGGTTCAGTAGTTTTAGCAGGAAAGCGAGACAGACAGACAGACAGACAGACAGAGTTACTTTTGCATTTATAATATTAGTTTAGACTAGCTTTTGCCAGCGGCTTCGCCCGCGTGGAGGTCGGAAATTTTCCCGCGGGAACGTACTACCGGGATAAAAAGTAGCCTATGTCCTTTCTCAGGCTCTAAGTTATCTGTGTACCAAATTTCATTTAAATCGGTTCAGTAGTTTTAGCAGGAAAGCGAGACAGACAGACAGACAGACAGAGTTACTTTTGCATTTATAATATTAGTATGGATAGTATGGATAGTATGGATTATTACGAGTAATAGGTATGTACAGCAGTTACAGTGATTTATCATTTCAGTAATCACCTAGGGCATAGTAACATTTCTCTACCAATAATTTATTAAAACATTTTTTTGATTTTATTAGTGGCATGGTTCTTAGGACATCGGGTTTTTGTTGCAAAATCGGGTATTTCAATAGCTCACATCAGTCATTAAAGGAGCAATACCTCACCAGCTCACAAGATATTTCACACGGTATCAAGAAGTGAAGAGTGTGATTCGCAAAATCTTCTGCATTATAAAAAACTTTCAAACCATACGCAGTCTTCACAAAATAGGTACAATATAAATATTATGTTCACTTTATTTAGTAAGGCCTGAAACGAAAACAAACTATTCAGATAGCACACTATTTCGCGAAACGATTCGGTAACATTAAGTGTGGTTCGACACGGGAAGGCTAGTATCTGTAATACTATTTTATCGAACGTTGCAAGAATCCCCAATGAGCTAGTATTGACTTTTCGAACGCAGAATTATGAAGAGCCCGCGGCCTTCTGTTAATCTTATTTAAGATCATCTTTACGAAATGGAGGGCTACTTTACAGACACTATTATGATAATAGCGTTTGAATTTCTAAGAAAATAACGGTATAGTTACGATAAGAATAATATCTGTATTATATTCTATATAAAAAGAAAGAAACAAATTATTTTCACATCTTTTTGACAGCAAAAAGTGTTGTCCTCAATTTTATAGAAAGAACATTGAAATCGTTATCGCAAATGGCCGAACACTTTCCGAAAAAAATATTGGATGACACAATCGTTTAGGTCCGCGGACAATGCCGATAATTGTCCGTATAATAAGAGTCGTACCCGGCCCACGTTACCGACAAATTATTTTCAGTACCGCCATACATCAAGGGACAACTGCCGAAAAAAAGGGAAGAGAGGAAAATCTAAAAAAGGCAATCAATGGAAAAAGTAAGTGTCCGAGATAACAGGCGCTGAGAATTGAAGTCACGTCCCCGTTGCGTCCCCGCTGCGTCCGCGGCACGGCACACACATAAATAACCCTAATGATATCCGATTGTGTTCAGTTTGCGATGCGACAAAAAAATCGTACGAAAAACTCATACTGGACGTTATTGCTAAATATAACGTTGTTGTTAATAAAATATTATTGTGGTGTACACGCATTTGCGCTCCCCACGGATTTGTAAGCGTCGATGTTTACTCGTTAATATTTATAGATTATTCGGTACGTTTTCAGATTGAATAAAAAGTGTATGGAATTTCTGACACATTTTTAATCATAATTGGGAAGTAGCAATATTGAGTTATGCCATTTTCAAGTTGGGTTTACTTAGAATTAATCTATAGGATACACGTGCAGATTGGTTTTATTTGAAGTCACGTTCTCACACTGATTCCTCATCTTCTCTTGCTATTATCTCACGCAACATGTCTTTGTTGCACATACTTTTCTATAAGTCATCACCGCAGTAATTTGTCCTTTTTAACCATATCATCTTCCACACAGTCCATCTATAAGTTCTTAGGTTTCCCCTACTCTTATAGCTTTTCGCGCACGACATTTTCCTTCAGATCTCTGACTGCAGTAACATAATTTTCATAACTGTAAGAATTATGGTATTGCAGGCAGGTTCTCATTTTATCATCAAAAACTCTATCCAACAGTATTAAAACAAATTACAACCACCTGATAATTTGTTTGAAGAAAGAAACATTAAATCATTTAAAAAAAGATCTTGATCGTTGAAGATCGTTTCATTTGCGATCGTTGGTCTGAACATCAAGAAACGTGACTGCATCAACTATTTAGCATTAGCTGCTAAATGACATTACGGCTGCATAATTGCCGTGATGCCAATATGCCGTCCACGTACCAACAAGCCCGACTGATCGCCATAAATACTCTAAAACCAGCCGTCTCTCAGTTTCAGCGGTAATTCGTTTTAATACCCTCTCTTCAGTGGTGACACTATGAGTTCTGTGGTTCAATTGAATTTTGTGCGCTCTTGCAATTTTGATAAAGGCCTCTTTACATGGAGAGAGATTGTTGTCAGTATTGCAATAAGAACGAGCAGTTACCCTTTTCTGGTTGCTACCAAGATGTGTTAAAACTATTGATCACTTTGGATCCTTACTAGAGAATGGGCAGCAGCGTTCTCTATGCATTTTACTATCATACTGCGATCGCCAACCTGCCTGCCAAGCGTGGCGATTATTTATTTATTTATAATAAGCACACCAACAGCACAATCACTTACAATTCAAATAAAATACAATTTAAAATTGGCACTTCAGTAACCATGCAAATAACAGATATGCATGACATTAGCATATGAATATAAGAGACCAAAAAAAAAAACTTGAAAGTAAAAAGTATCCAGAGACCCAAACCTAGAACACTACAAAATACTAATTTTACACACTACACAGACGTACAGTCGTCACACCGTTTAAATAGGGAACGCCTGTATGAAGCGAAAGTCATGGAGAATACATCAATGGGGTAATCTATCAAATTGGACCTGTCATTATATTCCCTTGCCATACGTGTTAAGGGACTATTAAACGTGGTATTTAGTGTGGATGTAGGCAATTCAAAAATACGGTGATGCCGCTTACTACGTTGGCTAGACCTAAAGTTAAAATAGTTTACCAATTGTGCGTCAATGGAACCGTTTATTATTTTATAGAGTATTAGTAAGTCAGAATGGTTACGTCTTTCTTTTAAGCTAATCATTTTAAAGTGCCTTAATCTGTCATTATAATCAGGTATAGCTTTTCGGATCCTATTCTTCATACATAAATATCTAACAAAACGGGCCTCAACAGATTCAACATTATTAGTGTAAGTGGAATAATAAGGAGACCAAATAGTAGAACAATATTCCAAGGTGCTCCTTACAAGTGCGTTATAAAGTAAAATAATGCTACTATCATTACGAAAAGGTTTTGACATACGGATTATAAAGCCAAGCATTTTTTTAGCCTTAGACACTCTGCTATCTATATGTTCGCGGAAAGATAGGGATGTATCAAAGAGTACCCCTAGGTCACGGATTACCGAAACTCTGCTCAGATCCATCAATATGATAATTAAATTTAGTGCAAAGGCAAAGGTCTTCAAATTGGGGAGGTCTTTGTCCAGTAGTGGATATCTTACGTCTGAAATCATGACTTAACGTAATCAGCTGATAACATTCCCACTGCTGGGACGTAAGCCTCCTGTCTATGAGAGGGAGTGACGCTGCGCGTCATTTTTGAGCAAAACGTTAATTTTTACAAAGCGCATGAAATTGTGGGAAATTCAAATATTTTAAAAACTATACCACAGGTCTGAGCGAACATGACGTAAAAGTTTATGACAAGAATAAATGTCAATGTGCTGTATAGGAGTGTTTTCTATTCAGTCCGTTGTCAATGTCAGATAGACTATGACGTCACACCAAGTGCGCTAAAATGCTGGGTGTTTATGCTAGGTGCCTGTGTTGGTTGGCTATTTAAAATTATGAAATTAATGTAGTAAAAATATATGCATACTCCCTATTTTTGTATTGAGTGTTATGAGCGTTTTTTTTTGTGTAATTTTCGCAATAGTACAAAACCGACATACTCATAAATATGAATGACGTTCATTATACATAGTCGCGTTATGAAAAATAGTTTCACTGCAGCCGCCTCGTCGTGAAATATTGTTTCCGTTTTATTCCAACGTAATTTACAAGCCCAAAGGAGACTTTATATTTCTCAACACAACAGTAAAAAATAGAAATAGCTTACTATCCATGGAACACAAAAACTCACCTGGTGCTGATATTTTATAATTTTCAGTTTATATTTCTTTTTGTGGACTTAAGAATCCGAGGCAGTGCGGTTTCCTGAAGTTCACTACAAATTCATGGAGATTCCTACTATTCAGTAGTTGGTGGTCGGTGAAATTTCTACTAAAGCCCTGTTCACAGCGTAGAGCGATGTGACTTGCGACGCGACCTGCGTCTAGCGAAACGCCCTCGCGTCACCTGTTTTTCTTACTCCGCAAGTCTCGTCGCAGTGACTCGTGGCTTGCTCTAGCTAGACAAAGAATGACGACGGATGCTTATTTTGGTATCCACTTCCAATATATATGTGTAATATAATAAGCTCTTTAAAACTGAATAGAAGTAACTATATTGCCTAATTCTAAATCGTTCTTCATTCCGAGTTATACTGTACTAACATTTTAGTTTTCGCAAAACAAAATACATTTTTTTTTTTTGATATTTCATGCAGACTTTAACATTTATCTAGCTGACTGTACTTATTCCTAAAATATATGAAAGCAGTTCGCAGTTACTCAAGAAGTTCAAGACAGTCTTGTAAGAAGGTTTTTCTGTAACTGCCACAGTTAAGGTAATAAGGTAGCTTCCTTTACTGCCTCTTTTCAACTTCCACCCACCCAGTATTACTCAGATCAAACCAGGAATCAAGAAAATTGTTATTGGAATTCTTGTACTAAATCTTAATATCTACATTTACCTTTCTACGATATATCATTTATTTCTATTGGGACACCTGCCCCTGCTGGTAGGTACCTACCCCTGGTACCTACCAGCTTCTATAAATTTCATGGAATCATGCTTTCATTTGTTTTCTTCGCAGTCGTTGTCGCAAGACGCATGTCTCTTGAGCGTGAAGCTCGTGGCCCCAGTACAACCGTGGCCACTTCGCTAGCTAACAAGAATAAAGGTTTTCTTCACTTAATTTTATTGCTTGGCCCGGTTACTTCTTTGTAAATTTCAGTTCTGAAATGAATGCCCTGTAAGTAGGCACCAGGTTAGTATAAAAATCATTTTTATTATACAGAGAAGTTATTCGTTTTGTACGTTTCCGGAACCAACTTTAGGAGGATTAAAAATTTTATTTCAGTAGTAGTGATTTATTTCGTACTAGTTGTGCCTGTGGCTTCGCCCGCGTGGATGTCAGAAATTATATCACGGGAATGGACAGAAAATAGCCTTTTTTACTCCTTATATCATCAGCTGTCTGCCAGGGATGTGAACTCCTGCCAAAATTAGTCCAGCGGTTTCAGAGATAAGCCGTTATAGACAGACAGACATTGCCATAAATATATTTCATATGCATTTAGTACAAAGCTGTTATTTTGACCTTCCAAACAGACACAAAATTTTTATTATTTATCTAGATTTATACATTAATATAAAAATTTATTTCGATTAATCACTTTTTCTTATAAATATTTTTTTACAAGTATGTGTACAACACCCTCTTGATGCCATGAAAAACTTGCCAAATTAGAAAAAGGTTGTTTTTTCTTCAAAATGTTACGTAGTTGGATTATGCTAATAGGTTTAGCAAAACGACGTGAATGAATGTAACTAAAATTGTTTAGCTGAAAGAGATTAATATTTTGATGCTGAAAATACAGCAACGCTAATATGACACTTATTATGTGTCTATCGTTATTTGGTTTAATCGAATAACTAAACATTGATAGAGATTATGTTCAGTAAACGAAGTTGTTATTTTGTAATTAGTCAATTACTTATATAATGTTTGAGTTTATTGACACCATTAACCTAGTTATTTATATTTTGTAACAAAATATGTAGTAAAATAATAAATTACCTGCCTGACCAATAAATACCAACGGTATGTTAATACTCAATAAAATAAATGATTACTGAAATACATTTCAATAGTAATTTAAATTGAAACATTGCTACACCTTCTAAATGTACTTAAAATAATGGTAATTATAGCATAGCACACACTAAATATTTTCATGATTCTATAAAGCGTTGCACAATACACATGAATACTCATATCTGGGCGAATAAATTTTAATTAGATAAATGATAATGTTAAATGATTTTATTTATGTAGGTAAGTGGTATTTAAAAAAACTTTTTTACAAAAAAAAAACGACTTATAGATATTTTTCACTTTGTAGTGTTTTTAAGGAAGTCGGTTTTTTTTGTAAATAAGTTTTTATTTTTAAATTTTTAGTTATAGTATCTATCCCGCACTAATTTCAAACAAACAATGGATATTTATGCGATAGCAGAAATCGCGGTTGATTTGCTGTCATTTTTTAAAGAGCTGATGTCTGTCTCCGGAAGTCATCATCAGATTTATATGAAACTTATATGGGACCATTTCGAAATAAACCCCTTTCGAACAAAAAAAAGAATTTTGCAAATCCGTTTATATATGACGGAGTTATGGCCGAACATACATAAAAAAAAAATATAAACATCCAAATTGATAACCTCCTCCTTTTTGAAGTCGGTTAAAAACACTTTTACACGTCAATTTTTTTATTTTATTAGATGTGTTATCCACGCTAGGGTCTTTCAGAACTTATATTTTAGATTAGTGCTTGTCTGTTAAGCTAAGGTTTTTTAAAACTCCGTAGTTTTAAAAATCCGTAATTTTATGGCAATAATAAAACGCGCATCCTGAGTGGAATTCACCTCAGTCCTCAGAGCTGTATTTTTTAGCACACCTTGACGTACCTTAAACCTTTTATTTATTGATATTAGTGGTCGCCCAGTGGTCGAAATTCGACTATAATTCATTTAAGTTTTACGTTAGAAACATAAATGACATAAACATAAATAATTGGCATAATATTGTTTTACACTCAGTAAGACTATAAATATTAAAGTCAAATACATTAATCTCTCTTCAGTTTGACCAAATACTTTAACCATAAATGAAAAAGTATAAATATGTGTGTCAAATGAGTAATGTGCAATATTTTTTTTTAATAATTTATTGTATTTTCAATGCATTATTATATGAAAATGTTATTTTCTGCACTCCTCCTTATGCAATTTAATTGTGTCAAACTTGATACTTCTCCGGCCGCATAGGTAATTTTCATAAAAACGGGTACAAAGTTTTTGCTTTACGTATTAATATACTGATTGTAAGATTTTCCCTTGCCGCCATGTAGTTACGATCTACCCCTTCACAAGATCCCCCTCCAAGATTATGGCGTGACGATTATGTTTATTATTTATTTTAGTGCCTTCATGATCGAATAAAATAATAAATATATTATTTGCCGTTTATTTTTGTGGGTTGGTAAAGCCACGTTATATTTATTCATTTTGCCCTTTAACTGTTTCTGATATATCTAACAGTTTTATTTCTGATACAGATGTGGTTCATGCTCTTGATTATTATTAGGGCAAAATGTTTGTATTTTATTCATATACACACAAACTTAGTGTATGAAACTGTCATTTGATTGACACTTTAAACAGCTGAAAAAAGAAAATACGTTTATTAGCGGTAAACATGACGCACAAAAAGACTAAACGCAACATTTTTTTTAAAAAAAAGCTGGTTGAAATCATGCGTCATATCCACGCGTAGCCGCAATTGCTCAGCATAATGCTGCGACCCCATGCGGGACAGAGCCCCAGCGCTGGTTTTCGGTGACACTCACACGACGCTCACTTTAAACTCACCTTAGTTTCCACGGTGAGATTTTTACAGAATATCCAACATTTACAGTGGTGGCCCGGTGGTATCGGCCCCGACTTACGAGTTGCAGATCATGGGTACGAACCCAGGCAGGCGCTTTACTTTGTGTAAATAATTTCATCACCACTCCTTTCAAAACGGTGAAGGAAAACATCGTGAGGAAACCGGCATGTCCTAGAAATTCTAAGAGATTTGACATCTTCCAACTGGGCCCGCGCGGTGGATTATAGCCCACTCCCGCTCACCGAGGGAAGGCCAGTGTCCCAAAAGTGGGAACAATATAGGCTGATAACGATACGGCACAATATCATGCCCATCGCTCGTGGACAGCCGGCACGTCTCTGGTACAATTACTTCCGGCACATACATCATTTGTATTCGGCACCTGTTATGTCGGCCATCATTACTGAACCTAAATTGAACCGTTTCATGAAATACTATTAAATAAAATACATATGTCACTGATTGTGTTTCGTTTCCTGTAGATAGAAGTGATTTTCAAACAATTCATTTTATGTTTATTTGAAATATTTGGGACCATATTGGCGATGGTTGATAGCGGCAACCGTTCCTTGCTACGCTGTCGTAGACCCAGCGTAGCAAGGAACGACTGAGTCTACGGCGTAGCACCTCTACAACAAAATGTTTCTTTGCCATTTTATCAAGATAATTTTATAATGTATGATAAATTGATAAACAATAATATTTTTAAAGACTGCTTACTAACATTGTTTCTCTCAAAGTCCTAAAAAAATGCTTACTAAATGTCGTTAAGCATTTTTTAGGTATTTACTTTTACACATAACGTTCCGTTTTATTCAGTTTTAAAAATATGACATTATATTTATATAAAATAAAATATATGAAAAAAATAAATAAAATATATGTATTTATAAGTGTTTATATTTTTTTTTAATGTGACATTATATTTTTTTGTTTTTTTTTTCATTTTTTTTTATATATTTTTTTTTGCTACCAGCAAACGGTACTGCTGAACTTGAGGTCCTGGGTTCGATTCCCAGGTCGGGCAAAGTGTTATTGGGTTTTTCCATCTGGAATGTCTCAGTAGCAGCCCGGAGTCTGGATTTGTGCCCGGTTGATGGCAATAGGCGCGCCACCTATTACATGGGACTTAAACATAACAGGCGAAATGTGGGTGTACTATAAGTACACCTCTGCCCAGCCCTTCGGGGAAACAAGGCGTGATGTTATGTTATTTATATTTTGAGATTAATAAATCAATACCTATTTAATAATTTTACATTAGTAAGTATACTAGGTTTATTTATATTTTGTATTTTCTTAACTATTACATAACAAATAAAATTCTAAACCGCTCAAAGCTAAAGATCACTTACAACCCAAAAAAAAAAAACAAACCAAAGCAACCATCGATCAACCCTCACTGCAGGTACGTCGCATAATTCAAAAGAAAATTCGGATTAAAAATCGCCAAGGGAAAGTGCTTGAATTTATTTTTCACACGGCGAAATTGCCGACGGTCTCTCTTCCTTCCTCCTAGATATATAAATAGCATGAAAGTCGGCAAGCCACCTCGATTTCATGAATTTTTGTGGCTTCATATTTTGTGACAAATAGTTAGCGGTATGCGGCGCGCGGAGGGTTGAAATTGCCTCCATATAAAGCACGCACGAAGCCACACTGCATCGAATTTGTCCGTGTATGCATTTTTAAATGAAATATTGACGCAAGTTTTGAAGAAATAAATTAAAATGATGCGTTAGTCGTGTGAGGCGCAGTTTTGACGTGAATTGTTTATGGTTTTGACTTTTTTGGTCAGAACTAGGTTATGGAGATTATAAAAGAGCAGTTCTTATTGTAGGATTTAGTGAAATTCGGACAAACAGAATTTAAAAATATATATTTTAGTAGCTAGGATAGCGTTCCGCTTCTCAAAGTTTTTGTCATTAACCAGTCAATTACCGTAATTACAGACACAATTAAAAAACCGTTATGTCTATACCAAATGTGGTATCTCAAGGACTTAGAGGTTAAAGTCTAGAAAACTACAGCATATTCTCGACACCATTAATGAAAAAAGAAAACATAATACTTAAAAATATTCAAAGCCATCGGGCAGTGTTATTTGATTTTTCCATCAGGAATATCTCACAAGTAGCCCGCAGGCCAGATACATACCCATTTGATGGCAATGTCTCACTCCCTACACGGTAGTTAAACATAACTGGTGAAATATGGGTACACCTATTCTAGTTATACCTCTGCTTAACCTCCAAGGAAAATAAGTGTGATGTTCCGTTGTGTTATTTAAACAACATGCAACAAAAGTAACTATAACACAAAACGGTTCCCGCAAAAAAAACCTTTAACACACAACATTACCGTCAACACTCAAAACCGATTAAAAGAAATTCTCGCATTCATTCAGCAACACAAACAAAAGAACGTCACAAACGCCGCTCACTCACCGTGTGAACTATAAACAAAGCTTCGTTCCTTGCAAAATACTTCATTCACTCACTCGTTCGCTCCCTCATTACCGTTCTGTGTCGTCACATGACATTTTTTTCGACACTTATAAGCATTTATCATGCTTTATCTTCGGGGTGTGTTCACAAACATCCGGCTGCAGATTACGGAGTCGGATAAGAATGATTACGGGTGTGTAATGAGTTGTGACGATAGAATTACTTAGCTGTCAGCGAGTACTTTGTGTCGTTTGTCTTTTTTGTTAATAAGCAGTTTTGTTTATAACAGAAAAAGTAAAAAAAATGTAACTATGTATATGCGCTACTTAAATGTATTAACTTTCTGACTGGCTTAACCCGTAAGTTATTTTCATTTTTCATACACCTTAAGTCATCAATCCTCCCGGCAAAACCTGTATAAGGTTGGCATAGGAGTGTTGGGATTAGCACAAGAAAAGAGAGGCAAATGCCCAGGAGTGGGCTAAGTCGTGACTGTGTATGATAACGATGATGATAACCCGCCACTTCTTCGCGCGGTTTTACGACTTTTCATAACATCAAGTTTTCTTTTATTATATTAAGTTTAACATAGATTATACATTAAACCTTCCGGGTTTAAATCTCAAAATTACGGTTAAAACCCCATTATAATCCGTTGCCATGTTTATAAGATCAGGCATATACGAATAGAATTATTTTTTTACAACTATCTATACCCGCGGCTTCACTCGCGTAGATATGGGAAAATATCACTCGGAAACTAAGACAAAAAGAAGCGATAATATTACTTCTGACAATATCAGCTGTAAAAATCCTGTCAAATTCAGTCCAGACGTTTTAGAGATAAGTTGGAACAAACCGACAGGCCAAAATGAATGATGAATTGTTATATGCATTCTATAAAGTATTTGGTCATTTGACCTTATTTTGGCATTACAAATAGACACTTCAGTTTTATTTATTTGGAGAAAAACCCTAAACAGAAATGTTTAAAAACTTAGATATACCTTTGAAATAATATATAATTAATAACTAGCCTCTGCCCGCGACTTCGTCCGCGTTAAATTTCATGTTCCCCCTGCCCTTCCCGTCGCATCGAATCGCCTGCCCGTGTGATTTTCCCCGTTTTGCAGCATTTTTCATTGCTGCTCCGTTTCTCTTAGTTGTAGCGTAATGTTATATATTTTACTAGCTTCTGCCCGCGGCTTCGCCCGCGTGGATGTCGAAAAATTTTCCACAGGAACGTATTCCCGGGATTAAAAGTGCCCTTTGTGTTTATCCAGGTAAACAATGGGTTATTGCACTGCTTGCTCTGTGTTATCCAAGGAGCAGCAATCGGATTGATAAATGATTGTTGTAGGATAAATATTGCTATAGCATAACAATACTGACGGAATATACCTATAACGGAACGGCAAATTACCTACTTGCATGCCAAACTTGAAGGCAACTTTAAAGCGAAAATACAAGTTCTCTATCTCTTATTCCCTGAGAATTTCGAAAAAAAAATATTACCTAAATGATTCAAATGACGATTTTACTTACATTGATGTTCGCAGGGTTAAAGACTACAAAGCCCCACAAAAAAATGTACTTGTTACTAAACCACATGGTCTTTACGTATTTAGAACCGCCGAATCCAAATCTAGACACAGAATGCACCCTACACCCTCCAGTTTTTCTCCAGGAGCAAAAAACTCTTGAATTTTACAGTAATGATCAGACCCACAAAAAAAAAATGTACTTATTATTAAACCATATGGTCTTTACGTATTTTGAGCCGCCGAATCCGAATCTGGACACAGAAAACTCTACACCCTCCAGTTTTTCTCCAGGAGCAAAAAAAACTCTTGAATTTTGCAGTAAAGACCATGTGGTTGAATAACAAGTACATTTTTTTTTTGTGGGGCTGTGCTAATTATTTTTTAGTTTATACTTAAAGTATCTCTTTATATACTACTTTATAGGTTCTGCCTTTTTTTTTCTGGATGGGAAATCATCATATGACTTCTCCCGCTCTAGGTGGAGCGGGAGGCATGTCAGACTTTTACTGACTAAAACCCACCCGTGTTCCTTCAGTTGCCCATGTGCCAGGGTCACGGTATCTCTTTCGAACAATCACGCGACCCCGGCAGGCATCGGTCCTAGCAGACCCCTTCAACGCTGCTGACATCTCTTTGAGGCGCTCGTGGAACACAACGCGCCGTCGACCCGAGCTTGGTCCTTACCGGGCGGCAAGCTACCCATTGCTCGCCACCCGCAAGCTCGCGCCTACGGTGGCCGGGAGTCCGCTATGGACTCCCGACGCACGGGGCGTCTCCTCCTGCAGCGGCTAGGGACGCGAGGGCACAGAGACTGCCACTCCCTCACGCGCCCCGCCTCCTCCTTCGCGAGCATTACTGCTTCGCTGAAGTAGGTGACGGCTTCCCATTCCCTCTCGCTCCGTACCATGGCTCGCACCAGGGCCGGACGTGAGAGGTCGCCGCAGCCGATCGCCTCCACGAGGACACGGCGGTGCTCCGCCCAGGCAGGGCACACCTCCACCGTATGCTCCACCGTATCCTCCAGACGATCCTCGCAATGGAAACACCCGGACGTATCCTCCCGCTTTATCCTGAACAGGAACCCACCGAAGCACCCATGCCCGGTGAGAACCTGCGTCAGACGGAAGGTGAGGACGCCGTGACGCCTCTCTATCCACTCCTCAAAGAGGGGACTTACCGCCGCAATTGTGGCGTGCCCAATAGGTTCTGCCTTCAGGTGCTAATACAACCAGGCTGCTAGATGAGCTCACTGTCGAGCAGGCAACGTAAACCTGGCCGTGCGAGAAGCAGTCCCCTCTAAGATGATATCCCGCTGTTTTAAGTGACTGTCCCCGAGACTTATTAATCGTCATTGCGAAACATATCATAAGGGGACTGCAGCCTTTTAATCTAGAATGGGTACTCCGACGGAATACCGTCGGAGTACCCATTCTAGATTAAAAGCTCCTATATATACCTCTATATACCGCAGATACCACTAATAAGTGGTATCTGCGGTATATAGTACACTGATTCACCTTGAGCACAGCCAGTAAATACAATGGCGGAGCCTCTACCACGTTTTGATGTGAGGTTTTCACACGTGACCTGGTCCCATTGCACAACTTGGCTGGATTGAGATTTCGTGGTAGCATTTCTGAAGCACCCACTTTGAGGATAAGTGTGTGAGACCAGATGGGTTGAATAAATTTAAGAGCTCCATAGGATAGTGTATAGCATCATCTTTATGAATTCGACACGTATGCATGTAATATAATTATAACAGATTTTTGTTGCCTGTGTTTATTTCATTGGTTTATTTTGTATAGCTTCTGCCCGCGGCATTTTTTTTTTTCAGAAATAAACATCCGCGCTCTCACTACCTCTCAATTTAATATATAAACTGACAATATCCCAAACAAATAGGACGAAGTTCTTCGTAAAACTTAACTAATCTCTGGGATGAGAGAAGTATAATTTTAATAGAAGTCAAATAGTGTGTGAAAAGATTTATTTAGGAGACAGCCAGAAGTGGATAATAAACAATTAATATTGTTTACAATGAAATACTATGCCTACCGCAGTTTTCTTTGTAAACAATATTTTTTGTTTTTACTTCAGGTGCTAGCACCTGAAGTAAAAACACCAGGCCAGCCGGCCGCCACCGGCCTGGTGATTCTAGAATCACCAGGCTGCTGGTCTGCACCAGACCGTGTGAAAAGCAGTTCTCCCTTAAGTCTACCCCTGTTAAATTAAGTGTTTGGCCTTGAGATCTATTTATGGTAATGTGAAAGCAGACTTTGAAGAGAAACTGCACTCTTTTGAACTCAAAGGGGTAGTTCGATGGCGTTAGAGGAATCCTCGGAATAAACACAGACTCGTCTCTGGAACAACCTGCCAGGGTAGTTGTCTCGATAACATTTCGTTGCAATATTTTCACTCGCAACCTGGTGTCATTGCATAATTTTGGCGGGATTAAATTACGCAGCAACTTAACTGGGGCGCCAACTCTAAATTTTAATATGTGAGTTGAGAGACCGGGAGGCTTCAATGTGTTAAGAAACTCAACCGGGTAATGTATGACGTCATCGTGGTTTATCACTCGAGTCCACTGATTTATCATGATTTTCAACTCCTTCGAACGATCTCGAGTGTGGCTTGGTCGTTATGTTTTAGTTTAATGTATAAACTAAAGTCGCATTATTACTCACTGAATGTACAGATTTATGTGCACAATTAGTTTTCTATAAAAGAGGAAACCTTTGTATTTTTGTATGTTTGTATTGAATAGGCTCAAAAACTACTGGACCGATTTCAAAATTTCTTTTACCATTACTTAGAAGAATTCTTCCGAATTTGTATAGGCTATATTTTATCCCGGAAAATAGATAGGATTTTTCGTGGTAGTGAAAATTGTGGAGTAAGGCGTCGAAAAAACTGCCGTACGTTAACGATTCTCGCGAACGCTGCCTAAATGGTTAGAGATGTATGGTTGACTTCTATAGAAAAGTTGTAGAACTCAGTAATGCCTACAAAAAAGTCCGCGATAGTATAAACCAAACATTTATATTTTAGGCATTATAACCACTTCTCCATAGAATAAAAGTAATTAAAATTATTAGCCTATGTTTATTGATCTTATTATCGTCAAATACTAATCCTTATCCAAATTAACTATTTATTGAGCAAGATTGTTTCAAAAGCTATAAATTACTTTTTATTTTATTCCAATCGGACAATTCATTCAAAAGATATTACGAATTTAAAATTGTAATTGGTATTAAAATGAATGATGGTGTCGCACGACTCGCACGGCGAAACCGCAGGGGAGGGGGGTGCACATCTATGAAGCAGGTTGCCGCGCGGCTCACTCGCGCGGTCGGCTCTCTACTCAGCGGACGCGGCCAAATCGAGTAAATTTACTGAATTAATGCACTTATTAAAATTGATTTCGGAACTATTTAGATACTCATTATCAAAAGTTCTTTTCAAAACAATTTTTTTTTTTTCAGAGAGCTTAAAAAATAAATGTCCACCCGTGCGAAGCCGGGGTGGGTCGCTAGTTACTTATAAAGTTGCATTGGTATCTATTTAACAATAGTCACTGTAGTTGTTTAATTTTATCTAATACAGAAACAAACGCGTTTTTACATGTACTTACTTATAACTTGCAACTAACTAACACTAACGCACGCACGCACGCGCACGTTAACTTGCACTTGCTCTGGCTTCATATTAATTTTTTTTTTTTTGCTAAATAATGTATCACATTAGATGATACTTTATTTACATTACAATCTAGCCTATGAGCTAATAAGTAATTTAAATATAACGTAAACTGCTAAGTAACTATAAAACTAAGAAATCGTCCAATAACGTCTTTCTTATTTACTATAAGTTATAGGGAAGACACTTGATTCACGTGTTCTTTAAAAAAGTTAGCACTTTCACTACTGTTTCAGATCACTTGCACTGCACTAAACTAACTCAAAGGGTTTAACCCTTTTTAGTCTTCGCACTAATTCAGTGTTGTCAAGGATTTGGATTGCCTCGACATTCACGTGATGATGAAGTCTGTGTTCATGAGCTTCTGCATATTTTTGTATAACTACGTTTACGACATCCATTTTAAGGTCCCGGTGAATGTCGCTGTTTCTTATGTACCAGGGCGCACTGACTATTCCCTAAGTACTTTGTTTTGAAAGCGTTATATAATTTGTCGATTACTTTGACTGGTGCAGCCCCACAGCTGTATACCGTAGGTCCATACAGGCTTTAAAACTTGTTTATATATCAACAATTTATTACGTATTGACAATGGCGACTGTCTACCAAGTAGCCAATACATTTTTTTGTATCGAATATCTAATTCGGTTCTTTTCTTTTTGACATGCTCTTTCCAGCGCAGTTTTGCATCCCGGGTCATGCCATAGCATTGTCATAGCATGCCATAGCAGGTCATGCATTAGCAGTATTCGCGTATGGAATTTGTTGATTATTCATGAATACCGGAATGTATTGTGGCTTTTTATTCGTGAAGTCGATGTGGATAGACTTGCTCCCATTAAGTTTGATACGCCATATTGCAGTCCACGCATAAACTTGATTTACGGACTTTTGAACCTTTTCTACGGCTTCCTCGTGGCTATTTTCAACAGCCATGATAGCGGTGTCGTCAGCAAAGGTTGCAATTACCCCATTTTCTAGCTCAGGAATATCACAGGTGTATAGTAGATACAGGACCGGGCCTAGTACACTTCCTTGTGGTACGCCAGCTTTTATTTGCCTAAGGTTTGAGAAGGCATTTCCTTGTCTTATTAATATCAGTTACATATTTGATACATCCCCGTTACCTTAGTTGAGATCGGACACTGGTGACGACAATGCGCTCCCCGGGCTGCCCCGCACGCCATGCGCCCGTCTACCAGGCCACGTAGGATATTCCAAGCCCTATTTGACTCAGTAAAGGGATGATTTTGGAAAAACTGTGATACACGCGTCACATAATTATACTTGAAGAGTATGTGTACCAATTTTTGTGTCAATCGACCCAGAGAATAAAAAGTTTCATAGAAACTTCAACCCCCCATTTCACCCTCTTAGGGGAGGAATTTCTTAAAACCCTTTCTTAGTGGATACCTGTTCTTTACAAGGAACACACCCTCTAAATTTCATGTCTCTACGATCAGCGGTTTAGGCTGTGCGTTGATATATCAGTCAGTCAGTCAGTCAGTCAGTCACTCAGGACTTTGAATTTTATATATATAGATAGCCTTCCTCGAATTTATCGAGGAAGGCTATCTATATACTCAACACAAAAATATTTTTTCAATTCAGACCAGCAGTTCCTGAGATTACCGCATTCAAACAAACAAAGTTTTCAGCTTTATAATATCAGTATAGATAATTATAAACAATGATGGATTTTAAATAGCTTCACACCAAAACCCATCGATATCTAATTTTCCATAAGGCAATGACTATCCAAAACGATTAGATAATATTTGTAGTACAAAAATAAACAAAATGACCACATAAACCGATTAGAACGTTCAGAATAAATAAAATAACATTAACTGTCATACATTATGGCCCACTTTATTGTGAATTACATTACAAACAATTCGTTATTATAATGGATATTATGTGGTATCATCATTCGAACAAAACGTCCCGTGGGTGACGTAAAGTTGTGACGTGTTCAACATTTTAGGAGCTAGAAAAACATTAAATGAAAATGTAATGAAAGACAGAAAAAAAAACATTTATTTTATTGCCACACAGTAAAATTAATATTGTTAGGTGCAAAAAACTTCTTCAAGTGTATTTTTTCTTTTTTTTTTATTGTAACGAAATATCTACTGGTATATTGATTATATCTGCGTTGCTATTCTGTAAAATAGTAATGTGAAAATTTTGTTGAAGTGAGCGTGGAGTGTGCTGTCTGTGACGTTTCACTGATGCTAGGAATTAACCAATCATTACATTTATAATCTCAATCGAGATGTTAATACAAGCAAATATGCTTTTCTATTATATTATTGCTCGTTATGGCCCTATTTTATTATTTAATATTTCTATGCCAGCAATAGTAGTAATTATGTGTGAAACAATGTTTAATGTAAAATCTTATTGTTCCATATACTGAGAAATAAATGAATTGAATGATTTTAGAAACTCATCATGTACAGACACCAGCACACAAAGCTACTACTACAATCTGTCAAACTTTAAGTGGTTTTTAACTTTATCGCTAAAGTATTAAATACAAGATTAATTGGGAAAATTTCACAGTTTCGGGTACCTTGATCTGCTGACGTATGTACAGTCACGAGTAATCATATGTATACACATAGCCAAATTCAACAGCGATTTTCTCTTTAAATAACGATTGCAACTTTGAGATTAGGCAAATTTCGTAATAGTGTGGGTTCCAAAATACTATATTCATAATGAAATAAAATTACAATCAGTTCAATAGGAGAAAATCCCTTTTAAAATTGGTAAGTGTATACATATTCGTGTTCATGACTGTACATCATAATTATTTCACTTAATAACTGTAATATGTTGGGTTGGTAGGAAAATTTTGCGACACAAACAACATTTTCTTTAGTAAAATTAATATTTTATTAAGATCGTATTAATTACTAATATACTCTCCTTCTTCTTCTACAACTCTTGCCCAACGCTTGGTGGATGGAGTCCCATCCATCCAAAAATCCTTTGGTTTTGAATCAAAAATCTCTTCTAGGGTATTTTGGAGGTCAAAGCTCAAAACGCTAAGAAGTCTGGTGAGTATGCTGGATGGGGTAAGATTGCCTAAACTAGCTCTGAAATAGTTTGTTTAGTCAATTTAGTTCAGTGGGGCCGAGCGTTATCGTGAAGAAGACGAACATGTAAACGTTTTCGTAGTTTTTGTTTAATAACTGCTGACAGATTTTGTAGTTGTGATGAGTAGGTATCTGCGTTTATTGTGGTGTTAGGTGGAATAAGCTCGTAAAACAACATGCCCTCAGAATCCAACCAACAACAGAGTAAAAGTGTTTTTCTCTACATGGGTTGGTTTGGGAGTTGGTTTTGGTTTGTTGTCTTAAGGTAACCACTGGCGCTTCCGTGTATGGTTAACATAGAGTACCCAGCCCTATCTCCAGTAACTATTATTAAATTCCATTTTCATTCCATTAAATTACTCACCAGCGCGTTCCGCTGTCTTACTCAGAAAGAATGTAGGGGCATGCCCTTTAGAGTTTAGGTTTCAGCATACTAACCTCCAGGCTATTATAAAAGCATTTAAAGATCTTAAAATTAAATCAACAGAAGATCTTTGGGGAATGTCTGTTAAATTTTGTAGTTCTATTATTGAAACCATTGCACCCTATTTAGCTTTCATATTTAACACCAGTGTAGACCAAGGAGTCTTTCCGGATCTAATGAAACACAGTAAAGTAGTTCCTTTGTTTAAATCCGGTGATAGTAAAGAGCCCAACAATTATAGGCCCGTGTCAGTTCTGCCAGTTCTCAGTAAGGTGTTTGAAAAGTTGATGCTCAATCAAATGTTACGTCACTTTAATAAAAATTCCATCCTTCATGAACACCAGTACGGTTTCACCAAAGGACGTTATACCACCGACGCTGGTGTCACCCTAATAAAGAACATTTTTAACGCCTGGGAAGAAGCACAGGATGCCATTGGAATCTTTTGTGACCTCTCTAAGGCGTTCGATTGCATAAATCATGAGACTGCTACTGAAACTAGAGCACTATGGGATTAGAAATACAGCTCTTGACTTAATAAGATCATACCTGAAAGATAGAACGGTCAAAGTCCAAGTAAACGGCGTAAACTCATCAGGGTCAGAAATGGCAATGGGCGTTCCTCAAGGTTCGATATTGGGTCCATTCCTCTTTTTGGTTTACATTAATGATCTACCCCATTTACTTCCAAACCAACCGAAGATAGTGTTATTTGCAGATGACACATCATTGATATTTAAAATCGACAGACGGTCACAAACTCTTGACGACGTAAATAACTCCATTCTTCAGGTCCAAGACTGGTTTACAGTAAATAATTTGGTACTTAATAAAAATAAAACCAAATGTATTCGATTTCAATTACCTAATGTCAGAAGTAGTGAATGTGACATCTTATTGAATGGGGATAAACTGGAATTTATTAATCAAACGGTATTCCTGGGAATCACGCTAGACGAGAAATTACAATGGGGACCTCATATAACATCTCTTGCGCGGCGGCTGAGCTCGGCTGCTTATGCTGTTAGAAAGATAAGACAGTTAACAGATGTAGAAACCGCGCGTTTGGTACACTTTGTAAACGAGCTTATTACAAATTAGAGGATTACATCCAAGATAAGAATGCTTGGAAACATGCTGGTCTCGCTCCATAGGACAGTCTTAAAGTTTATCAAATTGGTTGCTAACTTAATTGTATTAGATTTATTTTTCCCCTATGACACTGATTTAGATTCAATGATTACTATAACTCATACACTTATTTGTAACTTGTAAAATATTAGGAAATTTGTATCTTTGCCTTTGCAATGTTTGTAAGTATGTGGGCACCATGTATCTATCATATAATTTATTTATCTCTCTTTGCTTGTTTTTAAATTTTTTACCTGTTGTGGTACGGTATCTTTTCTAACAATGCCTGATCGAAACAAACGGGCGTTTTAAATACCCTTTTACATGAAAGCTACTCGAATATTTTATCAGTTCCTGCGGTCGAATGATCTCGAACTGCTTTTCAATATATGATATTTAGTTGAGCACTAAACTGTCGCAAGTCATTCCTACCTACCTAATATTTTTTATCTTACAGTGAAATATATTTTCTTGAATTTCGTTAATATGTTTCTTTTTTTCGATTTCAGTTAGACTGCTAAAAGTTTATTGTATGAAAGCGTACTCATACAAAACGACGGCGTTTTTCAAGTATTTTTTGGTTTTCTAGGTACTGACGTTGGGAGTCTAGTAGTAGCATAAGAAATGATTTGAAATAGGCCCAGATTGTTGTCACCTAAAAAACTGAAACTCATAAGCCTTCTAAGTGTCTACACCACTCGTATTGTTACTAAATCTACAACTCCCATAAAAATATATTAAATGCTAGACAAAAGCAAACAGCAATTCATCTACCCACCGCACTAAATCATTGAAAGCGAAACATTTACATAACATACTAGCGTCATCCTGTACAGTACAGTCGGCCCCGCATCCGAAGACAAGGGGAGGTAATAAGGCAACACGTGTCAAAAAGTACTACCTTATCTATGGGCATACCGGTTTTTTTGCAGGTAGGACATTTTGAGTAGGGACGCAAATATCGCTTTTGTATTCAAGTTCTATTATTACGGATGAAAATTATTAGGATTGAGTCTAAATACATCTGGTTTCTTTTAATTTGGTAGGGTTGGGCAGAAGTGTATATAAAGTACACCTGCATTTCGTCAGTTATGTTAATAGGTAATAGGTAATAGGTAGAACGGGCTGGTTTCCGCAACTCCACGTCTGAGCGCGTATTTTGCGTACGGGTGGGAAATCGGTTATTCGATCCACCCCAGCTCCTCGAGAAAGGCCAGCAACGCCTTGATGTTGCTGACTATCTCACGTAGGGTACCTGGGTTACCGAAGTACTTGGCCCTGTATGTGGCGATCGCCGGGCAGTTTAGAAGCACGTGCGCTGCTGTCTCGTCGTCCTCAATGCAGGCCCTGCACAGCGGACTGTCTGTAGCTCCTATGACAAATAGATGTTTATTAAACGACCCATGGCCACTTATTGCTGCTGTAACCATACGCAGCTGTCGTTTGTCTAGCCGAAGGACCTGTTTTGTGAGTCGGGCATCGATGGTAGGTAAAGCCTCCCTGGCCTGCCTGCAATCATTTTGGTCCACCCATTGCTTAAAGTGTAGATCCCTGGTACGTTTTCTTACCAGAGAGCGTAGAAACTCAAAGGGGAGTGGCGCGATGGGTTCTGGTCCCACCGGTGTCATGTTCGACCCCCTTCTGGCAAGTTCATCGGCGGCATCGTTACCAAGCGAACCGCTGTGTCCTTTTATCCACTGAATGGTTATATTGTTGAGGCTACCCACCTGGTTGAGGCGCTGGTGGCACTCGTATATTAACCCAGAATCAATCGAGTGACTGTCCAGCGCTTGCAGAACAGCCATACTGTCTGAGAGTATGCGGATCGAGTGGTCTTTAACTGCCCTGGCCATGATGGCTGAGGCGGCAAGAGTGATCCCAATGCATTCCGCCTGGAACACTGTGTTGTGAACTCCTAATGGTGGTATGTTGAAGTCCTGCGAGAAGACTCCAGCACCTGTGCCACTGTCTGTTTTTGATCCGTCCGTGAAGATGCGCAGCTCAGTGGGGCGCAAACCCTCACATCGGCGATCTTCGTGCAGCTGGATTCTGTATTTTTTATCAAAAATGAATTGTTTAGGCACCCGGTCCGTTATAGCTTTAGTAATGGGGAACTCATTGTTGAGTTCCTTAAGCCGCGCGGTGTGTTGTGTGTCTCTCTTCCTCCAGAGGTTGGTTGCGTTCAGACGCGCCGCCGCCATCGTGGCTTCCTGCTGTATGAACAGGTGGAGCGGTGGTAGTCCCAGCATGGCTTCCATGGCTGCAGTCGGAGTAGTCCTCATGCAGCCCGTGACCGCCATGCAGGCTAGTCTTTGCATGCGTTGCAGTTTGTTGCAGGCTGTAATAAGCTTGGTGCGGGACCACCAGACCACAGCCCCGTAGGTGATCATGGGTCGGATCACTGCGGTGTACAGCCAAAGTATGATTTTGGGGGATAGGCCCCACTTCTTACCTATCATTTTCCTGCATTGCCAGAATGTGATGCAGGCCCTGTTTAGTTTACTGTCTAAATGGCTACTCCAGTTTAACTTACTGTCAAGAATGACCCCGAGGTACTTGACTTCGTTGGCCAGCTGAAGTTCTGTATTGAACAATTTCGGTAGGCGGAAGGGGCCTAAAGCTCGTTTATGGGTGAACATGACTAGCTCCGTTTTAGTGGGGTTCACTGAGAGGTCATATTCACTGCACCATCTCTCTACGATACGTAGTGCTTGTTGGGTGAGGTTAAAAATCGTGCTCGTCACCTTCCCTGAGACAAGGATGGCGAGGTCGTCCGCATAACCTATTGTGTAGTAATGATTGGCATTGAGTCTGGCAATTAATTCGTTAATCACCAAATTCCATAGAAGGGGTGACAGCACCCCTCCTTGGGGGCAGCCTCTGGCAATCATGGCCAGCTGCTGCTCATCCTCTAGGCGAACCACGCGCTTGCTTAACATGTTTGTGATCCAGTCTATGAGTACCTGTTCAACTCCATGTCTGGAGAGGGCGCTGCTGATGCTGGAGAAGTTTGTTTTGTCGAAGGCTCCTTCAATGTCTATGAAAGTGCCCAGGCAGGTCCCTTTCTGATGTATCGCTTCCTCTATCTGGCTAACTACCAGATGAAGCGCCGATTCGGTGGACTTACCCGAGCTGTATGCATGCTGGTTACCGTGCAACGGTAGGGTTTTCAGAGCGCCGTCCCTCAGCTCCCTGTCGCACAGTCTTTCCAGGGTCTTTAGAAGAAAAGAGGTCAGGCTGATTGGTCTATAGGATTTGGCGTTTGTGTAGTCGCCCTTACCTGGTTTAGGGATGAATATTACTTTCACTTCCCTCCATCCTTTGGGAACGTATCTAAAGGCCAGGCACGCTCTCATTAAAGGCACCAGTCTTTCTGCGATGAGGGTTCCACCCCACTGTAGTAGGGCGGGGAACACCCCATCCGGGCCAGCGACCTTAAATGGATGGAAACTCCGGATGGCCCATTGAAGTTTCTCCAGCGTGATCACCTTGCTAGCATAAAACCAATCATTGTCTGATGGTGTTTGAGTCGCATCTTGCCAGTCGATTGCTTGCGAGAAAATACATCCCGGGAAGTGTGTTTCGATAAGGACGCGTCTCGTTTCTTCTAGCGAGGATGTGAGAGTGTTGTCTGGCTTGCGAAGGGTAGTTGGCCCTGGTGTAGTTTGTTGCGCCAGTACTTTCCTTACCCTGTTTGCTTCCTGGCAGGACTCAATGCTACCAGTGTATTTGCGCCATCCCAAGGTGCTCCTGAACCTGATGCATTTTTTGTAGCAGGATTTGGCTGCGTAGTACTCATCCCAGTCCTCATCCGCACATGTATTCATTGCTCTATTCAAAGCTTTCCTTACCTTCTCGCGCTTTCGCTCCAGATCCGCACCCCACCATGGCTGTTTGCCCGGTGTACTACGAGGAGTCGTCTCTGGACACGCAGTTTGGTAGCTGTCTATCATTGAATTAGTGAGGTGTTCTACTTGTACCTCAATCTGTGTAGTGTCCGCAAATGACGTCGGATCGCTTGGTGTCGCAAGTTTGGAAACTAGGCTGCGTGTGTAGGTACCACGATCTGTGTTGCGCGGTTTGCGGCGCGGAGCTGCTGGCGGGACAGAGGCCTGGATGTCAAAGCGGATCCATCTGTGGTCGGAGCAGGAAGCCTCCCTGGAGACCTGCCACCCAGTGGTCATTTCCGCCGCGGCCTCTGTTGCCAGAGTGAGATCTATGATTGTGCGGCTTCGTCTGGTTACGAATGTCGGTTCGGAGCCAGTGTTTAGTAGGGATAGGTTAGTCGAGAATAAGTAGTCAACCAAGGCCTTACCTCTTTCGTTTTGCGTTTCCATACCCCACAGCTGGTGGTGAGCATTGGCGTCGGCACCGATGATGACCTCAAGCCCGGAACTCTCGCAATAGCTCACGAGGCGGGCGAGGTCATGCGGGGGTGGCGCCTCCGCTTCGGGCATGTAGGCCGAAGCGAAGACGATTGCCATCTCCATGGCGCCGTCACGCTGTATAATCAGCTTCACTGCAGAGATATCTCTGCAACAGAATTCAGTTAGAAGCTGTGTTTTAAGGTTTCCTGTTACATAGATACACGATCTTGGTTGATCGTGATCAGTAGTAACCAGGAGCTTACTGTCAAGATTTGGAGAGTCCTTGTATGCGGCCCGCTCTAATCCACGGCTCCTGGATCAGAGCGATGGCCGTTTGTTGCACCTCCAACCACTTCCGGAGCTGAGCCGTTGCGATCTGACTGTGGTGGAGGTTATCTTGGAGGATTTTACATATCGACGAGGAGGACGCCATTGCTGGTCGATTCCTCATCGTCTTCCTCCAGATTGAGCCCGGCAAGCAGACCGCCCTCTTCGAAGTCGTCCCCCTCCCGGCACGAAGCCGGAGACAAGGTAATGTCGTCCGACTCCTCGCCCGAAGAAGGGACAGCTCCCAAGGTGGCGGCACTTGGGGCGGCCGATTCTGCTACAGCAGGTTCGGCCGCGGTTGCTACCGGGTTGTTTGGTGGGGGAGTCGATTCCCCCGCTGGTGTCTGTGGCTGCTGCAACAGAGCCTCCGAAATGGTTCCCGTGGCGGAGTCCCATCCTTGGGGGACATCGGTGAACCTGCCGTTCCTACCCTGGAACTGCAGGTACACCTTCCCTGCCCCCAAAGATAGACGGCGACCCGCGCCCATCAGGGTTGGGATTTGGTCCACCGGGACACCGACCACCACGAACCATGCCGAGGCCTGCTTGTCGGCGTGCAGCAGCAACCAGCGCTTGACGTCGACCCAGGGGTTCTGGTAACTGAGAGCACGGCCAATATTGGTCGGCTCTCCGAGGACCCCCTGCTCGTCGGGGATCACGATGCCACATCGTACCCGTCTTTGGATCTCCGACTGACTCTTGACTACTAGCGTTAGGTTAGTAGGAAGAGTCATTCCGGAGATTGTTTTCCTTAGCCAGGCTAAGTGTGGTCATTCTCGCACCACAGTTTGAGGACACCACCGGCATACAGCGGCTTTGCGTTAAAAGTCGGCGCCGTGGTGTCTTGTTTCGGAGAGCAGGCCTCGACTAGTATCTGCTTCTGAATAGCAGCGAGTACCTGGGGGTCTAAAAAGGCCACATTAAGCAATACCGCTAAAACCAATTCATATTGTGAATTCCCAGCAATACCTTAGCAATTCCTCTAACTTTCGTAAAATGGTGACCTAAATTCGCAATATCATACTCAATGCAATTCGTATCCGAATCATGTTTGGTGTAAATGTTGCAGCATGAAAAAAATAAAGACCGTAATTTTACCGGTAAATATTTCTTTGAAGATTTAATAAATACAAGTGATTATTTCTAACTGTTGAAATGTTATTTAATTACAGTATGCATAAAAATTATAAGAATGTCACAAATAAGCCCTGAAAAGGGAAACTAGAAACAATAAAAACTTTATAAGCTGGCAACGAATACATAAAAGTGTGTACGTCTACTCTGTGGTCATAATAATCTGTGGTTACATCAACAAAATAAAACAAATGATTTCATTTCATGTAATTTTTAATACAGAGTAAGTAAATACTTGTTTATCTTGAATCAATATATAATTGTATCATTGTGCAAAGGTATTTAATTGGACGCAATAATTTGAAGGCATAGAATGGCGTGCAGCTGGTCCGAGACACAATCGAAGAACATTCTGCTCGAGCTCGTCTTTCTGCATTGATAATGGGAGTTCTGTCGTTGTTGAACCCTTTATCGAGATCACTGCAGTGTCTAGTTCTGGCGAGACTCGTGTGCCAGCACTAAGCTCTACCCCGGCCGATGTTACAACAGCGGCTTTAACTCGTGGAACTCAGCAATCAAGATACCGAAGTGAGTGGAGTTTTCTAACCCTACAGCTATTCTTATTGCGACTAAGACTTATGATGACGATTGAAAATGATTATGATGTTATTTATATAACGTATTTTAGGTGCCCTCTGGCTCGACATAAAATTGAGTACCCACTATCGTTAACATTCATGAAATATATAATGAAATAAAAAGAGGAAAATAAACTATATTTTACCATTTAACTAAACAATAACTAAAGAAGCTATTGGGCTCCAAGTCTACTATTATTGCCAACCTGTCATCACTGTTGTTCTTAGGGTGTCATAAACAGTGATATTATTATTTTCAATTTCATTTTATTTAGCAGTTATGTTAATTATTGACTGATGATTTGACTTTCTTAAAAACCACTCATTTTCTTTTTTAGCTTGGTGGAGTTGTTCCAAGCAGTCATCGTTTGCCTCTGCAGCTCCGTGACTAGCATCAACACAAAATATTCATAGAAAAATAAACTGATTAACTATAGTCTTTATGTTAGTTTCATTATTTGATTATTGCTAGATTTTTACACAGTACAACATGAGAATTGTATTAAAATAATTTAACGTTGTGTATTGTTTTATTGAAATAATAGGTATAAAGATAAAATGTATGTCCTATTTTATAGATACACACTACCTAATAAAATTGGAGTGAAAGTAAAGTAATATAAGGCCTATGTCCCCTGTAGGTTGTAGATTTTTATTAGGGTTCTGTAACCAAAGAGTAACCAGGATGGGACCCTATAACTAAGCCTCCGCTGTCCATTGGTCCGTCCATCTGTCTGTCTGTGAACGGGCTGTATGATGTGGAAAATAAATATACCTACATATTTCCTCTGGAAATGTTTATTACTTACTGGGTGCAAATTACAAAAATAAGCTAGGTGTGAATAGTCTGTACTTTTGAATAATTCTTTTTTTCAACTGGGACAAGTGTTACGAGTTATATGATAAATGATTTTATTTCTGTTAGTAACACAACATAACAACATCACGCCTTGTTTCCCCGAAGGGTTAGGCAGAGCTGAACCTATAGTACACCCACATTTCGCCTGTTATGTCTGTTAGTAGGTTTGTACAAACACTTTTACATGTCAATGATATTTTTTTAAACTAGATGAGTTCGGCGTTTCCTAAGTGACTACTCTGAGAAGAAAGTTACTGGTACCTACAGCTATCACACTGTTTTATACACTAACTTGGTGTTTCATATAGTGTACGCCCTTGGTAACCTGTGGTATGATCCAGATGCATAAGTACTAAGTGGATCTACTCAGTGCCTGTGAAATATGATTGTAGTAATTTGTAACATTCACAAGAGTAGATGGTAGTGTCCATTTAGAACTGCTTCATTAAAACTGACTACTTCTTAAGAATACAGAGTAAGTAAATACTTATTCATCTTAAATCAATATTTAATCGTTAATCGTTGTATATAAGTATATGTTGTGTTGTGTATATGGTGTGCGCCCATATTAGCCTGTTGTGTGATCCAGATGCATAAGTACTAATTGGATCTACTCAGTGCCTAAAATATGAAAAGATTGTAATAATTTGTAACATTCACAACACTAGATGATAGTCATCATCATCATCTCAGCCGCAAGACGTCCACTGCTGGACATAGGCCTCCCCCAATTTGGGGGGCTTTGCCATAATCGCCACGCTTGGCAAGCGGGTTGGCGATCGCAGTATGATGGTAAAATGCATAGAGAACGCTGCTGCCCATTCTCTAGTAAATCCCTTAATCGCCTTTTACGACACCCACGGGAAGAAATGGGGTGATGCTGTTCTTTATGTCCGGCACCACACGGGACAGACTAGATGGTAGTGTCTATTTGGAACTACCTTTAAACTGACTAGGTACTTCATTACTATTCTTGAAGGTAGGTAAAGTTCGATTCAAACTTAATGGCGGCTGTGAAGTGCGCTTTTGGCGTCGCAGTACCTCGCCTCTCACCCCTGATGACACCGGAAATTGTTACTGCGCAGCCACTCGCCTCGTGTTCAGAGCCGCCATTAAGTTTGAATCGTACTATAGTACTCATGCCAACGCGGCAGTACGTATGTACGGCTCCAGCTCATGGACCTTATCACGACATATATTTTGCCTATATAACGCAAAAAAACCTGGAGGACCCACATTTGAAACGCTATGTCCATTTTTCGAAGTGCCACAATTCGTTGATGACTTAAAATGGACTACATATCACGAGCGTGCTCAAGAAAATTTTCTTATGGCCTAAATTTGCCATTATTACGATATTTTTTCACAAAATCCCAAATATGATTTGTAAAATGATCCTCTTGACTAACTTCTTATGATTCTGCTATTTGACATTAAACTTCATTATAGCAATTCATAATAAGTGTACCATTTTACGAATCTCCATACAAAACTGTCAAATAGATGAATTGTGTTTAACGAATTGTACGCAGAACATATTATGAATTGTCAGTTTGTGACCATTTTACGAATTATAATATGATTCATAATATTTTCCTATTATGATTCCACCAAAGTGGCCTTTTTAGACCCCCTGGTCTGATACGTCCTTGCTGATGAACCCAGTGCGGTCACAGGTGACCGCTACATCGAGGGTAGCACTAGCAGCTTGGACGTAGCTTCTTTGAGCAACCCGTTTGGATTGATCAAGACGCGGCCGTTTATGCTCTCCACGAGGTGTGATAGTCTCGTTGAGAGCTCGCTTGGCCGCGGCCTGACCCTTCCCACCGGGTTGCTGAGTCTTTGCCGGCGCACTGGATGACGGTTGACTGGTCGTCGGACGGCTTAAGCCGGCCTCCGCCTGCTAGCGGCAGTGGCCTGGTTGTTTGGAGCCCCCCTACCTGGCCTTCTGCGAGCCTGACGGCGCTCCTTCCGCGTCATACGCTGTGCTGTGGCAGCTGGAGCGCATGAGGCGTTTGTGCAAGGGCAACGGGCTTGTTGAGTGCTTTTACCCTTGCCCTTGCCCCGCTTCTGAATAACCTTCCAGGCGCGAGAGATCGCGTCCTCGTGGCTGTCGGTCACCGTTTGATCGGCGGCGACCTCCTTATGGGAGGAGGCTAGAGGAGCCGCAGAGGTGGGATGGTGTTTCCCAGTGCCAGTAATAACCGGCACCGGTGTTAGTTTAGGAAGGGTTGGACCGGCAGCGGTGTTAGACTTCGCCGTGGTCCTCCCCTGAGTTTTGGAAGGGCTGGTACTGGTCCCAATCAGCGCCGACGCCCTTTGTTTATTTTGGGACTTTTTTTGTTTCGTCTTACCTGTGGCTTTCGCCACAGCCAGACCGGCGCCCGCGCTGGTACCCGCGGCGTTAGCTGCAGGGTGTCCAGGGGCAAGAGAAGTGCAAGCACCACCCTTGAGAGTTTCATCGGCTTTCGCCTCCACTCCGAGTTTGTTGGTTTTAACTGGGGTTAAGTTCTCCATGTTAAAAGTTGTGAAAGGATTCGTCTCTCTGGCTCCCACCCTCCATGGAGCCCGCACCTGGGAACGTCTTGCTATGAAAAAGCTCGAACGTTAGGATTACCAGAGACATATAGGGGCGCAAGGCTGGTTTACAGTGTGACATCGGGTGCTCGATCGGGTTGGCCCCCAACGAGCTGAACAACCCTCTCTTACACCGTCAGCATGACCTTTACCTACCGCTTCGGTCATCTGAGGACAACCTCCGCGGACCTCACGCACCTCGCCTGTGGCCCTCTGACGGGACACTATGGCCATTTCCCTACCCCTGGCTAGTGGGTAGGGCCACCGTTTCGCTTGAAATCCAGACCAAAGGGAGCGTGTTGCCTCACGGACACATAACAACCAGCGCCGTTCGGCTCAGCCCCCCAGGACTCCTTCATCCCCGCTCACGGCGCTCAACTGCGCAGGTCCTAGCGCAGGTGACTGGTTCCTCCTAACTCGCCATCAGCTGCTTTTAGTGACAGTCGAGCCCGCCACCACCCAGTCACAGGGTGGTCACGTTCCGGAGTGGAAGTTGGGCAGGTGGGAGTTGGGTGGAGATTGGGGATTTGGGTGGGATAGTGTGAGGAGGGGTTGTGGTATTTGGGGCAGGAAGGCTGTTTGGGACAGGGAATGAGGGGTTGTGCGGGAGTGGGGAGGGGAGAAAAGTGAGGTGAAGTCGCCTGGCGGTTTCAGTTACGTCTATTTCATAAGGAATTAGACCAAGAACAGGGTGGCAACCTCGTGAAGGTATATCCGCCAGACTTGCCTTGAGGATCTACACGACTTCAGCGCTCTCCCTCAAGACCCCGCCACTCTACCGCCTCTGAGGGAGGCGGCCGAGTAGGCCTGCATCTATACTACCAAGCAAAGCCAAGCAAAGCGTGTCGTTGTGCAACCGCAAAAGCATAAATACAGACCCCCCCCAAACAGTCAGTTATGTTTAAGTCCCATGAAATTGGGGGCGAGCCTATTTCCACTAACCGGGCACAAATCCAGACCCCTGGATTGGCTGAGAAATTCCAGATAGAAAAACCCAATAACACTATGCCCTATCTGGGAATCAAACCTGGTTTCGATGCCATATGTCGTGCTCAGCGGTAGCACTTGCGACCACTAGACCAAAGAGGCTGTCAAATTGTGAATAGTTTTTAACCGACGGGAAAAAACGGAGGAGGTTCTTAATTCGACGCGTATATATTTTTTTGTTTTCTTTTTATGTATGACCACGCATAATTGGTAATGCGACGTGTAAATAGCCGACAACACGCGGGGAGCTCAAATGTGAAAAGTTATGGATTGATAGTAATTATATTGATTCCTATGAAACCTTCCCTGTGAGCTGAAGAATGATAAATGGTTTCGACGTCAGCACTGAAAACTATTGACCCACTAACCTGCAGACCAGCTCCAGGACGCCTCACCAGCAATTTTCAGCAGCTCACACCGTGAAGCACTTTCACGAAACAGATTGTCAGATCACTGTTGGGTATTTATAACGAGTCTCTTCAAACTTTAGCTGTCCATCACGGTGAAAAACCAACTTTTCCTCAAAATTACAAGAAAAGCACCGGCGGAGCGTTTACGAAAAAAAAAAAGAAGACTGGTGGCCACATTGGTCGGCGCTCGGGGCGCGGTGGCCAAACTATGGCGCTAGTGTCGCCAGGTTCAGCGAATACCGACGCGCGATCCGAAAAGCGCGCGAATCAAATAGCCACAGATACTAACATATAGAAACCATTTGAAACGAATAAATTATTGCTAAAGAAATGACCTAATACTTAGGTATAACAAAAATAAGTATTAACAAGACAATTTGGGGCCCAACCACATAACTTTTTACAGAGTAGACCGATTTTGATAATTCTTTTTTCAACCGACGAAAAAAAAACGGAGGAGGTTCTCAATTCGACGCGTATATTTTTTTTTTTTTTTATGTATGATCACGCATAACTTTTTATATAGTGGTCCGATTGTGACAATTCTTCTTTTATTGGAAAGGGTATACTCCCAAGATGGTCCCATATAAATTTGGAAAACAAAATCGAACCCTAAGGGTTGGAAAACAGGGGATGATTGATTGTTCACTCACTGATTGTAACGTATAAACACGCATAACTTGTTACATAGTAGTCCGATTGTGACAATTCTTCATCTATTGGAAAGGGTTTACTCCCAAGGTGGTCTCATATAAATTTGGAAAACAAAATCGAACCCTAAGGGTTAGAAAACAGGGGATGATTGATTGTTCACTCACTGACACTCACAACTTTTTACATAGTGGTCCGATTATGTCAATTCTTCTTCTATTGGAAAGGGTATACTCCCAAGGTGGTCTCATATAAATTTGGAAATCAAAATCGAACCCTAAGGGTTGGAAAACAGGGGATGATTGATTGTTCACTCACTGATTGTAAAGTATAAACACGCATAACTTTGTACAGAGTAGTCCGATTTTGATAATTCTTTTATTGTTGGATAGGGTATACCTTGCCAAGTATTATTAGTACATTAAAGCCACAAAAAATCATAAAATAAAAACTTTTTAACAAAAAATTAAACCGCCGAAAAACTGAAAAGCATAAAATAATAAACCTTAAAATTTTGAGTCGGCGCTGAAAAATCAATGAACAAGGAACACTCAAAGCGCCGACTCATAATTTTAAGGTTTATTATTTTATGCTTTTCAGTTTTTCGGCGGTTTAATTTTTTGTTAAAAAGTTTTTATGTATTGGGAAGGGTCCCGAAAATGGTCAATGTAAATTTGGAAAAAAAAATCCAACTCTAGGGGTAAGAAAACAGGGGATGATTGATTGTTCACTCAATGATTGTAATGCATAACTTCTTATAGAATAGTCCAATTTTGCAAGCATGTAGTAATTAGTAGATTATAGCCACAAAAAATTATAAAATAAAAACTTTTAACAAAAAATTTTTTATTACTAATCAGTCATTTTGAGTCCGCGCCAAACAATAAGTGAACATAGATCACTTAAAGCGCCAACTCAAAATGACTGAAAGGTTTATTATTTTTTGCTTTTCAGTTTTTTCGGTGGTTTAATTTTCACGATTAGGTATTTAGATTTAAATATTTGAATAGGTATGCATTGCAAAAAAATTAAACCGCCGAGAAAACTGAACTGCAAAAAATAATAAATCTTAAAATTATGAGTCAGCGCTTTGAGTGATCTTTGTTCATTGATTTTTCAGCGCCGACTCAAAATTTTAAGGTTTATTATTTATTGCTTTTCAATTTTTTCGGCGGTTTAATTTTTTGTTAAAAAGTTTTTATTTTATAATTTTTTGTGGGTTTAATGTACTTATAATACTTGGCAAGGTATACCCTATCCAATAAAAAAATAATTATCAAAATCGGACTACTCTGTATAAAGTTATGCGTGGATATACATTACAATCAGTGAGTGAACAATCAATCATCCCCTGTTTTCCGACGCTTAGGGTTCGATTTTGCTTTCCAAATTTATATGGGACCGCTTTGAGAGTATACCCTTTCCAATTAAAAAATAATTATCACAATCGGACTACTATATAAAAAGTTATGCGTGGTTATACATAAAATATATATATATACATATATAATATCTGGTTGACCGAGCTTTGCTCGGTATTTTTTGGTAAATTGTGTTTAAAATAATAAGTTTATGTTCAAGTTGATTATCGATAAAGTTGGTCATTGAAAACATGAATAAAATGACATTTTATAAAAATGAATCCTAGCTAGATCGATTTATCGCCCCCGAAACCCCTTGAATACTAAATTTCATGAAAATCGTTGGAGCCGTTTCCGAGTTTCAGATTATATATATATATACAAGAATTGCTCGTTTAAAGGTATATATAAGATAAGGTGTATCTATTCATACACAAAATATTTTAAGAGGTACACCTGTAGGTGGTAAAGAAGCTACAGCAACGAAAAAAAAATTTTTCTAAATGCATTTTTTCAAAATTTTATATTTATAAATTATTTGACGCACATAAGTAATACTGGCTCCTTCTTATTTTTACGGCCCGAGATACCGCGGCCATACTCGTGCCGTTCGGCCGCCGCCCTCGCAGCGTCAGGCGGGCCATTCATAGAATTTGGAGTAAAGGTTTTATGCAAAACGTCTCAAGCAGTTTTAAAATTATAATAATTACGAAAATTCAAAAACGCTTAGATGAAAATTTTCTTTTTGCTTCTATAGCTTCTTTACCACCTACAGGTGTACCTCTTAAAATATTTCGTGTATGAATAGATACACCTTATATTAGGTCTTTACCTATGAAAATGCCGTTTTGTATGAAAAAAATTAAACGATTTTTTTTTCATGTATTTTTTATTTGTATTAATCGAAATAATCACCCATGCAATCATTAAAATATATATATATCGATACCAGAAGTATCAATTAATGTAAGGGACAAAACACGGTTTTTCAGGAGAGTCAAAAAACTATTTTATTTTTTGTATGACTTTTTACTGTCTGCTCCAATTTTAATTGTGTCTAGAGGAAAGTTTCTTAGAATTTCCTCTTCTTTCATGTTATAAACGCAAGATTCAGGAATACCCAGTGGTTTAGAATATAGCATGTCTCTTACATTAAAAAAATATGTTTAGTTGTGCCTTACGTTACTAATATTTTATGTGTAAACCGTCAAGCATAGTGTAAGCAGCAACAGCAGTAGAAAATTATACGTAATTCTATTGTAAAGGACTTATACAGAGTTGCAATTTGATGTAACAATAGATTATCTACTAAAATTATGGTATTTTAACATCATGGAAATAGGTTCTTTGCATGACTAATGTTAGTTTCAGCTTAGCTATCACATATTTAAATGAAATTTAGGGATACATAAATAAAACGATTTATTGTTAATATAACGATCTATTTTATTTTCGACTTTTATGTCTGCGTAATTATTATGAATTCAGTACACATTAGTGTATATAAAACTTTTTGTTAAGTTTAAATAAATGTTCTAAAAGTAACTGTGTACTAATTAATAGTCATACATGCCTAGTTATCAATGTAAAAATAATTATGTATAATTGACTCCATCCATGATCTCTTTTAATTAACAGTCCTACAAACTCTGTACTTTTAATACTTATGTTTAATTAGTTTTATAATTGTAATCACTAAATGAATAAAAAAATATGTTTTCTCAGACTTAATCAACAGTCATATTTATTAAGTAATTGAATGAATGTACTGGAATCGAAATACAGATGAAAAAATATGAATTTTCTGAAAGTTGAATAAATAAAATAATATAAATGATATGAATATTAAGAAGAAATTTATATTATTATAAAAATAAATAATTAGGAATGGGCAGACAGATTATGATGATAACTATTAGTAAATTATAGTAGATTATTAACCAAGGGGATAAAGCAGTGTCTCCTGTTGCGGGTGACGATTTAAATCGCGAGCGTAACGAGGGACTCGAGGTTTACTCCCGAGCGTAGCGAGGCTGTTAAAACTTAAATCACGAGCGAAGCGAGGGATTTAAATTCACCCAAGACTAAGACAGCTTTATCACCGAGGAAATTACTCTACTTTTCGTACCATTTGCGAAAAAATTAACACAATAATAATATGAGATAAGCATTTATTAAAAATAATGACAATTAAAAGTAAAAGTTAACATTCGAAACATTGGTCCAATTAAAGTTTATGTATTGGAAGAAAACAAAAACGCGGCAAACTCCTAAACTAATATTTTTTTTGTCGTAAAAGCAAAGGCTTCACGCTCATACGGCCTCGTCGGTTTTCGTAATTTTATTTAATAATCATAACTGCATAATAAATGCGTATTCCTTTTTCAAAAAGATGGTGATCTCAATGGTGTAAACACAGATGTAGTTCAGTATAAATTTCGGTACGTATTCCAAATACATACAATATAGATCTTTAACTGGCAATTTATTCGGAAGGTTCAAATATTCCCCATGAAATCTTTTCGGTATTATACTGGTGTCGCACAATTGATCATGAATTAAAGTAAGGGACATGTTATTGAAATCGACTGATTTGAGGTTTAAGGTAAATAAGGTAAGGTAAATAAGAATAAGTTTAAAGTGTAAATTATTTAACACTATGATACTTACTTTATTTTTCAGAGAAAAAAATGTAAATGTCTGTTACATCATGTTTTTGTCATAAATCGTTTTAAGCAGGCCAAAAATTTTTACTGTAAGGGATTTTTTTTTTAAGGGAGGGCGGAGCACCGCCGTGTCCTCGTGGAGGCGATCGGCGGCGGCGATCTCTCGCGTCCGGCCCTGGTGCAAGCCATGGTACGGAGCGAGAGGGAATGGGAAGCCGTCACCTCCTTCTGCGAAGCAGTAATGCTCGCGAAGGAGGAGGCGGGGCGCGTGAGGGAGTGGCAGTCTCTGCGCCCTCACGTTCCTAGCCGCCGCAGGAGGAGACGCCCCGGGCGTCGGGAGTCGATTGCGGACTCCCGGCCACCGTAGGCGCGAGCTTGCGGGTGGCGAGCAATGGGTAGCTTGCCGCCCGGTAAGGACCAAGCTCGGGTCGACGGCGCGCAGTGTTCCACGCGCGCCTCAAAGAGATGTCAGCAGCAGTGTAGGGGTCTACTAGGACCGATGCCTGCCGGGGTCGCGTGATTGTTCGAAAGAGATACCGTGACCCTGGCACATGGGCAACTGATGGAACACGGGTGGGTTTTAGTCAGTAAAAGTCTGACACGCCCTCCCGCTCCGCTCAGAGCGGGAGAAGTCATTTGATGATTGCCCATCCTGAAAAAAAAAAAAGGGATTTTTTTTTAACGATAGGTTTTCTTCAATAAAACCTATCAGGGATGTTAGGGAGCTCCGTAACCGTAACCAAAACTATCGGATATCCGATATAAAAATTTATCCGTAACCGTAAGCGAATCCGAAATAAAAGTTTCGGATAATATCGGATTTGTTATTACATTTTTATTTTAGGTAGATTAGATAACACTCAATATTTATATTTATAAATTTTTTTATTTTAAATAGCTGTAATAATTACTCACAGACTGATTGTAATTCCTACCAAATGGTGACATATAAATAAAAACATTTTATTAGCTATTTGTATTTTAGTTTTGAAATTCCTTAAAAGTTTAATATCCGTAACCGAAATTATCCGAAACTAACGGATAAACCGAAATAATTTCATATCCGTATCCGTATCCGGTATAATAATCATTCTTACATCCGTAACCAATCCGTATCCGAAATTTCATATCCATAACATCCCTAATACCTATCGATAGAGCTGAAAATTCTGAATCCAATGATATATATAACTCATTTTCGCCAAAATATCCCTTACGTTAATTGATACTTCTGGTATCGATATATGTAGGTATATACGCATCGAATTGATAACCTCCTCCGTTTTTTTTCGTCGGTTGGAAATGATAACTGTCCGTTTAGTAGTAATAATATGTTCAATAAATAAACAATGATTTTGCATTGAAATAAACGTGGGAATTATTATTTAATGTATAAAATTAACAACATTTATTGGTGATTACAGTTCAATAAAATACATAATGATATTGTGATGGTCCGTAAACACCTCATCTAACATACTATTACAATGATAATATGTGGCGTTCCGCGCATAAAGGTACCAGATGTCGGCATTTAGTTTCCGAGTTATATGCGTTTTTCTAAAATTGGGTGAAAATATGGAATTTTATGATTTTCACTGATTATTGTTCTACAGCAAATTTGCTACAATTTGATACAATACAATAGCAATACAATCTTTCAATTAACATCTACAGACAACATTTCTAAGCACATTTTTTAAAAGGAAATGTTTAGTAAAAAGGTATGTACCAGATGTCGGTAGGTCTTATAAAATGTCGATGTTTTCATAATGTTACGTAGATCGTAAAGTCTAGAAGCATCATGCTAACTCCGTCTCAGAAAGGGGCAGTGTGACGTAAATCGAAAAGTCTAGAAACATCACGCTAATTCCATCTAAGGACGGGGCAGTGTTAGAAACTACTGGAAATGGCACGCTAACGCCATCTGTTATTGAGTAGCAAGTACTACACGAAATTGTACGTAGACGCTACTGCCATCTATTGTCGAATAGTGGGATTAAACAGTTCAATGGAAGTTACTAGAAGCTTCTACGCTGTGGCGGTGTCGAATGTTCGAGAATGTTCTGCTCGGGATATAAATAGCGGATTGTCGGGCCGACGAGCAGTTCGATTTCGGAAGCGAGCGAATACGATTCGAGTGATACAGTAGCGAAACGAAACAAGTGATTCCAAGTGACGTTTCTTGTAGTTGCGATATTTGTGTTTATTTAATTAAACAGTTTGTGTGTTTTGGTAAATTGGTTTAAATTAATTTATCCCGAACCCCAGCTCGTAACATTTGGTGTCAGAAGTAGGGGATAAATTATGCCAGTTTTACCGAAGGAGGATACGGAAGGTATCCGTACCAGGAGTCAGCGCCAGCAGGAGGTGGATCAGAGGCGATTTGAAGGAACTTCTAGACAGACACCTGGGGGTAATCAGCCGACGACGGAGCCAGTATCCCAAGTGTCTGGTGTTCCTTCAGCATCACCAGCCATGGATCTTTCTGCGCTAATGGCGATGCTGCAGGAGCAGGCCCGCCGACAGGAAGAACAGGCCCGCCGCCTACAGGAACAACTGCAGCAGGACAAAGAGGAGCAAGCTCGCCGACAGGAAGAACAGGCCCGCCAACAAGAAGAACAGGCCCGCCGACAGGAAGAACAGGCCCGCCGACAGGAAGAACAGAGCCGCCGCCTGCAAGAACAGCTTCATCGTGATAAAGAGGAGCAGGTTCTCCTTTTGAAAGATCTACACGCGACATTTGGCAAGGACATCAAAGCCATGAAGGAGACTGTTCAGGTACATGAAAATCGTATCTCCGAGGCCGAAGTCCAGATCGCTGATATAAGAAAAGCGGTTGGAGTTCTGAAAGCTGGGGACCGGACTACGGCTTCGATAGTTGCTACACCTTCCGTGCGCGGGTTTAAAGTGCCACCCTTCGATGGAACATCTTCCTGGGCAGCATATAAAATCCAGTTCAAAGCTGTCATGAGTGCTAATGGGTGGACAAAAGGGCAGGCCATGATCGCGCTTACTTTGGCCCTTCGCGACCAGGCCTTAACCGTGTTAGAGGCTCTCGGCAAAAATGTTACCTATGAGCAGCTTGTTGAGGCGTTAGAAGCCAGATACGGTGAGGCGCACCTGGAACACGTTTTTCGTGCGCAGTTGAAGGATCGTGTGCAGCGCAGTGGTGAAAACCTGCAGCAGTGGGCCCTGGAAATCGAAAAGCTGGTTCGAAAGGCGTACCAGTGTGCACCCGCGCTCATCGAGGGTATACTAATTCAAACCTTCATAGATGGCATACGGGACCTGGAAGTAAGGGCTGCTGTGAGACTTGGGCACCATGAGACCCTCAAGGACGCCTTGGCCCATGCGTTGGAGGTGGAGGCAGTGAGGCATGATCATCGAGCCCATCGCATCAGGGAGGTTGCGGCGTCACCTGTTCGTGATCGTGTTAGGTACAGCCCTAGATGCTACACTTGCGGAGAAAAAGGCCACCTTCGCTCAAGTTGCCCGAAGCGAAGCACAGCTAACGAAGACCAGACCCAGGAAAGAAGGGCGGCTGATATCACCGCCCAGCAGCAGGGAAACTAATAAACGCCAGGACTGCGGGGCGGGTGCTGGCTGGTGTTAAAATAGCCCCAAGAATTTCGGTCTCACAAGCCCATGATGGGAACACCCTAGTCATAAAAGGTGAAGTGAACGGAAGACCATGTAAGCTGACATTGGATACTGGAGCTTCTCGCACGGTTGTCAGTTCCCAACTAGCGAATCGTTTTCTTGGGGACTTCTTTGGTAAGCATGACGGCGTAAAATTAGTAACAGCCACCGGTCAGCACATAACCGTCCGTGGTGAGAAGGAGGTGGAGTTTAAACTGGGTAACACAATCTACCGGCATAAGGTCATCATGGCTGACATAGTAGATGACTGCATCCTAGGTTTGGACTTCATGCGACAGCACTGTTGCGAGATCGACGTTAATCAAGGAGTCCTAAAATGTGGATCAGAAGAAGTCTTCATGGAAGGTGCACCATCAGGGAAAGTGTACTGCTTGAAGAAGATTGTTCTTCCTCCCCGATCGGAAACAATAGTTCCAGTAAGTCTCCCACATAATTCTGGGCAGAAGAACCGATGTATTCTCATTGAAGGATTGGATGATAACCTTCCATGGAAGATTGCGCGGACCTTGGTAAAGGCAATCGACGTTGCAGCCGTAGGCATACTGAACCCAAGTGAAAAGGAGCAAGTAATCAAGAAGGGTACATTGATGGGTTCCCGTGAGGAAGTAGCTTGGATGCGTGAATGCCAACATGGGCCTCCTCAAAATAACGCCCAAAGTGCAAGATTTAACGTGTTAAATCTTTTGGAAGACTGTCGTAAAGATTTATCGGAAGAAGAAAGAGAGAAGGCTAGGAAGATGCTACTTCAATATGCAGACATATTCTCTACAAATGATGCTGACATAGGGAAGACTGGATTGGTTCAACACAGAATTAATACCGGAAATGAGTTACCGATATGACAGCGACCAAGAAGACTACCAGTGGCAAGAGAAAAGGAGGTAGATACCATGATTAAAGGAATGGTAAAGGATGGAGTTATAGAGCCTTCGTCTAGTCCATGGTGTTCTCCTGTGGTCCTGGTAAAAAAGAAAGATGGCAGCATGCGGTTTTGTGTAGACTATCGTCGATTGAATGACGTTACTAAGAAAGACAGCTATCCACTACCCCGGATCGACGACACGCTGGACACGCTGTCAGGAATGAAGTGGTTTACCACGTTAGACCTAAAAAGTGGCTACTGGCAAGTGGAAATAGACCCTGAAGACAAGGAGAAAACTGCATTTTCTACGGGAAAGGGACTATGGCAGTTTAACGTTATGCCATTCGGATTGTGCAATGCTCCTGCAACTTTTGAAAGGCTAATGGAGCTAGTTCTCACTGGACTAATTGGAGACGCCTGCCTTGTCTATTTAGATGACATCATCATCGTGGGCCGCACATTCGAAGACCACCTTCAAAATCTGGAACGTGTTCTATCAAAAATCCGAGGAGCCAATCTTAAGCTAAGTCCAAAGAAGTGCTCATTCTTCAGACAGCAAGTAAGCTTTTTGGGGCACGTGGTTTCGAAGGAAGGAGTACAAACAGATCCTGAGAAAATCGTCGCCGTCAAGGAATGGCCAGTCCCGAAAGACAAGACGCAGGTCAGGGCATTTTTGGGTTTGTGCTCGTACTATCGACGGTTTGTCAAGAATTTTGCTGACATTGCCAAACCTCTTCACAAGCTTACTGAGGAGAAGAGACCGTTCTGTTGGGATGAGAACTGTGACATCGCATTTCGAGATTTAAAGGAACGTTTGTGTAATACCCCAATTTTGGGCTACCCTGACACAGAAAATGAATTTATAGTCGACACGGACGCAAGTAACACTGGGGTTGGTGGTGTGTTATCTCAACGGAGAGGAGATTATGAAGTTGTGATAGCTTACTTCAGCAAATCTTTATCAAAGCCAGAAAGAAATTATTGTGTCACGAGACGCGAACTTCTTGCCGTCGTAAAGACATTGCAGCATTTCAGCAAATACTTGCTTGGACGTAAATTCCACCTGCGGACTGACCATGCTGCATTAAAGTGGTTGTTGCAATTTAAGAATCCAGAAGGACAAGTGGCGAGATGGATTGAATTGCTACAAGAGTATGACTTCACAATTGAACATCGTAGTGGGAAGTCTCACGGCAACGCGGACGCTTTATCAAGAAGACCTTGTCCTGAAGACTGCAAGCATTGTGTCAGGCAAGAAGCTAAGGAAACAGTACCTGTCAGGATGCTAAGAATGGACCTTAGTGACGAATGGAAGGAAACCCTACAGCATGCTCAGCAAAGTGACACAGATATCCGGCCAATTCTCGAGTGGATTAAAGCTAATGCTCCCAAACCGAAATGGTGTGATATTGCAGCGATGAGTACCACCACCAAAAGTTATTGGGCACAATGGGAGAGCTTGGTGATCCAGGATGGTGTCTTGTGCCGAAAATGGGAAAATGCTCGAGGGAATAGCTGCCACCTGCAAATGGTAGTCCCAAAAACGAAGGTACCAGAAGTCCTACAGCTCTACCACAATGGTTCTTCAGGAGGTCATATGGGAGTAAGAAGGACTCTGTTAAAGATCCGAGAAAGGTTTTACTGGATCCATTGTCGAGAGGATGTGGAGGACTGGTGTCGCAGATGTACCAGTTGTGCAGCGGTAAAAGGACCACACACACGCAGCAGGGGTGCATTGAAAGTGTACAACGTGGGAGCCCCCTGGGAACGGATAGCACTAGATGTCGCTGGGCCGTTCCCTGAAAGTGAAAGTGGAAATAAATATTTCATGGTTGTTATGGATTACTTCACCAAGTGGCCGGAAGTCTTCGCCATCCCTAATCAAGAAGCTTCAACAGTCGCTGATAAATTAGTCCACGAAGTCTTCTGTCGGTTTGGGGTACCCTTGGAAATCCAAAGCGATCAAGGAAGGAATTTCGAGTCTCAAGTGTTTCAGGAAACATGTCGGGTTATGGGTACACACAAAACCAGAACCACTTCATACCACCCACAATCTGACGGAATGGTGGAGAGATTTAATCAGACGTTGGAAAGATATCTGGCAAAAGTTGTAGCAAGCAGACAAAAGAATTGGGACAAGCACATACAACCGTTTCTTCTGTCATACCGAAGTGCAGTTTGGAAGGGAGCTAAGGTTACCAGCTGATCTAATAACCGGCATTCCCCCTGATTCACCACGGAGTATAACAGATTATGCAAATGATCTGCGCAACAGGATGAATGACGTATATGAGCATGTCAGAGAATCAGGCCAACAGATGTCCGAGAGAATGAAAACTCGTTATGATCGGAAGATGAACAATACTGGCTTCGACGAAGGTTCGCTAGTGTGGTTGCATAACCCAGTGCGCAGCAAAGGAAAGTCCCCTAAACTACAGGCAAAATGGGACGGGCCGTACCGAGTTGTGACCAAGATCAACGACGTCACGTACCGAATACAAAAGGGTATGCGAACTGCACCCAAAATTGTCCATGTAGATCGATTGGCACGATACTACGGGAATAATGATGCTCGGGACGAGCATGTCTAAGGAGGGGGCAGTGTTACGTAGATCGTAAAGTCTAGAAGCATCATGCTAACTCCGTCTCAGAAAGGGGCAGTGTGACGTAAATCGAAAAGTCTAGAAACATCACGCTAATTCCATCTAAGGACGGGGCAGTGTTAGAAACTACTGGAAATGGCACGCTAACGCCATCTGTTATTGAGTAGCAAGTACTACACGAAATTGTACGTAGACGCTACTGCCATCTATTGTCGAATAGTGGGATTAAACAGTTCAATGGAAGTTACTAGAAGCTTCTACGCTGTGGCGGTGTCGAATGTTCGAGAATGTTCTGCTCGGGATATAAATAGCGGATTGTCGGGCCGACGAGCAGTTCGATTTCGGAAGCGAGCGAATACGATTCGAGTGATACAGTAGCGAAGCGAAACAAGTGATTCCAAGTGACGTTTCTTGTAGTTGCGATATTTGTGTTTATTTAATTAAACAGTTTGTGTGTTTTGGTAAATTGGTTTAAATTAATTTATCCCGAACCCCAGCTCGTAACAATAATTATTATATTGAGTTTTTGAATTGCAATACTATTTTTATATTGGCAGTACAGTATCGGTTATGTTAGTGATACATTGATGCATATAATGTGTTGGGCGTTAGCCGCGAATTGCCGAGAGTAGAACATTGTTTTTTTGTAACCTTAACTTTCAAACTCCATTTTCTCGAAACTAGTTTTTTCAGAATTTCATCTTTGGATGTCTGTTAAAAAAAAAAGTATTAGATTTTTTTGTATTCAGCATAGTAAAGGGACTCTTCTAGATTCTACATCCGGCCTTAACTCAATACCTCCCTCACCCTCCCGTACCTTTATGCGCGGAACGCTACATTATTCTGTATTCATGAGTATTTCAACCACCTCTGCTCCACCTGCAGTGGTAGGCTGAATGGTAGTTGTTCCGTCCCGTTTGAATTGTTTAATCTGTGCGCCTAACGGAGCGTACCGAACGGAGTGACATCTGTCACTTGTCAGTTTGATTTTGACTCTTTGGTTTGAGTCTTTGGACTTTAGTTGAAATAGTTTGAGGTTATAGTGACCGATTTGGAGACCGCATGCCTTTGGTAGCAGGGCGTATTGGAGCGGTGGATTGTATCCTGGAATACTCATAACGTCACTACACAATACAATATACACTCATTTACATACATAAATCCAGGTAGGCTCCAGAAGCAGTTTTCTTCAACCAGGTGAGTCTTTTGAATATTGTATTAATCAGCTCCGCGCACGGCGGACAGTTCGCTTCGCCACTCTTGACCCAGGACCCACCATCGCGCTTCCACATAATAATTAAATCCTATGACCAGGGCCCTGGCCTGGCGTCGAACAGTAGTGTTTATAGTCATTTCATTCGCAGATTAATCCTACTTGGTATCGATACATGGGACTCCACTAAAAGTTGATAATTAAACCTTTACATTTGTTGTATTTTTTTGGTTAGAATACCTATGCCGTGTGGTGCCAGATGTATAGTATAGCACCCGCCCATTTCTTCACGTAGGTGTTGTAAAAGGCGACTGACGCGGGCATGGGCAACGCGTTCTCGATTTTGCCAAAATAGTTCGATTGTCAACCCGCCTACTAATCATAGCGATTATGAAAGACCCCATCAAAAAAAAAACACAAGCATGGTGGACCGATGACCTGGTGAAGAGTCTTATATTATTGTATGTTTTGGAAGAAATAAATCCTTGACTATTCCTTCTATTTGATCCGGAATCGGTGACGCTGGTGGAGTTGTGTGGTGGACGCTGGTGAGGTTCTGATAGCGTTAGTACAAAATAAAACGCCAGACGAGTAATGTCACGAGTATATTGGACCTGTAACCATCTGACCACGATCATAATAATTTACATTTAATTGTTGTATAATCAGGTTACAATTTTGCCACTGCTGGGACAAAGTCGTTAATTTTGTGATTCGAAGTGGGCCATAAACCACCACAGGGGCCCAGTGCAGTTTGGCAGATGTCTCTTGTCTGGGCCAGCAATGCTGTAATGATATCATTTAATATTATTATAATATCTTAGGACAACCAACACAACGTTGTCTGATCCCAAACTAAGCAGAACCTGTACTATGGCAACCAGACAACTGATAAACATACTTATATATTTCTAAAAGAATACATACTATAGATAAATTACACCCAGACACAGAACAAATGATTGTGCTCATCACACAAAGATTTGTCCTGGGTGGGAATCGAACCCACGACCTCAGTCTTTGCAGTCAGGGTCACTAACCACTAGACTAACAGACTATGATTTAATTATAACAATAATTTTAATGTTGATACTGCAATAAATGTTACTAAAACACTCAACACTCACCTTTTCCAATAAAAGAAATGGGTGTATATACAGTATACACGGGTGGTTCATATACTTTCTCTGAATAACACTCAAGACTAGAAATAGTAAGGTATTGAGAAACTGCGAACACGTGCCGATAATTGCCGAAGTGAACTACCTACACGGAGCAACAACTTTTACACCGTTTCAGGACACGTGCCAGAAAATTTCAAACTTTGCGCCAGGGAGTTAGAGTTGGAAATTGCACGTGGTTTTCCGTCAAATAGTTATAAGCTGAGTATAATAGCTAGTATTGCTGTGTACAGAAATATGAGTCGGGTCTCACTGACGGCGATGGTAATTATGGTAAAACTTGCTTGCTTCTAAATTCCACTTTGTGTTTTGTTTCAGGACGACTTCGTGAGTTTTATTTACTGTTTCGGGTAGATGCAAGGACATTTCAACGAAACTGGTTGCATACTATTTATGCAACCAGTTTCGTTGCATACTATTGCATACTATTAACAACCAACGATGCAGTAAAAAAATTTAAGGCCTATTGCCAGAAAATTGGATCCTGTTAATTAAAGTTTTTTTTTTTTTTAAGTCAACATCAAATCTAACATATTGCAATAAAGGGTAATTTTGGATATCTGTTCTAATAAAATGAACGAGATCAGATAGAAAGAAGATGGAATATAATAATGTGAGACTTCCTTGTTGACCTGCAATCTTTCATTGTAATGGTATTTTTATTGATAAAACCGTTATACTAAATCCAAAATTCGATTTTATTCGCTTTCCGCGACCAATAAGACCAAACCCAAAAGCAAGCGTTTAAGTAGATAGTGTTTCTTAGAATTAGCTTTTGTAAAGTTGTATGCCAAAAAGATGTTTTCAAAAGTTTTCTATGACATTTTCTGCTTTCAAATTTTTATTATTCTAGTTCCAAAGCAATCTGTACAAAGAAAGCACGACCTAATAACCTGACACAAAATAGTTGATCTGTGAAAACGATGTCATGGAAACTCAATAGAACTTTAATATAGAAATGTTACAATTTGACTTTATCAATATTAAAATTAGACTCATTATTCCATACCTATTTCAATTACAAATATAGGGAGAAAAACGCTAGTGTCCGAGAAAAAGTGAAAGGTAAGTACAATTTGCTCAACGCATTAGGAAGGCGCGCGGCCTCACAAAGTTACTTCCCTCAAAGAATATTGTTACCAAAAAAAAATTATTCATTTCGCTTTGTCTGGGAAAACCTTTCCTACAAAATCTATATAGTCCGATCCACTATGAAACCGATAGATAAGAACCGTACAGAGTTCGGGATTAACACCCTTAAGATAAAGTAGTGGCGATCCCGACCAGCCATCACTTACACTGAAACATGTTTAAGATTGAATAAAGCCTTCGCCTTTGAAAAATATACCTATTGAAATAACGAACCATTGATCCGTTATTTGAATAGCGATGGACTCCTGTAAGCCCAAAAAATATGCTCATATTTATTCAGGCATACTGCTTACAAAATCTTACGCAATAAGCTTTGGGTATAACGGTAGCCCGAGAGGTTATTTAGAATATACATTTCCTGAAGAAGTCCAATTTCAATGTGCTTAACTTTGTGCTTAAAGTTCGCTGTTACGTGGCCTCAGTGCGGGTGTAAATTTACATGAGACACTTTCATTAGAGCTGTAAGTCTCCAGCTTAATTTACCAGTTGGTCGCTTCGATCGACCGTTTTCGCCTTCAAAAGTAAAAGCGGACATATTTCTTGACTGCGTTTATAATCCCGACGGCAACACTAGTCCGCTAACGAACTTAGTTCTAAGGTAAAGTTTTAATTGCTCTCTGGCAAATCTCAGTTTATCTTTTCGCGGTCTCTAGGAAACAGCTTTGTTGACTATAAATTCAATTTGAGCGAGGCGGAAAAGATTACGGCTTTATTAATGGGAGAGGGACAGGATTCAAGAAACAATTCTTGAAATAGTTGAGAGTGGAGGTTACTATCATGTGGCACGCCACCGTCTTGTGTAAAGTACATATACTGTGTAGGCAGCTAACTTTTCGAGTAGAAACTGTCACAAGTGCCTTACTTTCAATCTCATGAAACGCAGGATGGAAAATTTCGTTTAATAATTTAAGGCCACGACAGGCCCTTAAACGCCGTCTGCTGGTTTTATCACCTGAGAGTCACGTAGGCGACCCGCGCCGTTACTTCAGCGCGGTTAATGAATTCTTACGTTGTTTACAATAAACCAAAAAGCTTTTATGAAGCTCATTCATTAAAGGAATCTGTGGATTATGCGTGAAGTCGCGCTAAGAACGTGACTTTTGAGATTTTCAACAAATTGATTCTGGTATGCTTCGATAAAACCTTACAAGCTAAGGGTTAGATCAGTTTTACGTGTGCTGTAAAATTATAGAGCGTTGTTGACACGGTTTCTTAAGGCACCGATAAATGGCTCGTAGTAAACGTATGCAAATTGATATTTAATGGTTTTACATTTTTTAAACAGCCTTTCATGTTCTCGGTTTCATGCTAACAAGGTAGTACATTCATGATAAACTTTTCAATTTACTCATTTAACCTGCAGTATATATTAAAAAAAAAACAACCGTATGGTTTCGGACGTAAAGAATAGCATCGCTCATTTTCTCCCGTGGGTGTCTTTAAAGGCGACTGAGGGACTTACTAGAGAATGGGCAGAAGCGTTCTCTATGCATTTTACCACCATATTGCGATCGTAAACCCGCCTGCCAAGCGTGGCGACTATGGCAAAGCCTTAAAAATTAGGGGAAGTCTATATACCCAGCTGGATATATTATGACTGAAAATGATGATAAATTATAACCAAGTTTCCTTATATTGTTTTTAAAAGGATAGCTAACATCTACGGGCGGGCGCAGTGGAGGTCATTAAATACCAAAGACCTTAAAAGTCAGATTTGGACTGAATGCGAAAGGCAAAATGACCATTTTGGGGCACTGCAGATGAGGAGAGTTCCTTAGTTTAATCAATTGTTTTGTTTTATTTCATTTGGAAAAACAAACGGCATTACACGATTTTCGATATGAATTGCACGGACCAAACCAGTAACAAAAAACAAAATGCACATAAAAAAACTAGAGCATCTTAACATGACAAAATAAACATGGAAATGATGTGGAACTAACATAGTCCGCAAAAAATGATCTATTGTTTTATTGTAACATATTTCATGATAAAATAAAATAAATTCATCCGGCGGAGGTACTGTATCGGGCCGGGTGGTCGCCGGGTGGTTGCTGGGTGGCTGCCGGGCGGTCGCCGGAGGGCTACCGTCGGCCACTGTCAAGAGAAACCTTATCTAAACTCGCGCCGAGTAACAACGAGCTATGCGAAGGTAGAGTGGGTATGATGACGTCACAAAAAGTAAAATCAAGAAAATTAAAGGTCTTTTTTTAAAGTTCATTCAAATTCAAAGACATATCTAATATCATAATTAATATAATATAATAGTTTATTTAATAAAAATGATTACAAAAAGAGTACATTTATCAAACAGTATTAAATTTCCCATACAATTAAAGTGCCTAAAGATAAACTATTTCTAAAATATTTTTATCACAAGTGCAGATGATGATTTATCGGAATTAGAATGTAAGGTAGCGACCCGCCCGATCTAGGTTAAATCAAACCTGTGTTTCAGGTCATCACTCATGTCTTCGAATTTTTGGCTCTAGGACATGCCGGTTTCCACACGACGTTTCCTTTCGAATAGTAGTGGTGAAGTAATTATTGTATTTACACAAAGTAAATTATCAATCTGAGTTCGAACCCACGTCGTACTACTAGTAGGTCACCACTACTGCTTATTTAGAAATTGACTTTTCCACAATATATGTATAATCCTCAGCGTTTATTTTTAACACAAATACTACGAAAATCAAAACCAAATTAAGCTCTAAACGCTATGGGATAGTCTCACCTAGGTAACCTTTTACTAAGACAGATTCCCAATATAAATGAATTATACATGATGGGTATTGTAGACAAAATATTGCTTACTTATAATAACTAAATAGCTAGTCAAGACCTAGACGGCCGAATCCCCAAAAGCAACTGATCACTGTTCATTATCGTGCTGTCTCTGTCACTTTAAATGGAATTGTGGCGTGAAGGAGTTACCATCTTTATAAAGCAAGTTTGTCTTTGTCTCCATACCTCGGAAAGGCCGTTAACCAGTTTGTACCGGCTGTCTTTCTTGGATTTTTGATAGTCATTACAGGTCGTCAGAGCCTGAAACTCTGTCAACCAGTCTTTTCAAGGGATATCGTATTACCCAGTTACTGGATTGTGGAAATCAAATAGGCCGTCACTCCATGGAAAATACTAATACTTAGCTGCATTCGGTTAGACTGAAAGCAGTCGACAAAAACATAGTTGGGAAAAGGCTAGGCAGATGATGATACATAATGTTAGTGTTCCTACAAAATGAATCATCATCATCATCATTTCAGCCAAAAGACTTCCACTGTTGGACATAAACCTTCCCCAATTTGGGTGGGTTTTGCCACAATTGCCACGCTTGGCAGGCGGGTTCGCGATCGCAGTATGGAAGTAAATTGCATAGAGAACGCTGCTGCCCATTATCTGTTAAGTCCCTTAGTCGCCTCTTACGACACCCACCGGAAGAAATTGGATGGTGCGAAATGCCATGAATGCAAAAGACTAAAAATCAAGATCAAAATGTATAAAAACAGATATTAAACTGTCCCGTAACACCCAAAAGCCTTTGTTTTACACGAATAAATAAATCCAGAATATATTAAAATTGTGCGGTACGCTCTACATTATTCATAGCTCCGAGATATTCTGCTGACTCGAAACGGCTAAGTAAGAACTTGCTGAATAAAATGTTAAGTACAATTAACTGGTCAAGTATCCATACTAGTTTATACTGAGTGACTACTCAGTAGACTGAATGATTTCATTCATTTAGTACAAATTGAGTCAGACAGTAAAATTCTGTAGGTACTTATCTATTTATGCGTAGGTATATTTGCTTTTGGTTCGTAGGTAGCTATTGTTTTATTTAAATATTGTGTTTTGACATTATTTGCTTTAGGTTCGTAGGTATTGTTTTATTTAAAATCTTGTGTTTTGACATTTTATGTTCAATTATATTGAAATGCATTTTGACAACTTTAAAAATAATTTTGTCAAATTTAATATTTTACGTCGCTTTCAGTGAGGATTTATGATACAAGTTTTAAAACAAGTCAAAACTTTCACGAAAATAGATTTTGTTTACTAACTTGCTTACTTACTTAGTCAAAATCGATGAAAAATAATTAGCAAATTATTTTTTACGAAAACCTTAATATATTTTGAACCTTAAGCTTTCTTTAATATCTTAATTGCAATCTCGGTTTCCGACTCGTTTAAAATCGTCCTGCCGAGGTTTTTGCAAAGATCAAATTTAATTACCGTTTCACCTTCCACCAGCTTTTACTTCAATTTATCCACATCGAATGAAAAAGAGGTTTTTGCTTCGTTTTAAACTTGTTTTAATTTGACTGTGATTGCTCGATTCTTTTTAAATGCTGTGCCAGTGCTAACTGGAATGTCTGTTTTCATAGGACACTATTAATTTTTATATGAACTAGGTATAAAATAGGTAACTATTAAGATTGACTGTTTTACAAACAAAGTATAAAAAATACATAACAATTTTATTATAATATCAGAAAAACGTATTCAATTTAAAATATGTAGGTACGTAATTACTCTGAGAACTTAATTGCATTGTTTTCATAAATAAATTTCGTAACCGAAACAGTTAATCTCAAAAAACTCATCGATTCTCCCAATAAAATAGTGATGGTACACGCAACCGCAACGCGTGACAGAGCCCACTTAATTTAGTGACAGTGCGCTGTGTAAACACGTGCATACTATGTAATTTTGTTTTACTCTCGACCGCTGATAAATTGGGTGCGGAGGAAGCGCGGCCGCGGCACACAGGCGACCAATATTTTTCATTACTATGCTAATTTCATTGTCCCAATAAACGCGACGCCCCCACTCACCCGCAAAGAGGTTAGCTGTTCCACGAGCATTTTTACTGTGTCCACTGAAAAATTTGAATTCGCTTTCCAAAAGGTCGGGCTGGGTTAATTTGAAATGCAACTGGGCATTTTTAGTTTTTCGCGCCAACGCCGCTTGCTTTTAAATGGCGGCAATACAATTGTGTATTAGTGCCTTTATTTAAGCTTTTCACGATTCGATAGTTTGAATAATAAAGTTTTCAAATTATATTTTTGTTTGAAAGTTTTACACTCGTTGAGCTCTCGTTAGTATAGTTTTCATGCCTATAATTTATTTGGGCCTCGCTTGTTAAGTTTTACGAGGCGTCATGCTATTCAATGATATGAACTGGTAACACATCTATTTGTAGTAACTTGAAATGTAAGTTACATCTACAAATTCATGGAGCATGGTCGGACAATCAGTTTAAGCGAGGGTCATAATACCAGTAGTGCGGTACTATCGCGCACACAATCGCTTGAAATGATTCAATAGATCAGTGTCGGAGGTGTGGAGCGGCGCATTCCGTAGTGGGGTCACGTAGCCCCCGAGAGGTTTGGACCCCGAGGTATGCGCCCTGAAACACGTGTCATATTGCCCTTCCTCGGACGACAATACTTAATTCAATAGCTATTGAAATTTTCCGACATGGACCGTTGTGTGTTTGGCCCGGAATCTTATCAGCTTATTGGGGTATAGCAGTCCTATTATTTGTATTGGGATAAAAATACAACTTACTGTACAAATTACGATACCTTTTCAAGAAACAGTACTGTATGCCCAGGTCGGGCAAACTATTATTTGGTTTTTCCTTCTAGAATTTCTCAGTAGCGGCCCGGATTCTAAATTTGTGCTTGGTTTATGGCAATAGGTTCGTAGCAATGGGATTTCGACATAACTGGCAAAATGTGGGTGTCACTCTGCCCAACCCTTCGGAGAAACAAGTCGTGATATTAGCATATGTAATTCTGTATAGTTTATCGAGAAAATAATCATTTAAGGTATGTAAATTCCTTCACCTCTTTAAATAATTTATCTCGGAAGATTCTGTAGGTATCTTTCCTGCTAACAAAATAGATAATAGAAAAAACAACTATTATTAATCTCTAAAACATGAACGAATAAGCAAAAACCATTATAATCAACGCTACACTAAAATAAAACTAGTTCGGATCGCTTTTTATGGGAAAATATATTTTCAATTCAACAGTACAATTTTGTTTGGCAAAAAACAGTGCAGTTAACATAGCTGAACGGCCACTGGTGTATTTTTCAGGCGACCATTTTAATTTTTAGTGTTCACTTGAGTGTTTCTAATACTCGAATACTAAAAACTGAATTCTTTTTTGTTTAGTTTTTCCGTAGATATAATCATTTTTGTGGTTAACAACGATTGTCGTTTAAGTTTTTCTTTTATAGAAGGGCTTTTAAACAACCACACTACAATTTGTAACGACATTAATGCACATGATAAAAGTAGTTTATTTAGAATTGTTTACTGATTTTATTTCTGTAATTTTTAACCAACTTCAAAAAAGGAAGAGGTTCTCAATTCGAATGTTTTTTTTTATGTAGACAATTATTTATCACAAATATAATTAAAACTACGTAACTGCGTGTGTGTTGTAAGAAGCGACGAACGGACTTACTAGAGAATGGGCAGCAGCTTTCTCTATGCATTTTACCACCATACTGTGATCGCCAACCCGCTTGCCAAGCGTGGCGATTATGGCAAACTCCCCCAAATTTTGGGAGGCCTACGTCCAGCAGTGGTCATTCGGTGGAAATGATGAATGAATGATGATGAACTTATTGCTTGACCGACATCTGCTGTACAGTCAAACAAACCAAAACGGACGAAGCACCTACTACTCTGAGCTCTTATAAGTGTAGGAATGTGTGCATACTTAGATTTAAAATGTGACAATTATTTACTCCCACAGTCAGTATTACTAATTTAATAAATTAACAAAGTGTTATAGATAATAGAAAGACAGCAAACACATAACAACACAATAACAACAACATCAACAGAACAACATCAACATCACACACATCAACAACAACAATGCACAGAACACACAACAGGAACACCACAGGAACAGGAACAGGTACATCCTATTCAGGTCAGCTCAAAGCTGCAATGGCTCTTTCTTCAAAAGGCTCTTCCAGACATTGCCCTGCATTGTAAGACTCACATAAAATTCTAATAATATAATGTTTGAACTTTAAAAGAGACTATGACCTCTGAGTTTGTTCCGGCATTTCTTCGCAGGGAACACTGAGCTAGGAAATGCCGGCGCCATCTAGTTTTAAAAAAACATTGACCGAAAAATGTTGACGTACAAGTGTCTTATGAGATCTACTTACAGAAATAAATATTTCATTTCATTTCATTCTAATGGATGTTTGGTAGTGTATTTCGGGATACGTTGTATATGACATGTATGTGTATCCTTAATTTGAATACTGTTCTTAAAATATTATGTAAGACCACAGTTTCCATTCTAAAACGCTTTAGCCGAGTATAGACTGGTGAAACATACCAAGACCCTACCGTGCCTCGGAAAGCACGTTAAGCCGTTGGTCCCGGTTGTCGTTCGTTGACCTTAGACTGTCGTAACGGGTCAAAAGCCAGAAAGTCTGACAACCAGTCTTACCAAGGGTTATCGTATTACCCAGTAACTGGGTTGTGGAGATCAGATAGGCAGTTGCTCCATGTAAAATAATGGTACTCAGCTGTATCCGGTTAGACTGGAAGCTGACCCTAACATAGTTGGGAAAAGGCTAGCCAGATGATGATGATGATGATGATGATGATGATGATGATGATATTGATGAAACAGAACATGAACTGTGTGTAGCACACGTTGAAACAAATAAGGCTAGTTTTTGTGTTACATTTCATGCTGCATTGCATAAATTAAGTACCGTTTTGAGAGCAGCGGTGTTTTTCTGGGTTCGAACCTACGATCTAGAACTCGGGGCCGTTACCACTAAGCCATCACTGTTCCCATTTAATTTGGCGATCTTTAATCTGTATCTCAAAATGGCAAAAAAAAAAGTAACTCTGCCAACTTCAATAGAACAAAAAAAAATCCTTTCTATTTTAGGATACAGTTTTCGTTAAATTCAGATAAGATTTGATAGCAAAATTTATTAATTCATTGATTAGTAAATGTAAAGTTAATCTGCCTAAACTTTTCCTTATTATGTTAGGGTCGGTTTCCAACCTAGCCGGGAGTATTTTACAGGGAGTGACTGTCTATCTGACCTCCACAACCCAGTTACTGGTTAACACGATAACCCTTGCAGGCTTCCCTGAGACCGTGACAATTAAGGTGGTATAACATTGGACAATAATACTAATTAGTTTTCTAGAAAAAAAGATAAACAAGAAATTGAAAACACTAAAACAAATATTAAACTTATAATTTCTTAATATCCTTGACGATATGTGTTCACATGTCGTACCCAATTAACTTATAACGTTTAGTTCAGCAAGCCTTACCTCACTAGTTGAATTAACTAGCTTTGACAAATTATAAAAGGCCCACAAATACAGCTATGTAATTAACCAGATTATATTTTTATTCAAACATTTTATTTTTAGATTAATTGGAATGGGTGGTGAGTGAAAACCACATTTTTATAAGTGTATTTCGGTTATTAAATGGAACAGAAAGAAGATAAATTAAACTATATTTATGTTCCTGCCAGGGTCGCGAGATTTGTTCGAAAGAGTTACCTTGGTCCTGGCATATAGGCAACTGAAGGAACACGGGTGGGTTTTAGTCAGTAAAAGTCTGACACGCCTTTCCGCTCCACCCAGAGCGGAAGACGTCATATGATGATTTCCGACCAACAAAAATAAAAAAAACGATTTATCGTGTTTCTCTACCTACGTTACAATTTATCCAAACCCCATATTTGAGTTTGGATAAATTGCGGAAACCGTCGGAATTTTGCGTGGTAAAGCAACATAAGGGCCGTTGTCGACTTCCGATGCCTAATGTTGATTTACCTTGCACTCGTTCAGTCAGTCCTTCGCTACTTACTGCATTACAGTATGGGGAGGTACCCACAAGACTACCTTTCTGCGTCTGGAGAGAGCACAAAGAGCAGTGCTAAAAGTACTGGCAAACAAATCTCTGAGATTCCCAACATCTGAACTCTATTCGCTTTGCAACGTCCTTACTGTAAGACAGTAATTTATACTTCAAACTATTGTAAAGAAGCACGACCTCACGAAGTTCGACCCTCAGTACCTTTCAAAGAAGCGACGCTCCGAATTCGTCTGCAAGACATTATTCTCCAGATTGGCACTAGTAAGGCGCCATTTTAACTACATTAGCCCTAAACTGTACAATAATATAAACAAAAACATAAAAATCTATCCACTAACAAGAAATTTACTAAAAAGAAAACTGTCAGAAATGCTAAAATCCTTGTCCTACGAAGCTACAGAAAAACTTGTGGTAACATAACATATACATAAACATACTTGTCACAAAAACACATACCACCCCCTCACTCACCCTGACACTCACTACTCACATACTACTCAACAACCACTACACACTGACACATAGTTAGTAAAATTTTAATAACCCTTAACTTTAATTTTATTTTATTTTTTTAGTTATTTCTTTCTTCTAATTACTTGTCTGGAGCAAATGCACCATGTTTTTGACCTGGGCGTTGATAGCTGCGCCACAGTTTTTAACTTTTGCAGCTATCTTCGTTTCTCTTTGTAAATCTGTGTCCTCAAACTTGTTCCAAATAAACATTTATTTTATTTTTATTTATTTTATTTATAAGATCTGCTGATCAAACTACCAGTGATAATGTTTAAAATGACCTATCGAGTCAATACTAATGTAAGTAAATAACGTATAAGTGTGTAATCTATACTTATTATTAATATTATAAAGCTGAAGAGTTTGTTTGTTTGTTTGATTGAACGCGCTAATCTCAGGAACTATTGATCCGAATTGAAAAAATATTTTTGTGTTGGATAGCCTATTTATCGAGAAAGGCTATAAGCTATATAACATTACGCTACACCCAAAAAGAGCGGAGCTGTAATGACAAATGTTGCAAAAACGGGGAAAATTGCACGGGTAGGCGAATCGACGCGACGGGATGGGTCGGGGGAACAAGAAATTTAACGCGTACGAAGTCGTGGGCAGAAGCTAGTTAGTTTATTATTGTGTAAGAATATTTTGTGTATTCTATCTAAGGGCCAACATTGCCTGATAATAAAGCAATTATTATTATTATTAATGAACCAAACACAGAAACAAGTTGACGGAATTTACTATTTATTACGATCAATTCTCAACTTTTAGAGAATTTTTACCAAAGTGCGGTCTCTGCGATGTTTTTCAACATATTCTGCGATGTTTTTAAAGCATGTCATAGATCTAAATGAAAAAGTATAAATTTAAATTGTGTGATAGTTTTAAAACACATCCGTTATACGCTGGAGTTGCGAACTAAGGCTCGCCGCCCGGTAAGGACCGGGCTCGGGTATTCCATGCGCGCCTCAAAGAGATGTCAGCAGTACTGAAGGGGACTGCTAGGACCGCTCTGGCAGCTGGATCTGGGTCTGCCAGGGTTGCGAGATTTGTTCGAGAGATACCGCGGCCCTGGCATATGGGCAACTAAAGGAACTTTTGGTTTTAGTCAGTAAAACTACGTCATTTGATGATTACCGACAAAAAAAGGACCGACGTGTTATGACATTGGTCATAACACGTCGGTCCTTTAACTAGATGGTAATATGACATTTTTGTTTGTGAACAGAAAAATGTCGTGAATAAATAATTACATCCAGCATTGCAAGTAAGCTGTAAGCTGTCACGCCCTTTATGCCTGGAGGCTTTTATTTTGGTATGAAGGCTTTTCATTTTTTTTTTATGCCTGATTATGGTTTTCATTTGATAGTATATTGAAATGGGGTGCTGACATGTGGCAAATATTTTTTTTTATTCATTGTCTCGTAATGTTAATTAATTTAATAGACTCAAGTTTATCTACCTGAATAGACAGCTGTGCTGCTGGGGACTTGTTTGCGCCACTTTTCCTCAGCCAAACACAAAATTTTGACTCCCGGCCACCGTAGGCGCCGGCTTGCGGGCGGCGAGCAATGGGTAACTCGCCGCCCGGTAAAGACCACCTTACTCTTGATTTTAATTCCGATCGATTGACATTGGAATTGGAACTTTTCGTATTCTTGAGTTCGACGCTAGCGCCAAAATGTGTTTAAATTGGGTGTCCATTTTGTAGAACTAATTAGAATCGAGATCGGGCGTTGTTGTTGTTCCAATGTTGACACTATTGTTTTCAAGAGTACCGAATTACGTGTATGCAAAATTAACATTGGATTTAAAATTAGGTTGAAGAGTAAGCCCCCTGGCCCGTGTCGACTGCGCGTAGTGTTCTGCGCGTATCAAAGAAATTTCAGCAACACTGAAGGGGGCCGCTAGGACCGATGCCTGCCAGGGTCGCGAGATTGGTTTGAAAGAGATACTTTGACCCTGGCATATGGGCAACTGAAGGAATACGGGTGGGTTTTAGTCAGTAAAAGTCTGACACGCCCTTCCGCTCCACCAGAGCGGCAGTCGTCATTTGACGACTTCCCACCTTAAAAAAAAAATGAGGGCTAAAATGTAAAAATTTGTTGATCTTCAATATCTCCTTTAACAGAAAGTTACCGTGTATGGTCAAGTAGGTACAAAAAAAAAACACAGTAACGGAAGAACAAGTAACGATCAGCTGTGTTTTAAAGGTATGCCTCGTTGACCTAGTGGTCGCAAGCGCTATTGCTGAACATGAGGTTGAAGGTTCGATTTCCAGGTCAAGTGTTATTGGGTTCTTCTATCTGATAATTTCTAAATAGTAGCCTGGTGTCTGGATTTGTGTCTAGTAGATGGCAATAGGTTCGCCCCCTATTACATGGGACTTACACATAGCCGGCGAAATGTGGGTGTACAGTGTACACTTCTGCTCAACTCACCGGGGAAATAAGGTGTAGGTAATGTTATGTGTATTTGTGTGTATCTCAATTATAATTTTGGATTTTTATTGTGATTTAATTTTTTTACATTTTATTTCATTTTATTCTACTGTCAATTTTTTTGTGTAACTTGTGGGTATTTTGCCTGAAATAAAACACTATTTATTTATTTTATAAAATGACTAAGCATACTAGCCCTGTCCTCTACAAAAAAGACTGTCTAAGTATCAATATCCTAAACTCATTTTTTACCACCTCAACCAAACACACGCGTTCACACGTTGATCAGTCTTCAAATCCCCCGCAAGTGTTTTCGTCTCAAAGCAGAATATTAGAAAAGTTTTTCGATCCCCTGAATAGTATCTAGTACGTGAGACACAAATATTGCAGTAGAGCCACGGATAATCTGCTGGAAGCGAGCCAGTTCACAATATGTAAGCGCAGTTTTCAATAGAGCCGTTTAGATATCTGCTGGTGGAGGCACCCAGGCGACAATTAAGTGAGAACCCATGCTATGATTACCAGTATTATCGCGATATCAGTAGTGTAGGAGTTTGGGTGCGAATGAAATTGTATATCTGATTGGGTGGTTATTGTTGTGGGGGTAATTGAATGCTGGTGTTGTTTTGTGGTTACGATAATTTTACCTCTTGGGTAGTTTTTTATTTGCAACAATCTATATCAGGACACTGATACTTACAACTGTGAGAAAAAAAAGGTAAATGTGTTTCTGTGTGTCGTAATAACTTGTTAAATAATGCAATACCTGACTCATTCTCAATTATAAAACCGTTCAAGAACGAGTCGGACTCAAGTACCGAGAATTACGTACCACGTATAAATATTTAATTGTATTTTATTGCATACAGTACTGTAGCTTTAGGTTAACGCCATCTCTTGAATGATAGTGGAACTAATATATATTTTTATGATGATTTCTGGAAAACTGTGCGTTTTAAAGAGACAATTTTTTTTCCTGTTATCTTTACATAAACTTCTATTGCATATAATAATAACTGTGGAGTTGATTAGGGGCGGTATTTTTTTTTACATTTTTCTTCAAATGTTGAAAACTATGCGGCCTAAAAAAAGGAAAGTTGTTAAGACTGTTCAAATAGCGCTCTTTCATATGATACCTCACATAGTGTAGTAGTCCCACAATTAATTGTTAAGATACAATAAATAACATAGTTGTAAAAAATACACATATTTTTAATTTATTTCCTATTTGGAAAATAGTTCGGCAAACGTCATTTAAACCTACTCCAAATTTCAAATTGATAGCATTAAGAATTCTTGAGATATCCAGCTGTGACAGACAGACTGAGTCAGTATCCATCATTGTCCGCCTAGCCTTTTCTACAACGACGTTTGGGTCCGCTACAAAATAAAACTGTCACTGAATACCGGTATTTTACACGAAGTGACTGCCAATTTGACCTTTACAAACCTGTTACTGGGTATTTACCCAGATACCTCTTAATAAGACTACATCCATATCCATACTTAATGATTATAAAGAACCCAAAAATAACTTTGTCTGTCTGTCCGTTCGTTATACACATAGGTGGACCACGGACTACTAGATTAGAACTTTAGATGCTTGTACATTTTTTTATCAAGGGAACTACGATTCCACGAGATAATTTCCAACATACACGCGGGTGAAACTGCAACTGCTAGTATAACTAGTTGTTTCATGTTTAAAAATAAATTAGTTTTGGTCTCGTTTCATCTATAACTAGTTTCTGCCCGCGTCCGCGTCAATGCCGTCGCCCATTTTTCATTGCTGCTCCACTCCTTTTGATCGTAGCGTGATGTTATATAGCTTATAGCCTTCCTCAATAAATAGGCTACCCAACACAAAAATATTTTTTTCAATTCGGACCAATAGTTCCTAAGATTACCGCGTTCAACCAAACAAACAAACTCTTCAGCTTTATAATATTAATTAGTATAGGTAGGCTTAAGTTTGACTACTGAACAGTTGTACCATTACAAAGTAATCCACCAATTTTATTCCAAAATCAAACGATAACCATCCGGTTTACACCACCAGCTCCGCGACTACACCGGATAATTTGGTCCCCGTGACCCGTTTGCGCGTTTATTCATACCTCATTCATCCGATTGCCTTTATGACGGGAATTAGTTTCGGAATGTATGGCTTTGCATTATAACCAGGGTAGATTTTGGTTGCAAATCGAACTGTGAAAGCGGGTTTCCTTTGTGTGAGCCGCTCGGGATGAATCGTCGATGACGTTACAAAGCTCTTTGTACATATTCACTGTATTTGTGGTATTAATTAGTATCTCGGTATTATTAAGCTGTTATTTGCCCGTTAAGTTGGCTGAATCAGCTAGAGTTGTGGCTTCTGGCGAAGTGATTGGACGAAAATGTTAGGAACTAATTTATAGAGAGTGGCAAACACTCTCATTTTTTTAAAAAAAAACTAGTTTTAAGTGTCAAAACATAACTTTAAAAAACTTCCCCGGTTCCTGTACCGTTGCAAGCACCAATAAATGTACAGTTTTTCACATTGTACACTACGAAACTGCGAATTTTCACACCAAAAATAATAATTTAAAAAACTATAAAACAGTAGAAAATAATGGAAAAAAGCGTGGGGTGCTTGATATCGATTAAAAATACCTCAAAAAGCACCCCACACTTTTTTCTTACATTTTATACTTTGTAGTTCGGTTTTCTATGGAAGCGGGTTTTATTTATTTTGTAACTATTATTTATTTTCTATTTCGAATTTTGTGACGTATGTCAGCGTAGTTTTTCGAACAAATCCTGCATACACTGGCAGTAGAATGAACGCCTAACAAACAAAAAATAGAGCAAATCGTTTTTGTTTAGAATATTATTGAATTAGATGAATTTTACCATACTTAAACATTAAAATTACCAAATAAAACACATCACACCTCTAATTTACCCCACAATGACAACAATAAAGTGTGGCCACACAGCCCATTGAAGGAAATCATGTATCATTGACAAACACACAAGTTTCTGGGCAGGAAGCCCGGGCAAAGTGTTCCATCACCCGGGCAGGGCCTTCCGCAACCGGATATGAACCCTGTATCGTCGCGACTGCCCTCGTCACTTTAACGAGCTCCACTCACTAAGGTTTTTACCTTATTGCTGGATGGTCGATATATGAAATGTTGTTAAGAAAATGGTAGTCATTGTTTTTGCTATGACATTGCGTTATTTTCTTTTGAGCTTTTAGTTTTCTTATTTTGAAAACTAACGTTTTTATATTGATTTTACATCGCTAGAGTAGCACTATTCCTTCTATTCCTGATGTTTTTGTTATTTTACTTAATAACATCAATCATGCCAAGTGTGAGGTTCAAACTTCCAGAAATGATTAACGTTGCTAAAGTTCTGCCAACCTTTCAGGGAAACAAGGCGTGATGTTATGTATAATTTTTAATCTCAGGTTCAGAGTCAGAGCAGAAATGTATCTACCATCATTCAATTACACCTTACCATGTTATTTTTATTTTAACCAAACTATTTATTATATAGTGCTGTCCATAAAGATTTTGCTAAATAGCTGAGGCGTATAACATCGTCATCATCATCATTTCAGCCGTATGACGTCCACTGCTGGACTTAGGCCTCCCCCAAATTGGAGGGCTTTGCCATAATCGCCACGCTTGGCAGGCGGGTTGGCGATCGCAGTATGGTGATAAAATGTATAGAGAACGCTGCTGCCCATTCTCTAGTAGGTCCCTTAGTCGCCTTTTACGACACCCACGGGAAGAAATGGGGTGGTGTTATTAACATAATCAGTCTATAATTCTTCCACTGCTGTGACACAGGCCCCCTTTCTGTGAGAAAGAGTGGGCCGTAATCCACTACGCGTGTTAGTGAAAGTCACATGGCTTCGAATAGTTCCAGGACATGCCAGTTTCCCCACGATGTTTCCCTTCATTGTTTTGAGAGCAGTGGTTTTTTACACAAAGTAAAGTACCTGCCTGGGTATGAATTCACGACCTACAACTCGTAAGTCGTGGACGGCCGCAGTGTTAACGGTACCATTGGGTAGAAGGTTTAGCCAGAGCACCAGTATTCTGGCTAACGGGTATCCCATAGGATAACCTATTTATTTAAGAACCAATCAACCAAATGAAAAAAGCATTATTTCTCGAAGTTTTTTAAGCATATGCATTTATTAGTACAGCCTAGTGATCCGTTAATAAAAAAAAATGTTTAACCCCGTTGATGACTGTCGCATGCAAATTATATAGGACACGATAAAATGGCTGCCATACAACATTGTACATAATATTATAATAAGTAATTAGTCAAGGGGCCGGAGAGGGTCAACGTTTGAAATATGACTACACTCTACAGTAGTTAAGTTACTGGGTAAACTAGGTTCTAGGCTTCGGGGGTTTGCCCTAAAGTACTAGATATTTTGGCCTGGGAAATGATGCGACTACTTTAATGAAAACAATCCTGAACTAAAATAAAGGTTAAGTGTGTGGGAGTGTAGTTTTGATAGATACTGATAACTACATTTTCAAAATATTCAGTGATAGGGACATCGAAGCGCAAACTGAAACCAAGAATTTAGCACATGTGTGTAGAGACCCTAGAGAAATATTTCGTCAGCTATCAGAATTAATACCTACGCAGTCAAACTGTAAGGAACAGTAATTTTTTTAGGGTTTCAAATCAAATCATTTATTCGCATAGAATGCAGGTATTTTACAATAGCTGTAATAGAAATATAGTGAGCCGGGTACATTCTGCCTAAGTTTCGGCATGCAAAAATTTTACAAATAATTAAACAAATCTTGAACAAAATAATGAAAAAGTTAATCAATTAATAAATTATTATTACAAGTCTAGGTCATGCACAAAAGAGAATTAAATAATGCCAATAAAATTATATAATAAAATTATATAATGTCAATAAAATTTAATAGTGTCAATAAAATTAAATAATGTCAATAGAATTAAGTAATGTCAATAAAATTATACAGTTGATATGTCACACATAGTGTCATTAAAAAAGGTCACTTAACGAGTAATAACACCTCTGTACCAAGAAAGCCTTAAGTTAACTTTTAAAATGTTGCGATGTGTCATTTTTATGCTATCTGGGAGTTTATTAAATATGACTGGAGCCATGCAAAAAACACTTCAAAATCGTGTACTGTATATCTCAGTAACAGGGTGCACGTCAATTGCCATCCTGTGTTATCCGGTTATACATGGGACAAGAATCCCCTGCGTTGCCATTTTTCTTTTGATTTTTTTTAAATATGGTATTTCCAGACATTTTGACCCCGTAAGTACTTTCTCTAAAACAGCTGACTTTTTTTGATAATCGACTAAATTTTCTGCGTTGGGGGTCTAAAAACATGTGCCGAATTTATGGCTGCAGTTTGTGCGTTGATTTTCCTGCTGTTCTGTTTTTACCGGACAACTAAGAGAAACAAAGTAATTAAAATAACATTACAAACACCGAAAAATGGTAAACACAATATATTGGACAGGTACATAATTTATCAATTTTCAAGGTAACTAATCCAAACTCTAAAAAATAAAAATAATTTAAGAAAAAGGGTCGATAAAATACTCGTAAATCATAGCCGTGAAAAAAATCAAAGAGTTTAAAACTTTAAGTTTTCCAAAAAAGTATTAATCACGGATTGTTGGAAAATAAAACTTTCATAACTTTAATATTTAATAAGCAATTAATTAATTTTAAAGTAGATACATTCAATTTGCTTTGTAATTTATTAAAATACCCGTTGAAGGTGTCAAAAAGATATTATTTAATTTTAATAGAATATAGGGATGAGTGGTCGAACTATTATCCATAGGTACTTAATAATAGGTCTTTACCTATGAAAATGCCGTTTTGTACTTATGAAAAAAATTAAACGAATTTTTTTAATGTATTTTTTATTTGTATTAATCGAAATAATCACCCATGCAATCAATGCTTCGCTTCATACCTACATCAACACGCAAAAGGTAAACAAATGTGGAGCCACGAAGTCTGCCGAAATTTTACCGGAAAAAGCTTTGGGTAGTACTAGCTCAATGGTGACTATTGAACCACCTAACGAGGAAGAGGTGAAGATCGAATCAGAATGGACGACTGTTCGAAATAAAAAAAATAACAGGCAACCTAAAGAGGTCAGAGTGGGTACAAATACAGAGTTGAAGGCGATTCAAGTTAGTGATCGCAAAAAATATCTACATGTTTGGCGACTGCATCCAGATACCACTCTTGAAGCAATAGCCGATCACGTCAAAAATGTATGTGGACCAGATGTTCAAATAAAGGTGGACAAAATCAAACACAAAATTGTGAGAGATTATTCGTCGTTTGTTGTTGGAGTACCAGAAAAGTGTTTTGATAAGTTGAACCAGACCGAAATCTGGCCAATGAATGCAGAGTTCAGTGAGTGGATTTGGTTTCGGAACTCAAATAGAACAAATTCAAACATATAATAGCCATAACATTGCTATATTCTATCAAAATGTACGAGGTCTACGAACTAAACTGGAAGAGTTCCGAACTAACATTGAGGCATTCAATTTTGATTTATTCGCTGTAACGGAATCTGGTTGCAATATATCCATAGAAGATGCTGAAATAATTCCGCCGGGATACCAAATACTTCGTTGCGATCGAGCGGATGGTCGGAAGCAGGGAGGAGCGTTTTTAGTGGCCACACACCGATATGAGCTGCGACAAGTACCAGTCGCGGACGCTTCGATAGACACCTGCATTTTTGAAATGGTCAGTGCAACGGTTTATTTAAAAAATAGATTTTTGTTTTTATGTTGTGTTGTTTACATACCACCAGGGAGTTCTGAGAATGACTATTTGACTTTATTTAGATTAATAGAGAATTTCTGCGATAGATATGGAGAAATAATTGTTATTGGTGATTTTAATTTGTATTCGTGTCCTGTAAATGTTAAAAATTATTATGAATATTTTGTGTCCTATTGCGAATTCACTCAAAATAACACAGTACCGAACTATCTTGGCCGTCAGTTGGATTTGGTTTTGAGCTCAGGTTTTAGTGGGAAAGTGACGGTGGTGGCGGCCGATGACGCGCTCGTGCCCGTCGACTCGCATCACCCGCCACTCGCGGTCAGTGTGCGCTGCGCGCGTACGCTTCCTGCACCCGCCGCCGCCGCGTCCTCTGCCGGCAGTATTCACGCACCGCGTAGTGTTAGGCCGCAGTGGAACTTCTATCGAGCCGATTACGAGTTGTTATACTCTAAGCTGGCTTCCACTGATTGGAGTATGATTTACGACTTGCATGATTTGGAGGATATGTTGAATATTTTTTATGATAATCTGACTAATATTTTAGATAGTTGTGTACCACGGAAAAAGCTTAAACGTGAAAACTCTCGATACAATTATCCCGAATGGTACACTGCAGATATTATAAGCGATATAAGGAATAAAGCTAGATTTCATAAAACTTTCAAAAAAACAAAGCTGGATAGCGATTATTCGGAATTTTCGAAGTACAGAGCTCGCATCAAAAAATCAATAGAAATTGCACACAAGGAACACAAGATTAAAATTCAAAATCAATTTTCAAAAGATCCAAAATCTTTCTGGCAGTACATTAGGTCAAAACGTAGTAGGGCAAATAAGCAAATTATCATAGAGAATGGTCAACATCTTTCGGATGAGGAGTGTTCTCGACATTTTGCAAAATTTTTTGAGTCAGTGTATTATAAAGAGCGGCCGCGACTTGAGGCGCGGGCGGCGGCGGAGGCGGAGGCGGGGGCGAGCAGCGCACGAGTACACATCGAGACCCTCAGTCTTCAAGACGTAAGGGAAGCGCTCATAAAGCTCAAACCAAAGCGCTCATCAGGCCCCGATGGCATTCCAGCTTTCCTTTTTAGAGACTGTGGCAGAGTGCTGGCTGAGCCTCTGCATCATATTTTTAACACTTGTTTAAAACAAGCAACGTTTCCATCTAGGTGGAAAATCACTCGAGTGATTCCGGTTCCCAAAGGAAAGTCAGGTTCGGATATCAGTGGCTACAGACCGGTTGCAGTGTTGTCAACACCGGCAAAAGTCTTCGAGTCTGCCATCCAACGCCGTGTGCAGGCTCAAGTGAGCGCCCAGCTATCGGACGCGCAGCACGGCTTCCGGCCGGCGCGCAGCACTGCAACTAATCTCCTTAACTTTATGGCGAGGGTGGTGCCGGCCGTCGATGCTGGTGTACAGGTAGACGTAGCATATTTTGATTTTAAAAAGGCGTTTGATACCGTCGACAATGATGTACTGCTAATGAAGTTGGCAAAAATTGGCTGTACTCAAACACTCTTACAGTTCTTCGCCAGCTACTTGGAAGATCGACAACAATACGTCGACTACAACGGGTTCGAATCCGAGCCATACTACACCAGGTCAGGCGTGAGCCAGGGCAGCAATTTGGGTCCTCTCGAATTTATTTTAATGATAAATGACTTACCAGACGTAGTCAAACATAGTTTATGTTTATTGTTTGCAGATGACCTCAAATTGCTGCTCGAGGTCAGGAGTGGGTCGGACTGTGAGAAATTGCAGGAAGACATAGATAGAGTGGTAGAATGGAGCCATAAAAATAAACTGTTTTTCAACACAGCGAAATGCTCAGTAATGACATTTACGCGCGCGAAGACTACCTTAGTCTACGATTATAAAGTAGAGGAGGTGCCGATGCAGCGAGTGTCTCAGGTACGAGACCTAGGAGTACTGCTTACCCCGGATCTTACTTTCCGGGATCACATAGTTAAGATTTGCAAGAAGGCGTACAGAAACCTGGGTTTCGTCCTGAGACAGTCGCAGGGATTTACGAACCTTACCACGCTTAGGGTGCTCTATGACGCGTTGGTGAGGAGTCACTTAGAACACAGTGCGGTGATTTGGGCTCCTCATGAAGCGAAATACAATGTCATGTTGGAGCGAGTACAGAATAAATTTACAAGACACTTGTATTTCAAACTTTATGGAGTTTACCCATTTTACCCGCTGATGTATCCTACACTGTTTGTGCTGGGTATGGTGGGGTACAATGAACTCAGAGTGCGCAGGGAATTTACACTCGCGGCGTATGTGCTAAAGCTCCTGCGTGGAGTTGCACATAACCCGGGTGTGCTGCGACACCTGAAGCTGTGCGTGCCGGACCGGTACGTGTGGAGGCGGCGGCGACCGCCACTGCTAGCCGTGCCTGTTGCCAAAACCAACCTGCTGTCAAAAACACCCCTCACCCGCACAATACGTGTACTAAATGAAGTGCATGAGAGGACAGACATATTTTCGTGCAACTTGAGTGAATTCGCAAGAGTTTTGTTGAATTTTGTTTCTTATATTTAATTTATACTTTTTTTTGTGTTGTTTGTTTGTTGGTGTTTTACAAGTCTTTTTTAAAGTTTAGTGTTTTAATAGTATTAGTCGTAAGTTATTTTCAGATAATCTTGTGTGTGTTTTTTTTTTTTGTTTGTAAACCACTATTGTATTGGGTCTGCCTGTAAAGATAGTGTGTGTTTATAATAAATAAATAAAAATAAAAATAAATAAATAAATAAATGCATCTTTGCCAACGTGGCAGTTTATTGATGCCCTTCTTAAAAAAATCAGCTGGACGGGAGGCAACAAATTCTTCAAAGGCATTTTGTACTGCCTTTCGGGTATTGAATTTTTTTCCCGCCAAGAAGTTATCCAAATTCTGGAAAAAGTAGTAGTCTGTAGGCGCAAGGTCTAGTGAGTAGGGCGGATGACGGAGAGCTTCCAACCCAGTTCTTGCAACTTGGAGACCGTCTGCTGTGCAGTATGAGGTCGCGCGTTGTCGTGCAGGAGCAGCGGAGACGAGCGATTGACGGATGCTGGTTGGAGATGTGCCAGCTTCTCCATCATTGAGTTCAGTTCTTCACAGTACACATCTGCAGTAATGCTCACCCCGTTTGGTAAGAAGCTGTGATGAATCACACCGGCGCTAGACCACCAAACAGTGACCATCACTTTTCTAGGGGTAAGTTTTCGTTTAGGGCATTGTTTAGGTGCTGAAACAGGATCCAACCAACTTGCTGAGCGCTTGCGGTTATCAAACAGAATCCATTTTTCATCGCAGGTAACAATGCGGTTCAAAATTCCTTCATTTGTGTGTCTGTTGAGCAGTGCAAGGCACGTCTCGACGCGTACTTCGCGCTGGCGATCATTGAGTTCGTTGGGCACCCGTTTGTCAAGCTTTTTTACCTTGCCAATTTGACGTAAATGGACCAATATTGTTTTGACGCTAACGTCGAAAGCTGCAGCTAATTCAGCCGTAGATTGTGTATCATCAGCTTCCACAATCGCCTTTAATTCGTCATTGTCGACCAGTCTTCGGATGACCGCGAGGTTAATTTTTCAGGTCGAAATTTCCAGAACGGAAGCGAGCAAACCAATAATAGTGGTGCGTTGGTTTGTAGTGTTAGCTCCGTAAACGTCGTTGATGTTGCGTGCCGCGTTGCTGCCACGACGGTACTCATATTCCATAATTACTCGAATTTTTAACGTATCCATGATGACGAAAAAGATTGAAATGCGATGAAAATGTAACACTAATCAATAAACAAATGACTACTTTTGGAAAAAGAATTCCATGTTTTTAAAATAAAATTAATTTGAAATTAGAATTCTTAGACAAACAAAAATTATTTTGATTTGAAATGGCCAGTACGTAGAACGGCAATTTCATAGGTAAAGACCTAATATTATAAAGCTGAATAGTTTGTTTGTTTGTTTGGTTGAACGCGGTAATCTCAGGAACTACTGGTCCGTATTGAAAAATACTTTTTGGGTGGCGTAGTATTCATTAAGGAAGGCTATGTAACATTATGCTACGATCAAACGGAGCGGAGCAACAAACTGGTAGGCAATTCGATGCGACGGGAAGTGTCAGGGGAGCTAGTAAATACAAATTTATGATTTATTAAAAGGTGATACAATTGACCTTCATCATCATCTGCCTACCCTTTTCCCAAGTATGCTGAGGTCGGCTTCCAGTCAAATCGGATGCAACTGAACACCAACATTTAACATAGAACGTCTACCTATCTGACCCTCACAACCTAATTACTGGATAAAACGATACCCCTTGGGAAGATTGGTTGTTCATTGTGTTTGTGACGACCCGTGACGACTTTGAGAGGTCCACGAATGACAGCCCGGACCAACAGATTAACGGATTGGTTCTTAGATAAATCTCGCTAGGTTTTGAACCTGTAACTTTGTACCTACATAAATGAGCTTAAAAAGTTGTTACTATTAAATAATGTGCACTCAAAAACTGAAAAGCAAAAAATAATTAACCTTAAAATTATGAGTCGGCGCTTTGAGTAACCTTTGTTCATTGATTTTTCAGCGCCGACTCAAAATTTTAAGGTTTATAATTTATTGCTCTGCTTTTTTTTTGCAGTGTTTTCGGTGGTTTAATGTTTTGTTTAAAAGTTTTTATTTTATATGTTTTGTGGCTTTAATGCACTAATAATACTTGGCAAGGAAATCTCTATCCAATAAAAAAAGAATTATCTATGTAAAAAGTTATGCGTGGTCATACATAAAAGAAAAATATATATACGCGTCGAATTGATAACCTCCTCCGTTTTTTTCGTCGGTTAAAAATAAGCAAAATATCCGCATGAAGCTACTTACAAAACCAATCACGTAATGCTTACCAACTAAATAATAGTGTTGCCATCTACAATAAACGGAGTGGGCCGCGTATTTTTCAACGTCATCGTATTTATATACCTAGCTAAATCGGTCAGGGCATAATATCCGGTCGGATGCTCTGTCTTGAGCGATGAAGATGACCGTCCTCCGTCTCCCTGCCGTCCCCCTACCGTTGAAGTGCCGTCGCCGTACCGTCCACGACCCGTCGCCCCGTCGTCACGTGCTTTTCTCGTATGTCTTGTCTTGTCCCGACCTTATTCTTCACACCTCCTTGCATCGTGATTAATGTTGAAAGCCATTTAACAGCACGTCAAGATGTTAAAATGAATCGTTCGTGAGATTCGAAAAGGATTTTATGATTCATTGTTAGTTTCTGATTTAATAGTGAAATAGTAGTAGCTATGGTTATCATTTTAGCCCCCGGCCTTTCAAAACGCTCTTAGCAACAGTCAAGACTGGACAGAAATATGTACAATCAGTAAAAGCTTTATTTCCACCAAGTTTTTCTCGTGATAAGTATTATATTTCATATAGTGACCTTATTGGTGATGTTCTTCAGAAAGGTCAGGTGCGTAGTAATCGCAACAGGCGTGTGTGTATGACCAATTGTATAAACCTAAACGAGGCAAAAGGAGTGTGTAGAGATCGTTGTAGGTGGCGTTTCGTGGTTTCTGCCTACCCTCATGGGAAAAAGGCATGAGTTTATGTATGTATGTATGTAGTATTATATTTCCCTTTCAAATATAACAGACAGTCGCGAACTGCATATTATATGGAGGGATGATTCTCTATCTACAAGTTTTGTAGCTACATAAATAACTAATAGAAGAAAATTCATGAAACATTCAGTTTCAAATATAGGACATATTGTAAATAGTTCTAAAAGCACATATCTTTCGAATTCAAATTTACACAGATATTATGGATATGACGACAGGTATCCGACCCTATGAAAGAAAAAAATATTAAAATATTTCATTTTGTTTGTGAAACGAGAAATTCATCTTAGAAAGTGTTTACCCCGACGTGAAATAAAACTGCGAGCATGTTCAAACGTGTTTACTCGACGTGACTCTGAATATGTCTCGACAAATATGTTTTTTCTGTCGGCAAATTCGAAAATCACCTACAAAAGAGTGTAAGGAAGGGGCGAGGACGTGTTGCCAGCGGCAAAAAAAATTGCCACTCGAGTATTATTCGCATTCTACACCCATACGTGTCTTGCTAAGCCCATTTTTATTACTTTTCAAAGCAGATGCTTAGAAAAGTACAGATTAATGTACACAAAAGGCCAAAGCAATGACTGTCGGAATTCTCCGCATATTCTATACATTCATGTGAGCGTCTTATGGGATGTCTGAAAACACGACTGCCTGTCGTTTCTTTTTTCGTAATTCAAAAGTGGTATTGATATCTTGAAATGAGAGATATTAGGTATGGAGCTCGGTAACATCAAAAGAATTGTATTCATACATTAGGCTTCTTTTGAATTCCTATTAATATTTTTATGAAAAAATAATATTCTTATAGAAGTTAGAAAGTTCATTGTGCTCAAACATATTTTATGTTTCCGTGATCGCTAACATATTGTATTAAGAAATAAAATTGATTACACTATTGTAATTTTTGCTATAATAATAATAATATATATATATATGTCAGAACAAGAGGCCGATTGGACCTTTATTCTTCAGTGTTGAACATTTAGCTGAGCGCAGATGTATGTTGCGGGCATTGATATATATGTTACACTAGATTTTGCAATTACCGCGTCAAAGCGTTGCCACTGGACATAAGGCCGCAGCCTTATGCGTAGCTGACGTCAGTTCAGTGCTCTATGTGACGCCAACCGAGTGACGCGTGACAGAAAATATCCCCAAAATGGGTAAATGCGTTGTGAAAGAGTGTGATTCAAGATCTCAAAAACATAATAAATTAACCGGAATTACTTTCCACACGTAAGTTTATTGTTTCAGTGTTTATATCAAAGCAAAAACGCAATAAAATATAAAATTTTGTAAATTAGGTTCAGTGTTACCACTAAAAACTTAGTTTTAGTTTCCCACATTTGTGGGAGTTTTTAATTTATAAAAATAAAGGTTTTTTTTAATAATAAAATCGTTGCAGGGTGCCTAAAGATGCAGTACACCGTGACAAATGGGTAGAAATAATCCGATTGCTGAGACGAGAGACTAACTGGCTACCTACTAAATCGACTGTCATTTGTTCAAAGCACTGCCAATACAAAGAATATTCAAAAAGAAAATGTTTTAATTAATTTTATTAATGATAAAATTCTAATACACATCCAATAAGAAATACATAATTCAAATAATTTAACTTAACGTTTAACATTTTTTTAAACGTTTTTTTATGGCTTAAAAAGATGGGTAATTCGAATGGGTAGGCAACCCCATCCCGTCATTGCATGTTTATATTGCGGTCTTTGTCTAATCTAAGCGCCAGTATTATTCTTGCGACTTGTGTGAGTGAGACAGATATATGTTTACTTTTAAATGTTTAGTAGTGTCAAAGCTACGTCGTCGCGTTTAAATAGTGGTAACAGTTTTTTGACATATTTTATTGAGGTTTGCATCTCTAGTTATTTAACTCAATGGTTGCGGGTAAGAAGAAAAACTCTGAAGATGATTATTGATTTTTAGGTTATACCTATTTGAACTTGCCAAACGAAACATTAGACAATTTCTAGAGACTTGTTGCTCGCACAATGTCAGATGGTCAAAATGAGCTGCGCCTCGCCGCATGTAGTCCCTCTTATCAACTCGCACGAACGTCAGGGAAGACTCTGTCGAAGCACGCCAACTTCACTCTTGCGTTTCGTTGTCCATTAACATCCCGTACTCATGAGTCTTCTGATGTATACATATAATAATAAAAAAATACAGAACCTACTGATTGGGAAAAACACTGGCTCCTGTAACACATGTGTTTGTACCTAGCGCAGGAATCAGGACTTTTCTTTGTTTGTACACACATTTTATGCCAATAAAGAATTTATTATCAAATTAATAATAATAAGCCTGATATAGTAGTGGTGAATTAACCAATGCGACGTGCAATGATTGTTTACATAACAGTCCCGCATGACGGTAACCATGTGAAAGCTGTGAAAGATAAACAAATCAAGTATCTTGACTTGGCTTGCAAGGTTGTCGGATGTGGTAACAGCCAATGGTTTGATAGCCAAGAGCCTCGACCATTTCCTGAGGAGGCTCTCGTTGGGCAGCTGGATCAAGGGCTTGATATAGGAAGTTGTACCACTGGACACGGCTCGCGCTGTTGTTAGGAGGTTGCTCTCTCTGGAGCATTTTTTTTACTTTTAATTGACTTTGGCGTGGTGTTTTGGTTTCGGTTCAGATGGAAGGCACCACTCAGATGCTGGTTGACTAGTCTGCATGTCATACTCATAAACCCACGTCTCATCACCAGTAACAACGTGGCCCATGAATTTTGGGTCGGAATTGACTCGTTCTAGCATATCCACAGTGACTCTTATACGATTGAGTTTTTGGAAAAAAAAACAGGTATTTTGGGACTAGCCTAGCAGCAACATATTTCATACCCAAGTGATTATTTAAAATGGTACGGACCGACTCGTGAGACACAGAAAGTTCGGCAGCTATCTCTCTCAAACTTGAATGAGGTTTTCAGTGAAAATTTCCTTCACTTATGCGATGTTAACTTCAGTTGCAGACGTTGATGGCCTACCGGATTGAGGCAGATCTTCCATCATATCTTGACTTTTGAACGCTTTGTGTGGTACACGTATATCATAAGCACGTATTTTTGATAAAATCGGTTCACCGTAAGCCTTCTGTAACATTTTCAGTGACGCTGGAAAAATGGTAAAACACAACATTTCCAGTTGCGAAAATAGGGAACTGTGTTTGGGTACCAGAAGTGTATCCAGTGTATACCAGATCGAACCAAGGCAGACAGCCTTAACATAATTGGTGTAATTATGTTTGATATTGATAACAAATTATACAAGCTGGGAACACAGTACCTACGGCGTTTTAAAATCAACTGTATTCACGAAATGAGTTTACCATATCCAAGAAAAAGATTTTTCTGTTGAGGAGGTTCCTAACACAACTTGCAGTCTGCGAGAATATGCCCCGCAAAGACTCAAAATTGCAAAGGTTTACATCACTGCAATTGCAGTGTGGAGTGCAACTCCGAGAACTGTAATTGCAGAAAAATGCGCGTTCTAACAAAATCTAAGTGCCACAAAAGCCTTCCTTGCAATAACAAATAATAATTATATAGTATTGTAGAGTTTATTTAGTAGCTTTTGCCCGCGGCTTCGCCCGCGTGTATGTCGAAAATTAACGCAGGAGGACGTACTACCGCGGTAAGAATGTGATAATCCAGGTTATTTAGGTAATAGCTGTTACCCGCGACTTCGTCCGCGTGGTATTTAACAAAAAGTTTTTCATTCGTTTTTTGTTTTTTTCATGAGATCCTATTTTTTTTCTAAAATAAAAGTAAGTTACTTCTGGTTATATCAGCTATCTGCCAGTGAAAGTCCCGTCGAAATCGGTCCAGCCCTTTCAGAGATTAGCCGGAACAAACAGACAGACAGACAAAAATTGTAAAGAATGTTGTTTTGGCATACGTACCGTGTATACATCCATATACACTTACACAGTAAAAAGTGGTTATCTTAATATTACAAATAGTCACTCCAATTTTATTTATTTGTCTAGCTAGATTCTAGTTTAGATTGTAGTTTATTCTGGTAGCTATTTTTTTTTTTTTATATTTTTTTAATATCTTAGGACAACCAACACATCGTTGTCTGATCCCAAACTAGGCAGAGCCTGTACTATGGTAACCAGACAACTGATAAATATACTTATATATTTCTAAATACATACATATTATAGATAAATTACACCCAGACACAGAACAAATGAATATGCTCATCACACAAACATTTGTCCTGGATGGAAATCGAACCCACGACCTCAGTTTTAGCAGTCAGGGTCACTAACTACTAGACTAACAGGCCCGTCAACAAATTATTAATAAATACCTATTGAACAAAGAAATAGACGAATTTTTTAAACTTTTAATGCGGATTTTACGGCGTCTATGATTGTATAATTTTTATTTTATTTGTTTTTGTTGGATTTAAACAAAACCAAAGACGATTTTGCATGTAAGATTATTTTAGTTATGTATTTGTAAGTAATAATTTTCAATTAATCACACTTACCGTTACATATATATTCATTATTATGTGTTCCTTAATTATAAAAAATACTATATTAAACATATCTACTCACAATAAAAACTTTCTAGCGCAAAAACTTAAAAAAAAAACATAGTGTGGTACATTTTCCCTTCCAAAAATCTTCAATACATTTGGAACCCAGCCGTGGTCGGATTTACATAATTACAACTGGGCAAAAGGTTTTACATATAAATCTATCTCTTTAAAACAAAAATAATTAAAATAGGTACATAAATAAAAATTTCATTTTCAAGTTACGTAATTATACGAACTAGTGATCGCCTATTGGTCGAAATTCAACCGTACTTCATTTGAATAGAAATACATTATTAAATGAAAAAAAAAGTATGATAATAAATATAAAAAATAATATGGTTATATTTGACATTCAGTAACACTATAGACAAATTGTTGACGCTGTACTACTATGGAGAGGGTTCGCTGGCAGGATGGTGATGGCCAGGACCAGGACATAGGTGTAATGAGTAAAGAATACTTCTTCATTTTCTTAATACTTCTTAACTGTTGGATATGGAATGAATTATCACAGAAAGCTCTGTTTTTATAGGATTTTCCCTATTATTTTTAATTAATTATGACAGTTCAAAATGTCATAATTATAACCAGCCTGTACAATCTATGACCAGCCTGTACAATCGTGAGGCATACAACCTCTACAGTTTGCACACGACACTAAGTTTTGTATGGGAAACTTACTAATGCCATACTTGACATCCCCCATAAAACCACAAAAAATATTTCTAAATCTAAACTAAATTCCTATCGTCGCTAATACAAATAATATTAAAGACAAACATTCTCGATATGATCATAGATTTAAAAAATGAAATAGGTTATATATCTATAAAATTAACTTATTACCTATGGTTATACTTGACACTTGATATTCAGTAAGATTAAAGACACCGTCAAAATATTAAACAGATATTCTCTGTGCATGTGTGTATTGAATACACGGTAGCGAATAGTGGTGTGTGTAACGTGTTATTTATTGAAAATAATGTATTTTTACGCATAATTAAAAAAAAATATTAGTATTCGTCACTTCTTCTCTGTATAAACTATAAGTGTGCCAAATTTCATACTCCTCAGTCCGCCCAATTTTCGTTAAAAGGGATCCAAAGTTTTCACTTCACGTATTAATATATAGATAACTTATATAATTTCAAAATATTCCTTGTAAATCTACTCAAATCAGTGTAACAAATTAGAATTCTATACATTAAACTGAACCAAATCTTCTCAACATTCTAATGAATTAATTAATAATAGTTAAAAAAAAACTAAAAAATACACTTTAATAGAAAACCAACCTAGACAGAAGAAAACAATTTTCAATCAATTTCAATTAAGGTCAGTGTGATTAACAAAAACAAATGAAAAATTTTAAAAAGCGTGGGGTACTTTCCAAAATATTTCCATAATGACTAATTTTTAACAATTTCTGTCAATAAAATACTACAACAATTGACGTCAAGCATATCCTGCGCTTGTCAGCGAATATGTTTGTTTTTTTTTTAATTTAAATTATTGAACATTATTTTCTACTTTTTAGTTCTATTAAATCATGTTTTTAGTTTTTTTAAAACTATTTTTTTAGTTTGGTTTTGTATGAAAACATTTTATTTTTTATTTTATCCAAACTTATATATGTTATTTGAATATTTAATAAATTCTGCGTTAAAGCGAAGAGATAAATGATTTATTTTTTAAAGTTAAAAATAAAACTATTCATTCATCAAAGGTTAGTATTACATCTTACTTAAATAAAAATATTAGAAACATGCACGAACACTAAAAAGAAAGAAAAAGAAAGCCGGCCAATCCTACTTATGCGGAAGGGAGTGTAGTTATATGTATACATACCAAGCTAATAAAAGCGTTATAGTAAAAACAAAAATATCTTTGACTCACGATTTCGTAACATAGCGCACCCGGCGCTAATCGTGCTTAAATATCCCGACTTCAATATAGAAAAAATGCCGAATGTGGCCGTGTGTGGTGTGTGGTGTGGTGTGGTGGTCAATTCAAGTAGTACTCTCAACCATGTGCATCTGGATTGAGGGCCCATTTTTTGAAACCTTGCGTAGCGAAATAAGATTTATAGGGAAATGAGTTAAAAATAGTAAAAACTTAAAGCAAAGGGTCATAAATTTCTTAAACGTGAATTAAAACTGTTATGATGAAATAACTTGGGCCCTCAATCCAGACGCGTGCTTAAAGTGGCATAGCCTAAATCTCAGTAAGTACTATCTCTGGGTTAATAATTTTTGTTTAAGAATTTAGTTAAGAATTTCTTAAATATTTTAAGAAATTCCCAAATCTGTAAAATATAACATTACCGATTTATGGCGGCATATCTAGGGCCCTCACTTCATTACTGTTTGTACTGAGGAATCTGCAAAACATGAATATATCTGAAGAAATACATAAATACGACTTTAACATGTTTTACTTACCTACCTATGTGAATTAGTTAAAAAGAAATAAGGACACAAAACGTAATTGTTAAGAAGTAAATGAAAGTCGAATTTTACTAAAAAGTCTGAACTGAGAGCCCAATATTTTCGGCTTTATTGACTAGGCTCAACCTCATACATTAATGCAAATTAGAATAAAAGTTTTAACTATTTCTTAATTAAATTGTAACATATCGTTCGTCCTTCTAAATGTCATACTTTAAGAGAAAATTGATTTTCAACTTTTTGAAAGATTGATTGTTTGTAGAGTGACCATAATGTTCAAAGTACCTGTACATTTTGTAAAGTGCATTCGGCAAGTCATAATTTGCAGCTAAAAGTACTATATACCTACTAATTACAATTTGGTTTTCCTTATTTTTAATGTAATTTCTATTTATGAGATGTTACTCTTTAAGGTAATACTATGAGCCAAGTTGCCAAAACAAATTAAAAAAAAATAGTAAAAAAAAACTAAAAACGAAAATGGAAATGATTTTTTTTTTAAATCAGAGATATACAAGGGGGGCCGACTTAAATACTAATATTAACGTAGTTAGGAAAAACGAAAATTTTATCAGCCTGGGGTAATTGTGGTACAGTCACATGTGTGTAGTTGCACTCATCACTAAAAATTACTTTGCTCTCTCGCAATTTCGTATTTTTAGGATATAAGACTATTTTAAGGTAACATTTATGTGAAGTAAATAGTTTTTTATAATTATACCGATCGTGTTTTATTTATCACAATGAATTTGTTTGATCTGGTGCTACAGTGATCCATAGATACGATGACTACTTACATGTATAACATACTACTAGTCGGTTAGTTTGCCTTTCATTTCATGCAAACACTGTTGAAGCTAAACAAATATTCTAGTTTTATTTATTTTATTAGAAATTACATTAAAAATAAGGAAAGCCAAATTGTAATTAGTAGGTATATAGTACTTTTAGCTGCAAATATTATGACTTTCCGAATGCACTTTACAAAATGGACAGGTGCTTACTTTGAACATTATGGTCACCCTACAAATGATTCTCTTACAAAAAATTGAAAATCAATTTTCTCTTAAAGTATGACATTTAGAAGAACGAACGATATGTTACAATTTAATTAAGAAATAGTTAAAACTTTTACTCTACTTTTCGTTAATCTATGAGGTTGAGCCTAGTCAATAAAGCCGAAAATATTGGGCTCTCAGTTCAGACTTTTTAGTAAAATTCGACTTTCATTTACTTCTTAACAATTACGTTTTGTGTCCTTATTTCTTTTTAACTAATTCACATAGGTAGGTAAGTAAAACATGTTAAAGTCGTATTTATGTATTTCTTCAGATATATTCATGTTTTGCAGATTCCTCAGTACAAACAGTAATGAAGTGAGGGCCCTAGATATGCCGCCATAAATCGGTAATGTTATATTTTACAGATTTGGGAATTTCTTAAAATATTTAAGAAATTCTTAACTAAATTCTTAAACAAAAATTATTAACCCAGAGATAGTACTTACTGAGATTTAGGCTATGCCACTTTAAGCACGCGTCTGGATTGAGGGCCCAAGTTATTTCATCATAACAGTTTTAATTCACGTTTAAGAAATTTATGACCCTTTGCTTTAAGTTTTTACTATTTTTAACTAATTTCCTTATAAATCTTATTTCGGTACGCAAGGTTTCAAAAAATGGGCCCTCAATCCAGATGCACATCTCTCAACCATGAGTGATATTAAAAATGCTAGACTTGTCTCCTTCTATCTACAAAGCTCTATAGAAAGCTGCTATCCTGAATACTTGCCGAGAGAATTATCCGAAAATTCCTACAGTATGAAAATGATGCGCAAATATAAAACCACAAACACCAATAGCACCACAAATTCATCAGTCATCATCACACCATGATAATATGTTTTCATCTATTACTTATGTTAGCACGTGCCTCCAGTCCATGTTAACTTATAAAACAGGCACACCGGTGCCGAGATACAAAAATGTATACCAACAAAATAATAATAATAATGCCGCTATATTGTGAATTGTTTTTGGTTCTTTCAGTTATCCAAGTTACAACATATCTCTTAATTCAGCATGTCTCTTAGCAAAGGCCTTCTCTAGCTATTTCCATTGTATTCTACCACGAACCACTGTCCTCCAGTTAGGACCAGCTGTAAGTTTGAGGTCGCCGCGTTATTTCTATAAACCAAGCAAATTTATGGGCTACCAAACAGTTTTTTAACACTAAACACACATATTATTCAAAATGTACACTCTGACTAACAATATTTTGTACTATACAAACAATTTCCAATCATAAATCGTGAGTGCGGTCCACTAAAGAAAACAATATAGCACTAATAGGAAAAATAAATTCATGAAGGTCGTGGACCGGGCTCTAGATCGCTAACGCTCATTGGCCAATTTTAATTAGCATAGAGATGGGATATATTGCTCATTGGCGATCGTTACCCTTTCGTGGATTACTGACGTGTTTGGCCAGAGCTCCTCATAAGTACATTATTGATGTTACCTACTTGTTTAAAACCTGCAAATGGATTGAAGTTTAGTCGAGACTTAAGAATTCTATGAATTAAATAATAATATTAATGCGAAAGTACAAAAACATGCAAACATACAGTTTGGATCATCATCATTACAGCCGAAAGACTTCCACTGCTGAGCATAGGCCTACACTCATTGCGCTTGGCGAATATGAACGTTGTGGCAATCGCCACGCTGGGCAGGTGGGTTGGCAATCGCAGTATGGTGGTAAAATGCATAGAGACCACTGCTGCCATTTCTCTATTAAGTTTCTTAGTCGCCTCTTACGGTAGAAATGGGATGGTGCTGTTCTTTACGTCCGGCACCACACAGAACAGCTACACGGTACAAATTAAATCCCATGGGATAATTTTCGATCCCTACGCGAGCGAAACCGGTGGCAAAAGCTGGCAGAAATAAATAAGTTATTTCGATCGAGGTTAAAATCCCACTTCATCAAATTAAGATCAGTCAAAAATAATCTTTATTTTATTTTGAAAGCCCTAGTTATATGGCTAATAGAATAAAATAGATTTTTAAATTGATATAGAGACTCTGTGTGAAATAAAATATTTTAAAAAGAATCCATTTATAGAATTAGAATTTTACTTAACATCTAATGTTGGTAGGTAGATACAGATTTAAGTACAGTTAATGTACAATTAATTTAGCGTGGATCTATATCCACCTCCGCAGCCTCGAGGAACTTACCGATCTGCAAACACACTGAGAATACTGTTGTTGTATCTAATACCTGATCTAAATATACTCCATCTTATAATTAGTGAAGACATTTTGAGTAAGCCTTCAACTATTATTAAGTATATAAATTTAATAACTAGTTATGAATACCTTATAACTAAGCAAGCATTTTCATTCTTTAAAAAAGTACAGGAAATCTTAAATTCGGTTATTAGGTATACCTTTTACATAATTTATTTTTTTTACTTTTTACCGAGTTACGTTAGAGTATCTTCAATGTGCAGATTTCTGGTAATAGTTATTAATAATTGTAGATTCTTGGTAGGAACTTAATACTGAAGATTTTTGGCATTCAATATACCATATGGGTAAGGCCTTGTAATTTTGTACATAGTAACTCTTGAAACATGAAACAATTCGTAACACAGGGTAACGCCGTAACACTCGCGACCCATCTAAAGCTAGGTCTATAATTCAGCAATCAACCTATGTTATTTATTGAATTCGCTTTACACATATTTTGCCATGCTTTGAACTAGATACTAAAATAAAATATAATTTTGATGATTATTTAAAATAAGAAAATATATGTTTAAAAACAATTTAATTTTAAGAAGTACGCTAAGGTCTCTATATCTTTTGTACTTTTCGGCGGCCGATAACGAAGCGATATGAAAAAATTTAATAGCATGCCCATTCACCGCTATAAATAAATAATTATAATAAATTATAGTAGTAATAGTAATGTAGTATATATAATTTTATTGATAGCATTAAAGCTCGTTAAAAAGCTATAAAAAGAAAAATGATAATAAGCAGTCACAGAAAATCATCTTTCTTTTTCTTCCTTCGACCTAACCTAAATAAATCTCTCGTGAATATAAACTCTGCCTAAAATATGTCCCGAATGTTACGTAACTCTCTTAGTAACGTTCGGTATCACTCGGGACAAAAAATGATGCGATGCTAACGTAAAAATCTGATATCGTTTAAATAAATGCAGTTTATTACTAGAACTCAAGCTTTTTTTAATAAAGAGTATTAATGTAGCTATGAGCGGGACGGATAAAAGTAAAGCATATATGAATGTATGAACCTCGAAATTAGGGTTTTAACGTCACAAAATAAAGTGGACAACACGTTCTACACACAAAAAAGTCGAATAACGTGGACGATTATACGAAAATATTTTTTTTACAATTTGCGATAATCAGCATTAGTGTTGCCGCGCTAAAAAAACATTTCCGGCGTTGATACACGTAATATTGAGCCAGTAGTTGTAACTCTCTTAGCGTAACGCTTGGGACATGAAATCCCGAGACACATGTTTATATGCTAATAAAATATTATTTCCTTAGAAACATCGTTAAATTAACAAAATACGAGCACTGTAGAGGATTATTAGTAATAAAATCAATAAAAGCAACTTCTTAGCACTAGAAGACATTGTTTTCAAAATATTTTACAAATACCATTCCTTACGATTTACCCAAGAGATGCATTTCGGATTTTTGCATGGGAAGATAAAATGACAACTTTTCAAAATACAAAAAAAAAAATCGTAAGGTATGATAAATTTAAAGATCATTACTAAATCATGTTTTATATAATCAGTGGCCACTATTTTATCGATATCACCCCAGTATTTAATTAGTTATTAACAAATACTTTCGTCGGACAAAAATAAAAACGAATTATACAATTTTAAACGGCCTTACACATATATATTGAAAGGGCATATATACATATTTTAAATAGCAAAAGTATTCAATATTAAGCCCGTACATAGAATAATATTGAAACAAAAGCCTAGAAAACAAGTCGTTTATCCTACCATTCAATTAACTGGCTCTAGTAATTAGATTTTAGCTTGAAGCTTTCTACCAACTTGTTAATTTCTTCCATCTAGAAAATTGATTAATAATTTGTGTAGACGGAAAATAATATCATGGTTAGTTAAACGATTTGATTCTGGATGAAGTAATTTAACGATAAGAATTATAACATCAAAGAAAAACGGTGGCAAACACGTGTATCTACTTATTTACACAGATCTGTATACATGATTGGAAACTTAATTGCGAAAGCTACTTATAATAAATCGATTTGGTCCGCCAGGTTCGCGAGATTTGTTCGAAAGAGATACCGTGGCCCTGGCACATGGGCAACTGAAGGAACACGGGTGGGTTTTAGTCAGTAAAAGTCTGACACGCCCTCCCGCTCCGCCAGAGAGCGGCTGACGTCATGTGATGATTTACCTCCTAAAAAAAAGGAATCGATTTGGTAGATAACTTCTGCATTCCGAAAGGGATTTTCCATTATATTCCGACCTTGGCCATCAGAAAAGTCCTTATTACTATTACATTCATTTATTTCAGATAAATGATTTCCTAATGCCTATAATTTAATAAGCACGAAAAATTAGTTACCAACAGCCCGTAATAAAATTGTGGTTTACAAATTCAATCAGCAAAATAAACTGAATACCCGCCATACATTTCCAAAACAAAATTCATTCTATATTTTCTCAATAAAATCCCAATCGGTATCCAAATAATTTCAAACAGATCCCAATCAGTTTCCAAATAATAATTTCGACACGGTATAAAATCTGCTCCTTATTAGGTACCGTGTACATCAGGTACACAACCCGTGGTCGAATCGTACCGCGGTAACAGAAAAGGTGACCACATCGGAAATCCGGGCGTGTTACCGTGGGCGAGCTAACTAATTGGGGGAGGCGGGTCGGATGTGAGAACACGGCAAATGAAGATTTATCATCTGACAAGTCCTTCGGCTCCGGACCACGATTATCTGTGAGGGATTTTTGACTGGGTCTCGTGTCTTACATGGTATTTTAAAGGGTCATTTTAAGTTCGTGTTATATAAAAACAGCCATATGGATCGATATATCAAAATGAAGCTTCTCTTGCCGCGGTGGGTCGGTGGATGGGTGATCAATGATCATTTATAAATACCAAGACCGTGCTTTTGAAAACACGATAACCCGTTGTTGCCGACTGTCATTCATGGACCTTTGCCAGTCGCTACGGGACTTCAGAAGCCTGAAAGTCTGACAACCAGTCTTACTAAGGGGTATCGTATTACCCAGTAACTGGGTTGTGGAGGTCAGATAAGCAGTCGCTCCATGTAAAACACTACATCCGGTTTGACTGGAAACCGACCCAAACATAGCAGGGAAAAGCTAGGCAGGTGATGAACATTTTAAGTTCGTGTTGTATCGACGTACAGTTTATTGAATAACATAACATTACGCCTGTAACCGTCATCGGGTTAGGTAGAGGTGAACCTAGAGTACACCCACATTGCGCCAGTGACTTCTTTCTTAAAAGTGTGATTACAAAATCCAAGTAGTTAAAATCTCCACGGACTTCACATTAATATTTATTTTTCTAATGGAACGCACATGCGAGTTGCATTTTTTTATCGTTATAAATGTATTATTTACTAGCTTCTGCCCGCGACTTCGTCCGCGTCAAATTTTCGCTCGCCTTCCCGTCGCATCAAATTGTCTGCCAGTTTTCATTTGCTGTTCCGCTTCTTTTAACCGTAGCGTGATGTTATATAGCTTATAGCCTTTCGCAATAAATGGGCTTCTCAACACAAAAAGAATTTTTAAATTCCGACCAGTAGTTCCTGAGATTAGCGCGTTCAATCAAACAAACTCTTCAACTTTATAATATTAGTATAGATGATATTTTATTTAGTTGGTTCAATCCCAATATATGAAAGTAGATACCTAGTGTATGAAACTATACATGGCTAATTATGTGCAGATTCATATGATACACTACACTATCTATCTCAAATGACACTCGTCATTTGCAGCAGTTCATAACCTTCAATATGCAACAGTTTCATAAACTTCCATTATGAAATCTTCCGTTTAGTAATTATAAGCCTAGGTCTGACGAGTCAAAGGTCAAAAGTTCCCTGCTCACTTGTTGCACTATTGACTCCACTATGGGCTCAACAGCTGGATAAGGCGTGGACTGGCAATCCAGGAGTTATGAGTTAGATTCCTAATCGTTTATCGAGCAGATATTTACTCGGTGCTTAAAAGATGTGCTCCTTCTTGTACAAGCTGACAGAACTACATAAACATATTATCACAGCTGTGATCCTCATAGGATTGAACCTGTAGTAGAGACCTATGAGAGCAGTGGTGGCGCAGTGGTAATGGCCCCGACCTACGAGTTCGAACCCAGGCAGGCGCTCTCCTTTGCGTAAATAATTTTATCACCACTGCTCACATAACGGTAAAGGCAAACATCGTGAGGAAACCGGCAGGTCCTAGAGCCAAAAATTCGAAGACATGTGACATTTACCAACCCGCACTGGATCCGCGTGGTAGATTACGTCTCACTCCCTTTCACCGAGAGGAGGCCTGTCTCCCAGCAGTGGGAATAATATAGGCTGCTTGTGATGAACCTATATTATGTACACCCATTTAAGTCCCATGTAAAAGGAGGCAAACATATTCATTGTTTAGTCCCGTTTAAAGTAGTTTCGGAACGCGCCATTGAACGGAATGACATCTGACTTGACAGTTTGATTTTGACACTTGACTCTCTCTTGATTTGCCGCTAAAATGGGTCCGTCGCCTTTTGGACGCCCGCTACGCTTTTGTTGAAATTAATCCCTTTTAAATCGATCCGTTTGTGACAATTAGTCGTGATCCAATTGCTTGATTGTTAATAACCCCTAATTTGACGTAATAACACGGGTTTTGGACATATCTCGTTGAAATAGTTTGAAGGTCAAGTGAATGTGACGCTATTGGGAACGAGTGATTTGAAGACCGCATGCTGTGATTGCCTCCAGCCTTGTTGCAGCGGATTCTAACCTGAAGAATACTCGTAACGTCACAACACGATACATATACACTCACTTACATACGTAACTCCAGGTTGGCACCAGAGCAGTGTCCTTCAACCAACAGGTAAGTTCTTTGTTGTATTGTAGGTGAGTTGTTCTCTTATATATTGTCTGCTCCGCGTACGGCGGACTAGCTTCGCTAGCCACTTCTTGTCTCCTGGACCCCACCATAATATCTTCCACTGCGCATTGAAATGCTATTGTAGGGGTCTAGTCTGGCAGCGTAAATTCATATAAACCGGGCACAAATACAGACTCCTGGCTGCTACTGAGTAATTCCTGATGGAATACCTAATAACACTTTGCCTAATTTGGGAATTGAGCTCGATATCTCATGATCAGCAGTAGCGCTTGACTAGCGAGGTAGTTTAACAGAAATGAGTTTAATAAAAAAAACCCAAGACCACAGCACCTTCAAGTGGAGACGCATAACTTAGCATGTTTATATGTATTACTTGCATGAGTTATAGTGGCATATAACTTATGCAAGTTTTAGGAATAAAGTTAGCAAGCAACTAATACCTTTTATGTTTGTCTTTTACCTATCAAGATATAAACATACATGGTACAGTCACGAGTAATAATATGTATACACATAACCAAATTCAAAAGCAACTTTCTTTTTTAATAACGGTTGCAAAATACTATGTTCGTAATAAAATAAAATTATAATCAGTACAATAGGAGAAAATCCCTTTTAAAAGTTGGTAAGTGTATACATATTCGTGCTCGTGACTGTACACCCACTACCACCTGAGTTTCTTTCTTTTACCGACTAATATTTTGTATTTGAGCAAAAATGTTCGTACCTAAACATCTACGTATTATTATTCTTCGGGAAACCTTTTCCTTGTAAACTCATATCACATATACTGCTAAGTATTCGACCCACTATCTATACACACTCAACATAAAATAGACGTTTTTAGACCGTCGTCATGTCTTCGTTTTTTTGCCCGTCTATCGTGAACATCAAAGGTAATAAATCTTTTTCTTCTGCCTAAATAGAGCTATCCCGAACAAAGACTAAATCTAGCCCCTCACCGAAGTATGTAGCAACCTATCAAGATGTCCTTGCGCTAAATCTTCAATAGGTTCTCCTTTGTGTTTTGTGTCACTTTAATTTTATGCGAAATTAGACTAAAGGATAAATAAAAAAGAGAAAGGAAGAATAATATATTTTATGGAAAGGGTTTTATGTTTTATTTTTACATGTCTGTAAACTTACACATTTTGTTTAAGGATGTAAAGGTCATGTAAGGAAAAAGAGGCAGTAGTGCGCCCGGAGGCGATGGGCTTGCTACCCATTCATGTCGTGATCCGTCAACCCGACGCGATATTGCCCGCAGCAGTGCGCGCCCGGTCCAGTAACATCACGTACGAGAAAACAAACAATAAACACATAAAACAAACTATTATCTCATTATGATCGGGATTAAGAACCGTATTTATATTATGAGCCCATTACATAGCACAATGCAGTTAATTAACGAGCTGAAAAACAGCGGACCGTAAACAGCAGGATGCAGTATAAATAACAGCTGATTTCATAGCAATTAAAGTGAGGGATTATTAGTCGGCAACCGATGATCGACGACCGGCGTTGGCCCGTCGGCCGTCGGCATCGGCCTCGCTGTGAATTACCTTAATCACTGTTTACGCCGCTCGGGGGTATGTTCCTCACGAATTACAGAGCTTCATGTAAATATTTTGAGAACACCTTGCTTGTTTATATATTGGATGTGACGTGAATTACCTATGATCTGGATGGTTTGTAGGTTACATTATTCTGTGGAATTTTATGTTTACCGAAATAGTTACACTGAAACTTAGGTACGTAAGTATTAAATACTATGCTCGTGGAAAGGACAATAGAATTTTTTTTCTCAAAAATCAGCAGTGTTGTGAAAATAATAACTTTATTATAAGTAGCCAATTACAACATTGACTTTGGCTTTTGTAAGTACCTATTGTTTGATATCAAATCTTGTTTATAGACAAGAATAGAAATAAATATAATATATAGACATCAATACATATATAGAGTACTAGCTTTTGCCAGCGGCTTCGCCCGCGTGGAGGTCGGAAATTATCCCGCGGGAACATACTACCGGGTTAAAAAGTAGCCTATGTCCTTTCTCAGGCTCTAAACTATCTGTGTACCAAATTTCATTTAAATCGGTTCAGTAGTTTTAGCAGGAAAGCGAGACAGACAGACAGACAGACAGACAGAGTTACTTTTGCATTTATAACATTAGTTTAGATTTTTTTTTCTGGGCGGGAAATCATCAAGAGACGTCTCCCCCTCTGGACGGAGCGGGAGGGTGTGGCTGACTAAAATCCAGCCGTTTTTCTTGAGTTGCCTATGCCAGGGCCACGGGTTACCGTTAAACCGTACCGGGAAAGAGTTATCTTTTGAACAAATCCACGACATATTGAGAAAGTCTAAATTATTGTTGTAGGACAAAAGCCTGGATTCAGAATGATGTTTTTTCAACAGTTAAGTCAGTATGTGCTTTAAAATCCATAGCTAAACTTAATTAATTACTGCAGAACTAATGGGTAAATATTTTCATCAACTCTGCTCTCAAAACGGTGAAGGATAACATCGTGAGGAAACCGGTATGTCTTAGAACAAAAAATTGGAAGACATGTGACATCTACCAACCCGCACTGGGCCCGCGTGGTAGATTACGGCCCACTCCCTCTCACTGAGAGGAGGCCTGTGTCCCAGAAGTGGGAATAATATAGGCTGATTATATGATTATATAATGGGATAAAGTACTTAGGTATATAGATATTAATTACGTCACCAACACATAAATTATCCATATAAAAGCATTTTATTACTTCACGAAAAGCAAAGAAACAAACGAAAGAATGCATTAAACAAAGAAAATAATATTAACGTTCACATAAAAAACAAGGTAACGTAGATGATAAGTACTTACACCTCGGCGTTCCCGACGAAAGAATAAAACTATGGCGAGAGGAGAAAGAAAAGACTGCATTAAAACTTGGCTTGTGCAAACTTCATAACTTTTGTAATAATTGACTTCATACGTAATAAGGCAATCTGCTCTACGTTAATCTGTAGTCACAGTATAATTTCCGTGCTTCAATCGATACTCGAACAAACACAATTTCGAGCCCCTTGTATACTGATTTTAATTACAGCCCTCACATTTACCTAACTAATTTATTCGTGAAGTTGACTCGTTTTGAAGTCTTGTCACTACACCGTTAAGGTGGGTGCTCACTTAAAGTTCAATGTCACTTATATAATCCGAGTTTCAAGAAGCACAAACTTTAAACTGAAGTATGTATCACTTGGGGTCGAAGAGGGTACAATTACTTTGAAAGAGAATTTTGTTACACGCGTGGGCAGGTCCTTTGATGTTCTAACATAAAGATAAGTGAAGGTGTGAACGATTAATGGCATCTAACCGAAGAATGTCAAGTGTCTCCTAAGAGAAACGTTCAGTAAGAAAATGACTGCGGAAGAGCATTTCACGGGCCACAAATTTCCCCGTGAAAACAATCGTAAAACGCTTTTATTACTCAAACATTCGCCATTGATTCACGGGCCAAAACAATAAAAATACTGACTCAATCAACCTACCGAATTTTACGGGCTTTGTAGGTGAGTGGATTTATTGTCAGAACACCAATAATCTTTCATTTACACCCTACATCTAAGAATGGAATTAGCCGAGCCTAACGTTTTATGAGCCCTTGTGTATATGGAAAGAAATAAGCGCCCCGGCGGACGAAAGTAATTCATTTAGCTCGGTAATATTTTTTTAATTACTTTCATTTTAATCAACGTAAGTGTTGGTGTTTATTTTGAGCAGAAATACACCATTATGGGCTCATCTATTTATATTGTAATCCAGCTATTAAACAGACACCTTTCGTCCATAATTACAGCAAACTTGGAAGGAATAAGAAGAAAAAATATACCTGCTTTGCAAACATTTGATTTATGGTAAAAAGTAAAAAGAAACATTGCTAGCGCAAACGGAAAAAGTCGTTGCAATGAAAAATAATGTCTTTATGACGGCGCTATTTGAATGTAAACTACGATAACAAGCTATTTAAAAAACTGCAATGTAAAAAATATAATATAGTGGAACAAAAACGCGCTACGGCCAGAAAAGGTCATTTGCCATCGTAGGGCGCCGGCGGCGTACGGCGGCAGGCCGGCGACTGTCCCTTGCCTCTGTTGTTCATTTTTCTTCCCCTTTTTCCGGGGCCAAACGGTAAAGAGAAACTTAATTGGAGGCTTTCCCGCCGACTCTCAGGCTCAATGAAAAATTACGAGCTAAACGAGCACACGCTTGGGAATTTTTCGCTCATTCTCGACGGCACACCAGCGGAAAGAAACGCGTCTACGCAAGCCCCTTAAACTTAGATAAATGTAAGCTGACGAACGTAATTTCAATGAAATATACTGCTCATTACAAGAATTAATTTAATTTCGCTCTTTTAGCGAATTGTCTGCCGGCGTCGCGGCTCGTATAGGTGTCTTTATGAGCCTCTTTACGTGCCTTTAGGCGTTTTGTTTTGCTTCTTTTTGCATTATTGTCTTTGTGAATTATCACTTAATGCGATTAACAAATTTGGAGTATAAATACTTATGGAACCTAATATTAAAACTCTTAATTTAAATTAAATAGGTTTGCCTAACTACTACTCGTTAACAAGTAAACGCTATTTAGCTGTGATAGTTCTCTTGTTATTATAATTGTATATACAAATACCGTGATTTTTTCCACTCATCCAAAAACAAACCATGTCTTAGCACTTTTAGTACTAAGAATCTCGCAGCGGACAGGCGGACTGACGAACGGCCATAGCGAACAAGACACCCTTACAATTTAAAGGGTTCCTTGTTGACTGCTACACCCATAAAGCTTAAGAATCTTAAATTCTGACATAAAGAAAATACAATAATACTTACTCGTAAATGCCGAGTATCTCTAGCAGCATCAACTATATCTCTCTGCAGTCACAACAGGCAGATTAACAATCGGCGAACAAAGCCCACATGTGAGTTACAAAACACTCCTAATTGGTTTACCAACCCGATGGCGGATTACGGCGGATGTTCATTATTGCGCTTTCGGGATTTCCCTTGGAGGCAGCTGCATAATTCAAGTTACCACGATTAAGCTAAATGCATTAAATGCATATGCAAGAGCGGATTTTATTTCTTTTATTTGGCATACCTTAACGTGTGATTTCATAGATTTATCGTTTGCTTTTAGCGGTCCTATTTCTTCCGTAAGCTTCCAAGGTAAAATCAAAAGTCACTTATTCAAATTTTGCTGAGGATCAGCACTTTTTGTACGTCAGTATTACATGAGACAGTCCCCCACAATGCCCCCCGGTAAGGTAGTGCAGCTCAACTCAGAACTTTAGGAGTTGGTGGTGTAATACACCCATGCCTCGGAAAGCACGTTAAGCCGTCGTTCTGCGCCTGATCACTCTCCGGTCGTGTTGGATTGCCGTTCCATCAGACTATGAGAGCGAGGGAGTATGTGCCCTTGTGTCTGCGCACACCCTTGTGCACTATAATATCTCCTGCGCCGATGGCTAGTCTCCGTTGAGATTGGCCGCCATAGCCGAAATAGGTACTATCTGGGGGGAGGACTATACCTACAACTAGCAGAAAGTTACCAAAAAAATTAAGAAAAAAATTACCTACATAGACTTCATAGATGTATGTGGATATACGAGGTCTGTTAAAAAAATAAGGTGAATTTTCAAATTTCGCGGGCTATGTACATTCGATTTTCGATTATTTTATTTTGTTATGTTAGTACACTTGTCTCAAACATAAATGTTCACAGTTTAAACTATATAGTACATTTAGTTTGTTTGTGAGAGGAATATAAGTTAGAAGTGTTTTGCGTGTTCGGCGATTTTCTGCTTTCGAAAAACATGGATCAAAGAGTTTGCATAAAATTTTGTGTGAAAAATGGAATCAAGTGCTCCAAAACACTTGAAATGTTGGATGTGGCATACGGTGAGTCTACTTTAAGCCAAAAAAATGTTTACAAGTGGTACAAGCTTTTCATAGAAGGTCGAGAAGATGTGAATGACGACGCTCACCCTGGACGCCCCAGCACATCAACAACCGATGAAAATGTTGAGGAAGTGAAGAAAATTGTTATGGAGAATCGTCGAATCACTATTAAAGAAGTTGCTGAGGATGTCGGCATATCGGTTGGCTCATGCCATGCAATTTTTTCGGAAATTGTGGGCATGAAGCGTGTGGCAGCGAAGTTTGTTCCAAAATTGCTGAATTTTGACCAAAAAAATCGTCGCATGAGCATCGCTCAGGAATTGTTAAATTACGTCAACGGCGATCCAGATTTGCTTAAAAGGGTCATAACTGGTGACGAATCATGGATATATGGTTATGACAAGGAAACCAAAGTCCAATCGTCCCAATGAAAGAGCCCAGGAGAGCCAAGGTCAAAAAAAAGCACGCCAAGTTCGATCAAATGTGAAGGTTTTGCTGACTGTTTTTTTCGATTACCGTGGTGTAGTGCATCAGGAGTTCTTACCACATGGTCGTACGGTTAATAAGGAGTATTATCTTGAAGTTATGCGTCGCTTGCGATAAGCAATACGAAGAAAACTTACGGAATTGTGGAAAAACAATTCATGGCTTTTGCATCACGATAATGCACCTGCTCACTCGTCATTGCTTGTTCGTAATTTTTTGGCCAAAAACAAAACCGTAATCATGCCTCGCCACCGTATTCACCAGATTTGGCCCCCTGTGACTTTTTCCTGTTCCCAAGATTGAAGAGATCCTTGAAAGGACGGCGTTTTGAGACGATTGAGGAGATACTAAACCGAATCGCTGAGAGAGCTCAAAACATACCAAAAAGTGTATATCAGAACTGCTTCAGGGATTGGAAATAACGCTGGCACAAGTGTATCTGAGGGGGACTACTTTGAAGGGGACAAAATAGAAATTGATGAATAAATAAATATTTTTCGAGAAAAATTATAATTCACCTTATTTTTTGAACAGACAGTGTATTTGTGTGTATGTTTATCTATACTCTCATACCTTCTGAAGTACTTATCAAAATTAGATAAATAACTAATCATATGAAGCGTCTTGATCGTGCGCTGGTTGTAGGCTATGTGACGTTCAGTTAATATAAAATACTAAATAGGTACCTTCTTCTTAGTTCGACACATTATGTCAATGTACTCGTAATAATGGTGTTTATGAAATGATGCCGCGTTGGGTATTCAATAAAAGGGCTTAATTAGCCCATTTCACTGTGCTAATTAAGCCAATATTAACAAGAAAATGTTCTCATTTGTATATCCATGGTTGTATGCCACCTAAACTATACTTTCTAACGATGTTAGTAAATGATTATGAGCGATAGGGAAAAGTGGCATACGACAACGGCTTTCAGATGATACTATTTTCTTGTTTGATACATTTTAGAGCGTGATTTTTCAGTAGTCAGTTTTTAAATTTTGAACTTTTTAATTAGGTATCAAGCCTGACGAAGTGTGGATCATTTGCAGCGAGGACAAGTGCCTACCATAATTGTAATAGCTACGTGAAAACGGTCCTAGGAAACTGTCCTTAACTTTTTTAAGACATTTTTATATGAATTTACAGATTTGGATTGAACAGTAGAGACCATTAGAAAATTAACATTAAAAAAAAAAACCTTTATTGATGCCAAGGGACCCAATGGCATCACAACTGATTTTGTTCTCATCCTTATAAGGTCTTATCTGGTTCTGTTCCATATAATGTTTAAAATTCAAAATAAATCGGAAATCACAAAAAAGTTAAGAATAACTAGAATAACTGTGCATCTAGGATAACTATAAGTTATTCAAATAAATAAAAAACTCGCGTTATTTAATTAAATAATAAACTTCAGACAACCGTTACAATCTCTTGGAAAAATCCACGACAACAAATCACAGTCTGTGCAAAAAATGGGTCACCACTAAAATATAAACTTCCTTTCCGAATTTAGCTGCGCTCCAACCACTGTTCTAGCCAAGTGAATCCGCTTTAAATTTAGACACGTAGATAGCAAAACTGTGAGGGTTTTATATCTGCGGTCAAGTTTCGGATGAGGCACGGATGACAAGCCGCAGACATTTTAATTAAAGGCACCGGCAGCGGGAGTCTCGGTGAAAGACATCGAGTTGATTAAAGTAACGCTCGGTCGATACCGGACGGGATTAATAAAAATGTGGAATATGACATGCGTGTAACATTAAAGAAGATAGTTATAGGTATATTTACTAAATGTGATTCTTTAAGCTACATGCTTCATTAATCAGCATAAGTTACGTCTAGCAGTGGTGAAGAGTTTATGGTATACTAGCTTCGGCCCGCAGTTTCACCCGTTTGGAAGTCGGAAGTTATTCCAAGTACGTATCATCCAAAGCAACCTCCATCACAGCCAAACTGCACGGCAGCTGCGGGCTTGGATGTAAAGCCCCGAACCATCGTACTGATTCAAGAGAATTTGAACAACAGAATTGACCTCAGTAACATCGGTGGTAAGCTAATTCTCAACACACATGGTGCAGATAAACCACAAACCTGCGGCCACATACCCAAAAGAATCCCTACCACACAACTCACTCAATTCCGTTCCAGAGACGGGTGTCAGGGACCGAAGGTGATGTTCCAGATGGCGTAGTGAACCTGGCCATCTGTACCAACTCCAACCAACAGCTTTGGAGTAGAGACACCCTGAACTCCAGAGGAGATGTGCTATCCACCTATTTAAACTTAAATTCTATTAATCTTAATATTGTTAACCGAGGCTCTGCACCCACTTAGGTTACAGTCAAAGGACAAACAATAAAGTGGGTGGGAAATCATCAAATGACATCTCCCGTCTGTTCTTCTATGGTCTGAGCAGAGAGGCTCGTCCAATACTTGGCAGTTGTGATGAGTTTGTCGCGTTTTCTGTAGCAATCGTAAGGTCATTGATTTTCGAAAGAGTTACCGTGGCTCTGGCCCCATTTCTTCCCGTGGGTGTCGTAAGAGGCGAATATGGGACTTACTAGAGAATGGGCAGCAGCGTTCTCTATACATCTTGCCACCATACTGCGATCGCCAATCCGCCTACCAAGCGTGGTGATTATGGCAACGCCCTCCAAATTGGGGGAGGCCTATGTCCAGCAGTGGACGTATTACGGCTGAAATGATGATGATGACCGTGGCCCTGGCATAGGTAACTGAAGGAACACGGGCGGGTTTTAGTCAGCAAAAGCCTGACATGCCCGGGAAACGTCATTTGATAATTTCAAACCCAGAAAAAAAAGTCAACTTACTCAGAATATACGACCAGTCACATGCGGTTGGAAGGCCCGTCCGCCATTAAAAACAGGATTTGAGGGAGCACTGAGCAAATATATGTGTTTTATGAACCTTTTCTTATAAGTACCTGCCCACCAATTACCTGGTTGCCAATAGAAATTTAGATGCTAATAAAAGGAAAATATTATGGAAATATAACTCAAATGTTGACACAAATGGCGTTTAATTAACTTAACATTTGATTTTCATTTTTGTTGCCAAAAAGAAAACACTCGAATTGTCTAAGCAACATAAAGATAGAATTATAATAAAAAATTACATTGAAGTGTGCGATAAGGCCGCCCATTGTATGTTTTTGTTGTTAAATGTTCTTTGTTGAAATTGTTTTATGGTGTACAATAAAGCATATATAAATAAATAAATGAATAATATTTTCCTCAAACAGCGCATTTAAGGTTAAATATAAAATCCGTTTTACACTGTTCCAAATTACTGTTTGCACACATTTGCTCACTTTTATAAAACGTCAACATTTTACCATCGTTTGAACTCTCCAGCGTGGGATTACAATATTATTCCAAAACAAAGTAGATCGCAAAATCAAACAACTACGCACTTAACAGAATTTATTTTCTTATATTTTAACTGTTTCAATTTATATTATTTACAAATTATTTATCACAATTTCACAGTCAATACATACAAATTTATTTACAACATTTTTTTTACAAACCCTTCTAACTAGATGTATACTGAGGGACAAATTCAGGGTAACGATTTTTAAAAGACAAAAATCTGTTAACAATAATTAAACCCTCCGTCATATTTTAATAAAGCTTTAAGAAACAGGTTGAAAAAGTTAATTTAAAAGTAAATGAATACCTACCGACACAAGTCTCGGGTTTATTTCTTTATAATAGCAGCGTTTACGAGATCAAACGTTCCGGCAAGCGATTAGTATTCTACAGGTCACACAGTCATCTTAGGCCAAGTCTTATCTAAGTCTGGTGTTAATGTCTACGGGATTAAGCCATCGATGCTAACGTTCTTTAGCAAAGTAATTCTAAATTCTTGAAAATTATTTGCTGAATTTTTGTTTTGGTGCTAATCTTATTCCAGAATTTTTGGCATGTACTCGTGTTTGGGCTTAATGCAGAACAACTTAAACGTTTTTTGGTGTTCCACTATATATATCCGGCTGTGTAAAGATAAAAAAATGGCAACGGTTTGTAGAAAGTCTATTCGCTATTAAACCGCTCGCCAAAAACATTTTAGGCAAAAAAGATTTTAACTCAACGGTGAGTTAAAAACCTTGATACGCCGTAGATGAATAAAACATTTAAACACTAATGCTTGCGTGGGATATATAATAGTGGGATACCAATAGTTTATTTACTTTAAATGAAAACGAAAACCCACAAACATGTTGAATAGAATAAAGTTGCAGAATAATCGCACCTTGGTTTTAACAATGAAAAAAATTGCAACAAACCGTTAGCTAAGACGAACTCAACCACAAGCTAAGAAATTTCTCATTTAGCTGAGTTCTGCTAAAGTTGCAAGCGCCATTTGTAAGCTGGAGGCAGACGCAACAAACGAGTTTAAGAGTCAGTAGTCTCTTAGAATACTAATAAATAAATGCTGGAATTAGGACCTGACGACAGAATGTTGCATATTTTGGAGTATTTAGAAAAAATGGAATTTCATAGTACAAACAAAACATTAAAGGAGATGGAAGTCGAGAAAAAACTGACAGCGGGCCCAAGCCGGAGGAGAGTGGGTCGTAATAGAATTCAATGGAAACAGCTAGACGAGGCTTTTATCAAGAGGCATGCTCGTGCTGAATTGAGAGTTGACTTCAACAATTTACTTCCGAGTAAAAATAATTCTGAATAAAGAAGCTTATAAATAAATTTAAAAAATAAACATAGGACAATAAACCGTTTGATGGGATTTATTGGCAAAAATGACGATCTTTCTATAAAAAAATATCCTTTAAAAGTTTACAATGAGCGTTTCCCGACAATGAATTATAAATAAATGAATTTAAGATTTGTTTTAAGCAAATAACAGTTTTATCACAATGTTCTTTACATTTTTTGTCTCAACTTATTTAAAATGATCTCGTTCTTAATTTTTGAAGAATCTCGTCTAAAAAGATTATTCTATTTACATAAACAATTTACTATACACATTTACACACAACTCTCTGGTCCTGGTATTTCTTCAGCTATGAGATGTTCTCTCCTACTTAACGTCATGGTGCCTAATGCATTTGGTGGTTTACTTAACACTGCCTTTGGTGGTGACAGTACCTGTGAAAAGAAACGAAAATGTATACTAAACTCTGTAAATAAATTTAGGGCAGCAGCGTTCTGTATGCATTTTACCACTATACTGCGATCGCCAACCCGCCAGCCAAGCGTGGCGATTATGAAAAGCCCCCCCTAATTGGGGGTGGCTTATGTCCAGCAGTGCACGACTTTCGGCTAAAATGACGATGATGGTGGTGAAATAAAAATTACCTCGATGGGCAAATTTACGGCCACACAGCATACGTAACTATAGCTTCATATGCGTTTAGCAAAAAGTTGTTATTGTTAACAATTTCTATGACCGTGTCGCGGTGCGACAGGTCGCCCCTGTGTGAAGTGTCGCGCGCGTTTTTATAGAAATTGTTCTACGGATAGAAATCGCCGAAACGCGTGCGACCGTCGCATCGTGCTAGTCTGTACGAGCCTTGAGACACTTTGATTTTATTTATTTGTATTGTTTAGATAACTCAAGTCTCCTATCAATTATCAGTGCTTTCATGAATTAAAATGCTGGCATCATGAAAATGAGTACAAAATTGTTAATAGACAAACTCATAAAATAGAATTGTTAAATTACATCTAATGCTTCAAAACTGGTTCAGTTTTTTCAGCAGTTCATGAGTAGACTTTAACAAAGTACCTACTATAGTTATGTACCGAGTGTCTAGTCTATGACATAATTAAGCCTTCGTTTTAATGAGTTGCATTTTTCGCATCGGGTTAGCACGCGCTTTTAATTTAATAACATGTCTATGTGTACAAATACGTGGGAATGTAGGTCTTGATCTCACTGAAAAGCTTAGTGTTTAGGTATAAAATTGCTTTTGTATTTTAGCAGGATAATACCATAGAATTTTGCATTGGATACAATCTGTCAAAAACTTATGTTTTATCTTTAATACAAAAAAGTTTTATTTAACCAGTTAATTACCGTAATTACAGACACAATTAAAAAACGATTGTGTCTATACCAAATGTGGTATCTCAGGGACTTAGAGGCTAATGTTATTTATTTAACTTGACTTATTGAAATTAAGTGTTCATTAAAATCAGTCCAGTAGGTATTGAGACTACCACAAAATACTACTGTTTGATAATTTTAGTAACTACTTTTTTTTAATTAAAAAAATTAAACACCTGTACTCCTCAAAAAGTTAAAACCGCACTACTTGATACTCACGGGTCGGTGGTCGTCGAGCGCTGCGCTGGCGCGCTCGCTCCCCCACTCCTCCGCGGCGTGGAGTGCGCCATTTTTCGCGGCCGCCTCTGTAACGCACTTTGTGCTCGGCGGGACCCCATCTGTGTGCAAACCGTTTGATACTGCTTGATTATTTTACTTAAGACTCCACTTGTGGTAGGAAATAAATGCGATCTCCTTTGTGGTTACGGAGGAACGTTATCTCAGTGCAATACAAAAAAATATCGACTAACGGTACCGCTTAAGATACTGAAGTTTAAATGGCTGCAAATGAATCTGACTAAAATAATAAATGATCTGTTAAAGATAACCCTAAGATGTGCAATTTTATGGCCGAAAATAACGTTGAACGTCAGGTTATGACTTTAAAAATGAGAATTACAAAAACAAAGAAAAAGATTACCTACTTCGAAAACTTCAGGTGTAAAACCAGTTTTAATCTTCATAAAAATGTGTTTAAAACCATATTATAGCTTTAAAATGCGATATTAATTCCAAACTTTCGTCATAAATCTTTACTGTTCTATCAAAAAATTGATATAATTTTTACGACGACGAGACGTGAAAAGTGTCTCTTTCAATGAAATTTTTAACATGATTTTCAGACTTTCGTCAAAAGATTAACCTGATTTGCATACCTATCCATAAACTGAAGCAAAAGGCTATGTGCTATTGGTGACTTAAGTTTTAAAAGAATTAAAAGCCAAAGCAAAGCCTTTGCTTTACTCAGTGCTTATAAAAAAACCGCAGTTGTTGAGAGAATATTACATAAAAGGGAAGATTTTCCTTTTACAGGGATATTTTTATTTCTTTGAGATTATAGCAGCAAACCTATTAATTATCTAGGTGATTGAACGAGTTCCTTTTAAAGTTCCATTAATTTTAAATGAAGGCTTGAATGAAGAAAACGTGTAACTGAGTGAGATGTCAGTGGCAATGCGAATGGTGGTAATATCATATATGTTATTTTAACAAAACAAGGATTAGGACAAAATTTAAACCATCGCGTCAGTTTTATCGAAAACGGGAATCATACTGAAAGTTTTTAGGATAGGCCAGTAAGAAGAGCAGCCGAATAAAAACTGTATTTAAATTTTGTATTTGGAACTCTAATTTGTAATAACAAATGATGTATAATGAATTTATAAGTCATTTGTTATTACACATGGGCGTTAATGTTAGATGCGTTAAATGCGTCGAAAAGGATTTGAGTAGCGAAAATTTTTGCTCAAAGATTTATTACGACTTTCTTTGCGGTCTAACTCAATAACAATGTTATGATATTTTTTTAATGTATGATAGACTTCGATCAACATTCCATGACGAAGTTCCATGCCGTGCCTCAAGAGTTTAACCGTGGTCGAAGCATACTCACTGATGATTCGCGAGAAGGACGTTCTTCTACAGCGAAGACTGAAGATAACGTAAGTGCTGTGTGGCTTATGATATAAGCCGATAGAAGGATGACATATCAACAGAATAGAGCAGCTTAAGGCATTGGTATGAATCAAGTAAAAAAGTATTTCACGAACATATTGGCGTCAGAAAGCTTTGTACTAGATAGATACTTCATAATTTGACAGCAAAAACGCCGTCGTTTAGATTGCTGTCGCTCATAGCTTGAAAAGTATGACGGACGGAGGTAACACGAATACTGTATATGACATATTTAGAGGTGATGGAAGCTGGATATATTGTTACGAAACCGAAACCACAATACATTATGTGCAATAAACGTTTCCATTCGAAAATTTGCTGAAAACACTAAAGAAGAGCAGAATTCCAGGAAAAAAGATGATTGCCTCATTCTCCGGACAAACGGGTCACTGCAACAATTTTCCTAGAAAATAAACGGACTGTTACTGCAGATTGGTCTGTCAGTCATTTTTTACCAGTTGTCTTGGAAAATGTCAGACAGCACCGCCCAAGAAGCAAAATCCTTCTCCACCACCCCAACGCTCCAGCTCACTCCGCCAGACGTACTATCGAAGGTGTGAAGTGAATGAAGCATCCTCCATATAGTCGCGACCTGGCACCTTGTTACTTTTTTATTTCCAAAAACAGAAGATAAACTAAGAGGAATTCGTTTTATGAATCCTGAAATTGCCGTGGCTGCGTTTGAAAAAGGTGTGGTAGAGATCCTTGAGAAGATGAAACAATTGACTGAAACATTGGGCTCACTCAATGTTTCAGTCAATTGTTTCATCGCATGTGACGGTGCTTAGAAAAGAATGGAGATTACTTCGAAAAGCAATAGAAAAATTAACAGGTTTCTACATCACTAGATTTTTTATTTTCCTACGCCTTGTTTCCCCGAAGAGTTCGGATGAGGAGTACTATGTATGAAGAGAAAGAGAAGGAAACTCTTAAATGAAAGACTGGCCTGTTAGTCTAGTGGTTAGTGACCCTGCCTGCTAAGACTGAGGTCGTGGGTTCGTTTCCCACTCAGGACAAATCTTTATGTGATGAGCACAATCATTTGTTCTGTGTCTGGGTGTAATTTATCTATAACTTGTATGTATTTAGAAATATATAATTATGTTTATCAGTTGTCTGGTTGCCATAGTACAGGCTCTGCCTAGTTTGGGATCAGATAACGGTGTGTTGGTTGTCCTAAGATATATTATAAAAAACAAAAAGAAACTCATAAGTGCATTATTTACAAAAACACCGAATTCAAAGAGACTTATCAATACCTACTAAAACATTTTCTACTTTGGTCAGAACCGTACAACAAAAGATCAATTAAGATATTACGACATTGTAACTTCACCAATAAAATTAGTTAGCGCCCAGGCAACACTTAGCATCAGAATCGTCGGACCACAACCGCAAATGACGATCGAACGGTCGCTCAGTACCCTGGCTATCTTCACTGAGACCGTTTTATACTCCACTTGTTACCGGAGTCTCACTCAATGATATCGCTTTGACGTATGTCGGTTGTGGTGAAGTACCGATTGTACTTATTCCGTGAGATGAGGACGTTGTAAACGCATAGAGAATTATGTAGCTAGAAGATTTTGGATCTTGTTTAAAATCTATACATATAATAAATCTGTAGAAGGGTCAATTCTGTACATTGAAAATATTGAAAAAATAAATAGCGGGGGGTGTTGCTGGATCGATACCAAACCCAAATATGTGATTAAAAAATTTTTTGTCTGTCTGTCTGTCTGTCTGTCTGTATGTGCAGGCATCACGTGAAAACTAACGGTTCGATTTCGATGAAACTTGGTATAATTATACCTTATTATCCTGGGCATAAAATGGGATACTTTTTATCCTGGAAAAATAGGTAGAAAAAAAAATCTTCTTTTTCAGTTTTATTCATAGACGTTGTTCTGTAGAACCGCGAACACACGTTGCATTACCCGCAGTGGATTCAGCGCCGTAACCTGTAGCGCCGAAAGTCGGATTTGGCTTGAACCGTTTGCGGCACACGCGGGCCACGCCTCCCCGACTCCTATATAACGAGCCGCGTTCCGCGCCGCGCGATGTCCCTAAATAATTTAACCCAGATCCAGCCAGTCCCTTGTTGTCCCCCTACCAGTGATTGCCTAAGCCGAGGTTCGTACCCCCCTCGGGGTAACCCTTAGAGCTTTCGCTTTAGTTTTTAAGTATAATAAGCCCCGGCTGGAGGCCTAAAAAGCTACTTTTTACAACTCGCCGGGCCACAATCCGTTTAAGTAGTAAGAATCTTTTCAGATTAACTACGAGATGTCCTACAACAAAAAAAAAAACGCCGCGCGATGCATTTAAATTCTGAATTTTGATGCGAGCGGACGTGTCCAGTGTGGCGAGCGGTCGTCCGTGGAATTAATATTGTATGCGTGTAATTTTAAACCGTGCTTTTCAGCGCGACCTTTTTGATTACTGTTCCGATCAGTTATTTGTAAATACTTTTGTAAATATTATAGTACGTACGTAGTTTAAGTTTTCATCGTAAATTGGTTTATTTAGGTTGGTATTTTATTTTCTTTCCGGACGAGCTCACTAACAATGTTGCGTATGCTGAAGCTCTCAATTAACTTTCTGTCGCATTGTCACGATCACTTTTTTATTATTGCAAACTTTTCGTCACTGTCAGTAATTTACTGCTACATGCTACTTATCAAGGTCGGAATTACTATGAAAAAAAATACTTACTACAGAACGCGAGCTCAACAGCAGTAGCTCAATAGAGGGATCTCCTTAATTATTATAGGCTTAGCCGTATTTGGGTCCAATAGATATTTATAAGATGTCATTGTCAGAGTTACTCAAAATGGAGAAATAAACCATCCACGCGAAGACCGAAGTCCGCGAAGTCCGCGCGGACGGAGTCACGGGCGGAAGCTAGTTCCAAATATATTGAGATTTTTTGTATTGCACTATATTTCGATTGTATCTATTAATGCCTTGATTTAAACACCATTTAAGTACAATGATAAGTAAACTAACATGTTTTTTTCTGAGACAAAGATCAAATAAAAAAATCAATAGACCGTAACGCGCTGTGGTATTTACAGGAGTCATCTCATGTACTATTTTTCCTACCCATATCTTATTCAATATAAAACTAGACATGAAATTTATGGAATTCTAGCTGATATTAGTTCAATGTGGTTTTACATTGAAAGTCACATTGTATTAAAATTTGTAGAAAAACGAAACCAGACAGTTTTATAATATAAAAACCACATAGGTATAAAACGGTAGCAAAATCTGGAAAAGGCAAGCTTATTCTGAAACCGTATTACAGCCACAACATTTTTCATTTTTAACAACCATTCCACGACCTTACTTGATTCCACAAAGCTAGATCTTTACATGATTGATGGTGATTTCAAGACCATCTTTCATATAAGTATCAATCTAGAAAGGAATCTGGACGGCTTACCTGGCGGTGGATTCAATATGTCCGGTTGCGCCTGCTTGGGCGGCTTTAACGTGTACGCCACGACGTACTGACCGTCGCCCGCGTTGAGCTGGAGTTCCGACGACTGCTGCTTTGTTGGCGGATTACTCCTGTTACAAAATATTTCAGTTAAAGCTGAGAGATGACGACAGTCCTTACGAAAATGTGTCTTCAGAATTTTCCATTTATTAATAGTTGGTGGTACGTCGGGTTTTAGTCAGTAAAAGTCTGACACGCTCTTCCGCTCCACCCAGAGCGGGAGACGTCATTTGATAATTTCCCACCAACAAAAAAAGGTGGTACGTCCCTGCCAGGATCGCGAGATCTGTTCGAAAGAATTACCATGGCCCTGGCATTTAGGCAAATGAAGGAACACGGGTGGGTTTTAGTCAGTAAACGTCTGACACGCCCTCCCACTCCACCCAGAGCGGGAGACGTCACCCACAAAAAGAAAATAAAAGGTGGTATGTAAGTTTGCCCATCCATAGTATAGTTTTTGGGTTAAGCTGAAACCGTAATATCATACCCAAAGAATAATAAATACATTACTTATAATTAATTTATACAAAGTATCACATTCCTTCGCGGTACCTTGTAATTGTTGGTTTAATACATCAGAGTCCATGTTATACATGGACTTTAGTTCAGTATATTATCGTCAATAAATTCAAAAATAGCATAATTATACAAATACTATGATAAAGTATAATTACGTTTTTATGAAATACAAATGTGAGTTTTTTTTAAGTAACTACGTACCTACTTATAATAAGCTCACATTATTAGTTCAGAAAACTTATTAATACATTTGTGTTCCTGTGAATAATGCACTATTATTCTCTATATTTTTCCGTATATGCTAGAAAATTCCAATGTTACAAAAGGATCGTTCATAACAGTGATACACCACGCTATAACATTGACGTAATCACAGTAGACTGCACTCGTACAATTTTAATGGTAATCGAAATCGATTCCCTTTGATTTAATCATACCTCAAATGTTAAATTGAGCCATTGGCGATCCATTGCATGTCAGTTAAGTGAAATACGTACTTATATCGTACATTTTGATTAAGTTACACGTGTAAGCTAGGTAGCTCGATACTGGAGGTAAATGAATGTTCATTTAATGAGATTTCAATTTTATCATGTTGTCAGAATATTTAATACAATATTGTCCAGTCATGGTCTCATATGAAAGTATTGTTGGAGACTGAAGCTTAAGCGTAAGTGTGTGGGTGTGTAAGTACCTATTTGGGTATGGGTAATGGAGAAGTTGGTACGTATTAAACTGATTGTTGCTTAGTTCGCAGCGGGAAACGAAAGTATTGATAATGTTGGTGGCTTTTCTTTGTATCTTCCTTTTATTGATATATCATGTTTTCCTATTGGAGTACGTACCAGCTTCCATATATTTCATCATTTCATCGTTAGTTTATATCACTTCACTAAAAAAACACAATATTTTCACCCATTTCGAATAACTAATATCTTTGTGCTATTGTGTGTGATAGTTGCTCATTATAAATCAAATACGTGACCATACCACCAAAAACTACAGAAGTACAGGCGATGTAGTCAAAATCAAAAGTCATATTATTAAAATTCGGCTGAGAATTAGCACTTTTTGAACGTCAAAAATACATCAGACGGTCTCTCAACACGCCCGGCCTTCACCACTTTCTAGTGCTTTACATAAACTTGATTCTATACAATAGCAGACAGGCAAAGTAATTAACATTATGTCAGCTAGCCATGCCGATGCACCAACTCATAAAATGAGAACTATTGTTAGTGAAATAAATAAAAAACTGGCCAAGTGCGAGTCGGACTCGCGCACCGAGGGTTCCGCACAAACCTGTAGGTATTCTCGGTTTATGCATAAGGTTTATGTTTATGAAATAAAATGTTTTTTTTTTAATGTTTATATTTAAGTTGATTGAATGAAAGGTAAATTGCGGTTTACGATTTATGACGTATTAAAAAAAAAACTTCTTACTATATCTCGTTCAAACCAATTTTCGGTGGAAGTTTACATGGTTATGTACATCATATATTTTTTTTAGTTTTATCATTCTGTTATTTTAGAAGTTACGGGGGAGGACACACATTTTACCACTTTAGAAGTGTCTCTCGCGCAAACTGTTCAGTTTAGAGAAAAATTATATTAGAAACCTTAATACCATTTTTAAAGACCTATTCATAAATACCCCACACGTATGGGTTTGATGAAAAAAATGTTTTTTGAGTTTCAGTTGTAAGTATGGGGAACCCCAAAATTTATTGTTTTTTTTATTTTTAGTGTAAAAATCTTAATGCGGTTCACACAGTACATCTACTCACCAAGTTTCAACAGCATAGCTCTTATAGTTTCGGAGAAAAGTGGCTGTGACATACGGACGGACAGACAGACAGACATGACGAATCTATAAGGGTTCCGTTTTTGCCATTTGGCAACGGAACCCTAAAAATTACTAATTCATAAAATTTTGTTTAGTGACATGTTGTACTAATTGTAGGATATAAAAGAGCGGCGCCATCTGGCACAGGCATAATAGGTCTTTACCTATGAAAATGCCGTTTTGTATGAAAAAAATTCAACGAATTTTTTTCATGTATTTTTTATTTGTATTAATCGAAATAATCACCCATGCAATCAATGCATCTTTGCCAACGCAGTGGCAGTTTATTGATGCCCTTCTTAAAAAAATCAGCTGGACGGGAGGCAACAAATTCTTCAAAGGCATTTTGTACTGCCTCTCGGGTATTGAACCTTTTTTCCCGCCAAGAAGTTATCCAAATTTTGGAAAAAGTAGTAAGTCTGTAGGTGCAAGGTCTGGTGAGTAGGGTGGATGACAGAGAGCTTCCAACCCCAGTTCTTGCAACTTGGAGACCGTCTGCTGTGCAGTATGAGGTCGCGCGTTGTCGTGCAGGAGCAGCGGAGACGAGCAATTGACCAATGCTGGTTGGAGATGTGCCAGCTTCTCCATCATTGAGTTCAGTTCTTCACAGTACACATCTGCAGTAATGCTCACCCCGTTTGGTAAAAAGCTGTGATGAATCACACCGGCGCTAGACTACCAAACAGTGACCATCACTTTTCTAGGGGTAAGTTTTCGTTTAGGGCATTGTTTAGGTGCTGAACCAGGATCCAACCAACTTGCTGAGCGCTTGCGGTTATCAAACAGAATCCATTTTTCATCGCAGGTAACAATGCGGTTCAAAATTCCTTCATTTGTGTGTCTGTTGAGCAGAACGGAAGCGAGCAAACCAATAACAAGTGGTGCGTTGGTTTGTAGTATTAGCTCCGTAAACGTCGTTGATGTTGCGTGCCGCTTGTACCGCGTTGCTGCCACGACGGTACTCATATTCCATAATTACTCGAATTTTTAACGTATCCATCATGACGAAAATGATTGAAATGCGATGAAAATGTAACACTAATCAATAAACAAATGACTACGTTTGGAAAAAGAATTCCATGTTTTTAAAATAAAATAAATTTGAAATTAGAATTCTTAGACAAACAAAAATTATTTTGATTTGAAATGGCCAGTACTGCAGAACGGCAATTTCATAGGTAAAGACCTAATATATGCTTAAAAGGAGACGCCACCGACTGCCTAATGTACAACGTGTTTTGGTTTGAGTAATTGTGATCTGATGCTGGCAGTGTTTAATTTGGTACTCACTGCCAGAGTACCACTGCAGTATATTTAATCAATTTCATAAGAAGAGGAACTTCCTCATTTATTATAAACTTTCGATGAAGCCATGAAATGTATGGAAGCTGGTACACACTCCAACAGGAATATATGATATACCAATAAAAGAAAAGAAAGTTATTAAGAAAAGTATTAAGATTTAGTATAAGAATTTCAATGACTCGTCTTGATTCCTTGTCCAATCTGAGTAATACAGAGTGAAAATTGAGACGAGGCAATAAGGAAAGTAACCTTAACCATTGTAGATACAGAAAAACGTTCTTAGAAGACTGGCAGAAGACTGGCATTCGATTATTGAGTAATTGACAACTGCTATAACTTATTTTGGAAAAACGGTATAGTCAGCCAGAAATATGTTTACTTTTACATTTTATTTTTTTCCAATAGATGCAGTTTCTTATAAGGATTCAAAGACACTTTTGGACCGAGTTAGTAGGTTCCGTACTAGACAAGTACGTAATCGCATAAAACCTTTCCGATTCCTACATTTCGTAGTGATTCACACCTCATCGACACGTCGCCAACAGAAGAAAGGAGTACCTATGCATGAAGTTTCATGGCGATGCCGATTCGGTGCTAACCTGAAATGCTGCTAGCTTTATTCTACGATACTGCTTACTGATAGAAACACAAGAATTACCGTAAAAAGAAAGGGCAGTGAACCCTGATCTGTTACTGAGCACCGTGCGATATGTCCGCATTTATAATGTTGATCAAGAGGGCAGTTAATTTGGGAAATAATTCAACTTAAACTGTACCAAACGTCATATTTGGTACAGTTCAACTCTGAACAGACAAGGATTGGATTTAGGCACCATAGTAAATTCAATTGGTTTAAAAAAGACTTATCCAATGATATTGGAGGTAGCTTCCCACGGCCACACATCAAGCTATACATTTTCAGTATAAGCTGACATCTCATTGTACGAAAAGCCTATACAATGTGAGGTCAGCTAAAACTGGAAACTAAAACTGGAAATGTATAGCTTGACCTGTAGCCGTGTACTAATAAGCATAAAAAAATAAAATAAAATATGTAGAGCTGTGGTGGACCCGTGGTAATCGTCGTGACTTACGAGTTGTAGGTCGTGGATTCACCCCAAGCAAGCACTTTGTGTAAATTATTTCAACACCACTGCTCTCAAAACGGCGAAGGGAAACATCGTAAGAAAACCAACATATCTTAGAACAAAATATTAGAAGACATGAGACCTCTTCCAACCCGCACTGGGCCCGCGTGGTGGATTATGGCCCACTCCTTCCCACCGAGTGGAGGCCTGTATACCAGCAGTGGGAATATTAAACGCTGCTGCTGACTGATGAAAATTCTTCTTTAGTTTGAAAAGGTATACCCATAAAGTGATCCCATATAAAGGAAAAGTTCTGATTACTGGATTTTCTGTAATCCGTGCTTATTTTTTCGACTAAGTGTATGTTGATGATATTATCGCTGTTATTTACATATTAAATGAAGTTAGGTAAACAAATTTGTGTGGTATAGGTAGGTACCACAACGAAAAGTGAAAAATTGGTAGCCTTTTTTAAGTAAACTTTTTAGCCTACACATTGCACAATTTGGCTATAAAAATACCCAAGAAACTTCGGGATTAAAATATGTAGGTCAAACTTATAAAAAAGCGTAACACAGAACCTACGAGTACAATAGTTAAAGAGTTAGGTTTTGTCAAGTTGCACAGACTATAGTGTTGCAGCAACGCGAACAGAGGTTCGCGACACGAAATGTGAGCAAACATGTATGTTGACGTTATTCAGATTGCAAGGACATGTGGAACTTGCAACACAAGTCGGAAAGTTTAATGACATGCCAAAACTAGGGAAATGTAGGTAGGTGTGTGAGTGATGCAAGGAACAAAACATTTTGTTAAATGACAATGCCAGATCCTGCCCCACCCTTCACCACCGTACCGAAAATGTAACTTAATCAAAAATATCACAAGAAATTATGACCCTTTGTTGCTTAACTATTATTCTGTTACAGTTGCGGATAATAAGTTAGCGATAAAAAGGAATTTAAAAACCCAAGACGTATTTCCTGTTTTAATCGCGACCATCTGCGTTACTTAGTACGCACACACGCGGAACAAAAACAGTTGTTTAATTTAAAAAATAATATCTATTAATTTACTTTATACGGATTTTAATATGTATTTGGTTAAATTACACACAGTTAATGAAAATAATCTTTGTGAATACCTATATAATATTATTATGAATATATATCTAACAAATGTTTCGCATTTGAGCACTAGTAGGTTAAGGTGTAATGAAACGTCATTGTTTTTTTTTTTTTGGAATTTTATGACCTGGTACCTGGACCTTTAGGTCAATTGACGAGCTAATGGTAATGTCAAAAACTTAGTGGTGGGTCGTTGTCGAATTTTTGATGGACGAAACGCAACCGTTTTTCCGACGACGAAAACGGTTGCAGAAAACGGTTGTCGTCGCAACTGGTTTGAAGAGCCGTTCAATCAATAAAATCAATGCGTTCTCGACCGCATTTTCTTAGCAGTAAAATAAAAAATCGCATCAAGTAATTCGAAGACTGGTTTGTGCAATGAAAACTATTTGGAACCAAGACGTAAAACCAGTTTCATCGTCGTAGTTCGTCGCAGAACATAAAATGGTCTTTGGAACGGATTAAGGTCGACGACGCGACGAGTGTGATAGTTGAATCGATGGGTTCTCAACCGTATTTTCTTAGCTGTAAAATAAATAATCGCATCTAGTAATTCGAAGACTGGTTTGAGCAACGAAGACTGTTTGGACCCAGGACGTAAAAACGGTTTCATCGTTGCAAAACATAACACGGTCTTCGGAAACGGTTCGTTGTCGTAACGCCCACCACTACAAAAAGTCATTCTTTGATTTTTTGACATTAGCTCTGTTCTGTTTGCCGTTGCATTGCTGTTTGTATTTTACGCTCCCTAATCTCAACGTGATCAATATTGTTACTGTTACATTATACCGACGATTTTTGCTCTTGTACATGGACTCGATCTCGCCTATTCACCGACTTTTTACTATTTGCCACGGATTCTGATTATTGCTTCCATTTTGAACAATGCTCGAGTTGGGTAACGATGTCGAGGTGCATAAATGGTCATTTGTGCGTCAACAGGATGCTATTAAGATATGTTGTTGCAACATGGAAATTGTTGTAACAGGTATGTAAATACTACGGTATTTATTGCTCGGATTTTACCGTAGTGAAAAATCCTATATAATAAGCATTGTAGATTTAAACAGACACAGCAAGTTCTAAAGGCATTTAGACATCATTTAGATATCTCTAATAAAGCAGCAATAGAATGCTACATTGTTCTTGCTTGTAAACAAACTTTTATTTTATGGGTCAAAGCTCTATAGAGTTTCTGGCATTGTCCTTTACTTCAACATTTGAGTGATTTAACAATAATTTTGACTTTCAGTCAGAAAATGAAATATATAACACTGCCGCCTGCCAGCTTGGAAACTACGACCTGTTATCTGGCCTCGTCGGATGCCTTTTGCGGGTTCAATGCCGCCTCTGTTTGTATGAACCATAACTTGGGTTCATCGCACCAAAAATCTGGAATGCGTGCTGATACTGAGATGCTTGTAACCTGCTGCTCGTAACCTCGTGCTGTAACCTCGTGTTGAACGAGGAGCAGCAGGTTACAAGCATTTCTTCACTTCTTTCACCTTTTCTGACGCCACTGCGCGATTATTCCAAGTGTTATTAAAGGCGCGTTCCACGTGATAGTTGAGTCGCCCGGCTAGGTTATGTGTAACGCGATATCCTTTCCTGGTTGATCACGTCGGGGTCACCAATGTGGTATCGGTGGGAGTCCTTGTGTGGCAGGATGAGTAAATGAATACATAGACCAAGATTTCATTTGTAGTTTTATTCAATCTCCAATAGTTACATAATGGTACTTGATTATTACATACAGTTAACTCGCGACACGATAACACTGACCCGAGTGGGGCTCTTGATACGACTAGCCTTTGCCCATGTCGCCTGTAAATTTACTATGAAGAATGCTTACATTGCAATTGATGACGCTGTACGGTCGCTACAGCCACGAAGTAGAATTAGGCTTTAGTTAAGTCTCAAATAAAAGGATGACAGCCTATTGCCAACCACCTGACACAAATCCCGAGTTTAATTTGTTACTGTCTGCTCTGGGCGGCGCGGTTGCAGCTTCAGTTGCAGCCCGACCTGGGAATCGAACCCAAGACTTCATAATAAGCAGTATCGCTTGTGACCATTAGACAAACGAGGTAGTAATCATTTCACTGATAATTGGGTAACTCCGTGGATTTTGCCACTTTTTGAATTCAAGTTTTCTAAAATGTCTCAAAATTTTGACTTCGCATAAAAAATAAAAGGTTTGGTAAATTGCAATGAATATTATTATACTTAGAATATGCAATTTTTTAACTTAGTGTATTCTTAAAGTGAAGGTAAGTCGTACAGTTTATAAAATACGAATGAAAGACACAATATCTTTTTGGTTCGGCCACACTTTTGTAATAGTCTAATTATTATTTGTGACTATCTGAAATGTCCCGAATTATAGCTGCAATTTAATGGTATTTATTTCACTAAATAAGCAATTTTCTTTTAATTATCACAATTCAAACATTTGTTTACATATTTTTACTTATAACAGCCAATTTTCTGTTACTAAAGTTTCGATTTTCTCGACTTATACGTTACTATTTTCTATGTTACCATCAAGGTTCAAATTTGATAGTGGTAGTTTTTTATATTCTTACGGGAAACACTGACAATGCAGACAACGCATAAAAAAGTCGCCATTTTGTCGTCTCTGGAGTGTTGTCTAAGTATACGCGTGTGGTTCGGCAGCTAATTGTTATTATGAATTTGGCCAATTTCAAAGGTAAATAACAGTTTTATTACACACCACTTTTATAATACTATGCGCGAGTGACTAATAGATGTGTGTCTTGGTATCAAAATTCGAAGACATGTGACCTCTACCAACCCACACTGGGCCCGCGTAGTAGACGGCAGACTAGGCTGAATATGACGTCATAGAAAATAAGTACTTCTTTTTTAAGTAGATTAAAAATACCATAGTATGCAATTAGTCTTACAAATATTATACTATTAGTTACTTTTTCGTTTATTCTACGTTATAATAACATTATTCTTTAGCAACTAATTCGACGGGGCCTGTTCAGCCGGTGACTATTTAATATTATGTTTTAAATTAAAATATTGCCATTCAGTCACGGGAATTGAATACTAGCTTTTGCCCGTGGCTTCGCCCACGTGAATGTCGGAAAATAACGCAGGTATTTTTCTAAAATAAAAGATTTTTTCTTAATAAAAGTAGCCTATGTTACTCTTTATTACATCAGCTACCTGCCAATAAAAGTCCCGTCAAAATTGGTCCAGTCATGTCAGAGATTAGCCGGAACAAACAGACAGACAGACAGATAGACAGACAGACACACAAAAATTTTAAAAAATGTTGTTTTGGTATATGTACCGTGTATACATCCATATACACTCAGTAAAAAGCGGTTATTTTAATATTAAAAACAGACACTCCAATTTTACTTATTTGTTTGTATGTATGTATGTATGTATATGTTACAGGCAATTTGATAAGTCCGGGTACTATTAATAATGGCCGGTCTGTATTCATAATGCCCGACTCTATTGGGCAATGTGATTAAAACAGCATAATTAATCACTTTTCCCGGCCATTATGAATAATGCCCACCCTATCTTGGGCAAAGTAATAAAATAGGTGAACTGTAGTATTATATGAATTTCTTGGTTGTCTATTGTTTACCCGAAGATCATATACCATAATCATCATATTCCCGAATTTCATTTGCCCGAATGTTTTGTTTGCCCTAAAAGACATATGACATACTTTTAATAGCCCGAAACTTAGATACCATAAGATACGAGTGCCATACGTATTGTTTTTCATGTTTTTAATTGCCATAATAATGATTAGACATAATACTTAAACGCCATAATAATCATTACACATGATATTTAAGCACCTACCAGGATCATTAAAGGCCGTTCTTTCGGTATGTCAAGACCAAAAATTAGACAAGCTGGCCGAAATGGCAGACAAAATCATGGAAAATTTAAATAGTGGAGAGGTAGCCGCCATATCTGCGACAACGTCATCGGCAGCGACGGACGTAGCATCTTTAATTACCGGAATGAATACCGAATTGAAGGAGCTACGAAGAGACGTTAACGAAATACGTGGACGCAGTAGAGGACGAGGAAACCGAGGAAACTGGCGCAGATCGCAGTCAAGGTTAAGAGGTCCACGCCGCACTCCAGAGAGTCCAGATTGGTTGTGCAGCTACCACTATATGTATGGAAAGCAGGCCAGGAGGTGCACGAAACCGTGCAATTGGAAAGAAGGCTCATCATCGGAAAACTAGAGACGGTGCTGTCCTGTTCGGTGGGAGACAGCGGGGCCGCAACACAGAACCATCGTTAGTGCGTAACCGACCGGAAGTCGAGAATCAGTTTTCTAGTGGACACAGGTGCAAATGTCTCAGTTTTACCAATGCATAGTGTTAAAAATTGTGTGCGTTCTGAAAGCGGTTGTAAGCTGTCCGCTGCAAATAACACGGAGATCAAAACATACGGTATAAAGGTACTAGAACTTAATTTAGGCTTACGCAGAATTTTTAAATGGTCGTTCATTGTAAGCGATGTCAAGCAAGCAATTTTAGGTGCAGATTTTATAGAGTCGCATAAATTAGTGGTAGATTTACATAATAAGAGGCTTATAGATAGTTTGACTAATTTAAGGACGAATGGGTCAGTCATACGGTGCGACGAAGCGTCGGTTAAAAGTATACAAGAAAATAATCCCTATCGGGAGTTATTAGAGGAATTCGCAGAAATTACTAAACCAATGTCATTCCGAGAGTCGCCAGCTCACGCAGTAGTACATCATATAGTAAAACGGCTCCCCGGTACACGCGCGTCCAAGGCCGCTACCGCCGGACCGTTATAATAAGGTAAAGGAGGAATTTCACCTAATGCATGAATTAGGGATATGCAGGCCATCGCAAGGCGAGTGGTCCAGTCCGTTACATGTCGTGCCTAAAAAAGACGGGCAATTACGCCTGTGCGGAGATTACAGAGCGCTAAACGCAATAACAAAGCCGGACCGTTATCCCATTCCCCGAGTAAGTGATTTCACATATATTCTAGCAGGTAAAACTTGGTTTTCGCGACTCGATTTAAATAGGTTGTTTCATAATTCTGATGCATTATTTATTTTTCTTACAAGGAGAGTACCAAACTTGGGAATCACAAATTCCGTTGATTTTTATATTTTGTAGAGTAGTCTCCCCTCAATAACTAGGTAAAACACACTTCACCCTCATTTTCGAGAAAAATAAATTTTAAGTTCAAGTCCACTCGTCTCTTTTTTTCCAAATTTATGTATTTATTTTTATAAATAATTTGTTATTTTAATCAATAAATAATTCAAATGCTGAAGTTATTTAATATTAAATTTATTATATATCTGATGTGTTTATATATTTTTTTTTTGTCAATTTTAATGGATTTTTATTTTATTGTTAAAAATAATAATATAATATTAAACATTTTAACTCTAAAAACACTCGTTATTATAATTGGGAATTTTTAACGTAAATAAATGTTGTTAGGTATATACATTTTCAGTTATTATACGCTCCTGTTGTGCAAGACCCCTCTCCCCCTAATTTACCTGCTCCGACATCTACTACCTGGGGAAAGGGACGTACGTGTAAGAATACGATTGGCCAAAATTTGGCCTTGTCATGCAGCTGCTTTTAACTGCAGTCATTCGACTACGAGTTTTCATTAGTGTAACACGTAAAAATTGTTTAGTAGTTTACTCGACACATTTTTTCCAAATTTATTCATTTATTTTTATTAATTTGTTGAGTCGAGTGGACATGAACTTTAAACTTCACTTTAATTTTTCTCGAAAATGAAGGTGAAGTGCGTCTTACCATTTCACCTAATTATTGAGGGGAGACTACTCTACAACATATTATATAAAAATCAACGGAATCTGTGATCCCCAAGTTTGGTACTCTCCTTGTTAGTAACTGTTCTTAATTAATGGTAACGTTTTTTTAATCACGCCTAGAGATATATTATGTCGGATACATGTGGACAACGTTTATAAGACGACTAAAATGTCACTGTGTATAGTTTGTAACTGATAACGACAAATTTTGTGTTAATTATGTATATGTTTTAATATTTTTCTCAAGTGAGTGACATACGTCTTTATTGAGAATAAAGTTTCTTTAAACCTTAACCTAACATAAAATCGAAATAAAAACGGCGTTCTACATAAGATAAGGACCTAACTGTTTCACTTTCACCTGTCGTAGATGAGCGAACATAAGAAATTAAAATTGTGGTGCAGGATTTCATGAACCAAGCCATTAAACGTTAACGTAACATTACACGTTAAACATTAATGTAATCATTAAAATAAGAAGACGAGTTACGGTAAAGTTAATGGAATTGTGACATAGAAGGAATGCTTCACTTTACTGCAAATAATCTTACCTCCTTCTGCGTAAGAAGAAACCGGTGAAAATGGCCGCGCAACCACAGATTATGACAGTGAAGATGATTGACCAGAAAGCAGCTTTGGAGACTCCGGCCATCAGACTGCTGCCACCATCTGGCATGTGAGAAAATAATAGGTTAAATGTCTGTTTATTTGTTCTATGAAGAATACGTGGTTACTTTCTATTCCAAAAAAAGTATGTTTAAATCAATTATCAAAAAAGGTACACTTTAAAATACATAATCAGAATCTGAATGTAACGTAGAAGATCCTGGTTTACTTAATTTTCGCAACAAGAATACCACAAGGCAACATAACTAGCTGAATGCTAGTCAGTCAGCTAGTTATGTAGCCTTGTGGTGTTCTCAAAATCTGATTTAATTCATAGTTCAAGTAAAGAAATGAACGCAAGAAATACTGCGAAACATTTTGGTAAAATATTGCAATTTAGTAGTTATTTTTTATTCTGGAAAGTGTAAACACTATTCCCATAAAGGTAAAACACTCAATTTTCGAAATTCATTATCGCAATATGCATTTTAAATTCTCCCCTTTGTTCAACAAAGGATTTTTAAAAGCGTGTTCTAAGCGACTGCATCATTATGCTCATGTTACGTAAAAATACATTCGCAGTGTTTTTTAGCAGAGCCTTACAATAATGTACAGTGTGTGTTTAAAAAACACAGTCAGTGGTAAACGTACAGCTTTATGCGCATTATTGTCTCGAATGTGTTTTTTTTGTGCATCCTAAATGCCGTAACACACTATTAATCACAATCTTAAGTTATTTTACAGGATATTGCTAATACATTGTTTCGTATAGTCGAGAAAATTTGCTCTTGTTGAACTGTCAAAATGAAGGCCATTCCTACTGTTTGTGTGTAACGCAATGAACCCACTGGAACATAAAACATTTAAAAAAAATGTTGCCAAATGGGCCTGTTCTTGGCCTCGATGACGTCTGACGGAAAGCGATGAATGATGTCTATGAGGGAACGAGATGCCCAGAAGCAGCTTGTTTGACTTGTTTTGAAGCCAAACGGGCGGAGAAGGGAATACAAACAATATCTGGCATAAATCTAATAAACATAGAAGCAACTAATTATATGTATGGTTGATTTCGTAATCGATTGACCACCTTTGATAACAATTCCTAGTGAATGAAAAGGAAAGATTTTTTTTTTCATAGTAATCGTGCACATAAAGAGATACTTGGAAATTGTTTATTTATTTTCATCCTTTTTTTCCCACTACAGGGCAAAGGCCTCCCTTTCTCCTTTTCACTCCTCTTTGTCTTGAGATAATGTGGACTGATCCTGCCTGTAGGCATCAAGGTCGTCCCGCTATATTCTCTTAAGTCTGCCTCGATGACGCCAAACTTTTTCTGGGTGGTGGATTTGGCCCATGACTCCTTCGATATGCGACAAACAAGTTCGGTCCAGTTCCACTTATATTTGACAGCTTTTTGGTGAGATCGGTGATTTGTGGAAGATTTTGGAAGAATTAGAATTAAAAAAAAACATATCAGACATATAATGACCGGCAGCTGCACGCCATGACTGTGACAACAAATTTTCCACTCATCATGATGCTAACACAACTATATAACACGGTAACACAGACTGACACGTGAAACGAAATATATGTAGATATAAGTTCAATAGTATTTAGTAGGTAGCTATTAATTTTGTGGGACTGCTTTTACTTCTAATTAGTATTTATAAATACGTTTACAACGGTTGTATAATTCCTAGATTAATTACGTAACATACCTAAACACAATATTGAATCCCTAGTTTAGCTCAACACAAAAAGTATTAGTGTATTTCAATCTGGAAAGTCCACAGGGCCACTGATTGGTTTTTAATAATAGGCTATGGAGGCAATACTGTATTATGCAAACCAAAATTGATCCAAGTTCTCTACACGTGTCAAATTTGGCTGTTAACGATTAATCTATCGTGGTTACTTGCCCCCCGTTTTTCTTCATAAGTACCTACAACGCTTTGGAATGGGCAACTTGTTTCATAATACTGACTGACCGACCAACCCCTTGATAATTCATTAATTTTTTGTTAAAAAGTTTTTATTTTATATATATTTTTGTAGCATTAATGTACTAATAATACTTGGCAAAGTATACCCTATCTAATAAAAAAAGAATTATCAAAATCGGACTACTCTGTATGAAGTTATGCGTGGTTATATATTATAATCAGTGAGTGAACAATCAATCATCCCCTGTTTTCCGACCCTTAGGGTTCGATTTTGTTTTTCACATTTATATGAGACCACCTTCGGAGCCTTCGGACCTTCGGAGTAGAAGAAGAATTATCACAATCGGACCACTATGTAAAAAGTTATGCGGGGTCATACATAAAAAAAAAAATATACGCGTCGAATTGAGAACCTCCTCCGTTTTTTTTTCGTCGGTTGAAAAGTGTCTGTAATTAGTGTATCACTACATAGTATAAGACAAAGTCACTTCCCTCTATCCCTATGTATGCTAAGATCAATAAAACTACGCAACGGATTTTGATGCGGTTTTTTAATAGATAGAGTGATTCAAGAGGAAGGTTTGTACGTAATTACGTATAATCGCGGGCGAAGCCGCTGGCAAAAGCTAGTTTGAAATAAATGTTTTGAGTGTGAGTTTGACTTCATCGAACATATCAGTAGAAATCAAGAGGTTGATCGTTTTACAAACGTGGAGAAAGATAAATCTTCTCAAAGGAAAACTGAACTGAGCCACAATCGGGTTTAGAATGTTCCTCACGCTTCCATTTCAAATTAATATCATTATTGATTAAGCCATTACCAATAGTTCGATTATAAAATAATTGAGCTAACGTACAGTAATATTCATCAAATATATCTTAAGGTATATATTTGAAAATTAACCACAACAGACGCCCGTTAACTTATTATTAGTATAGAATATAACGATATTGGATGTTAGATGGTGAATTAGCGTAATTACACTCTTCTGTCTTACTCTAGCAGCCTTGAACATGGTCTGTGTGAGCGAGAAGGAATGTTTATGTAACGCTATTAAGCAGGTTCAAATTTACGCCTAGCCATCTAGCAGATTGCTTGCTTATTGTCTTCCTATCAATGGCAAATTGCGCTGGCCGTAATACGCCATGAAATTAGTTTGATGGTTATCAAAATGGGTTTGAGATATTTTAAAATTAATCATCGTTAAATTCTGTGAAGTTTAATACAAAGTGAAGCGTCCTTGTTTTACATGCTTATATTTTGAGACTTGCTACGAAAATTTAGGGAATAAACTGTGGCATTTTGAACTAATAGTTATTACAATTTATAACCATGCTGACATTTAGGTAGGATCGGTTTGAAAACGTGCTACTCACTTGACTGCTTGACTAAATCAAAAAGTCTGAATCTCAAAACTAGCGAACGCGATTATGTTAAAAACATTTGTCAAAAATGTACACAAATCACGCAGGTGCTGTATAATAAAGCACTAAATGATAAATAGTGTACATTATGTGTAAACGTGTGTTTGAAGTGGTCTGCTTGGATCGATGCCTACCAGGGTTGCGAGATTTGTTCAAAAGAGACACCGTAGCTCTAGCACAGGCAACTGAAGGAAACGGGTGGGGTTTAATCAGTAAAAGTTTGGCACGCCCTTCCGCTCCACCCAGGGCGGGAGACGTCATTTGATGATTTCCCACCCAAAAAAAACATGACTTTTTTATTTAATAGACCCCTGATATTAATCAGGCTAGTAACTTTTTTGAGGCTGATTCCAATCAACAATACAGCCAACGAATCAATGCATATTTGTTACTGTCATTATACCGGCTGAAAGAAAAACAAAATAGCATAACATATAAGTTCATAACTTACCCGTTCTCCTTTCAGGGTCCTGATATGCGAGAGCATGCAGCATGATGCGATCTGAAGCTCCCTTATCATTCCGCGAATGCACCGTCAATCTGAGCGCATTTCCGCTCGACCATAGCACGCCGGCCGGCACAAGGAATATGGCAACACCGTCTACGATTGCAATTTAATGGGAGAGTTTAATTGTCTGGAAGTTGTAACTGGTAGAGGTCTGTACCTAAACTGGGTAATTGTTTGTCAACTGCGTGGAATGGGACTGGTTTTTGTGATGATAGTATTGAGAGTTTGTAGTATGTAAACCTATACAATATTGGAAGGTAATTTAAAATGATATCTCTCGGTGAGACGTAATAAAGTTTATAAACCCGCATGCATAAATTCAAAAATTGTATTTTTCTTTTTCGTATTTGTTAGATTACGGGAAGGTTATTTAAATCAAACTGGATGGCTTTAAGACTGGGTAAACGTTACATGAATAATTGTGTATGCTCATATACGTTTATGGGAATTAAAATAATGCGATTTTGAACGGGACTGACAACTGAAATGATGGCTGATAAAAACGTATTTTTATAATTTTTCCAAAAAATATGCAGCTGGATTATGATAGTACTGCACCAAATAGAAAAACTGAACAAGACTTTTTCCTTACCAGTCTCATTCGCAGTAACATTGAACCTTATCTTCCCACTAGCAGAGTCCAATGCTTCTAACACCACCAACTGAGGCAGTCCTCCATCATAGCCGGTGACGCAACGTACTACCAGAGGCTCCCCAAAGTCCTCCCGGCTTGAATCTTCGATCCAGTTGGAGCCGTTGCCTGAAGATACCGTGCAATTCCGTGGAGGTGATGGACGAGCTATGAAAAGAACAAGTATGTGACGTCTGCATTTTGTGAACTAAACTTAAATCAAACGGTTTAAAATATAATAATCAAATTGATCTACTGTTAAAAATCTTTGTACTGATCATGCTGACGGCGGAAATGTGTATCTAAATAAAATAGGTAAATACTATAGAGGTAGGGGGGGGGGGGGGGTAGGTATATACTATAGTAAATATTATATGTATGTGTGTATTATAAGTTTATAATCTATTTATATTTCACATCTTATTTATAATTTGATATAGGATGTATTTGAATAGTATTTTTCAATAATTGTTCCTCTCAATCAAAGCACCTGCCATGTAATCTCTTCACCACCCTTGGTTGGCTGGTAGAGAATGCCTAAGGCATTAAGTCCGCCTTTGTACCTTTTTTGTGTGCGAGTAGTTTAAATAAATAAATAAATTTATAGTTTAAAAAATCACTAGAAAAACACGCTTTTATAAATGCACGTAAAAAACCAAAAGCCTTATCGTGGTCAAAGTTCATTACAAGACCTTTCTAACAAGTCCAAACACAGCTATGATACGATATTCCATCATGGAATGCCAGTGCCTATCTTCCGGCTCCATCATCAGACCTTGAAACCTAATCGTGGTCAAAGTTTATTACAAAACTTTTCTAAAAAGTTCAAACACAGCTACGATACGATGTTCCATCATGAAGTTCCAGTTCATATGTTCCACCTTATATCTTCCGGCTCCATCATCAGAAAAGTTCGACAGTACCATATTATTGTATTGTCATTAGAACTACATAAAGCTGCCAATTTTCATGACGCTACGATCCTTGGAAGATGGTGAAATTAGTAATCTTAGATTCCATTACATAGTTAGTTACATACAGGTCGACCTAATAAAAGCGTGTTAATAAATAGGGAGATTTAACTGATTGCGCTCGCCAGTTGGCGATGAGAGTTGACAGCGGATGGTTGTGGAAATTGCTCTACTGTGGTGATTTATTTAAGGAAATAAGTTTTGATAAAACTAAGTGGGAGATTAATGAATAAGTTTAGAGACTTAACCGTGTTTATTTTACACGGGGATCGTGCGGTCCATGGCCCTCTACGGGGCACCGGTGTGGGCGCCCTCACTGAGGCTGCGCCCAGCGCGCCGGTTGTTTGCGGCCCAGAGGGTCATGGCCATCCGGTTAATCCGGGGATACCGCACGGTCTTGTGCGAGGCGGCGAGCCTCCTTGCCGGAGTGCCGCCGTGGGATCTGGAGGCAAAGGTCCTCGCGCACATGTGGGAGTGGCGCGAGGAGGCGAAACGCCGGGGCGAAACTCCGCTGCCGCGACAAATCGCGGCACGGCGGACAGAGCTCCGGTGTGATCTCATGGCGACATGGCGGGTACGATTGTCGCAACCCAGTGCTGGGCACGCCACAATTGCGGCGGTAAGTCCCCTCTTTGAGGAGTGGATAGAAAGGCGTCACGGCGTCCTCACCTTCCGCCTGACGCAGGTTCTCACCGGGCATGGGTGCTTCGGTGGGTTCCTGTTCAGGATAAAGCGGGAGGATACGTCCGGGTGTTTCCATTGCGAGGATCGTCTGGAGGACACGGTGGAGCATACGGTGGAGGTGTGCCCTGCCTGGGCGGAGCACCGCCGTGTCCTCGTGGAGGCGATCGGCGGCGGCGACCTCTCGCGTCCGGCCCTGGTGCGAGCCATGGTACGGAGCGAGAGGGAATGGGAAGCCGTCACCTCCTTCTGCGAAGCAGTAATGCTCGCGAAGGAGGAGGCGGGGCGCGTGAGGGAGTGGCAGTCTCTGCGCCCTCACGTCCCTAGCCGCCGCAGGAGGAGACGCCCCGGGCGTCGGGAGTCAATAGCGGACTCCCGACCACCGTAGGCACGAGCTTGCGGGTGGCGAGCAATGGGTAGCTCGCCGCCCGGTAAGGACCAAGCTCGGGTCGACGGCGCGCAGTGTTCCACGCGCGCCTCAAAGAGATGTCAGCAGCAGTGTAGGGGTCTACTAGGACCGATGCCTGCCGGGGTCACGTGATAGTTCGAAAGAGATACCGTGACCCTGGCACACGGGCAACTGATGGAACACGGGTGGGTTTTAGTCAGTAAAAGTCTGACACGCCCTCCCGCTCCGCCCAGAGCGGGAGAAGTCATTTGATGATTTCCCATCCTAAAAAAAAAAAAAAAAACCGTGTTTATTTCTGAGAACCCATACATCTGACAGGTAGTGGCATTGAAGGAGTAGATGAAGGTCTATATTTATTGTACTCTGGCATCTTGATTAGCTTAAAGGGAGACTGACTTAACATAACCGTTTATTGTGATTTTTTCAAGATTATGAGGTACCTACTGTTTTTGGACCAATCAATTAGAGTAAGCTTTTAAACTATAAGGACCCGGATTAATATAGTTATAATATAAATCGAATGAATTTGAAAGTTAGCAGCTATCGGTACTACTACCGCGCGCATTAAATCGCTTGCATACCAAGTCTCTTTGCAGAAATTCGAGTAGAACAACTCGACTTCAACTCAAAGTCAACCTCGAAATGTTCGTTAATTGCCAAATATTAGCCATTCCAACTCAGTCTGCAAATCTATCAAAATGTTTTTAATATAATTCGTCCAACTTTGTCAATTGGGAACGGGCCCAACTTCAAACTAGTTGGAGATTTGGGCTAAAGATAATTATGTCTCTGAACAAAAATAGTTCGTAAACTTGGCCCATGTTACTCGTCTCATTGACTATGTTTGACTTTCTTCTTTGGGAGCAAATTGGAATATTTGCTTAGAATTGTTCTTTATTAGTTCAGATCCTAAAGAGAGTCCTAGAGTCGTGCATAATTTAGACATTAAAATGTTTAAGACTTTAAAGATATTCAAGGCATTGTTGACAATTAGTAACGAGAGGGTCCGTTCAGTTCAAATATGCGATTCAATTTCGAAGCTCATAGTCGTGACGCCAAAATACTCTACAAAGGGACTACTCTCTCTCTCTACTCTCTTTAAAGGGATTTACTGAAGAAAAAAAATACAATAAATAAAAGGAAACGATATTTGGGTTCGTACACCTAAATTCAGTGTTTTGTTTATATGGTCGAAGTAGGAAAAAATACTTCGAATCTCTAAAAATCTGCAGAATCTCTAAAAATCTGCATAATATAGAATTGATTTTTTAAAATGTTTTGTCAAGGTTTGCTTTGTCAATGGTAGGCACGCAAATATTTAAGAGTATCTAGGTGTACAAGTCATCGTATTTCTAGCAGTTAGGTCTTTTAAAATAGTACTCACCAGCAGGCACGATTTGAAAGACACAGGGCTGGGCTTGTCTGCCTACGGTATTGGTACCGCGACAGGTCAACGCGCCATAGTCGCGCTCACTCGCGGGAGTGTAGCGAAGCTCACTTATGCTGCCGTTTACTGTACCTATGTAGAAAAATATAAAAAATAACAATGATATTAATACGCGGGCCCAGTGTCAAAAGCAAGTAAAAATACTGAATATTATTTTTAATTAAAACAGAATTACAAAATTATGTGTTAACTTTTCTTACACCTACCCTCCAAAAAGACACAATATATGACACCTAAGACTTAGAAATTGGAAGTAGATCTGGACCTATTCAGGGCAGCAAAAAATTTCAAGGAACTATCCACTGTTCGTGAAGCGCGGAAACAACAAGTCCGAAGTCTCTAAAATTGCGAACTGCGGCGTGGTCTAGTCCTTTATTTATCTAAGAGCAATAATCTCAAACGGAGGTGGGTGCATAAACGAAATTAAGAGACGTATTTCGATAGCCAAATCATCAATATACACAATGAAACAGGTCTGGAGGAACAGAGATTTTACACAGACCTCCAAGAGCCGACTTGTTCAAGCACTGGTTTTGCCTATGTTTCTTTACGCTGCTGAGCCTGTAAGATTCGCGACATCGGGAAGAAAAAGATTAGATTAGATTATACGTTTTGAAAATATGGTGCTGGAGAAGAATGCTTGGGATATCGTGGATCGGGTTTCGCCCCAAAACCTCGATACGCCAAGAACTAAACATTAAAAAGCAACTATCTGTTCTGGTCCAAAAGCCCATCCTCAAATACTTAGGACACGTACAAAAGCGTCACGGTGACTCTAGAGTGCCTTGTAGTGAAGGGCACTAGACTCGCGGACGCTCACCCATTAGATGGACTGATCAAATCAAATCTGCAGTAGGCGACCCATTGTATAAGTGCACATTCAATTCCAAAATTAAAGTAAATAGCAAGTAATCGTGAGGCGAATCACATCAGCCTTAACCAAGACAAGAAATTTCATGAGAACCACTACCGTTCCGACAAGAGTGTTACGAAGACGAAGACCCACTTTTAAATTCCTTTGTATGGAGGTGACAGTTACAAGAAACAATGAGAACAATAAATTGTAACTGGAAAGTTATCAACCCGTATTATGACTGAAGTCGATTGCCTTTGTAAATGATTGATGTGAAGATAACCGGACATAATGGTTTTCAAAATAAAAAATCTAACCTAACTAACCAAAGCAATAGCGTGACCACGCCACCGTCACATCCATTTTGTTCTACGAACCCGATCGCGTGGTCGCACCGACGAAGGGGGCCTTCCAGTTTTCCAAAAATATAAACGCAACAATCGCGTATTAGTGTGCCCGATCACTGCGGTTAAAACGCGGGGTAAACTTCATCTCGTCATTATTACAGCCAGAAGACGTCCACTACTGGACATATGCCTCCCCCAATTTGGAGGGGTTTGCCTTACACGGCACAGTTGGCAGGCGGGTTGGCAATCGCAGTATGGTGGTAAAATGCATAGAGAACGCTGCTGCCCATTCTCTAGTATGTCCCTTAGTGTGCATCCACACTGAAAGCCTAGTGACTGGGCCTAAGGAGGGCGCGGCGAGCGGGGGCGTGCGGTGGCCACAGTGACGCGTGAGCTCTTGTAGCGGTTCGACGTATATCGGGAGTTGCAAACTATGGACGAGGATTTGATATTTTTACTAGACAGTCCGCTCCTGAACTTGAGAGGTGTTGAACACTAAAGATGGTGTGCACGAAATAAATAAAAACAGAGAAATAAGTGGTGATGTTTTAATTTATAATTATGAAGAACTGAGATTATAATTATGTTTGCTTTGCCATATAGGTGGTTTAGATTGAATTGCACTTATTAACAATTCAGTATTCACCGCTGTTTTACGAAAAATAATATACAGACGCACATACGCCGAGCGGCAAGACCGAATTGGTTTGTTATCTCCGCCACTCGCGCCTTAGATCGCTTGCTGACTAGGCTCGTAGTGCGGCCAGCACCCCTAGCCAAGTTGATAATCTGCAATCGTTAACGGTAGTCGCTCAACGTTAAGTCACGTGGTTAGAACAAACGAACAGAAAATTCGTAGCCAAATTCACATCGTTCAAAATGATAGAATGATTTTTTATCGTTTCTACAATGTTCAACGCTAAATCCTTTGTTATAAGGTGTCGTTTTTCTAAAGACATTGTAGAACGAGCGGCCGACTCAGGCGCTTCAACATGGCTACCAACTTATCGTTTTCTAAAATTGCTGACACTGAGGCGTTACCGATTGTAGAACGGTAAACGTTTGTGACTTGGCTAGGGGGGCAGAACGCGCGGACAGGAACGTTTGAAAATAACGCGCGTTGTCTCGCTCAGTCCCGTCGCGCTAGGCTTCCGCCTTAGTCACTACACTATGGACGCAAAGCGCGTTTCAAATGTTTGAAATTTCGCGCCCGTCGTCGTAACCGCGCTAGGCTCGCAATTTGGACGCACACTATGACGCCTCTTACAACACCCACGGGAAGAAATGGAGGCAGGGTAAATGGGTAAACTTCAATTTCTATTAATTATGACGAAAATTTGTCATCATTGCCTCGAAATAAAGCAAAAACAAAACAAATCAAGACAATCATAATTTAACTTCGATCTATTAACACTTCGTTCAAAAGAGACAACGTCAGAAAGAACATCGAACAACTTAGCACTCATAAGTAATTAGGTCCATTTACATGCCAGTCGAGTGGTCCAACTGTCCCGAGTTAGTCGAGTGTTTGCGGCAAGTACTCGAGACAGTTCAATCAGCACCTCATGTTTGTACCAGCGGCACCGCCCTGAATATGTAACGAACCGCGCTGCGTAAATGGAATTTCTTTTAAAGACTATACGAACAATCTAGCTTCTGCTTTCTTGACTTGTTTCAATGTGAGATTTGATAAAAAAGATAATTTTAAATGAAACATTTTTTATTTTCTTCTTTAGGATTACTTTTTGACTTCCAATAGTTATTTGGAATATTTATTTGAATAAATAGTAACTAACTTTTACTACAACCTTAAGAAGGTGTAAGCGTAGTCATTAATCGTTCCTTTTGTGTATGAGAAGAGGCTTTTGCCATGCACTGGGACAGTTTCAGGCTGGTATAATTAATTATACTATTGGTCGTCCAGTGGTTGAAATTCAACCTTAATTCATTTAAAATTTGGTGTATTTCTAATATATAGCTGTTCTGTGCTATTCCTTACAAACTTCAACTGTACGAAATTGCATTCTCCGTCATCTGCGTATTGTTTGTAAAACACAGGAATAAAGTTTTTGCTTTACGTATTAATAAATAAAGATTAAGTTAAGAAAGTACACTAAGGAATTTATCTTGGACTAACACAATGTTAACCACCTCGGTAAGGGATTCCTAAAAAACATCTTAATTGATCCGACATTGTGTAAAATTGCTATTAAACAATCGAAGATTCTTTGGTTATTTCAAGTGCAAACTAATGTTTATTGATGGTTATACCCAAGAAGAGACATTGCGTCTGCAGTTTGTTAAAAAAAGCCGTTGCCGTTGCCGTTGTACCTATGAATGATAATATACGAACCGTTCCGTGTCTTGCCGGACGTAAAGAAGAGCACCATCCTATTTCTTTCCATTGGTGTCGTAAAGCCACTAAGGGACTTACAAGAGAATGGGCAGCAGCGTTCTCTACGCATCTAACCGCCATACTGCGATCGTCAACCCTCCTGCTAAGCGTGGTGGCGAATTAGGTGAGGGCAGTGTCCAGCAGAGGACGTTTTTCAGTTGAAATGATGATGATGATGATAAATGTACGTACCGTATCTAGCAGGCGACACATTAAAGCTCTCGCCACTGTTGTTGAACTGCCACAAGAAAGTGACGTCAGCAGGGTCGGCGTGCACTGAGCACCGCACGCGCAGCGCTTCGTCCAGCGCTGCACCGACCACTTGAGGCAACGTCTCGCCACATACTGGTGCATCTGTATGTAGAGAAGTTAAGATATGATGTTTAAGTAAAAGTTATGTTTGATACTTCATTGCTGCAAGAAAATCACTCAATGAGAAATGATGTACGTTGTTTACTTCGTTGCGCCTAAGGGTGGTTCGCTACGGCGTAGCAACCGCCCACTACAATGTAAGTCTAAGTAAAAAAATTAAATTTAAAAAACCCCGAGTAAAACAAAAAACAATAAAAAGAAAAATAATACGAATTGGCCCTTTAAGTATAATAACGAAGTTGTAGGTAAAATTTGATCGCAAGATCGTCGTTTTGTAACAACTGAACCGATTTTGATAAAATATACCTAACAATCACCGCTAAAAAGCCTACTTTAAATTACAAAAAACCGCACACAAATCGTTTTACCTGTTTAAGAGCTACGGTGCCAATGACAGACACACATAGTGGTAAAACTTATGCAATATAACACCCCTTTTTTAGCGTCGGGGATTAAAAAATAAACCCAAGGATTATTATACAATTTTCTTAATACAATATTATAAGAACATTTATTTCAGAATTTCATCCATAAGTGTTATTAACAGTGAAAACTTATGAACTAATGTTAGTAATATTTATTCTAATTTGTGTGAGGTTCGCCGATCCTGGGGAATGTCTACTTGAATGAGTGCAGTCGAATCCACCGCCAACGTTGGCTAATAGGTGGCACTCTACGATTCTAGCTGTGAGTCCCACCTATCAGCCACCCATTACCTTTACCCCATAGCACATTATATGATACAAGGTCAAAAGCTTTTGACAAATCTAGGTAACACGCAAATACTGGTGTCCTTCTTGCTGTACTGCACAGTCCGCTTGAGGATAAGGATATCTGTGGATAATCCGGGCCGAAACCCGAATTGAGCATCGTTTATTTTTAGATCTTTATCAAGCTGGCCTACAAACAGACTGTCCAGCACCTTAGCAATTATCGTCGCTAAAGAAATAGGTCTATAATTTGAAAGCACAGATGAATCACCGGTTTTCTTTTTTATGATGGGTACAACAGTTACACGCATTAATTTTACAGGTAAATAAGAGTGACCTAGACATAAATTTAAAAACATACATAAAACTCGTGGCAAGTGGATCCCCGTATGCTACAGGTGCTCGATGCTGAGACCGTCATGCCCGGGCGATTTTTCTCTAACCATGTCTTAATACTTTCCATTCAGATATTATATGTTATTAATAACATACATATGTATTCATTATAACTATCGTCGTTTTGATTTCTTATATCTATCGACATATCTATATAGTTTCTTTTCTAGCCTTTTTAAACGTAAATAATATTTCTGGCAATTCATATACTGTTATGTATCATAGATCTAGCCCAAAGGCAGTTTACTTCAAAGTTCTACTGACTGGCAGTCTTACTCCTCCATTATGTGCTAAGCGTATCATCCTCACTCACTTCATCAATATAATAACAGGCATTGACATTCACATATCAAAAAAGATCTCATAACGAAAACAAAAATGTCTCCGGCGAAATGTAACCAAACATCGTATTATTTACTCACAATACTAAAATTAGGTATCACATTGTTAGTTAGTCTAGTCTGCGTCTTTTGTAACCGAATCTCTCTGATGTTAAGAAGACGAAAAAAACATTCATGTGTTTCTCCTTATTTCGTTTTACATATTATATATAAATGCCGTATGTCACTAGTGCACTTGTACACTAAAAACAGTGATATTCATAACATTAATACTAGAAATAAGGACAAACTACGTGCTCCTTTTCACCGGCTTCATAAGGTTCATAATTCTTTTGTTGGTCTTGGTATTACCTTTTATAACAAGCTTCCCTCTGCTTTGCTAGATTTGCAGTTTAATGAGTTTAAAGCTAAAGTAAAATCCAACCTTTGTTCAAAGGCATACTATTCTATCAACGACTACTTAAACGATAAGAATAGTTGGTCGCTGTGATTAACTCAAGACAATGTTTATGTTCTTTCAATCCAGAATTAGCTTTCCTACTGACAGTTTATATGGGTAGTTCATATAATTGTTTTTTTTATTTTATTTTTATTTAACTGATTTTGTTAATTATTTTTTATTTTCTTTTAATTTCACTTATTGTGGACATAATCTACTCATTACAGTGATTTTAAATGAGTTGTATTGCAACATGTAGTTAGCTAGCGACCTCGTCAGCTGTTCATAATATTCTAGCCTGACCAACCGGCAGCAAGTTCGTCATGCTCCCTTAGATGTCACTGCTTGCGGTAGCGTCGGGGGTCGGGTTACCACCTTCCCTCAAATATGGCGAGGGGGGTAATGGCTGACCTTTGCGTTATGCTCGTGAACGGGTGCTGCTTGTGGTGACTGGTCGACTTGCTGACCATGGTTTTTGTTATTGTTATTTGTATTAACTGTTATTTTATTTTTACTCCGGAGGTCCTAGTTTAACTATTGTAACTTCAACTTAGCAATATGCATCAATGTATGTATATGTATCATTTTGCGTCGTTGAATATGTAAGCGGGCACGCCCTTTATGCCTGGAGGCTTTATTTAAGTTTTACGTTCTGTTTACGATTTTGTTTTATTATTTATTTCAGCTTGAGTTTACTTTTCAATGTTTTGTTCGTATATTGGCGTGTGCTAGCTGACATATGGCGAATAATGTATGTTTTGTTTTGTTTTATAATATTAATTACTTACACGATATTGTATAGAATCAAGTTCTTCTAACTTAACAGACAGCTGTGCTGCTGGGGAGTTTGTTCCGCCACTTCTTCTTCCCAGCTAAAGCACTAGGAAGTGTCGAAGGGCGGGCGTTTTGGGGGGACTGTCTTTTGTAACTTTGACGTTCAAAAAGTGCTGACTCTCAGCCTAGTTTGAATAAATGACTTTTGATTTTGATTTTGATTTTGAGTGGTCGCAAGTGCTACTACTGAGCATCAGGTCCTGGATTTGATTCCCAGGTGAGTAAAGTGTCTACCAGGGTCTCCATATTTGTTCGAAAGAGTGACCGTGGCCCTGGTATATAGGCAACTGAAGGAACACGGGTGGGTTTTGGTCAGTAAAAGTCTGCCACGCCCTTCCGCTCCATCTAAAGCGGGAGACGTCATTTAATGATTTCATAAACACAAAAAAAAAGGTGAGTTAAGTATTATTTGGTTTTTATACTGGAATTTCTCAGCAGCAGCACGAAATCTGAGTTTATATCCGGTTAAAGCAATAGGGTCGCCTCTATTTCATGGGACTAAAACATAACTGGCGAAATGTGGGTGTACTATAGGTACCTACATTTCTGCTCAACTTCGGGAAAACAAAGCGTAATATACCATAACATATACATGTTATGTTATATGTCATGGTATATTATATTTAAAGACCGGAATAATGATAAACCGAACATCAGCCGAAAATTCGCCACCAAAATATCGTCGACAAGAAAAGGCCTAGGCCGGACGTGATGGGTATACTACAATTTGGAAACATTTGCATACTAGGCAAATACCCGGTACATCGTTAACTTCGCTACCCCACAACGGCCTCCTAAATAACAAGCATAAAATATCCATAAATTTAAAAACTCCAACGACCAGTTTTCCTGTCATAAAGCGATAAATATAAATCAAGTGAACAATTATTTTGGCAGTTACGAATTATTTCGTCTTCCCTCTCACGTCGGCAATTAAGTGTCGGCCAGTAGGGCTCGGAAGGAAGCTCCTCAATGCGCCAATATAGAATTGTGTAATAAATCACACTGCGGACGTTGTTGTTGATTTACGTACGACCATGTATAATCAACATATACCTCTAATTATAATGGGATCGTGTGTTTTCCCAGTACGATGGATCCGTTTGCAAAGTTTTGAATTAATTACATTAGCCAAACCGCTTTCAAATCCATACGCTGCTGCTCTTTACAAAATTTAATCTCAAAATGTAAAAATGATTTCACCTTCCGTTATTGAATACGAACACGAAGAACCCCTAAAATTCAGAACAACGTTTTTGTTTTATAAAATTTATTTAACTTTGGTAATTAGTAAAATTGATTTGAATTCCTCCACAAAACGAAATTTTATTAATCGTCCTCGCTGATTCGCGGAACAAGTCAAAATATCCATTAATATTTCGGATTTGAAAGTAAATAAAATAAGTAGGTACTCAACCAATAAAAGTAATGAACAAAATTGTGCTTTTCTCTCCTAACTCCAATTTACCTTTTTTATTGTAAAATGTAAACTAAGTTTAACGAGAATTCATTATTCAATAAATCTTTACTGGGAATACCTTCTCGATTTGTTTCAAGAAAATAATTTCAACATATTCGAACACCGAACGGCCACATATTACGAACTGTTGAAATTTATGTATGTATTATATATGATTTGAATAAAATTTATTCAAACGAAACAAAGCTGCGAATTAAAGTGAAGCCACGAAATAACAGATTGAGGAGGTATGGTGAGAATCGTAGTAATATTAGACAATAATTTTGATGATTTACCGCCGGTGCCGCCTTCCCTCGTGCCAATTACTATGCGGACGGTCGGCCACGGAAGGAAGTTGGTACGTCGATCCCGACCGCAATCATTTGAATACTATTCGCAGACACGTCGGTATTTATAGGCCAGTAATTCATACTGTGCTCGGTGACATTTTATGGGATGCCTGTGTGTCCGATGTATATTACCGGGGATTAGGGATATGCAAATGAAGTGTCTAGTGTGTACACGTTATTATTTGATGTCGCTACCTTCTCCGGGGGTGGCGACTGTTTGTCGGGGGTGAAATTAAAATGTAAATAGCATTAAGCGTCTGGCGGGAAAGAATGTTGCTGGTGTTTAGTACCGAACGATTTGTTTACTCTATGCGCCTATGTTTCTAAACGAGTAACAGAGTGACATCTCACTTGACAATTTGACGTTGACACTTGACAGCTCTCTTGATTTGCCGCTAAAAGAGGTCGGTCGCGTGTTGAGTTCCGCGACGCGTTTGCTGAAATTAATCCCTTTAAATCGATCCGTTTGTGACAATTAGTCGTGATCCAATTGTATTAATTAACCGGTCGTTTTGTGGACAATCTGTCATGACCCGATGGTTGAGTGTGACGCTATTGTGAACGAGTGATTTGAAGACCGCATGCTGTGATTGCCTCCAGCCGGGTTGAGGCGGAATCTAACCTGAAGAATACTCGTAACGTCACGACACGATACACATACACTCACTTACATACATATCTCCAGGTTGGCACCAGAGCAGTGTCCTTCAACCATGAGGTAAGTGCTTTTGTTTGTATATTGTATCTTGTACTTGTATTGTCTGCTCCGCGTACGGCGGACAGTACGCTAGCCACTTCTTGTCTCTAGAGCCCCACGATTATAACTCTTCCACTGCGCACTTGAGATCGTATTGGGAGGCCTAGCCTGGCAGCGTACATTTTGGTATTCAGAGCGCGGTTATAAGACATAACCAACAAATTGGTAATTTACAGTGAGCTAATTACTTGGCAGTCTCTATAAGGGAAGTAGTAATGCGCTGTAAATGTTTGTTAACTATGATTGCTAGTTTATTTGAAATAATTTGTAAATTTGTTGAGACGGGTAACCTGATGTTGCCAAGGTCAGCCGGGCTAATAAAGTGGATTGGGTTGGGCTGTGGTGCAGCCCCTTGTTGTAGCCCCTTTTTGTGTCTGATCTGTGTTGTATTGAATGTCAGGAAGACATTAAAATGTTGAGTTTGTACCATTGATATGGTTATTTGTGAATATTAATATTTGAAATTGGCAATTTTGAGTATTACCATTGTTTTGAATTGGAATAAAGGTTTATTATTGTTGTACCTTTAACACAGTGGTTTGTGAACTTAACATTTGGAATTGGATTAGAATTTGAATATTTGAATTGAATATGATATAGAATTTTGAACGTTGATATTGATTTTGAATTAAAATAAAAGTTTATTGTTGAATTGAATTGAAACAATTTAATGTTATTTCTTGAGTTGCTGATTAGTCAGTTTGGTAGTTTGACTGTAGTTATTTTGTAATATATTGTTTGAACTTTGTTACTTAATTACCTTTTGCTTGGTTTATTTTATTTGATTGTTTGCGTTGGATTTCCTTGTTATTTATTGATTGAAGTTTGTTATTTGATAATTTAGTTGTTTTGTTTATTTGAATGGTTTTGTTTGTGCAATGGCATACAGATGGAAATATTGCAGTGCCGGACACCTGTCCAGGTCAAGCCGGAGACCTCGGTTGTTTCAGGTCCCGGACTATTGAGTAGATTGCCTGCTTTGGAACTGCCACACTTGACGGTCGCTGGGACCACTGGTACGGTTTTCACAACCTGTTTGCAAGTTTGGTTGATGCACGCTCGGACCTCAGACCCGCCCTAAAGTTGGCCTATTTGTTGTCTGTCCTGGAAGGTGAGGCCCGAGCCTTGGTACAGCATCTGTCGTTGACTGACTCAGCCTACCCTACCGCTTTGGGACTACTCACACAGCGGTACCAAATGAACGTTGTTTGGCTGATGTTCATATTGCATTGATTTTGGGGTTACCGGTCATTACTAGCTTGTCAGCATTGCGTACTGACCTGTTGAACCCGTTGGTGGCAGCGACCAACTCTTTAAGCAATTGGACTTGCCGGTGGACCAATGGTCTTACCCTTTGGTGCATGTTGTGCTGCAACGGCTTCCTGCCGATTTGAGGGCTCGTTTTGAGCAAAAGTATAGTGGGGGTAGTGTTACACATCTCCCCCCATTTGATGACCTCGTCCAATTTTTGGAGGATGAGTGTCGGTTTGTGGACAACTCTGGCGTTGCCACTGAGTCATGCCAGCCGTCTTCCCGGCCACGAGACCAGGGACGGACTAGGGCTCGCGGGCCTGTTGATGGTCGCCCCGCCGCTCGTTTTGCTGGCACCCAGAGTCGTCCTGGTTGTGAGTTTTGTAGGGACGCGGGGCATGGCATGGCGACTTGCGCAGCCTTTTTGAAGTTGCACGTGAGTGCCCGCCGCCGAGTTGCCAATGCACGCCGCCTGTGCTTCTCTTGTTTGGGGGCTCACTTCCATCGGGACTGCCCCAACCCCCGCCCTTGTAGAATTTGTGGGGGGTCCCATTTGGACATTTTGTGCGCTAACGCGAACCACGCTGGCAGACCAGCCTCTGATGAAGGTTCGCGTACGGGGGGGTACCATGGAGCTGGTCGCCGGGCTTCTGCCTCGCCGGTTCAGAACCGGGGAGAGGCCCGCAATTTTGAGCGCCGCACTCCACCCCCCGCGCAAGTTGATCGGGAGCCGCGCGACCGCCATTTGGTCTCCCCGCGTAAAGGTGATTACGCAGATGTTGCTAGGCAGCGCTGGCCAGACCAGCGCCGCCTTCCCTCCCCTCCATTGGCGGAACGTCCCCGGTTGGAGTCACGCCCCCGCCATTCAGGCCTCCGGTGGGATATGCCCTTCCAGCGATGGCGCGTGGCTCGGGACACCGCGCGTACGAGGAATTTGAATTGCATCCTCGTCGGGAAAGACTTGGGTCTGGGTGTGGCGATCGGTCGCCGCCCAGGCATTGTTAGGACATTGGCGCCTGCCCCGCTAAGGTACCCCTCAGATCGACACGGTTTTGTTGCCAACGGCATCGGTCGGGTCTGGGGGCCCACGGGGGACTCTGTTGTGGTCCGTGTCATTTTGGACATGGGAGCCCAGGGTTGCCTTTTGTCTATTGTTTTGTTGTTTGTTTGTATTGTTTTGGGCAAAATTGTTTTCTTGAGCGCCTTTGGACTGCGGGACTTGGCTGGGACGAGCCAATTCGGGAAAACCTGTTGGAAGATTGGCTCCAATTTGTATCCGCACTCCCTGCAGTCAACGAGGTCGTGTTACCCCGCGCTATCCTCCCCCCTGGGAGCTACACTGCTACCCTTGTTTGTGATGCGTCATCGCACGGTTATGCAGCTGTTGTTTGTCTGCGCACCGTCTGCGCAACAGGCCAGGTGAATTTGTCACTGGTCTTGGTCAAGAGCAAGGTGGCCCCCCTCCGGACGGCACTGACCATCCCTAAGTTGAATTGTCAGGGGCGGCGCGTCTTGTGCGTCTATTGAACCACGTTGCTCACACTTTGGGTGGAACTGTGGACATTCGGGCTTCTTACGCCTGGACGGACAGTCAAATTGGTTTGTGTTGGTTGAAGACGTCCGTCCACTCTTTGGAGGTCTTTGTTGCGTACCGAGTGTCCCAGATTCAAAATTTTGATACGCCTTTGATTTGGAGGCACTTGCCTGGAGATTTGAACCCAGGCGCCGTGGCCTCACGTGGGTGAATGGCACCCCGCTTGTTTGCTTGCCCCCTATGGTGGGGTCCAGACTGGCTGACTCATCCCGAGGATGATTGGCCTCGATCGCCAGTCTTGATGTCGGGTCCTTTGCCCGGGCTCAAGGTGCTCGCTGTTGGAACAAAGGACCCTGAGTTTGTTGAGTCGATTTGGCTCCCTCGACAAATTGTTGAATTGTTGTTTTTTGTTGTTGAATTGTTGGTGACTGATCGTCACATTAAGAACTCGCATGCCCGTTGCAATGCGAAGTTGGCCATTCTGCAGCGAGAGTTTTGGATATTGTCGGGAGCCGTTATTAAGTTGAACCCCTTTTGGTCGATACGGGTCTTTGGTGTTTGGTTGTTGACGGTTGAGTCACTCTAGCCTTCCTTATGGGGTCCGTCACCCCCTTTTGTTGCCTAAGGAGGGCCATTTGGTTAAATTGTTGTTGTTGTTGTTTGGTTGTTGTTGTTGTTTGGTGGTTGTTGTTGTTGTTTTTGTTGTTTGTTGTTGTTTTGTTCCGCCAGCCTGCCCCCATTGGGGGGGTATTTTGAGGCCGCGGTGAAGGCGGTTAGGGACTCTGGCGCAGATTGTTGGGAGACACCGTTCCCACCTTTAAGGAGTTAGCTACGGTATTTTGCCGCATTGAAGCTGTGTTGAACTCGCGTCCATTGTGCCCGCTGTCTTCGGACCCGAACGTCTTGGAGGCCCTGACCCCGGGCCATTTTTTGATTTGACAGCCACTTGCCGCCCTGCCGGAGCACCCTTTTGTCGATGTGAGCCAAAATTGGCTATCGCGGTTTCAGTTGGTGCAGCAGCTCGCTCAGAGTTTTTGGAAGCGTTGGAGCTTGGAGTATTTGCACATCCTCCAGCAGCGCGTCAGGTGGACTGATAAAACGCAACCTTGTCGGGATTGCCAAGTGATTAGCGGACGGGAAGGCCCGTCCGGGGGGGGTAGATGTTTAGTACCGAACGATTTGTTTACTCTATGCGCCTATGTTTCTAAACGAGTAACAGAGTGACATCTCACTTGACAATTTGACGTTGACACTTGACAGCTCTCTTGATTTGCCGCTAAAAGAGGTCGGTCGCCGTGTTGAGTTCCGCGACGCGTTTGTTGAAATTAATCCCTTTAAATCGATCCGTTTGTGACAATTAGTCGTGATCCAATTGTATTAATTAACCGGTCGTTTTGTGGACAATCTGTCATGACCCGATGGTTGAGTGTGACGCTATTGTGAACGAGTGATTTGAAGACCGCATGCTGTGATTGCCTCCAGCCGGGTTGAGGCGGAATCTAACCTGAAGAATGCTCGTAACGTCACGACACGATACACATACACTCACTTACATACATATCTCCAGGTTGGCACCAGAGCAGTGTCCTTCAACCATGAGGTAAGTGCTTTTGTTTGTATATTGTATCTTGTACTTGTATTGTCTGCTCCGCGTACGGCGGACAGTACGCTAGCCACTTCTTGTCTCTAGAGCCCCACGATTATAACTCTTCCACTGCGCACTTGAGATCGTATTGGGAGGCCTAGCCTGGCAGCGTACAGCTGGGTAAGAGGAAAGCTGTAATAGCTAATTAAAAGTTGATACTGTGTGCAAACAGACGGAAAAGAAAAATAAACAGTAATATAATTTGAACAGCAAGTCAAAGCCTTTGCTTCCGATTTGTTGTGGAAATGAATTAAAACCGGAAAAGAGCTCCAAAACTTTGACATAAAAAGAAAATTAAGGGATGTTTCCTTATACCCTACTAGCTTAAAGGGGAGTATGCCCTCAGGCTTAACAAAAAGTACAAAGAGTATCTGGGAGCGTAAATTCGTATTTGTCGGCCAAAGTCACGGCTCAAACGTAACAAAAAGAATATAAAGTTGAAGATTCTCGCTTGGTGAACCTTCGCAATATTAACTGCAATTTCTCTCTTTCCTAAATAAATTATTTTACAGAATAAAAGCACTGAATATAATGAATAATAATTTTAATCGTAAATGCTTTTATGTCTACGACGACTTTATAAAAGATGTGAATATCTGTTGAACGCCAAATGACAAAAGCTATTTGTTGTAGAAGTTTAAGGAAGAGCATTATACTTATTTTATTATCCGTTTTACAGCTGAGAAAACAAGCCAGTCATCCAGCACAACTTTCACAATGGTTTGACGAATATCAATGACTATGTAAAACGAATAAAACATTGATTCTGTCCTAAATTCTGTCCTGAAAGATACGGAAAAAATATTTGCCTTTTCTTAAAAAGTAATTTACTCACATTGGACTCTCAAAGTGACGACTTTACTTGATGTCTCGCCCCTCGCATTAGCCGCCTTGCAGGAGTAGCTGCCAGCTTCTCTTCTCGTCACCTTCTGTAGCACGAGTGACCGAGTGCTCACGATGATGCCCGAAGTCATGTTCTGACTCACTGACCTATCCTGCAGGGTAACCCACTTTAGTAATAAACAGTTTACTAACAGTTTACGCAGTTTGGGAAATATTGAGTTTCTGCAATATACTAGGCGGGTTTGATGACAATACAGAACACATTTATTGTATAACTAGTTTCTGCCCGCGACTTCGTCCGCGTCAAATTTTTGCTCCCCTGACTCTTCCCGTCGCATCGATTTGCTTGCTAGTTTTCGTCCATTTTTCGTAGCTGCTCGCTCCTTTTGAGTTATAGTGAGTCAACCTTAAAAGATAGACATATGCTCTCGTGGACTTTTTTTTAGAACTTTTTAAAAGGAACAATTCCGTCATATATGATTTTTGCGTTACTTTAACCGTTTACGCAGCGCACGCAACAGAAACTCTCAAAAGGACCCACTGTTAGAATATAGGCCTGCTACCACGCGGGTCCAGTGCGAATTGGTAGGTATCACATGTCTTTAACACGTTATCTGCCATGGCAGACTACGTGTCCGACACTTTTTGTTCCATTCAGGCCTTGTCGGACTACATGACCGACAACACATACAAAATCTGAACGTGTCGTTGCTGTCTGGCGGCCATGTTTTTGGAATAAATAATGTATTCATGGGATAAATAATATATTTAAAGTGAAATAACACTAAGTACATTTGTTGACTTTTTCTGGTTTTAGCCATGGCAGTTAGTGTTAAATTTTTGGTTCTAGGACATACCGGTTTCTTCACGATGTTTTCCTTCAACGTTTTGAGAACAGATTTCTTAGTTGAGGCAATTTTGGAAACTTTATGTGTAGGATTTGATGATATTATGAATGGTATTCCATTTACAAAGTCTTTAATACACGCAGAGGTTAAATATTCTGCTTTATAATTACCTGTACCTAGTATGGGACAATAAAAAAAAAAAAAAACTATCACACGTTTTTTAGGTGCAGAGAATAAAAGTCACGACTCAGTGCTTGGTTGGAAGATGTTCCGCATTGCACCATTTAGATCTTCTTAATTTGAGGTCTTGCTTTGAACAAACAACAACAATTCACTTTTTGTTTTAACAAAATAATTTTGGAATTTCGTATATGATACGAAAAGCAAAAAATTTAAAATTAAATAAAAAATCGTAGCAAATTCTGTCTATAAGCGTTAAATTGAACTACCACCAAAGAGTGTTATAGCAAATCCTAATAGCTTAGCAATACGCTAGAAATAATAAGGTACACCATTCTCAGGGGTGCGGTATACTATTTAGTCTTTGCTAAACTTTAATGAATTGCGCTGAATCGACTAAAACTGTAAGAGAAAAATGAAAACTTGACTCTGCAAATCTAACGGTAGAAATTATGTTTCTGCTAGCTTTTGGAAATAGCATACGTCATAAAACATTGGAAAGAAAATTCAGAGACTCATTCTTTAAATTGGGAATTCTTTAACTATATAACTTTAACTATATAAACTATATAACTGGGAGGCCTGTTTAAAAGTATTTCCATAGTTTAACACTTTTCTGGATTTGTTGGCTTATTTAGCCATTGATAATCCAAGTTGTGTCAATCTAAGGTCCTTCTAATCTTTTATTATTTTACTATTTTCCGCTTCAATAGGGATTATGACATTTTTACTATTTAAAACTATAAAACAGTGCAAACAATATTGTAAAACTGTAAGAGCTTAAAACATTTCCAAGAAATAAATATTTAAAAAAAACTGCTAGACAAAGATAGCGGTAACACAGAAATGACGTCACGACAATTATGTTATTTCATTCTAGCACCATACATTGTCCGCACTGCACGACAAGGATGGAAATAATCCCTTCCAAAAAAAAACTAAACGCGTACCTAACTACTTCACATTACCGTCTATTACATAATTTTATTTGTTTATTTGTATTTCACGCGCATAACCCATAATTTTGTAAGAATTATTTTAAATATGTTAGTATAATTAATTAATATACAGGTATAAACAAATTAGGAACAATAAGTGACACTTGAAAGTATATCTGTGTATAGGAAATAGTTATAGTACTCCTCAAATTGCATTGTCCTCAGCAACCTCAGGAACACTATATCTACTATGCTATCTTCTGGACACACCCGGCAACAATATGCACTGCGCACAGGTGCCCCATCAGATTTTACTTCTTTGAAATTACATTGACGGTTACTACAAAAGGAAGCAAGAAAATGCATTTATTTATGGTAAACATGACGCAAAGAAAAAACAGTAAAAACGAATCGTACTCGCTTAAGAAGGGATTCCGTACCACAAGACAAAAAATGGCGAAAAAAACACGTTTCTTGTATCTAGAGACCCTTTTTATCATTTAACTTTAATTTTATTTTTATTACTTGTTGTTATAGCGTCAAAAGAAATACATAATTTGTGAAATTTTCAACTGTCTACTTAATATCTCATGAGATACAGCCTGCTGACTGACAGACGGACGGGTGGATGGATGGATGGACAACTGAGAGACTGACAACTGTATAGTAATTCATGTCTTGAAGAGTTTGTTTGTTTTTGAACGCGGTAATCTCGGGAACTACTGGTACGAATTGAAGAAATTATTTTTGTGTTGGGTAGCCTATTTATTGAGAAAAGCTATAGGTTATATAACATCAAGCTACGATCAAAAGGAGCGGAGCAACAACGAAAAATGGACGAAAACTGGCAGGCAATTCGATGCGTCGCGTCGGGAAGGGTCAGGGGAGCAAAAATTTGACCCGGACGAAGTCGCGGGCAGACGCTATACAAACTAAATGTAAATGATAATTTCTAATATTAGTCATAATCCCTATTAACTGCAAAGCACATAACTATTATAACAGAATCAACAATTAATAACTTACGTTATGGAACCAGGAGATGCGATGTTCCCTAGGGTTTGCCTTCACGTTGCACTCGAAGTACACGTCGTCGCCTTCCTTGATGTCGTGTGGGTTGAGCGTGCTGCCGAGCGTCAGCGCCACTAGGGGACTGTCTGAATTCAACATTTATTTATAATATTAGTTGACATAATAACATTACGTATGCTATGGAGAATTTTGAGTTTTATATTATGTGTGTTTTTTATTATTGTGTCTTCTGGTTAGACTAAAATTTGGTGGTATACCACGTGAGTATACGGCAGGCTACTAGAATGTGAGCTGGATTAAATGTAGTCATAATAATGTGCACTCGAATCTCATGTACAAAGTTCAGGCATGTGTTCACCTTACTACGCAGTGGTCTTGTTCTGCTACGCAGTGCTACGACACTGCTACGCAGTGCTACGGATTTGCTACGAGTATCGAATACAGCATAGTTGTTACTTATTAAAATGACGATGTTTGTAAAACTAAGTTGAGTTTAAATTCCTGTTTAATAAACTTACATTCTGCATGAGCGTAAAAATATGTAAGAAAGAACCATGCGACTTTTTCTGCAACAGAAGCTACTTTCGTATTTTCAGTTAAACACAGAAGATACAGATTTAAAAAAAAATCACTAATTATATCCCACAATTCCTCACATTGCTGTGAAAAAATAATTTAAAATCATAAAGCTCAGATATTTGCAATTGGTTATCTTATCAGACTGTCCTATGGCATACTTATCAAAATTTTATCAAAGAGAAGTTCTTGGAACTGTGTTATTAAATTATCTTGAGACCGGGCCAACAGATTATGAGAAATTGAATCAATATTGAACACAAGTAACTACTTAGTTATTAGGTACACGCTAAATACCTAAAGTTTGCTTTCAAACCTTGTTATAATTGATGAAATTAAATTGTTCGTTGCGATACAATTTAATAAAGCGTTCAGTGTTATGGTTTACGACATATTTAATAGTTAAGCAAATAGCGTGTTTATAAGCATTACGTAAATAGCCACTGTAAATAGTTACCTAGGCTTTACTTTACTTTATGAGACGGATTGGTTACTACAGTGTTAGTCTAGTCTTCTTTCATTAATTTTAGGGTCAGTTTTAAGCCTAATGAGATGCAATTAAACATGGGTAGATAAACGCGGGAACTTTTATTTTGCGAACAACGTATATCGTGAATATTCAAGCGACAACTACTCTTCTTTGGCAGTTTTAACACGGCAAATTAACGTATGATAACGGTGTTTTGGTCAGCAACTGATTTCCCTGACTGCATTTAATCGAAAACATAATGACAATCATAACCCATTCTTTTGTCAAACTTTTCACAGCTGGTTCCTCCGGATTATCTGTTTTGTTTTTGTGAATATTTAAATATTTTGTTCAAAATAAAACGCTACTTTGTCAAGACACAGCACAAAGACAAAAACTGTGGAAAACAAGTTACGCCCTACTAGAAATGTAATACTTACATACAACATTGAGCTGCAGTTGGTCGTCAATAGACTTGGTTGGTAGACTGGGGTTGGCAGCAACACACTTGATCATAGCTCCGTTGTCCACCGGGCTCGGGCTGAACACCAGCGTACTGATCGACCACGTCTCGTTAGAGTGGTCTGTCACCTACGGAAAGATATACATTAAAAACTTTTAATAAACCTTACAATTTTGAGTCGGTGCTGAAAAATCAATGAACAAAGATCACTTAAAGCGCCGACTTAAAATTTTATTATTTTTTATTTATTTTTTTTGCTTTTCATTTTTTTCGGCGGTTAATTTTTTTGTTAAAAAGTTTTTATTTTATATTTTTTTTTGGCTTTAATGTACTAATACTTGGCAAGGTATATTCTATCCAATAAAAAAAGAATTATCAAAATCGGACTACACTGTATAAAGTTATGCGTGGTTATACATTACAATCAGTGAGTGAACAATCCATCATCCCTTGTTTTCCGACCCTTAGAGTTCGATTTTGTTTTCCAAATTTATATAGGATCACCTTCACCTTCCTTATTCACCCTTTCCAATGAAAGAAGAATTATTACAATCGGACTTATGTAAAAAGTTGTACGTGGTCACACATAAAAAGAAACAATAAGCGTCGAATTGAGAACCTCCTCCGTTTTTTTCCGCTGGTTAAAAATATATTGCATTTAAGGAACAAGCAAACTTTATGCAACTTATAAGGTACAGAGGACTTTATTCTTTAGCCATTCTTTACCAACCCAATACATAACTGGCGGTGCATTGTTTGTGTGTTTTTTTTTTCGAAGATTGCCCATCTCATTGAAAATTTTGCTGTAAGAATATCAAATATTTACCATTTTTTTTAACTTCTAAACGGTATTACAATTACAATGTTTTACTGTAAAAATTATACCAAACTCAGTCATCAGTATGAATCACTTTTTATTAGATACTTGCATATTAACAAACACCGTAAAAATTATTAAAACTGGCCAAATTTTCAAAATGAGCTATTAATTGTTTTTGATCTCATTGAATTAATCTTTTTTCTGTCTTCTGTTAATTAATAAAGACCCCGTGTACTTAATAGTAGGAGAGTTTGTTGCGCCACTTCTTCTTCCCAGCTAAAGCACTAGGAAGTGGTGTAGGCTGGGCGTTTCGGGGGACTGTCTTATGCAACTTTAACGTTCAAAAAGTGCTGACTCTCAGCCTAGTTTGAATAAATGACTTTTGATTTTGATTCAATCTGTGAACATAATAAAAAACTGACAGGTTTCGAATACTTCTTAATTTGCAATATTGTACACACGAAAATGAACACGTAGCAGTGAGCCCACCGCACTCTCAGATTAATCAAACATATTCCCAACCTCAATTTTGTTTGAATAAAGAAATCAATGCGAAAGTTATTAAACCCCGAACATACGCACAACACGAGACACGAATGAAGCTACAATTAACCCGAATATTGCACTTTAATGGAACTTTATTGGGTTCTCAACGACGACCGAAAACTCATTCGTCGTCGAGAATTTCTAAATAACATTCCTGTAAATCAGAAGCTTGCATGCAACGTACACGATATTTCAGCTGAACTCAATAAAAAAGTCACAAACGGACTATTCGAAACAGTAGCATTTTTGTAAGCTATTGTATAAGCTGGAACAGTCGCTGCGCAATTAGTCGGGCGCTAAATCAAAGTCCGTCAATGACCGAATCCGACTATAAAACGCGACAATCGATTTAAAAGCCACAGTGCGTGCTTAGCTTTAGAATGGAAGTTAATTGAGGGATTACCTGCCGCGCTCCGCTCAAATAAGACCACTGGATGTTGAACAAATTACAAGTAACTGTACATTTTGTGGGAAGCGAATTTTTGCCACATTCACTGCTAAAAGATTAGAGTTTTAAATTTGGACTGAAGAATAATGCGAATAAATGGCGCAGATTATTGTTAGTTTCGTATAACCTCTTTATTAAGCAAACCTTGTGTTTTATGTTTTAAATACATCACGATTTTGATAACTATTTACAAAATAGTTTAGAACCTCTATTTCTCATTCATAACAGGAGAATGTTCCTCGAATACAGTCAATGTGACCATGATGGGTCTTGTAAAAGGCGATCACGTACAGTCGGTCCAAGGAAGTCTTCCGGACAAACGGATTGACCAACTCAACTATACAAAGCCAGGTGTATGAATAGAACTAAATTAATACAAAGTAAACCTTTACGTTAAAATTTAAGAAAATTTGAAATTTTATTGTCTATTTCTGCTAAATTCTGCTATAAATAAATGTGAAAAACTGGTTAGCCAATCGCATGAAAGCATTAAAGTTTGACAATCAGTCTTACCAAAAGTTTCGTGTTACTTAGTTGCGGAGGTCAGATAGGCAGTAGTTATATGTAAAATACTGGTATTTATTTGCATTCGGTTAGACTAGAAACCGACCCAACATGGTTGAGAACTGGCTATGCTAATGATGATCATTAAAACATAATATTTATGTCCATTGCACCATCTATCTTGCAGAGGCTTCGTAAACACCTGACTAGAGCAAACTAGGACTGACCTGACATTAAACTAGATTTCAACGCTATTTTAGGCGGAGCATTGACACTGCGCAGATAGTTTTAAAAATAGTATTATGTAAGAAATAGCAAACTGTCAACATAACAGGGCCAGGCTGTTATTCTATTTAATGGGTTCTTTTTTTGAAATAGCCATATTTAGAAATCGTTTAGAAGTTAGAATTTTAATTATAAAAGTTTCTAGTTTAGCGTCATTGTTTGGCATATAATATTAACTCAGTATTTGAGACCGTGAATCGGCAATCGTAAGGTAAGACAATCTTAGGCTAAGTGGAGCGACAATCTTCGCAGGGTGACTTGTGCGATAGTTAACAAGAATCGAACTAAATGGCGTACAATCGGAGAGGCCTATGTCCAGCAGTGGACTGCTGTAGGCTCATGGTGATGTTTAACACAATAATTCTCAAAAAAAAAAAACACAAAACACACAATACTCACAAACTTTTAATTCCCAGTCATCACTGAATAATTTGTCAATAACTTACCATATTTCTATCGAAGCTTCTGTTGTCCTTGTACCATGCTATGTGTGCAGGTGGTCGACTTCCTTCGGAGACGCATCGTAGGGTCGCTGCGGCAGCCGACAGCAGCTGCTGTGGTCGGTTCAGCAGCGAAACCGATAGGGGAACCACTGGTGAAGGAAACGGTTTATAAATAAAATTTAATGGCTTACTGGCAGCATTGACAAATGACAAATGATAAAAAGCAAATGATGGCATATCAGTTTTATAATTATGATACCACTAACGTCCACCGGCGACTTTTTCCGCGTCAAATTTTTGCTCCAGTTTTCGTCCATTTTGCATTGCTGCTCCGCTCCTTTTAATTGCAGCGTGATGTTATATAGCCTATAACCTTTTTCAATAAATAGGCCATCCAACACAAAAATATTTTTTCAAATCGGATCAGTGGTTCCTGAGATTGCCGCGTTCAACCAAACAAACCAACTCTTCAGCTTTATAATATTAGTATAGATTTGAATCTAAGAATTGTCACGCAAAGTGCAAACGACATAATTATCTGCTATTTGCCTCCTGCTATAGGACTCTCAATAGTAAACTGTAATTGGAGCTCAAGAAAAGTCACTTAAAATGTACGACACAATCGCAGTCTCATCTTTGTTCCTTATCTAATAAATTAAAGTAGTGATTTGTGTTCGCTGCCAGGCTAGACCCCCTACAATAGAATTTCAATAGCGCAGTGGAAGCTATGATAGTGGGGTCCAGGAGACAAGAAGTGGCTAGCGAAACTAGTCCGCCGTACGCGGAGCAGACAATACAAAGAGAACAATTACAAATACAACAAAAGAACTTACCTGTGGTAGACGAACACCTGCTCTGGTGCCTACCTGGAGTTATGTATGTAAGTGAGTATATATGTATTGTGTTGTGACGTTATGAGTATTCTCCAGGTTACAAGCCGCAACAATGAGGCTGGAGGCAATCACAGCATTCGGTTTCCAATAGCGTCACTTTGCTTAACCTTCAAACTATTTCAACAAGATATATCCAAAACTCAACCCGTGTTATTTCACCAAATTGGGGTTAGTTACAATCTAAGCAATTGGATCAGGACTAATTGTCACAAACGGATCGATTTAAAAGGATTAATTTCAACAAACGCGTCGCGGGGTCCCAATACGGCGACGGACCTTTTCTAGCGCCAAAATCAAGAGAAGTGTCAAGTGTCAAATTCAAACTGACAAGTCAGATGTCATTCTGTTACACGTTTAGAAACGTAGGCGCATAAAGTAACTAATTTATACGGTCCGGAACAATTTGCATTATTTAAAAAGGTTCCAGCCTTTTAGCTGTTTAAAAAAGGGTCCAAAAATCATCTATTTAAACACCACATTATTAGTCTACAATGTATGTCTAGACAAAGGAAAAATAATTTAAATTACAGTCTGGGGTGGAAAGGATTAATAAACCAATTTTCAGCTTAATAAAGCTCGAGTATGGGTACAGTAGGCCGCATATCAATGGTAAAATTTTGACCTTGAACTGGCCGAGTGTAACTTGAGCTGTAGTGTAGTACGGAGTTCCAATAGAAGAAGATGCCAGCTTATACTGGTTTACTGACTACAGTCGGGCGATCTACCATTCCAATGTTTTAAAATGATTATTTCGTGTAAGTACTTGTGTAGCAATTAAAGGATTCTTTACAAATAATCAACTTCAGAAGAAACTTTTATCAGGTTTCGCAAATATTAGTTGCAGAGAAATATAAAAAATGGTTTTTAACGCAGTATAAAACTGAGAACACAAAACTACAAGTCAAATAACTTGATTTTCAAAAGAACAGTTTACTGAATTGCATTTGACTGAGGATTTATGGCTGTTTAGAAAATGTTCTAAAGAAAAGGAACGATTGTGTACAAAAGTAACGTCTTATCTTATATTTTAATCTTCATTCGTCCACGTTTCCTGGTTCGGATTGAGCGGAAACTCAGGAAACAACAAGTCACTGTGGATTTATTTGTTACTTTGGTTTTCAGAACAAAACAATAAAAGAGTTTCCCTAAATACTTTAGGGTTAACTGGCATCCTAACGTACCCTTTTTTATTTGGGCACGATTTTTTGTTTATAATTGTTCCTAATTGAACTAAAACATCAACAAGAATAACAATCTAATTGCACAAAGGGAAACATGATTGACACACTAAAACCCACACGAAATCACTATTCTTAGAAATTAGTCATTTGCCATTTGTAGGTTTTTTACGTAAGCTCTAAGAAGACGGATATGCCTTTGGGAATATAATAGTAAATATTCTTCTAGTCTAAGTACGATGTGTGGTAGAATGGTGATCTGGACATGGTTACGACGTTTGGCTGATTTGAAAGGTGAAAGTATTTTCATGTTGTGGCCTAAATTACGAGTCACCTCGTAATTTACTGCCACTATTACACGACAAATTATAACAAAAGACCAAAATCAAAATCAAAAGTCATTTATTCAAACTAGGCTGAGAGTCAGCACTTTTTGAACGTCAAAGTTACATAAGACAGTCCCCCCAAAACGCCCACCCTTCGACACTTCCTAGTGCTTTAGCTGGTAAGAAGAAGTGGCAGAGAACAACCGTTAAAGTAAATTTTTTACCAAATACTAACCAAAAAGTGAGTTCTTACCTGTGTGACTAAAGGGCTGGTCTAACAGGGGTGAATTCCACGTAAAACACTACTGTACGATGATTGTTTGAATAATTAGGGAGTCAAAATTATTCACACCACCACCCTAATTTTATAACACTTATTATCAGACTCTGGATTATTTTGAAGATTATTGCTTCATAGGTTCGGAAAACCTGTCTACTTAACAACCTTAAATACAAAAATGCATGTTGTTGAACTAAAAAGTTAAAAAAAAATGACAACTACCCCGATATTGCAGGTCCAGCTCCTTCAATTATTTGACACATTCGTTGCAAGAATATTTCGTCATGAATCTCACACAGTATTCCTCTCTGTTTGACAACAGCTTTAAGTATGGCACAGGTAACTATGCATTTTCTGTTATTCCTACACAAACCTACTACATAAAGCTATTACAAAGCTACTATTATAAAGCTGAAGAGTTTGTTTGTTTGGTTGAACGCGCTAATCTCAGGAACTACTGGTCCGAATTGAAAAATTCTTTTTGTGTTGAGTAGCCTATTTATTGACGAAGAAAACGCTATACGCTATAAAACATCACGCTACGATCAAAAGGAGCGAGGCAGCAATGAAAAATAGACGAAAACTGGCAAGCAATTCGATGCGACGGGAAGGGTCAGGGGAGCAAAAATTTGATGCGGATGAAGTCGGAGGTAGAAGCTAGTAATGTATAAATGCAGAGAATAAATTAAATATTGGTATTGAAATCTTACAGTTCAACTCAAGCCTGACGACTTTCTCTTGCGGTGGTACCAGGTTCGTATTCGATGCTCTGCACTTAAATGTGGTATTAAGGTCTTCTCTCTTCAAATGCTGCAACTCCAAGCGGTTGACAATCACGTGGGTGTCCGTCTTGACACCAATGTACTGGGATGCTGGTGTCCCGTCTATCCACCAGGACACTGTGGGTTCGGGACGACCTGATAAATGAAACTGGAGGTAAATACATTTCACAAGATAGTTTGGAAAAGAAAGAGTTTGATAATCCACAGAATATATCTAGTAGAATTTAGTAATCAGTAGCTATACTGTAAACGTTAAACATGATTATTAAAAAAAAAAAACAATTGTAAGTATAAGCCTAATAATTTATATTGGCGAGTCAACACGTGTTTTTATTTTGTTATTTCAATGACACATTTCATAAAAAATCAGTGAATTGTACTGAAAAAAACACAATTGACACTTTTTTGTGCGAGTTGTTTAAAAATAGATGAACTTAAAACATCATGTTTTAGTTTGTTTTTTACAAAAGTTAAAATTATATATCGTAAAATTCGATGAATAATTTTAGATTCAATTACATAAAACTGTACAAAATTGTCAGTACGAGTTTTATTTAACACAAAGGCAAGGCTGTTTATCTAACTGTTACTAACATAATAATGTGTTTTCTTGTTTATACCACTAAACAAAATCAATTTAGAATAGAAACCTGCCGGATATTACAAAAGTTTCAAATAAGAAAGTATTGCTGGCTTATCTTTCATAGGAAATCCGCCTTGTTGTTAGATTTAGAAAAAAAACGAAAGAAAAATACTGTGGGTTAAAAAAAACTATGTTAAAAGTAAGTACAATATTTTGTGGTACTTTTTATTTATATTCGGTAAGAACAGTGGCATGTTTACTTTTCAATTTGAAATATAACATGAATGACGTTACAAGATGACTAGATTTGGTTTGATCGTCCAGAAACTTAGCTTGTTTAGAGAGCACACATCATTGAAAGATATCATAACCAGTTGACCCAAAAGAACTTACAGACATACATATAATAAACTTATGCCTTTTTCCCATGGGAGTAGGCAGAAACTACAGAACGCCACCTGCTACGATTCTTATACATATACTCCTTTTGCCTCGTTTAAGTTCATACATCTGGTCATACTCGCACGCCGGTTATGAGTACTAGAAACAAATTAATAAATTTAAACAACAATAATTGAAACATTAGCAACAGGTTACAAAATGGCTCATTTTTCAGTCACATAAGTATGAGCGTGATAACAGGGTCAAAGCCTAAACTCCCCCTGTCCGGCCCGCTGCATCATCACAATTGGTGGGCGCACGGCTGAAGATAATCCGCTGCGAGCACTGGCTCAAAGCCAGGCGGCCATACTGCGGACTTTTCAATGAACCCATTCGAATGGAATATCTCTTCCAATGTTTCCATAAAAGAAATCAAGCAATAGAAAAAAATTGAGCTCCCCCACTGTTCAATATTTTTGCGACGCTTTAAGTTAAGCGGCGAAGTGAATTAACTCGCTTTTATAATCCGTGATTCGAAATTGTACAGTTGATTATTTTAAATCATATTGGCGTAAATGATTACTTTCAAATACTGTACTCAAAAGTGTATTGATCCCCATAAGTAAGTAGTAATATATGTAAACAATAATTCAACAAAACTCCTACGTACCTAATTGTAGCCAGAAAACCACTATGGTCGTATTGTAAGGCAGAAGTACCTCAAATCATGAAGATATTTTTCCAGGTATTTTCTTCGGTGAGGTGACATTTGAAAGAACATACGATAGAATAGATAACCAATAAGTATTAAAACGGTACGGGCGGATGTTTGCAATATATTTCTATGTGTGAGCGTATATATTGCGATATTAAACTTTTGAGTGGTGAACCGAGGTTTGTAGAATGTCAATACGTGGTTCATAACTGTTCAGTTTTGCGTGTAGCGTAGGCGTAGATACTGTATAAAAGTGAACTTGTAGGACACATTGTATGGTCGAATATGATAGGTATCTTAAAAAGTACATATTCCAGAATTAGGTTCCAGCCTAGTAAGTAAGTTGTAACCACCGTGTAAATTGACCAGGAAAAGTGAATGCCAGATGTTTTTTTAAATTTCTTAACTTAAAGCTAGCGTCAACTTCGACTTACGTAAGAAAAGGCCATTTCATTAGGTATTCCAAGGTCTACTCACCACCTCGTACTTCACACACAAGCACCAATGCTGCTCCTTCCTCCAAAGGCCCCACCACGCCTGACACATCCGCGCCAGACTTGTCATACATCAACATCTGATGAGGTGGCACTACAACAAAAACCCACACAAATATAACCAGATTATTGACGCATACCCAGTATCACCATCTTGATGATTATATCAATATGGGAATGAAAACTGCGGGCGTGATCGTTCACGATATTACGCGAGCGCCAGATTTGATTATTATTTGACGCCATTAATGAACACCCTCCGTCCTCAATGGTAATTGGATATTTTATGATGTTATGAATATGCCTGATTATGTAAGTAAGAGAGTTCTTTGTGTGAGCAGTCCCTTTGCTAACAAAAGGCTCCTTGCAAATTACCTCTCGGCGCGAGCAGACTAATGGATTTCAATGGAGTTGCATATATGCGATGTAGGCTTACTTTTAAATGCTTTGTTCTGCGCAAAAGAAATTTACTTCCCTCATCTCCTTTGCCTGCGTCTTTCGTCGCCTTGAATAGGGTAATTTCTTTGAAAAGCTCAACGATAGTTTGCTCGGCATTTCATAGGCCATGTTTATATTTTTATGCTCTTCGCCCAGTAATATTTCTTTAGAATATGGTTACGCTGCCATTGAATAAGCCTATTAGAGTAATTATAGGAACAGCCGTGATACGTGGCAATACTAAAAAAAATATATAATGAATATATATTCATTTGGGAACCATATGAAATGCCAATAATTCATATCGATACGGATTGTGGAAGTGGTAAATAACGTTGTGAAAACACACCACGAGCAATATTGTTTAAGAATAAATTAAATGAAATGAAAAATATTAATTATAACAGCATTCACCAAAGAATGAATACAAAGTGCGCGTAACTTATTTTATAATTTAGTGGCCCATTTTCCGTCTGGTTTTAATAAGCAAATAAAGGGGATCAGTACGGCGGGCTGATAACGTACAGACAATTTGATCTATTCAAATCTAATTTCCTTTTAAATTTAACCTGTCTCCTGCAGATTTTATCTGTGTCATCGTCGGCGGGCATCGTTTTTATCAGCGAGGCAGCTGAGCAACCCCGCCGATCCCGAGTCGACAGTTGATAATTAAAATGTCTGCGCGATGTCATCACTCGGCGACCGCGCGGCTCCCGCGATTCATCGTAATGACTAAATTGATTCGCAGTTGTCGCTCGGCTCATAAAATTTCCATTTTAAACTCAGTTGATTTTTATTTTAACGAGATTGTCTAGTCTCGCGTCACTAAAGATGACTGCTTGGATCATAATAGCCTTGAAATATTTTATGAACAATTTTATGTTGAATGCTTGGAATAATAACAAAAACAACTAACGGTTTACCCAAAATTAACTGCTGAAGGGTTACCGAAATATGGTTTTGTGTGCACGATAAAAAACAAGTCTGGTCTAGACTGATTTAATTTTGCTTTTCTAAACTTGTACCTGAAATTAGACAGTTACTTAGATCTAGTATTTTTGTTTAGCGCTAATTCTATTTGCTTGTTTTCATTAAGCTTTGTCTACTTTAGTTCTTTTTTTCTGCTCGTATCTTAGATGTTATCAACGAACTTACCTATTACTGTGAGTCTGATTTGGAAGTTTCTTGTTGGTGAGTTTTTGAAGTCTACCCTACATCTATAGACGCCTTCATCGTCTAGTTGAACTGAGCTGAGCGTGAGAGCTGCCGGTCGGGCGACTGTTGCGAAGTATGCTCGGGGTCCGAACGCACCAGGGTCTGACCATTGTAGCGCCTTATTGAATGACCGGCCACGGACGTCAAAACTGAAACAATAAATATTTATAATTTCGGAAACTCTGTATACACGTAGAAATGTTTAAGTTAACCTTTTACTTTGGCTCCAAGTTAGTTTCGTAATAAAAATTGGATATTATTTGTGAACTAGTTTAAATAATCAATGACAAAGTATACCTTATTAGACCCAATCCGACATAAAAATGCCGTACAAAATCAGGTACAATCAGCTCTAACGCAATCACGTCCCCCGCCGAATCTAATGAAAGCGCGTAAATTGCCGCATGGTCCGCGTCTGAATTTATTTTCCTTAAAAAACTGTCAAATTCTAGAATAAAAGAACGGCCCAGCACGGTGAAGTTTTTCAATTTCCGGACAGGCTACATTTTCTCAATCTACCGACCTCCATCCTAATTTATAAAGCAAGAAGCTTTGAGAGAGATGATTTGATCGTACACCCTGGTGTTCTCAGGTAAATTTAACAATTTGAGCACGCACTTTATGACGGTATTATCTCTGCCAAGTATTCGTTTCGCCCGGTTGCTGATATAAAATAGCAATTATAAACAATTGTAAGGATATAATGGGAATTTTATCTACATAACTGTTTTGGTTACGTAAGCAGATGTTTGCTGTTGAGAGTTTATTACGCACGTTTTCCCGTTTTGCGTTAAGGATGAGCAAAATTAATTAATACTAAAATAGATGTTTACTTTAAACATTTCTTTGAGTTCTTACTTGAGTTGAGACAGGAAATTAATAACTCGTAGTTATTTGTCTCGTTACTCTGTTTTATTTTCAAAATCACTGATAAAAAACACACATTTTCCACTAGAAATTACTAAAATTCATACCATAAAAAAACCTTACACGAGGAAAAGCGTAAAGCAAAGCTAAGTCCAAGTGAAGCCACGTGTATCCAAATCAGGCTACGTATGAGTGATAAGAGCTAGCTCACAGCATAAGGACATTGATGGAAAGTCCTCGGACCTCCATCGTCAAGTGTGATTTCCTTAACGAGCGCCATGACATCTTAAGTGTGTTTCGTTGTACGTTGTAGGTGTGTTCCTAACGTTAATTGGATTGGTCGTGCTCGGCTTCCGCTCATCCGTTTAAGGTAGCGAACGGTTCATTAGGCCCGACTTTATGCTATTAATTAAATACGTATTCACAAAGTTTTTATAAGGCACTGCCCAGCTGGAATTACGGCGACTGTTTGTCAAGTTGGGCTGGCTTTTATTAACTTGGTTGCTTTTGGTTGATATTAACAAGTTCTGTGGATTTATACAATGATATTTTGACGTATTGCATGCAATAAGTGTTAGACTGTGTGATTTCAGTTCAATGGTAATTTGATAGTAAGTTTTTCACTTAAGAAAGACTATAAAAATAGGCTTAAGGTGCTTAAAATTTTAGATATTAAATACATATCCAACTGCGATTTTAAATTATATTGGAGCTTAGCTTCCTTAGAGAGACAAATCAGGAAAATTAATTGTTAAGCAAATTGACTTCTTATTTAAATGGTACGTATATTTAGACCGCAACCGTAATTTTCAGTTTTATTAAATTGCTATAACACGACATATTGAAGGAAGGCGTCAATTTCCACAGCAATTAATTGCCCCGGTTTGTAGATAAAATCAAAAGTCATATATTCAAACTAGGCTGAGAGTCACCACTTCATTAACGTCAAAATAACATAAAACAGTCTTACATAATGCCCACCCACCACTACTTCCTAGTACTTCAGCTGGAAAGAAGAAGTGCGCAAACAAACTCCCCAACAGCACAACTATCTGTTCAACCGAACCTTGATTATATAAAATAGTAACTAATTAACATTACGACACAAGGCAATAATTTTTTACCACCATACCCATTTTTGCCAATACCAGCATTTTAACTAAATTTGATCTTAAGGTAATTCTAGGAAGCAAAATTTTGAAGCAATTATTATTTTAACCTCAATAAGCAATCACTTGCTCAATACCGATAGTGTGACCTAGTGAGGTTAGTCGAGAATCGAGCTTAGAGGAGAGCAATTAGGGAGACCTTTGTCCTGCGTCCTTTGAACTGAACCACTATAGACGGATGATGATGTGGATGAATAAGTTCATGTCATCGGTGTGATGTAGACATGTATCAAACATTGGTTGATCACACGTTTTTAAATGACTGTTGTGTTCAAGTTGTTTTTAATGAATACATTCATCAGCCATGTTAAAATAATTGATTTATTGTGTGTGGGATAAAATTCTGGATGTGTTATTAACACTAACAGCCTTATTCATAAAAATTTCGCTAATCACTGATTAGCCACTGTTTAGTTAAGCAAATGGTTAGCTCTTAAGTAATGATTAACTTTTCTTTATTCATAAACGCTAGTTAGCAGATGATTAGTTACGACACGAAATAGAGGGGAAATTATGCGTGCAGCACAGATTATAATCAATATAGTTGACTAAAAACCAAATTAAAAGTATAAAGTTGTCAAAACCACGGTATTTGTATCTGTGGTGCCTTTGACAGACCAAAGTCAACAATGTCATCGGATATTTCAATTTGAATAAAATAATTTAATACGTTTATATCATAATTATTTCATTGTTTTTCCGATGGTAAACTACAATGTAATTAGCTCGAAAGGCTGGAAGATACAGGTATTTATTTCTGATTTTATATCCGCTAACCTTAAACTGACCAAATTAATGTTAAAAAGCCGTAGCCGATAATACAATTATAGCTATGTATTTGCATGTCCCATAAGCTTGTTTACATGAATATACTCTTTTAAAAACATAGGTACTTGTGTCTATTCTATATTACTTCCTATTGCTTATGCACTGGGGTTTCTGTGCATTTTAATAAAATTAAAAAATCTTGTTTACAGTTGAAAGTTTGACGAAGCACCAATACTATATAACCTCGGAAAGACGGCGAGGGCGCAGATCATGCTACGTGAATAAGATGAGGAATGAGAGTGCCATGAGAATAGAGTAGCACCCATACATATGTTACGGAGGAAGAATAATTGGAAATCAAAAATATGAATTTATAACGAAAATGTAGCTTTTTTTAAATAAACGTAATTGTTGCTTGGATAACTAACATGGCATTAACTCTGCATTTCATTTCGTAGGCGATCAAGTGCAGTGTCATCCAACATATGATTACGCTGGATGACCCGCACCTGATCCGATAGTCGTTGGGTTGAAACGTTGACGGTTGGCTCAAGCACCTGAAAAAGAGAGAGCATCCGAACACAGTACGCGGTCAGATTGTTTCCCCCCCTCTGTAGCCCCATAGTATGAGCGCATGACATTCTCATTGATAGATCTTGTCCATCTGGCTAACACTAGCAAAAGACAGAAATGTTTGGAAAAGGGAGAGGGAGGCCTTTGCCCTGCAGTGGGACAATATAGGCTACTTAGATAGATAGAATTGTTGCTTATGAAATGTCTCTTGTAATTTGAGCAAGATTGCCACAACATGGCTTTTCTTCAGTTCTGTGCCTTGGAACTGGCGTTAAAGAAAGTGAGGGGCCTAAAACCTACGGAGCCTCCTCCTGTTTGAGCTTTCCCTAAAAATCCTTTATCACGTTTACTTCGCATGAAGAATATGTACCTAATATGGACTTATTCTCATCGCAGATGTAAACAAGCCTTGTAGGTCTCCTCCGTCTATTTCCCGTCGGCGCGTAGCGTTTCAAAATTATTTAATTCTCCTGTACTATTCCGAAATCCCGTAAATATTGTTGAAATCAATATTTACTAAGGCATAATTAGGTATTAGGGCCAAAATAACCTTGAAGCACACAATAATCCTATTGAACCGATCAGCTGATTCAAATAAAATCCGCCATCTTGCCTCTTAGCATTCTCTTAACAAGCTACCAGTGGTGTTTAATTTTGACAGCTTTTAATCAAATGGTTAGCGACTACTTAGCGCTAAATAGCGTTTATGAATAAGAATTTCACTAATCAGTTGCTTAGCAATTGATTAAAATTTAAGAGGCGTTTATGAATAAGACTGTAAATACATATTTACATATCACGAAATTTTTACATACTATCTTTGTGAACGCACAAAGATTTCTCTTTTTTCTGTCAATCAAAATGTTTGTTTGATGACATGTCCTGTCGAGCTCTAATCTTACTAATATGAATGGGTAAGAGTGTATTTCTTTAGGCTCAAAACATGACGACACACTACCCACTCTTTTTACTAACCAGTAGTAAGTGGCAGGGAACCTATAAAATAATGTGAAATATTTTCTCTAGCAGTTCAGTTTATGAATTATGCTCACATTACAATCAATCTTTATGCTTATGATTTGATCTTAAAATCAACTATTAATTATGCAAGTATCGTATACTGCAATCATATGGTTTAAATAATGACGGCAGAAAATTCAGATTAATCCAAACCATTTTAATAGTAATAAACCAACATCATTTCCTATTACAATCTCCAGCGCAAATAATGCAATCGGTATAAATTACTATACTTAATTAATGGATCACTGAAAAATTGAGCACTGTGTACAAAATTCTTACACAAACAATAATTATGAATGGTTTTATGTAAATGAATGATGCTCAACTTTTCGTATATTTACAACGTTTAGAAGGAGGTTTATTCATGCAAAAAATTGAGAAATCCGTGGTGTGTGCAAACAGCGCTACCCTTAGATTATTAATTACCTACAAATCTCATTTCTGTAAAGTAGAAACAATCGTATTTTATTTACATATTTATCTACACTTACTTTTGCCATGACATTATTAAAGAGGTGAATTTAGAATTGTAGGTATTTAATATCAAATAATGAGATTACCCAATAAATACCTCGACTGTCCAAGTTGTAATATAAATTACAGAATATACTTTCAACTGAAGCTGACGTTTCATTTTAATAAGCTTAAATTTTAAATTTCGATTCCTTTCAAAAATTTTCCGGGATAATAAGTTATGCATGGGCTTTTAAGTTAATTCGCTACCTTATCTACTGCGACGGAGCTGTCCTTAGTGGCCTTCACCATAAACTCGTAGTAATGTTTACTTCTTATCGTCTCATTATTTAGCTTAAAGTATTACAACTGTTACATAAAAATGTAACAACATTATTTTTTAGGATTAACCTGTAACTATCGTATGTCGTTGTACACAAGTAACAGTCATCATATTCTAAGATATCCATTCATATTATGGAGATGGTTTTCAACACTGTTTATTATTGTGTTCCTGAATCTTGTAGTAAAATTTGACCTGGCTAAATAATTTTTACTTTTACTAACCAATTTTTTAAGGGTAAGATGGTTTAGGTTTAACGCCTTTAAGATAAGTACTTACTTTTTATAAATGCTCTTATAGTGGCATACAAACCCTAATTACTTCTAAGTTTAACTTTCACGTAGTTTTAAGAATATTCAAACACCAATCTCAATCTGTCGTAACTATCTCTAATTTTCCTAGATTTTTGTACAGTGAATGTTGCTACAAAAATTGGGCCCCTGGTTAAGAACTGACTCCCATGTATCCAAATACACATACATTATCAAAGTGAGCTAAAATTTCTTACTTAAAACCTCACTTACCTATAAATAGGTTTCCCCCCGCTCTTCCTGAACCACAGCACCATGTAGACCCTGTCTTCATTAGTATCGGGCGTGACGTCACACGGCAGCGACGCCGTGCGGCCCAGCACGGCATCCACGTCCACCGTCGACACTGTAACAATGAACACGTTCTGTTAGTGCAACAATAACAGTATCTAGTTGCAAGGACCGGCTTATCAAGATCGCGTGTATGTGTCTGTGTTTGACGGTGATAACTTGCTGTACCGATATATACCTTACATAGTAGAGTTCAAAGATGTTTTGTTATGACATAGACTGCTTTTGAGCTACAGGATGAAGTAGATAATATTCTATTCTATTTTTACTGTTGTGAGAATAAATACTGGACTGCAGAATACTTTCCCATTCCGTCACTATAGTCGCTTCCAAAAGCCATCATCATCTGCCTAGTCATTCCCCAACTATGTAAGGGTTGGCTTCCAGTCTAACCAGAGGCAAGTCAATACATACCAGTAATTGGAGCAACTGGCTATCCTATCCTCTACAACCAAGTTACTGAGTTATACACTACCGCTTGGTAAAATTGATTGTATGACTATTGGGCTTTTGATGACCCTTAACAACTGTCAACAATCCACGTATGAGAACCAAGATCAAAGGCTTAAGGTGCTCGTGCTCCGTCTCTTCTATCAGATGAAAATCTACACAAAAACTGTTTATGTTAAATTCTTACGCAATCACTCACTACAGAGAGTTAGTAACACATGTAGCTGTATTTTGAAGGCTTAAACATTAGATTTCACCACTTTTTTAAAAAACATTATAAAAAAATAAAAACATACATAAGATGACTTAAAATTAGAATGTTGGATACAGTAGAGTAAGCGACACTACAAATCACCGGATACTTTTGGATCATACATATGTTTAATGTATTGTGCCGTGATACCGTACATGTTGTTACGTGATGCAGAATAAGGCTAATGATGTTGAATTCCGAAATTCCTAATATTTATTTAGCGTCTCGTATACGAGGAGTGATGGGTGTCAGTCCCCTGCTACCCTTAGGGATATCTTCGTAGTCAAATTCGCACCGTTAATCCTTAGTCACCTTTACGTCAACTGAGGGACTGTACAATGAACTTCGTCAATTTGGAGATGTTTTGCTTTTATTTCATTATCTTGGGGTTTAAAGTTATTGTATTTGTTATTAAAATCATTCACTATGATTATGCAGATTCGAAATTGTTGTGCATTACAATAATGATTAGAAAAAGCTTTTTATGCTTAAAATGAGGAACGAGTCTTCAAAAGCTGCGTAGGTTATAAAAATACAGCGACGAAAAAATAAAACTAGAATTCTAATAAGTGTAATTTCGTAAATGCTAAGCAATTAGAACGAAGCCTTATGGAGAAGAAACATTAAAGGGCAGTGTGGTATTTTTTCATTTATTTACCAACAGCTTAAATATTCCTTTATTGTGATTTCATCCAGTTCATTTTACGAATTACAAAGGGATGACAGCGGCTAGGACAGCCCATTTGCATTTAGAAATAATCCAAAAAGGGCGTTGAAATAAAATTTATTACACCCTTGATAAAAAAAAAAAACTCGGAGCATAAGACACTTTCAACGGTTTATAATAAAATAAGGAAGCAAAAACCTGAAGGAAGAATCCCGGGTGTAATACATTTATCCATTACGGAAGTAATTTAATGAAAAGTCAGTTTGAGAGTGGACTGTCATATTTTTGTCGTGTTTCGTACAATTAGGGATTCAGAAGAGTGTGACACGAACTTTTCCTCTATTTTCTGAAAACAAAATGCCTCCTCAGTTCTGTGAAACTTTAAGACTAAGTAAGACAAGCGCCTGACTGACGCGTCTGTTTGCTAGGCATTTACGAGATTTGTATAACTCCCTGGACTTGTCCGTAAAGTGCTTGTGAAGCGTATACGAAAAATAATTGCGTTTTATTTAACAGTAAATACGTTTACATCTGTACCGAATACTTATCGTTTTCTCATAGCATGCATAACAAGCTCTAGGTACACTCACACTTAACAAATAATCGTAGTATTGCTAACTACATTAGCAAAAATAAACCTTTCGAAATTATTAAAACAAATATCTATTGTATGTAGGGGGAAGTCCCGTAGCGCCGGACGGCACCTAGCGCCGGACACTCGTAGTATCTCGATAAACGACAACGCGATCTATTCAAATATCGGTGAAAGGGGCGCGAGAGAACGTAGGGATACAGGATCACGCGACACGGTTTGCCAGTGAGGCGCACAACCGCGGTGGGAGAGGTGGATTGCTGTTTTTGACGGGCAAACGTTGCGTCACGTAAATTTCAAATGAGTATCACTGCTATGATTTTGTGTTTAATTGTTTTTGTTATTTGTTAATAACGACATTGTTCCATTATAATTCGTAAATTGTAAAAGTTTTTATTAATTACCTAAACAGTTTTAGTATGAAATACGTAATTTTGAACATTCACTGTCCCCTACCTCCGGACACAATGTTGTCCCTTACCACCGGACAGTTTTTAAATTGGCTTTTTATTGAGCATTTATAATTTTATCATAATAATGATTGTTTGTAGTTTTACAAGATAGAAGGAGGAAGATATTTCAACATGGAAGAGAGAAAAAATAAAGGAAAATGAGATCAATAAAGTTTAAAAACTGCGATGGACAAGATTTTGTCCAAAGAAATTAGTCTCAGAGAAGCAGTCTACATGATAAAATAACGGCATTAAACGGTGAAGAAGTCACGTTGCAACTGAAGGTTGGTAGATTTATAAAAACCTTCTCTTCCGAGTTGCAGCAAGGAAGTTTCCGTGACTTCCACTATTTGGCCTTGGCTAGCTCATCGTCTTGTGATAATTTAGTCTCACAAGGATAGACAGACCCTCATATAGCATTAACCAACTTACCGTTACTATAGTGAGTACTTGATCTTGATGTTGTCCAGACTGTATACAAACTGCCATTGCCAGATGCCGCAAAAAAAAAAGATCAGCAGCTCGGAAGAGAAAAAGTGAAATTTTAACGTCATCCATCACCGTACAAAATGCTGTTCAAGAAGAGAACGAAAAGAGTAAGAAGGAACAAAGAAAAGGAATGGGGAATAAGTTTAAAACGACAATAGAAAAAAAGGGAAAGCAAACCAAAGGTGTGAAGGCCAAAGGAAATAGTAGTTATAAGGATAAGAAATAGGAGCCACTAACTCTTTTTTTTTCTCTTTTTTTTCTGGATGGGTTATCATCAAATAACTTCTCCCTCTCTGGGCGGAGCGGGAGGGCGTGTCAGACTTTTACTGACTAAAACCCACCCGTGTTCCTTCAGTTGCCCATGTGCCGGGACCACGGAATCTCTTTCGAACAATCACGCGACCCCGGCAGGGAGAAAACTATTTGTGTAGTGTGTTTGGAGGACCACGACGAGGACTGGATACAATGCTCCAGCTGCCAAGAATGGACCCATGAAGCATATGCAGACATTCCGGAATTTGGAGATACCAATATATGTGATCGGTGCCCAATGTTTTAAGAATGTCCGGTGCTTGAGGTTTGAAGATTAACCCGTCCGGTACTAGGTGCCAATGTTAAAGACTTAATTTTTTTCACCAAAACTTTATTAACGTTCCTAGCTTATGTTTACGCAGAAGTCGTATTTTTGTTAATTGAATTTGATTTTAAATATTGTTCATTTAACTAATACATAAACAAATACTTATTTCTCGAAGTAGTTTTAATTTTATTTCTGGAAAACCTTATATGTCCGCCACTAGGCGACTTCCCCCTATCTGCGTTATATTAGTTTTTGTTACTCTCTGCTATGATAATTAAACTCAAAATTATTCATTTGTGACACATAGGTAAAATGTTGTGGTACATGATGTTATCCAATAAATGCTATATCAATATGTTTATGTTTTACCTTACAAGGCATACAAATATGGTTTACACAGTACATAGTATCCTACTAATATTATAAATGTGAATGTAAGTTTGTTTGTTACGCTTTCACGCGAAAACTAGTTAACCGATCATCATGAAACTTTGTACACAAATTTTTGCAGGTATTATAAGTAACATAAGATACTTTTTATGAGAAAAAATAATACGAAAGATAAAAAAAATTGTTTGTCAAAAAATCTCAAAATCTAGCTACTTCAACGCCAACTAGCATTCCAGTAATGAAGTTCCAAAAAAAAAATTGACGCTGACGATGTCGCTGGCAGAGGTTAGTAGCTTATAAAATACTGTATTTTTTTAAAATAAATCATCACAATATAATGAAGTTATCATTTAATAGCTAGCTAAACGTATTAACTAAAGATATTTGGTGTGAGTCTGATTAATTATTCTATCATTGAACTCCGTTACTGGTTCGACGGATTTAATAGCTTCCTCAGTAGACATATCAAGGAACAAACATTATTGACTTACATAAAATCAAATATGTTTACTGTACTGGAAAATTTACACATTTTCAGGTATATAATCAACACATCAGTTATGTAGATGCGTAAGCAGCAGAGTATATTGGAATAACGGGGTTTAACTTTTGATTGGGTGACTGGACCCGTGATTGATTTTGATTTTGGTCTTCTTTATGAGCTTGCTGGTTATAATTTATAGTAATATCATACACCAAAAGTATGTATTACAAAGATGATGGTCTTCAAACTGCATCTGCTAAACCTTGGGACCTGAGTTCGGACCGCAATTTCTTGGGTAAAATTAAATCATGTTTTTCTTTTGAGAATTTCTCAGATTCAGAGATTCCAGATTAGTGCCTATTTAATGTCAAAACGCTTGTACATGGGTCGAACAATTGGAGTTTCAAGTACGTTATTCTACACAGAGATGTAAGTTTTGGATCGGGCAAATACTTTCAATTTTCTGACTAACGCGTGCGACTTTTTGACACTTCAAGGTAAATGGTATAACTGATATAAATGCTTGAGTTTCAGTTTGAGTTTTGATCACTCCAATCCAGTCTGTACATTCCCCCCTGCCCTCTTCCAGCGATGCCCTAAGCCAAGATCTATACCACACAGGGTGTTCTCGAAGCGCATAGTCGCTCTAGTCATCAAGTTTTTAAGCCACTGGCAAAATGATGTACCAATTTCTCACCTCTGCATATCAATTTGGGGAACACAAGGTTGACGTTTTATTATTTAAGTTCAGTGACAACTCGAAAATTAACAAAAAACAAAAGACACAACACAATTTATGACAAAGTAAGCCATAAGTATTCCGTTTTCTCATTGTAGCACGGGTCACTACCATGAGGTCGGATGGACCGAATGTTTCGGCTCAACTGCCTTCTGTTACAAAGTAGATAGGTGCAGAAGATCGGATCGTACAAGAAGCAAAACAAGCGCACGCAGAAACACGCTTACATTCGAAGATCTCATAATATTTCAAGATAGAACAAACCCCAAACGATCGAAAAATATAAAATCAAAATTATTTATTAACATATTTTAGTATGAATACACCTATGAAAGACTGCTCTATCTCTGATAATAGTTAAATAATTGTGCAGAGATAAAAATCTCTTTCATAGGTCTATTCATACTAAAATTAAAGAAAATAATGCTCTCGTTCTGGTTCTACTCGTATATTCGGTTGATGTCAACCAACTACTAAACAAATGCCAATCGCGAGTGAGCTTGTAAATCGCTGTACGTGGAGCGTATCTATTTGTGTGTGGGATTTGCATGTGGTATGAACCTTCTGTACCTTATTTCGTAGTACTGTTTAGGGCCAACATTTATCTCGACAAACTTAATTGGGGCTCCGTGTTTTTCCTTTTGTACATTTATACATGTCTACAAACTGTTAGGTGTACGAAATTTACGCGTAAACATACGTGTTGGGTTCGGAAATCAATCTAATAAGGGAAGACAAAACTCGATTGTTGGTTACAAAGGGATTCTCTATCACATCACCGCTTGTGGAAATACTATTGGGTAAGGAATTTCTTGGGAATGTACCTGTCAATTTGTGCATACGTGTATTTCACATTTTCGTATGTAACTTCAGAAGTTGTTATTTGAGAGGTAATCATCAAAACGTTACCGGACCAATATTATAAATGTGAAAGTTTGTATCATTTTATTTATTCAGGCATAATCTGCCGAACGATTTTGGATGACATTTGGTACACATATAGCTTATGACCTGATTTTTAATCTAGGTCATAAATCCAGGTACATAAGATACTTTTTAACCTCAGTAGTACGTTCTCGCGGGATAAATTTCAACCTCCTTGTGGGCGAAACTGTTGGGAAAAGCTAGTGAGGTATAAATTAGTACTAATTAGATAAAAGAACACGGTTTTTTTTAAATAATTCAACATGACTTAACCCTTTATAAGGCAGACTAAAACTAGACATCGTAAAGTAATAAATTCTTAGTATGTTAATAATGTCGTCTTTAAGTATTTTTTCAAATTGGAAATTCGATGGGATATTTGCGGAAATATATATGTTATCAAAAAAATTAAAAATTAAATCGTTGTCAACAATACAGTTGAATAAAACAAATAAAGTATATTCTATTCTATAGCCGTAGTAAACGAGACACGATATTTAACTGAGACAGACCACACTATCACTGACTGAAAACGTATCATAGTACACATTATATCTATTAAAGGAGGTACTATTACAACCTAGCCAAATTATAAACATAAACAGTATAAACATCCCGTGTGACAGTTCTTAAATACAGTAAAATGATATTCGTAACTTTAAACAATAAAAACTTCCACATACTAGTTTAGTTCACAATATTAACTTAATAATTTATGTTATTGTTAACTCCTTGAACTAAGCCTAATGTACTTGGCTAGGATATAACAAGTATAATAACTTACCAAGTTAAAGTTGGAGCTCATGAGCCGAGTTGTGAACACCATATATGTACATTGTGGTATCTTCACTTTTAATTGTTATGTAGAACACTTGTATTATGAAGAGCAAAACTTCCATGTTGTCTTGTTGAGGTATTCAAGTAAAGAGTATTTTACTTGCCGTTACTGCTAAAATTTAATTACCACCATTATATACGATGTAAACGAAATAACAAGGTCTTGTAAAATTATTTAACGAAAATAAGTATTTACTTTAGTGCTTCCTTCCTATTACAGGAAAGTCTCTGTAGACTTGAGTGTTAAATAATACGTATGAATTAGTTTTCGGTAAACTACCCACAACAGCGTAGCATAACTGCTACGGCGTAGCAACGTAGCTTCACAGCTACGCATCGGCTATATCGTAGCAAAATAGCAAATCGACAGCGAAGTACCAATACCGTCTAACATAGACCAAACTTTACAAAAAGTGAAAAAATGCAAAATTTCCTAAACACTAAAATTAAAGAACCAACATAAAAATAGAATATAGATACAATTAAGGAAAGCAGAAGTTTTGATCAAATTTTAATATGTTTTACAATCGTTTTGTACGTATTTGGATAGATATGCTTTACATGCATAGTTAAATGTAAGATAGGAGGTATTGGTTTTAATTCAAACAATGTTTTTCCCGTTTTTTTTTAATGCCCATGAAGTGACTTCATCAAAACACGCGGAGATTGACTTTAAAGTCATAGACATAATAAAGTCAATTTCTTAGAAATGTAAAATAGGAGGTATTGGCACTTTACTGTCGATATAGATGTATAATAATAAGCGTTTATTGGGTACCGTGTGGTGCCGGACGTAAAGAATAGCATCACCCCATTTCTTCCCGTGGGTGTCGTAAGAGGCGACTACGGGACTTCCTAGAGAATGGGCAGCAGCATTCTCTATGCATTTTACCATCATACTGCGATCGCCAATCCGCCTGCCAAGCGTGGCGATTATGGCAAAGCCTCCCAAATTGGGGGAGGTCATGTCCAGCAGTGGACGTATTACGGCTGAAATGATGATGATGATGATGATGATTGGGACACAAAAACAATATGGGATTTTTTAACAGTATTTCAATCATTGTTCCTCTCAAACAAAACACCCGCCATCTAATCTCTTCACCGCCCTTGGTTGACTGGTAGAGAATGCCTAAGGCATTAAGTCCGTATTTGTACCTTTTTGTGTGCGAGAAATTTATACAAATAAATAAAAACAAAATAGACAAAATAATGATAAACGATGGTAGCTGCAATAGTTAAAAACTGTGCCTCAGCTACCAACACCCGACTCCTAGTGTGAGGGTTGGTTGTTCCAAGACTAATACATAATAGAGGTTTGTTAACAGTTTTCAACCGACTTCAAAAAGGAGAAGGTTATCAATTCGGATGTTTATAATTTTTTTTATGTATGTTCGGCCATAACTCCGTCATATATATACGGATTTGCAAAATTATTTTTTGTACGAAAGCGGTTTATTCTGAAATGGTCCCATATAAATTTCATATAGATCTGATGATGAGTTCCGGAGAAAGACACCGGAACTCTTTAAAAAATGACAGCAAATCAACCACGATTTCTGCTATCGCACAAATATGCATTGTTTGTTTGGAATAAGTGTGGGGTACATACACTTACATACCATAACTAAAAATTTGAAAATAAAAACATTTTTTACAAAAAAAAACAACCGACTTCCTTAAAAACACTACAAAGTGAAAAATAACTTTAATTTCGGAAGTCGGTGGCAAAAACCTTTTTTTTTTTTTTTTTTTTTTTTTTTTTTTTTTTTTTTTTTTTTTTTCAGGATGGGAAATCATCAAATGACTTCTCCCGCTCTGGGCGGAGCGGGAGGGCGTGTCAGACTTTTACTGACTAAAACCCACCCGTGTTCCATCAGTTGCCCATGTGCCAGGGTCACGGTATCTCTTTCGAACAATCACGCGACCCCGGCAGAAAAACCTTAAATACAAATCCTAAGACACCGACTGCCGAAATTATTTTTTTTTTGTAAAAAAGTTTTTTAAGATTTAACTATTGAGCGTAAATAATAGGTGGAGTATGTGGATACTTTTTTTTTGTATGGGAAATCTTCAAATGACGTCTCCCGCTTTAGGCGGAGCGGGAGGGCGTGTCAGAATTTTACTGACTAAATCCCACCCATGTTCTTTCAGTTACTTGCCTATGCCATGGCCACGATAACTCTTCGAAAAATTTCGCGAGACTGGCAGGATTATGTATACTTTACATTTAAATGTTATAACCATTTCACACCATTTCAGTTTATAAAAGAAATGCTCTCGAATTATAACAAAATCACGTCATCCCGTCAATATGTCTTACTCACAAATCGCGTTTTTCAGGTATCCGTTATTACTTAAAGCTCAAACCGTTGAGACGAGGCATGCATTATGATAATTCGCGCCGTTTCCGTCGGAAAAGGCGGCGGCGCGGCGCCACGAAACGCTTAGCGGCACGTGATGAAACGCACACAAATAATTTTATAATACACTTGTGTTCTTTTATATCTTTGTTCCCGTGAGAGTATAATAGAGAACGTGAATGGATATAAGCTCTTATTGTTCGTGGACTTGCTGTGCGGGTTTATAACATAAATACCTAATATGAGTATCACTAATTGCTTGTTTTAAACAACTAGCTTTTGCTAGCAGCGTCGCCCGCGTGGTGATCGAAAATTACCTCACGGGAACATCCTACCGAGATATAGCTTAATCTATTTGTGAATCCAGGTTATAACTATTTGTGTGCCAAATTCCATGCAAATCCGTTCAGCCGTTTTTGCATGATTTAGTAACAAACATCCAAGATCTTAGACGTCGTAACGGGTCGTCAGAAGCAAGAAAGTCTGACAACCAGTCTTACCATTGGGTATCGTATTACCCAGTAACTGAGTGATAGAGGTCAGATAGGCAGTCGCTCCATGTACAATAAAATACTGGTACTCAGCTGCATCCGGTTAGACTGGAAGCCGACCCCAATGTAGTTGGGAAAAGGCTAGGCAGATGATGATGAAGTAACAAATATCCAAATATCAAAACATTCAAACTTTCACATTTTTAATATTAGTAGGAGTAAGATAAGCTCGATGTTAAACTAATGAGTATCAAAAATTGAACGCCATGTGCTTAAAATGTTAATTTTTATTCATATGTAGTTTCATAATCAACCAACCCAATCAAAACAATCACAATTGATTTTCGACTATAATAATTATGCATATAGATTATTTTTTCTCGTCTAGACAGTACTCAGACTATTAAATTAATAGTGATTAATTTAGTTATGAAAATATTTAATTAGAAGGTATTAAATGAGTCAATTATTTGTTTTTAATGGAGTGATTAAACGTTCTATCATTTCGATCAGGTTAGTTAATTATAGGTTATTAACGTAGAGCCTAATTATAAGTTCACGTGTCTCGGGCGGCATAATTTAAGAACTGTCTTCCAACACTATCCTGAAACACGACAATTATTTTTCAGTGCCATTTATGTAAAATCGGTGAGCCTATTGCGATCAATGCGGCACAACTTTAAATTCCGTTTTCTTAATAAAGAAATCTTCATAGAAAAACCAAAAAAATCTGTTTGCCCTACCTGGAGATCCAAACCAAGACTCCATGCAATACACAACACACGGCTAACGGCAGTCTTCTAACTAGGTACATTCATACAAGTTTTTTGCTCAAAATATTCACTTTTTCTTATATATTTACTTCATATGTGTACTAACTCTCAGTTAATACCGACGTTTACTGCTCTCCGAGGGTAAAACACCAACAAAATCCTTATATTATACCTCTTACATGTTTTATATCCACGGAATTAAATTGCTAAATTTATTTTAAGGCGCTCTTTGTGTAGCTTGTTAAATTCTATAGCAGAATAACATTACTTTTAAAACGCTTTTTATGACAAATTGAATGAATATCTAATCATCGGAGAGAGGGACGGGTAACGCACAAGGAAGTAAAGCAAGTAAGCTAAGTATTTGTGTTGCGAAAGAACAAGCTTCCGTATTGCAAGTGGCAGTTGACCTTAATGGTCAACTGCCACTTGCAATACGGAAGCGAATACGGAAGCGAATTCGGATGTTATGTTTATATACGCCAATAACTCTAAACACACAAATAATTCTAGGTTTTAAAATCGATCTTTGCCAATTCAGTCATTTTAAAAATAAAAACCGTATCTAGCACGAACGAGGTCTCAATAAGAAAACTTCCACATGCAACCCCTCGTCAACCGGTAGATATTCAAAACATCTAGCATTTCAGGACGCCGAACTATTGACCTAAACGAAGCAAAACAAAGGTGCTTATTACATAGCGCCTATATTAGGCGGGTCGGCATATGTATCAGGGTGGCGAATGAAACGGCTTCGATCACGCGATTCCACGGAAAACCTGAAAGCATAACCCAATACCTGTCAAACTGCAGATATTTTGTTCACGAAAATAAAATATCCGATTCCATCTCACAATTTATTATTTTTTAACGACATCACATAAAATAATATTATTTTAAAATCCAGTGCGATGTGAAATTAAAACCATATTTAACACGTTAAATACTTACTGTCCATAAACATTCGTTTTAAACTAAAAGTTTACGGTTTTAAACAATAAAGCGTATATTCTCTTTGTATAAAACTCGCATTTTATCTATGCGAAATGAGCATCGTTACTTTAGATTTTAGGTGGCAGTAAAAGATATGCGAAGATGCTCGACTCTCAAACAGCTTTGCTTTAACGCTAAATCTTGGTAAGTGTCCTTAAAATGAATAGAAGCGTCTCCCTATTGCTCACCTAATTACAGACTAAATTGTTGCACACTTAATGTTTGAAGATGGAAAATAATGAAGAGAATACTCCCAAAAGTATCAGTAAAAACCCTGTTTAAAATGTATTAAGAGTTTTGCTTAAGAATTTTGAAAGTAGAACATGTTCGCGCAAAATAGATCTGAAACCGATTCGAAATATCACGTTTGGCCCGGTGTCTCTGTAAATCGATTATTCAATTCGAGTGAGTCTCGCGTGAGGAGTGGAAATCGGTCAGCGGCGCCACAAGGGACCTCCACCGCACTCCCTGAGGTGAGGGTCCACGTGACTGGACTTTATTCAGCCTGCCACCTTTGTTCTGCGTCGCGTTACAGCTGACAATCTGGATAGATGATGTGATTTAGCGGCTACGTCTGTTTTGGGTAGATCGGATTTATTGCATTGAGGATCTTGCTGTGCTGTAGATTCGTAGATTGAACAGTTTTTACTGAGATGAGGTTACACTGAAGACTGACGTAGCACTTAAAAAGCTGGCCATTTCCAACAGCCAAAAATCGTACGTTGCTCACTATTATGTATAATCCTAGCGTTTTTTTTTTGTCCAGGTTTTTCCACATATAATATTTTTTATAAACTGTGATTTTATTACAAAAAAAAAATACAGTAACTCGAGCTAACAACAACAATCCGCCACAGACATAAAATTAAATCAGTCAATTTAATACGACACAGAAAGTAAATCCGTTCATCGGGTCGAAACGAAATAACACATTTAGTCCCCTGACCACCAAACCTCATTTAATAAATATGATGTTCGTTGCAGAATAAATAATTACGAATAGTTCACTATTTTCACAATAAATTAATATGCGGAACAGGTGAAACAATATTAAAGCCAATCCCAGTTGGGGAAGTTTTCGCGTGACTCCATTTTATGTTGTAAGCGTAACATTATAGCGTTCGTCCTAATTGCACTAATGATTCAAATTAATAACGTAGAAAGATAATGAGATGTGTTACACGCGTAATGTAATTAATTAAAGTCACTTTTTTATCATGGAATCCGTTTAGAACGTACATTTATTCGACATATTTTTTATTTTCGGAACTCTATGGCCATTTTATGTTTATTTAAAAGATATTTTACGTTCCTCAACGTAAAGCAAAATCCTTCATGTAATCAAGTTACTGTCTGCTCGGGGGCCAAAGTCCTTTTTTGGCAAACGTTCAACTTTAACTGATGAGTTGCTGGTACTTTTAATGTTAAACATTAATTTTGTTTAAAGTGAAAAGAATATGATATATTTTATCATTACTATAGATAGGGATTCTAAGACTGGTCAAGCCGATGTCAAGGTCAAGAGACCGAGAGTAATGGAAAATTGTGGTCTAGTAACATTACCATAGTTATCATCAACATCGACTAGCTACTGAAAAATGTTTGAACTGACCAGACAATAACTCGACTCGACAGACTTGACTGAATGTTTGGTTCTTTCCCCAAAACAACCATTTCAGACACCAATTTACATAGTCTTCACATAATTTGACCAAAATTATGTCTAGACTTTAAAACAGACTGTTACCTCTATTTTTTTTTTCCGGATGGGAAATCATTAAATGACTTCTCCCGCTCTGTGCGGAGCGCGAGGGCGTGTCAGACTTTTACTGACTAAAACCCACCCGTGTTCCTTTAGTTGCCCAAGTGCCGGGGCCACGGTATCTCGCTTGAACAATCTCGCGACCCCGGCAGGCATCGGTCCTATTAGATACCTCTGAGTTTGCGTCGGTCTTTCTTCTCAGAGTAGTCAGATAGGAAACACTGACGTCATCTAGTTTTGCGCAAATCCGAGAACCATTCCTTACATTTATTATTTTGATTACATTACATTTTAATATTATTTCATTAAAATCCAACATTTTAAAGACATCTGCAGTTAACATGGGCCATTCTGAAGTTCCAATTATCTATGACTAGCTGTGCCCGCAGCTTCGCCTGCGTGTTGTTCGGAAATCATCACACAGGAATCTCATGGTGACAACGCCATCTATTGGTAGCGATTGGAACTTGAAGTTCAATACAAAACGTGTAGGTACCTAAGTATTTCTTTTGGTTTTGCCATTTTATTCATTTGAAAAAAAAATATTTTGTTTGGTTGTTTATTTTTATTGTTTTTTAATTTTTAAATTATATATTTTTTTGTATATCTTCTTGTCTATTTTATTTTATGTTTTTATGCAATTTTTGTGAAATAGTTGTTGTTTTCGTAATCAGCGACCCGATAAACCATAAAAACGATTCCCATGTTGATTTTCAGAATTTGTCATCTCTTTTCCACCTTTTAGGGGTTGAATTCTGAAAGAGCCTAAAACACTTGTTGACTCATTTATTGATAGCAGTACTCCTGTGAAGTTTCGAATAAAATAATTTAACTAATCTTGTTTCCCCATACAAACTTTTAAGCCCTTTTTCACCCCTTTAAGGGTTGAATTTTCAAAAACCCTAGGATACGTAACTGTTTGTTTCTAATCGTTAACCTAAAAACAAAGTTTCAGCCTTGTAGCTCTAAAAATGCAGGACTTCCATACAAAATTTTAACCCCTTTTTCACCCCCTTAGGGGCGAATTCTCAAAAATCCTTTTTTAGCGAATGCCTACGCTATTACAACTATCTATATGCCAAATTTCAGCGAAATCCGTTTAGTAGTTTCGGCTGTGCGTTGATAGATGAGTCACTCAGGACTTTGAATTTTATATATATAGATTATATTTAGATGAAAACGAGTATTTCGAGTAACGCGAGGAATGTTGACTTCCAATTCCTTAAACATACCCGGCTCATCCGTGTTCACTTTTGGACTTTATATAACCTCAGAGGAATACGTCTAGAGACGTGATATCACACGATCTACGCGGCCAATTCACCGGCCGAAAGCGAAAAAATGTAATGTGAACCGAATAGTTCTCGCAACAAAGCCATGATTTCACGGACTGTATACCACGTAGGGCCGTCTTGCTGGTGCCTTAATGTCCTAAATATCACGGACATAAATTTCATGCAGCAAATAGTCCATTACCATGGTGCAATAACGGATTGGAACAGATGGACCTTGTAAATTGCAGTACTGGTCAACATTTTTTTAAGGTTTTTTATTGTAAATAAATGCTTATTTGTATGATTATTAAGATAATCCCATAAAATTTATATGTTTATATATATATATATGTTTATATATATATATATATATATACATTTTCATACATACATTTTTTTTTACTTTTGATAAAGTACCTCTAAATGAATCAACTATCTATTAGATACTTTCATATAGTCTTAAAATAGATGACATCAAATGGAGCTCTTAATCAAAAACGATTTTAGGAATTCTTGGAATCTTTTATCTATCCAAAAATACAGATTCCTTTAAAGTGCTTTGAAAGTCTTTGAAAAATATCTTTACTCTAAGTAAAAGAAAAGAATCTCAAAAATAAGGGTCATTGTTGCATATTGCATACAGTTTTAAATACAAGGACATTATTTGTGTCAGAAACTTCATTAATACTTACTAAACAATTTGTAAATTCCCTTAATAGACATCAAGCGGTAACTGTTTTAAAACTATGGTGCTTTAACAAACGAGAATTAATCACGCTAGGTGAGTTCGCACTTGACCGGTTTTTTAAGGATTCGGCACCTCAAAAGGAAAAAACCGATCCCTTATGGGATCACTTTGTTGTCCACCTCTCTGTCATTCTGCCAAGATCCTTTTTCTTAGGCCGCTTGAAAGTATCAGACTGTTGAAATTAATGTCAAATTACGTATTTCTAAGATCGTAGGTCTAAGATCTCTTTGAGTTATAAAAATCAAGCTTCTAAGTCAATGCAATAAAAATAATATTTCATAGTATTATAATATTATCACATCTAGTATTGCAGTTTTCGGTCAGCGCCATCTGTTGACCGATAATGGAACTAATGTAATTTTTGTTGACAATTTCTCAAATATTATTAATAATATAATAATATTTACATAAGCTTCTATCATACAGAATAATTTCAGTTTTTAGGGTTCCGTTGCCAAATGGCAAAAAACGGAACCCTTATAGATTCGTCATGTCTGTCTGTCTGTCTGTCTGTCTGTCTGTCTGTCCGTGTATGTCACAGCCACTTTTCTCCGAAACTATAAGAGCTATGTTGTTGAAACTTGGTAAGTAGATGTATTCTGTTAACCGCATTAAGATTTTCACACTAAAATAGAAAAAAACAATAAATTTTGGGGTTCCCCATACTAAGAACTGAAACTCAAAAAATTTTTTTTCATCACACCCATACGTGTGGGTTATCTATGAATAGGTCTTCAAAAATGATATTGAGGTTTCTAATATCATTTTTTTCTAAACTGAATAGTTTGCGCGAGAGACACTTCCAAAGTGGTAAAATGTGTGTCCCCCCCCCCCCGTAACTTCTAAAATATGAGAATGATAAATCTAAAAAAAATATATGATGTACATAACCATATAAACTTCCACCGAAAATTGGTTTGAATGAAATCCAGTAAGTAGTTTTTTTTAATACGTAATAAATCGTAAACCACAATTTACCTTTCATTCAATCAACTCAAATATAAAAATTAAAAAAAAAACATTTATGCATAAACCGAGGATATCTACAGGTTTGTACGGAACCCTTGGTGCGCGAGTCCGACTCGCACTTGGCCGGTTTTTTCTCTATGCAAACTTCGGAGATATGGGGGAAACAGTATTGTCTTTTAGATCTTTCGTCAAAAGTCAAAATGAATGTAGGCTAAATTTGAAAAAAATAGAAATTTGAGAACGCGCAAATAGCGTTCTTTCATATGATACCCCACATGCTGTAGTAGGCCCATTTCGATGTTTTAAGAACAGCGTTCAAACCCCGTTGCAAAAAAAAATATCTTTCTTATTTCCAAAATCGTAGGGCCAACTATTCCAAATTTCAAGTTGATAGCGTTAATAGTTCTTGAGATATCTAGCTGTGACAGACAAAGAAATTAAGTCTCACCATTAGGGTTTCTTTTAACAACCCTACAACAGCCCTACAACAGCCATGTATTCGACATACATAATTTGAAATTCACAAATAAATGAAAATCTCAATTTACATTTTCATCCATTCGGTGTTAATTTATTTAGAAGAATAGTTGGCAAAAATCAAGATAACAGCATAAATAAACTAAAATGTTCAAAAATCGAAAAAAAAAACACATAAATAAAAGCTTTATTAAATTTTATCGAAAATTTAGGAAAACAGGTTTTTAAAATATAAGATTGTTTTTAGGAGAACCCTTCGTTGTGTGTGGTCCGACACGCACTTGAACTGTTTTTTAGTTTACCATAGACTCTAATGAATGTACCGTGTGGTGCCGGACGTAAAGAATAACACCACCCCATTTATTCCCGTGGATGTCGTAAAAGGCGACTAAGGGACTTACTAGAGAATGGGCAGCAGCGTTCTCTATGCATTTTACTACCATACTGCGATCGCCAACCCGCCTGCCAAGCGTGGCGATTATGGCAAAGCCCCCCAAAGTGGGGGAGGCCTATGTCCAGCAGTGGATGTTTTACGGCTGAAATGATGAGACTCTAATGGCTGTGGGTAAGTGTAACACAATCTCTTTTGATGAAGCTTTATCACTTGCACGCTCAATGTATGTATATACCTGCATTCAAATTTTCTGAATAAGTGTTAAGTCAGAGAAATTATAGTTTGGTATAGCTCTGATTTAAGTCCACGGACAAATTAAGTTTCTAATCAATTAACAGTACATATAAAAATAATATATAACAATTAATATACTTTTCTGCCTGTATATAAAATTCGGCACGTGTAAAGATACATTTTCAGTTTTTACTAAGTAAAGGAAATTAATGGCGAAGAATACGTTTATTTAATCCCAATAACATGCAAGCAAACTTAAAAAAACAAATTTTTAAAAAGTCTACGCGACAGTCTTAACTTCATTTCTTACAAAACGACTTCGCAAAACCCTCATTTAACTTGAGACAATACGGAACGATATTATGACCAATGTTTGTCACATTCAAACTTGGCAGCTTCACCAAGTATTTTAATAAAAACTCTTTTCTCAAAAGGAACTCGAGAGGAGTTTCTAGTAAAGGTGTATATTTGCATGATTTTAATTAAATTCTACTCTCGGTAAAGCAGTAAACGTTAACAGAAAAAAAAACAATTTTACAATGGACTAGGTTGAAAGGAAATAATAAAGTCTCTCAAGATAGTTTATAAAAACTGATAAGCAATTTATTCAGCTTTTGTCTGTATACTTTTAAAAGAAAACAAAAGCTTTTAATATTGTCTTTACTGCTTTCAGTGACAAAGAGCTTGGTTGAAAGAAATATATAAATGTATAGCTAAAACAAGTCAGCTGAGAGGGGCAACGACCGCGCAGTCATTAACTCAATGGGCATTTGATATAGTGGAAGAAGGTAAACGTGATTAGTGCAGGTCTGAAAAAGTGGCGTATTCGCGGGGCAACATCTTATTGATATGAAAAACTTGCTGTCCATAAAGGGATACTTTTGCTTGTGCGCGAATATCGGATCGTTTGTCAAGTTTTTCCAGAAGTTCGTTAACATTTGACAGTGAGATATACGAGGCAGTGAGGCACAGTGTTTGGTGGCTCGTTAAGAGCTGAGAAGCGTACGTAAGTCCACGGTTCGTTAGTGATGTGATTCGAGTCTTCGTCTCGCTGGCACATCGATCCTATTGATGTAGTGACTGACAATAATGTTGAGTGCGAGCGAGTACCTACAGACATGAAATATCTACACGTTGTTAATCAATTTATAAGCATTTTGATAAGAATAAGCTGTTATGTGAATATATTGTATCTACATTGTATCAAAGGGTAAGTTTTATTAAACTGCGCAAAATATGCGCTTTGACGTGAAGTTGCGGATAACCGGACGGACCAGCCCGGCGTACCCATGGTATGAAGCGAGAGGGCATGGGAAGCCATCACCTCCTTCTGCGAAGCAGTAATGCTCGTGAAGGAGGAGGCGGGGCGCGTGAGGGAGTGGCAGTCTCTGCACCCTCACGTCCCTAGCCGCCGCAGGAGAAGACGCCTTGGGCGTCGGGAGTCGATAGCGGACTCCCGGCCACCGTAGGCGCCAGCTTGCGGGCAATGGGTAACTCGCCGCCCGGTAAGTACCAAGCTTGGGTCCACGGCGCGTAGTGTTCCACGCGCACCTCAAAGAGATGTCAGCAATACTGAAGGAGTCTGCTAAGACCGATGCCTGCCAGGGTCGCGAGATTCGTTCGAAAGAGTTACCGTGGCCCTGGCATATAGGCAACTGAAGGAACACGGGTAGGTTTTCATTGTTACGAAACAGTCATTTAATACATTTATTAAACTGCTGTTTCGTGTGTGTTTTTTATAACTCTAATTTCTATTATGTATTTTTAAACTTATCATAAACAGCTTCATAACAATAACAAACCAAAACGAAACCTTATTTTAAATAAGAACCCAATTTAACATTAACAAAGCTACATTTCATTTAGTTGGCTGAAAGGAGCCTGTCAAGCTGCGCAACGTGGCGCACGCCTTGTCATCTGTCCATAAACAAATTGTGCCGTAGTGCCCCAACCCATTGTGGACTGCTCACATCCGCCCAATGCGATCAAACACCCGGGAGCGGTACCGTCAGCGTAGAAAATAAGTGACCATTCTACATTTTAAATAGGGAAAATAAGTCTTTTTATTTTTGAAAATAAAATAATACAGTAGAACACTTAGTGTGATCTTCAGATACATTCTCTGCTCTACCAGTTCATCTCAATATGTCAATATGTAACTGAATATGCTGACCATACATCCAAAATAGTATAAAACATTACCGAATCAAGTCAACGACGACCACTCGTCGGTACATAATAGGCTTTAATCCCCTCATGCGTGTTTAACAGTTGGATTACTCGATTAACCACCCTCAAATGTCTAACGACGGAATTCAAAATTCAGCGCTCTTTTAATTGACCGAAAAGGCCTGTGACAGAGCGTACCCGAAAAGTTTTCGGCGATTATTTTTATTCATATTCGTTTTTGTTCCCGACCGGGAATTATAATGCTAAGTAGCTGTACAGATTTATTTTATGGACGCATTTAAAATACATTGATTTATTTAATTTACATTCGTTTTATATGAATAATGAATGGTGATGTGATCCACATACAAAGTTGCTTTAAATAAATTATGAATAAATATTCTATACGAAATGTTTAACGTTACACTTTGGGAATTCTATTTTGATTTTTATTTATGTTCGATACACACTGGTAGATATTTCCAGAAACGTCTATGGAAAACCGTAAAAGTTTTGAAGTTCTAGGTAATTTCTAGGGTTAAATGTAACGATTAAGTGAAGTTGACTTGCTCGATGAATCTTTTAAGATTTTTGTTTTTTTTTTGGCCTCTAGAGAGCGGAAAAAGGGAGCGGATGCGTGTTGCCCAAATACCAAAGGTTGAGTACCTACCTAAGACGATAAGCGGAAAGGTTCAGCCTAGATATCTCTAACAAGATAAAAAATATATTTCAACGTGTTTTTAAAGAACATACACCTAAATGAACCAGACATAATTTTACCCACCAACAAAAACAGAGCCTCCAAACGCAAGTGAGCATCAATTGAGCGATAAATTCATAACGAAATCGTATTCAAGGAAAGGGCGGGCGCCACAAAGTTCCGGACCAAAAAAGCACAAATGCCGTAGTCTTTATTCAAAACCTTTGTGAAACTTGACACCGAGTCCACGACGCAAAGTGGGGCGGTTCTCCATTGCGAGTGTGCAAATGAAAAGCGTTCTTGTTTAGCCCTAAATACAGACTTGAGACGAAAAGTCTGAATTAACTTTGTAAAACTAACAAACAACAGTTTATGACTTGAAATTTTCTATTCTAATATCAACGTGTAACAAAATTCTATGTTTCAAAGTGACTTTTCCGTTCAGAATTTGTACAAAAACATCAAATTATTTGATCGTACTTATGTCTTAAACAAAAATTTCAAAGATTTTAATTTGCATTTTATGTAATGTTTTAACTTTTAAATCAGAATAAATATCTATTCAAAACTTATCGTGGCAACTTAAAAGCACAAAGAGATTCAAAGCCATGAATTCAAAAACGGTTATCTGATAAGTATTGATTGGTTCTTCAATTGAGTAATTTTGAGAAGACAGAGGCGATCATCAGAGCAATTTATCTTTGGACACACCTGAAAATCGGCTCACTGACATTTTAAATTCGTCGAGGATTTTTCCAAATATAAAACGATATATCATTTGTACGCGGGATAAAATAGGTTTATCGCTTTAAGTACATTGTATATACTCTAAGTACATAAAGTAAGTAAATTGGCTCTCTGTGGCTGAAGTTGACTTGTTCATTCTTGCAAGTTACACCTGATTAAAGTGTTTTTAGAGGAGCGACCGCATGCGGCTTCAAAGTTCGACTACGTGGAGCAATTAAGTTGCGCTCAGAGGACGAGCTACACTTTAATTGTAATCAAAACATCACAGAATAGTTACAACAACCCTACCAACTCGTTGCGTAACTCTAAATTAAATTATGGCTTCGCTTAGACCCAGAATTTGCAAACACTTATATAGAAGGTTAAAATAAAATAATACTGTTGAGCAACTATGCTGTGAAATGTTTTTCATTTCCTCCCGACGATCTAGTACTATTAGTGTTACAATTACAAATTGAATTAGGTACTACGTGGCCTAAACTCGTAAAGGCACTTAGAAACCTAAGATCAAATTATATCTATTCTTGAAGCACTACTCCGAAATGGCTATGTTCCTAAATTGGATACCTATACATTCATCAGCTATATGATATAATTACATTAGATTGGCTACACTGGTAACCTATGATTGCCTAAAAGCCGAATGTCTATAGAAATCCTTAGGCTGAAAATGTACCTACCTAACCAAAATATGTAACTCAACATGGGATCAATTCGAGTTAATGTTATATAAGATCATATTGCAGTATAAAAGTACAGAAATTGGGCCAACTGTGGCGGCCGACCCACCTGCTTACTAAATTCGTTCGGGTAGGCAAATCCAGAAAACCACATATGGCTTGTGAAGTTTCCCGGCGTGAACCAATTAACCTCTAGAGAGAAATCCCCTCAGGTATTAAACAAAATTGACTCCAATATAATTTTACATTCGCTAGGTAGCCGAAAATGAGATTTAACCTAGGATAGGGCAGCCATAAAGGTAAAGCCCACGACCGGGCCGTTTGTGATACACGAATGAAAAATTAAATTAGCAACTAAGTAGAAACTTGCTATAAAGTTGGGGTTTGTAAAACTTAAATTTAAATTAAATTCTAGATTGCGCTGAAATATATTTTGGTACTTGTTCCTGCTAATTTTATAGAAACGAATACAATGTTTATTTAAATATTGTGGTCACAAAAAAGAACACCGCGCATTTAATGCTACCTAAATCAGTGTTCACTTGCTTGCCTGCTTGCTTTAGTGATAGTCCATAATTAATTTAAAGCAAAACTTATTGTTTAGTCCGATAAGTTCTAACACGCTACTACTACCACTACTGGGATAGAGCGGTAAACCTCAAAGTGTTTCTCCGCCTCCGAGGACAATAGAGGTTATCGCCCTTGTACTGTAAGATCTAATCAGAAAGTCTATACCTACCTAGGAAGTATAAATTGGAAAATTTTGGAAAAGTCTTCAGCGTCATTTTAACCTCGGCTGTATATTTTTACGTTGACCGAAATAATACTTAGGTTCGCAAAAAACTGAATATTTTCAGATAACAGAATAAATGAAAGTTAACAAACACTTCATTCCTAAATCCCAGATTAGTTCTGTCAGGAGTCAGAGCCATCGCTGACGATCCGAACTGTTTGGGGAACTATATTTTGTTCACGAAACGACAGTTTAATTGAGCCGTACGTATGCAGCACTATTGCAGCTTGGACATTTTAAACTGTCAACCAAACTATTGTTCAACTAACAATCGATTCTGGTCTTTTCAGCTTGACAACAGCAACTGTGAAACAGCTTTTATGGCAGCCTTCGCTTAAAATAAAACCAAATATTAATGACTGAAATTGAGGACAGTAAAATCTGTATAGGCATGGCCTACAACAAAATGCAGATTTGTATTTCATACAAAATATCACTGCCTATGACTTCGATATAAATATATACACGTAAGTAATAATAGTTAAGCTCTTAAGTTTAGCAGCAAGTCACTGAATCTCCTTCACTTACAATAGAGTTATTGGAATTGAAATAGTTATCGAAACTATTGCCAAGAAGATAAATAATGTGCTTAGTTGGAGTAAGACAAATGCTATCAATTACAGTCGCTGAAACTGGAGCTACAATGCCAGTAGATTCTTGTTAAGTAAAAGTTAAACATACTTTCTAGTAAGTACCTTGTATTGATTAATATACTTTATGTTATATCAGAAACTGTATTCCACCAACGGCAACGTTGCTTGAAGACCGCATTAGCGGAGGATTAATCTTTTGCGTAAAGGGTTTGTTGCCAGGAACAAGACAAATATATCTAGATGCATTTTTTGTATTTGTTTAAAGTCTGGATAATCTGTCTGCGCAATCGTTTAGCGCTAAATTAGCAACCTGTATTTGGTGTAGTATCATACACATGTTTAACAAATAGACAGACATACTATCACACGTATTAATAATCATTCGGTATGTGTTCATTAATTAATTATGAACGAAACAGCTGTTGCCTTATAAGCGTATTTATAGTCACGTTGAACGCTCTTTATGTTACAGTTCCACGTGTAAACGTTGGTGTAGACTAAATATATAATATTGAGATGCCTATAAACGACAAAAATACATTCATTGCAATACGATAAGTAACAGATCGCGTTATATAATTTAGTTATATTTGTGGATTGAGTTCAGTCGGTCGTTCAGTCACGCACGGTCTGCAATCACCCGGAAATCTATGTATTTGCCCTATTACCTCGACTACGAGTCCCGACTTTGTACGGTTACAGCGAAATTACAGGCTACAAAACATCCAGATACCATTTATTGACAACGTGATAACACTTTTAATACATACAAATACAACAAAAATATTTTTGTCACTAGCAACATTTTATTTGGACATTTTTAGTGGCATCGTAAATAGTCGATGCAGTTTCCACAAATATGAGAACAATGCGATTCTGTTATTACGAATGTGTAAAAAATATCGATATAGTTATGGAAGTGAAATGTATTTTATCAATGTTACCACTGTGTTAGAGGCTTCTAAGTTTGTGCATGGTACTCCTTTTCTTCTCCTAAAATTGTTTGTCCGAAAATCATTATCCATAACACGATAGCTAAAAACGGCAGTAACAATAATATTCAAAAAGTCGAATAAGTATTGTATTATACAAATTGTATTATGCCGAATGTTCATTTATAATAAAATCGTTAGTAGTAAAAACATGCTACAAGTTAGGTTTTAGTGACAGAAACGAATCGCTGTAAATCCGACTCCACGTAGTCTTGTCTGCCCTACCCCTAGAGTGTAATTTAAAATCGCGTAGGCGCGGAGGGGCGAGGCGGCTCGCGAGCTGAGGAGCAGGTGGTTGTAACGCTCGCCGCCGCTGCTGAGGCCAGCAAGACGAAGCTGCGGTGGTGATCGTTAAACCGTCTGCGACGATAAGCTCGCGTGGGACCGCCTAAGCCCCGCAGTGCCGGAGCCGTGACAGAAACCATGCCTGCTGCATGATGCATACTCGCTTGCATACTGCATGATTGCTTGCATGCTCGATTGCATGTTGCTTGCGTGCATGCATGCTGCATGCATGGTGTATGTTTGTTTGTATGTTTCTTAGAGGGAAATAAAATCACTTGTCCACAATCACCTGTTTTATTGAGTGATATTGTATTTATTAAGTGATAATACATGCAGCGCCATGATAAATACCATAATGCTATTTATGTATTGTATCTGTTGAATTTGGTAAAATAATGAAATTCTTAATGAACTCCGTAATACTTTGTTTTAAAAATTAATTAGGATAAATAAACATAAATAATTTGAATTTAGAACTTATAACTTTTATGGAAAACAGTTTTAAGTCTTTTGTATGTTATTGATAGTAATATTTATGACAAACGGATTTAGGACATATTATATTTAGGGATTTCAATTGTATGGCATGTGATATTATGTGACATTTAGTTCGGGCAAGTTATCATTCGGACAAATGATGATTAGGACAAAAAAAAAATATGGCTCTTTAAATTATGGATAAAAAAGTTAGGTCACACAATAGAGAACCTTTGTGGATACCTAATTCAGTTATGAGCTGGTATATAACAGTGGACCAAGTTCTAAAAGAACGGAGGAACACAGGATAGCCTACATTAGACTGAAACTTATTTTGAAACTACAAGCTGATAGGAAACACATAGTTTTTCCATGGATTCCATCACATATCGGAATAACAGGCAGTCCTAGTGTGTTGATAACTAGTCAAACAAGCCATAAGTAATGGAATTCGCCTTAACTTTTCTGCTTACTTAACTAACTAAAAAAAAACTTCAGAACAACAACTTTTACTAAATGCATATGAAAGTATAAACGGTACCTATAATAACAAAATAACAATTTTCAAAAAAAAATAAAACAGTCATGGTGTCTGTTTTTTTCCGGCAAATCACTGAAACTTCTGGGCCGATTTTGACGGAACTTTCATTGCCAGATAGCTGATGTTATAGTCTATACTAATATTATAAAGCTGAAGAGTTTGTTTGTTTGAACGCACTGATCTCAGGAACTCAGGTCCGAATTGAAAAATTATTTTTGTGTTGGGTAGCTTATTTATATAACATCACGCTACGATCAAAAAGAGCGGAGCTGCAATTAAAAATGGTCGAAAACTGGCAGGCAATTCAATACAACGGGAAGGGCCAGGGGAGCAAAAATTTGACGGGGACGAAGTCGCGGGCAGAAGCTAGTGAGTAATATATGCTATATAATTTGTGCCAGAAGCGCGTTTCCGTGGGATAATTTTCGAAGTCCACGCGGGTGAAGCCGCGGCCACAAGTAGTAAAGTAATATAATGAAATCTCAGTACCTAACCAAATTCATTTGTTAATTTTTTATCAATTAATTCTTTTACACTATAAAAACAACTACCAATAAATCTTTGTGCAGATATATTAAAGTCGATGTATTTTTGTTTGGTCGTAGCCTTCTACATTCCTTAATATTAACCACATTTTCAAGCGTATTTATTCGATGTTAAGTACAATATTTTATTTGACCTTACAAAGTGTAGTGGAATTCAGCGACTAGTGCTCATTCGCTTATTTTCGCTCTCTTGAACCCTCAAGATCCTTGACCTACAAGAGAAATATATTTTATATTACGACACGCCACACGCTATTGATTTATTTGAACATTTGAGCCGAATATTTTATTACTGGTAGCATGGCCGGTATTGAACTATTTATAAAAAATGTTCATATAAATTCAGTGTGTTCTAAAAAGGATATAAGCCTATGGACACTGTGCTTTTTCTCTTAGCTAATGAGCTAAGAAAATGTGGTTAATATTAGGAATTTAGAAAGGCGACCAAATAAAAATAGACTACATCGTAACTTTTACATTTAACATGTTTAAATATTTGTATGGCAGTCCATGATAATATCATAATCTTCTTTGCATAGTATAACACAAAGTCGCTTCCAGCGTCTGTACGTTTCGGCGGCGACCTCTCGCGTCCGGCCCTGGTGCGAGCCATGGTACGGAGCGAGAGGGAATGGGAAGCCGTCACCTCCTTCTGCGAAGCAGTGATGCTCGCGAAGGAGGAGGCGGGGCGCGTGAGGGAGTGGCAGTCTCTGCGCCCTCATGCCCCTAGCCGCCGCAGGAGGAGACGCCCCGGGCGTCGGGAGTCAATTGCGGACTCCCGGCCACCGTAGGCGCGAGCTTGCGGGTGGCGAGCAATGGGTGGCTCGCCGCCCGGTAAGGACCAGGCTCGGGTCGACGGCGCGCAGTGTTCCACGCGCGCCTCAAAGAGATGTCAGCAGCAGTGTAGGGGTCTACTAGGACCGATGCCTGCCGGGGTCGCGTGATTGTTCGAAAGAGATACCGTGACCCTGGCACATGGGCAACTGATGGAACACGGGTGGGTTTTAGTCAGTAAAAGTCTGACACGCCCTCCCGCTCCGCCCAGAGCGGGAGAAGTCATTTGATGATTTCCCATCCTGAAAAAAAAAAAAAAAAAAAAAAGCGTCTGTACGTTTAGATATTTAAACTACGCAACGGATTTTAATGTAGTTTTCATCAATAAACAAATTAATTTAAGAGGAAAGTTTATATTTATAAAAGGCGGCCGATCCGAATCGCAAAAGCTAGTTCAATAATAGGACCTTAATGTTTTATGTTTTAAAGCAATTAGTTATATTCAATTAGGTAGTTTGAAGTTTCTTTTTGGTTTTCAAACGTATCACGGTATTTATTAAATTAGTAGTTATTATAAAAAATAAATGATTTTATTTCTGGAAGTAGGTTTGTACAAACACTTTTACAAGTTAATAATATTTTTTTGAGCTAGATGAGGTCGGCGTTTCCTATCTGACTACTCTGAGAAGAAAGGCCGAAACAAACTCAGAGGTCACAGTCTCTTTAGACTATGTAGATAGCTGTCTGAAATGGTCTTTAGAGGAAAGAACCACACAGATTGAGTGAACCTGTCCAGTCAGTGCAAGCATTTCTCACTAATTGTGCGGCTCAAATCAGAACTTGAGAAACTCAACTACTTAAGGTAGTAAATTGTGCATCTATACTTATATATAATATTATAAAGCTGAAGAGTTTGTTTTTTTGTTTGATTGAACGCGCTAATCTCAGGAACTGCTGGTCCGAATTGAAAAATTCTTTTTTTGTTGGGTAGCCTATTTATCGAAAAAGGCTATAGGCTATATAAAATTACGCTACACCTAAGAGGGGCGGAGCAGTAATGAAAATTGTTGCAAAAACGGGTAAAATCGCACGGGTAGGCGATTCGACGCGACGGGAAGGGTCGGGGGAACAGGAAATTTAACGCGGACGAAGTCGCGGGCAGAAGCTAGTAACTAAATAAGTTGGGCCACATGACGTTATCATTTTACACTAAACAAATTATCTTCAGGAGTGTTACCAGGGAACTGACATTGAACGTGTTAGTAAACGAATACGAACGCAATGTTACTCTTAATCATAATATCGTATTTATCTACATTACTATATATACTATATACTATAATATTATGAAGCTGAAGAGTTTGTTTGTTTGTATTTTTGTTTAGTTGAACGCGCTAATCTCAGGAATTACTGGTCCGAATTGAAAAAATATTTTTATGTTGGGTATCCTATTTATTGAGAAAGGTTATAGGCTATATAACATCACGCTACAATCAAAAGGAGCGGAGTAGCGACGAAAAATGGTCAAAAACTGGCAGGCTATGTGATGCGACGGGAAGGGTCAGGGGAGCAAAAATTTGACGCGGATGAAGTCGCGGGCAGAAGTTAGTTATTCTATAAAACTTTGATTTATTTAAAAGCTTCTGTCAACTTTTAATCTACTTTGTTTGTTACGTACTCAATGAATTAGCCCTCTTTATGGGCTAAGCTTTAAAAATAAATTTCTAGACTAACTTTCACTTTTAATACCCAGCTTAAAGTTAAAAGTAGTAAAACAAAACATTAGATTTCAGACGAAACTTATTAATGTCTTTCTAAAATTTATATTATTAAAGCAAATGCAGTCTAGTAAATATGCGGCGTAAAACCACTTTTGATGATAAAACTTGAAGATTGTAAGTAATTTTTAGTTAACGATGAACGCAAAAGTTTTAGGTATGAACTAGGCTCTAAATCCCACAGTTTACGAGAGAATAGGTCGCTCTCTACGTAAAATACTACACAGTGTTATGCCACCTGAGCCGCTGAAATTATGATTGTACCACGATATATTGTATTTTCATACTGTGCCTAAGTATTTTATTGAAACCTCTTTGAATAAGCGGCGTTTTATGTGAATAGTGTTCGGCAATAATTAAATGTTGAGGCTTTTGAATTGATTTACATAAAACTGGGATAGATATCGTTGGAATAATTTTGAAATTTTCGGATCGTCCATTTGTTGTTGTCGGTTATGTTTTATTCAATGAGATGGATGGCCTCATTTATGCATAAACATTTGAAAAGAGCTTAGATTAGTAAATACGTACGTAGATATATGATAAAATTTGTAATATAGGGCTTAAAATAGCAAATCCCTAAATCAGATGTGCCCGTTAACTGTCTGTATCACAACATGGTTAAGACCAAATTGAAGGCTACCTGTTTTTTGTTTTTTTTTTTTTTGGATTGGAAGTCATCAAATGACTTCTCCCGCTCTGGGCGGAGCGGGAGAGCGTGTCAGACTTTTACTGACTAAAACCCACCCGTGTTCCTTTAGTTACCCATATGCCAAGGCCACGGTGTCTCTTCCGAACAATCTCGCGACCCTGGCAGGCATCGGTCCTAGCAGACCCCTTCAGTTCTGCTGACATCTCTTTGAGGCGCGCGTGGAACACTACGCGCCGTAAACCCGAGTTTGGTCCTTACCGGGCAACGAGCTACCCATTGATCGCCGCCCGCAAGCTCGCACCTACGGTGGCCGGGAGTCCGCTATCGAAAGGCTACCTGCCTTGTGGTCGAATCATCAATTACGCATCATGAAAGTTTGGTCTTTAGTCTTGACCTTTCCGACAAGTCTCAGTTAGAGTATTCAAATAAAATACGTAATTATATTGATTACAATAACTTAGACTTAGCTTTACGAAAGACAGATTTTCAAACCTTCTTAAATTACAGCGAGGTAAATAAAGAAACGTGCTTGCCAGTAAGTTATCAGTCAAGGGCTTATATAAGATAACACCAATGTAATTAAAATAACTAGAAGGAAACTAGTCAGTAAGCCATGGATTACAAAAGGGCTGTTAAAATGCATGCGCTTCAATCTTTAGTTATACTCCTTACGGACGACTCTGAAATCCTGCAACTCAGTCAAGAATTAAGGGCTAATTGTGCGGTCGATTGTGTTGTCACTGTACGGCCTGCTCTTCAAATGACAGATAACATTAAATATCTTGCTAATACATTACATACTTAAGCTGCGGGTCTTCCCTTCCGATTTTCTATGGTCGATTTATTCAAAGAGTGGAATGTGGTGTTAATAAGACAAACTTTCGATCTGCAAATAGCTTTTTTTTGGATGGGAAATCATCAAATGACTTCTCCCGCTCTTCGTGTCAGACTTTTACTGACTAAAACCCACCCGTGTTCCTTCAGTTGCCCATGTGCCAGGGTCACGGTATCTCTTTCGAACAATCACGCGATCCCGGCAGAATCTGCAAATAGTCTTCAAAAAAGTATTCGCATTGTGAGGATCGTCTAGAAGACACGGTGGAGCGCACGGTGGAAGTGTGCCCTGCCTGGGCGGAGCACCACCGTGTCCTCGTGGAGGCGATCAGCGGCGGCGACCTCTCGCGTCCGGCCCTGGTGCGAGCCATGGTACGGAGCGAGACAGAATGGGAAGCCGTCACCTCCTTCTGCGAAGCAGTAATGCTCGCAAAGGAGGAGGCGGGGCGCGTGAGGGAATGGCAGTCTCTGCGCCCTCACATCCTTAGCCGCCGCAGGAGGAGACGCCCCGGGCGTCGGGAGTCGATTGCGGACTCCCGGCCACCGTAAACGCGAGCTTGCGGGTGGCGAGCAATGGATAGCTCGCCGCCCGGTAAGGACTAAGCTCGGGTCGACGGCGCGTAGTGTTCCACGCGCGCCTCAAAAAGATGTCAGCAACAGTGACCCTGGCACATGGGCAACTGATGGAACACGGGTGGGATTTATTCAGTAAAAGTCTGACACGCCCTCCCGCTCCGCTCAGAGCGGGAGAACTCATTTGATGATTTCCCATACAAAAAAAAAGCTTCTCTACGATTCGCATATATTAAAAGATAAACGAAGAAGGGGAACTGCGTGCAATACTAATTTTTTTCGTGTACCCTTACCGTAGAATCTACAGACTTCCCTAGGTAAGCAAAGAACTGGTAGTACACCACAAGTTCTTTGCTTACCTAGGGGATTTTCTGTAAAATTATATCAACGATAGTCAAAATGTTTATCCACTACACAAACCCAGTTGCATGCGAAACTTAACTGAATTCTCGACAACTCTTTCCTATGATGCCACCAAGTGGTATCTGGTGACCAATAGGTACAGGTTTTTCTAAAACCTACGCTAGGCACCAGCTCCAACAATGTGAATTATTATACGTCAACTACAAAAAATTGTGAGAGAAAACAAATGAGCTTTTATTATACTTAGAATAGAGTAGTCCTGAACAGCGGATACGGCAAAATGTGCGTCAGATTACCAAAATGTAAGTACCGTAAATGCTCGTTTACGTCATGATTGATAAAGTTAACGCTAAATAAACAAACAAGTACAATGATTTATGTCGCGCTCAGTCCAAAACGCTCGTTGTGAAATTACAAAGTTTTCCGTGCAAAATTTCTAAAATTCTAAAGTGTCCCGTTTTCCGTCGCCCGTTTTCCCTACCGTTGTCTCTAAAACTGAGGAGTTTGCGAGCCGGGTTTAACTTAGTAGCGCCTTAAATATAAATTTCACAAGTTCGCTTCACGAATGAAGTTACGGTGTTATGTCGTAGCTCAACAAGTTAGCACGGAAATTTTAACTTTCGTATACCTACTCATAATAATGGCTCCTGAAAGTGGATATGAGCGAAACATCCTCTAATACCTAATTAAACATGTACAAGTTCTCAGTTGGCTTGTAACTTAGAATGTTATATACTTATAACATTTTAGCGTAATTAAAATTTTAAAGTATTCTTAAATTTTCAATGCAGGGGAGTTCAGAATTATGTACTGAATCAATGGTAAACGGTTACGCATCGTTGTCTCAGCCACCTTGTTCACATTTCAGATAACCAATAATTTTCCAAAAAGAAAACACAAAGTCCCATCAAAATGATATAAAAAGTTATTTGATACCTATTTATTGGCAATTGAAATAAACAATCGGGCATTCAAAGCAACGACCGCTTCGAAGTTGTACATTCCCACAAACAATTAGTTGTGCGGCTGTGTGTGTGTCTAGCGGTACAAGCGGTGACGGCTTGAACCGGCTGCCGACGCACTAACCCATGTTCGGCATTAGACGGTACAAGGGATGCTTTGTTCCTAAGTTCGGCATTACACCCGGGAAATATAGCAGGAATGTTCGACGGATCGCTACGAGTTTGCCGAGACACCGGGGAGACCTCTGCAAACATCATGATAATACATTTATGTCGTAATGAAACTATTTCGCAACGTAACCGTGTTTGCAAACCGGGTATGCAACGGGGTATAGATAATATTTTTTTTTGTCTGTTTTTGTGAAAACATTTTAGTAGTTTCGATTAGTATTTCAACAAAACAGAAACAGAATAAGTACCAGTTGCTACTCAAAATGACATACATACCGATACAGTTATATTTTATAGTAAACAACCAAGAGACAAATACAAAGTAGTGTTAGACAGCAATTTATTAATATATCTAGGTATTGATTAACTAGAACTCAATAGAATTCCCCCAAACACTATCTACTGATAAAGTTACACGCCTCCATTGTTACGAGTTTCTGTAACACTAATCGTTGCCAGTCCATTGTTGCATAGTTTTGCTGTATCTAAGTTCCTATTGGTAGCGTTGTTATAGACTTCCACAATGTAAAGTCGATACAGCGGGGAAATTTCATAACTGCGTTAAGTGAAATGCTTCCTTACCTACCTGCGATATTAAATGTGGTTTGCTGGAATTTGTAGATATTACTGAGCCGTGTTCTTGGTGTTATCGAATTCTGTTGAGACATTTAAAAATTAAACCATATTATTTGATGTTGTTTTTTTATGCACTAAAGGATTAACAAAGAAATGTAATTATAAATACATGACAAATATTTCTATATCGCAGGTATTGAAAGAACACAAAAGACACCAAGTTTTTGTAAATATTTTTTTTAACTTTGCTTATCGCATTTATGGCTTTATGATGAGGTCATGCACAGAATTTAAGCACCTTATAACATATTTATATGTCTATCGATCATTAGCTAGGTCTCAATTAGAATATGTAGTACCTACCGGTAGGGAACCCCATCTATACATCTATACAAATAAATAAAACTGAAGTATCTGTTTGTAATTTCAAACTAAATGCATATGAAAGTAAATAGTTATCTGATTTTACCGAAGACGAGAACGAAGTTTGGCAAAAAAAATGTTAAGTTTTGAAGGAGCGCAATTATATATAACTAAATACCCTCACATATAAAAAATTGCACTCATTCCATGCATTCAAAACACAATTAGCTGCATATTTAATGAAAAATACCACCTTTCCCAAAAGCTGAATGCATTGGATGGGTGTAAAATTACTTCAATAACGTCTGCGACGAACGTTTAATATTAATATTAATCATTTACTGTAAGCATTTTTCTCATGTAAGTGACTTCGTGTCTTTTTTGAGAATAAATATCTTTAAACCTAAACCTAAATACGGTACTTAAACCAAAAAAACATTTTTTTAACTTTTGTCTGTCTCTCTGTCTGTTTGTTCCGGCTAATCTCTGAAATGGCTGGATCGATTTTGACGGGACTTTTATTTGCAGGTAGCTGATTTTATAAGGAGTAACTTAAGCTACTTTTATTTTAGTAAAAATTCTTTTATTTTAGAAAAATACTTGCGTTAATTTCCGACATCCACGCGGGCGAAGCCGCGGGCAAAAAATATATTGATTGTATAGAAAGCATACAACGTCTATACATTATCGGTGCTGTTATCTCTCTTAAAGTGAGTAACTTAAAAATATAATCTGTTTTCTCTGAGTTCAAGACGTACTTTTCCTAAAGCGACATTTTTGAATGCCTTATGCAGTGACTCGTATGATTGTTACTCAATGGTACAAAGTTGTCTTATATAGTTCCCAAAACATGCCAGTTACGCGAGGTGCGCGCACGACCTGTATTCACTACTTCTAGTCGTACAAATGCCGGATTACGTGCGCCTCTTAGTCGCTTTACAAGCTATTTTAATAAGAATTTCTGCAGTTTGGATATGTTTGCTTTATCGCATAGTTTAGAGTCATGTTTCTTAACATATTGAAAAATTAATGTCACGCAGTTGTTCAGCTTACGCGGCACTATTAACAGCTATATGTTTTTTATGATTCTTTACTATTATTATTTATCATTTTTTCATTGTTTACAACGCTGGTCCTTAAAATTTACCAAGCGAACTCGTTAAGTATTTATGGAGAACGTGGTAGATTTCACATTTGTATCATTTCCATATTCTAACTTTTGGTCATTCTTAATGTGTGATGGTTTGTTTATCCCGACAAAATAAAGTAAAACTTTTCACATACACAAATGCTTTGAAACGGAATCGAGAGCCAAGAAAAGTCCAGTCGATTGGACCATTTCCAAAGGCTTAAGGAAGCAAGGTCCGGAACCACCTGTAATATTAGTAGCGTATTGGACTTGACAAATCTGAGATCAATGTGTCTTGCCACCATGACTTATGGTACCGAAACAGGGGCGTTCACTACGGACACTGGACGGAATGGGATTTGCACAAAGGACCATCGAAAGCTCTGTCTGTCATTCTCTTCGGGGGATTTGTTTTATTTTGGTGTAAAAACTTGTGGTATCCTGATAGGATTTGCTTGGATTAATGGAAGATAGGGTCACCGCTAACACGATATTATATTGTTATTGATGGCCATACGTCATTGAGTCGGATAAGAAAAAATCTTTTTGTATATTCTTGAGGCAGGTTATTATAGGGTATTTTACATCACACTACCCTTAAGAGCCGAGTTAAAAGAAAAAAGTTAGATAGAACGCTAAGTGAAAACCAAGTAATAGCGCAGGTGCACGATGGGATGCGACGTGGAGGGTTGGGGGAAAAAATTTCAAGTGGTAGTAATAAATAAATTAAATTATATTCCAAGCACTAAGGAACACTGCTTACATAGGTCCGCAGGTCCAAGAAACATTTTCTTTCCTCGTCAATAGTATCTAAACCACACCAAACTTATTATGTATACGATTTTCCTTTACTAAGCTACGCGCTAGACACCAGGCTTAACAGAATTACCCAAAACACACGTCATAGTTACAACCAATAACAGTCCGTAACTAGAAACCGGATATTACTCTCCGAGCAAATTCGATACGTTAAGTTAACGAGTCGAAGCCGGACCGGGGCGGCGGCACCGAGTTAAAGCCAGCTCTCGACACTTGTCCATTAGTGCGTTCCTATATGTCGGAGACAAACCGCATTCCTGTTCATGTCCAAGTTAACACCTAATAGCCGGTGCCGATGCGGCCGCACGGAATGGACTTGCCTGCCGGACGGAACCGGACTTCATTGCATTACGCACCTCTCCCGGCGAGCCTGCCGGTGAGATCCGGCCAGATATGTTAGAAATGAAGCCAACATTAGCTAGTCTGGATGCCTTTGTTAAATCGGGAAACGTGAACGTGTTGGGTGCATTATGCTACGGAAAATCTGGTTTTGGACTGGTTTTTTACATAACAGTAAATCTAAGAGACTTCGTACGCCAAGCTGATTTATTTTTAAAAGACCAGTCAATTTCATGAAAAAATTGGGCCAAGGACCTCATGCGCAGCAGACCGCTTGCAACCACTAGACCAAATGAGGCAATCAACTCATTTTTTTTTGTTTCAAATCGCATACGTATGTAAAAAAAAAACACTTTCTTTCTTTATTTGAAACAATAAAAAACACACTCTTTCCTTTCCACGAAAAAAAAACAGCAAATATTCCAATTACAAAATCTTCTGGCGCAACACACGAAAACACAATTGTTAAAACAGCGCTGAAAACAGCGAAAAAGCTTATCCTTAACTGATGACGTCGGCTAAAAACGCCCAACACTCTTACGGTAGCAGGTAAGTGTTGTTCTAACCTGAAACTAGGCTTTACTGCAATAACACGGCACGCTTTAGGGGAAAGGGAAATCGTTTAAGCCTCTACCCCAGTGTTGTGCCACCTGAGTCTCACGGGTATTAGTTACTCGGGGCGGTAATTTTCGGCGTTGCTAACTATTACCGTGGCCACGACAGCATTGTTCGCTAATTTCGACCTTTTTACTCCGGACGGCGTATTGTGATTAGGTATACTTGTGTTTATATACAATAATATCTAATATATAAAATTCTCGTGTCACAGTTTTCGTTGCCATACTCCTCCGAAACGGCTTGACCGATTTTGATGAAATTTTTTGTGCTTATCCGGTATCTATGAGAATCGGCCAACATCTGTTTTTCATCCCCCTAAATGTTAGGGGTATTCCACCCCTAAATTGATTTTTTATTTTTTAGACAAAATTTTTAAGTTCTATTTTTTTATGATACAACATACAAAAATACATACAATCCTCAATTTTCACCCTTCTACGATCAACCCTTATTTTTTAATAGCCATTTTAGTAATTTAATCATTTTTCCTCTCCGGTCTAGGAAATTATTTATATGGCAAAACAACGTTTGCCGGGTCAGCTAGTAATGTATATGCAAGTAGGTGTTCGCTCGTTGAGGAAGCTGTTGGATTATATAGAATATCTTAATTGTTATGGATTAAGGTTGAGGGAATTAGTTGAGTTATGAAAATCTTTTCTTGATCTTTATCTACATGAAAATCTGTGAGAAGAATTTGATGTTCTAATCATTTCATTGAATTCAGTACGTACCGTAGGTAGTTAAAAGTACTCATTACAAGTTTTCATTAATCTTTATTTTATTAATTAGCTAGCTTTTGTCAGTGACTTCACCCGCGTGATGATCGAACATTACCCCAAGGGAACATACTACTGATATGTATGAAACCAACAAAAATGTCAAAAATTTTAATTACACAACAGCTGGAGATGCAGATTGGTTATATGTATAATGAGATATAGACATCAAACATATTAATAACTTATTTTTATTTTTCACCCCATCCATATGAAATAGTAATAAAGAGAAATACTGTCCAGTCATGGCCTCATGAAAAAATGATGTGAGAGACTGGTGTCTAAGCTAAGCCGACGCATGTATTTCAGGCCACCAGGACTTCGCTCCGAGTACAAAATTATAAATTGCAATATCAAAACAAAACACTCATCACTCAAATTAATTAAGGTCAGGACATAAGTTTCAGCAAAATTCCGCGCTGCGGGACAAATAGGGGAAGGCAAATAAAAAGCACCTCGAAAAGAATGAAGACATTAGGTAAAAACCTCTATTAGACCAAGTGATAAACGACTAAAGGCTCTCCTGTTTCATGGCGATTACTTATGGACCCTACAAATACCCTGGAGGGCCTAACTAAGGTAACAACGTGCTCGGAGCCTCTCAGGTAAAGTGTTGACGCTTTTTATAGCTCCCGCCGACTATTTATAGCCTTCTGACCTAATTACGTTAAGCGAAAAAAGGAACCCAAGATTGATTTTAAGCTTTATTGATTATTATCTTAACAGTATCCTAAAGGAAAAAATCTTAGATATAAATTACCGCGTTTCGATATTTTTAGAGAGCAACAGAAGTTTGTAAAGTGCAAACTGATGTAAAAACCATTAGTTCCTTCAAAACAATCCCCAACTATCATTCTTCATTTCTTTGTTGTAGTTAAACTTGCTAAAGACGTTGGTAAACGTTTCCCCGTCGGTAAACACGTCTGACATAAGTGAGCAAACTCGAACATGATAGAAACGCGTAATCTTTGCGGTCCCCACTCCGAAACTGTCGTTAATAAAACTCCCCTGTGAACTTATCTTCCCTTGGGCGAGATAAAATATTTCTTGCCAAAAAAAACAAACGCCTCGTGTGAGGGTGAATTTTCTGCACAATCACGCGCAAATCCTGGCGAAGATCCTGTACTGCAGACTCTGATCACGATGCAAGCCTGATAAGAAGTTTTTTACGCGAAAACTCTTTTATAGTCCCGGTACTTTTGTTCTAACAGTATTAAGGGAATTTGTAGCTTTATCGAGAGTTATTTTGAAACTGATGGCCCGATAAAATTAATTACATGTCTTTAAGATAGGTGTGCTATGGTTAAATCAATTAAATGACTCTTTCAAGAAAAGTCAATCAATGGGATTAACTTAGAGTTTTGTACTTGTGATATATTCATTATAATTCCGTAATTACATACGTGTTACGGCCGCGAATTAAATTTAGTTCAACACATCTTTACATAGTACAAAATAAAGTTGCTTCCCGCGTCTGTACGTTTAGATGTTTTAAACTACGCTACGGATTTTAATGCGGTTTCCATCAAAAGACAGAGTGATTCAAGAGAATGGTATAAAGATTTAATACGCGGACGAAGCCGCTGGCACCGCTAGCTGAATCTAGTGGCCTATAAATTGCAAAAAACATAAGACAAAATTTGCAGGCTTCCCTCATCGCCCACCAAAAGTGTGCCGTATTTACCTTTCGATCCCAAACCTCGGCGAACAAAAATAGCACCTTTGTTAAATTAATAGACATTCGACGTCGCACTTTCAATTGGTTTTTTAATCATTCATGAGATTTCAGTGGTGCCCGCTGGTGCGCTTTTAAATCGTTAAATAAACACTTAAACATCCATTGACACTTACTAACAGTAAAACATGAAATAGAAGCATTCCCCAACCCTTCTTTCCGTACTACCAATTTAGTTTAACGTTGCTTTTAATTGCCGCTATAAACCAATCTTACAAAGGGTTATACTGCCCTAATGTGTGTCAGTCTATCTATTATATTTTATGCTGAAATTATGCAGGACTCATCTAAATGAATGTTATTATCGTGGATCGTAATAAGGATATGTTAGTACCACAGATGTAGAGGAAGGTAGATAAGTAAGTCCCTGCGTGCTCTAGAGGTATCTCGCTTGATCTGTAAGTCTGGAATAGCCTTTTTTTGCAATACTTTTAATACATTTCAACAGCAAAACATTCATTTAAACAGGGTCTTTTTTTTTCTTTGTGGATGTGAAATCATCAAATGACGTCTCCCGCTCTAGGGTGGAGCGGAAGGGCGTGTCAGACTTTTACTGACTAAAACCCACCCGTGTTCCTTCAGTTGCCCATATGCCAGGGCCAAAGTAACTCTTTCGAACGAGTCTCGCGACCCTGGCAAGCCTCGGTCCTAGCAGACCACTTCAGTACTGCTGACATCTCTTTGAGGCGCGCGTGGAACACTACGCGCCGTCGACACGGGCCTGGTCCTTACCGGGCGGTGAGCTGGAATAGCTCAAATATACATTTTAGTGCTAACTGTTACCCAGCTTCATGATTCACAGATGATTCACGACTGCTGCGTTTCTATTGTGCCTGCTTCATGAACTCTGATCGTGTTAAGATAAGATATTAAGTAGTACCTATTTCCAAAAGATGTTTTTGTTTACCATCACTTGTGACATTAGTTTTATCTCACAAAACGACGCGCGCTTTACTTGTGTACCAAGTGTACAGACACACTGTGAATGTGTGTGTAAGCGCAGGAGATCTCGATACCATACGACACAATGATAAATTTGAAAGAGTGTGCGTGTTACGTGCTGACGCTACTTGTCCTCACGCACACATTTACAGCGCGTTTTGTACACTGAGTTACCACAAGTAAAGCGCGCGTTGCTTCGAGAGATGAAATACAATACTATAACCATAACTTAACATAGTTATTTTCCATAGGAACGTACTGTGCTTTGGAATAGGCAACTAGCGTCATCTTTGTGACTGGGCAACTCATTGACAATTCTAAAGTGCCTGTTGTTAGTTTAATCGAATGAAGACTTCGAGTTCGAGTATAATTTCTCATGTTTATTCTATCTAATTATGAATTTTGAATATGTGACAATCTCGTATTTCACAAATTTACGATTCCTACCCATGTCCATGTCCGTAGAAGGCTCCAATTTTATGAAAGAGAGCGGCAGAACGCCATTACCATGTAACTTTCCCGTGCGCAGCCTTATCGTAACCCATATTCAAGCTAAAATCGTCACTAATTAAGTGCCGTGTCAGTCGTTATTACGGACTTATCTCAGGCTCATATGCCTCATGAATCAATTAGACCGTCGGATACTGGGCACGGCGGCCATTTTAACAAAGACTTACGATATATTGTAGACCCGGACATTGTTCGTGTTGAAACGGACAAAGGCGGCGAGAATCCAACTTGAAGGGATGTGGTTGTGTAAAAATGAGAATAGGTGTACATACAACTTTATAATTTGTGTTTATTGGTTAGAGTTATATGTTTGTTAGTGATGTCTCTTTTCAACCGACGAAAAAAAACGGAGGAGGTTCTCAATTCGACGCGTATATTTTTTTTTTTTTTTTTTATGTATGATCACGCATAACTTTTTACATAGTGGTCCGATTGTGACAATTCTTCTTCTATTGGAAAGGGTATACTCCCAAGGTGGTCCCATATAAATTTGGAAAACAAAATCGAACCCTAAGGGTTGGAAAACAGGGGATGATTGATTGTTCACTCACTGATTGTAACGTATAAACACGCCTAACTTGTTACATAGTGGTCCGATTGTGACAATTCTTCATTTATTGGAAAGAATTTACTCCCAAGGTGGTCTCATATAAATTTGGAAAACAAAATCGAACCCTAAGGGTTGGAAAACAGGGGATGATTGATTGTTCACTCACTGACACTCACAACTTTTTACATAGTGGTCCGATTGTGACAATTCTTCTTCTATTGGAAAGGGTATACTCCCAAGGTGGTCTCATATAAATTTGGAAAACAAAATCGAACCCTAAGGGTTGGAAAACAGGGGATGATTGATTGTTCACTCACTGACACTCACAACTTTTTACATAGTGGTCCGATTGTGACAATTCTTCTTCTATTGGAAAGGGTATACTCCCAAGGTGGTCTCATATAAATTTGGAAAACAAAATCGAACCCTAAGGGTTGGAAAACAGGGGATGATTGATTGTTCACTCACTGATTGTAACGTATAAACACGCATAACTTGTTACATAGTGATCCGATTGTGACAATTCTTCATTTATTGGAAAGGGTTTACTCCCAAGGTGGTCTCATATAAATTTGGAAAACAAAATCGAACCCTAAGGGTTGGAAAACAGGGGATGATTGATTGTTCACACACTGACACTCACAACTTTTTACATAGTGGTCCGATTGTGACAATTCTTCTTCTATTGGAAAGGGTATACTCCCAAGGTGGTCCCATATAAATTTGGAAAACAAAATCGAACCCTAAGGGTTGGAAAACAGGGGATGATTGATTGTTCACTCACTGATTGTAACGTATAAACACGCCTAACTTGTTACATAGTGGTCCGATTGTGACAATTCTTCATTTATTGGAAAGAATTTACTCCCAAGGTGGTCTCATATAAATTTGGAAAACAAAATCGAACCCTAAGGGTTGGAAAACAGGGGATGATTGATTGTTCACTCACTGACACTCACAACTTTTTACATAGTGGTCCGATTGTGACAATTCTTCTTCTATTGGAAAGGGTATACTCCCAAGGTGGTCTCATATAAATTTGGAAAACAAAATCGAACCCTAAGGGTTGGAAAACAGGGGATGATTGATTGTTCACTCACTGACACTCACAACTTTTTACATAGTGGTCCGATTGTGACAATTCTTCTTCTATTGGAAAGGGTATACTCCCAAGGTGGTCTCATATAAATTTGGAAAACAAAATCGAACCCTAAGGGTTGGAAAACAGGGGATGATTGATTGTTCACTCACTGATTGTAACGTATAAACACGCATAACTTGTTACATAGTGATCCGATTGTGACAATTCTTCATTTATTGGAAAGGGTTTACTCCCAAGGTGGTCTCATATAAATTTGGAAAACAAAATCGAACCCTAAGGGTTGGAAAACAGGGGATGATTGATTGTTCACACACTGACACTCACAACTTTTTACATAGTGGTCCGATTGTGACAATTCTTCTTCTATTGGAAAGGGTATACTCCCAAGGTGGTCCCATATAAATTTGGAAAACAAAATCGAACCCTAAGGGTTCGAAAACAGGGGATGATTGATTGTTCACGCACTGATTGTAACGTATAAACACGCATAACTTTGTACAGAGTAGTCCGATTTTGATAATTCTTTTATTGTTGGATAGGGTATACCTTGCCAAGTATTATTAGTACATTCAAGCCACAAAAAATCATAAAATAAAAACTTTTTAACAAAAAATTAAACCGCCGAAAAACTGAAAAGCATAAAATAATAAACCTTAAAATTTTGAGTCGGCGCTGAAAAATCAATGAACAAGGAACACTCAAAGCGCCGACTCATAATTTTAAGGTTTATTATTTTATGCTTTTCAGTTTTTCGGCGGTTTAATTTTTTGTTAAAAAGTTTTTTGTAGGTATACAAATAAGGCTATATTACGAATGCCAAAGTAGCTTAGTAATACGAGCAGTTATTTAGTGATAGGTACCTAATATCAATAACTATAATTCACGAGTTAGTATATATTTACATATAAGCGATATGAATAATACAAATTCCATTTGTTCATTCTGACATCATAAACCTTGAAAAGTTATTCAAAAGTTATGAATTTGCATTACAAGCAAAAATCCCAACATTCAGGCCATTACAATATTTTAGAAAGCATTGTAAAAACGTAAGCAATCTGTGGTCAAGTGTTGCATGCGCTTCTGCCTTCGTGAACCCTTAAGAATTATATCTTTTTTGTTGCCTTTTACAATAGCACTCACATAGTGTGACTAACCTCAACGCCCCATCAAAAAATGCTTTATTATTCATAACCAAGACGAATATAAATTCTATTCCCGACACACTGACAGTAAGACATATTTGTGCAAACACGGGTATAGAACATTAAGTAAACTGGCAAATTGTGAAATTATGAAACCTTTGTCAACAAATATAAGGTTTTATTTGGTAACGCAGTGGTATTGTGTTTACGCTTACATCGCGAAAATAAACAGGAAAACGTATTCACTGGAATTACTGTCGGTTAACTTAATGTCTACGATTGAATTGTTTGTTCGTTCATTGACTAAGGAAATCGAAATTTAACTGGTCGTGAAAACAATCACGGATGAAATATTGAAATGGTTTGTTGCATTTCAGTAAATCTTGCCTCATTGCACTGTTTTAACTGTTTCTGTGATTTGTTGCGAGTTTGAGGTTGGTTTTTTGGAACATTATGATCTTTCATTATTTCTGTTGTGTAATGAGGATCAGCGACGATTTTAGTTAACTATGTATAATTACAGTCATACCTAAAACAATTATTTCAGTGAAAGAATTATTAAAATTGGACCAAAAATGACGAAGTTAGAGCGGTTTTAATTTTGCATTTTCAAAAACGCTCGCCAAACGCACAATTCGTTGATGACGTCATCTTCCACGATCGTGTCCGCGGTACCGCCGCGCACGTTTCTGCCTTTAGTTACGTGACTCGCAGTTGACAGTACTAAGATTGCACTGAGTTATTAGTTTAGCGAAAATGACTATTCTGAGTTTGCCGGTTTTCACCAAAAATTTTGACTATAATAATTTATTTTAACTAAATCTGACTATTTTTAATCGCAATTAAAACGTGGAATAAAACAAGTGGTCATGAACTAAAATTCACACCAACGAACGCCTCGCCTTCACGTGCAAAAACAGTACTGTATTTTTGTTTTCCTTTTCTTTTGCTTATATCTCGAAAATGGCGTTACCTATCGCAAAAATAATGAAATTTTCGACCCCCTTTATAGCCCCCTCACATGTAAATCTCAACACGTGGGTAATATTTTTTTTTTTTCGAAGATAAAGTGAAAAATTCCATATAAAACACGTACATTGCGCGCGCCTCGCGCCTCGCCTTCACGTGCCTCGCCTTCATGTGCAAAAACAGTACTGTATTTTTGTTTTCCTTTTCTTTTGCTTATATCTCGAAAATGGCGTTTCCTATCGCAAAAATAATGAAATTTTCGACCCCCTTTATGACCCCCTCACATATAAATCTGAACACGTGGGTAATTTTTTTTTTTCGAAGAAAAAGTGAAAAATTCCATATAAAACACGTCCATTGCGCGCGCCTTCGTCTCTCAAAAAATTCATTGCGTAGCACACCCAAGTAAAAGCTGAAGAGTTAAGTACGTTTAGTGTTAGATAGCCCATTTATCGAGGAAGGCTATATAGACTATATATTATATAAGGTCACGCTAAGACCCTTAGGAGCCGAGCACAAAGAAAAACGTCACGCATACAAAGACCTCGCACGGGCAGGCGATTATATGCGACGAAATTTTACGCGGACGAAGTCGCGGGCAGAAGCTAGTAAGAAATAATATTTAAAATAGGTAGAGAGGTGCCTACACATTGTAGAAACACGAAAAAGGTACCTACTTGCCAAATCAATACATTCTAAAACGTAGTACCTACCTGTGCACTGGAATAAATTGTTTTTTTTTTTTTAACTTTTCAACCATAAACGAATCAATCTTCGCGAGATTGTCCGACTGGGCCTTGGGTAAATCCGACTTCCATGTTTCCTATCTACCAATATCTATAAAACATAAATAAACAAGAAACAACGATTAAACTCCGCAAATAATAACAAAGCTGTAAGGCGGGTGGCGGGCGATCGTAGCTCGTGACGTCATCACATGATCCGCGCGGCCGGCGTGCGTTTTAAAACTCCGTTTCTGAAAACTTTAATATCTCCGTAATTTCGCGATGGATTTGAGTGACCCAAAAAGAAATAAATTCAGATATTTATATTGTATTCGATGTAGTATTCAAAATTGCTATATCCTTTTGTCGAATTGATCCTCATTTGAAGCTTTCTGTCCTAACTTTCTGTTGTTATTCTTTTTTGTATTCTCATGCAATTTTTGTTTCGTATTATTGTGTTTTCTGTTATTTTGTTTTGTGTGACCTTTTTTGTTTTTGTGGATGTACTATAGGTACGCTACTGCCTAACCCTTCGGGGAAACCAGGCCCTATTTTATTGTGTATCTATATCGATAAAATTCTCAAGAAATCTTTATTGTTGTGATATTGAAAGCTTTCATCCCACAAATACAGTGATATAATTTCACAGTGCCATAGTTTAAATAGGTTTATTTATGTATTATTCTTTTGTTCCATGCCTTTGCATCAGATGTGATGTGTCAGAGTATATTTGTGAGAAGTGTAGTGTTGTTAGTACCACAATAAAAAGCTGCCCTACAAACAAGTGAAACTTAATATACTGTCAGCCATTGTATGCCGAGCTTTCACAATCGCTTCCGACTCTGAAGCGGAAAAAGGGTACAATACCCGACGCAAGTGTTTAAGTTTAAGAAAGGAAATACAAAAATTTTGTCCACAAGTTTATGCGACGATGTCAATCCCATCGTGATTTTAAAAATAACAACTTATTCCTAAATTAAATAATAATCTAATAAAAACGTATACAATATTTTGGCTACTTAGGACTTAGCTAAAATGCCATAGAACATTTCAGCATCCATTACCAACAAATTCATCGAGTTGAGAAGTGCGTTTCTTTTTTAGTATATCGGACACATTTCACTACAACATGCTGTACATCGTCTATTTTACTCACAACTTTTGAGCTGCCATATTCAATATGCCTATTATTGCTTAATCTGTATATAGTATAAATCAAAGCCACACTTCATGCCTGTCATAGGTACTCGTTGTTTTTCTAAGATACGCAACGAATTTGGAAGCGGGTCTCTCCATCATTTAAATTTTCTTCCGGAATGTACGAGTATGTATATTTTATTTAACTTTCATTTTACCAAGAAAGATAATAGAGCAGTGGTGGGCCCTGAGTAACGGCTGTGACTGACGAGGTGCAGGTCGTGAGTTCAAACCCAGACATGTGCTTTCATCATCATCATCATCATCATCATCATTACTGCCGAAAGACGTTCACTGCTGGACATAGCGCCACTGACAGGTGCTTTACTTTGTCTCAATTATTTATAACCATTCATCTCAGAAGTGTGTAGATAAACATCGTGAGAGAACCGGCATATCCTAGAACGGAAAAAAATATAGACGACATGTGACATGATCTATCAAGTGGCTCTAGGCCGCGTAGTAAATTATGTCCCACTCCCTCTCACAGAAACCAGTCTTGTGTCCCAGCAGTGCGAATATTATTGGCTGGTTATGCCGAATATTATTAGAAAATTTTGATGTTTTGTCACGGCGTAAAACCATGCGAAGTAGGAGCACCCCACTAGTATAAAACATTTCTAAAATTGGAAGGAAAGTACTGTTTATTAGTCATTTTAATGAATTGTATTGTGTCGAGTAAAGTAACTAAACAAAGCATCTAGGTACTGTTGTAAGATTCCGTCTAGGCTTAAAACAGTATAATTAAAGTTTGTGTAACCGGCAGTCCCTACTCCACGTTACAAAAGCTTGGAAAATATATTGCTTAATGCGTTGTTTGAGAGCGCTTATTTATTTTACACACAATGGGAAATATATTTTGACGTACACTGTACATGCGGGTCTGACGGTTCTAAAATCAAATTAGGAACTTGAAACGGTCATGTACGGTAAGTACGAATTTAGATACTACGGTAGGTACATTAGATAATTAATGTATTCAAATGTAAAATAATATTCATAAAAATACAATACTACTTACTAATACTTGTATAGCCTAAAACTACATTCTACTTTTTTTTTCAGAACAAATCTAATAACCCAAAATTTCCATTGACCTACTTAGTTTTATTAATACAATTCGCAGAATTTGCTGCTGAATAAATGGCAGCCCGCTTTATATGAATACGATACACCGATTTTTTATCTATAATAGAATTTGTTGTTTTTATTAGAAATAACCGGATCCAATGTCGTTTATTTTTTTTTTTTTCAAATTGAGGACTGACCCTAAATTAATTGAAGAAAAAAGAAGAAAAACTGATCATGGAAATATATTACCTACATAACCCGATACCTACATAAATATCAGGAATATTTTAAATTCCATCTGATTACGAAGCCCGATGTTTGAATGGGATCAGAGCGAGAGTACAAAAAATCGGCCAAGTGCGAGTCGGACTCGCATACGAAGGGTTCTTCTTTTTTTTTGGATGGGAAATCATCAAATGACTTCTCCCGCTCTGGGCGGAGCGGGAGGGCGTGTCAGACGTTTACTGACTAAAACCCACCCGTGTTCCCTCAGTTGCCCATATGCCAGGGCTACGGTAACTCTTTCGAATGAATCTCGCGACCCTGGCAAGAAAGAAAAAAAAACGGTTCCTCTTATCGTCGCACAATATTTGCTCTCTATATAAAACAAAAACGTTTCTTGTAAGGGAACCTCTTATTTTATTATTATGTAAGTATACTTAACAACATTTAAGAATAAATACGAACTGTGAAAACTTTAACTGTCTACCGATTATGGTGAGAGATACAACCCGTTGACAGAGAGATAGACGGACGGACGATGGAGGCTTAGTAATAGGATTCCGTAAGCAACCATTGTGTACGGAACCCTAAAAAGAAGGTTGTATAATCTTATCCAAATTTTCTTTTTAATATAATTATTATATCTTCAAGGGCTTTCGGATATTTTTGGGTTCTTCATATTTCCAGGTAAATAAACTGACTTAAGTTCAATAAATGGTAAGATGCCATATACTGTTTGTTGGCTGTGATCTTAAGCAATCCACATTTACAGGCTATGATAAATAGTCCTAAATGGACAGAACCGAAGAAAAAGCAATAACATAGCCAAGCAACATAATAATTTTCATTAATATAATATGTTAAATACTTCAACCGCAGGCAATTTTATGAAACTATATCCTTATTTAAAGGATGGAAGGTCCACTCTTGTTAGGATAAAAACTGAGAAAAAAATCCATTAGTCGTACTATACGTAACTTCCGCAAGCCGACAGCTGAATTGTCAAGTTTTATTTTACTCAGAATAGACAAAAAACTTTCCAAGTGTATATACGATTTATAAACTACCACCTAGATTCTTACAGCACATTGAGAATAATACCGTCAATGTCATGTGTGGGTACTGCGTGGTGAAGTCTGATTTAAGGAGTGCAAACACGTGTAAAAAGTTATAAGGATTCTTTCTTAAATAATATTTCAACTATACTGACGACGTGATCAATATTTTACATAAGCATTTCTCGTTTGGGCGCGTTTCGTACCTAGATTTGTTTATTGAAGCTAGTTTTTAGAAGAACTGCCTGTCATTAAATTTTATGGAAATAAAGGTATTTTATAGGTACTAATAACTCATTTATAAGTATAATGGTTTACGGGTTAAGAAATTTATTTCACTCAAAAAGAATAATAAATAATTCTATAGGCATTAAGATTCAAACAACACAATTTTAAGAACTGATCTAGACAAAATACAAAGACGAAAATATAACCCAGCCTACGTCTTATATAATTACCAAATTAACGTGTCCACATTAACACTATCTAGTCATTATATATGCCATGTATTATGTAGTAAAAGTAGAGTCGTTAAGTGGTCGTCACCTGCGTCTACGGCGACTTAAGCGGGTCGTAAGAGCCCTTATAAAGGGCGAAGTGATGACAGCCCGACTCAATATAATGCCTACACCTGTGCCGATTACATGTCGCGATGGAAATCACGTTTTAGCGATGGGAAGAGTGATAAGGGATAACTTATAACGTGACGCCCTCCGTAAGGGTTATTAGTAGTTGAAGTTGTGTTACGAAACAACTTGTTTTGTGCTGACTGAAAAGGTTTGCGTAAGAAATGAATGCGTGTATTTTCGAAGTATTTCGATCTGAAAAGATCTCATTTACAATGCTACCTAGACATAAATAATTTGGGTAAAAGTGTTCAATAAAAGAAATGTAAACTGAAGTACTTTGGTCTATGAAATAATCGATGGGTATATTGAAAAAGTAGGTATCAAATGATCACTGTCACGTTATGAAGAATAATCTACGATAAAACCTAGGTTGTATGTGTGAGTACAGACTAGGTATATAGGTACAAAATAAGAAATCGTCTACACGACGCAATTCTGCTACAAACAACGTAGACCAAACGATAGTGAAAGCAGAACCATGTCGAGTTTGATTTTATATCTACCGGAGCATACAAAAATAATAAGTGTTGAGTGTTGTACCTCTTTCCTGGCAACACTTAACAAGCTTACCGTTTTATATTATTATCTACCGACATTCTTGGTTTTAGCCGCGACGAGCGAGCGCGGTTGAGAGGTTTCGCGAAGGAAACAACCTTATTAAGAGGCTACATACGGCGACTACGGTCGTAAACATTTAATCAAGAATATGATGCAGAACACAATACGTTTGCAGGATAAGAATACACATCTAAAGATGAGTATCTCTTCTAAATGACATCGTAAAAGACGGCTTAGGAATTATGATTGTTTGGCAACAATATATTTTTTAAATGCATGACGTGGTTATGATGACAATCTAGAACTTACACATGTTAGTTTTTAAATCAGAGCAAGCAAAAGCAAAGTCTAGAGTGGAGAATATTTAATAAAAACAATTTAAAGATGGCGTCTCAATCCATAATCCCTTGAGGAGTCGTCAAGTTTCAAAGTCAGTGTAGACTCTTTTAACACACTTTTCTTAAACAGCATCCCAGGAGACTTCAAATCAACACTTAGATAAGAAATCGCAAACGAAGTTTAGTAATATAGACACACCTAGTTTGATGAACACTAAAACAGGGACAACGTCGCAAACTATTGACTCTATTGGAAATTTCAGTATCCGTGGACTATATTAACAAAAGTATTAATGTATTTTCTCACGTCTAACGCCTTTCTGAGTAAGTGCTTATAAGTACACTGTAAACACAAATAAACATAATTAACCGACTACAAAAAAAAAGCCTGATTTCATAAAATATGTATACTATACAAACCACCCACGTAAATTATGTAGGCGCGTGTAAGGAAAAATATGACTTCTTAGAAATAATTTTGAATGAGAAGCCATACAACGTAGGTAAACGAGTAGGTCGGCAATACAATTAAGACAGATTATACAGGCTAACTGACGACAAGTGGTTTAAGACCGTACTTAACACAGGCAGAACTCTGGAAGACTCACTTAATTAAAAATATACCGCCTTGAGTCTTGACTGGAGCAAAGCAAGCTAGCGATTAGTGAAGCTAAAATAAATACGAAAAGAAGCAGTCATGTTTTTTTTTATCTGCATCACTGTAATCGGGTAAAATGTTCACCGTCCGTAAAGTAGTCCAATAAATTGAAGAAATATCGAAAAATACAGCGACATCGCCGTTGATCCGCTAGTTAGGCACCCATAAAACCGAGACCGCGCCAGTAGAATAAGTAAATATTTTTCAAAAGTAAAGCCTCGGAGGAGTCAAGAGAAATAGTTTTATTGATGTCTTCGTGAACGGGGACGGGAGGAATTTACTTTTCATTACGATAGAAGTTTGTTCGCAAACAGTTCAACACTCGTAGCCCGCAGTGAGCGCAAAAAATACTCAGCTGCTTATGTTGGGAGTACTCATGTTGTACTTCAGTTGATAAACGTAAAGTGACTGGAGTAGCTCGCGTGCACTAACATGTTCAACACGAAGGAATACATTGAACGAGTTACTGTGTGCAAAATATACTAACAGATTACTGTCTTAATTGCCGATGGTTATTGAGCTCAGTCATTTCCTTTCAAACGCTATTTGTGAAAAAAGTTAAACAAACTATTTTATTTCAACATATAATTTTGAAGATGAAATACTTTGATCCATTTTGAGAAGTGGTAAGGTATTTCTACATTTACATTTACGAAAATATATCCTCACAAATTGCCTTATGGCTAATGGCGACGCTATATCACGAGTCCTGAAGGCAAAATAAAATTATACAGGTTTTTATAGCGTTCGGAGGCACAGTGTCCCCGGGGGTGTTAAATAGGCGCTTTACTGCGGACCTCACGCCGACGCACGCACTAAGTCCTCGCAAAAATCTTGGTCCACTACACATAAATTGACTTGCGATGCGAACCTGCGATATCTTACGAAGATAATAAACTTTAGATCTTGAGATAAACTACCGTCGAGACGCTTTGGACCCATATAAGTTTTGAATTACTGATTGATACCTACCCATCAAAAACATAAATGTGAAATGAGAGCCAAGTTCAATATTCTGAGTATGGCTTGGTTGTTGACTTCAACGACAAAAGAAGTGAGATCTAAATGGGTGCCAAATTCAATGGTCAGTCTTGACTTGGCTAGTTCTCATATACGAATAATTATGTTCGATGGCTAGTTTCTACCAGCAAGCCAAATTTTCGGAATAATAAAATAAGATCCGACATGTAACAGGTTTAAAACTTGTGAAGGCTATAAAATAATTCGTATATGAAAACTAGCCAAGTCAAGACTGACCATTGAATTTGGCACCCATTTAGATCTCACTTCTTTTGTCGTTGAAGTCAACAACCAAGCCATAATCAGAATATTGAACTTGGCTCTCATTTCACATTTATGTTTTTGATGGGATATCATTACTTTTTGTACATAAATTATTAGTAGGTACTTATTTATAACAAAATTAATACCAAATGGTTTTTGTTATAAGTGTTCCTAATAGAATCAATTAAGTGAAAAATTATAATAAAATGATACAAATTTAGCAGTTTCTGATTTATTCCTTTGTATTCACCTAATTACCTATCTGCATGCCAAATTTGAACTTTCTAGGTCATCTGGAACTGGGTTAGAGTTTTGATCTATAGGTCAGTCAGTGATAAAAATGACTATTTTTGGACGTTAATATCTAAATAACCATTTGAGATATGTTTATGAAATTTGAAGTACATATGTATCTTGCAAGTTTCACTATATGAGCCAAATTTGACACGTTTATGTGGAATAGATTTTGAGTTATGAGGGGGTCAAAAGTGGTTCCAAATGGTTCGTGTAATATTACACACGGTGCTGCTCGCCAGTTCTGTTACTTGAACTTGGCTTGACACGCTGCCGCGTGTCTAGATATGCTCAAATTGACACTGATAGCCATGATTTAGAAGAATAAACGTTCTTGAATCAATACATTAATTACATAGTGAAAAAATTTAATCAACAAGGTTTATTGTTGACTTAAATTAGCACCTTGTTCAGTAACCAATCATTAAAACCCATGGGAAATACAAAAACGGAATTGATATTTTATTTTGTAGTAAAAACCATTTACAAATTTTGTTACACATGTAAAACGCAATCCCTTGGTGTAAACAAATGAGAAAGCAAAATATTTTCACACGGACTGAACTCGGAAAGTGTACAAACTTACCGTATAGGTAAGACAAACTTGTAGTACAACTTTTAAAATAAATCATTTTTATTAGACCCTTACGCCAGCTTACGCTAAAATAGCCGGGCCTCAAGATGGTAAGCGTATTGTCCCAATGCGGTGCAGGGGCTTTTCTCATTAAAGTTGCCGGTAACTAAGCTACAAAGGGATAATTACTTTAATTACCATACTCGTAACTGTGCTTGGATAAAGGTTTTTCTACCCATACAAAGCCGGACCAGGCTATATAGAAGATTACATAAAAACATTCAAACATGTAATAAAAGTACAGATCTCGAGACAGTCGAGACACCGTCACTATTTTTAGAATAAAAAGATCTTCCACAATGAACGACAATGGTAGAAAATCACCACAAATTCTCGTCACAAACTAGAGTGGATACAGTGTGGTTATAATAAAAAAAATCCCTTTAGACAATTTTCCATTATCTGGGCGTCCATTGTTAGGATCCAGTGGTCAGCATTTTATGGGTGGACGCAGTGTCGTCGTAACTTCTTATTAAACCGCCGGGGACGCACCGACTTGCCTCTAATTGATTTAGAGACCTCCACGACCGTGACACTACGGTTTTCTTTGTTTACTTTATACTGCCAAAAGGTTTACTTTAACTTTGAAACTTGACGTAATGTAAATGGACGCCGACTTCGCCTGTTACAGGTTAGACGGTCACGCAAGTTATTGAAGTGCTTATCCAACTATTAGGTAAGTATTCTTGTTACTAGAAGGAGGGCTTTGAATTGATTTAATTTAAAAAGTTTTATATTAGTTTAGATATATTTTCGTTACAAGTTAAATATTACTAGTTCGTTAACTTGTTTACTTTTAACCTTACTGAATACTTTATAAGTACTAAAAAACGCAAAAGTTTTAATTTAAGATTAAATACCTAAAGGCATGAAACAAAAATACAATAGACGTTTTAATAAGTTACAAATAATTGAAGCTGACAACATTTGAAATAATATTTTTCTAATATTCAACATTCACATATTTCACTCACCTGTCAAATATAATCCTGTTAATAATTGTACGAAACAACCTCCAAATACCTACGCACATACAAAACAGTTGAACACAATGAAAATGAAGCAATTAAAATTTCATGGCAACCAACACGCGATAATACTATAAGTTTTAATATTTTGCAATTATAGAAGCGAATTTTATAGCAAAAAAGCTGCTACATTCTCTACGTCAGAACTTAAGTCAACTTTGTTCAGAAACTAGTTTTATTAAAGCTTTTAAGACGTCCCCAGGCTCGCTAATTGATTTAACAGCCACGACATGAAGAATTTAAGGCCCGCTAAACACGCGACTCTCGTCATTAAGTCACAAAAATTAGTAACGCGAACACCCGCCCTCTGCGTCCATGCACAAAGCATAAAGGTTACGAGGTCCAATAAATAAACGACGAAAAACTTAAGGTGAGTTAATTTGATAAAAAGAGTTTGCCGCGCGAGCAACAAAAGGCATTTAAACGCAAAGGAAGCAGAAAACGACGGAAGAAAAATGAATGATTACAGCAAAAAGGGCCATCAAAACGAATGATAAACGAGCTTAATCCGAGCCCCATCCTTGTTTTATTACCACTGGACGATTGTAAAAACGTATTAGTGGGCGGCGCCACAGAACTGTGGGTCCCGACGACGATCTATGACACTTTACTTGACCTTTTTATATCCAATAGACGACGCTGGCGGTAATTTATTGAACCTTTATTACCCTAAAATACAATCAAATCAATGGTAATAAAAGTTGTTTTCGAATATTAGATAAGTGGCTGTCTACTTTTGTTTTTTTATGAATGATGATGGTGTCATGAAATTCAGGATAACAGTCCCAATTTATTTTGAATTGCACAAATGAAATAGGTTTTTGTTAATATAAAACACAAAAGATGATTTCTTATGACGACCGCCATGTTGCATTGCTATTGCCGAAAAAATAACTTACCTTACCTATCGCTAATTATAAAACTGGCTGAACATAACAAATCGCTACAGAAACAAAAGCATGGATATGATTTACCTATAATTATTAATACCTATTAGACTTACTATGCTAATAGATTCTAAAACGAATATTTGTACTAACCTTTTGATTAAGTTCGAAAAAAACTGGCCAAGTGCGAGTCGGACTCGCGCACCGCGGGCTCCGTACAAACCTGTAGGTATTTTCGGTTTAAAAATATATATTTTTTTTAATTTTTATATTTCAGTTGATTGAATGTAAGGTAAAAAAAAACTACTCACTCGATCTCGTTCAAACCAATTTTCGGTGGTAGTTTACATGGCATCATATATTTTTTTTAGTTTTGTCATTCTCTTATTTTAGAAGTTACGGGGGGGGGGACACACATTTTACCACTTTGGAAGTGTCTCTCGCGCAAACTATTCAGTTTAGAAAAAAATGATATTAGAAACCTCATTACCATTTTTGAAGACCTATTCATAGATACCCCACACGTATGGGTTTGAAGAAAAAAAACATTTTTGAGTTTCAGTTCTATGTATGGGGAACCCCAAAATTTATTGTTTTTTTTTCTATTTTAGTTTGAAAATCTTAATGCGGTTCACAGAATACATCTACTTACCAAGTTTCAACAGCATAGCTCTTATAGTTTCGGAATAAAATGGCTGTGACATACGGACGGACGGACAGACAGACAGACAGACAGACATGACGAATCTATAAGGGTTCCGTTTTTTGCCATTTGGCAACGGAACCCTAAAAATTGAAGCCAAGTTGAGATAGTTGTGGTAATTTTTTTGTACTCAATTTAAAATAGTAAAATTCACATATATTAGGAACCTACACATTGATGTAACATGCTAGCTAAAACCAGTATATAGGTAAAAGGAAGAGCTCATTAAGCCTTCTAGGGTTAATTAGGAACCTGATATTAAGAACAGGCAGGGGATATGAGTGCCCGCCGATTCTCACTGATAAAAACCAAGTAGGCATGAAGATGACCATTTTATAATGTTTGTTTTAAATAGGCAACAGTACGTACCTGCTAGAATCGTGGACCAATATTATTTTCCCGATTTTCATTATTCACAAAATCATAAATTACTGAATAAATTATTTATACTTCATTCAATTATTATGTTGAAACAAAAACCAATCAAATTGGCGCCATAGCCACAAGCCGATTCTTTTTATTTTTAATCGAAATTTAAAATGACACTGCCAGTTTCAAGTTTCGTTTTTTTATTATGGAACTTTTTCAGCAATAATATTATGACAACTATAAAAACGTTAATAACTGTATGGAATTTCAACTGTGATGCGAAGCTCGGCCTATTTTATGGTTTTTATTTCTTCTATTTTTCATTGTTCTGCTTTTGAGCATCAGTATGTATTCAAAAAAATAATTTATTGTTGCATGCATTTTGAAAGACCTAAGCACAAAGATATATAAATATTGTTCTTCTGAAAGACCTACATTTTTAACTGGCTGATTTTATAAAAAAATCTCATTGGCCATTTACTATTTATTTGCTTGATCATTTTTTATGGCCCTTATCGTTTTTAGGGTTCCGTTGCCAAATGGCAAAAAACGGAACCCTTATAGATTCGTCATGTCTGTCTGTCCGTCTGTCTGTCTGTCTGTCTGTCTGTCTGTCCGTCCGTCCGTATGTCACAGCCACTTTCCTCCGAAACTATAAGAGCTACGCTGTTGAAACTTGGTAAGTAGATGTATTCTGTGAACCGGATCAAGATTTTTACACTAAAATAGAGAAAAAATAATAAATTTTGGGGTTCCCCATACTTAGAACTGAAACCCAATTTTTTTTTTTTTTTTCATCAAACCCATACGTGTGGGGTATCTATGAATAGGTCTTCAAAAATGGTATTGAGGTTTCTAATATCGTTTTTTTTCTAAACTGAATAGTTTGCGCGAGAGACGCTTCCAAAGTGGTAAAATGTGTGTCCCCCCCCCGTAACTTCTAAAATAAGAGAATGATTAAACTCAAAAAAATATATGATGTACATAACCATGCAAACTACCACCGAAAATTGGTTTGAACGAGATCCAGTAAGTAGTTTTTTTTAATACGTCATAAATCGTAAACCGCAATTTACCTTTCATTCAATCAACTCAAATATAAAAATTAAAAAAAAAACTTTTAAGTTCATAAGCATAAACCTTATACATAAACCGAGGATCCCTACAGGTTTGTACGGAACCCTCGGTGCGCGAGTCCGACTCGCACTTGGCCGGTTTTTATTACTCTTTTTATGCCAGCATTAGTGTTTTTAAATATTATACAAATTTTGATGAGAACCTTTTTACTCAATTTGTTTATATAATATCGTTACTATGAAATGATTGGTGGGTTGTATATTGTTAGTCTACAACAATTTAGACAATAACAAATTCTGTGATAACAACAAATATGAATTTCGTTTTACAGAATCTGAGTAAATAAAATTTTAGAGGCTTATACCGTAACTATAGCAATAAAGAAACTTAATGAAATACGCCTAAATGTAGCCGGAACGATAAAATCGTCTGGGTTAAAATATTATTCTCGGAAGCCATAAAGAAAATTTTATTTAATGAAGATAAGATTTCTGGAATTAAGATAGAGTTTCTTAGTTGTAAATACGGCGTTATTCTAACTTTTAAATACAAATTGAATAAGTAAAACGTGAGTTTTCAGTTTTCATTAGTTAACTTTAAGTAGGTGGGCATTATTGACAGCAATTTGTGCTAAGTAGGTGGGCATTATTGACAGCAATATGTGCTAAGTAGGTGGGCATTATTGACAGCAATTTGTGCTAAGTAGGTGGGCATTATTGACAGCAATATGTGCTAAGTAGGTGGGCATTATTGACAGCAATTTGTGCTAAGTAGGTGGGCATTATTGACAGCATTTTGTGCTAAGTAGGTGGGCATTATTGACAGCAATTTGTGCTAAGTAGGTGGGCATTATTCATATTGACAGCAATTTGTACACTTAGCGTCATCAAATCATCATTATCAGCCTATAATGTTCCCACTGCTGGGACACAGGCCTCCTCTCGGTGAGAAGGAGTGGGCCATAATCCACCACGCGAGTCCTGTGCGACTTGGTAGACCTCCAATGTCTCTCAATTTTTGGTTCTAGGACATGTCGGTTTCCTCACGATGTTTTTTTTTTTTTCAACGTTTTGAGAACAATGGTGATGAAATAATTTACACAGAGTAAAGCGCCTGACCAACGTTCCGTGTGGTGCTGGAGGTAAAAAATAAGACCTATAATAATAATCTCTTCCCGTGGTTTTTGTGACAGGCGACTAAGGGACTTACTAAAGAGTAGGTAGCAACGTTCTCTATGTATTTTACCACCATAATGGGGTCGCCAACCTGCCTGCCAAGCGTGGCGATTATGAAAAACCCCCACTGTGGGAGGCCTATGTCCAGCAGTGGTCGTCTATGGGCCGAAATGGTGGGTAGAGGTGTAGCTTTTTAGTATTCGTTACGTCCGAATAAAAAAAGGAACCAATCTGGTATACATACATTTAAGTGATTCAAACACGGACGTGTAACGATTTTGAACTAATATAATATCCAAGCTGTCGTGCTGAACATTCTAAATTTTAATATGGTGGCTTTTATTAATAGTACCTATAATAATATTTTACAACGATTCTTATAGACACCAGTTTCATCTCGACGGTAAACGTAAAGATGGAACCCATAATTATGTCATGTCTGTCTGGCCGAGTGCCATACAGCCATTACTCGCAAACTATTTACGCAGTATCGATGATTTGAAAGAAGTTGAATTATTTGCACCACTAAACCATGGCGTATTGAAATTACGAAAAAATAATTAGGGGTGGCATAACCCATACTCGTAACCGAAGCATGAAAAATAATCTATGCACATAAAAAAATGTATGCATTCTGTAGCAAACTTTAAAAAGTATCAAAAATAAAATCCACAATTAATAATTGCACAATAAATTAAAATAATTTTGAACAGCGAGCGCACTCTAAATTTAAATTCATGTATAGAAATAAATGCGGCGCTAAACTAAAATAGGTACCTATGGTCATAGGTGACTCTGGACTAGGTTTCAGTGTAAATCCGAAAAACTATTAAAATTACATTAGAAAAGTATAAAATAATATTATAAACAATGCTTATGTAGGAATTTTATGCTTAAAACTAATTTAATTTCAATTGCGCAGTAGATATCGACTTCTGACATTCATCATATTAATGCTTTGAGTCGATCGCAATAAAAAAAAAACCATTGGCATAATCGCTTTCGGATACCACAATAATAAAAAAACCGGCCAAGTGCGAGTCAGACTCGCGCACCGAGGGTTCCGTACAAACCTGAAGGTATTCTCGGTTTATGCACAAAGTTTATGTTTATGAAAATAAATGTATTTTTTTAAATTTTTATATTTCAGCTGATTGAATGAAAAGTAAATTGCGGTTTACGACGTTTTAAAAAATAACTACTTACTCGATGTCCGTAAGAATTGAGGAGCCACATCAGATTTTTAAAATCTGATCTCACCATTATTTAGCAGCAATGTAGCTCATTTTGCAGCACGAATTCTAGATTTAGCAGCAAAATATATCACTAGTTATATTTAATGCAAAAGTGGCTCCTCAATCTAAACGTCTGAATTGAGGAGCCACCTGGAACTCGTTAAGTAATAGATGAATATTTTTGTAAATTTTGTATCATTTAGTAGCAATTGTGCATATTACTCTCTAAAACTTTAGCTTCTGTAGCGCTAAAATAAAAGAAAATACAATACTTTTAGTGTGGCTCCTCAATCTACACTCAAGAGGTGAATTTCTATTGGATGTGAGCGATCAATTAATATATTCGACATAATGATCATTTAGCAGGTGTTGTGTTTGTTTTTGCACTATAAGAATAAAATAGTAAAACAGAGTATTTTTTTTAGATGAACGCATTTTCTTTGGCTCCTCAATCCTGACGTTCTAATTATATATGTTTGACTGTAGCCACCTGAGATCTCAACGGAATCTAAAGCCAGAGATACTAACATTTAGCAGAAATGTCTGCTGTATATATTGGCACAGTTCAGCAATGTATATGTATATTTTGGATTCTGAAAAAACAATACTTAACTATTTTCTTGTAAATTCAGTGTGAAGGGTGACCATATTATACTCGTAATGAAACCAGGATAAGAAATTTATTAAATTTATATTTTCATAACAAGTTATATCTATCGTACCTACGAATTGGTTATTTAGCAATCAATTTCGCTATAAGTTATAGAATGAATGAATATTGGCTGATCAGTGCTTATACGAATTTTAGAATCGTAATCATCGTAAAAGAACATCTCATCTTTCGGTGTAAGATAGTGACATAAGTGGCCTGTGCCAGTTTCGAAATTGCAGGAATAAATTCCATAGCACCTATTAATTTATTTGATTTATTCGAAAAAATTACAAATTCTGGTATTTCTCTCACTCTAAACTTTTCACAACCATTCAGTTCATATGAAACTGTGTTTGATAGAGTATATTTACACACAGTTTGGTTGTTACAAAACATACAGTCGGTTTTTTCTTCAGCGATTAAAGTTGCATCTTCTAAACCTTGGATGCCAAAAACAGAAATTATGTTCAAATTCAAAGGCAAAAATGCGATCTGCCTGGATACTGAGATAAAATGGCACGAATCATTAGTACATTTTTTTGTAAAAATGGTACTAAAGCAATACTTCAAGGCTACGTGTTCAAAAATGTAAGACACCGTTACAAGCAAATTCACAGTAGCTACTATGTACTTTATTTGTAGGTACCCCTAAAATGTGGTCACCCTTCACACTGAATTTACAAGAAAATGGTTAAGTATTGTTTTTTCAGAATTCAAAATATACACATTGCTGAATTGTGCAGATATATATAGCAGACATTTCTGCTAAATGTTAGTATCTCTGGCTTTAGATTCCGTTGAGATCTCAGGTGGCTACAGTCAAACATATATAATTAGAACGTCAGGATTGAGGAGCCAAAGGAAATGCGTTCATCTAAAAAAAATTACTCTGTTTTACTATTTTATTCCTATAGTGCAAAAACAAACACAACACCTGCTAAATGATCATTATGTCGAATATATTAATTGATCGCTCATATCCAATAGAAATTCACCTCTTGAGTGTAGATTGAGGAGCCATACTAAAAGTATTGTATTTTCTTTCATTTTAGCGCTACAGAAGCTAAAGTTTTAGACAGTAATATGCACAATTGCTACTAAATGATACAACATTTACAAAAATATTCATCTATTACTTAACGAGTTCCAGGTGGCTCCTCAATTCAGATGTTTAGATTGAGGAGCCACTTTTGCATTAAATATAACTAGTGATATATTTTGCTGCTAAATCTAGAATTCGTGCTGCAAAATGAGCTACATTGCTGCTAAATAATGGTGAGATCAGATTTTAAAAATCTGATTTGGCTCCTCAATCCTTACGGACATCTTACTCGATCTCGTTCAAACCAATTTTCGGTGGTAGTTTACATGGTTATGTATATCATATATTTTTTTAGTTTTATCATTCTCTTAGTTTAGAAGTTACGGGGGGGGGGGGACACATTTTACCACTTTGGAAGTGTCTCTCGCGCAAACTATTCAGTTTAGAAAAAAATTATATTAGAAACCTCAATACCATTTTTGAAGACCTATACATAGATACCCCACACGTGTGGGTTTGATGAAAAAAAAAAAATTGTGTTTCAGTTCTATGTATGGGGAACCCCAAAATTTTTTGTTTTTTTTCTATTTTGGTGTGAAAATCTTAATGCGGTTTACAGAATACATCTACTTACCAATTTTCAACAGCATAGCTCTTATAGTTTCGGAAAAAGTGGCTGTGACATACGGACGGACGGACAGACAGACAGACATGACGAATCTATAAGGGTTCCGTTTTTTGCCATTTGGCAACGGAACCCTAAAAAGGTCTATGATTTTAAACACAAAGTGAGTGAGTAGTGGTAATCAATAATACGTCTTGTTGGACATGTGTTTGTACATTACGATTTATCGATTATATTTTGCGTTACGATTTTATTCGTCATTTTCTTGAAGTTTATAATATTTTAAATTTTATTTGTCTCATTTTAAATCTCATCCACATGTATGTATGTGATATTTGTGAAAAATAAAATGTAAATGCGCGATTGGCGCGAAAGTTCGACTTTTGATATCATAAAAGTTCACTACCACTACTTATTTAACTACAACAATAGATGAATTCGTCAAATAATTAAATGATGTAATATTCAATGCCTCTGAGTCTGTGGTGGGGCTTGGATGTTTCAACTCCCCATTTTTTATGTTTTATACCTCAACGTCATCAAATGGGAATTGCATTTATAGACTTGGATTTTATAAATGTTAATTAATAAACTTGCGTGAGAAATATGAGAGATTTAATGCCGCTAACTTATGAGTTTTTTTCCAAGTCTCTTAATTAATACACATTCTTATGAGTTGCCTTATATATAATCACACAATCAATTTAGGGTGTCATATGTGGACATTCCTGGGTCCAATGCGACCCGTTTCCGAGCCGGCGGCGATACGTGTATTCGTGTCCGATCGGGAGCGCTTCGGTACGATTAAATCATAACACTCAACCCCAAACAGAAAATAGCAACATTTTAAATTGTTCTATCAATATAGTCTTACAAAAAGTTTCTTGAAAACTTATAACTTGTTTTCCTCTTTACACCCCGATCAATCTTATCAAACCTGTAGGAAAGGAAAATAAAATGGCAGAGATAGCAGCCGCTCAGTTCTGTGTAGATGCTTCGAAGGTGTCATTAAAGATATTTTTAAAGCAAGAAAATATAGACGGTTGCATATGAACTAGATAGGGGGAGAAAAGACATTTGAGAAAAAGTATGAGTTTTTATTTACTTTTCATAGTATCCCATTGGTGGATAAAGAAGTCCCTCATATCCATATGTTTTGTTGTGTTATCTACAGCCTGGTTCTAGTAATTTTTGGGCAAATAATCAAATAATGTTACCTGTCTCAAGAGGCAGATATTATTTAGGATAAGTTTTTATTTATGGTTAATGTTGAGTCTTTCCCTTAGCGTGTTCCCTGACTTGTGTTTGGAGGTAACAATTTCTTATTGAGAAATTTATATCTCAATAAAAAATTACAAAGATTTCACTTACTCGAGAACATTTTGGAAAAATCTTAAGATTTATTATTATTACAACTTAGACACTAAAACTAAGAAGCTATTGTTTTTCTGTACAACAAATGATTTCAGTACGTTATATTTCACGTATCCATTATCGCTCTTTTCGAGCCTTAAAAATAACTTACTATTACGGTAGAGCACCAAACCAAGGTAATTTTCTTATAACATAAATAAAATTGCATACTGACTTAGAGGTTAAGCTCATTCAGCTCACGGCATTGTGGTTTTGTCAAGAGAACGCAAGAAGTTCATTGAAGAAGAAGCGAAGCAAGCTCGAATATTCGAGCATTTTAGACCGATATAAGTTAAGATTTCATCGTGGGCATCTTGATTGGGATACTAAGTAAAGCTGTCATTTAATTTTGGTAACAAAATATATGACCGAGATGAGCGAGCTTAAAAATTTGTGCTTCCTGATTTTACATAAGTTAGATTTTCTGTGTGATTTCACTAAATGAATGTTAGAGCTTGAGAATAGAGTGACGCCTACACCGTCTCTATTGTTTCAGGACCCCATATCATTGATACGGCTGATTCCACAGTAGCTATGCCCCTACTTTCTTTCGTCTTTTATGAATCGTTTACACCAGCCCCGTTTCCTGAAGCTTCTAATTCCATGATCAGTAAATATGCAACCTGCCATGATTGGTTTGCGGAAATATCAAATGCCATTCAAATTATTAGACTTAGTAACTATTAGAAAATAGACTCGTACTCTATTAGGTAGGTCTCAAACATAACTTACGAAATGTGGGTGTACATTGTTACAGCCCTGCCTAAACCTTTACAGAATATAGGCGTGATGTACGTATGTATTAGTCACCTAACTGAATCGATTAACTGTTCAAAAACAGGCTTCATTGGAGCTTAAAACAAACTTAAAATAACAAACCCCAAAAAGACATAACATTCATACAATACTTTCATAAAAATATCCACAAACAATGAAATCACAAAGTTAGGGGGCCGATATATTATCCGGACAATATTCCGGCCGGTCCGGTCCGGCCGTCGGATTGGTCCGGAATGTTTTATGATCCGCGCAACACGCAGTAACGCGTCTGGACGCTGTGGCATGTGGACAGAACTGCGACCCATGATTTAGGTGCTTTCATTTCACAACGGTTTATTTTAAAATGTCCTCCAATGTTATGTGTTGTGGGAAAAACTGGAGTTGATAAATAATTAACAGTGTTTGTAGATAATTTTTGTTTTTTTACTACTTAAGAAAAGATCTGGGGTTTCTTCATGTTACTTGACATAACACCGTTGCTTATAAAGAGTAATAACATTTTAACTATAAGAAATAACCGACTTCTCAGCTTTATTTAGAAATGAACTACTTGTATAAAAAAACTGCATGATTTTTCCCACACAATTTCGAAAACCTGCTATGTAATAAATAGAATAAGTAATAAAATATGTAGTAGTAACGTTAGCGTCAAAAAACCACCCAAGTAAAGATAATACAATGTAAATGAAGGCATCGGGCAAGCTTCCTCTACCATATCAAAATATTTCAAAATCAGTCTATAAATAATGATTCAATCGATGAACATTAAAAAAAAATACATACCTGTATACAGACAAAATGAGATCCTCAGAAGTCAGTTCATCATCTGCCTAGCCTTTTCTCAAGTATGTTGGGGTCAGCTTCCAGTCTAACCGGATGCAGCTGAATACCAGTATTTAAAGTGGAGCGACTGCATTTGTACCCAAAATCGGTAAATGACATTTCCATGTGTACTGTGAAATCGTAGAATATTCGTTATATTTCGGTATTTCGGTAGAACAGAGCCAATGGTCTCGAACCTACCGAAAAATCGGTAGGTTCGAGACCACTTCTCCTTGGTAAGACTGATTGCCAGACTTTCGACCTTCTAACGACCCGTAACGACTGTCAAAGATTCACGATTAACAGACAGAAAGAACCAAGGGCGTAACGTGCTCTCCAAGGCATGGAGGAGTTCGGTATGTAAACATACTCACCGAACTACGGACTAACCGTGGCAAACGCACAATTGCGGCGGTAAGTCCCCTCTTTGAGGAGTGGATAGAGAGGCGTCACGGCGTCCTCACCTTCCGCCTGACGCAGGTTCTCACCGGGCATGGGTGCTTCGGTGGGTTCCTGTTCAGGATAAAGGGGGAGGATACGTCCGGGTGTTTCCATTGCGAGGATCGTCTGGAGGACACGGTGGAGCATACGGTGGAGGTGTGCCCTGCCTGGGCGGGGCACCGCCGTGTCCTCGTGGAGGCGATCGGCGGCGGCGACCTCTCGCGTCCGGCCCTGGTGCGAGCCATGGTACGGAGCGAGAGGGAATGGGAAGCCGTCACCTCCTTCTGCGAAGCAGTAATGCTCGCGAAGGAGGAGGCGGGGCGCGTGAGGGAGTGGCAGTCTCTGCACCCTCACGTCCCTAGCCGCCGCAGGAGGAGACGCCCCGGGCGTCGGGAGTCAATAGCGGACTCCCGGCCACCGTAGGCGCGAGCTTGCGGGTGGCGAGCAATGGGTAGCTCGCCGCCCGGTAAGGACCAAGCTCGGGTCGACGGCGCGCAGTGTTCCACGCGCGCCTCAAAGAGATGTCAGCAGCAGTCTACTAGGACCGATGCCTGCCGGGGTCGCGTGATTGTTCGAAAGAGATACTGTGACCCTGGCACATGGGCAACTGATGGAACACGGGTGGGTTTTAGTCAGTAAAAGTCTGACACGCCCTCCCACTCCGCCCAGAGCGGAAGAAGTCATTTGATGATTTCCCATCCTGAAAAAAAAAAAAAAAAAAAAAACCGTGGCAAACGTAGCTTAACCTGATCGTTCTATCCCCCTTGTGGCTGTTATTAATAATAATAATATAATAATAATAAATATCTTAGGACAATCAACACACCGTTATCTGATCCCAAACTAGGCAGAGCCTGTACTATGGTAACGAGACAACTGATAAACATATTTATATATATTTAAATAACATACATATTATAGAGAAATTACACCCAGACACAGAACAAATGATTGTGCTCATCACACAAAGATTTATCCTCGGTGGGAATCGAACCCACGACCTCAGTCTTAGCAGTCAGGGTGGTGCGTAGTACTACGCACCAGCCTCTCGTAAGTCATTTCCAATGTTGGTTTGAGTAGAACGTGTCTACATTGAAAATCGATAGTGTTACCCTCAGCTATCCTCGATAGTCAGCATCTATTGCAGCACCCTTACTACTAGAAAACCTTTTCTAAGAACCCACCGTAAATCACCGAGCACATACCGTTTTTTCGGTTCAATCCAATTTAATTGAGTCTTTTTGGAGAAAAGTGCTGGAAAACTCTTTCGGTAAAGCTTCCATTTAAATGCGCCTTAGAAGATCTTAAGTCTTGAAGAATCTATTTAAAAACCTTATCCTAGCTCTTTCGTGAGGCCTTTTTTTGTACAATCGTATTTAGTAAAGTCAAGGGAAATTATTGTTGTATCAAGCTTACTACCTACTAAAATGTAATTCTTTGACAGTTGTATGAATTTACTATTACACGACAAATTGACGTAGTGAGTGAACTCGGTAAGCAATTAATTTCCCTGTACAATAACTTGTTTCGTGAAGGCATTTATACACTTTCATGCAATAATGTTTGTATTACTGTATTACAAACATTTTTCAACACGAAAAGGCGCGAAAACATGCCTTTTTATTTGCAATAGTTACAAAATATTGTTTTTCGCGTTCCATTGCGGGACCAAATACGCAATAACAATGTTCCTTGTGTTAATGAGCCACGATTTATGAAAGCCGTTTATAAACTCATAAATATGTTTGCAAAAATAACTGTTTCCCCGTTAATTTATGTCACCTTATAAACAAAAAATAATACCTTTTGGAAACAAAATTTTTGCACGTTGATTTTTTTTATGCAGGACACGATTAATTTAAATGAACTATACAACATTTTGAAATGCGCTTGGCATACTTCACATTCGTTTCAAGTAATTAACAATGTGTTTCGTAAGCCATCCTACCAGCCTTCAACAGGTCATCCAGTACGCGGTCGCCAGTCTAGAACCTTTCGGACCCATCGGTCATCTATTCTGCGAGCAATGTCCCGGCCACAGCCAATATCAAGTTTCGAAATTATTTCTTTTCTCTTCGTTACAAAAACGGTCTAGCAGGTACCAACGTAATGTCCGTTTCCATCGCGCGGCCAACTCTTATAATTTGATGAAATTTTGCGATGAATTAGTTGTAATTTGTTACAATACACACCTCTTTTCCTGAATTTGTTACAAAAAAAACTAAGACGTTACGACCAAAAACAGTTGGCCGCTAGAACCGCCACTTGCCGCAGTTATCGCCTGTAATTACACAGAAACTAAATAATTCAGATAAGTGAATGATACATCAAAAGAAAGGTATTAATTTGTTGTATTTGTTACAAAAATAAAAATCATCAAAACGTAAATATACAAAAAGTTATGCTATATTTAGTTTTCAGGTTAAGTGTAGGTATATCTAACCTTGTTACTCCAAAAAACTTCAGAACATCAAAGTTAATTTAAATCTCAACAACGCTGGACTAGGTCCCTGACTAAAAATATTTCTAGAAAAGAAAAGGTAAGTTCTAAACTGTAGAACTGAAATAACATAAACTTTTTTTTAAATAAAGACTGCAATTGCAATGTAGCGCACTCAGTTTTACTCACTGAACTACCGATTAGTATTAACATTAAAGATTTTTTCTTAGTTAGTGCTGTAGAATTTATACCAGGCACAAAAATAGATCACTATGTCATTTTTAAAATAAAATTACTATATTTTTTAATTTTTTTTAAATTGAAATAACTACGTGTAAGAAAATGTGTCTACATTCTTTGTCTTATATTAGTTTCAGTTAATTTATAAATTTTATGGTAGTTTATATAAAAAAAAATATTGTTGACTTAAATTACTTGATTTTTGCCTGTATGCTGATTTTGAATAAAGAAATTTTAATCGATTTGTGAATTTGACTTTTATAAAGCATGCTATATGATGTCTTCGAGAGTTTCACCCTAAAAAATTAAGATATGACTACCGAACATTCCAATAATGGCGATTCAGTCCCACTTTATTATGAAAATGTATGGTCATTCTACTCTAATACAGTTTCATACTACTATATTTTAGTGAATATCTCCTAAAATATAAAGCCTGTAGTTATATTCGCCATATTTATCCAAACTAGGTTACAATACCTGTCGATTAGTACTATTTTCTAGTATTTTTCTTGCTTATTTGCTGCAACAAATTGTCCATACACATTAGCCTCTATTAATTTGATATGTATGGTGAGAGACGTACCTACACTTAACCTGCATACTAAATATAACATAACTTTTTGTATATTTACGTTTTGCTGATTTTTATTTTTGTAACAAATACATCAAATTGAGACCTTTCTCTTGATGTATAACTCGCCTATCTGCATTATTTAGTTTCTGTGTAATCACAGGCGATCACTACGGCAAGTGGCGGTTCTAGCGGCCTGTTTTTAGTCGTAGCGTCTTAGTTTTTTTTGTAACAAATTCAGAAAAATAGGTGTGTACTGTAACAAATTACAACTAATTCCTGGCAAAATTTCATCAAATTTTAAGAGTTGGCCGCGCGGTGGAAACGGACATCCAACGTAATATAAACGATGATATGGAAGATCTCTGGATGAAGATTCGTGTGGTGCCAGACGTCACAGCTCTATCACATTTCTTGCGGTTGGTGTCGTAATAGGCGACTTATTAGAGAATGGACAGCAGCGTTCTCTATGCACCTTACCACAATACTACATTCGCCAACCCGTCTACCAAGCGTGGTGATTATGGCAAACCCACTCCCCCAATTGGGGAAGGCCTATGTCCAACAGTGGACGTCATTCCGATGAAATGCTAAGGATAATGTCTGAGTAGCCAAAGTCTGTAGTTCTAGGGTGATCCATCCAGCTTCATACGGCAAGGTGACACTATAGTATGATTTTTGGCAAGATATTTGAGCATGACTTGCTTTTGTTGCATGTGTTTTTATTATTTGAATTCTGAATATTATGAATGATGACTTGATTTTAGTATTTACTAACATACTTTTAAGATCTCTGTTACTAATAACTATTGACCAATAAATTAGTCTGTCATATATGAACCGGTTAATTGTCTACTCGATATTTGCCACAGTAATAATTGTCTATATGCTGGAATTCATGCCCCTAATTCTCTACTACCAATTCTAAATCCAGGCATGCGAATCAGTAGCAAAAGGCTAGCCACCCGTATTCCCACTGACCAATTAATCAATGGTATCTGGTCATAGTAATCAATCAATACGGAATCTCATGCATGTATGCAGGGCATTTGATTAGCTATAGCACATTAGCAACATCGGCGTGGGCTAATCTGTTATCTTCATAAGATAGCTTAGGACTTTAAGTTCTATTTAAGAGTATATTAAGGGTAATGGGCATTAAAACATAGGCACCTCCACAGTTAGTCGTATAGATAGATTCATACATACATAGTTATATATTACAATATGTTAAATGTTTCATGGACCCTATCAAATAAATATTGTGTACCACAACCTTTATCTGATCTCAATAAAATAAATGTTGTATTACACAAATTATGTTCATAACATAACTATTTTAAAAATAAGTCATTCTTAAGATAATTTTACTTTATTTACTATCCAACCAAGATCAAGCAAGAATATAATATTTCATACATACACAGTTTTCTTTCATTTTACATAACAAGCTCCTTAATCAATTCTTTTATACAAAACCCACGTCCAAAGTTCAGTGACCGATTTCCATCGGCAACCACACAGCCTAAACTATAATAATAATACAAATCTTCCACCTGACCTAAATATGAAACAAAACAAAAGAACACTTCAACACAAAAATAAACGCGAAGCAACGCTAAAATAACCTCCCTTACAATAAGAAAACGATTGTAAACATGTTATTTAACGTTGTAAATCGGGTTCGTTATCTGCCTTTCTTGAATCATCGCCACGCTATCACTGTAATAAATAACACAGGCCGTATTATCTGTGAACATAATCGCTGATGTTTCGCCCGCGTTATTTCCTTCTGTGGTTAAATACACTTCCCTAAAAAAATATTTATTCTCCCGCCGTGCAAACAATTGTGGAATTCTTTCAGCTTGTTGATTTTTCGGTGTACCTACTTAGTGAATGGGAGTGAATTGTGGCTGATCCAGTTCGTAGAATTTTGATATGGATTTTTTTATTTATTTATCAATATTCAGTCACAGAGACTGTTAAGCTAATGATGCGGTTAGATGAACTAACAGATATAACACTGAATGGAAACTATGTTGCTATATATCAATTGGAAGTTTAAAAGAGCAGCGGTGGATCAGTTAGTAACAGCCGCGACTTAAGAGCTGTTGTAAGCACTTAAGTTTGTAAAATATATTTTATCTCCACTGCTCTCAAATCGGTGAATGAAAACATCATGAGGAAAACAAAGATGGTAAAATGTCACATGTCTTCGGAACAAAAATCGAAGACATGTGACATCTGGGCACAAGGCCCGCGTGGTGGATTACGGCTCACTCATCTTCGCCGAGAGGAGCCTATGTTCCCAGCAGTGGGAACATAATGATGCCAATTCAATCATAATCAGTCCTTCATAGAAAAGATTAAAGGGACCACTAAGTCACGTGTTTTGATATGTTGTGTGTTTCAATTGAATATCCTTGTAAATAATTAATTAAAACAAAGTTATGTGAGTTTTCCTGGGCAGTGTAAATTCAGACAAAGTGCAGTAATGAAATGTAATTATTTAAACTAAATCCCATTGTGTCAGAAACATTCATAATTACTAGTGTTTAATTTAAACACAGTGATATCAATAGAAATTTAATAAAGTCATGACATCATTATGTATTATATGCGCACATTTATGTTATTAAGTACATTTCTAATAATGTTCTATATTCAGTACGAACCTACCTATATAACAAACATAATTTAAGTAATTATAATAGAGTGAAAACTAACTGAAAATCATACTAGTATTAAAATCAAGTATCAAAATGTATACTGTACATGATACGGCAATTATATTATTAAAATAAACTTAAGTTATTTAGCATCAAATCATAACTCCTAATTTAAACATCAATAAAAAGTGTTGGCAACACTCTATATTTTAGAAATCCTTACGACAAAATGCAGAAAAATATATACCTCCGTACATTCAAGACCGTCGCTTACCGATGCGGGAGAAAGATAAGTCACTTGTATTTTTTCTAGGCTTTCATGTAATTCAAGAGGCTGTCAAAGAATAAAAGAATATGCATTCATTGTTCATTTTCTCTCACGTTTTTCACCGCGAAATGTTGAAAAGTTTTATTTATCACGTCAAACATGTTTGTCGCTTAAAATATTCGGGTGACCTCATTACGACATGAATATTTCATAGAGAATAAGTTGTAAGTTATAAAAATAATAAGCATTTTGACGTCGTGTGACGTGGGGGCCATTACGACTACAAGTAAACACATACACCTTGTACTTCATTTGACTTTGTCGCAGCTGTCAAAACATAATCCAAACAACTTAATGCTAGTAATAACTACGTGTCGTGTTAAATTTAATTTTCGATTGAATGTTAAAATGAAATACCTAATAATGGGGTTACCATTTTTGTGACTATGAGAATAAATCATTTAAGTAGGCAGGTATATTGGCTAGGTTGTATTTGTGTTCAAAGAAAAGCACGGTTAAATTACTCTTGTCATGCGTAAGATAATCACTATATAAAACCTTTTACCGTGAGGAAAAGTGTTCCTGGAAGGATTCTGTGGTGGCCTTTGCCTAGCATAATCAGCTCACAATGTTCCTACTACTAGGACACAAGTCTCCTCTCTTTGAGAGGGAGCAGGCTGTAATCTACCACGCGGGTCCAGCGCGAGTTGGTTCATGTCACATGTCTTCCTAGTGAAGGTTCTAGGTTCGTTTTCTCTCGATGTTTTCCTTCGCCATTTTGAGAGCAATGGTGATAAAATTCGTTTCACAAATAAAGCGCATGTCTGGGCTAACCCACGGCCACAACTCGTAAGTCAGGGCTTATACCACAGAACTATCTCTCAATTTACTCAGCAATGGGACACAATAGGATAACAGAAGAAAAAACTTTTCGACAATTTTGTCTGCACGCAAAATGAGTCTAGCTGAAATAGGTGATATTCAACTAAACTAACAGTGACTTTAATTATATTGCATTTCGTAATTATTTCACAGGCGTACGGCGCAACGCTTTATTTACTCCCGATTAGTCAACAGATTACAATCGTAATCACCGCACTGCCACGTTATCCCCATGCCAAAGTGCCCTGCTGACAATGCGGTACATCCCGCCATCAACTACTTAATACTTTATTCAATTGCGGCTTATTTTTCATACTAAATAAATACCAAATTACATTTCAGACACTTAAAAACAGTCTGCCTGGAGATTATTCCTACTCCCGTATTAACCGACTTCAAAAAGGAGGAGTTTCCCAATTCATCCGTATAGTTTTTTTTTAAGTATTTTCTAGGATATCTCCGACTATTGATTTTCTTTTTTTTTCTTTTGGATAGTGAGTGAGTCACTTTTATGAACTAGGTACTTTCTCTAGGTAGTCTTAGCGTTAGCTTCTATAACCAATATATTTTACAGTTAGTGTAACAGCAGGGTAGGTCTTAATATTAATGAGTCTAAATGAATAGAGCCGGCGACATAACGAGTTAGCATTCCATAATTTAAAATTCGCATGTTTTTCGTATTTTAGTACTCAATGAAGAATGCATGTGTTGACCTCTAGCCTCGAATTCTAACAGCTACGTTCAACCACAAGTAATTTCACTGAACTTTTTCTTATTTCAAATGTACTTTCATTATTTAGTTGTAGGTACAGCTCAAATTACGCCCACCTTTAACGTTTATTCTTAGGATTTAAGGTGCTAAGAATAAACATTTATGGTGGGCGTAATTCAAGCTGGTACCGATCTGCTAAGACCGATGCCTGCCAGGGTCGTGGATTTCTACGGAAGATGTACCGTAGCCATGGCACAGGCAACTGAAGGAACACGGGTGGATTTTAGTCAGTAAAAGTCTGACACGCGCTTCTGCTCCGCCCAGAACGGGTTAAGTCATTTGATGATTTTCCCATCCAGAAAAAAATAAATAAAGTGCAGTTGTACTAATAGCGAAAGACGACGTAATGTTGAAATGGTCTATAGACTTCGCTGCTTTTTATAGGTCCATATATCAATCGTCTTTTAACTGCCGTTCAACGCCATGTATACCAATTACTAGCTTCTGTTCGCGACTGTGTCCGGGGGACATTTCTTGTCCACCACATACCACAACGCATCACATTGCACGTACTATTAAATTCAATTAAAAAAAAAAAACCGACCGTTGATTCAGAAATACGCGTGTTCAAACACAAAAACAACCAAAAATATAAGATAATAAGATATTTAAGATATAATATTATAAATGCGAAAGTAACTCTGTCTGTCTGTCTGTCTCGCTTTCCTGCTAAAACTACTGAACCGATTTAAATAAAATTTGGTACACAGATAGTTTAGAGCCTGAGAAAGGACATAGGATACTTTTTATCCCGGTAGTATGTTCCCGCGGGATAATTTCCGACCTCCACGCGGGCGAAGCCGCTGGCAAAAGCTAGTATAAGATATTATTAACTTAATATTTTGTATGTTTGGATATTTGTCATTCAAGTACGCAAAAACAGTTTAACGAATGTGGATGAAATGTAGCACATAGATAGTTTACCTGGATTTACGCATGGGATACTTTTTACCCCGGTAGTACGTTCCCGTGGGATAGTTTTCGCCCTACACACGGGCGAAACCGCTGCCAAAAGCAAGTATCAGCATAATTTAAGGATCTCGAGATGGTATATCATTTATTAATAACAATAATTGTGAGTTATTCTTAACTTAATAGCCTTTTATTTGCTCGAATCTGTAAAGTAACACGTTGCGCCGCGATAAGCCATACAGGACTAGGTACTTAACGCGATAAACCATACAGGACATACCAACCAAGTATATATTTTTTTTTTACTTGAATAAACTGTCTGTACGCCCACTAAAATAGGACATTTAGGACATTATTTGAAATCACAATTCTTATTTAACGAAATCGTTTTTTCTAAATCGAATGGGCGCTACCTCCCAGAGTAGTTCGACGAACCATGTGGTTTCAAGTAATACGAAGCAATCCTAAGTTATAAATACCCCAGTTAGCTTATAGTGTAACTTTGCTTTAAAGTAAAAGTCTTTGAACCATCCATTCCGAGAAATTTCCAAACAGGTAACACGGCATTTTTTTTATTTGTATTGCTTTCCATGTCTGTATTAATATTATAGGTATCAATATATCACTTCTAAGAACTCACTATTTTAATAATTTATAGTTCACTAGCTTCTGCCCGCGACTTCGTCCGCGTCAAACTTTTGCTCCCCTTCCCGTCGCATCGAATTGCCTGCCAGTTTTCATTCATTTTTCGTTCCTGCTCCACTCTTTTTAATTGTAGCGTGATGTTATGTAGCCTATAGCCTTCCTCAATAAATAGGCTACCCAACACAAATATATTTTTTTAATTCGGACTAGCAGTTCCTGAGATTAGCGCGTTCAACCAAACAAACAAACAAACTGTTCAGCTTTATAATATTATATAAAGTATATAGATTATAGATTATGCAAAAAGAGCAGTGGTGGCCCAATTGTAACAGCCGTGAGTTAAGAGTTGTAGATGGAAGGTTCGAAGTCAAGCTCTGCACTTTTTTTGAATTATTTCATTACCACTGCTCCCAAAATGGTGAAGGAAAACATCTTGAGGAAACCAGCATAACATCTACCAATCCACACTGGACCTGCGATGTGGATTTACTGCCTACTCCCTACCACGGAGAGGAGCCCTCTGTGCCAGCTGCGGAAACATTATTGACTGACTAGCTTCTGCCGGCGACTTCGTCTGCGTAAATGTCGGTTATCGCGGACGCAGACAAAGTCACGGAATAAAAAGTAGCCTATGTCCTTTCTCAGGCTCTAAACTATCTGTGTACCAAATTTCATTTAAATCAGTTCAGTAGTTTCAGCAGGAAAGCGAGACAGACAGACAGACAGAGTTACTTTTGCATTTATAATATTAGTATGGATGTAGATAGTGTGGATGTGGATTATGTGTTATTCAATGAGCTGACTATTTACCTATAGTCTGTTCCAAAACTGAGAATATAAACCTGAAAGACCTGAAAGCATACCTATGGAAAAAGAGCCACAATATTTAACTTTCAAAATTTAAATCTTTAAAAAAACAGCCGATTGTGGGACTAAATTCTCTCTTTAGATAGCTATTGCGTAGGAGTTTAACGCGTAGAAAATATTGTATAGCTAATAAAAGGGCACAGTCAGTCAAACAGACATGACACGTAATTCCTGCTGATTAAACAACTAAATGAAGGACTGCTGAGGACCAATTACACTAATATTCGAATAGTTGCTTATAAAGGTTAATTTTAAATAGCCATTGTTCGAATATAAACACAAATTGTCTTTCATCATTTTCAGTTCTAATAAAGCGGTCTTCTAGTACAAACAATTTATTTCTGTAAATGGCTGTCTAGAAATTGTAACACAATAACATTTTCACGTAAATTGTTTCAATTGAACAAGAAAATTATTCAGATTTCTCGCTGACCAATAGATGCTGATTAAATTATCGACCAACTTAGTCGATGTACACACCTACGTAATAAAAACGCGGCGGGAGTTAAAAACCAAACAGTGTGTTTTACGACGCGAAAGGTGCACTCTGTTCTCAGTGCTCAGTTCTTCTCAATTTCAGCCAAATTGAAGGGGTCCGCCAGGGCCGATGCCTGCCAGGGTCGCGAATTTGTTTAAAAGAGTTGCTGTGGCCCTGGCACAGACAATTGTAGGAACGCGAACGGCTCTAGTCGGTATGGCACGGTTTTAGTCGGTAAAAGTCTGACACGCCCTCCGGTTCCGCTCAGAGCGGGAGAAATCATGTGATGATTACCCACCTAAATAAAAAGCTGGTGTTTTCCATAATCGGAACGCTTGGCAGGCGAGTTGACGATCGCAATATGGTTGGTAAAATGCACATAGAAAGCTGCTGCCACTCTCTAGTAATAGTGACCATTCTTTAATTCTTAATCGCTTGTATGACTCCCACGGGAAGAAATAAGAAGGCGCTATTCTTTACCTCCGTCATCACACGTCGGATACAGTTGAAGTTTAATAAGAAACCAATTAATGTCTTGAATAAAATTTAATTTAATTTAAAAAAAAACAAAGTACATTTATCAAGTAAAATTTCATTCGAAAACATCCAACAGTTTCTTACTAAACTTCAACTATGTATATCTGACAAACCTGGTTACTTATCTTTTCTGGTCACTATACATACGTGACTTCGGCAACGAATAATTGCTCTCAAATGTGTTCACTCAAGTTTACAGGTAATATATTCCTGAAGCAATGTTTGAATCGAAATTCATGCATCATTTTCTGTTTTGTCGACGCTGAACGAATATAATAGTTAGCTTTTGAGTTGTACTAAGTTACACACTTGCTGACTATCAAATCAGTTTACCAATAGGGGTGTCACACATATGTTCGGTTCAGTTTAACTCGGCACAACCGCGTCGAGTGCCCAAATTTAATACAATGTAGTTATAGAGCAATGGTGGTCAAGCGGTAACGGCTGTAACTTATACAAATTGTAAGCCATAGGTTCGAACCCAGGCAGGCACTTTTATCATCATCATCATCATTTCAGCCGCAAGAAGTCCTACGCTGGACATAGGCAGGCGTTTTATTTTTTGTAAATGATTTCATCACCACTGTTCTTAAAACGGTGAAGGAAAACATAGTAAGGAAACCGGAATGTCCTGGAACCGAAAATTTAAATATATGTGACATCTACCAACTCACACTGAGCCCGCGAAGTAGATTACAGCCTCGCATTAGTTATATGTTCAGACAAAAGCCGCTTAGCCGAGCCCGAAGTGTGCATAGCCGACCCGTATATAGTAAAGAGTGTCATGATGCCGAACAAAATTAACCGATCGGCACGAGCGGATTGGAAACCGAATACATGTAATGATTCTTCGGGTCGGCTTTGTTGTTCAACAAATACTGCCTAATTGAATGTGAAAACGTGTGTAACATCCCTGACGCACGACATAAGCTAAACCTACTGACATGTCTCGAACTGCAAAACAAGTTTCAAACTCAAATCAGAGCATTTATTTTAATTAAACTCGAAGTTAACTAAATTCGAAGACATGTGACATCTATCAACCCGCACTGGGCCCGCGTGGTAGATTACGGCCCACTCCCTCTCACCAAGAGGAGGCCTGTGTCTCAGCAGTGGGAACAATTTAGGCTGATAATGATGATGATTTAACTTAGACCTTTACACTTTGAATTGTCAAGAAGTCAGTCAGCTAGAAATATGAAGCAAAGCGTAGTAGGAACGCATGGAGAAGAACGGGAAAGAAACTCCATTGACGTTATATCGTTATAAATATATGTGACATAGTTAATATTATTTGTGAGAATCTATATATTAATACGTGAAGCCAAAACTTTGGATCCCTTTTTACGAAAATTTGGCGGACGGAGGAGTATGAAATTTCGCACACTTATAGTTTAAACAGAGAAGAAGTGACGAATGCTAATATTTTTTTTAATTATGCATAAAAAATTCATTATTTTCAATAAATAACACGTTACACACACTACTATTCATTACCGTGTATTTAATACACACATGCATAGATATTCTTTTGTTTATGGTCCAAATCTGTGGTTCCATCGAGAACATCTGTCTTTAATATTTTGTGACTGAATGTCAAGTATAACCATAGGTAATAAATAAATTTTATAGATTTATAAGAAATATTTTTTGTGGTTTTATGGGGAGTGTGAAGTATGGCATTAGTAAGTTTCCCATACAAAACTTAGTGTCGTGTGCAAACTGTAGAGGTTGTATGACTCACGATTGTACAGGGTGGTCATAGATTGTACAGGCTGGTTATAATTATGACATTTTGAACTGTCATAATTAATTAAAAATAATAGGGAAAATTCTATAAAAACAGAGCATATTTCTGTGATAATTCATTCCATATCCAGCAGTTAAGAAGTATTAAGAAAATAAAGAAGAGAGTCCTGAAGAAGTATTCTTTACTCATTACACCTACGTCCTGGTCTGGCCATCACCATCCCGCCAGCGAACCCTCTCCACAGTAGTACAGCGTCAGCAATTTGTCTATAGTTTTACTGAATGTCAAATATAACCATATTATTTTTTATATTTATTATTATATATTTTTTTCGTTTAATAATGTATTTCTATTCAAATGAAATACGGTCGAATTTCGACCAATGGGCGATCACTAGTATTATATACTTCGAAATATAATACTTTATTCCGAATTTCGATGTTTCGATTTTCAATAGTCCAAATTTCATAATACCTGAGAATTATAATGTCTATTATTAAAAATCACGAAATTTATTTTACCAAAAGTTGTAAATGCGATTTGTTAGTTTTCCGATTTTCATACGTTCGAAGAATCAATTGCTCGAAAGGTTCTCGGTCCGAAAAACGACATTCCGATTTTCAATACTTCGAATAAACTAAAAGTCAACATGTTGTGCTACAAAATTTAGAGACAGAAACGAATCGCTGCTAAACCGACTTCACGCAGTCTTGTCTGCTCTACCCTAGAGTGTAATTTAAGCCCGCGTAGGTGCGGAGGGGTGAGGCGGCCTGCGAGCTGAGGAGCAGGTGGTTTGAAGGCCAACCGCCGCAGCTGAGGCAAGCCGAAACTGCGGTGGTGAGCGTTAAAACCATCTGCGACGATAAGCACAGCACGCGTGGGGCCGCCCAAATCCCGCAGCGCCGGTGCCGTGACAGAAACAATGCTTGCTGCATGTTGCATGCCTGCTTGCTTGCTGCTTGTCTGCTTGCTTGCTGCAAATCCCCTGTATTATTGATGAATCAATTCGGTTTGGTAAGGTTACAACTGTGACTATTAAAGCGTTAAAGGAAGAACACACAACTTGGATATTATAATATGATCTAATAATGTACTCGTAGTTGCACAGTACATAGTAAAACAAGCAGTATGATACCTAATTAATTACTTCATAGGATATATACAAGGATAATAACTGTAAACAATCTATGCAATTATGAGTAGGAAAACGCACCTGTTATTAGTTTTTTAATTCTACCTCCTCACACTAAACATAATATTATACTTCTCTCCGACGAGCAATTATGTGTTTATTTGTCCTACTATTTGGTTTTACAAGGCGTTTTTATTTGGTATTTTAATAATCGGAATTCGTATTTTTGATGTTTCGAATTATCATTAAGTCGGACTTTTTGTTATTTGATCTATTGAAACTCGGTATTTTGAGAATAGTAATTATCAACGTTAGGAATATTGAAATTTAAGAATTATAAAAATAGGAGTAATGATAAGAAGGAGTTGTTATTTACGTGGAGGTCGGAAATTATCCCACAGGAACTTGTTAACGGGATAAAAAGTATCCTATGTATTAATCCAAGTTCCGAAAATACGTTCTAATTTCATACAAATACGTTCAGCGATTATTGCGTGATTCAGTAACAAACATCCATCTAAACATACAAACTTTAATCTTTATAATATTAGTAAGATAATATAATCGCTACGATTGCACCGAAAAAAAAACACAGGCCCGCGCTCTTTTTTCCTTTTACAGATGTGACGACATGTCCAAACGTCGCAATTTACCGCATCAAAATTCATTTAGAAGTATAGAAGAACCAGCCCGGCATGAAAAGCAACTTTGTTTAATAATATTTAAAGATATATTTCATTATGTAAGATACCTACATTACTGGCAACACATTCCTTTGTGTAGTCCTCTTTTTAAAGTACCCAGAAAATTCAAAACCTCCCTCGTAATACAACGTTAATGTACAAGAAATCAATCATACTGACACTAGATGCGGGGTGTTCTCATTCCGTGATGATGTACAGACCCGGCTGCGAGTTCCCAGGAAGATAACCGGGACCGGGTAACATCCCGCCATTCTGTTCTCATTTGTAACACAGCTATAATGGTACTTTTTTCCGCGCCCTTCACTTTTTCTGCGTCAGTTTTTCAACGCCTTTATTTTAATTGTCTTTTCTACGCTGTAAGCTACACTAATGGATGTTTTGATGTTAGTAACTAGTTATGTCTATATAGACAAATAAATTAAATTAGAGTGTCATGTTCTTATATAACTCTTACTATTCCTACTTTTCCTTCTAATATTACAAATATGAAAGTTTGTATATTTATACGATATAGATATGGGTCACGGATAGTTCTTAACTTGAATTAATACACTTTTTATATAGGTAATACGTTCCCCTTGGATAATTTTCGAAGTCCACGCGAGCGTAGCCGCTGGCAAAAGCTAGGGTATTCTAAAATGTTTTAGGTCCTCAACTCCATAATCAAGAATCATGCATGAATGACTCGCTACAAACAGCTTTCCTAGCTTTCGAATATTCTGTTACTGCAAACAGATCGAATTTCCCTACTGAAATCCAAAATTCGATCCCCAATATACAGATTCATCAATATGTAATAGATACAATAGACTGTGCCTTCAGAACAATAACTAGAGTAGCTAGGCCAGACTGTCCAAGCAGACCAGGTGTCAGCTTTAATTTGAAATACCTAGCGATAAAATTTTCTTAGCAAACTTTGTCATTTTAATTGAAAGACCAAAGTTATCGCAGACTTACTGTCTTACACAGACGAGCAAAAACTGATTAAAAACAATGTTAACGATTCTGTTGAAAGTTTCACCACTAGTTTACAATAAGTTTCCATCGTAAACAAGTCCTTAAAATTCCTCATCAAGCGCGGCGAACGCAGAGTTTCACACAAAAACTGAAACATCAACTTTTTTTATTTTTCGTACGCGATATAAAAGGTCGTTTGAATTTTTTTATTGTCACTGAATGATGCACGTTCAGGGGCACGTACAAGGACTATAAAAACGAATGACTGAATCATAAAAAGGGTTGAATTTATTGATTCGCATTGACGATGACTATACGGGGTGTTCAAAACAGGGTGTTGGAAATAGCAATCGCGGCGCCTTGAAAGTCCCGCGCAGTGCCGCCGCCGCAGACGTGCGCCTAAACTATTTACATAATATGATATTATTATCTACTGCCATGATATTTGGCTCGACGCTATTTTCAGTCAGTACGAATATCTTCTAAGAAATTTATTGCCACCAAGGGAGGAAACGAGCCAATTTCTTGTATCGTATGTATTGAATTATTTTTATTTTTTTCGTATAGATACTGTATAAATTTGTCATTTTATCGTTATCGCCGATCTTTGTGAACCATAACACATATTGAATTTATTACGCGTCTGCCGTTGAAGTAAATATTTTGGTACGTGAGCATAGCAATGACCAAATTATATTTTACTATTTTATATGAGAATACACAGCTAGGTATAGTACATAATAATCTATACTATATAATATTATAAAGCTGAAGAGTTTGTTTGTTTGTTTGGTTGAACGCGGTAATCTCAGGAAATACTAGTCCGAATTGTAAAATTATTTTTGTGTTGGATAGCCTATTTATTTGGAAAGATTAAAAGGTATATAACATCACGCTACAATCAAAAGGAGCAGAGCAGCAATGAAAAATGGACGAAAACTGGCAGGCAATTCGATGCGACGGGAAGGGTCAGGGGAGTGGACGAAGTCGCGAGCAGTAAGCTAGTATATTATACCATTATAATAGCAACTAGAGATAATGTATAATTATATATTATATATACCTAACTTACACAAAATGGATTTCGTGTTTTTTTTGTGCGGCCCACTAATTCATTTTTCTAAAATAAAAGTAGCCCAAGTTACTCTTTATAAAATCAACTGTCAGCCATTGAAAGTCCCATCAACATTGGTTAAGCCGTTTTGAAGATTAGCCCGAACAAATATATAAATAGAAAGACACAAAAAAAAGAGGTTGAAAGAAAGAAAAAGTATTTATTGGGACACGCACAGAGACTATACAAAAAACAATACTTAATAAAAACAAAAAATCTATTACAAACAAAAGAAACAAATAAAACACAAAATTAAAAAAAAAATAGAAAGTCCTGTGCGAGGCCAAAAGGCTCCTATCTCAACATGATGATCTCGCTGCGACATTCAAAAATAAATGTCGCAGCGCTGTTATTCTGATAGGGCCTGGTGTGTTGTGATGTCACGGACAAATACAGAAATAAATAAATTATAATAGGGTAACGTATGAGTAAAGTAAAATAAATAAAATTAAAAATATGTCATCAATATTGTATTCAGCGTGCCAGTACCCGACGTAGCATCATGTTACTTGTCTATATAGGGTGTCAAGATATGTGACACTCTATGGCATCGTATGACAAGTAAAGAGACGCAGGCGCCGACGACGCTGCCGTTAAACAAGGGCAAAAAAATAATTAAATTTTAAATTTAAAAAACCCCCGACACAAAAACCTAATTTCCCTTTAAAAAGTCAAAAATAAAAAATAACTCAAGCTTAAAGTACCTAAGAATGTATTAATATAATTCAAAAAAAATACGCCGCGTTGGAGGACCGCTTCAAACCTAACAATTTAATTACCAAATCTTATTACCTAACTAAGCAGTCAACGACGTCTGCACTCGTGGAGCGGTTATTATTAATACATTTATTTTGTACTTTTTGTAGGTATATACTTAATATAATGTAGAACCAAACGAAGCTAAGAACACTCTCGATTAATTCATCAATATTCTCTTTCAGTGCGCTTTCATTTGAGACCCCACTCGAGTATATTTGCTGACATTCGGTTACTCTTCCCCACTTTCCCCCCCACAACTTTTAAACGGCTCAACCGATTTTCATCAAACATGTCTAAGAACACTTGCAGATAAGTCACCTTTAATACATATTTTTTTTTATTGAAATCGCATCATCCGTTCGGGAGCTATGATGCCACATACAGACAGACAGACAGACAGACAGACAGACACGTCAAACTTATAACACCCCTCTTTTTGCGTCGGGGGTTAAAAAGTTATTTCAGTGATACAAAGTGAGTGATAAAGTGGTTTTATGGTAATTATCATAGAAATCGTAATTCTCCTGCCCTTATCCCAGTATATTTGGGGTCGGCGCAACATGTCATTTGCTTCCACAAAACCATTAAAAAAAACTGTGTATCGGTCTTCATTCTTTCATATGCATTTAGTAAAGAGCCGTTATTTAAAATTACAAATAAACACTTCAATTTCTTGTATGTAGAGACGACAGTAGTACAAAGTCCAACGCCTAGGAAGATTACAACTAGTAGCCGTAGAAACGTTATCTAAGTATCTTGTTATATCTGCCAGGGTCGCGAGATTGTTCGAATGAGATACCGTGACCCTGGCACATGGGTAACTGAAGGAACACGGGTGGATTTTAGTCAGTAAAAGTCTGACATGCCTTCCCGCTCCGCCCAGAGCGGGACAAGTCATTTGATGATTTCCCATACAAAAAAAAAAGTATCTTGTTATATCAAAGTAAATCTTACTAACGAAGTCATTCTTTGAAATCCTCAATGTTTCAAACAGTATCAGGTGAACGCAGTGAAATAGATAACCATCGGTGTCGCATGGTTTCAAGTGTCATTCACACTGTGGGATGCATCTGTATGATGTGATTGAACAGTAGTAGTACTAGGTATTAAGTTCCTTTAAGTAAACAACTTGTTTGAAAAAATTGTCTTATACTTACAACATTACATTTTGCCTGCTACGTTCTGCTAACATCTATATAAATAAAAATTTATAGTTTGAAAACACTAGAAAAACACGCTTTTATAAATGCACGTAAAAACCAAAAACTTAATCGTGTCCAAAGTTCATTACAATACCTTTCTAACAAGTCCAAACACGGCTATGATACGATATTCCATCATGGAATGCCAGTGCCTATCTTCCGGCTTCATCATCAGACCTTGAAACCTAATCGTGGTTAAAGTTTATTGCAAGACTTTTCTAACAAGTCCAAACAGCTATGACACGATGTTCCATCATGAAGTTCCAGTTCATATCTTCCGGCTCCATCATCAGATCAGTTTGACAGTACCATATTATTGTATTGTCACCAGAACTACATACAGCTGCCTATTTTCATGACGCTACGGTCCTTGGAAGATGGTTAAATTAGTTACCTTAGATTCCATTACATAGTTAGTTACATACAAGTCGACCTAATAAAAGCGTGTTAAAAATGCAGTGCTGTTTGTTGTAAGTGCATTAATTGATAACCGCTGGACCGATATGGTCATTTTTTTTTTGTTTTGATATTTTCGTCTATGTCGGAATTTGGTCTTTCAATTTCAATTTTTCAATTTAATTCAATTTCAATTTAATTTATTCATGAACAATTTTCATTGTGTTTGAAATTACATTATAAAATAAAATAACATAACAATAAAAAAGGTAAAAAAAACATCAGAAATCATTATAAACATTAAAATAACATAAAAATCTCACATCTCATACAGTAATATTATAAAATGTCAACTCACTTTACGGAGAGAGAAATTGGAAAACTCGGGAAAAAATTGAAAGTCATTATTTTTGTAGGAATTATCAAGGACAGAACTGCAGGCTTAGCATGAGCACCGTTTTGTCGACGGAAGTATAGACAAAAATGACGTTCCGTGTAGACGGTACGAAGGCAGCAAAGTAGAAAGAGTCTACTGCACTTTTTACGAAATTCACTCTTACATAATTCGACTCAGAATTCTTTGTTATATCATAAGATTTATTTTCTATTTTTTTAAATATATATATTAGGGTGTCCCAAAAAAATCGAAGTCGTTTTTTTTGAACGCATACCCTCTTCATTTTTTACTTTTATGTCAAAACAATTATAAATAAAATTTTAAGAAGTTAGGACCTCGGAAACCCGTGCCGACTTACATCGATACATGTCAGTATTTGATCTCTAGAGCTGACGCGACCTAACGTGTCAATGTGCTTGTTATTACTCGTTATTTCGTTATAGAACTCGTATTGTTTTCAATCAGTAAACATGTCAGTGCAATTATGCAGTTCTAAAAGGGTATATTTTTAATAGGTGACGTAAAACATCAAATATCGGGTTCTAAACTTCCGTCTAATGGACAATTTCTAACAGTTTTATTTAACAATATCCGTGATTTTACTGTCAATGAAAGCGCGGATCGCAGTATTCGCCAGTGTATTATCTATTGGGTAAGGCGCTTCTCCAAAACGCACAACCCAGCAAAAAACCTTGCGGAGAGATTTTATTACTCCAAAATTAGTAGCAGCGCTAGATAGGTGTCAATTGAGTATGAGAGATTCTGTGTTCATTCTTGAAGCACTTATTGAAGCACTTGGATATAATTTTCATGAATTTCCGATAAGTAAGACTTCCATCTAAAGAATTCGTACTGAAAAACGGAAAGAACGGGCTGAGGCTAAAAACTAAAGATTTTCAAAATAAGGTACCGGAGGTTGTGACTGTTCATTAGAACGGCAAGCTTTTGCCTGCATTAAATGCTCAGAAATAAAAAAAAGAACGTCTTCCTTTAGGGATTTCTTACGAAAACAAAGAACAACTTATAGCTGTACCAAGACTAGAAAGTTCTACAGGAATTGAACAAGCACAGGCAGTTTGGAACGCGAGTGTAGACTAGAATTTAGAAGATAAAGTGCAAATATAAACTGCTGGAAAAAAAAAGAACCAAGACTCTGATTCCCGACATCCCCTTTACGATTACAAGATGACTCCAAGCAGGCTTAAAAGTAGTAAGAGCTTCTTACGCTCTACCCAGGCCACCCAGGCGCACCACCCTTTGTGGGGATCAAACTAAAACTTTGTTGAACCCCAGGAACACTTGCCTTCCGGCCGTGATCTGCAGTGGCCTATATGGAAAGCTCTCAACCGATTGCGTACCCAATTAGGCAGCTGTAGACACAATTTGTCAAAGTGGGGGATTATAGGCTCATTCGACACCCAGTGCGAGTGCGGTACGTCTGATCAGACCATGACCCACCTGCTGGAGTGTCCCAAGTGCCCGTTCACCCGCACCTCAGATGATGTCAAAAATGCCACTGATGCCGCAATAAACATGGCCACCTACTGGGCTCAAACGATATAATAAAAAGTGTACGAGTACCATCGACACAAAAGAAGAAGAAGAAGGAGTGCAAATTCTTTGTTGTGATACTACTGCTTCAAATACAGGTCGTTTAAACGGTGCCTGTGTGCTTCTTGAACAAAGCTGAACAGAGAAATGCTTATTTTCGCTTGTCGCAATCACGTGTATGAATTGATCTTGAAAGACGTACCTATTTGAAGCAAAAATCAGTCAAGTAACTACAAAACCTGATATTCCTGAAAGTTTCGGCACTGAGGGTATTAAACGATGTAGCCGAAAGAGCGGTTAAGGTACCTAATGCAAGACTTTCATGGATTAATCAGGAGAGAAGGAACAAAAACAATTTTTTTTTTGCGTACAATAACACCGGAAAATTTATCCTGACTCTAAAAAACAGATGTTAAAAAGAAAACTTGAACAAAACTATTATTTTTTAATGTAAATTAATAAATAATAAACTATTTGGGTATATTGGAGCTTTAATTGAGTAATAAAAATTAAGTTCTTAATTCCTACTACAGTATGTCAGTACAAATTTTCATATCAAAAGTTTGGCATCAAGTCGGCACGGGTTATCGTTGTCCAATCATAATAATATTTATTATTTGAGTCAATGAGATCAAACCGAATAAAGGCTTATTCAGACCGGCGCGACGCGACAGCGCGACGCGATTCTTGTAGAACAATTTCCATGAAGTTCACATAAAAATTGTTCTACGAGTGTCGCGTCGCGTTGCCGCGTCGCGCCGGTTTGTAGGAGGCTAAAAATAGAGGGTATGCGTATTCGATTTCACGAAAAAAATTTTTGCCCTTATATCTTGGGACACCCTAATATATATTTTTTACTGATATTAAGTCACGAATATAAACATCGCCACAACAACGAAATACGAGAAGATAGCTTTGTTCTTCTGTAAATTATCACAGGTTTCCGTTCAACACGCTCTCCTGTAAAATTATGATTTTGTAAATAACCGTATATACTTTGTGGCCACCACGTAGAGTTTTCAAAGTCAAAGCTCACCTCACGGTATCACAATCATACAGGGAAGTTAAATTTAAGGAACTAATATGATGACGCTTTTAAATTTCTAGCCACGTATTTCCATTTTTTTTTGTTTAATTTCTGGAAGCACCCTTGATGTACAGTGATATTAATGCGGAATCCATTTTTGAAACAAAATTTCATTCCAAAACGTCCACAAGTTTATTACTAAATTTCAACTATATCTGACGGCCCTGGTTACTTATCTCTTTTGGGGATACATGCTTGACTTTGGCAACGAATAATTCCTCATCATTTCATTAAAGTTTACACTTAATAAATTCGTGAAGCAATGTTTGAATCGTAATTCATGCATCATTTTGTCTTCTGTCTACGGTGAGTGATTACATACGAGAATCGATTGTTACTGAACTAAAATATCTACTACTCGAAAAACTGCAAACTTCTGTTGCCAAAATGTATCGGTCACTAGTATAAAACCCAAGTTGTATTGATTTTATCCGAATGAGAAAAATAAGATCTTTTCACTGATCACAAATTCACAACTGATAATCGGCCGCAAAAAGGGTTTTGACAGACCCAGTATTATTTATTGTCCAACAAAATAATCCTAGTTTCCGTTTCTTCTTTTAAAATACGGAGCCCTAAAAACTGTAAATGAATAGCACCGCTGGCGGGTACCTCTGTAGTCGTCAGACCTGTCGGGTAAGGCGACGCCGGCCATTAAAAGTGGAATAATGAAACACCTGCGGTTTGACGTCTCTCGATACATGCTGCTGATGCTGGATGTGTCGGGAAAGACGGCCTTTATATTGTTAATAAAGTCTCTTACTGTTTTTGATAGATTTTTAATAGAATTCTCAACGACGAAACTCGAATTTAATACCTTTTTGTAGTTGCTAATTTATGAACGTTAATGCTTTGTTTCGCCACAAGTTACAAGATGGAGAACCAAGAAAACGGATAAAGTCCGTAAATTTGCCAAATTAAGGGCAGGGCACATTGCTCGCAGAACAGGTGGTCGATGGGCCGGAAAGGTTCTGGAGTGGCGACTGTCTAGCAGAAGACGTAGTGTTGGAAGGCCTACTACAGTGTGGGCTGATGATCTGGTAATAGCCGTAGGAAAATTGTATGGGAAATCCATCTAAAATGTGGAAATTAATTAACAAGATATCTTACAAAAGAATAAAAACAACTCAGTCCCTACAAAACTTCAAGGTTCGATACAGAGTCATATGTGATTGCTTCAAGAATTACTTTTCAACAATCAGTATCAAAAATTAATAACACTTGGGATTTTCATTGATTGAAAAAAGGCATATGACACCGTAACTCACAAACCAGTTAACAAGCTGGAAAGTACCGATATTGCCGGCTTTGCATTAAAAATATTAAATTATTAACTTACGAATAGGTAGTCACTATTGGTGAACATCAGAGTGGACCCCAACCTATGGAGTAGCACAAGGTTATATACTAGGCCTTCTATTATTCCTTTTCTATAATAACAATATTAGTGAAATCGGTCTTAAGGGAGTTATCTAGACACGCGGTAGCGTGTCAAGCCAAGTTCAAGTAACAGAACTGGCGAGCAGCACCGTGTGTAATATTACACGAACCATTTGGAGGCACTTTTGACTCCCTCATAACTCAAAAACTGTTTCACATAAACGAGTCAAATTTGGCTCACATAGTGAAACTTGCAAGATACATATGTGCTCTAAATTTCATAAACATATCTTAAACGGTTATTTAGATATTAACGTCCAAAAATCGTCATTTTTATCACTGACTGACCTATAGATCAAAACTCTAACCCAGTTCCAGATGACATAGAAAGTTCAAATTTGGCATGCAGATAGGTAATTAGGTGAATACAAAGGAATAAATCAGAAACTGATAAATTTTTATCATTTTATTATAATTTTTCACTTAATTGATTCTATTAGGAACACTTATATCAAAAACCATTTGGTATTAATTTTGTCATAAATTTGTTATAAATAAGTACCTACTAATAATTTATGTACAAAAAGTAATGATATCCCATCAAAAACATAAATGTTAAATGACAGCCAAGTTCAATATTGTGATATATGCTTTGGTTGTTGACTTCAACGACAAAAGAAGTGAGATCTAAATGGGTACCAAGTTCAATGGTTAGTCCTTACTTGGCTATTTTTCATATACGAATTATATTATAGCCTTCGCAAGTTTTAAACCTGTTACTTGTCGGTTCATATTTTATTATTCCGAAAATTTGGCTTGCTGATAGAAACTAGCCATCGAACATAATAATAAAATTCGTATATGAGAACTAGCCAAGTTAGGACTAACCATTGAACTTGGTACCCATTTAGATCTCACTTATTTTGTCGTTGAAGTCAACAACCAAAGCATATATCACAATATTGAACTTGGCTGTCATTTAACATTTATGTTTTTGATGGGATTTCATTTTATGCCCACGATTCTGGTATTTTTTTACTTTAGTAGTAATGTAGAAATATTTTTTAAAGAGCAATAAGTAACTATAGTCATACATACATATACTCTATAGACTAACTATCTGGTTACAATGCAATATGCTTACTGTCAATGCCAGTAAAACTAAAACACATGATATTTAGTGGTAAAAAAATACTCATGGTGAATTAAGTATTCATGGTCAATATTTATTAAAAAATACTGAAAAATATTCTTCTCTTGGTGATAAACTTACAATGAATGCCTCATATTAAAAATTTAAAAAAAAGATCTTCTGGCCCTGACTGGGGCACTTAGAGGAATTTTCCAATGTCTCCCAGGACAGGTTAGAAATATTATTATTACTCTATGGTTAAACCATTTATCTAATATTTAAAAATTATGTTTTTCCTCATAAAGGAGTTAATAATTGTATAATTTTTCAGTGAAATAAATTGTCTTACACCGTAAATCCGCTGGGTGTGAGAAGGACACAACCGGTCGAAGGGGCGGGGCTTGAGGGAGGCTTATGCCCAGAGGTGGATGGTTTTCGGTTTAAATATTGGTGATAATATTTCTTCCCGTGAGTGTCGTAAAAGGCGACTAAGGGACTTACTAGAGAATGGACAGCAGCGTTCTCTATGCATTTTACCACCATACTGCGATCGCCAACCCGCCTGCCAAGCGTGGCGATTATGGCAAAGCCCCCCAAATTGGGGGAATCCTAAGTTCAGCAGTGGACGTCTTACGGCTGAAATGATGATTGGTGATAATTGTACAATTACGGCTTTTTTCGGGGTGTAAAATCATTAAGATAATCGCAATGGTTTAAATGACTTTTCATTCACTCTAACAACGAGAATCAGTTTACAAAGAAACGAAAAAAATCATAACAAATTTAATATTCTTATCGCCATATTTTTCCAATTCAATACAAAGTGGGTAGGTTATAATTGAATATTCCGAGATTTAGACCTTAATTACTTGTAACGTAAACATAATGTAGCTTTATAACGGAATGGCTTCAATAATTCCAACTACCTGACTGTCATACAAATAAGAGTTTCTAGCTTCCAAGAAAACGCTATACCTTGTTTTACTTCAGTGAATTTTCCTGGAACTTATTAAATAACAAAAACTCCTGTCTTTTCTAGGAGCTCAACATCTGAGCATCCAGTGAGGTTCTCTCGCGTCTCGCCTCCGCTTTGTTCTCGATAGTCTGCACAAAGCAGGCGCTGCACAAATAATTATGTGCATACAATTATTTGCTAAACGTTCGTTCATTGCTTCTCTCCTTTCAACTTCGTAGCGTGCTACGTCGTAGAGGCTACGCCGTAGACCGTGCTACGACCTAGTGATATATGCTAATTTTATTGATTTAACCAACATTTAGTCGACTTAATTCATATTCAGAACAATAATAGGCCTCGTGGGACTTATTATTGCGTCACTGTGTTATGACATTGCCAATCTGATGGATTAGAAACACTGATAAGGCAAATGTTAAAACGAAATGTATAAAACTGGAAATATATTACTCGCACTTGCAATGGTAACATTAATTTTATGACCAATAAAGCTATAATTAAGGCCACTACCGCACTAATACGTGGGCATGACTGTGGGTTTACAACTATCAACCACTCACTGAAATAGTTATACGGCTTGGCTGTCATTCATCACTTCCGCGTTAACAAACAATTAAATAGTATTCTCTTTGTGCTCGTATTTTAATGTGGGATATGAACATTGAATAAAACCTATTTTGTACGACCGCGGTTAGGGACCGAGATCACACCTCCAACCGGAAGATCTTTCCAGTTCGCTGAAAGAGCACATAATTTGCTCTGTGCTAACAAAGCAGGCAACATTTTCTAAATTAAAGTAAGCCTCATTACAAAAAAAAGATTAAGCATCAGACGTAACGCCTACTTTATTGATATAAAATTTCTTTCAATATTTGTTTAAATTAGGAAGTCTGTTGTCTTAAAACAATGAACCGACAAAAATGAAGCTTTGACCATATCAAGGCAAAAATAAGCGGTACACAGTATTTTATTAAAATATTTTCGGAAGCATCATTTTTGGCCCCTAAATTCATCGTTTCAGCCGTAAGACGTCCACTGCTGGACTTAGGCCTTCCCCAAAATGGGGGGCTTTGCCATAATCGCCACGCTTGGCAGGCGGGTTGGCGATCGCAGTATGGTGGTAAAATGCATAGAGAATGCTGCTGCCCATTCTCTAGTAGTAAGTCCCTTAGTCGCCTTTTACGACACCCACGGGAAGAAATGGGTCCCTAAATTAAATCTGATTTATTATCTGAACAAGAGTTGTGACGTATTTTTCTTTGTTCCTAAACCGTAAGTGAAAATGCTTTGGCCGGCAGGGGGACAATCACCGACATAATTACTATACCTAAAGGGGTCTTGTGTGAGTATGATTGTTCGCCTGTTGTACCCGCAACGGTAGTGACATTGACATAGACCACAATTAACTACACCCTCACACTTCGCCTCTTTGGGTTGTAAGTGCTGCGGCCACCGTCACACCGTCTACTCTACTAAATACTAAGCAGGACAAAATGTAATGACGAAACCAGTTTTACAGCAAAAAATTGTGTTTATCTAAATTATTTTTACTGAAGAAAATATCATTATTTATTTAATTTAGAGCAAAACCAGCAAATAATATCTAAATGACAAACGACATCATTAATTTCGTACCGACAGATTAAAGTGATGTTCATAAAAAAAATATGTTTTCTCATGTGAAATGTCATTTTTTTATTATTACAATTCGAGTCGAATTTATACAGCTAACAATACTTTGAACATTCATATAAATACGAAAACAGTTATTGCCCATTGTATAAATGGACATGATATTATTAATAATATTGTAATCAAAACAAGACTTTTAATATTTTTACAATTAAATAGCAGCAGAAAGGCTGTATACCCTCGATCTAAAAAATTATGAGGATGTTATTTCCCATCAGAAAATCGTATTTTTAATTTCCGGCTGGGCCTTTAATGTTTGCTTACAAAATGTTAAAAACCAGATTGGGATATCATTCAAAGTTTTAAATATCATGTTTTATAAAATAATTACTATAATATACAGACCAATTGTATGAACCTAAACGAGGCAAAAGGAGTGTTTAAAGAAAAAAAGAAAGAAAATACATTTATTTAGCACAAACTCAAAAGGCACTCAAAATAATACACCAAAAAATACATAAATTAACAAAAAACATAAATTAAAAAGAAAATCAATAAAAGTGCGATGTTAAAAACTAGCATTTATGTGTGCCCCACGGCTGCGCTAAAAAGGTTCAGTTCAGCAAAAATGCCAGACAACTAGTGCCTGACGCTGGTTTTCAACTGGACCTGAAGTGTGAGCGGACGGATGTAAATCAGTTTTATACAAGTACTGCAACGTGGCAACTGTATGCATTCTTAAATAAAATAAATGAATAGTGAAATGTTGATATGCATATATACTAAGTTTAGTAAGTATCTAGTGTAAGTACTTAGAGTGTGGTATTTAATACAATTGCAAAACAATAGTTACATAAATCAGATAATTGAGACATTTAGTGTGACCATATCCAGCTTCCATTGCGCTTTTATGAGGTACTGCCGTAAGCGTCGTCGAAAAGCGTCTATTGTGTTAATTACTCTAATCGGTGGTGGTATGTTATTCCATATTTTAGAAGCCGCATAACGAAAGCTGCCTCTAAAAGCGGCTGTACCCTGAGATTGAGTCGAGAGTTGCTGTGAGCATTGCCTTCTTCCGCATTCGCGTCTACTCGCAACCCAACTTAGCTTGTTATATAGGTAGTCCGGTTTTTGATATTTAACCACACCGAACAGAAGGCATGCTAAGTGTAATTTGCGTCTAGATTTCATTTTCAGTGTAAAGTGTTTGTTTAGAAACGGTGTTACATGGCTTCTGCGAGGGATATCATAACAAAATGGAAATGGAATGTAAATTGAATGGAGCCATAACAATAAACTGTACTTTAATGTAGCCAAATGTTCAGTGATGACGTTCTCTCGTGCACGTACCCCTATGTACTACGAGTACAAGGTCGAAGGAACGCCCATGCAGCGAGTAACACAGGTCAGGGACTTAGAGGTGATTCTCTCTCCAGACCTTACTTTTCGCGAACATATTGTTAAGATCTGTAAGAAGGCCTACAGAAACTTGGAATTTGTACTGAGGCAGACGCAGGGGTTCACCAACATTGCCACACTCAAGGTACTGTATGACGCTCTAGTCAGGAGTCATCTTGAGCATAGTGCAGCAATTTGGGCTCCACATGAAGCGAAATACGGTGTCATGTTGGAGCGGGTCAAAATAAATTTACAAGACACTTGTATTTTAAACTGTACGGGGTATACCCGTTCTACCCTCTAATGTACCCTACATTATTTGTGCTGGGAATGGTGGGGTATAATGAGCTCAGGGTGCGTCGGGCATTTAGTCTCGCCGCGTATGTAGTAAAGCTACTGCGTGGTGTAGCGCACAACCCGGGAGTGCTGCGTCACCTGAAGCTGTGCGTGCCAGACCGATACGTGTGGCGGGGGCGGCGCCCACAACTACTAGCCGTGCCGGTAGCCAGGACCAACCTTCTGGCGAAAACCCCCCTCACACAAACCATCCGCATAGTAAACGAAGTTCATGACAGAATAGACATATTTTCTTGCAATTTGAGTGAATTCGCAAAAGTTCTTTTAAATGTAGTATGTTATGTTATGTAAAAATGTTTAGAGTTTATTTAGAAATAGTAGGTATTATTATATTTATAAAAGATAAAGCTAAGGTTTAATTGTTATGTGTTAGTTGTTAAGTTTTTTTTAAATGTATTTTAGACTAATGATGTAGGAAGGAAGGATTTATGAAGGAATAATATTGATGCACTATCGAATTAGTTGAGATGGTTATGAAGTCTGTTAAGATGGGGTTGTGAGGTTACCTCTCACAACTATCTTACACAAATAAATAAATGTGTTACAAAATATAAATATTGTAAAAAGGAAGAATAATAAGGTAATCAGTAAGAATTTAGAATTTAAATGTATTTCACTATCGCATTAGGTGCAAACCTGTAATGGTAGATGTAATCTGGAAAATAAATAAATGAATAATAAAACCGAGCACAGGCGTTTTGTACCCTTTGGATGAGGCGGTCTGTACGAGCTAATAGGCGCGGGCCGTAAACTGTGTCAGCGTAGTTCAACCTGGACAGAACCAGGGTCTCCACTAGCTGATCCCGTAGTTTTTCCGATAAATATGGCCTCATATTGTATAAAACTTTTAGACGGTAAAAACAGTTTCTAACCGAGTCCGCTACGTGTTTCTCAAAACGAAGGTCCTTGTCCATCACAACACCTAGATTTCGCGCTTCATACACTCGCTCAATTTGCTCGCCCATAAGTTTCAAATCAAATGTCACAGGTAATCGAGCCAGTTGCTGTCTTGTGCCAAATACCAGAAATTTAGTTTTTATTGGATTTAACGACAGGCAGTTCTCCTCTGACCAGGCGGCGATTCTTTGAAGATCATCGTTAAGGTCCTTAATGGCTGTATCATACTCGTCGGGCCTAAAAGATATATAAAGTTGGACATCGTCAGCGTTTATATGGTACTTGCATTTCTGAAGACATTTTATAATATCCGCACAGTACAGAATAAAGAGAATAGGACCCAATATAGAGCCCTGCGGGACCCCTCTCTTTACAGAAATGTATAGAAATGTGTAGAAATCGTAGCAGGTGGCGTTCCGTGGTTTCTGCCTTATCCCCATGGGAAAAAGGAGTGATTTTATTTATGTATGTATGTATAATATACAGAGTCAAATAAAATTTGCTAGTGATTCTTCGCAAACGTGATGGGTATCCTTATTTAAATATGATAATACAAAAAAAAAATTGATGCTTTTTAGGTCATCGACTGCAGTTAGTGTAGTCACTTCACATATCAGTTTAAAAAATCAGTCTCTTCTGTATGTTTACTTTAAAAACGTGATTGGTATTGGTACCTTATTACGATTAACCAAAAGGACACCGATAAATTGATGCTTTTTTTGGGGTCATCGATCGCAGTGTAGCTTAACTTCACATATCAGTTTAAAGATATATTTTCTGCTGTGTGTAAATTTTAGACATGTGATTGGTATCAATACTTTATTGCGATAAAGCAAATGACACAAATACTCACTACTAACTCATACTTCAAGTAACAATACTACCAGCGGTCGTTGATCCAAAAAAAATATTTTATTATTTCTTATTTTATCGTCTTCAGATAACCATCACGTATGCATAGTTTCGCTAGCTTATTGGATTTGATCCTGTATATAACATCTAGCTGATTCTTGTGGAGTTCACTAAGTCATCAATCTACCATGTGGGAGGCATTCCAACGCCAACGCATAACGTTTTACGCTACGCGGTCGCCACTCGACACGCACAGAACCAATCGAATTGACGGTACTGGGGGGAGGCCTGAATTCAACAGTGAATGTCCTTTCGGCTGAAATAATTATGATGATTATGATAACATAACAACCAGGTAGTCAAACTGAAGCCCTCTGGCACTACAACGATCTTTGTAAAACCTTCCACCTAATTTCACACTATGAGAAGCAACAAATATTAAGAGTATTGAGAAAAACTTAGTCAAACTTCATAAATAAGTTTTTTTTTAAGCAGCAAGAATATGAAATATCAACAAAGTCGTGGCAAATACCTGTATGAGTGATACTGAACTGGAAAGTATGGCAGATTTTTATCTGCCATACTTTTGGGAAGGATTAATATTTACTTAGACAGTCGTTACGGGTCGTAAGAAGCCCGAAAGTCTGACAGCCAAACTTACCACGGAGTAGCGTATTACCCAGTAACTGGATTGTGGGGGTCACATAGTCAGTTGCTCCATGTAAAATACTGGTACTAAGCTACACCTGGTTAGACTGGAAGCCGACCACAATGTAGTTGGGAAAAGACCTTTGGGAAGGATTATACCCAGCAGTGAGTGATTCCGGGCTGATGTGATGTGATGTATTTTATTACTGAACGAGTGAGTAAACTTACTTTTACTCGTATACTTAAACTTTATTTTCATCTTATCTTCATATAATTACCAGTTTTATTGCTATTTAGAAACTAAGTCCATAAAATATAACAATGCTCAAATATCAAAGACCATTAAACTTTTATAATAACCATACTAGAGCCGTGTATATAAGATTTTCGTAAGACACGCTTTGGATTGTACGAATTCTATAAACTTATGACATTTATTAAATACTCGTACAGACGCCACCAGGTCAAGCTACCCGAAACTGTCAATTTTTCCCAATGAACCTTGAACCTAATGCTCTAGAAATAAAGTCGAAAATCTATCAAAGAAATCTGACAGATTGTAGTAGCTTGATGTGTTGGCGTCTGTACCTAAGTCTACAAATGTTCGATTTTGAAAGCAAAACACATTAATAACTATTTATTTTGAGCTTGTACACTCTGAACGTCGACGGTAAAACGAATGGATAGAAATTTTATTTATTCTCAAAACAGGCTAAATAAATAACACGATTTGACAACAAAGCACGTCGATACGGCCTTCACCGCAATCCAGTGTCTTTGATTAAATCAATGTTTTAGGCAGTAATAAAAAAACCAAGTTAAATCAAACACCGTATTATTTGGTTAAAATAAAAGTATCTGAAAATGACTAGAGTTATGGCTTCTATCTTCTACTGAAGTAAGACTAGACTTCGACGGCGGCGACCTCTCGCGTCTCTGGTGCGAGCCATGGTACGGAGCGAGAGGGAATGGGAAGCCGTCACCTCCTTCTGCGAAGCAGTAATGCTCGCGAAGGAAGAGGCGGGGCGCGTGAGGGAGTGGCAGTCTCTGCGCCCTCACGCCCCTAGCCGCCGCAGGAGGAGACGCCCCGGGCGTCGGGAGTCGATTGCGGACTCCCGGCCACCGTAGGCGCGAACTTGCGGGTGGCGAGCAATGGGTAGCTCGCCGCCCGGTAAGGACCAGGCTCGGGTCGACGGCGCGCAGTGTTCCACGCGCGCCTCAAAGAGATGTCAGCAGCAGTGTAGGGGTCTACTAGGACCGATGCCTGCCGGGGTCGCGTGATTGTTCGAAAGAGATACCGTGACCCTGGCACATGGGCAACTGATGGAACACGGGTGGGTTTTAGTCAGTAAAAGTCTGACACGCCCTCCCGCTCCGCCCAGAGCGGGAGAAGTCATTTGATGATTTCCCATCCTGAAAAAAAAAAAAGACTAGACTTCGACGTATATATTTCTTGAGCGTAGTATTTCATCTGATCTTTGTACATACTTCATTTCTTTTATTTATTCACTACAAATAAACAAATTTACTTTTTAACGTACAACTAAATAAACGCACTTTACGTGGTGGGTTTATTATTTTGATAAACCTGTAGGCTTTCGGCGTCGGTGTGACAGGCGGATTTCTTAAGTCGGGCGTAACTCCAGAGAGCTGTCGGGGGCGCATTGTGCTCGCGTATTAACGACGAACGCACAAAAGACCACGCTCGTATATCAAACTAACGTCACTCCAATGTCTTCCTTCCTCACTGTTACAGTTCCCGGGCCGCAAGAAATGGCCCTCCTTTTTTTATTGAGCATTTAGTAGACTGAAATTATGGCACGTAAAATTCATGCCGTGCGGGAATCGACTCAACTGAACGTAGGCCCCAATTTTGTCTGCTGCCTATATAAAAGCTTTCGGTTACAAGTGATATATTTCTTACGCGATTGTTCTGAATAGGTATTATTCGACAATCGAGCAAAATGTTCCCATTTTTTGCTCCCATATTTCATGAAGCGCCTTATTGATGTTATTGACTTTCGTATAATCAGTTTTGATCGTCTTACGCAAATTTCTCGGCTAGACAGCTAAAAGGATTTTGATGAATGATCAGTAAGATGAGCAGACCAATAAATCACATTAGTGTCACCGTAGATGCCTATAAGTTAAACAATTTTGTCAAAAAGACAACAAAAGCGCAATTGTTATCCGTCGAGTCTGGAAATATTTATTTTCCCCCGGGCAAGAAAGTTCGCTCTAACTTCGCTAATGACTTCTTTCTGAAGTTCCAACTTTCCTGGTAGCTGCTTGAAAGGTTTTTGCTATCTATTTAAACAATAGTCGGGGTCCTTTATTATCGCCAAATTTTCCGGTGGGCTTTTAATTGTTATAATCAGTATTTTAGTTCAAACAATTTAGGGTTTCTAATTCAAACATTATCGGAAGCAACGTCTTAAAGTTTATCAAACGAGTTAGATGTAATCTTTAATGAAGTTTCTATAAAGTCGAATTTTCTTCGTTTTAATTATCTTAAAGGAATCAGTTGGAAATAATATCAATAAGCTTATATTAAAAGAGGGATTAATTAAGCCAATTTGTGAGATGCCAAAGTTGTGCGTAAATATCCCTAAACTGGCGGGATTAATGTTTAATTTAACCAACGTACCAATTTGGGAAGATTTTCTTGTATCAGTAGTAGGTATGTTGTTTGATGTTAACTGTAGAATAGAAAAAGGCGGGTGGTATACGGGCCCCGCGTCGGGCGCCATTGTGCGCAGGATTATCGGCATAACTCACAAAGGGGTACAAAAGGCGGTTTATCAAGCCACGTCTCACTAGATATCTCAGTGTACACTTGGTGAACTGCAAACTTGGCCTACTGGCTCGGCCCGTATAACAGTAGTTAAGGTACCACCTGTATTTCTATGAATGGAATTAACTTTAGTGTTGAACCTAAGTTTTACTTATGTTTCAGACAGTAAGTCTTTGAAGATAAGCACTAACTGAACAAGAATTAATTTGGAAGCCTCCATGGTGGTTTATCGAGCCTATTCTGATTGATATTACAGTTGTACAAGATTCAACTTCGTGTTTGACTGAAGTTGAAGTTGCCAACTGTATTTACAGCATTTAATAATACAAGTACTTCTAAAACGGTGCGGGTAACTGACATCGTCAAGTACTAGGTAGATCTTTTTCGGATGTATCTGAATACCAATATTTTACATGGAACGACTGCCTATCTGACCTTCTCAACCCAGTTACTGGGTGCTATGAATTATCTTTTGGTTAGAATGATTATCCGACTGTCGAACTTAACGTGCTTTCCGAAGCACGGAGGAGTCTTGGTATGTAACGATGGCCTCATCCATGATCATAATCATCATCATCATTTAAATAATCACCACGCTTGGCAGGCGGGTTAACGATCGCAGTATGGTGATAAAATGCATAGTGACCACTGCTCCACATACAAAACTTACAACGTACAGTTTTATTGAGATGCATTTCGACTTCTTTGTGCATACGGGATTTTAATGAACATTTTGCTACTATTGATAGTCACATCTTAAAATGTGGTGCTAGTTTAAAGATTTTTAAAGTTAATAACTTTTTATCAACATACATCCAAACCTAAAAACGTTGGTAAAAAACAACTAAGGTAGTCATAAAATAGTATTCCAAATGCTTCATGGATATGAAGCATTAGGAATACTATATTAAATATATGTGGGTGTAAAATATTGCTCAGACGAACGTTGAACCAGATTCGCCTTAAGCATATTTGTGTATCACTTTTATTACTGACATCACATCAATGTCAGTAGCTCTTTGAAACACGAACCTTCATTGATATTTCCATTAAAATCCATCCCAATATGTAGGTCTGATAATGAGAGCGTCGGTAATATCAGAATTTCATCAAATCCCCTTAATAGTATTACAGTCTATCGGGCTTTTTAAATTGGTTTGCAAGTTTGATGCCGAAGTCTAATTGTATTGCATAATTAAGATGCAAAACTGAGTTGCGAAGGCGACGAAATCGCTCTGTGAATACTTCAAACGAAGCTTAATTAGGGTTTCAAGAAGAAGTTAATGAGCTGAATCGTCGAGTCACACCGCGAGCGTCCCTATTTTGAATTCGAACTATGTGTATTCTTTTAAAAATAAACCGAATTCCGTCGTGACGTTGTAGAAACTTTTGTTTTTTATTGGAACACAACTGTCATTTTGTTTAGCGACAGTATTTCATTTGACATTCCTTTTTCAAATATTTCGGTTTTTGGTTTCGGAGTTTTAATCTGTCTGCATTCTTTTATAGTTTATTGTTTTGTTTAGTTGTGCATAGCTGTTTATTTTTATATTATTTTGAACAGCATTTGTGATGCATGACTTACAAATCTATAACGGGAATAAAAATATCGTAGATAGTTCTCTACATATATTATTAGAAGTGACTGTGTATTGTGAAGTAGGAGTCTACGTGATACTTGAACTCGACGCGACGGTTTGAACACCCAAATGCACTCTCACTCTTCGGCATAATGAGCAAGAGGTGTTGGGCTCCTCTTCCTTCATGTTGAAAGGCTTCTGTTTTAAACGACAAAATTGTTGATACCATAGATGAAAGGCGGCATGTATGACAGTTGAATGCTCATGAAGTTTCGTAATTACTGGCGCTATTTTCGTAGAGCTTGATTGAAGTACTGTTTGTGTGTGTGAAACAAAGCTCATTCTGAGTAAGCCCGGCCTTCTCAGAATGGGGGTTATGTTTATCTGTTATATAATAATATAGTTTTCACATTAATATAGGGTTCACCCTTGTTTGATAGAACAACGTTTGATATAATATTACTAAATCGAACAACGTTTAAGAAAATCATCACTTTGTATAATATCGTTTGACAGAATTTTCAGTTCATCGAATATTTATTTGCTATAACAACATTTGCGCTAATGATCAAAAGGTATAATGTTCATTTGACGTAATGTTCAGATGGTATAACCATGTATTTTATCGAATATTCAATTGGTGTAATGTAATGCACAAAAAAAAACATTGTAAATATTTGAAAAATTATTTATTTTGAACAAGAAAACAGTTAAACTAATCTTAAATTACTTGTAGTGTCATAAAAAGTCAATATATTGTGCTACAAAATTTAGTGAGAAACGAATCGCTGTAAAACCGACTTTACGTAGTCTTGTCTGACCTACCCCTAGAGTGTAATTTAAGCCCGTGCAAGCGCGGAGGGGTAGGGCTGCCCGCGAGCTGAGGAGCAGATGGTCTGCAGGTGGGCTTGCTGCTTGAGCCGAAGCTGCGATGGTGAGCATTAAAACCATCTGCGACGATAAGCTCGCGTGGGGCCGCCCAAACCCTGCAGCGCCGGAGCCGTGACAGAAACAATGCTTGCTGTATGTTGCATGCCTGCTTGCATGTTGCATGCGTGCTCGCATGTTGCATGCTTGTTTGCACGCTGCATGCTTGCTTGCTGCTTGCCTGCTCTTTAATTAGTGCATTTGAAAACTCGGCGAAATGAAATTAGTTCAAATGAAATTAGTTCAAATAAAAAATTACGCTAAATAAAAATTTACCAATGAATTATTCGGTCAAATGAATAATTCTTCGAAATGACTTTATTGCAACTAAAATTCGATTTAGTAATATTATATCAAACGTTGTTCTATCAAACAAGGGTGAACCTTAATATAGGTAGGTTTAGGTAAGTGTATCGATCGTAACGGAACGACCTTGGTATGTTTAATCAGAATGAATCCAGGCTAAACAGGTATTAGCTACTAACGTTCTTTTACTAATATGTCGTTCATAAACCAAAATGTCGCCATTATACATGAAGTCATCTAAAAAATTGAGCAAAACCGTGGATCGTCATACGAGAAATTCTGTCTATACACTGAATAATTGTGACCATATAAATAATTTCGTGCTGTAAGTTATTTTATTGTCTACAGTTTCGACTAGTGACGTCATTGCTGTATAAAAACATCACCAATTTTGCTCGGCGATTTAAAAAAAGAAACGAAAGTCAGCGGCCAGAAACGAAATACATTTTATTTAAATAGTGGCAGTAGTTTTTTGTTTTAACTATGTTTTGTGAAAACCTTTCCTGGTACTGTCGAGCTAGGCAAGGACAGGTTATTAAGTGAACGACACAATTATTATTGTTTTTGTACTACAAAAATAATTATTACTATTTCTCGTCGTCGACGTTCTAATTCGTCCTACTAAACAATATATCATCGAACACAAATTGTTCTCGGCTCTGACACCTTAGTAAAGATAATGTGTTCCACGTGTACTTTAAAAATGTATAATCTATAAATATTAATACGTGAAGCGAAAACTTTGGATCCCTTCTTACGAAAATTGGGCGAACGGAAGAGTATGAAATTTCGCACACTTATAGTTTATACAGAGAAGAAGTAACGAATGCTAATATTTTTTTAAAATTATGCGTAAAAATACATTATTTTCAATAAATAACACGTTACACACACTACTATTCATTACCGTGTATTCAGTACACACATGCATCTGTATTCAATATTTTGTGTCTATAGCTGTCTTACTGAATGTCAAGTATAACCATAGGTAATAAATTAATTTTATAGATATATAACCTATTTCATTTTTAAAATCTATGATTAGATCGAGAATATTTGTTTTTAATATTATTTGTATTAGCACCGATAGAAATTTAGTTTAGATTTATAAGAAATATTGTTTGTGGTTTTATGGGGAGTGTCACCACCGTAGGCGCTAGCTTGCGGGTGGCGAGCAATGGGTAGCTCGCCGCCCGGTAAGGACCAAGCTCGGGTCGACGGCGCGTAGTGTTCCACGCGCGCCTCAAAGAGATGTCAGCAGCGCTAAAGGGGTCTGCTAGGACCGATGCCTGCCGGGGTCGCGTGATTGTTCGAAAGAGATACTGTGACCCTGGCACATGGGCAACTGAAGGAACACGGGTGGGTTTTAGTCAGTAAAAGTCTGGCATGCCCTCCCGCTCCGCCCAGAGCGGGAGAAGTCATTTGATGATTTCGCATCCAGAAAAAAAAAAGAAAAAAAAACCGGCCAAGTGCGAGTCGGACTCGCGCACCGAGGGTTCCGTACAAACCTGTAGGTATTCTTGGTTTAAAAATATATATATTTTTTTTAATTTTATATTTCAGTTGATTGAATGTAAGGTAAATTGCGGTTTACGATTTATGACGTTTTAAAAAAAAACTACTCTCTCGATCTCGTTCAAACCAATTTTCGGTGGTAGTTTACATGGTAATGTACATCATATTTTTTTTTAGTTTTATTATTCTCTTATTTTAGAAGTTACGGGGGGGACACACACTTTGGAAGTGTCTCTCGCGCAAACTATTCAGTTTAGAAAAAAATGATAACAGAAACCTCATTACCATTTTTGAAGACCTATTCATAGATACCCCACACGTATGGGTTTGATGAAAAAAAAACGTTTTTGAGTTTCAGTTCTAAGTATGGGGAACGCCAAAAATTAATTGTTTTTTTTTCTATTTTAGTGTGAAAATCTTAATGCGGTTCACAGAATACATCTAGTTACCAAGTTTCAACAGCATAGCTCTTATAGTTTCGGAGAAAAGTGGCTGTGACATACGGACGGACAGACAGACAGACAGACAGACAGACAGACAGACAGACAGACAGACGGACAGACAGACAGACAGACATGACGAATCTATAAGGGTTCCGTTTTTTGCCATTTGGCAACGGAACCCTAAAAAGGGGAGTATCAAGTAAGGCATTAGTAAGTTTCCCATACAAAAGTTAGTGTCGTGGGCAAACTGTAGAGGTTGTATGCCTCACGATTGTACAGGCTGGTCATAGATTGTACAGGCTGGTTATAATTATAACATTTTGAACTGTCATAATTAATTAAAACTAATAGGGAAAATTCTATAAAAACAGAGCACTGTGATAATTCATTCCATATCCAGCAGTTAAGAAGTATTAAGAAAATAAAGAAGAGAGTCCTGAAGAAGTATTATTTACTCATTACACCTACGTCCTGGTCCTGGCCATCACCATCCCGCCAGCGAACCCTCTCCACAGTAGTGCAGCGTCAACAATTTGTCTATAGTGTTACTGAATGTCAAATATAACCATTTTTTTTATATTTATTATTACAATTTTTTTTCATTAATTAATGTATTTCTATTCAAATGAAGTACGGTTGAATTTCGACCAATGGGCGCTCACTAGTTATTATTGAAGCTGCCAAAACAATAATTATCGTAACTGTCAACTGATTTTCAAATTGACATTTGTTGGCAGACAACATAAATGTACGTCAGAGTTCATTGTTTTATAAATCAGCTGCTTTAAAGAGTCGACCATTTTCCCCTAAAGCACTGTTATGTTAGGGTTCTGCCTTTTTAAAATTTATAGTAGGTTTATAGAACGTTTATGTGCTAAAATGTGTTTATGAATAACAATTTAAAAAAAAAAACAGAATATAGCAAGTTTTTAAATGCTAGATATTCTCATGAATGAGTTTAATAGGTATATTCATATTTAATTAAATATTAAGTCATCACACAAGAGTTTGCATCACACAATGATTAACTGGTAGAAAATGCCTGCGGCATTAAGTCCGCATTTCTATGTTTGTTTGCTTTTAACTTTGAAGACTTTCAGGAAGTTTGAGAAGTCTTTATAGTTTTATATTAACTAGTGATCGCCCGTTGTCGAAATTCGACCGTAGGTACTTTATTTGAGAATAAATACATTATTAAATGAAAAAAAAAATAGTAATAAATATAAAAAAATAATATGGTTATATTTGATATTCAGTAACACTATAGACAAATTGTTGACGCTGTACTACTGTGGAGAGGGTTCGCTGGCGGGATGGTGATGACCAGGACCAGGACGTAGGTGTAATGAGTAAAGAATACTTCTTCAGGACTCTCTTCTTTATTTTCTTAATACTTCTTAACTGCTGGATATGGAATGAATTATCACAGAAAGCTCTGTTTTTATAGAATTTTCCCTATTATTTTTAATTAATTATGACAGTTCAAAATGTCATAACTATAACCAGCCTGTACAATCTATGACCAGCCTGTACAATCGTGAGGCATACAACCTCTACAGTTTGCACACGACACTAAGTTTTGTATGGGAAACTTACTAATGCCATACTTGACACTCCCCATAAAACCACAAAAAATATTTCTTTTATATCTAAACTAAATTCCTATCGTCGCTAATACAAATAATATTAAAGACAAATATTCTCGATATGATCATAGATTTTATGATCATAGATTTTAAAAATGAAATAGGTTATTTATCTATAAAATTAATTTATTACCTATGGTTATACTTGACATTCAGAAAGACTATAGACACAAAATATTAAAGACAGATGTTCTCGATTGGACCACAGATTTGGACCATAAACAAAAGAAAATCTATGCATGTGTGTATTAAATACACGGTAATGAATAGTAGTGTGTGTAACGTGTTATTTATTGATAATAATGTATTTTTACGCATAATTTAAACAAAATATTAGCATTCGTCACTTCTTCTCTGTATCAACTATAAGTGTGCGAAATTTCATACTCCTCCGTCCGCCCAATTTCCGTAAAAAGGGATCCAAAGTTTTCGCTTCACGTATTAATATATAGATGTTCTTAAAATACTACTTTATATGTTGATTACATTTTTTACCGCTTTAGAATTAAGTTTGATGGACTGACGACCTCAAAAAGGTGGCTGGAACAGACTGGATACGGAAGGCGGACAACAGGGCGTTATGATGCAGCATGGGAAAGGCCTATGCCCAGCAGTGGACTGTGATAGGCTGAGTTGATTGATTGTTAAAATAAAGTTCACGTTCCAAAATGTACTAACATGATAAGTACTAATTATTCCGTTAAATTAGCCATAACTACTGGAATCATTAGCTTCGTGATTTCACGAATACTCATAAATCACGGGTAAACATTATTATGAGTTCCTGTGATACCGAGACTCGATCCATCATCCACCTCCTGATACCGATACCGATTTAAATGTCGATCTAGCTCCAATTTGATTTAGCCGAACTGTTAATTACCTGCGAATTAACTGTTTGCGAAGTCAGACTTGATTTGAAAGCTTTGAATAATATTTTGAGACGTAATTTTAACACAAACACAGGTATTGCTCATTTATACATGCACATTAATTAACTAATTACCTAATCAGCTTTTATTGGCTAAAAGTAAAAATGTACTCTAACTATTTATAGGTAGAGAACTTTTTTATACGATTTGTTTACTGATTCAGTGTAACTTGGTCGTGGATTTGTTCGAAAGAGTTACTATGGCCCTGGCACAGGCAACTGAACGAACACGGGTGGGTTTTAGTCAGTAAAACTCTGATACGCCCTTCCACTACGCCCAGAACGGGAGAAGTCATTTGATGATTTCACACCAAAAAAAATATATCAACATCATCAAAAACTAGCTTCTACCCGCGACTTCGTCCGCGTTAAATTTCTTTTTCCCCGACCCTTTCCGTCGCGTCGAATCGCCTACCCGTGCGATTTGCCCCGTTTTTGCAACATTTTTCATTACTGCTCCGCTCCTCTTAGTTGTAGCGTAATGTTATATAGCCTATAACTTTTTTCGATAAATAGGCTACTCAACACAAAAAGAATTTTTCAATTCGGAACAGTAGTTCCTAAGATTAGCGCGTTCAAACAAACAAACTCTTCAGCTTTATAATATTATAAGTAATAAGTATAGATACTTCTTTATCAGTAACGAAGATGAAGTATATCTATACTAATATTATAAAGCTGAAGAGTTTGTTTGTTTGTTTGATTGATTGAACGCGCTAATCTCAGGAACTACTGGTCCGAATTGAAAAATTATTTTTGTGTTGGGTAGCCCATTTATTGAGGAAGGCTATATAGCATCACGCTACGGTCAAAAGCAGCAAACGAAAAATGGATGAAAACTGGCAGGCAATTCGATGCGACGGGAAGGGGAGTGAAAATTTGACGCGGACGAAGTCGCGGGCAGAAGCTTGTCTATAATATGGATTGTCTATCTGTACAGTTTCCGTTCAAAAAGTCAAACGAAATACATAACCACCTAAGCACTACTGCGCCCGTAATTCACACACAATACCGTCAATGCGTTTCCGTACGTTCAAACAAAGCATACGCGAAGCTAAGCTCAATAGGACACACACAGAATTCATAAAACCCTGTCAAAAAGCACGGTAAAGTTGCTAAAGTCAAACAAAGAGATATGTAGACAGAGAGCTAACTCGCAACCGCTTTAACAAAATTGTCACTGTGCCTTTCATCAGCAGCAGAGCATCAAGAGCAGTAGTGGCTCAGTGATATCGGCCCCGACTCGACCGATGTGAGTTGTAGCGTGGTAGATTACGGCCCACTGCCTCTCGAAGAGAGGAGGCCTGTGTCCCAGCAGTGGGAACAATATAGGTTGATTATGTATGTAGGTATGTATATGCCTTTCATCTACATTGCCCAATTTATTTGGTGTCGACACAGCTTATCTTAATATACATCATAACATCTCCAGTAGCCATAATCTTAGTAGTCACCTCTTTCGAACCAAAACAAAGTTTGAGTATATGTCTCTAAAGTGTGTCTCAAGCTTACGTACATAATATTTTTAGCTATCTACCTAACTCTTTCGCTGGCTATACTACAGGCAGGCAGAAATACCAGGGAGCCATAAACGAGTGCTGAATAAAAATTAATTCCCCAAGGGCGGACATACAAATAGCCCTGATAAAATTTATAACCGTGGACGTGACGGCTCTCGACTCCGTGCACAGTATAATTTTGTACACATCGCCCGGAATGTGCTCGCCAATGGATAATTATGGTAAATGGTCCATTAATTCTTAGGCTGTGTGGATAAACAGCTAGGTTTATAGATACCACTAGGAGGTATCAACAACTGTGATTGTTTACTCATCATGTTTGTGAATTAAAATTATCAAATCAAACGTGTTTATTCAAACTAGGCTGTTAGTCAGCACTTTTTTTTATGCAAAATGATATGAGACAATCCCACAAAACGGCCGACTTTTCCAGTGCTATAGCGGGGAAGAAAAATTGACGAGAAAAATTTAGAAAAACTTGATACTATACAAGAGTTACTAACTAACATAGATAACGAACCAGAAACATTGAATTAAATTATTTGCCATTTGTCAGAGAGCACATTTGGAAGCATTACTTATTTGGAACAACGCTGAGTCGTGAGTCACGAATGGCTGAAGATCGACATAAGCGTTACTAAAACACTTAGTCGACGTATACACGGACGTAATAAAATCGCAGCGTAATTTTTTTTTTTAATTACAAAAGTATAGTTTTCAGATTGAGTTTGGAACTGTTTTATGTAGAATGCCCAGAAAATGATCTACCTATGTTATAAATTGTTAGCTACGGAAACAATATGAAAATAAGTTGGAATGTTTATTCGTGATGGAAAACAACAAAAAGAGATTAATGGAAATTGGAATAATGCCGCCCACGTAGATATAGCAAATATACCAGATTCTAGTCAATGTAATACATACATTCATACAGACAAGCTCGGCATAAGTTTGTCTGTATGCTTCTTCCCATAGGGGTAGGCAGAATCTACAGAACATCACCAGCTACGATCTTTCCGTATTCATTTTGCCTCATCAATATTCATACATCGTTATACACAGTTCCTGGCTAATATGAATCATTTATATCATAAAACATGTCTTTGCTGATTCTGATTATACCACGATAAAGCCAAAGCTGGTTTTAGAAAAAAAAAACACTATTAATATCTCAAATATCTTAGGACAACCAACACACCCTTATCTGATCCCAAACTAGGCAGAGCCTTTACTATGGTAACCAGACAACTGATAAACATAATTATATATTTCTAAATACATACATATTATAGATAAATGACACCCAGACACAGAACAAATGATCGTGCTCATCACACAAAGATTTGTCCTGAGTGGGATTGGAACCCACGACCTCAGTCTTAGCAGTCAGGGTCACTAACCACTAGACTAACAGGCCAGTCGAACTACTACACACTACGGAAAGACTTTGTTAATTTATTCATTAGGTGTCGGTTTAAAGAATTTATTCTCATAAAGAACACAAACAGTTCACTTACAATATGAGATATAAAAATAAAGCATGCAGTTTTAAAATAACATAATGACTCCATGAGTCGATAAAAGTTAAACAGAGTATTTAATATTATTGTTCTAAATACTTAAAATCTATACAATAAGTTAGTGTATTATCGTAAGCAGGCAATACATTTATACATGTATATTTTAGGTGTGCTGTCGATAATGACGACAGTTTTGTCTAAAAACTGCGTGAAACAAATAAATAATCAGCCCATATTGTGCCCACTGGACACAGACTTTTTTTTTTTTAAAGAGAGAAAACGATCTGTATTCTACGCGGGCCCAGTGGGGCTGGGCAAATGTGTAGATGTGATGAATAGAGCAGTGGTGGCCCAGTGGTAACGGCCGCGACTTACGAGTAGTAGGTCGTGAGTTCAAACCCAAGCAGGCACATTACTTTGTGTATAATTATTTCATCGCCACTGCTCTCAAAACGATGAAGGAAAACATCGTGAGGAAACCGGTATGCCTTAGAACCAAAAATTCGAAGACATGTGATATCTACCAACCCGCACTGGGCCTGCGTAGTGGATTATGGCTCACTCCCTCTCACCGAGAGGAGGCCTGTGTCCTGTGAACATTATAGGCTTGTGATGATGATGTGATGTGGGCAGGTGTATATATCTTCAAATTTATATAGGAAGCATCTGCCGGTTTCCACAAGATGGTGTCCTTCACCATTTTAAGAACACTGATCATGAAATCCATACTCTGTCTGTCTGTTGGTCTGTCTGTCTGTCTGTCTCGCTTTCCTGCTAAAACTACCGAACCGATTTAAATAAAATTTGGTACACAGATAGTTTAGAGCCTGAGAAAGGACATAGGCTACTTTTTATCCCGGTAGTATGTTCCCACGGGATATTTTCCGACCTCCACGCGGGCGAAGCCGCTGGCAAAAGCTAGTAATTTATACAAAGTAAAGCGCCTGTCTGAGTTCGAACCTACCTACAACTCACACCTCGTAGGTAAGTTGGGGCTCTTACCACTGGGCCACCACTGCTCAAAACAAATGGCTATATATCATTGGTTTTAAATAGATACTAATAGTGAAAATATTAATGTAAATTAAAATAAACATTTCGTTTCATCAAAATAGACAAAAACAAACCACAAATATCATACAAAAAATAAAATAACAAAAAGAATATTAGTTATTAATAAAATCAAAAGAAGGTACAATACAAGTTGAATTACGGTAGGTAAAAAAAAACTGAAAATATTAAATTAGATTTATGTAAAAAACTAAGTAGTAATATAAAAATAAACAAAAAATATTAATTAGTAACCCAAGTTTTTCTAGACTTGGTTTGAAATTTGGAACCATAGAGCCAGTTTTTGTAATAATAACCCAATTATGATCGCAGCACAGAAAATTGACAACTAAGTACGGTACAAAGTTAAACTTTACACTAGTCAAAATAAAGTAGTTCAGGCTAAGCGGAAATACAAAAACTAGTTCAGGATAAAGTTAGATCTAATTTTGTAACAGGAAATTTCGTCTTTATAAACATATACAAATTCTTCTCATCTATTTTATTTTCTTAAATGAGTACCTAATGTTACCGACTCATTGCTCATCAACTCCTGCACAATGTATTACTCTTGCGTAGTTAAAAACACATAGTCATATTACGCACAGTAACTTAAATATAGTGGAGGACATATAGTGACCTTATTGGTGACGTTCTTCAGAAAGGTCAGATGCGTAGTACTCGCAACCGGCGAGTGTGTATGACAAATTGTATGAACCTTAAAGAGGCAAAAGGAGGGTGTAGAGGTCGTTGTATGTGTTGTTCCGAAGTTTCTACCTACCCCTAAGGGAAAACGGCATGAGTTTATGTGTGTAGTTACTTAAATATCTGTAATTAATGTTAAACATATTTAAATTAATGCTACTTCCATCTCCTTTCAGATACTTCATTAAAATGTACTTATCAACAGATTAAAGTTCAAAATAATATACCTTTGAACACGAAACCGCCTCCTTTTGAAGTCGATCAAGTACTGACACATACACAATACATTTCGACGTAAGCATTTAATTAAGTCGTCACTGAAACGGTTGTTTTTGGTGCTTTAATTACTTGCCATGGGAATAAATACTCGGGACACATAGTTAATTAAATATACGTACCTGCTTACTGATCAGGTTTTGAGTAAATAATCGTTATAATATTGTGGCGTATGGTAATATTATTGCGATTTAATTCTATCTCGTTGGTCTAGTAGTTGTAAACGCTACTGCTAAGTTGAGAGAGTCCCAGGTCGGGTAAAGTGTTTTTGGGTTTTCTCATTAGGAATTTCTCGGTGGCAGCCGGGTTTCTGAATTTGTACCCAGTTGATAAAAATAGGATCGCCTTTAATACATTGAAGTTAAACATAACTGGCAAAATGTGAGTGTACTTTACGCAGAGACATCTCTGGCAACTCCTCGGAAATTACAAGCGTGTTGTAGTGTTATGAATATTTATTTTTTCTCACTCATGTTGTCTACTTTTTCCTAGCGAATGCAATAGGAAGCGGTGAAGGGCAGTCGTTTTGGGGGGGCTTTCCAATGTAATTTTGACTTTCAAAAAGTGTTGACTCTCTGCCTAGTTTCACAAAATTTCATTTGTTCTTGTCTGTAAAATAATGCATGGAGCAATGGTGGCCCAGTGGTAACAGCCTTGACTTACAGGGTGTAGGTTGTACATTCGAACCCAGGCAGATTTATTTTGCGTTAATAATTTCATCAATATAATTCTCAAAACGGTAAAGTAAAACATGTGGAGGAAATCGACACGTCCCAGAACCAAAACATCGAAGACGTGTCATCATCATCAGCCTATATTGTTCCCACTGTTGGGACACAGGCCTCCTCTTGGCGAGAGGGAGTGGGCCATAATCCACCACGCGGGCCCAGTGCGGTTTGGTAGATGTCACATGTCTTCGAATTTTTGGTTCTAGGTCATGCCGGTTTCCTCACGATGTTTTCATTCACCGTTTTGAGAGCAGTGGTAGTGAAATTATTCACACAAAGTAAAGCGCCTGCCTGGGTTCGAACCCACGGCCTACAACTCGTAAGTCGAGGTCGATACCACTGGGCCACCACTGCTCCTCGAATCGCAGGATCTAGAGTCCTGAGTGCTAACCGTTACACGCCCTCTCAAAGACACTAGTAACGGGAACATTATTGGCTAATCATGCTATCAAATAGTGCGTAAAGAAAACAGATTTCGGTTTCATGGTGGTTCTGTGGTTTCATGTAAATCTAATCTAAACTTCTAAATCTAAATCTAAACTAATATTATAAATGCAAAAGTAACTCTGTCTGTCTGTCGGTCTGTCTGTCTGTCTGTCTCGCTTTCCTGCTAAAACTACTGAACCGATTTAAATGAAATTTGGCACACAGATAGTTTAGAGCCTGAGAAAGGACATAGGATACTTTTTATCCCGGTAGTATGTTCCCGCGGGATGATTACCGACCTCCACGCGGGCGAAGCCGCTGGCAAAAGCTAGTAATACATAAATTGTGACTATTCGGTGGCGGAATTCTCAGAAACCAACCCAATTTATACTACACACCCGTGCCTTATGATATTTTACAGTGACTTGTAATTTCCTTTTAAAGTTAAGGGTCATTTCAGAATTCGAAAATCAGCCCTTGAAAGCACAAATTACATTACAGCACATTGGTTCTAGTACCTACTTACGTGAGTCAAGTACCTAGTAACAGATTATTAGAAAATCTCTTGACCCAGACGTCCTTAAAGTGTTACCTGGCCGGTGTTCCAAAGGTTGATATGAAATCCAATAAATTGTATATAGACTTTTTCGAACAACTGACGCGAGATAAAAGTAGGTTAGATTTGGAGTAGACGCTGATAGTGCATGTTTCAGAAAAGTATAAGTAAGTTACAATGCTATTGACATGTTTCAAAATTCATATTATGACCTCTAGCCTGTAAGTCATAATTATTATCACGAAAACGAATCTGCTTCTATAGGATGGCAGAGGCATAACGCGCCACTTGAAGCCAAGAATGCACATGAGTCTAGATACCCTCCTACCACTCGCCTGCCACTGCCGCGGCACCGCTCGCTTCGCTCGCTCGGCCGTTGCGTATTCGGTCACAGTTTTAACCTAACCTAACCTAGTGTACTATGTGATCTCGAATATGTCGCACAAGCGTGCATTCGAACTAATGGTGAGTCGCAGTACAGTTTTGTCACACAAGTGTTATTCGCACATCCATTTGACGAGCTCACGTAATACACGCTTAATAATTTGGTGTTCATTATCTATTTTTGGATTAACAATTATTTATTTGGAGTCACTTTGCTTAAATAGGATAGCGAGATGTTAAAACTTTGGTTATAATTTTACATTAAAATGCGAGTTTAATTTTGGTGATCATTTACTATTTTTGTCTATTATATGTTACTATATCTGGTGGTAAGTTAAACGTAAGCCTTAGAAAAGTACCTACGCAGTGAAAAGCATTTTTTTTAATAACAGACGAAAAGTTTCAACGCCATCTGCGGTTCAAAGTCATGTACTAATTTCATGAATACATGTCGTGCCGTGTATACAATATGTCCCGGAATAAACACTCTTCACATAATACGCTAATTAGAATATTATGTTATAATCATAATGCATATACAAGTGTACCTACAACAAGGTTCAAGAAAACAGAAGCCTCGTTTAAATGACAATGTATATGCTTTTATAATAAACGTTCAAGCTCATAAAGCCCATAAATTGTGTTGTGCCTTTTTTATATATTGTTAAAGATCATATTGAGGACAAAAAGACTAGTGATTCAGCTGATACAATGTTTATATTTACTAACAATTGTTGATTATTATTACGCACACTGGCAAGAATAGTTACTTAGTAAAGTATAATAATTTTCAATTGTTGTCCATGAGACAACTGCGAGGGTCATTATTTTTCTGAGTTAGTTTTATTTACAATCTGATAGTTCGAGTAGCTACTTTATGTGGCCTATCCAAATGTTTATTTTTCTTTAGTATGGTTTAAGTCATTCAGCTCCTTAATTTCTGAGTTGAGCTACATGAATATTGACAAATACTGACTGGACAGATCCACTCAAATCTGTATGAATACCGTCTCCGACATGATCCTCGTATGACCTAACCAAGATTAAGTCTGGACCTAAATGAGTACAGTGTGATCTTATTTTGACTTTAAAACGGTTTTTCTGCACCAAAGTATAGAAATAAACATTACTAAACCATACACAGAATTTGTATAAAAATAGCTCATATTTATTAAATTAGTTACACTGATTGTGGAAGAAAAATGTGGTCACATTACAAATCTACGCACGCACACAGTCTCACACGTACATTTATGGGTTTAACGTAGCAGGTACTTCGTCTATTTTGATTTGTTTTGACAGAATAGTGGAAGTGTTACTGTAATTTACGCAATTTAATTTAATTTTTGGGTTTAAAAATCCCAAATTAAGAAACACCACTTTGAAGAGCAATAAAACTGGCGGAAATTGATTCAGTACATGATTCTGAACCATCTAATGTGAATTAATCTAGTGTTGTACTGTGCTCATTCGGTATTTTGCCAAGGCTCTGAAACAAGTTTATCAAATTATATCAAAGTTCAAAAATTACATTAGCGTCATAATATTAAAAGTGGTAATATTTTATTACTTTTGTACGTTGTCTGTTATGGAAATTCTCTTTTTTTCTCTAATTTTTCACTTGTTTTATTATAATACATCCCGTATATCATTCACTCTGTTTAATTAATATGATTTACGTGTTATGTTTTTTAACCGACTTCAAAAAAAGGAGGAGGTTATCAATTCGACAGTGTTTTTTTTTTTTGTTACCTCATAACTTTTGACTGGGTGAACCGATTTTGATGGTTCTTTTTTTATTTGAAAGCTGGTGCTTCCCGAATGGTCCCATTTTAATTTGGTTCCATTCGGATTTTTGACTTTGTAGTGTTTTTTTAAGGAAGTCGGTAGTTTTTTTTTATTTTTATTTTTATTACTATTTTAATATGTTAACATGATAAAACTCTCCTCTTTGAGAGGGAGTGTGCCGCATAACACCAGTGCCCAGCCAAGTTGTTAAGTTCTAGAACATGCTGGTTTCCTCACAATGTTTTCCTTCTCCGTTTTGAGAGCAGTGGTGATTTAATAATTTACACAAAGTAAAGCGTCTGTCTAGGTTTGCACCTACGACCTAGCCGTGGCCGTTACTACTGCCCCACCACTGCTGTCACTCATTTTAAATATACCGTTCATCCATTTGATACGCAGAAGAAGAAAAGACTTCTGACTGCGTAACTAACAGTCATAAAAAATTATCTGAACATTGATCCCGTTTGTCTATGAAATAAAATCACTAATTCGGTATCCGGTTAGCCGGCTGGCGACGGGTGACAAAGTGCGGGTATCGAGAAACATTGCCGCAACATTTTTCAGATGTCACACTCCCCACCTTCTAGTACACAGAATGTATGTATTAAATTAAAGTACTTATTGGTTTCAATGAGCTAGCTTATTTGGTAGCCCAGTAACGGCCGCGACTTGTATGTAGGTGGTGGGTTAAATCCCTAGCAAGCAGTTCTTTTTTAGCTTATCCTGTCCCACTGCCATTCAAAGGCCTCTCCCAAGTCCTTCCACTAACTTTTTTCCCGTGCCCCACTTTGAACCAGCCATCGCAGTAGGCATGCGAGGTCGTCACGCATTCTGGGCCGACCACGATGGCATCGTCCTTCTTCAGGCACCCAAAATGTAGAGACCTTTGCCCAGCGGTCGTCCTGATGCGGCTTATGTGACCCGCCCAATCCCATTATTTATATAAAGCACTTAACTTTGTTCTGCTCTGATGACGAGAATAAAAGAAAACAACGTAAGACAACCGCCATGACCTAAAACCAACAATTCAAAGGCACGTGACATGCACGAACTCGAAGTGGGCCCACGTGGCGGATTATGGCCCACTCCCTCTCATAAAGGAGCCCTGTGTTCCCACAGTGCAAACATTATAGGCCGATTATGTATTTCAATAAATATAATGTAACTCTTCTTTTACTGCTGTGTGTTTTTACTAATCTAGATAAACATCGATCATGATTAATTAGATTGAAACTATAATGGATTGACTTATTATAGTTATATATACTCCGCAGAGTTTTAATTTTCCTGAAATAACCCTTGTTTGTGTTATCTATTTAATGATCATCATGAAGAAATGCCACTAACTTATGATAAAATGATTTAAACCCCTTTTTATAAATTACAATATAATAATAATCAATCAAAAAGCAGCACGTCAATATTGGTAATTATACAGCACTTAATTCTCGGTGGTAGGCTCACCGCTCACAGCGCAAAAATCAGGTCATATTGAATTGCTCCGGTACGCGCACTACATAATTACGAACGAGGCAAATATGTAATTAATTCACGCCAGTTAAACTGCTGCGAAAACTACAAACAAATATGTGGTAACAGCCACACCAACAGTCCAACACCAGCACTATAATTTCCAACTTTACTCCACTCTTACAAAGTCACAATGCAACCAAAATAATTATTTCGGGCACACTGGCACAGTTACAAAAAGTTATGAAGGATTAATTAGGGTCCACGTTAATAAATGTCTGTTGATTTAGTTAAATGAACCCCAGTTTCGGGGTGAATAGGTTCCGTACCTTTTAAGCACTCGTGGAGGTATTCGGTCGTGTCATACACGATTAGTTTGGTCAGCTAAAATTTCCTGACCGTAAAAACGTATGCACACCCTCTGGTAGTCATTTATATTCTGTCTCTTTCACACTTTATCATTCTTGCGTAGGGTGCTTTTTCGTACTGCTTCTGAAACTATCGCTAGGTTTTAGGATATTTTATACTTAATTTGGTTGGGTGTTGTGTTTTGTTAAAAACCTCTTTTGACTAAAAATAAAAATTGTTTGATTCTGACAAAAGGGTAATTTCAGCGCGAACAATCAAAACCCGCACACTAACTCGTCATGCCCTATCCGGCAAGGACAAAGTACGAACTATTTTACGTTCCTACTAAATGTTCATTTTCGGAAACTTACCTACCTTTTCACCAGCAGCATAATGCGTTGTTCCGGCAGAGGTGGGCAATCTGATATAATATCAACACATACATAATATCACGCTATGTTTCCCCGAAGGAATGGGCAAAGGTGTACCTATAGTACACGCACATTTCGCTAGTTATGTAGACATAACTCCTATGTAATAGGGGATGAATCTATTGCCTACAACTGGGCACAATTACGACATCGGGCTGCTACTGAGAAATTCTAAAAGATTAAACCCTATAACACTCTGCCCAACCTGGGAATCAAACCAAGGACCTCGTGCTCAACATTAACGCTTGCGACTACTAGACTGAATAAGTAGTAGTATAACATAAAATTCATTGATATATCGCAATAGAATCATTTCTGGTAAGACAGCGCCATCTGGTGACGGTCGATGGAGTTGATGGGGTGCGCGCCGTCGATCGAGTCTTTTTTTTTTTTTTTTTTTTTTCAGGATGGGAAATCATCAAATGACTTCTCCCGCTCTGGGCGGAGCGGGAGGGCGTGTCAGACTTTTACTGACTAAAACCCACCCGTGTTCCATCAGTTGCCCATGTGCCAGGGTCACGGTATCTCTTTCGAACAATCACGCGACCCCGGCAGGCATCGGTCCTAGTAGACCCCTACACTGCTGCTGACATCTCTTTGAGGCGCGCGTGGAACACTGCGCGCCGTCGACCCGAGCCTGGTCCTTACCGGGCGGCGAGCTACCCATTGCTCGCCACCCGCAAGCTCGCGCCTACGGTGGCCGGGAGTCCGCAATCGACTCCCGACGCCCGGGGCGTCTCCTCCTGCGGCGGCTAGGGGCGCGAGGGCGCAGAGACTGCCACTCCCTCACGCGCCCCGCCTCCTCCTTCGCGAGCATTACTGCTTCGCAGAAGGAGGTGACGGCTTCCCATTCCCTCTCGCTCCGTACCATGGCTCGCACCAGGGCCGGACGCGAGAGGTCGCCGCCGCCGATCGCCTCTACGAGGACACGGCGGTGCTCCGCCCAGGCAGGGCACACCTCCACCGTATGCTCCACCGTGTCTTCCAGACGATCCTCGCAATGGAAACACCCGGACGTATCCTCCCGCTTTATCCTGAACAGGAACCCACCGAAGCACCCATGCCCGGTGAGAACCTGCGTCAGGCGGAAGGTGAGGACGCCGTGACGCCTCTCTATCCACTCCTCAAAGAGGGGACTTACCGCCGCAATTGTGGCGTGCCCAGTCGATCGAGTCTTGACTCACTTTTCTGTTGGCGGTCGGTGCGTGCGGACATCACCGGACCATCGCGCGTTATCTACTGCGTTGTAACTGTTGGATTTTAATTATAAACTGATTGGGCATACAAATCTGTGTACTTCCTCTAACACTATTCATCGACACCCACACTTAGGAGGAGCAGCAATGAGTGCTAATAATGATGGAGAGGGTAATCATCCGTTAGATATATAACAGATAGTACAATTACTGTTAAACTGTCCACCACCGCCACCGTCTCAGTCTGAACGGCGAATAATAAGATGCACCAGTCAGCAGCCTGTTTTTTATCGCCCCACTAAAATGGCTACCGGCACTTACTGCCTTCAGCCGCCAGTTTAAGTCTGCCACTATTTCTCGAAGTGAGCCCACAGAAAGAGTTCCAAAGTGTCACATTCAGATTTCCATAAGCGGTGTTACGCCACAGTACGTTAGTCGGGCCCTGGCTTCCCGCCAAACAATTACTTTGTCTCGTCAGGAGCATTTCTTCGGCTGATGGCTCTAAAGTGTCTTCTGTTTTTTATATAAGTTTAACGTGAAAAAAGTGGGTCAATGGTGTATTATTAGAGAATTGTATTCATCGTGATATCTGTCGAAAGATTTTGAGAATGGTATTCATCAATACATTTGTCAAAATTCAATAAAGAGATAGAAAGTGAACCCTATTTTTTCTTTTCCTTTGATTCCTGATATCCGCAGACTACAACAAATATCGTACCTCGTTTTTCAGCACATTATTAAGTACTCTGTTTTCTCGTCTAACGATAGGAAGATTCTTGTCTATTTACTAAAGTCTCAGTGGATTAACTCCTCAAAAAATACAAAATAAACTCCAGTAACTTTTAAATCCCATCCGAGGTGCACGTCTTTCCTGACTCCTCCAATACAAAAAGTTTTGCCTACCCTCTGTCTATCTATATCTATCCATTTTTATAATCACTGTATTAATCATGAAATCTCAAAAACTACTGGACCTACGAAAATAAAATTTGGCACAGAGGTAGATTATGAGACGGCAACATCAGTTACGGAAGGATTTTAGGAAGCTTCCTCCATAAAGGGATGAAATTGGGGATGAAACTTTGTATGAAAGTCCATCAGTTTCGGAGCTAGGTTCTTCAAATTTTGTGTTTAGGCTGACGAATAAAAATTAATTTATACGTATATATACAGGTAAGGTAGAAAATAAGAACCTTAGATTATTAAAGAAACTGGCGGAAAAATATCAAACTCTAACCCACTTAAGTAATTTCATCAACCGACTACTCGTCTGCAGAGTGAATTAAAAAGAAAAGAGCATGTGCACCGGGAACATGAGTGGTGGCATTAATTAATGTACCTACACGTTGTACTGGCTTGAAATAAAACGTCCTTTCGATCTAACAAATCCAACTACATTTATAAGTGAAAACATATGAATTAGTATCAAAGGGACTTTGAGAGAGAGTTTTTTTTTTCTTTCTTTAGATTCTAGTCATCGGCTTTTTTACTTATTTGTCCAATGCTGAATGAACATCGTAGTTCTCCTTTTAAACTGTTTTTTCTTTTCTTGAAGTGTAAGCTCTAGGGTAGCCCGCAAAATTCGAATTTTCTTACGGTTTTTGCAATTCGCATGTCATTGTAAGGTATTAGACCCGGATTGCTGGCGCGCTGTACTCGCGCCTCAAAGATCAGCACATACTGAACGGGCCCGCTGGGACCAACGCCTGCCAGGGTCGCGAGATTTGTTCGAAAGAGTTACCGTGGCCCTGGCAAAGGCAACTGAAGGAACAGGTTTTAGTCAGTAAAAGTCCCAGAGCGGGAGACGTCATTTGATAATTTCCCACCCAAAAAAAGGGTAGCACGCAAAATTCAAATTTTCTTACGGTTTTTGCAATTTGCAGGTCGGTGTTAGGTTTTATTTTGATTAAAATATGATTCACGATCGTAACAAATATGAATTTAGATAATCATATTCAAACGTTTATATATAATTACATAGCGATTTTACTGCCATATTCCAGGCATATTTCCATATCATTGGTGCATCCCGAAATTCCAGGCTTCAACTGAGAATTTCGAAAATCGACCCAGAGATCGAACGATGGGTCGATTTTCGAAATTGCGGCTGCTAATTGCAGCAGCCGCAGACATAACACTGGTATTCAAGCAAACAGCTTTTGCAAAATATAAGGATCAATCTAAATAAAAAATTCATAAAATAAGCCAAAAACGATACATTATCTAGTCACATCGTGAGGTCTTTAATTTATCGTCTTTAAACTATCATCCAATAATAATATTAGGCATAATTTACACTTACATGCTAAAAACAGTGATTTTCACACTATTAACACTAGAAATAAGGATAAACTATGTGTTCCCTTTCACCGGCTTCATAAGGTGCTCATTTGTTGGGCTTGGTACTTATAACATTTTACAACAAGCTACCACCTTTACTCAAATTACATTTTAATGCGTTTAAAGCTCAAGTAAAATCCAACCTTTGTCTAAAGGCATACTATTCCATCAACAACTATTTAAATGACAAAACTAGTTGGTTGCTGTGATTAACTCAAGACAATGTTTGTGTTCTTTCTCCAGCACTAGCGTACCTAGTTGATAGGTTATAATATACCTCTAATATAATTGTTATTATATTATTATATTTTTTTTTTACTGTGTAAGTAATTTTTTTTTGTGTGTTTATTGGTTTTGACATGATCTATGCTTTGACATATTTTAATGATTAGTGTTGCATAAAATGATTAGCTAGCGACCTCGACAAGTTGTCATTCAATTCTTGCCTGAGCAACCAGCAGCAAGTTCGTCATGCTCCCTTAGATGTCAATGCTTGCGGTAGCGTCAGGGTTCGGGTTACCCCCTTCCCTCAAATAAGGCGAGGGGGGTAATGGCTGATCTTTGCGTTATGCTCGTGAACGGGTGCTGCTTGTGGTGACTGGTCGTCTTGATGACCTTGATGTTGGTATTGTTGTTAATTACCTACCTGTTTATCTGTTTTTACGCCGAAGGTCCTAGTTTATGATTTTGTGGCATCGAGTTGTAACTCGGGTCGTAACAGCTATGTGAACGTGTTTCAGCATTGCATATGTAAGCTGTCACGCCCTTTATGCCAGGAGGCTTTTATTTTGGTACTTATATTTACATTATATAAATATGTTTTGCTTTTGCTTGAGTATAGATTTCATTTTATTTCTTGGAATATTGGGTTGGCTAGCTGACATATGGCAGATCATTTAATTTAACGTTTTGTATCTCTTAATGTTACCTACTTACAATTGTGTAGAATCAAGTTCTTCTAACTTAACAGACAGCTGTGCTGCTGAGGAGTTTGTTCCGCCACTTCTTCTTCCCAGCTAAAGCACTAGGAAGTGTCGAAGGGCGGGCGTTTTGGGGGGACTGTCTTTTGTAACTTTGACGTTCAAAAAGTGCTGACTCTCAGCCTAGTTTGAATAAATGACTTTTGATTTTGATTTTGATTTTTAATAAAATGATTGTAATAGCTAAATAGTCACCACTAACTACCACAAATAGTCATCATTACAATTAACCTACTAATGTTCTCACTGCTGGGACACAGTCTAACTGTCTGTAAGAGTGATTGGGCCCTAACCCACTGCACTGGACTAGTGCAGGATAGTTCTTTGTGTTTTAAAACAGCCAGCATTTGTGTTTTAAATAAGGAATCGGTCTTTTTTTGGAATGACATCTCGCAGGTCAAACCTATGAAGTTTGTCGGCTGCTTAACCAGACTTTCCTGTGGCTACCTTAATAATTAAGGCCTCCAGCCAGGGCTTAAAAAAACTTAAAACTAGAGCGCCTACTCACTAAGGGCACCCCCTATGGGGTACGGACCTCGGCTTAGGGCATCACTGGTAGAAGGCAGGTCCTCGAGCAAGAATCGGGCCGGAAGGAATCAGTCATTGAAATAATATGTATTTATACAAATATGGATGGTTTGATAAAGTTTCGCTTACCAACTACGAGCAGTCCATTCTTGTTTACAATGATGAACTTGCACATCTTCTAACACTATGGGAATAGAAGCTGATCCGCAATTAACACAAAACATAGAAACACTTTCCGATTCCATGATAAGTTTGTAGAGTCCGTATATTAAATGCCAAATCGTCTTTCGTGATAGGTCCGTATTAGTCGATCACAGCCAAAGGTATTTATTTCACGAGGAAATCACAGTCCTTTGTTCACACCAAGTCGTTAGATACAATTGGAACAGAATACCAAGAAAATGCAATAACACAAACGAAAACACAACCAACGTAGACCGAACACAGTCAGGATTGACCAAATAAAGCAACGGGCTGTCATTAGTGTCAAATGTCAAAGTGTCATTTCTGTCAATCTGTCAATTCATCGACTGTCGATGTCGCTTGTTTCTCACAGCGCTTTCAATAGCTTTATTCTGCTTGTAACTAAACACCTGAATCACCTGATTGATAGATCAAGCGCTGAGAGTGCCGAATTTTGAAATGATAGTACACACTATACCTGCGCCACAAAGACTTGGCTGTATGAGCTACAATACCCTTTGTCTGTTCAAAATTTCAAAATATGAAAACAAAAATAGTGGCGCCGAGAAATAAGACCGAACAGAATTACTATTGAACAGGTGTTCGAAAATAAGGAGTGTCCGTCCTATTGTAAGGTAGATTTAAAAAAAAACTAGTAATTATTGTAATTATTTCAAACGTGTTTCATTCATAGGCCATATAACAAATGGTAATACGTTCCTGTGGGATCATTTTCAACCTCCACGCGGGCAAAAGCTCGTAGATTATTTACTAAAGCTACCCTGTATTTGACGACCTCACGACAGAAATTGCCTTCATTAAAATTATCTATTTATAAACATGAGTATACCAGTTAACGATAGTTGATATTTTTACATTACAATAATTTACTCCACTTATGTTTTATTTGCTTCCCTAATTTCGACTTTCAGGCTTGCGCCGTAAGTTCAAAAAGTTAAATAAACTTAATTAATTTCAGCGTTATTAAAGGCACTTTGAAGCGACAGCCATCTCGCATGGCCGTTATATAGACTTTTTACTAGATTTGACCTTAAACCACTAAATACTAATATCTTTTGAATGTAAATTCAGTGAAAATAGGCCTAATTGAAATTGGGATTGCGAAAATATGGGTTGTAAAATAATTTAATTTAGAACCGGGTGAATGTATTACGTTCTTTTATTAATTTGCGAGTGGTTGAAATAAATTTCAGTGAATCAATATGTGCAAATGGAAAGATAACACATAAACATTAAATCGAGGAAGGGATATTTTTATTATAATTATATAAAAACTTAACATTAAAAATAATTGAAAAAATATATATATAACCTAAATTAACTAAAACTATTTACAAATATAATTATAGCGTCGAAAAATTCATCCGCATCGCTGTCGACTGGTAATGTTCCAAAGATATATTTTTTTTAAATTAAATCTAGACTAAAATCTTCATAAAAAAACATTCAAACAACTTTTAAACCGCGTCAAATCCTACAAAACGTAGCGAACTAACTTTTGCTTAGGGGCGTAACTCCCCTCGCGCCAGCCCCTGCAATTAGCGATATTGTTATAATAAAAACGCCAGCAGCCCACTTGAGCGTGACGTCACCTCGGATATTATCAGCGGCATCTCTTTGATCTCCTGTCTCGTATTCCCTTTTGTCAATCGTTCGGGCGTCTACTGCAAACAGCACTTGTTGGTAGGAGCAATTTGGTTTCTATTTCAAAGGCCGAGATACTCCGGGTACCAATCAAACGTGGCTGACATCACTGCCAACAAGGTAACCATTAGCAGATTCCCTCTCTCGCGATGAGGACCGTCAACAGTTTATACTGCACTAGCTTTTTCCCGCGGCTTCGCCCGCGTAGATGTCGGAAATTATCGCAAGAGGACGTATTACCGCGGTAAGAATGCGCGGTACCATGTTATACATACATAAAATTAGGCCTTTTTCCCATGGGGGTAGGCAGAAACTACGGAACGCCACCTGCTACGGTCCTTACATATTATGTGTGTTTGATGTACTTAAAATAAAACTAATAGTATTCAGAGTAAGAAGACTGCGACATAGGGCTGGATTGAATTGAATATAAGTCTTCCTGGTTTTTCTTAACGCTCCTATTCTACCTATACAGACACTCAATTATTTACCAGACACCAAATTAAACATAGTTATAAGAATAGTACTTTGGCCAGTGGCATCGCCCGTATAGCTGTCGGAAAATATCACCCGGGAACGTACTACCGGGATAAAGTATCCTATATCGTAAGTATCCAGGATAACCAAAAATCCAAATCCATCCAAAAATCTAAACATCTAAGCAATATTTCGCGGTCTCTTACTTGGAATAATACAATTAGGTTTATTTTGAGTACTTCGAACACACATGATATTCGCATTTACTATGAAGCCAAAGTAATATGAATTACAATCGTACTAATCCTGCAATACCCGACCGCTACCAAGCGAGATGGCCGGACGCGGGACGGCCCGCTAGCCGCTCTGCGGCTATTTTATTATAATCTCTGATATCTTCTAAAATATTAATTTTAATGATATGCTGTAAAGGGCAATGTTCATCTACATGAAATGCACAATTTATTTAAGGTACTTAATTGGATAAGGATTAATGCTGTATTGCTTAAAATCGCATTCATAAATAAGCCATTATTTCTCGTAAAAAGTAAAGGATAAAAGTGGTTATTGTGGGTTATCCCTAAGGGTTAGATATATACCATCGCGGACTTTTTTGTAGAACTTTTTAAGGTGTACAATACTGTAGTACATTATTTTGATCTAATTCGTAGAGTTCAGCCAGCGTTCGCAATGTAAGCCCAAAAAAATGAGTTTATTTATGACATCACATTAGAAACCGCTAAAATTATCAGCGTTTCTTTACTATATTATACATGTTATATACATATAAACCTTCCTGTTGAATCACTCTATCTATTAAAAAAACCCGCAACAAAATCCGTTGCGTAGTTTTAAAGATATAAGCATACATAGGGACAGACAGACAGCGAAGTGACTTTATTTTATAATATGTAAAGATAAAGAAGATACCTTTATCATTTGTTGCTCGTCAACTCTTATCGGAGTAATGATAGAACTACAACCTTTTAAAATATTTGCTAGATTATCTTCCTTTTACAAGAAAACGATTGAGGTTTCAAACCGTATTCATGTCTTTTCCTATAAATATAAGTTTAACTTACAGTACGTTCAAATTTAATATGTATTAATATTTCGCTATTAAAGAAAACTGCAAAATGCATGTCGGACCACAATTAAGAGTTCCGTACTTGATGTGACAAATTAACCCCTAGAAAAACTTGACATTGTTGTTGAAATAACGGTTACCTATCATAAGTTCGAAAAATATTTGACCGAATTTCATTTCCCCTAAAACTTTTCAACTATTATCGTTTCGTTTTTTTTTACTTCATCGAAGTCACGTCTACCACTGTATCAGTTGACCTATTATCAATTCTATTTTTTTCGTTACTCCGACGTTTCATTTGGTCGATAAACTCTTTACCGAAGTTACACTTAGCCGAAATAACATTTGTTCGAAGTATTATGTTTCCAGATATTCATTATACCTATGTTAAGATTAACCTACTCTTTAGTTTAATTAATTATTTATTAAAATGTAATGGCACTTAATAAAACAGTTTATTATGAACAAAAGTGTTTTTAAAGGGTCCCAGTAAGAAGCATGCAAACAATGCTGCTTGCTACAAGCATGCAACATGCAACCATGCATGCAGCGTGCAAGCAGGCATGCAGCAGGCAAGCAGCAAGCAAGCATGCAGCATGCAAGTAAGCATGCAGCATGCAAGCAAGCATGCAGCGTGCAAACAAGCATGCAACATGCAAGCAGGCATGCAACATGCAAGCAGGCATGCAACATGCAGCAAGCATTGTTTCTGTCACGGCTCCGGCGCTGCGGGGTTTAGGCGGCCCCACGCGAGCTTATCGTCGCAGATGGTTTTAATGCTCACCACCGCAGCTTTGGCTTGCTGGCCGGCTTCGCCGGCCAGCCTCAGCTGCGGCGGCGGGCCTTCAGACCACCTGCTCCTCAGCTCGCGGGCCGTCCTACCCCTCTGCGCCTGCGCGGGCTTAAATTACACTCTAGGGGTAGGGCAGACAAGACTACGTAAAGTCGATTTTACAGCGATTCGTTTCTCACTAAATTTTGTAGCACAATGTATTGACTTTTATGACACTACATATATTTAATTTAATATTGAAAACGCTACCAAGTAACCGGCTATAGTATATTTGTTACCAAATAATATTCCCTAAAATTTGTTTCACTGTGGTGAAAATATGGCAAACAAATCATTTGGCAAATGAAAAAAGTTCAAAAGAGGCTTCGGACAATAGCAAAAAGTTATTTCGTAAATCGGCGAAACATAATTCGGTAAAATAATACCTATGACACATGATACTTCGATGATTTAAAAATATGTCAAATGATGCATATTGCAAAAAAGACGTCGGCCAATAGTTTTCGGTAAAATGAAATTCGAACAAAAAAAATTCGGAAAAGTAATCGGTTCCCTGAAATAACTTGTAGGCTTCATATATTCCAGCTGCAAATGTAAGTTGGACGACTGTTACTCGTTAACTGGTTTATTTAGCTATGATAGTTTTCCTTCCAACTTCGTTAATAGGTATACCTACTGTGATATTTTTCATGTTCAGAAACAACCATTTAGCTAGCTCCGGCTAGTTAAAAGGTTGTTTTTTCTATATGTTAAAAATCAGTGAAGAAACTTGAGTCTTACAAAAACTATTGCAAAGTTATTAATCCTCAAACGGAAATTAGTTTTCACAAACCGGAATATTTTTGACGACCTATCTAATGACACCCTACACCGTGGGACAGACGAGAAAAAAAAACATCCCCACTTTATGTTTAGACAAGGCACTCTAAAAAAATTTAATCTAAGAATTTTTTATCCCTTTGCCGGCGTGACTAATATGTATATGCATCCCAAATTACAATTTTCTAATACTAAGAGACTCTAAGTTAAGCTGTGGACAGATGGACGGACATGGCAAAAGTATAAGGGTACCACCTTGAGTACGGAACCCTATAATAAACATCAAATAAGTCTACTATGTTCAGCATAATGAAAGCCTCAGTCTCAAAACACAACAGAACTAGTCATTTCATCGAAAAACACAAACAATAAAAAACTGCGAAAACAAACGCAAAAACTGCATCAGTCTTGCAATAATAGAAATATCTGCATCGATAATACTTGAAGAGGCCTTGACAAAGACAAAGAAATTGTTTGGCGAGGAGCCAGTTCCCCAGAGTCAGTCCCAGGTATGGAGATGGAAGGAAGCGAGCCGATCAAAGATTGTTCTGTTTTAAAACGAGGAAAATGCAAAGTTTTGTTGTTCGAAACGATAGCAGCTTCCGAAATAAAAATGTAAATTTGTTCAGCTTTCCTGTGGTTTTCTGTTCGGTGGAATTTGTGCTTTTCCAATTCCAGACAAGTACTTGAACAATCAGACAATTCCAGTCTGGTTAGCCACGGTAATTTGTTGCATTGCGTTTTTCGTTTTAGAACTGTTTAACCGTTTTCTACGTGCTATATAACGCCTTTACATAAGTAAACATTGACATAAAACTATTTTAGTTAGTTTATTTTAAAACGATACGTGTAAATTATGCCATACTAGCTTTTGCCAGCGGCTTCGCCCGCGTGGAGGTCGGAAATTATCCCGCGGGAACATACTACCGAGATAAAAGCCTATGTCCCTTCTCAAAACTATCTGTGTACCAAATTTCATTAAAATCGGTTCAGTAGTTTTAACAGGAAAGCGAGACAGACAGACAGAGTTACTTTTGCATTTATAATATTATATAGTGTGGATAGTGTGGATTAGGCGTGCTCCACACTTCTTCGGATCGGCACATTCATTTCATCAAAACAACAAAGCCAACTCGAAGCAACTGCTACAAATCACCTATTTGTCTTTCGTTTGGCTATGATCGGCAAACTGCGTTCGGCATCTACCTTCGCTGGATTGGTATGTGACAGTTGATTTTTGCGCCCCGCTCGGCTTAACCGCACGCTGTGTAGGTACATACGGTTAAGCAGCCTTTTTCCAAAATCTACATATTCAATTTTAACGTCCGATTAATGCCGACCCGTATATTTATTCGGGTCGGCATTGAGCATAGTATAGCCTGCGTTACGCGTCTATATTGCACACTATATGTATAGACGCGTAACGCAGCTACCTTTTACCTAAACAAAGGTTAATCCAATATTCCCAGAAGTATCAAAGCAATCACACGCTCATGATATCAACCTGTTCATTCAAGAGAAAAATAATCCATCAGTTGCCGCGTAGTTAGGCAGAGAAGCCAAGGACATGTGAAATTTCTATTATTAGACCAGATACGATGAAAAACAAAAAAACCGGCCAAGTGCGAGTCGAACTCGCGCACCGAGGGTTCCGAACAAACCTGTAGTTATTCTCGGTTTATTCATAAGGTTTATGTTTATGAAAATAAATGTTTTTTTTTTTTTTAATTTTTATATTTCAGTTGATTGAATGAAAGGTAAATTGCGGTTTACGATTTATGACGTTTAAAAAAAAAACTACTTACTCGATCTCGTTCAAACCAATTGTCGGTGGTAGTTTACATGGTAATGTACATCATATATTTTTTTTAGTTTTATCATTCTCTTAATTTAGAAGTTACGGGGGGGACACACACATTTTACCACTTTGGAAGTGTCTCTCGCACAAACTATTCAGTTTAGAAAAAAATGATGTTAGAAACCTCCATACCATTTTTGAAGACCTATTCATAGATATCACACACGTATGGGTTGATGAAAAAAAAATTTTGAGTTTCAGTTCTATGTATGGGGAACCCCAAAATTTATTGTTTTTTTCTATTTTAGTGTGCAAATCTTAGTGCGGTTCACAGAATACATCTACTTACCAAGTTTCAACAACCTCGCTCTTATAGTTTCGGAAAAAAGTGGCTGTGACATACGGACGCACGGACAGACAGACAGACAGACAGACATGACGTATCTATAAGGGTTCCGTTTTTTGCCATTTGGCAACGGAACCCTAAAAAGGTGATGTCACTGCTTCTATTGCGCCAATTTATTAAACGTCACACTGATTGTCCTTTGAAAAAAGAATGAAAAATCAAACCGTAGTGACATCAAAACGTAGTAGGTACTGATTTACCAATAGTGGGTGGTAGGTAAGTAAAAAAAAATTACGTGATTCACTTCTACATGGCCATTTACAGCAAACCATGTCACATCTTTTGAAATTCGAAAAGAGAATGAAAAATGTTCAAGAACTCACCCAAGTCCTCGGCGTCTTCACTCCACTCGCCGGTGCCTAGCACCAGCACCGCCGACATCCCAGCCAACACCGCACACACCCACAGCGACTCCATAACATACACTCCTCGCCCCCACATTTTCTCACACCCTACTCTACTACACCTAACCTTACTTTGGCAACATTTTACACCTACAGTAATGTTTCATTATCCAACAATCAACTATTAGTTAAGCTCCACAGCGTTCATTAATTTAATATTACACTATACATTAGCTACGCCATTCCATTACCTCACAGGAACTGTCTATTGTCAACTTTACAATTGATCAACCCTATAGAATCACTCGCTATAGTCGCTCCACGAACACTGCATACATTTTCTTAATTAAAAATTCGCTCTATTTTTGGTTTAGGTCGATCTCGAAATCGTAGGTCAATCGGGTTGAATCGAGTTCCATTGCTCCGATTTGTTAGTGCATGTTTCTTTTGTGTATGAACGATCCGAGTAATCTTTTCGACATTATGAGTGGAGTCGTGTGTAGTGTGCCGTCACGCACGCCCGGCTTTCGGGACGCGGTTAAATATCCCGATGAATAATTCAGGACTCTTTTAGCGGCGGTGCGCGCTCGAGGACAGAAAGACCACCTGCAACAAAGTACATAGTCCTTCATTTATGTCCAAACACAACTATATTTCGACATGTTGTTTCGCAAATTGGAAGAGACTTTATAATCATTGATAACAGACCGGCACGGCAAATATCCTCAAATGTACAGCATTTTTTGAATTTTGTTTGTATTCTACTGCCCTAGATTCTTTGTTTACCTACATGAATATAACGTGAATAAAGTAAATGTAAACATACCTACCACATGAATGCAAAAATTAATCGACTTTATAACATGTACCAGTAAATAGTCAAAAATATTCAACAAGAATTCCCCGCTGCATTTTACCTACTACTAGAGACATTCCTCTGTTTATTTTAAAAGAGATTTCTTCGAGAAAAATTTAACAAAAGCTTTCAAGGAGCAAAATCCGTCATCAAAGGCGGCTAAACGACCCGTAGCGCAGTGCTGAAGCGCTAATATAGTTTAGGAAACAACGTGCCCCTATTTCCTAGACGTTAGGGCGAACTTGCCTCCTAGAAACTTCCTACTATTTACTTGATATTATAGAGAAACGGCAACTTAAATATCAGATGCATACATACATACTAGTATAGATACTAGTCTAGCCGTAGTAAACGCTAATAAAACGTTTGCATACTATCAAACGTTATTTTTATGATACTGTATCTACAGTAAAATAAAGTTTACGTCTTATTTCTCAGAAACGTGAGTCAACTTTTGATAAAAGCAACCGCATTTTGTGGAAAATGTGGCTGCGTTATGAGTCTAATTAGAACTTTACTTTAGTCACTAAGTTATAATATTGTGTATATGTAAGCATTTATAAGTTATTTAAAATAACCTAACTTCAATGCCAATAATGAGCTCCAATACCATAGAAGCGGAGGTCATACTTCATCATCATTATCATTACATATTATAAAATAAAAGTCACTTCGCTGTCTGTCTGTCCCTATGTATGCTTATATCTTTAAAACTACGCAACGGATTTTGTTGCGGGTTTTTTTAATAGATAGAGTGATTCAACAGGAAGGTTTATATGTATATAACATGTATAATATAGTAAAGAAACGCTGATAATTTTAGAGGTTTCTAATGTGATGTCATAAATAAACTCATTTTTTTGCGCTTACATTGCGAACGCTGGCTGAACTCTACGAATTAGATCAAAATAAAGTACTACAGTATTGTACACCTTAAAAAGTTCTACAAAAAAGTCCGCGATGGTATATGTCTAACTCTTAGGTATAACCCACAATAACCACTTTTATCCTTTACTTTTTACGAGAAATAATGGCTTAGTTATGAATGCGATTTTAAGCAATACAGCATTAATCCTTATCCAATTAAGTACGTTAAATAAATTGTGCATTTCATGTAGATCAAAATTGCCCTGTACAGCATATCATTAAAATGAATATTTTAGAAGATATCAGAGATTATAATAAAATTGCCGCAGAGCGGCTAGCGGGCCGTCCCGCGTCCGGCCATCTCGCTTGGTAGCGGTCGAGTACTGCAGGATTAGTAGGATTGTATTGTAATTCATATTACTTTGGCTTCATAGTAAATGCGAATATCATGTGTGTTCGAAGTACTCAAAATAAACCCAATTGTATTATTCCAAGTAAGAGACCGCGAAATATGGCGTAGATGTTTAGATTTTTGGATGGATTTGGTTTTTTGGTTATCCTGGATACTTACCATATACGTTCCCGGGAGATATTTTCCGACAGCTATACGGGCGAAGCCACTGGCCAAAGTACTATTCTTATAACTATGTTTAATTTGGTGTCTGGTAAATAATTGAGTGTTTGTATAGGTAGAATAGGAGCATTAAGAAAAACCAGGAAGACTTATATTCAATTCAATCCAACCCTATGTCGCAGGATAAAGCGGGAGGATACGTCCGGGTGTTTCCATTGCGAGGATCGTCTGGAGGACACGGTGGAGCATACGGTGGAGGTGTGCCCTGCCTGGGCGGAGCACCGCCGTGTCCTCGTGGAGGCGATCGGCGGCGGCGACCTCTCGCGTCCGGCCCTGGTGCGAGCCATGGTACGGAGCGAGAGGGAATGGGAAGCCGTCACCTCCTTCTGCGAAGCAGTAATGCTCGCGAAGGAGGAGGCGGGGCGCGTGAGGGAGTGGCAGTCTCTGCGCCCTCACGCCCCTAGCCGCCGCAGGAGGAGACGCCCCGGGCGTCGGGAGTCGATTGCGGACTCCCGGCCACCGTAGGCGCGAGCTTGCGGGTGGCGAGCAATGGGTAGCTCGCCGCCCGGTAAGGACCAAGCTCGGGTCGACGGCGCGCAGTGTTCCACGCGCGCCTCAAAGAGATGTCAGCAGCAGTGTAGGGGTCTACTAGGACCGATGCCTGCCGGGGTCGCGTGATTGTTCGAAAGAGATACCGTGACCCTGGCACATGGGCAACTGATGGAACACGGGTGGGTTTTAGTCAGTAAAAGTCTGACACGCCCTCCCGCTCCGCCCAGAGCGGGAGAAGTCATTTGATGATTTCCCATCCTGAAAAAAAAAAAAAAAACCCTATGTCGCAGTTTTCTTACTCTGAATACTATTAGTTTTATTTTAAGTAGGTACATCAAACACACATGATATGTAAGGATCGTAACAGGTGGCGTTCCGTAGTTTCTGCCTACCCCCAATGGGAAACAGGCGTAACTTTATGTATGTATAACATGGATTAATACATTCTTACCGCGGTGGTACGTCCTCTTGCGAAAATTCCGACAACCACGCGGGCGAAGCCGCGGGCAAAAGCTAGTTTTTATAATAAACTTTACTAAGAATCTAGTCCGCGCTTCCCCTTATCGAGGTATCTAAGTTTCAGAAACATAATACGCTAAAAGTTTCCTGTTAGCCATTCAAGAAAAACCACGCTTAGTTGACCTACATTTCTGTTTATAAAAAGTAGGTACGCAGTACCCACTCATAACCATATTTTATTGGCTTCTCCCAGCAACATTCCTCTTATATTTCTTTATATTTCTCATTCGTGAGCTTTGATTTCGTACATGGCTCTTAAAGGAAATTGTTTGATCTTTACGAAGGAAATTGCCTAAAAGCCTTGTTTACAACAGATTTTTGCCACATGAACATTTTCTATAGATACTAAGGAGTCTGAAAAAGATCGAAAAGAAAGTAAAGTACTAGGTGAAATTAATAAGATATGGTCTGATTACTTTACTTAATTTTTGTGTAACAAATAGCCTCTAGAGCCGTAGTTAATTTATTCCTTGCTTGAGTAGCCCGCTTTACAGGTTGAAATAAATTATCTAGTCTTTATGCCAACAGAAAATACGGTGAAGCATTATTAATTTTGATTAGTAGGCTAAACTGAGCTAATTTCATGCAAACTCTAATGCCCGCAGGCGCTAAACATAAGGATCGCCTAAAGCCTAAACTGACTAATGAAAAATGAACCTAAATAAAACTGTTTTAATTATAAGACAAAGCTAGTTGTTATTCATAACCCCACGATGACTTGATTATCATATTATCTATACATCTAAACAAATAAATAAAACTGAAGTGTCTGTTTGTAATTTCAAATTAACAGCTTTTCACTAAATGCACATGACAGTAAATACGGCACTTACACCAAAAAATCATTTTTTTTTAACTTTTATCTGTTTTTCTGTCTATCTGTTTGTTCCAGCTAATCTCTGAAATGGCTGGACCGATTTTGACGGGACTTTTATTGGCAGGTAGCTGATGTAATAAGGAGTAACTTAGGCTCCCTTTATTTTAGAAAAAATCTTTTATTTTAGAAAAATACTTGCGTTAATTTCCGACATCCACGCGGGCGAAACCGCGGGCTAGTTATTTATAAATAGCTACCCGCTACTACTTTGCACGGTTTTTACGACTTGAAAATACATCCAGACTTCTTCATCATGAGTAAGTTTAATGTTCATATACAGGTTGACAAGGAGTTCGAACCGCGAACTTAATAGTTTACGTCTACGGATCTCCGTCTATATACGGATCCAGTATATGATTCTAAATACCTTTAGGATGAAATTTTTCGTCTGTTAATTAAAAAAAATAGCTGTTCCATACATTGTGACCGCGTAGGTATTGCCACTTTTGTATGAAATAGCAAATTTTTGTTTTAGTCATCCGACAAAATGTTTCTTCGGTAGGGTATTTAGAATGGTTGCAAAATTCATGGTTACTGTTTGTGTTTTCCCTGTCACCCAGTAGATATTAAGTTTCAGTTAGGTAATCACTTTTCGGAACAAAATTTTCAAAATCTCATAATAACACAGTCCTACAAACACACACGAAATGCGAATTTTATTTTATCATACGTTTGTAAGTATTAACCACACTGATATTAGTGCAATCTTTAATTCAAATAAGTAGCTTGACTTCTACGCTTTAGATATACATACGAATAAATTCTAATTGAAGTGTGTTTGAAATGTCAAAATAAAACTTTTTACTGTTTTAAATTATATATGGTACTTAAAATAAAACATCAATATTTAAAATTGTTGTTGGTCTGTTTGTTTGTTCTGTCTAATCTATGAAACGGCCCAACTATGGACGAGACTTTCACAGATAGCTGATGTTGTAATAAGTAACATACTACATTGCGAGGAAGTGGCGCATATTTTACCCCTATTTGTTATTTCTAGTGTTTGTGTTCATTCTTTGCATCATGTTCATCGCAAATAAATGTATTATCTTACCGATGCCTGCCGGGTCGCGTGATTGTTCGAAAGAGATACCGTGACCCTGGCACATGGGCAACTGATGGAACACGGGTGGGTTTTAGTCAGTAAAAGTCTGACATGACACTTCTCCCACTCCGCCCAGAGCGGGAGAAGTCACTTGATGATTTCCAATCGAAAAAAAAAAAATGTACTATCTTCTTTCAAAAACACAAAATTTTTCCTTAAATAAAGATATTGAATGAAGGCCTGTATTCCAGCTATGGGCACATTATACTGACTGGCCTGTTAGTCGGTTAGTGACCCTGACTGCTAAGACTGAAGTCGTGGGTTCGATTCCCACCCAGGACAAATCTTTGTGTGCTGAGCACAATCATTTGTTCTGTGTCTGAGTGTAATTTATCTATAACAAAAAATAGATACATCGCATCTGGTTGCCATAGTACAGGTTCTGACTAGTTTGGGATCAGATAACGGTGTGTTGATTATATATTATTATTATTATAGGCTGATTATGTACATTAAAATCCAATCAATTGTTATTTTAACATAAAATAATAAATTCAAAAAAATTAATATAAATATAGAAATTGTAAATGAATTAAAAATGTGTAATTAAGTCAAACAAATAATGTGGTATTCAAACATTTAATGTGATAATGACTTAAGTTTTATACGTTTTATTAGGTAACTCTATTATGTTATTTTTGTTAGATTTGGTTATTTTATGTGGCATGTTATTCTAATACTGCAGGACAAAGGTATGTAAAGGTTTTTTTTAAGTGAACTCTTGCCTATTTTATAAATCTACAGGAACTCACTACCCGGGAAATAGAGGCCTCCCGCGTGCTCTCTAATAGTATTTTTTCCCATCTTCTCCCAAGATTTTCTATTTAAAACTTAAATAACGTGGTTCAATTGAACCAGAACTGTTAATTTCAGCTTATTATTTGAATAAAGCAATACAGTACCGCGAATCAGCCTATAATGTTCCCACTGCTGGGCCACAGACCTGGGAGTGGGCCGCAATCCACCACTCGGGCCCAGTGCGGGTTGGTAGATGTCACATGTCTTCGAATGTTTTGGTTTTAGGACATGCTGATTTCCTCACGATATTTTCTTTCATCACTTTGAGTGTCTTTGCAGTGATGATGAAATTATTTACACAAAGTAAAGCGCCTGCCTTGGATCGAACCCACGACATAAAACTTGTAAGTCGCGGCAGTTACCACTGGGCCACCACTGCTCTCCAAAAATTACTCGCCTTAACAAAATCAACTAAGCAGCCTTTGTCTTAGTCCTTTTTTATATAGACTACTAGCTTTTGCCCACGGCTTCGCCCGCGTGGATGTCGGAAATTATCGCAAGAGGACGTCCTACCGCGGTTAATGTATTGAATGCATTAATCCAGGTTATATAGGTAATAAGAGAGCAGTTGAGTGAGAGTAGTGGTGGCTCAGTGGTATCAGCCCCGACTTACGAATTTTAGGTCGTGGGTTCGAACCCAGGCAGGCTCTTTAGGTACTTTGTGTAAATATTTTCATCAACACAGCTCTCAAAACGGTGAAGGATAACATCGTGAGGAAACTGGCATGTCCTAGAACCAAAAATTCGAAGACATATGACATCTACCAACCAGCACTGGGCCCGCGTGTTAGATTACGGCCCACTCCCCCTCACCGAGAGGAGGCCTGTGTATCAGCAGTGGGAATAATATAAGCTAATTATATATAGGTAATAAATACTATCTGTGTGCCATTTTCGACCCAGATCTATTGAGCCGCTTTTGCGTCATTGTGAAACAAACATCCAATCATACAAATGTTCACATTTATAATATTAGTGGTAAATAGGTTTATAATTCATATTACTTCGGATTCATAGTTTATGAGAATATCATGTTGTGTGTTTGATGAATAGTATTCAGAGTAAGAAGACTGTGTAATAGGGTTGGATGGAATTGATATAAGTCATCCTGGTTTTTCTTAAAGCTCGTATTCTACCTATCATCATCGTCATTACAGCCGTAAGACGTCCACTACTGGACATAGGCCTCCCCCAATTTGGGAGGCTATGTCATAATCGCCACGCTTGGCAGGTGGGTTGGCTATCGCAGTATGGTGGTAAAATGCATAAAGAACGCTGCTGCCCGTTCTCTAGTAACAGATACTCAATCATTTACCAAAGACCAAATCGATCATAGGAATTATAGGAATAGTACTTTTGCCAGTGGCTTCGCCCGTATAGTTGTCAGAAAATATCACCTGGGAACCTACTACCGGGATAAAGTATCCTTTATGGTAAGTATCCAGGATAACCAAAAATCCAAATCCATCCAAAAATCTAAACATCTAAGCCATATTTCGCGGTCTCTTACTTGGAATAATACAATTAGGTTTATTTTGAGTACTTCCAACACACATGATATTCGCATTTACTATGAAGCCCAAGTAATATGAATTACAATCCTACTAATCCTACAATACCCGACCACTACCAAGCGAGATGGCCGGACGCGGAACGGCTCGCTAGCCGCTCTGCGGCTATTTTATTATAATCTCTGATATCTTCTTAAATATTCATTGATATGCTGTAAAGGGCAATTTTGATCTACATGAAATGCACAACATATTTAATGTATTTAATTGGATAAGAATTAATGCTGTATTGCTTAAAATCGCTTCGTAAATAAGCCATTATTTCTCATAAAAATTAAAGGATTAAAACTGGTTATTGTGGGTTATCCGTAAGAGAAAGATATATACCATCGGAGACTTTTTTGTAGAACTTTTTAAGGTGTACAATACTGTAGTACATTATTTTGATCTATTTCGTAGGGCTCAGCCAGCGTTCACAAAGTAAGCGCAAAAAATTAGTTTATTTATGACATCACATTAGAAACCTCTAAAATTATCAGCATTTCTTTACTATATTATGCATGTTATATACATATAAACCTTTCTGTTGAATCACTCTATCTACTAAAAAAACTCGCGTCAAAATCCGTTGCGTAGTTTTAAAGATATAAGCATACATAGGGACATACAGACAACGAAGTGACTTTATTTTATATAATATATATGTAATGTAATGTAATGATAATGATAATGATGATTTCGGAAGAAAGTTTTCTATCCCAAACTGACAAGATCTGAGAAAAAGTGTACGTCATGCAAGACACTTTTCCTCACATTTAATTTTACAATTTTCATGTTAGACAGACGACGCGCTGGGGGCACTTGGTTTTATAATATGTAGTAATGGTGATGGCAGGTCCCTAAATTTGCTCCTTCATTAAGAGATATACTGCCACTACTATTTTAATAGAAGTACAATTCATATCCATTGAATTTCCAATTTTTACAACAGTTTTCAGATGCTATCAAACTATTTACTAAGAAGCAAAGATATTCTAATTTTTATTAATTATATTTGTTACTAGCTTTTGCCCATGGCTTCGCCCGCGTGGATGTCGGAAATTAACGCAGGTATTTTTCTAAAATAAAAGTAGCCTACGTCACTCCTTGTTACATCAGCTATCTGCCCGTGAAAGTCCCGTCAAAATCGGTCCAGCCATTTCAGAGATTAGCCGGAACAAACAGACAGACAAACAAAAAATGTAAAAAATGTTGTACATACACCAAAACAACATTTTTTACATTTTTTTGTATACATCCATATGTATACACAGTATATAGTAAAAAGTGGTTATCTTAATATTACAAACAGACACTCCAATTTTATTTATTTGTATAGATGTATAGATTGTATAGATTATATTGCTCCTGTAGTAAGCTTCGTTACCTATTACTTAGGGCCATCATGTACCTTACTTTTTCCCAACTACGTTAGCATCGGCTTTCAGTCTTACCGGATATAGCTGAATACCAACATGTTACGCGGGATGACTGCCTATCTAACCTCCACAACCCAGCGACTGAGTAACACGATACCTCTTGGTAAGACTGATTGTCAGACTTTCGGGTTTCTAACGACTAGGAACGACTGTCAAAGATTCTCGAACGACAGTCAGGCCCATTGGCTTAACGTGCTTTCCAAGGCATGAAGGGGTCTTAGTACGTAAAGATGGTCACTTAACCTGGCAGCTTAACCTGATGAATCGAGTTGAGCTACTATTTCTTAGCCACAAGCCCCTCCTATAATGGTCCAGTAATTCATTCCGTATTTTTTAATTTAACTTCGATTTTATTTCAAGTTACTTCTGTAGGTTCGGTCAAGAAGCGATAATGTTAAGCGATTTTCTAACAATTTCTTTTTCCACTTAGCGAGCGCATTTATCTCCTTTTCAAAATGTCAAATAAATTTCATCAAATCCTTTTGAAATCTCTGTGCTACTACTTTAGGATCAAAAAAGCGAACAGGAGTTAGTGGAGGTGAAGTTTGTTCTTCTGTGATCATCGCTAAGGCTTCTTTGCTCTCAATTGAAACATTGTTCTGAATGCTAGTCATCTGTAACATTTGACACCTACTAAATAAAAGCAATAAGTTTTTGCATAATGTGTATGTCACTTTCAGTCAAACAGTCAACAGAATAAGGTACGCGGAACATAAAAGTAGGTACAAGGAAAATGAACCTTCAAGACCTTATCATATTTTATTCCATGACTGTACCAGTAACGGCTTCGTATTATGTTAACTTGGCTTAATCTTAAAAATAGCTTTACTCCATTGGCCGACATTATAATTATAAGCAAGCTATGAATAACCCAAACCTGGCTATTTCTGGAGAAGACGGCTTCGATGGTACTTTTAACGTTACGCTTTTAAAATAGATTTCATATAAATTCAACCTTTTGTACGTTGTCATCGCTACAAGTAAGTTACATGAAAAGAAAATTTAATAATCTCAATTAGTTCAGTATTTTTTGGCTCATGTAGCTAAATAGTGCCTACAGTAATAGGGATTACTAAAGTCTGTAACAAGGCTGAATCTTTTCAACCGTAACAGGTAGACATTTGAAATTTCATCAGCATGTAATAAAAATAAATTAAAGACGGTCTCCATACAAAAAACGTGTTTTGTTTCAGTATTTTTTCACATATTGCTATAGTACTTTTCTTGCTTTAAAAAAAAATTAAGTAACCAAAAACTGTAATATTAAGTATGGTATTCTGATACGAAACCTTTCGTGGGCAAGTAAAACTTTCTCTTGGTTGCTATTTTAAGAAAATCGCGGACTTACGTATAGTTCGAACATAATATAGGGTTGCATACAGAATTAACGTTTTTTAAAGACAGGTACAAATGGTTTATAAACCATACAAATCTTGTACATTGTGATAATAATATAAAGGTTATATTAAAGTATACTTCTTGCTTTAGGCGGGGTGTAATGTATTGTGGCTATTCATTCATGAGGAACTGTTACCTACATATCAACTTACCCCCTTACTGGTTAACAAGAACATTTGATATGTACACCATTTATAAAGTAACAGGAAATAAGCCACCCTCTATGTGAGAATGAATTTATAGCCTCCTACAATAATGAGCTCTTGAATTTTAAAGATACCGGCGGAATTAGTGTTACGGAAGCCTGGCTTCCAGGAAGAGTTTATGTTATAAATATAAAACACAACAGATATATTTAGTATCCGTGGTAGCCCTTATGTCATGTTTTTATTTGGAATAATTTTATTTTAAAGTTATCAATACACAGGCTTTTAAATTCCCTGTCTGTAACAACAATAATTTATATTCTATTCTATTATACTGCTAAGTGGTGCTCACAAGAATGGGACCCAGTTTAGGCAATGAGTTTATAGAAATAAAATGTTCTAACAAGAAAATAATCCTTACTTCTCATAAACCTTAATTAAAATGGATGCAAATGAACTACAATGTTGTACTTATATCTTTAGCATTCATATTATATATAGGTATCATTATTAGCATTAATATTAGGATATATTGATTCTTTAAATACATTCTGATTTATCAATAAGGGATTATGTATGGACTTATCAGGTGTTATTTTAGCTACTTATGTGTTGGTTGCTTTGTTGCTGTCAAGCAAATCCGTAGAATAACAATTTCATAATTCATTCTTTCTCTCTTTCTGAACGTGTATTCTTTTCTATAACGGTTGGCCAATTGCCAGAGTCTTTGAAGGCCTCGTTGTGTGCCATTAGCAATTGCACGAACAGTTTCTTTCTGCACGGTATTGCGAAATTCTTTGGATTTGCGCGGAAAGGCCGGTAGGTTCCTCGCCTCTATAGAAATTCATAAAGTAAATCGTTGAATAATTTTCTCCCTACATTGACGGTTGATGCCATTATTTGTTTTAGCGTAACCATCGTTTATTATAAACCAGCAAACAGAAAGAGACATAATACCTAGGATTTATTAATGCTTAGAATAATTTTACGCAAAAGTTCTGGAGGCTGATGCCTTTACCCAATTTTTAACACATTGCCAGTTATACTAGAAAAATAGACACAGTATAATTAGTTTAAAAGCATCCATAACAATGGGGTGGTAAAACAGTCAATTAAACAACGTTTACTTCTATGGTATTTGGTTACCCACCAACGAATAAGGTACCTCATAAATGTCAAAGAAACATTTATTTACTCTAAATCATACATAATTCAAGCACTTTCATCAACTAAAGGCCAGGGGTCAGAAATCATGAGATAACCCGAGTATACTCAAATACATCCGTGATTTCCTCCAGGAGTTACCGAGATATGCAAATGTTTGTACACACTACATTATTTATTTATCATTACATCAGTCAGTATGTCCCTAACGGGGCCAATAAGAACCTATTTATGAATCATCACGAATAGTACGATAGCTAAATTAGTGGCACAACACTAGTAGAATGTTAAATCATAATTATGCTAAACTAATTAATTTATCAAACACTATTCAAATTACTAATTCCATTTGATCAAAATTTTGTCACAAATATAAAATAATTTAATTATTGGAATACCTAACAAATTCAGCACAAACATTTCATAAGTTATTTCTAGACGGATAGTAGAATTACTAGTTCATAAACCAACATAGATTTCAGTAAGTAACATAAGATATACAATAGCAGAGGTACCTACCGCCGATCAGCTGATAACTGTCAACAACATTCATTGTTTACTCGTTCACTCGGTGACGATGCAATCAAAACTACTGACAGTTTCGAATTAGACCCACAAAGTTGCGATAACAGCGACCCTTACTTGTCATGTTCATTATACATCCCGCTAATAGGTTTCGCTCCAAACTCCTAGAGGGATAATCTTTGTACCACAATCATAGTTTTTTTTTTTTTATTTCACTTCAGTCATTCACATTCACGTTTAAAGTTGGTTTTAATTTAAAGGTGTTATTAATTAGGCACGTTTGTGTATTCGTCAAAGTTTGGTTATGAAGATTACGTGAGGTATCATGCGTGTGTGTCTTGGTAGTGGACGCGTGTATCGGGTCGCACGTCGCGCGGACGACTGGCGCGGCGTGGACCAGTGTTGTATCGCGTCGACGCGCGGCGCCCACCTTGCCTTGCTCCACCGAGGGTGCTCGGCTTTCCTCGGCAACCCTCGCCCGCCTCCGCCAGGTAAGCTTTCCCGACATGAAACTCTGATTGAATGGATGAGTTTCCAAATGCTTTTTTGTCGGAGCCGAGCGACAAATCACGATGTCGGATGGAACATTTGTGTTAACTTTCCGTGGTTTATTTGAGGGACATAAATTTAAATTACGGCTTCTTGAATTTTCTTTTGAGCGTTTGAATTTGTTTTATCATAGAGTTTCGTATGTTATGATTAGGTTATTGGCAGAATTATTAGCGAATTAGGATAGGAATGAAGTAAGATGAAACCAAATGAACACATGATAAGTGATTATTTTAAACCCAGGCCGTGCTTACTGTCTGTCTCGTTATCCCATTATCCATAAAATAACCTTCACGCTACAACGTGGTAGTCAGTAGTCAATCTCTGAAACTTCTATCACTTTCAGACTAATTAGTCTTCAGGCGAATCTATTGCCACATCGCCACCACCCTTTCACTTCCCAGCTGCATGTGGGCCGGATTCAACTGTTCGCTCCGTAGGTACATATTAATTACTGGGATCCAAATTAGAGCACTGACCCTACCAAAGTTCTCGTTAAAACCTTGTCAAAACGCTTTGAGGACTGAATCGTAATTCAGCGTTACATTCGTACCTTAATGTTTCCAATTTGTTTCGGCTATTATTCATATTAACATTTTTTTTTTTTTTCGTAAATTTGTATTTCTTTCTGTGGTGGAACTAGAGCTTTTGTATAAATAATATGTACAAAATATCTGTTGAATACAAGGTGATTTGATGATTCTTGATTGAGCTACCTAGATATAAATATCATCACAGCCTTGAGTGTAACTTTCCTTCTAAGATCTTCATTACTCCAATACTGAAATAAATGTTATCTTTGCTAATTTTATGTATAACTAGCACATTGCCCGCGGCTTTGTACGGCTGAAATGTATAAGTTCATGTTACTCCGGAATAAGGTAGCTTTCCAAAGGTGGATGAATTTTTAAAATCGGTGAAGCAGTTTTCCATTACAAACATTCATATCCATACATTACAAACAATCAAATCTTTCCTTTTTATAATATTATTATTACCGTAGAGTAGCTTTTACCACCAACCACTTTCACTAGCTTTTGTCCAAATGGAGGTCAGAAATATATCCCACGGGAACGTACTACCGGTATAAAAATCTTTACCTATATGTTTACACATCCAGGGTATAAACTATCTGTGTGCCAAATTTTATTCAAGTTCTTTCAGCCGGTTTTGCGTGATTAAATTACAAACATCCCAACTTTCACATTTATAATACCTATTAGTAGGTATGCATGCCATAATTTTGAAGAACCTAACATTACCAGTATTACCACCCCCAAACCACAGAAGAAAATACGCAAAGAAATATACCTATATATAGATTAACATCAAAAAATTCTAAAGCGTATATAATGCCCTGGGGGTAATGATAGGCAGAGTTGTCACGTTGAGCATGAATTATCGACTCAACGTGGATCGCGCTTTGAGCGTTGAGCATTCGCGACCTGCCCCTCTAGCCAAGCCACAAACGTTTTCCGTTCTACAATCGGTAACGCCTCAGTGTCAGCAATTGTAGAAAACGATAAGTTGGTAGCCATGTTGAAGCGCCTGAGTCGGCCGCTCGTTCTACAATGTCTTTAGAAAAACGACACCTTATAACAAAGGATTTAGCGTTGAATATTGTAGAAACGATAAAAAATCATTCTATCATTTTGAACGATGTGAATTTGGCTAGGAATTTTCTGTTCGTTTGTTCTAACCACGTGACTTAACGTTGAGCGACTACCGTTAACGATTGCAGATTATCAACTTGGCTAGGGGTGCTGGCCTCGGAACTCGGAATCGGTATCTCAAACAAAAGCGTCCTTTGGCAAAAACGATGGTGCCATAGCGGTTATCGGATTACGATGGTTTAATCTGACTTAAGGCCTTCTGGCAATCGGGTAAACTGTTTTCGTTACGGCTAAATTAAATGAATAGTTTTGTGTGTAGAAATGAGTCAAATTATGTTCGAGTCACTGGACTTTTTGAGCCCTTGGTTTTAAATTGAATAACGGCTACTTGATTATACAGTGTCTTTTTTTTTTCAGGTTGGGAAATCATCAAATGACTTCTCCCGCTCTGGGCGGAGCGGGAGGGCGTGTCAGACTTTTACTGACTAAAACCCACCCGTGTTCCATCAGTTGCCCATGTGCCAGGGTCACGGTATCTCTTTCGAACAATCACGCGACCCCGGCAGGATTATATAGTGTCTTCGGGTGTGAATGCAATGTTAAATCATGTTTGGGATATAAAACAACAAGTTTTTTTTGGTATATTTTTTTATAACTCGGTAAATATTAACCAAAACGAAGAATTCGACTTAGGGGTCGTCTCAATATACTCATAATTTCAGCCGAAAGACGTCCACTGCTGGACATAAGTCTCTCCCAAGTCGGGAGGGTTAGAGGTGCACTTAAATTGAAAAAGAAATTTCTGAGACCTCTTAACGGGGTCAAACGTTAAAAGCCCACGCATACACCATTGCCATAGCAACCACTCATTGAGGAAACATCTACGACAAAATAGGTAGGTACTTTCTCACATAAAAATAAAACACATTACTACCTAATTACCTAAAGAATTTAATATTCATGAAAAACAAACTCATCTAATACACAGTATTCCCAAAATTATGATATTTATTTGTTAGAAGCAACATCAGAATTGGAATGATTACGTAGTATTATGAGATTATGAAGCTCGCCAGCCGTTTTTTGGAGCAGCTAAACTAATTTAAAATGAAAGAACATTTTACGCTTCGGAGGCGACCTTTATAAAATGAGTTGGAAAATTGCGAAATATACAATGACGGACATTTTCGTCACGACGAAGAGGAATCCTCTATTTTTATGAACAATTATATTCTTCCTGAACTTCGTTTTTATCTAGAACTAGGTAAATTATGCTGAATTCAGTGTTTGACTTGCTTCCTAAAGAAGGAAAATGAACCTTTATAAAAATCTGTTCCAACCTGTATTTTATTTTCCTGAAAAGGAACAACAAACAACTGCAATATCTATACTTATAATAAAACTGTAGAGAGTTCAATTCTGTACATTGAAAATATAGGTATTCAAAATTAATATTGGAGAATGAATAGTGATCGATACTAATGCCAAAAATGCAATCAGTAAATTTTTTGTCTGTCTGTCCGTCTGTCTGTATGTGCACGCATGGGTCAAAAACTACTGAAGGGATTTTAACCAAAATTTTTTTGTTACCAAACTTGGTACGATTGTAGTCCATACTCCTGGGCAGGTTATAGGCTATATAATATAACGCTAAGACACATAGGAGCCGAGCAGTGACGATACCCGCGGTATATTTTCCAACCTCCACGCGGGCGAAGCCGCTGGCAAAAGCTAGTAAAACATAAAGTTCAGAAATACAAAAAACTAGACAATATTGTAGCCACAATGCTGTTCACCGATTAACAACAAATATTATTTTTGTCTTTATTATCAGATAAATTAAAAACCATGCAAGTATATTGATATTAGATTCAAGAAACTTATTTTACTAACTACGATTTTTGAACCATGAAATATAGGGAGTACATGCAAAAATATCTAATTATGTTCCAAAGCCTGATTGTAGGAATCAACCATTCTGTGAACAGATGAACGAATAGACTCAAAATGCTATAAAATAAAATTCATGAAAAGGTACATAACGGTCAATAAGATAAACCAATCAATTAACTTTCACCCTGAATTCTATCATTTAAACATCTCAGTCCAGAGTGAACATATGCGGGTTTTTTTTTGATGGGGTCATTTGCGTAACACACTAACAGCATCTTTAACTAGCTTCTGCCCGCGACTTAATCCGCGTTAAATTTCTTGTTCCCCCGGCCCTTCCCGTCGCGTCGAATCGCCTACCGGTGCGATTTTCCCCGTTTTTTCAACATTTTTCATTACTGCTCCGCTCCTCTTAATTGTAGCGTGATGTTATATAGTTTATAACCTTTCTCGATAAATAGGCTACCCAACACAAAAAGAAATTTTCAATTCGGACCAGTAGTTCCTGAGATTAGCGCGTTCAATCAAACAAACAAACAAACAAACTCTTCGGCTTTATAATATTAGTATAGATATAGACTAGCTTTTGCCAGCGGCTTCGCCCGCATGGAGATCAGAAAATATCCCGCGGGAACATACAACCGGGATAAAATGTACCCCTATGTGTTAACCCAGGTTATAAACTAACTGTGTTCCGAATTTAGTAGGACAGATATATATTATTGAGCACTTTTTTGTAGATCTTTTGAAGACCATCATCTTTGTAATAAATACTTTTGGTGTATGATCAACGTATGCGAGGATAAGAGCTCGAAAGCGCATTTTCATCAAACATGCTTCAAACTTATCGTCACTGCTCAGCTCCTATGTGTCTTAGCGTTATATTATATAGCCTATAACCTGCCCAGGAGTATGGACTACAATCGTACCAAGTTTGGTTAAAATCCCTTCAGTAGTTTTTGACCCATGCGTGCACATACAGACAGAAAAAAAAAATTACTGATTGCATTTTTGGCGGGTTCCCTCTATCTGGCAGAAACTTGATGCTCCGAATTTTATTTGGCATAACACACTTGGCATAATCTTATTTATACGAATAGTAAGGCATAAAAAATGTTTAGCATAATCATTGTTTGGCCGAATGTTTATATGCTCGACTTTACGCTGGCATACTTTTAAGATGGCAGAATTTTATTTCGCATAATTACGTTTGGCAGACTTAAAATTCCGCATAATTTCGTTTAGCATAACAATTATTTAGAGCAATGATTATTTGGAATAATTTCACTTGGCGTACTATGAAGATGGCAGAATTTCATTTAGAATAGTTTTGGTAGGCATATTTTCATTTCTATTAAATTGCATTTTAACCTTAAATAAAATGAAATAGTGTCTCAAAAAGTCAGCATATGTTGTGCTACAGAAATTATTGACAGAAACGAATCGCTGCAGAGCCGACTCCACGTAGTCTTGTCTGCCCTACCCCTAGAGTGTAATTTAGCCCGCGTAGGCGCGGAGTGGCGAGGCAGCCCGCGAGCTGAGGAGCAGGTGAGCGTAAAACCATCTGCGACGATGAGCTCTCGTGGGACCGCCGGAGCCCCGCAGCGCCGGAGCCGTGACAGAAAGTATGCATGCTGCATGTTGCATGCTCGCTTGCATGCTGTGAGCTTGCTTGCATGCTGCATGCTTGGTTGCTTGCATGCTGTATGCTTGCTTGCATGCTGCATGCTTGCTTGCATGCTGCATGCTTGTTTGCACGCTGCATGCTTGTTTGCATGCTGCATGCTTCTTCGATATGAAATGTATGCCAAAAGATGATTCTAAGTTTAAAGTTTCTGAGTTATGATAGTTCTGCCTTTTAATAACTATCGATATGAAATTATGTCAAGAGACGATTCTGACTGCGAACTTTTTGCGATATGGTGGTTCTACTTTTTAATTATTATGGAATAAAATTTAGGCCTAAAGATGATTCTGACTTATAAAATTATGCGTTGTGAATGGATGATAAATGAGTGTATGCCAAACGATTTTCTACGAAATGAAGTTTATGCCATTCGCTGTTATGCAAAATAATATTATGACGAAAAAAAATTCTGCCATAAAGGGTGGACCCATTTTTGGCATCAGTATCGATCACCAGTCATCCTCCAATATTATTATATTATTTTCACTGTACAGAATTGGGGTTCCCTCTATCTGGCAGAAACTTGATGCTCCGAATTTTATTTGGCATAACACACTTGGCATAATCTTATTTAAACTAATATTTGTAAGGCAAAAAAATGTCAAAGTCAAAGTCAAAGCATTTATTTCAAATAGGCCCAAAAAGGCACTTTTGAACGTCTACAGTTATATGAAAATAGAATTGATTCTAGTTGCCCCTTCCAAAAGGTAGATTCGTATGGAGAAGAATGGGCAAGAAACTCCACCGTTACTCTTTTAAAATGTTTTCAATATTTGTATACAATATTTATATAATTATATGTGAAGACAATGCACCTAAAATAAAATTACCATACCACAACAGGTAAAAAATTAAAAAGAAGCAAAGAGAGATAAATTAATTATATGATAGATACATGGTGCCCACATACTTACAAACATTGCAAAGGCAAAAATACAAATTTACTAATATTTTACAAGTTACAAATCAGTGTATGAGTTATAGTAATCATAGAATCTAGATCAGTGTCATAGGGGAAAAATAAATCTAATACAATTAAGTTAGCAATCAATTTGATAAACTCTAAGACTGTCGTATGGAGCGAGACCAGCATGTTTCCAAGCATTCTTATCTTGGATGTAATCCTCTAATTTGTAATAAGCTCGTTTACAAAGTGTACTCTTAATATGATTTTTAAACTTCCTTTCATTTAATTGCAATTTATCAGAAGGAATTTTGTTGTAGCATTTAACACAGTACCCCATAAAAGATGTATGTACTTTTGCTAATCTGAAAAATGGTTGATCTATCTTGTCTTTATTTCTAGTGTTAAAAGTATGTCTATCGCTTATTTTCTTAAAAAGATGTAGATTTTTTCTTACATACATAATATTTTCATAAATGAATTGGCAAGGTACCGTCATAATATTAATACTTTTAAACAGTTCTCTGAGAGATTCGCGGCGACTTAGATTATAAATGGCTCTGACAGCTCTCTTTTGCAAAATAAAAATGGATTCAATGTCAGCAGCCCTACCCCACAGTAAAATGCCATACGACATAATGCTGTGGAAGTAGCTAAAATAGACCAAACGCGCGGTTTCTACATCTGTTAACTGTCTTATCTTTCTAACAGCATAAGCAGCCGAGCTCAGCCGCCCCGCAAGAGATGTTATATGAGGTCCCTATTGTAATTTCTCGTCTAGCGTGATTCCCAGGAATACCGTTTGATTAATAAATTCCAGTTTATCCCCATTCAATAAGATGTCACATTCACTACTTCTGACATTAGGTAATTGAAATCGAATACATTTGGTTTTATTTTTATTAAGTACCAAATTATTTACTGTAAACCAGTCTTGGACCTGAAGAATGGAGTTATTTACGTCGTCAAGAGTTTGTGACCGTCTGTCGATTTTAAATATCAATGATGTGTCATCTGCAAATAACACTATCTTCGGTTGGTTTGTAATCATAAAGTAAATGGGGTAGATCATTAATGTATACCAAAAAGAGGAATGGACCCAATATCGAACCTTGAGGAACGCCCATTGCCATTTCTGACCCTGATGAGTTTACGCCGTTTACTTGGACTTTGACCGTTCTATCTTTCAGGTATGATCTTATTAAGTCAAGAGCTGTATTTCTAATCCCATAGTGCTCTAGTTTCAGTAGCAGTGTCTCATGATTTACGCAATCGAACGCCTTAGAGAGGTCACACAAGATTCCAATGGCATCCTGTGCTTCTTCCCAGGCGTTAAAAATGTTCTTTATTAGGGTGACACCAGCGTCGGTGGTACAACGTCCTTTGGTGAAACCGTACTGGTGTTCATGAAAGATGGAATTTTTATTAAAGTGACGTAACATTTGATTGAGCATCAACTTTTCAAACACCTTACTGAGAACTGGCAGAACTGACACGGGCCTATAATTGTTGGGCTCTTTACTATCACCGGATTTAAACAAAGGAACTACTTTACTGTGTTTCATTAGATCCGGAAAGACTCCTTGGTCTACACTGGTGTTAAATATAAAAGCTAAATAGGGTGCAATGGTTTCAATAATAGAACTACAAAATTTAACAGACATTCCCCAAAGATCTTCTGTTGATTTAATTTTAAGATCTTTAAATGCTTTTATAATAGCCTGGGGGTTAGTATGCTGAAACCTAAACTCTAAAGGGCATGCCCCTACATTCTTTTTGAGTAAGACAGCGGAACGCGCTGGTGAGGAATTTAATGCTTCAGTAGTTTTAACGGGAATATTAACGAAAAAGTTTTCAAATTCCTGAGCTATTTCTATATCTGAGTTAATGGGGCCATGTGCAGTCTCTAAATTAAATTCAGTACTACGCTGTTTTTTCCTACCTGTTTCATTATTTATTATTTGCCAGGTAGTTTTTATTTTATCATCAGCTGATTTTATTTTATTGCTAATATAAAGCGCTTTGGCCAATATGCACACATTTTTAAAGGTTTTTGAATATTTTGCCACATACTGATGAAAGCTTGTATTAGTCATATGTTGCTTTAGGCCATAAAGTTCAAAAAGTTTTTCCCTGCTTTTACGAATACCTGGAGTCGCCCAATCACTAAATAAGAACTTTGTGCAAATACTTTTAGTCTTTAGTGGGAAAGTGTCATTAAATTGCGTGTTTAATAGTGAGAAGAACTCGGCGTAGAACTCATTTGGGATACATTCATTACTAAAACTCTGAACAGATAATGTACTAGCCACATAATTATTAAATTTCTCTAAATTTTTACATGTCATTGGCCTATACCTTATTTGGATTTTTTGTAGAGGCATATACGAGCAAAATGTTATTGTTTGACCACTGTGATCCGATGGCAACTTATTTACAATTTGTTTGTGTAAGTAATCACAGTTACAAAAAATATTATCTATACAAGTGGCAGAAGAAGCTGTCACTCGGGTTGGTTCAATAAAAACTTTGGACAAATCAAATGACTTAAAAAGACTTAACAATCTGAAAGTATTTAAGTTATTTTTTAATAAATGAATATTAAAATCACCACATATGACTATTGACTTACTACTAGTACTAAGTTTCTTTAGCACCTCTTCCATTACAGAATCAAACACAGATAGATTCTGGTAACTTGGAGGTCTGTATACACATACTATAACATGCTTATCAAGCTCAACACAGGACAGCTCAATAGTGTGTTCAACAGACAGCCCAGTGATGTCTTTTCGTTCTATCGCTTTAATAGAATTTTTAACTAATATTAATGACCCGCCATGTATCATGCGTTTTCGGCTGAAAAAGCTAACTACACAATAATTTTCATAATTTGTTGACTTTACTTGATGATCTTTTAACCAATGTTCTGTTAAGCAAATAACATCAAACTTGGTATTTTCTAAAAACAATTCTATTTCAAGTAATTTGGAAGAACAACCTTGGATATTTTGATTAAACAGTTTTAAAGTATGTTGCACTCCCTTTGGTTTTTTATTATTATTATCACCATGACAAATATTGCCAGAAGATACCTTTTTATTATTCACAAACAATAATTGGTTATTTGGAGGGGTATCTTCTGTTGTCTTATTATCTAGTTTAACAAGTTATCCGGAGTGTCTTCCACTACTATAATTGAAGGGTCAGGAATACCTGTCTGAGTATGTTTAGCATAATCATTGTTTGGTCGAATGTTTATATGCTCGACTTTACGCTGGCATACTTTTAAGATGGCAGAATTTTATTTCGCATCATTACCTTTGGCAGACTTAAAATTCCACAAAATTTCGTTTAGCATAACATTTATTTAGAGCAATGATTATTTGGCATAATTTCACTTGGCATACTATGAAGATGGCAGAATTTCATTTAGAATAATTTTGTTAGGCATATTTTCATTTCTATTAAATTGCATTTTAACCTTAAATAAAATGAAATAGTGTCTCAAAAACTCAGTATATGTTGTGCTACAAAAATTATTGACAGAAACGAATCGCTGCAGAACCGACTCCACGTAGTCTTGTCTGCCCTACCCCTGGAGTGTAATTTAAGCCCGCGTAGGCGCGGAGTGGCGAGGCGGCCCGCGAGCTGAGGAGCAGGTGGTTTTGACGGTCGCCGCCGCGGCTGAGGCTGGCCAGCAAGCCGAAGCCGCGGTGGTGAGCGTAAAACCATCTGCGACGTTGAGCTCGCGTGGGACCGCCGGAGGCCCGCCGGAGGCCGGCAGCGCCGAAGCCGTGACAGAAACTATGCATGCTGCATGTTGCATGCTCGCCTGCATGCTGTAAGCTTGCTTGCATGCTTGCTTGCTTGCTGCATGCTTGCTTGCATACTTGCTTGCTGCATGCTTGCTTACATGCTACATGCTTGGTTGCTTGCATGCTGTATGCTTGGTTGCTTGCATGCTGTATGCTTGCTTGCATCCTGTATGCTTGCTTGCATGCTGCATGCTTATTTGCATGCTACATGCTTGTTTGCATGCTGCATGCTTCTTCGATATGAAATGTATGCCAAAAGATGATTCTAAGTTTAAAGTTTCTGAGATATGATAGTTCTGCCTTTTAATAACTATCGATATGAAATTATGCCAAGAGACGATTCTGACTGCGAACTTTCTGCGATATGATGGTTCTACTTTTTAATTATTATGGAATAAAATTTATGCCTAAAGATGATTCTGACTTATAAAATTATGCGTTGTGAATATATGATAAATGAGTGTATGCCAAACGATTTTCTGCCAAATGAAGTTTATGCCATCCGCTGTTATGCAAAATAATATTATGACGAAAAAAATTCTGCCATAAAGGGTGGACCCACAGAATTGACCTCTCTACAGTTTTATTATAAGTATAGATTTCTTTCATTTTGACGGTTCAACAACATTCGCTGCGTTATCTACATTGTTGAGATTTATTTTCGAACATACGGAGCAATGAATTAGCAATATCCTCTATAATTATTCAATTTCTAATTTCAACAATACGCAATCAGGGCGCTGTTCATAATCTCAAAGCCTCCCATTGCATGAGATGTCCATTCACGTAATTAGGATTTATCCGCGCGAACTGAAGCACATAAATATACATTATTTTGTTTTCATAGTACCTGAACCGTACATAGTTTGTGTTTTAATCATCCGTTAAGGAATTCAAACTGAAACAAAGATTAAAGTGTTTTAAGCAAGTTCTGACACAATAACAATAATCGTTGCTGTAAACTTTAGTCGGGTAGATTGTAGTGTAATAACATTTAAATCTAAACTTTCAACTGTATACTAACTAGGTAATAAATGTGGTTGAAGCTTGCTTTTACAATTTTACAACATGAATTTAAATTACGAATTTTGCCAGAAAGAAATTCTACATCCCACCTGGATTGGTGGTCAGTCAAACTCATATCATTTGAATCAATTAAACAAATTACAAGCACTTTTGAAGTGTCAAAGTGTGACACAACGACATTTCTGTTTTGTATTTTCTTTCAATTAGTTTCTGTCAAATATTGTTAGTTTATTTCATTGTGTCTATTATTTAATCCTACCTAATATTATAAATGCTTACGTAATTTTGTTTGTTATGCTTTGAGGCTTTTGGCACACAGATAGACCACACTACCACCTTTCATCCCGGACACAGAAGAAGTCATGGACAACAACTCGTTTATAATATACAGCAAAAGGAAATCCTTTCCAACGGGATTTATTTATATAAAATCTTTCATTCACGATCCCTCCTCTCCTCTTCAACCCCAACCGAACAGTTATCTTTACACAAACCATGAAAGGTCTTACAAAACTCAATCCAACTTCATTAAATTAACAATTCGAAACAAATAACGAGCTAGCAAATAGTTAATTGGGTTTTCACTCAAGCAACAGACTGATTCAATGCGCAATACATTTAACTGTTAATTAATCTTTAGTTAGTTATTAATCGTCGCGACAGCCCTAGTTTTGCTCAATCACAATCACGTTATTTAGCGAAATCAGAATAATATTCATTAGCGTTGGTATTCCCGACGGGTAGTTGCCCCGAGCACGTTTTAGTGGCGGCCATGATTAGCCGCTGCCGTACCAGTAACTAGTGGTAATGACGATCTATGATGATACAATTATCTTTAATAATCCATCGCTACTTACGTGCATGCTTGATTATCCTGCCGCATGGCGAAGTTTTATAGAGCCGTTCAATAAAGCCTCCGATTTAATTTCGTCACTCTTTATTTTTCCTATACTATCAATGAAGTACTGAGGATCTGTTTTGTTTCGTTAAAAATTGTTCGTATGAAAATTGAGTTATTTTGGCAGATTTATAAAAAAAAATGTTTTGTTTGTTTCGTTTTTTTTTTTCAATAAAAGGCAACTGGAAAATGCCTTCATATTGCAATGAGCTTCTATATTTTTATATATCAAGTCTCATTGTCAATGTAGCAATCACGGACAAAACATACGTACCTAAACGATAATATGTATAAACCAACAGAAGTACTCTCACAGAGAATCAGATTTCCACCATTCGGTTGAAATTTTCCCAGTGGCAAATGCACCATTTCCTCATCTGTCAAATCATTGTCACATCCTAAAACACCTTAAGAAAATGAAAAGGGTTTCAAATATCCGTGTTTAATGTTCAAATCGTTTCTTGTGCGCTTCCCGGCGTACCGGGCGTAACCGGCGTAATACGCATTAAACATAATATTCATTCGATTCCATACCTCAACTCGATGAGTGTAATGGCGCGGATACGCTGTGCCTAATGCTATGATTACATTACTGACATTATCAAATGATTTTACGTATCCGTATTTTGACATTTAACGTTTTATTAAAGTAACGGTTTTCGTGAGTAATCGAAGTATATCGTATAGGACTTGGGCATCACAATTTACAAACTTGGATTAGTATATCTTTACCTATATCGACGCGCAAATTGAAATCACAAATTCGATACATGATTTTAGAAAAAATTCTTAACTAGAAACTAAAAAGTTTTTCGTTAGTTGTCAAAAAAAATAAACTACTGTTGTATAGAAAATGCAATAATCACGCAGTCAAAACGAGCTTATTATTTAAATTGAAAATACTGTGAAATTGTGGATGTACATGAAATTTGGTATGACTTAGAATGTCAATCTGGAGTTCGAAGTAAATTAAGACACAATAAATTATATACTTGGTGCCTATCAGCTGTTTAAATATTCAGAAACAAAGTATTGTTTTCAAAATTGATTACCATGATATTTTTTTGATTACGTATAAAAACGCGTCCATTTTCTCGATAAAAATGATCAATGCCTCTCAAGAGACCAATGAACACAGCATCAAACAATCAATTGTTTGGTTTTTCACTGTTCTGGGGACGGCAACACGGACAATAAATCCAAGCATATTTTTTTGGAATAAAACTTTATGACAATCTGGGTTATAAATTGGCCTTAAAATTTGTAAGTAGTTTTATCTACGAGTATTAATCTATACTAATATTATAAAGCTGAAGAGTTTGTTTGTTTGATTGAACGCGCTAATCTCAGGAACTACTGGTCTGAAATGAAAAATTCTTTTTGTGTTGAGTAGCCTATTTATCGAGGGAGGCTATAGGCTATATAATATTACGCTACAACTAAGAGGAGCGGAGCAGTAATGAAAAATGTTGCAAAAACGGGGAAAATGTATTCCTTTTGAGAGTTTCCGTTGCGTGCGCTGCGTAAACGGTTAAAGTAACGCAAAAATCATGTATGACTGGATTGTTCCTTTTAAAAAGTTCTAAAAAAAAGTCCGCAAGAGCATATGTCTATCTTTTAAGGTTGACTCACTATAACTCATAAGGAGCGAGCAGCAACGAAAAGTGGACGAAAACGAGCAGGCAAATCGATGCGACGGGAAGGGTCAGGGGAGCAAAAATTTGACGCGGACGAAGTCGCGGGCAGAAGCTAGTTAGGTAATATTTCTACTATAAGAAGTTCTCAAATCGGAGTTACTGTGCAAACTGAAGTGGCAGTGGGCTGGCCATGTTTGTCGAAGGACCAATGGCCAGTGGAGCAGATGAGTCCTGGAGTGACGGTCGCGTATCAGCAGAAGAGCAGGACACTCCCTAGCTTGATGGAGAGACTGGATGCAAGCTGAGGGCTTTATCCTATAGTGAATTGCGCTAGGCTGAATTAATGTATGTGAATAAATGTATGATAGTGTATGACAGACTCATTACCTATAGAGTAAACCTAAACTATTCATTCCTCTCGCAACCTATTGGGTAAACCAAAATTATTAATTGTGAGTTATTATTAATATAACTCTTTATATTTAGCGAAAACTAAAGAGTTATTGCAAAGTCAAACCTACGTGAGGAAAAAAGAACAAAACAATACATTAAATATTATTAGATTAAACAAACCATGCATAATTTATACGTAGTTTACAGAAAAAGCCTATATTTAACTTCCCATCAATACTTTTTCGTTGATTATTTCTAGCCAAATACAAAGCGAGTAAACCTTTATTCTACATATTTTTTTATCAAGACTCTTGATTTTCTTGGTAAGACTTACGTATTTACAGAATCTAGAAGAACAATTGATCCAGTTTTTCTTTTACGCAATATTTTTAGAGCACTATGAAACGACCAGTAGAGAGACTAGACATGTGACATTCTGTCAGCAATTCAATCCAGTACACTTTGACACAATGAAAATCGGATACAAAAAGTTTCGGATTGACGTAAGCTTCCGAACAGCTTATGTCAATCCTTTTGAAATTCGTTGTTTGAAACACAACACAGTTGAAAGCAATTGTTGCGATTGTGTTATAGGCCCTGAGCTATTAATTATAATTATTATAACATAACCTAACGTAACGCTTTGTTTCCCCGAAGGGCCGGGCAGAGGTGTACCTATAGTATACCCAAATTTAACCAGTTATGTTTTTGTCCCATGTATCTGAGAATAAATCTAGACTCCGGGCTGTTACTGAGAAAATCCAGCAGGAAAAACCCATTAATAATAATTAGCTCGACATGGTAATTGAACCCAGGACCACGTGCTCAACAGTAGCGATGGCGAGCACTAGGCCCGGGAGTAGACCATAATAATGTTAACATACATTTAGAGTAGTTCAACTTTAATTGCAACGTTGCTGTAGTCAATGTATAAATCTTACCAATATTATAAATGCGAAAGTAGTAAACTCTGTCTGTCTGTTACGATTTCACGACTAAACCACTGGACCGATTTTGATGAAATTTGGTACGTGGTAAGTTTGAACCCCAGGAAAGGACATAGGTCTATTTATATTCCGCGACTTCGTCTACGTCCGCGATAACCGACATTTACGCGGACGAAGTCGACAATAGAAAAAATTTAAAAAATATATAAAATAGAAAAAGATAAAAAGAAGAAATACAACTGGTACATTCCACACATTGCACTGAAAACGTCGACAAAAAATCTGGCAGGGGATTAAGTAGCTGAAATGTGACACATGGTTTGTTTGGCTCAGTTTACTCTACAATTTGTGCAACAACACCTGCACTGCTGCAGTACGGCTGATAACGACACATAAATGGCAAAATAATGAGCATAAGTACCAAGTTTTTAGTAGAATCGCACTTATGATTTTGACTGGCCGAGATGCATAAAAACCACTAAGTTCATGATTTAGCTTTAGACCATCATCATGTGATCATCAGGCTGATGCCTATGTTGTTCCCACTGCTGGGACACAGGCTTCTTCTCGGTGTGAGGAAGTAGGCCGTAATCTACCACGCGGGCCCAGTGCAAGTTAGTAGATGTCACATGGTTTCGAATTTTTGGTTCTAGAACATGACGGTTTTCTGACAACATTTTGACCGTCACCGTTTTGAGAGTAGCGCTGACGAAATTATTTACACAAAGTAAAACGCCTGCCTGAATTCGAACCCACGAGCTACAACTCGTAAGTCGATTTCGATACCACTGAGCTACCACTGCTCTTCTCTGCTTTGGATATGTTCCTATATTGCACTTGTAGTTGGGCAGTTATACAATAACATCATCTGCCTCGCCTTTTCTAAACAATGCTGGGGTCACACTAAACGGATGCAACTGGATGGCAGCATTTTACATGGAACGACTGCCTTTCTAACTTCCACAACCAAGTTACTGGTTAATGCCTTTGGTAAGACTGGTTGTCAGACTTTCGGGCGTTTGATGACCTGTAACAAATGTCAATAATCCACGAAGTACAGGCGGGACGAAAGGCTTAACGTGGTCTCCGAGGCACGGTGCGATCTTGGTACGGACGCAGCACATCAAGGTACTCGAAACTCTCAAATTCTCCCAATCAACTTTGAACCTAATGCTTTAGCGATAAAGTAGAAAATCTATTAAATAAATTTGGCAGATTGTAATAGCTCGATGTGCTGGCGTCTGTACGTAAAGATGACAGTTGTACAACGGTGACAGTAACAATACTTACGTAAAGTACTAAGTAATGACGTTCATAAATCTCAACCAAAGACAAATACTTCAATATTAACGTTACTAAGGCACTATGTGATAGCTAATACAAAAGCCATTACTACCTCTATTATTCTTCCGTTTAATGTTACTACAGTTTGGTTCGACATTCCGGCTAGTTAATGATGATAGGTTCCCGCCTAAAGCATTCCCCGAATACCTATTTTATTTTTATCACGCTTCTTAGGATGCTTGCTGACATTTATCTAAAGACCGGGACGTTGATCTTGGCAATTATTTTCAGATCCGTAACGTTTATAAATATGTCTATTGAATAGAGATTTCTTGGAATGCTTTTACTTTTTGTATTGTAATTCCGCTATCAATTCGACGCGTATATATATCTATATATTAATACGTGAAGCGAAAACTTTGGATCCCTTTTTACGAAAATTGGGCGGACGGAGGAGTATGAAATTTCGCACACTTATCCACACTAATAATAATAATTAATAATTAATAATTTAATAATATAATAATAATAATAATATAATATAATAATATAATAATATTAATAATAAACCCGCAGGGCAGCATGTGGCGTGCTGTTGGGCAGTAGCGACCCCACGGACCCGATCTCCTGGGAGAATTCTTGTTCCTCATCTCTGGCTTGCCTTTATTGGCCGGCTGGAGTGAACACTGACGAGTTTCAGAGCTCCCACCTCATTCTTGCCTTTATTGGCTGGCTTGAGTGGAGATTCGCAAGAGCAAACGTGCTCGGGGAAAGGAAGTATTCCAGTAAGTGCTCGTAGGGACTTGACCATCTTCCGGGCTCTGGGATTGTTCTGAAAGCCGTGGAATACCTCTCCACTTCTCAAGCACCTCAGGAAGTGTTGCCCCCTTGTCGCTGCGTCACTATGTGCCAGCGACGTTTTCCGGGGGCCCATTATTGAGTGTGCAAGTCACCCCCTGCCATTTTATCTGTGTATACAAAACATTGATCAGGCAGGGGCCATAGTCCTTCCATAGTTGCGCTTACCAATACACTATAGCCATCCAAACCCATAGCCTAATTTGCTTTGTTTCCATATTCTGTAATAGTTCTGCTCCAACCGGGGATTGTCGTTGGGTGCACTTGCATAGTGCATACGAGGATAATCGTCGGTTGGTGCCCCCTCATCATTTAAAATTTTAAAATTTTCTAAGGGGCCTCTGCGAGTCGGCTTCGGCTCCTCGTACGCCTTCCAAAGGTCCAGAACCCTAGGGTACTGAGAAATGTAAAAGATTAATAATAATAATATAATAATTAATAATATAATAATAATAATAATAAGCTGGCAACACCGTGAACAAGACGTCACACATTTCGAACAGACATAATTTAAATAGTAAAAATATTTTTGACCCAAATTTATAATAGATTTCGGTTTTACAGTGAACCTAGACCTAAAAATATTACAATATCAGTATTAAAAAGAGACTATATCGCAGCAAAATGAAATAAATCCAACCAAAAACTACAGGATCGGGGGTGACATGACAGATGTCATCCCTGAACTACAATAATTAGAAAATGAAAAAACCATGACGAAATGTTTACAAGATCAGCGGCTCGTCGCGCACGCCCACCACCTCCGGACTCGTCGCTCAGCTCCGCCTCGCCGCCGCCGGTACCCAGCCCCACTGCGGGCGTTGTGAAGACACCGGCCGTGGCAGTTGCGTCGAGCTCGAGTGACGAGTATTTCTCTCCGCCCACGACGCCACCACCTGCTCGTCGACGGGGAGGACGCCGGCCGCCGGACGGCTTAGGACCTCGAGGCCCACCGGCCTCTGATAGGGTCCCAGCTCCCGGCGGAAGTGTGCAGCGCATGAGATGGACACAGTCCATCAATGAAAATGTCATGCGCTCATACTATGGGGCTACAGAGGGGGGAAACAATCTGACCGCGTACCGTGTTCGGATGCTCTCTCTGTTTCAGGTACTTGAGCCAGCTGTCAACGTTTCGGCACAACGACTGTCGGATCAGGTGCGGGTCATCCAAAGTCATCGTATGTTGGATGACACTGTACTTGATCGCTTGCGTAATGAAATGCGGAGTAGCCATGTTATCGCCCCCACGCCGCAGACTGCTGCAGTACCAGCGCAGCCTACCACAACTTATGCTGACGAGGGATGGGATGACAGGGCTACAAACGTAAGTACCCATTGCAATGATGAATTGAGGAGCGCTTTGGAGTGTGCGATTCAGGAATATCGGTTCATGACTCCCGAACTTAGGCCACGCTTACCTCGTTTGCCCATGCATAACAAAAATAGGGCACTGGTGGCGGCTTTGGATTCGCAGTTGTCAAACTACTTTGATGACTGCGAAGACCTCACCGATACTCATTCGATTCTGTACTGCGCGGCTGTAGCGGCATGTCGTGTAGCTCACGTCAAATTCCCTAATGACTCTAGAGCTACACGACCGAAACTAGCCGTACCAGCTTGGCAGTGCAGAATTGAGCGTCGTATTGGTGGGGCCAGAGCCCTCATCGGCAAACTAATCTGCTTCAGGGAGGGCAACACTCGCCCTAGACTGATGCGTTTTGTGAGGCGGGCGTTCTCGGGTACTGATATCAGCCCTCGAGACTATATGTCCCGTGTCACAGAGCGCATAGACTTCCTGAAGCAGAAAGTATATGCATGGGCAAACCGTATTCGTAGTAGGGCATGCAAAAACCGGGTTGTTTATAAAAACCGTTTTTTTCGGGTTTTTTGTTTACAAAACCGGTGAAACCGGTTATATCGGGTTTTTCGGGTTTTTTAATTTTTGTTAAATAAATGAGAAATATGTCTGTAAAGAAATGAAAATGCTGAAATTTAATCAAAATATGTATTTTACAACCGACGAAAAAAACGGAGGAGGTTATCAATTCGACGCGTATATATATATGTATATATTTATATATTACCACGAGTAACTTTTTACGTAGTGGTCCGATTGTGATAATTCTTCTATTGGAAAGGGTACACTTTGAAGGTGGCCATATAAATTTGGAAAACAAAATCGTACCGTGGAATAACAGGGGATAATTGATTGTTTACTCACTGATTGTAATTTATAACCACGCATAACTTTATAAAGAGTAGTCCGATTTTAATAATTCTTTTTTTTTTATTGGATTGGATATACCTTGCCAAGTATTATTAGTACATTAAAGCCACAAAAAGTTATAAAATAAAAACTTTCGTCGTTGGCGCTGAAAAATCAATGAATAAATATCACTCAAAGCGCCGACTCATAATTTTAAGGTTTATTATTTTTTGCTTTTCAGTTTTTTCAGCGGTTTAATTTTTTGTTAAAAAGTTTTTATTACATACTGAAATAAGCTACAACTACTAACAAGCAATACAAAAAGTTTCTTTTCTTTATACATAACATAGAATAATAATCATAAAGCTTATTATTTAGGAAAATAACATATTCTTTAAAACTTAAGGTATCTAACATACACAATTAGGAACATTTGGTAGGTAGACAAAGGCCTAAAATTACAGAATATTAAATAACAATTTAACTGTCATAAAATACAAACAGGCAAAATCAACAATACGTAAAGTGAGATGATAATAATTATTGAAATATCGCATAAAATCGAAGTATTATTCCTAGTAAACCAAAACAAAATAAATCAGACATTCTTATAGATATAATAGATTATTAATTCTAAATTAAAATTACACAGCTAAATCAAATTACAATTTTTTACTTTGATTAAATTACCATATATGACCATATATTTTTTACTTTGATAGGACACAAGTGCATCGAGGGAGTCATCATTTAGAGTACTACGGATTTATTACACACTAGCTTCTGCCCACGACTTCATCCGCGTCAAATTTTTGCTCCCGTGACCCTTCCCGTCGCATCGAATTGCCTGCCAGTTTTCGTCCATTTTTCATTGCAGCTCCGCTTTTTTAGATTGTAGCGTGATGTTATATAGCCTATATTCTTCAGTAAATAGGCAGCTCTACACAAAAAGATTTTTCAATTCGAACCAGTAGTGTCTGAGATTAGCGCGTTCTACCAAACAACCAAACAAACAAACTCTTCAACTTTATAATATTAGTGTAGATAGTATAGATGAGACCTGCTTATAAAAAGGCTCTCTCTGATTCCACACTTGTTGGAGGTATAGATTCCAAAGCATTATATACTTTTATTAAATGCTCTCCCATTTTTCCTCCACCGTCGTAAAGTGCCATCTCCACCTTCATTTTAGTTTCTAAATGAAGTTCTGTAGATGGGCTTGCACCAGAGGTATGTTGTTTGAACGTCTTCTTTATTTCTTGTCCGAGTTGGTCCTTGATGTTCTATGAAACATTTACTACTGTATAGTCTAAGTTTTCCTAAGTTGTAGTTGCCGTCGGTTTAGTAGTCGAAAAATGGTTATTTATAATGTTAACCGAAAAAACCGAAAACTCCGGTTTTGGTTGACCAAAAAACCCGGTTTTCAAATCATTCGGTTATCCGGTTTTTTCGATTATCCGGGTATCCGGTTTGCATGCCCTAATTCGTAGGTATAAGCGGCGAGTGGACCGATATACTCAGAACCGCACCTTCCAGAGTGATGAAAGGTGGGTTTATAGGGCTTGGGAGCGACCGGTCCAAGGTGTGGCGGACGCGCACCTGCCGGATAATGATGCCATGTGTTCTTTTTGGCGCAGTATCTGGTCGGTGCCTGTCAGTCACACCGAAGGGGATTGGGCTCGAGGAGTCGAGCGAGCCTGCGATCCAATACCAGAAATGGGGGCTATTACCATCTGCCCCCAAGACGTAGCTCGTGCAGTCCGTCCATTGCCCAATTGGAAGTCTCCAGGGCCGGACGGGCTGCACAACTTTTGGATCAAATGGTTCATTGGATCGCATGCTCGCTTGGCGGCTCAGTACCAGACTGCTTTGGAGTCTGGTTCGCTACCCCAGTTCCTAACAACAGGAATTACCCACCTGCTCCACAAATCAGGTAGTACCGCGGAGCCCAAAAATTATAGACCGATCACGTGTTTGCCGACGGTCTATAAAGTTCTTACATCCATTTTGAGAGCTAAAATGTACAATCATATTGACACCAACTCCATCATGTCTGTCTCTCAGAATGGATGTGGGAACGGGTCTCGCGGTACTAAGGAGCTGCTCCTCATTGATATGGCCATTAGCCAACAGGTTCGTCGTTCCCGAAAGGATCTGTCGACATGTTGGATAGATTATAAGAAGGCCTATGACTCGGTGCCACATACATGGCTCAGGAGGGTGCTGGAGTTGTATAAAGTTGATGCAACTCTGCGCACCTTCCTGATTTCAAGTATGGGGCAGTGGAGGACGGTCCTTCGCTATCCAGGATGTCGAAATATCCAAAGGAACAGCGAACCGATAAGGATCGAGCGAGGCATATTTCAGGGTGATAGTTTGAGTCCGCTTTGGTTCTGCTTAGCCCTGAATCCTTTGAGCATACTGCTTGAGGATTCAGGTATAGGCTATCGGTTGAGGAGAGGTGGTCAGGTTATATCTCACCTCCTTTACATGGATGACCTTAAACTCTTTGCCCCCAACAATTTTCAACTAATGGAGCTACTGAAAGTAACTGAAACCTTCAGTAGCGCCATCAGGATGGAATTTGGTGTGGACAAATGTGCGGTCATGCATGTAAAGCGAGGGAAGATTGTGGAATCCGCGGGAACCCAACTCGCGGATTCCATAAACCTCCGAGCCCTCTCCGCATCCGAAACCTATAAGTATTTGGGTATGTCGGAAGCGTTGGGCATCAATGTTACTGACATGAAGCAATCGTTGAGGGAGCGCTTCTTTAGCCGCCTGAAGAAAGTATTTAATAGTCTTCTATCAGGCGGAAATAAGGTGCGCGCCTTCAACGGTTGGGTCATGCCGGTTTTGATGTACTCTTTCGGCATACTCAAATGGACTCAAACTGAACTTGACGCCCTGGATAGGAGGGTCCGTACGCTGCTGACTGCATATCGAATGCATCACCCACGGTCATCGGTAATGAGGCTGTATATCCCGCGAAAGTGTGGAGGTCGAGGCTTTTTAAATGCTAAGACTCTCCACAATCGCGAGATATGCAGTCTCAGGGAATATTTCCTAGAAACCGACGTGGGGATGCATCGAGATGTGGTCGCGGTTGACAAGGGCCTCACCCCGCTCTCCTTGGCTAACGAGAACTGGCGCAAACCTGTAATACTTGATACTAATGACCGCATGGAAGTATGGCAGAGTAAGGAGCTCCACGGACGCTTTTTCCGGGCCCTACATGGACCCGATGTAGATAGACTAGCATCCGTAGCCTGGCTGCGTTTCGGTAACCTCTTTGGGGAAACCGAAGGCTTTGTCTGTGCAATTATGGACGAAGTTATGATGACGAACAATTACCGGAGATTTATTGTGAAAGACGGCACGGTTGACATCTGTCGGGCATGCCACCGTCCAGGAGAATCAATTAGGCACATAATCTCCGGGTGTTCTCGTCTAGCTAACGAAGAATACTTGCATAGACACAACCTAGTAGCCAGGATTATCCATCAGCAACTTGCTCTTAAATACAGCCTTGTGGAATCGGAAGTGCCGTACTACAGGTATGTGCCCGACCCAGTTCTCGAAAATGGCAATATCACATTGTACTGGGATCGATCCATCATCACTGACAGGACTATTGTCGCAAATAAGCCTGATATAGTGGTGGTGGATCGAGTAGAGCGGCGCACAATGATTGTTGACATAACGGTTCCGCATGACGAGAACCTCGTGAAAGCCGAGAAAGATAAACAGATCAAGTATCTTGACTTGGCTCGCGAGGTTGTCGACATGTGGAATGTGGATTCGGCGATCATTGTGCCGATAGTCGTCACAGCCAATGGGTTGATAGCCAAGAGCCTCGACCAACATCTAAGGAGGCTCTCGTTAGGCAGCTGGGTCAAGGGCTTGATTCAGAAAGCGGTACTTCTGGACACGGCTCGCATCGTCAGGAGGTTCCTCTCTCTGGAGCCCTGACCGCCGGTAGCTTGGACCCTGTTCCCGATACCGGTGGGCTACTATTTTTTATATTTTTAAATGTTTTTTTATTTTATATTCTAATATTTAAAAATATAATTTATAAGTTTGTTTAAATGAATAAAGAAAATAATAATAATAATAATATTATAAATGCGAAAGTAACTCTGTCTGTCGGTCTGTCTGTCTGTCTGTCTGTCTCGCTTTCCTGCTAAAACTACTGAACCGATTTAAATGAAATTTGGTACACAGATAGTTTAGAGTCTGAAAAAGGCCATAGGCTACTTTTTATCCCGGTAGTATGTTCCCGCGGGATAATTTCCGACATCCACGCGGGCGAAGCCGCTGGCAAAAGCTAGTAGTTTATACAGAGAAGAAGTGACGAATGCTAATATTTTTTTAAATTATGCGTAAAACATTATTTTCAATAAATAACACGTTACACACACTACTATTCACTACCGTGTATTTAATAGATACATGCACAAATCGAGTATATATTTGTTTTTGGTATTATTTGTCTATGCCTTACTGAATGTCAAATATAATTATGGATTACGAAAGTTTATTGTCGAAATCTGTGGTCCAATCGAGAATATCTGTCTTTAATATTTTGTGTCTATAGTCTTGCTGCTGAATATGTCAAGTATAACCATAAGTAATAAATATGACAACATGAAGTAAATGCTGTTCTGTCACCTATCAAAACTGTAATCTTATATAATACTTTGAAATAATCTATATATCTAAATAATGTATTAATACGTGAAGCAAAAACTTTGCACATCGTTGTACAAAAATTGTGCGAACGGCGGTGTATGAAATTTGGCACATTTAAAGTTTATTTGGAGAAATAGTGCTGAAAACTAATATTTGTATATATTAACGAGTAATGCTCGAGTTTCGACCTCTGGGCGACCACTAGTATATATATATTATGTATGACCACGCATAACTTTTTACATAGTAGTCCGATTGTGATATTTTTTTTATTGGAAAGGGTTTACTCCGAAGGTGGTCCCATATAAATTTGGAAAACAAAATCGAACCCTAAGGGTCGGAAAAAGGGGAACGATTGTCGGAACCCAGCGCAGGGCACGCCACAATTGCGGCTGTAAGTCCCCTCTTTGAGGAGTGGATAGAGAGGCGTCACGGCGTCCTCACCTTCCGCCTGACGCAGGTTCTCACCGGGCATGGGTGCTTCGGTGGGTTCCTGTTCAGGATAAAGCGGGAGGATACGTCCGGGTGTTTCCATTGCGAGGATCGTCTGGAGGACACGGTGGAGCATACGGTGGAGGTGTGCCCTGCCTGGGCAGAGCACCGCCGTGTCCTCGTGGAGGCGATCGGCGGCGGCGACCTCTCGCGTCCGGCCCTGGTGCGAGCCATGGTACGGAGCGAGAGGGAATGGGACGCCGTCACCTCCTTCTGCGAAGCAGTAATGCTCGCGAAGGAGGAGGCGGGGCGCGTGAGGGAGTGGCAGTCTCTGCGCCCTCACGTACCTAACCGCCGCAGGAGGAGACGCCCCGGGCGTCGGGAGTCCATAGCTGAATCCCGGCCACCGTAGGCGCGAGCTTGCGGGTCGCCGCCCGGTAAGGACCAAGCTCGGGTCGACGGCGCATAGTGTTCCACGCGCGCCTCAAAGAGATGTCAGCAGCGCTGAAGGGGTCTGTTAGGACCGATGCCTGCCGGGGTCGCGTGATTGTTCGAAAGAGATACCGTGACCCTGGCACTTGGGCAACTGAAGGAACACGGGTGGGTTTTAGTCAGTAAAAGTCTGACATGCCCTCCCGCTCCGCCCAGAGCGGGAGAAGTCATTTGATGATTTCCCATCCAGGAAAAAAAAAAGGGTCGGAAAACAGGGGATGATTGATTGTTCACTCACTGATTGTAATGTATAACCACGCATAACTTTATACAGAGTAGTCCGATTTTGATCATTCTTTTTTATTGGATTGGGTATACCTTGCCAAGTATTATTATTACACTAGCTTTTGCTAGCGGCTTCCCCCGCGTGGAGGTCGGAAATTATCCCGCGGGAACATACTACCGGGATAAAAAGTAGCCTCTATGTCCTTTCTCAGGCTCTAAACTATCTGTGTACCAAATTTCATTTAAATCGGTTCAGGAGTTTTCGCAGGAAAGCGAGACAGACAAACAGAGTTACTTTTGCATTTATAATATAAGTGTGGATTAGTGTGGATTAAAGCCACAAAAAATTATAAAATAAAAACTTTTTAACAAGAAATTAAACAAATTGAACAAAGATCACTCCAACACGCTGACTCATAATGTTAAGGTTTATTATTTTTTGCTTTTCAATTTTTTTGTAATTCCACAAAAGGTTCTTAGAAAGTAAGAACCAAAAGTAGAAAGCAAAAAGTAAGTTGGTGCAGTTAGAACGTTAAAAATATTTATATCCTAAAGTTACTATGTTTATCTTAAATCGTAACACCAAATTAGTAATTCGTGTGCTTATCAATTTCTTACTAGGTAGATACGACATATTAAATGTTACAAAAATCTCCAATAAAGTTCTCCAACCGTTGCTCTAAATCCAACACATTTTAGACAGCACATAACATTTATATTAGCATCAGCATTTCGCCATGTTTCGCTTCAATTTCTAACGAACACTTCGCGGCATGAAATTTTAGTTTATCGATAACGGAAGCAGCCAGATTAACTTCGGCACGAATTCCTCATAAACGTTTTAGGGCACCGATAAGAGGGTAAAGTCGGCCCATCACATAGAGAAGTACGCAAATGGAGTGATTACATGCGGGCGAACGATGTGAAAGGCATCAGTGCAAACATTACGTGAATGACGGCGACAGTCACTAATCGGAATTAAGGGTATTTAAGTGCTTAGCCCAGTTCCAGTTCATTATTTCAAATTAATTGTTAAAGCTATTGGGAGTACCAATACAACTCATTTCTGGTTAAATGGTACAATATAAACGTGAGCCTGTATTAAGACACATCTTTACATAGTATAAAACAAAGTGGCTTATCCTGTTTGTAGGCTTACGCCTTCTAACTACGCAACAGATTTTAATGTAATTTTCGTAAATAGACAGACTGATTCAAGAGCAAGCTTTATGTGTATAATCCGCGGGCGAAGCCGCTGGTAAAAGCTATTAATTTAATCAAATGTGAATAACAATAGGAAAAGAGAGTTTATATCTCTGTTTTAGTAAATTTATTTGAAACTGTTAGCTGTGAGATATTGCATAAGTTGAAAGTTGATAGATAGGTGACGCAGCAAGTTTTAGCAAACTGTAGCGCAGTCTACGTCGGCACTTATAGTTGTTCATGCATTTTGTCGGACATCATGTACTTTACTCGCATCTGATAATAAGAGTAAGTTATGAAAAAAATATTTATAAATTGAAGACTCCATTAAGTAACTACTCCGTGACTATCACTACATTTGCGCCGTTATTTGTTTTAATAAATACGTTGAAGCTAGGCCACACTTCTAATGTTAGATAAAAACAGTCTGTATTATTTTCTAGTCTAAGTATGACGAATCTAGGTCATATTCCAGCACTTGAAAAAGCTACACTAACTAGAAAGTTTTTCTAAAACATTTTTTTGTTACTGTGTTGATGATTTTACAAAAAAAAAAATTTTTAGTAAATTCACATTGTAGCTAGAAACTATAAAGGTATTATTTCATGAAGACTAGACTGGGGTTATAAATAGTAAAAAAACTTGGCTCCAGTTTATTTGTACTTTTTTTTTTGTTTGCTTAGTTACGTCGATCAACTGTGAGTAAAGATCAGAAAATTAAAAAGAGGGTTTATTATTTAAATAGTGTGCATCATTAGAAGCGCGATAAGTTTTTAGACGTATCATTAATTATAAAAGTGCCCACCATACAAAAGTTAGCAGCATTTTTAGAGGATCACTTCCATATTTCTCTTGTAGTACCTACCACATAGTCCTGTTCGATACATATAACAGCAATAGATTAAAGGTAATCCTACAAAGCAAGTATTATGTAAAATCATACCTCCTTTTAGCATTTGCTCAGGTATTATAGAATACTGCTCGATGTTCACCATTAGTTAGCTTAGCACCCACATAAATGACGTCTCCCGCTTTGGGCGGAGCGGGAAGTCGTGTCAGACTTTCACTGACTACAACCCACCCGTGTTCCTTCAGTTGCCCATATGCCAGGGCCACGGTATTTCTTTCGAATACCAGCAGACCCCCTCCATACTGCTGACATTTCTATGAGGCGCGTGTGGAACACTACGCGTCGTCGACCCAAGCCTGGTCTTTACCGGCCGGCGAGCAATGGGTAGCTCGCCGCCTGCAAGCTCACGCCTACGGTGACCGGGAGTCTGCAATGGACTCTCGACGCCCGGGGCTTCTCCTCCGGTGGCGGCTAGGGGCATGAGGGCGCAGAGACTGCCACTCCCTCATGCGCCCCGCCTTCTCCTTCGCGAGCATTACTGCTTCGCAGAAGGAGGTGACGGTTTCCCATGCCCTCTCGCTCCGTACCATGGCTCGCACCAGGGCCTGACACGAGAGGTCGCCGCCGCCGATCGCCTCCACGACGACACGGCGGTGCTCCGCCTAGGCAGGGCACACCTCCACCGTATGCTCCACCGAGTCCTCCAGACGATCCACTCAATGAAAACACCCAGGCGTTTCCTCCCATCTTATCCTGAACAGGAACTTCCCGAAGCAGCCATGCTCGATGAGGACCTGCGTAAGGCGGAAGGTGAGAACGCCGTGGCGCCTCTCTAGCCACTCCTCAAAGAGGGACTTACCGCCGCAATAGTAGCGTGCCCAAAGATGCAACCTTGTGGTGGCATCTATGTATGTACATCGTCAAATACGACCTACGCAAAATACTGACGTTAGCAAATCCTGTATCACACAAGCAGAGTTTACAGTACAACTAGTATAAATGCAACGTCCCGTCATCAATAGTCGGACAACTGCCTACCAGATACAACATCCGTGTGGTCGCAGGATCCTCTGTTTTCTATGGAAGATGAATGAACTTACATTCTGTTCCTCATACCCTAATAATCTTAACAATAGCAAAATCTCTTAGAAAAGGAGAGTCGGCAAAAATGTAGTAAGGACCAATACCAACCACACATACTCATTACACACACTGAGCTTTATGGTTTCATCGTTATAAGTCTTGGTCCCGTAAAAATATCGGGATAAAAAGTTTCAAAATTCTAATCCAGGTCATAGTCTACACATATGTCTAATTTTATCCAAATCCGTTCAGTCATTTTAGCGTTAAAGCGTAACAAACGAACATAAAAATAACCAATTCCTTGTCTTTGTAATATTAGTTAAATATAATGCAATTACTACTCATAGAGTCTCATTTCAAATCGCTATATAAAAAAATATTTCATGCAGGTAACGATGGAAACCATTTTGTCCGGTCTGGCTTTTCTACTTTCAGCAAATAATATCCGATAAACTGAATCTATTTTATCATCTTACCATGTCAAAAGCATTTGTAACAATAAACACTTAATCTAAAATGATAATAGCTGAATATGAAGCATGACGTCACGAGGTCTTCAATGTCAGCTGAGCGGAAAATGCTCATTTAGCTTACATAAAATACTTCCCGACTTGTTCGCCGGATTACCACTGATACCTTACCGGGGCTCCTACTTACCTATTACTGTTATTGACCTTCTTGTATAACAAGAATGTGCGTTCATTATAAGAGGATATAGATAAGAATGTGCGTTCATTATAGTAGGATATAGGAAGTCCAAGTTTTTTTATTATTTTATTTCAGTCCATAAAGCTCCGCGTTACTCTCAAAACAGATGAAACAGAAATAATGTACTAGGTTAGCATAACTGACAAAACTAGGGACTGCCCAGGTTTTCTACAACTAAGAAACTTATAATAGTTGTAGTAAATCGGTGTCTACGGGGTCTACGACGTAGCAGCGTAGGCGTGGGTGATACGAAGTATTTACTTAATTATTGTTCTTGTTGCGTCCCGTTCAATTGGTTACTCTATGCGCCTTCGGAACGCGCCCGAACGGAGTGACATCTGACTTGTCAAGTTTGACTTTGACACTTCTCTTGGATTTTGTTCTTGAAAAGGGATGGCGGTCCAAATTGCGCGCGCGACCCCGTTGTAAAGTAATCCCTTAGATCCGGTCGTTTTGTGGACAATAAGTCATGACCCAATTGCTTTGATTGTAAATAACCCCAATTTGACGAAATAATACGGGTTGAGTTTGGATATATCTTTGTTGAAAACTTTGAGGTTAATGTGATAGTGTTTGGAACCGCATGTTGGAGAAAATCTCTGGCCTATTGCAGCGGATTGTAACCTGGAGATACTCATAACATCACAACACAATACAATACACACTCACTTACATACATGGATCCAGGTGGACCCCAGAAGCAGGCGTTCTTCAATCAGGTGAGTCCTTTGTTTGTTGTATTGTAATTGTACTTATTTGAATTATATCATTGTTCGGCTCCGCGCACGGCGGACAGGTTCGTACGCCACTTTTGTTTCCAGAGCCCCACCATCATAACTTCCACTGCGCTATTGAAATCCGATGGTGAGGCTTGGCCTGGCAGCGAACAGTTCTTTTGTGGTTGGGAAATCATCAAATGGCGTCTCCCGCTCCGGGTGGAGTGGAAGGGCGTGTCAGACTTTTGCTGACTAAAACCCACCCGTGTTCTTTCAATTGCCTATGCCAGGGCCACGGTAACTCTTTCGCACAAATCCGCGACCCTGGCAAAATTATTTTTTAACGATATTAAAATGTTGACTTGTTCGTTTATGGAGTTCTTATTAATAAACAACACTTTTTTGTTAGTAAAAATAAATTGCAACAGTTTGCTAATATGATATTGGTAAATTGGATATTATTTCCAAAAATGATATTCTTCAAATGAAAATAAATCTTATCATTCGGTCTGGTCAACGCACTTCAGCCGAGCTTATTACTACTTAGTAATCCAATAATGCGATACGCACTTGAATATGGATGCCTTTGGAGTTGACTTTCAACCGTGGTACTGACTTTTAGGGCGGTGGTCCCACTAGTAAACAGTTATCTATAAATTAATACGTGTAGTAAAATCTACCCCTTTTACAAAAATTAAGCGGATGGAGAAGAAATTTGGCACAGTTAAATTTTATAGGGAAGAGTGCAGAAACCTAATATTTTAATACAGTAATGCACTACTAAAAATTGAAATGAATATGTGTTTATGTATGGTGTAATCTCGACTACTGGGTGACCATAGCATAATTAGCCTATAACAGCCTATAGCCCATTGCTGGGACACATAATTTTTTCAATGACAGGGTTTGGGCAATCACGCGGGCCCAGTGTGGATTGGTAGATTTCATGTCTTCGAATATTTCGATGGTCCCTATTAACAATGTCGGTTATGCATTTTTACCAATATTCACTTTTTTATATAAATCGATGGTCCCTATTAACAATGTCAGTTCCACAAAAAGACTATTGTTCAGTAGAGCAGTTCAAAGTTTGTCTTGGCGGAAAAAAAAAATTATAAGACGGTGGATGTTCTAATTTGCACTAATCATTTTATGTATTGTCAAAAAGGAATATTGCTAAAAATACATAAACGACATTGTTAATAGGGACCATCGATTTGGTTCTAGGACATGCCGGTTTCCTCACGATGTTTTCCTTCTCCGTTTTGAGAGCAGTGGTAATGAAATTATTATATTTACACATAGTAAAGTACCTGACTGGATTCGAACTCACGACATATGTACATACTCGTAAATCGGAGCTGATACCACTAGGCCACCACTACTGACTGGGCGATCATCAGTTATTTTTATTATTTAAGCCAACTATACCAACCAACGAGGAGGCCTGTGTCCCAACAGTGGGAACATTATAGGCTGATGATGATGATGATATCAACCTACCAAGTTTTCGTTCTATTACTTGTGCCACTCAGATGCTACCGAAATGCATTAATATTGTTTTTCAACCGACGAAATAAAACGGAGGAGGTTCTCAATTCGACGCGTATATTTTTTTTTATGTTTTTTTTTTATGTATGACCACGCATAACTTTTTACATAGTCGTCCGATTGTGATAATTCTTTTTTTATTGGAAAGGGTATACACCGAAGGTGGTCCCATATAAATTTGGAAAACATAGGGGAAGTTTGATTGTTCACTCACTAATTGTAATGTTTAACTACGCATAACTTTATACAGAGTAATCCTATTTTGATAATTATTTTTGTCAATACAAAAAGAATTATCAAAATAGGATTACTCTGTATGTATAACTTACTATACTAATAGTACTTGGCAAGGTATACGCTATCCAATGGATAGTGTATACCTTGCCAAGTACTATTAGTACATTAAAGCCACAATTTTAACAAAAAATTAAACCGCCGAAAAAACTGAAAAGCAAAAAAAAACAAACCTTAAAATTTCGGCGCTGAAAAATCAATGAACAAAGATCACTCAAAGCGCCGACTCATAATTTTAAGGTTTTTTTTTTTTTTTCTTTTCGGTTTTTTCGGCGGTTTATTTTTTTTTTTAAACCAAATTTTTAACATGGCCTGATTTTCATGGTCATTCTCCCGCCATTTAAAGGCTCGATGCTCACTAAAGCGTTCTCACTACGCTTTCAATTCCGCGAAACGTCGGAAATAAATATGAATTGCATCGGAACGGGAAAGGCATCGGTAGTGCAAATGCTCTCTTTGTTTCCTTGATGAATATTTTATCGAGCGATAACAAAGAGGCAAGGAGGCGACACTGTAGAGGTACTTTCAAACGAAAGTAGATAAAGAACAGATATAGAAAAATCGACATTTATAAAGCAGTGAATAAGTAAGCTTATTATAAAGGCAAAAGAAACAGTTTACAACATCAGCTTTTGCAATTAACGTATCCCATGTTAATTGATAGTACATCATCATCATCATTTCATACAAAATACTTCCGCTGTAGGACATAGGCCTCCACAGTTTGAGGGGTTTGCCATAATCGCCACACTTGGCAGGCGGATTGGTGATCGCAGTATGGTGGTAAAATGCATCTTAGTCGTCTTTTACGACACCCACGGTAAGAAATTGGATGGTGCTATTCTTTACGTCCGGCACTGCATGGCACATAGATTAAACACTCCTGCTCTATTCATTTTTGGCCAAACGAACATCAATCGTATTTAAACGCCTGTTCTTAAAATCAAGTTACAAAAGAATATAAAAAAAAAACAGCAGATGCTTGTTCCAATTTACTTTCACGGAACGCATCTTTACATAATTCAGTCTTATTCCCCTCATTGAATCGTCACAAAACAGTTGGTGATTTCTGAATCTCCCATTTAGGAAAATAATGGGCGTATAATATTGAAACCCGACAATATTGTTTTATACCTCATAATTGAATTATTTGATCGCACCGATAGTATGCCTTTCAAATTGCTTTTAAAAAATCTTATTTACGTTTTTACGACCTTTATTTCTCATAATTTGGTTTAAATTTTGCATGATTATTTCTGGTTATTTGGTTTTGTATGCCATGAAATTTTGATTTCATTTTACGGAGGTAGGTATCTAAAATGATTTTATCTCAAATTATGCCAGCAAATATTATATTCGAATGTATTCAAGATGTTTTCTTTCTCAGCTTTTTCTCACAAAGGGCTGAAAAGGTTCTCTAAGAAATGTTAATATTCAATTACGCAGCAGGAAATCCGCTCACATATTCTTCAGTTATTTTACTGTTAGTAGGTAAGACAAGTTCTTTGTGCGATTGTATTATATTCCTTCAGTAACACTGTCTGTGAAATACTAAGGCATAATCTATCAAACACTGACATGGCTGAGATAAAACCCATTGTAAAAATGTAAATGTAATAAATGTATCTCCTACAGTTGTACAGATATGTAACAATGGATAAGTTGGTATTCTATTTTCCGATACTATAGTAAGAAAATTATATTTTAATAATTACACATAATATTATTACAGGCTATGTTTGGTTTTTACGAATGAATTAAACATAAGTAGCCGAACTAGGGGAAAGCTCATATTTCAGGTATTAATGCCAAAATCCTCAAATAATGAACACTTTAAAATAGCCATCAAGTAGAGTTTTATAATTTGTAGATATAAAGGGATAACAAATAACATAATAATACGAGACAATAAAATAATATAAGCATTACAGGCTCCTGCCAGGGTCGCGAGATTTGTTCGAATTTCCCGCTTACAAAAAAAAAGGATTAAAAGCTACTACGGCATTCTATATCTTTACCTATATATAATTCTACTGTACGTGTGTATGTCACTGAAATCCTCCTAAACGGCTGGACCGATTTGAATGATTTTTTTTGTATGCGTTCGAGTGGCACCCTGGATGGTTTAGATTCACTATTGGACCCGGTAGGTGGCGCTGCTGTCGAGTTCTAGGAAACAGGACAACGTCTGTACGGTCAGCTAGTCTTTGTAATTATGTATCTGCCTCTTTTCCAAAACCCAACTAAGCATTTGGAAAATAGGCAAACGGTCGAACTTATCTATAATTATATTTATTATTATATTTAAATATTTATGTTTATGAACTACTTAACTGACTGACTGTTGATATATCCACGCACAGGCCAAACCGCTGGACTCAAAATTTTGCACACATTTAGGTACTTTATACAGAGTAGGCATTACCTGAGAAAGGATTTTTTGGAAATTCCACCTCTATTTAAGTAAAATAGGGGATAAAAGTTTGTATGATAGTCTGTCAGTTTCGAAGTTTAGATCTGCAAACTTCATGTTTAGGCTGAAAATTTTAAAATTAATTTAAATGTGTCTACGCCTTTTTGACAATTCTGTCCTCGAAGGGGTAAAAAGGGGGATCAAGTTGTGACTGGAAATTCCTTAATTTTCTAAGCAAAAATTATGATTCGGTAATAAGATTCGCATTTGGCGGAAAAAAAGTAGAATGACTTTTATAAATTCTGAAGTCTACACAGACAAAGTCGCGCACACAAACTTTTTTTATAAATGCGGAATTAACTCTGCCTGTTTCATTTTTAAGCCTATTAAAGCCTATAAAGCCATAAGGCTGAACGGGTTTTTATGGAAGGTATAGACCATGACCTGGGTTAGAACATACGATACTTCTGATTCCGGTAGTACATTCTGATTACGTATTATAATACCTAATTTTGTTCTATTTCCAAGGTAACTACGGTTGATTCACATATGTTCATAACGCATATTGCTCGACTCAACTACTGTTTAACTTACTTAATGTTGGTAAAATATAATTGCACTAACGAACGAGTAATCTAATGCTTTTTTAAGATATTTGATATTTCAACTATGTATGAAATACCTAATGGGCGACTCGCCTACAGTTTATTAATACTGCGCGCTGGAATTATTTCTAAAGTGGTGGGTAGTTACAATGTCAATCTCTTGCAAAATCTGGCGCTGAAATATTGTTACCATCGTCAAATTATCCACTTGCAGGCAAAATGTATGAACTGTGTGACTGAGTGAAATAGGTTAGGTTAGGTTAAAACTGTGACCAACCGCGCGCGAGCCGAGTGAGCGTAGCGAGCGGTGCCGCGGCAGCGGCAGTGGCCGGCGAGCGCTACTTCCAAGTTGCTCGCAGATTTTTTTTTACCATTGTCTAATTATCCGTGTTTTCGCAATATCTCTAGGATTTTCGCGAAAATTTGAATTAGCAAATCATCCAATCGCCATATAAGAAATCTCCAGTAAATCAAACACAAGACCACAGATAAATCAACAGCAGGTGAATCGACCATTAGTTTAATCAAACTTAATTAATTAATTGTAGTTGAATAAACCGTAGTTGAATTGCCCTTTATGGATTTCGTTCATTAGTTATTACAAAAATCGGTGAAACTATCATTAGGTATTTTAAACGATAGGTCTTTTGACCGTAGTTATACTGAAAATAGTTGGAACAAACTTAGGTATTATGATACGTAACCTACGTTCTCGTGACATAATTTCCAACATTCACGCTGGCAAAGCCGCGAGCAAAGGTAGAGGCATATAAACCAATACTATGATGCCTTCTTAATCGACGTTCGAACGTCAAAATATCACGATGAGATTTATACGCTCACTGGAACTTCAACGTACTGCTAAGCGCCGAGAGTTAAAAATCAAACAGTTTGTTTTTGGACACGCTGGGATGCACTTTGTTGGATTTTCAATGCTCGGTTCAACACCGAGAGTTGGAATTCAAGTGCAAGATAAAATCCTGCCGCTATATTTCAACGCCTGTGCTAACGTTGTCCAACGCAGGGTCCCCCAATAACCCTTTGGTGTCATCATCCGCCTAGCCTTTTCCCAAATATGTTGGGGTCGCCTTCCAGTCTAACCGGATGCAGTTGAGTACCAGTATTTTACATGAAGCGACTGCCCATCTGACCTCACAAACCCAGTTACGGGGAAATACGATACCTCTTGGTAAGACTGATTGTCAGACTTTTGGGCTTCTGACGACCCATAACGACTGTCTAAGATCTACGAAAGACAGTCGGGACCAATGGCTTAACGTGCGTTCCGAGGCGTGGAAGGGTCTTGGTATGTAAAGATAAAAAGGTCGCCCATCCACGGAACAACCGCGGCAAGCGTAGCTAAACCTGAATGATCAACCTGTGCAGCATGTTATTACTTAATAACCCTATGGTGTAAAAAGTATAAAATCTGTTTGGTAGTAGGTATTCCGTTCGCAGCCACTGGTACTAAATGTATAGCCTCAATCTGACATTTTAAAGTTTTTAAACAGCATAACGATAAAAACCTCCTAAACCCAGAATTATTAGATTATATTTCACCACTTGCACCTCCAAGCAAGCCGGTGTAATAAGGTTAATCTCCAAAAAGTCCGAATTAAACTAAGTAAAAAGGTTTTAAGATATTTAATCCAGTTATTAGTCATTCCGTTGTTTAGCAAGGTGATTTCGCTGGCGGCTCTGCCCGGGCCTCGCCACATTGTTGTCCAACTAAGGGTTAGCGGGTTTTAACGTCAGGAGACAAATTTAAATATTGGTTACAATTTGAATAAATATTGTAGCCGCAGCTAATTTATTGTGAGGAGGACACATTTGTTTTCGGTTTTGTTTATCATTTAATTTTATAAATAGGTAGGTTTTTGGGCCCTTTCTGCATAATTTACTGCTTAAAACATGTATCTACCCACAAAACATTTACATAGACATACATACTATTAAAAAAATCATGAAAAATCTTTTTATAGTTCATATGGCTCCTACTTACTAGTATTCGTCGCTTCAATAAAAAGTTATGAGTATTTAAACACGCGTTCGTACAAGAGGTGAGTGTCCCTAGCTAATCGAAGGCATCCGCAGGTCGCAGGCAACTCGGCTGGAAACGAGATAAACTTTCTGCTGCCGTTTGCGGGTTAATTTACGACGGAACATCCAACATGGCCGCAATGCGATTTTAATTAAACACATTGTGCGATTTTAAAAACTAACTTCTTGTTAGTCGAAGTTAGTTTTATTTTGTAAGTTCTGTTGTCTCCGCTGCTGGACTCAAAATAATTACCGGAATTTTCCTCCATCTCGATTTGCTCGTTTTTTGTTGCGAATGTGACTCAAAAATTAATCAGCGCCTCACATTAAGTAGCGTCGCCTTTAGCAATGCTAATCCCTCCGTTTTCGAAAGAGGTACCGTGGCCCTGGCACATGGGCAACTGTAGGAACACGGGTGGGTTTTAGTCAATAAAAGTCTGAAACGCCCTCCCGCTCCACCCAAGAGCGGGAGACGTCATTTGATGATTTTCCAGCCACAAAAAAAACCCTCCGTTTCTTTTGCAAGTATTATAATGGCGGTATGCCGTGAAACTTGTATCGATTAGCGAACGACATAAATAAGGTCATATTAATAATACATTAAATAGCTAAAAGTAATTTCTTATTGCAACTTATTTTTCTGTACGACACATTTATCGCAAAAGCCATATCGAATCCCCAACTTAAAAAAAATTAAAACAATTGCTGTGAAAGTCGACTTTAGGTATCTCAATTTTTATTGCTTCTCTTTTAACAAAGCCTTTTTGTTCAAAGCTCAGTCAATCTGTGCTTAATAAGTCCGAAAATGAACCTCCGGGGGCCTTTTTACTCAATAACCAGCGTGAAATTACGCCACAACCCAAGAATTGTAGTATTTACAATAAAACCAATGTTGGTGAGAACAAAAAAACTCATTCAAGACTGGAAATGTCGTTATTAAGCCGCCTGTGTTCACTTCGGAGGCGTTTTCCTACAAAAAGATGTTTGCAAGTTGGAAAAATACTCGCCTCTGTCTACTCTTGAATTTGTTAGAAATCTTTTTTCTTGCGAGGGCACAAAGTTTTGCCGCACTAAGATAAACAGGTAGGTAGAGGTTTCGTGTCGGGTTTCCGTGATGCTTTTTTATTTCTGTTCTACTGAAGAGAAATTGTAAATACCTACCTAGCGGTTTTGTTCTGAAAGAACAATGTCAGATATCCATTGTAACTTTGGCTCACTATTAATTTGTCATGGACAGAGAAAATTCTTACGTATTTTTGTGTAGTTTAATCTCAAAAGCTTTTCTGTGATTTCCACTTTTAAATTGAACTTTTAAAAAAGAAGTTATTCAGACATTTTAAATTGGAGGTTATGCATTTTTAAACAGAGTAAATTAAACAAAAAATACTACCATAATTAATACAACGTAGTTGTTGGGACATTGACACAAAATGTGTTGTATGGATTATAACATGATAAGTCTATAAGAGGGATTCGAGAAGAAAACAACTGTACACAAAAAAAAACACCGGCAAAAACACAACAAGATGTTTGCATCAACTCACTGTCAGTTTAAGCGCGTGATTTTGACAGAAGCTAACAGGGTTGCCATTTCATAACGGTTAAGTCATCGACCACAGGTCAGGAAAATCGATTTATTGAATTTCATTTTAATATTGTCTATAAACTACCAAATGTATTTATAATAAACACGATGAACATATTATTTAGTTTAAAAAAAAAAACACAATTGTGAGGTGTGAAATAAAAAGTAAAGAGTAAATCGCTTTAATTATTTAGAATAATCGATTACAGTGGCAGAATAGGTAACTACCTGAATTTTTATTTAAAAAAGAAAAACAAAATGAATACTTATTAAAATGATTTTCGTTTCGAAAAGTTCTCGAAAAGAAATATATATTTTCTAATAAGCTGAAATTAAACATTTTAATTGCTGTAGGTAAAAACTTTGTGTCCGTGTGAATTTAGTTTTAAAAGTTGTGTAGGCCGAAACCTGACATTGTTCTTTCCGACAAATAGTTTGGTAAATTTTCCAAAAGTGAAAAAATACATAAGATAACACCTACTTTTTTAAAACTTTAGAGGAAAATCTCTATTTAAGAGTAGCGCTAATTAAGGATGCCTTTCTTTTAACACGTGTTCGACCTTTTTAACCACTTCGCCAACCCTTGTTTGCGTTTCGAACTAAGTAGCCTATACTCCACATGTACTACTCTACATAAATAATTTATCAACAATCCTAAATATTCACTTAGCGGTACCTTATGTGCGCACCTGTTTAATCCAGACACCCCAAAATATATATCAAGCCTCGCCCCAACATAATTACGTTTAATCTTGCTCTTTCATTACTTTATCTAAAATTTAGCCACTTATCTCCTTACTTCATCGGTCGTTAACAGTCACCTAATAATTTATCTAATTTTACAGCTAATATAGATCTGCATTATCTAACCCAGTAATCGGTTTTCCACAAAATGAATCCTCGAAATACTTTTAGTTTGATTAATACCTAAAGTACTTGTTGGTTGCGATTTAGGACATGAATCTAAAGAAATTGCTATAAGCATTAATAAAGCTTAATAGAAAATAAGTCTAGAATATCTCGCATATTAGAAAATATACCATCATAGGAGCAGATAATCCGGGCCCTTAGTGGTAAAAAATTCCAGTCAGTTGAGCGGCTACTGCGTCTTAGGCCATTCAATTTGTCGCAGCCAAGAAGGAGACCCTTCTCAATACGTAATTGACACAAGCTTATCCCCAAACTTAGAACCACAATTTGTTCACATTTCTGTAAATAGTGATTCGCTATTTTCACTCGCAATGTCTTCGATATTTACTGAAAATGTATTGGTAAACAAAAATGTTGTTCTAGAAACGAGCGATTTTCACTCACCGTCAGGAAATGATAAAGCCCACGCGCAAGGTGAAAGCTTTGATATTCTCTAAATTTTCGTGAAATTATCTTACCCGTAATTTAGGTAGATACGTACAAAATTACTTGTGCTAAAAGGTCTTACTTAGAATTTGTAACATTAATAACATCCGCTTAATTTTTGTATGTTCAGATTACGAATATAGGCTTCTTAGGTAAAACGATTAACAAATGATTAATATGAATTTGTGTAAGATTTGATACAAATAAAACTGAATATGTATCAACAATAGGATGTACAGAAATAAAGTGAAACAAAATGTTCTAACTCGGCTAATCACAAAAAGAAAATTCTAAGATAATAATTCACACCCTTGAAAGCTTTTAAAGTTTCTCAGCGTTCAGTGTAACTTTGTTTTAAAAAGCCATTACTCATTCTTTTGTTAGCGATTGTGACGGCAAATTTTTCACGATGAGACAAATTTTGAGAATAAATTAACCAGTGTTATAATCTTGTGCAATAAAAACCAAAAAGAAGTTTTTGGAGTTTGTTTTCAAGTATACCTGTGGCTGCCAGTGTGCGGCGATTTAATTAATTTTGCTTAGTTCTGAAAAGATGCAATGTTTGTGACAGTAGCTTAACTTGTTCACCCTCTGGTGGGTGAACTTAATGTGACCTAGGACTCGCACCGGTCAACTTCTAAGACCAGTGAGGTCATTCATTCGAAAGATGTTTTGTAGTAGGTAAACATTGTTCATGGAGCACGTACCAATTGTTTACGGTGGAAAACGTGACCAGGCACAAGGCTAAGTCATCATCATCATTATCATTGCAGCCGTAAGACGTCCACTGCTGGACATAGGCCTCCCTCAATTTGGGGGGCTTTGCCATAATCGCCACGCTTGGCAGGCGGGTTGGCGATCGCAGTATGGTGGTAAAATGCATAGAAAACGCTGCTGCCCATTCTCTAGTAAGTCCCTTGGTCGCCTTTTACGACACCCACGGGAAGAAATGGAGTGATGCTATTCTTTACTTCCGGCACCGCACGGAACAAGGCTAAGTCCCTAATACTTATTATTTTATATTATTTCAACTTCAACCTACACTTTACCCAGGTACCAAGACCGATGACCAGATTTCTAACAAATCAACCAAGTAAAAAGGTATCAGGCTGAAGGCTAATCACTCCAGCCTGACATAGATCATTGACTTTCATTTTAGAATGACCTGAAGGAACCACTAAAGCAAAGGTCAAAAACTCCTATCCCTTTATAAAATATTCTCCTCACACAACCACGCATAAGATTTGATAAATTAAGTGTCCACTTAAACTTCCTTTGTTTGGAGTCTTCTAAAAGTATAATAAGGCTTTTTGGAGAGTCCCTTCTTGTTAATCTACCTTCATTAGTCACGGCTTTGTTGCTCAAGGACAACAAACATATCTATAGGTAGCTATATAACTTTAATTGGCCCTTGTTCAGTTAAAACGTGCTTTTAGGAAATATAAAATGGTTTAGTTAGGATACATGTATTCTAATTCTAGATGAAACGATTATTGGGTACCTACTGGCCTTTAACATTATACAGTCGGTATAACGCGTGGTTTATTTCCACAAAGTATTATTATCCAGTGGATGTCGTAAGAGGCGACTATGGGACTTACTAGAGAATATGGGCCGCTGCGTTCTCTAAGCATTATACCGCCATACTGCAATCGCCAACGCGCCTGCCAAGCCATAATGGCAAACCTTCGCAAATTAGGGGATCCTACAGTGCTCGTCTTTTGGCTGAAATGATGATGATTATTATTATTATTACTTACTAGCTTCTGCCCGCGACTTCGTACGCATCAATTTTTTCTACCCTTTCTGACCCTTCCCGTCGCATCGAATTGCCTGCCAGTTTACGTTCATTTTTCGTTGCTGCTCCGCTTCTTTTGACCTTTCTCAATAAATAGGCTACCCAACACAAAAATAATTTTTCAATTCGGACCAGTAGTTCCTGAGATTAGCGCGTTCAACCAAACAAACAAACTCTTCAGCTTTATAATATTAGTCACTTATAAAAAAGTAAAATTGTATCACTGGTCTAGGTGTAAACACATCTCAAATTTTTCGTCAGATCGCTGCCTCTATTCGCAAAATGAAAACTGAGTTTAGACAATGATGCCTCGCTACTTCACAAAATTTCAAGCAATAAGATTGGGGCGCGGCAGCCCGTTGTCACTGTCTTCTTTGTTACGTCACTCACACACGCAAAACACTGTTACTTGGGAGGATTATCCTTAATAAAATAACACTAATTATCCAGCCCCAAGCAACCAGCAATAAGGGAACGGAAAGCAAAAACACAAATCACAAGATAACAGTGCCGCTTGTAGTGGCGCGGAAGTTTCCCGAAAATTTTCAACTTTGTTTCATAAACTCATTATTCATTCTTTTGTTGGTGTCTCGGCTTCACTGCAAAATTTTATGACACGAAAAGAAATTACTTGGACAAATTAAAACGCTTTGTAATCTCGGCTGACGTTGCTGATAAAGATTTTAAATAAATACTCTTTAACCAGGTGCCTGCTTTTACTTGGGACGGTTTAGACGAAGGAAAAGTTTGATATCGAGGGAAACTCCTTTATCGGTATATATTTCTTCGTTTTAGATTCGTTTCTCCGTCTTAAGTTTAATTTGAGTATCGAAGTTTTATATACGATGAGTTAATTTCCGTATCTCATCGAATTTTATGGTTAATGGTAATGTGCTGTCAATAATCCAAACACAATTTTTGAAGATTAGTTGTCATTGCAACATATGAACATACACAGAATACAATAAAATACGTTACTGTTGTTCTAACAACATCCTACTAATCTCATAAATGTGAATATGTTAGGATATTTGTTACTCAATCACTCTAAAACGGTCAAACGGATTTTTTGAAAGTCAAACGGATTGGGCACGCCACAATTGCGGCTGTAAGTCCCCTCTTTGAGGAGTGGATAGAGAGGCGCCACGGCGTCCTCACCTTCCGCCTGACGCAGGTTCTCACCGGGCATGGGTGCTTCGGTGGGTTCCTGTTCAGGATAAAGCGGGAGGATACGTCCGGGTGTTTCCATTGCGAGGATCGTCTGGAGGACACGGTGGAGCATACGGTAGAGGTGTGCCCTGCCTGGGCGGAGAACCGCCGTGTCCTCGTGGAGGCGATCGGCGGCGGCGACCTCTCGCGTCCGGCCCTGGTGCGAGCCATGGTACGGAGCGAGAGGGAATGGGAAGCCGTCACCTCCTTCTGCGAAGCAGTAATGCTCGCGAAGGAGGAGGCGGGGCGCGTGAGGGAGTGGCAGTCTCTGCGCCCTCACGTCCCTAGCCGCCGCAGGAGGAGACGCCCCGGGCGTCGGGAGTCAATAGCGGACTCCCGGCCACCGTAGGCGCGAGCTTGCGGGTGGCGAGCAATGGGTAGCTCGCCGCCCGGTAAGGACCAAGCTCGGGTCGACGGCGCGCAGTGTTCCACGCGCGCCTCAAAGAGATGTCAGCAGCAGTGTAGGGGTCTACTAGGACCGATGCCTGCCGGGGTCGCGTGATTGTTCGAAAGAGATACCGTGACCCTGGCACATGGGCAACTGATGGAACACGGGTGGGTTTTAGTCAGTAAAAGTCTGACACGCCCTCCCGCTCCGCCCAGAGCGGGAGAAGTCATTTGATGATTTCCCATCCTGAAAAAAAAAATTAAAAAAAAAAAAAAAACGGTCAAACGGATTGGGATGAAATTAGGCACACAGATAGTTTATAACTACGATTACCACATACGATATTTTTTATCCCGGAAGTACGTTCCCGTAGAATAGTTTATGACCTCCACGCGGGCGATGCTGATGACAAAAGCTAATAAATAATCTCAACAAAGAATATCTAAAAATATTTGCCTCAACGCACATTCGAATAAACCCCTAAGCAAAATTCAAGACGAACGCCACCAAAGTTAACCAAACACAAGCGCTTAGCAGCAATCCCATGATGAATCCTAAATCAACACGGCACAGTATACCCGGATACCTATAAATTCTACAAACCAGTTCATTATATCAGTACTTTAATTACAAACTTGTCCGAAGTGTTGTCGTGACAATCAGCGTTGCATCTCAAATATTTATTCAGAACTAAGGCGGGAATGAAAACAAACCGTATGACGCAGAGCATACAGTTGAGCGTGGAGTTGCAAGGTAAATGAGATGCGATATGCTGAGCGAGGACATTGTTTTAAGTCATACCTAGCCTCTTGTTCGTGATAAAGTTCACTTTTAATTTCGGTGCGAGGGTGTTTAAGGTCTGTTTTACAATGAAGCATGAAGGTGATAGTGAAGCGCTTTGGTTTAAAGGTATAGTAGTACTGAACACAATTTTTGTATAAGCTTTTTTAGAATGGTACGTATTACTTATGTGAGTGTTTATCATAATCCAATACTAGACACATTCTTTTCAACAAGCACTTATCTATAAATCATAGAGGATCTTCTGGTCTCTTTAGAGCATACACTTTTTCTTTTCACGAGCTCCCTAGATTAATAAAATGTGATGAGAAACGTATAGAGTATAAATGTCGATGGCTTTAAGAAGAGTAGGAGGAGATCAAAGAAACTATGGATCGACTGTGTGAATTATGATATGGATAGAAAGGGGGTGACTACTGAGATGACGACTAATAGAGAAGTGTGGAAGAAAAATATATGTTGCGCCGACCACAAATAACTTGGGATAAGGGCAGGAGAATAATGATCTCCCTAGATTAATAGAAGCTTTCTGCAAGCTGTACAGACGCCAACACATCAAGCTACTACAATCTGTCAGATTTCTTTGATAGATTAGGTTCAAGGTTCATTGGGAAAAATTGACAGTTTCGGATAGCTTGACCTGGTGGCGTCTGTACCTTCTATCGCTTAAAAAGTAGCAAGCTAAGTCTTCTAGAGTTTTGCTAGCCTACCGCTTTTATCAGTCCAAACAACAAAACAAATATACTTTTATTTAGGTTCCTTACCGTAGCCACTTTACAATGAGCTCTCACGGTACTAATTAGCCTGGTGGACAAATTAATGACGTGTATTCAAAGCTTTTTGTCGCCATGTGAACTGGGTGCTAGTTCACACAGTGGGGCGGAAATGGCACGGCATTCGTTACTGACGCAGAGTATTTAAAAGATGGAGTGTTTAGTCTTAATGAAGTTCGTTGCTAATTTTTTATTAGTTTTATATCATCATCATCATTTCAGCCGTAATACGTCCACTGCTAAACATGACCTCCCCCAATTTGGGGGGCTTTGCCATAATCGCCACGCTTGGCAGGCGGATTGATTAGTATTATATTTGTATTTTTGATTAGTATTATATACCTACATAATATTTTATTACACCTACGGTAATAAAAGATTCTGAACAAAATGTTTATTATATAAAGATAAATATATAATTGACGTTGCTGCGCAAATATTTACTATGGTTGCATTGACACAAAGGATTTACCTTTCTGACCTGTTGTTAGGTTAGGTTTAGAGTTTGACACTATGTATTGCATAGCTCATACTTTTTCTGTAATTTGTAAAGCACACGCACATTTCACAGCATTTTGTAAAGTTTACGGGTGCAACAAAATCAAATTACCGTTGTTCTGCAGTTGCGTCTGGCGACAGACACTGTCTGTCGCCAGACGCAACTGCAGAACAATTTGTTCATTAATTGATATATAATTAATTATTCTGTAAGTAGATCTTCTGAGACCCTTTTTCAAGTAAATTTGGGCAAAACTTTAACACTAGATGGCGAAAGTTTCCTAGCTGAATGATTCCTGAGATGAGATCACTCCATTAGCTATCTACTCTCTGTTTTCGACACGGATGCATTGTCCACTCGCACCTATGTGGATTGTTTCAGGCGGATATTTCGCGTCTCGTAGAGAGTTTGAATTGTCACAAGCGTCTGTATTCAGGGGCTTGTTTCACACTGTAGTCATTTATCTGAATTTTATGTTTTAACTAGCTTCTGCCCGCGACTTCGTCCGCGTTAAATTTCTTGTTCCCCCGACCTTCCCGTCGCGGCGTCGAATCGCCTACCCGTGCGATTTTCCCCGTTTTTGCAACATTTTTCATTACTGCTCCGCTTCTCTTAGCTGTAGCGTGATGTTATATAGCTTATAGCCTTCCTCGATAAATAGGCTACCCAACACAAAAACATTTGTTCTATTCGAACCAGTAATTCCTCAATCAAACAAACAAACTCTTCAGCTTTATAATATTATAAGTAAAACAAGTAAATAAGTATGAGTATATAATTATAGATTAAAGTTTTTCAGTAAAACTAAAATGTTCAAAAACGTTACTTGTTTTTACTGCGGCACTAGGTTCTCTTACACTAGCGTTTGCCAGCGGCTCGCCCGCGTGGAGGTTGGAAATTATCCCACGGAAATATGTAACGGAATAAAAAATCTTAAATGTTAAATCCAGATTATAAATTATCTGTGTGCCAAATATCATGTAAATCCGTTCAACGGTTTTTACATGACTGAGTAACAAACATCCATACAAACTTTTACATTTATAATATTAGTAGGATACTAGAATGATATTGTACGTTTTGCAGTCTTTAAGAACGATTTTGATTCATTTTTGTTTTGTTATAAAGATGTTTGAACCACGCACTACGTCTTTACATGACACTTTAGAAATAGTAATCTAACAACAAAACTAGAAAGGAAATACGTCACCTCCACTTCACAAGGTGACTTTAATGAAAGTGACAGAAATATTACCTTCGGTCCGTCCGCTACGCCAAGTGGAAGAGCACACACAATGGCCACGCATTCGAGTGACTTGGCAACATGGCAGCTTGGCTTGACTTGGCAGCTCAGAGGCCTGGCTTTACTTGGCACTCTGATTAAGATAACACCTTGCGCTTTGCAAGCAAATGCTCCTTCGTCAAAAGCGCGGCTTCAAAGAGATGTGTTGACTTTTGAAATGTTAGACGCGTAGGTGAGTTCCACGTGAGTGATCTTACAGTCAACTTTCAGTGGGTACAATCTTGTGTTAAGGCGGGGTTATATTCAGAAGGTAGTGTCTGGTAAAGTCAAATTAATTGTGGGAGTTTTGGGCCTACAACAGAGAATACACTATCATGCTCTCGACACGACATAGAAATGACTGACTGCCTACTAAATTATCCGTGTACTTATTTAGCAATATTCTGCAAAGGATATAACACAGAACATTGACATAGGGCATCAAATTTGCTTAAACCAAAAATTTCTCTGACTGCACAAAATTTTCCGTTTTATACCATAGATGGTAGGAAAACAAGTAGGTGTTTGCAGAAGAATTAGTTCTAGCCCAACGAAGCCAGAGAACATGATCATCCTATTATGTTACCACTGCTGGAACAGAGGCCTCCTCCATGTTAGAGGGATTTGGGCCGTAAATGCCACATGTCATCGAATGTTTGTTTCTGGGACATACCGGCCGGTTTCTCCTCAATGTCTGCGAAGATTTTGAAGCTAGAGAAGAATTCCTAAATATGGCGCTTTGTAGATATGAAAACCCACTCCTTCTCCCAAAACTCAACCCTCTCTAAAACCTCAACCTTGCTGGCTTGTTGATGTATTGAAGACCTTCTTCGTTATGGGAACCCTGTAGTACGCACAAACGTAAAAAAATGTTTCTGTATTCGTTTATCTTCGCCCGTAGAGACGTTATACAACATTAATGCTACTTTATTATCCCTTTAAAACAGACTTATAAATATTTAAGCGACCCAAAGTAACTGTTTGCTTCGTTATAAAATTAATTTCTCTTCCTGACCGCTGTCATTTTCAAAATATTTCTTAAAAACTCTTCAAGGAAAAAATAACATTATACAGTCTATAATAATATTATACAGACTCATTAATTTACTGTAATTTGAGCGTTATTACTTTAAAAAACGGTTTCGGTCCGGTTTTCAGAACGTTCCGGTCCGAATCAATGACCGACCTTCATTAAAATCGGAGATTTTTATCTAATTTAATTACAACGGCTTTATTCGTGAAAGTGATATTTTTAACACGAAAAGTAAAATAAAATTTTACGATGCTCGGAAAATGCGTATGTTCGTGTAACCTTGGTAATTATTAAACCTCCAGATAAAATATATTCAGATATGAATATTCTTTGTATACTCATTGTTAATATTGTGCTCAATAACTGTACATTTTGTTATACAGCTGTTGATTTAAAATGAAAGTTCCATACAAAACTTTAATAAATTAAACTAATAATATAGGTTAGTTAAGAGCTGGTGATAGATAAGAGAACATTTTGAGAGGTCCAACAAAAATGTTTTTATTTTTCACTCTTTAGTTGCGGTCACGGTTAAGTTGTGGTTACCCCTCGAAGTTCGTATGCCACTACTTGCTATGGAAACACTGGCAGGAAGTTATTATTACATTCATTGATATACACGAAGTGAAAAAAAATATTGTTATTATAACTGACTCAAAAACTACCCAACTGAAGTTATTGAAATTTATATGGCACCCCTAAGGACCCTGACCATTAAAAAATATTTTTTGAAATCGATCCACAATTGGCGATAATATCGTGTAAAATACCCTAAAAATAGAATACAGACAAATTGAGAACCTCCTATATTTTAAAGTTGGAAAAAAAAATGTGTTTTTTTCGCACCGAAGTGTGTATTCAGTCAAAGAAAACTTCTTATCCACTTAAAATGCAGGATTTACATATAAAGCATGGACATAAGTGGCCAGCTAATAGGACATGCAGCTTGTACCGAATACCGGCCAGTATGCTAAGTACCATAACGGGCTTTTGCAAGCTCTTGGTGTAGTCAAAGCCCTAGCTCAAAGCTTTGTGATTCGCTAAGGGGTTCCGTTTGCTTATGATATTTTAGACTTCACGATCCAACTTTTGTGCGCTGTGACTTACGAGGATACAGCGCTGCAGCGCTGTGTTGATCAAATTAATATGCACACTCCACGAACAAGGACCCGTTAGCTAATTACAACATGTTTTTGCTACGAGACGTAGTTCTGTATTCATTATCAAATGTAAATGAATGAGATATCCAACTTCACGCTGCCATTTTAACTTTTTATCTCAACAAGCTAAGTAAATATTTATAAGAAGCAGTGACAGTACCTTGCTAACTTACATAAAAATCGACTTTCGTCGGTACTCTTAAAGTAATTTCTCTTAAAAATTCGGTTCTCCCGTTGAAGCACCGAAACACGTTATAAGGTCACAGGCGAGGAGGACAATTTGTTTAACTTTTCAGCTTACATTAGCCAAGATGAGTTTCCCCGGTTCTCTTATGAAAGTCGGCCGGCCACTTAGCGCTATCATAAAAGTTAAATGCTTCATAAATCATAGTGGGCGAGGCAGCAGGCAGCAGGACTCTGGAGCCGCTGTAATGAACTGGCGTCTTATTAATAATAACTTGTTGACGGTTAGATCCCTAAAAGCTGGATATTAAGTCGACGAGAACACGGCAACAGGAACACAGTGACAAGCTATGATTTAAAAAAATACAGCGGTGTTAAAATAAGATTTAAAAGACGTGCGATGTATTGAATGAAGCAACGTTACATAATGCACGTGTACAGCAAGGTGTGTTGCGCAAATTGACGTTCACAAGCGACTTGCATTTTGTTGAGTGTTCAAAAAAATAAGTTCATAAAAAAAAACCCGACTCCTGCAAAATCACTCTCTAAAAAGTATGAAACAAGAAAATATTCTCCTCTGAAACTCGTGGGTACTTTGCCCTAAAGCTTATGATCGCTTACTACTGTTAGAATGTAATTGAATGTATTGTTTTGTTCGGGTAGGCGTACGATCACTGCCCTCAGATGAGAATATTTTCTTAATTCATACTTTTAGAACTTGATTTTGTAATGGACGAGTTTCAATTTCTAAAATATATTTTTAAATTATTTTGGAGTTACTCAAAAAATATATTTATTTCTGGAATAAGCTAATTAAACATGGCATCACAATTTTTTTTATGTGTTTTGTTTGTTCCTTGCTTTATGTCCTCTAGAGGGCTCCATATTAAATTTAATTTTACGTAAAATCAGCGGACGTTGAAATGGCTTCCAACGATGCCTTATTTGTTCAATTACGATAAAGAGTTTAGAAGTAATGAGGGAACAGATGAATATGACACCTACCGGTCAGAATCATAACCCTCCTTTTCCTTTACCGTGGCCGGGTAAAATCAGCAACAAAAGTCGCACGATGAAAGGACAAATCGAACTCCACGAAATGATTCACAATACAAAAGTAGGTTTCCACTTTTATCGATCCCAGTTTGATTGTAAGTGAGCAAAATTTCAATTAATGCCTTTCTACAAGGCAAGTATTCTGCAAACAGAGGATGAAAGCTACCAATCAGTCAGAAACTGTTTGCTTACAAACTCTCGTGGCTCGGCGGCTCGACCAGCAACTGGCCTTGAGCGTAGCTAAGTACCTAACTTACTTACCGACACTTATACTTGAACTAACCATTGAATAAGGGTTCAATTAGTCTAGAGAACTACTTGACGGACCTTTGACCTATTTGAGAAGTACATTAAGTTATAAACTGAGTACGGAGAGATTCTTTGAAGGAATTGGACAAGTGTTCCACTTTCATAAAGTTACTGCGTTATACACCGTGACATAGTCGTCTTACAAAGGTTGTCCACTCAATGTTTCCGAAATAATATATTTCGAAGCGTGATTAAAAAATTGTTACCAATTAAGATAATAGGTACTAAGAAAAATAAATAATGCATTAGAATTATGAAACATCCTGTTAATAATGTTTACGTAGATATCACACGGTAGAGAACATACCTACCCAGCGCACGAGTCGACCAGATAATTCCATCTCCATTTTCTATGAGACAAAATATAAAAAAAAACTACGTCTTGCGTTATCATAATGAATAATATTTTTATTTTTTAGTTATTCAAATGTTCATTTTTTTGTTATAGATGTGTAGTAGTCATTGAATACATAAAGTGGGCTGCCGTTGTAAGACGATTAAAATTTCACGGTGTATATATTTACAAGGAACCCAGTTTTACAGGTAATCTTAGAGAGCGAGCATCGAGGTCTCTAGAACCTAAATGTTGTATCAATCAACTGCTTTCATTTGGAAATACCCTTCTTAGTATTAACTTGAAAGCTTCTGACAAACTAGTTCTCTTGAACCCACTGTAGAGTGCCTATTTCTCCTTCACCTATCTTACATCACAAACAAAAATCTCTACCTAAAAAAGCAAGAAAATGAACCTTAAAAACTGCTTCTGCTACCACAAATAAAACTAAAATTATTTATGAAAAATGAAAATTGCATCACGATTATTATTTACAATCATTTACCAAATACTTTTCAAGACTTATAGCTGACAAAGTTTAAAAATATACTCCAACTATTTAGAAGACAAATCAATAGAATCTGTAATTTAGTTTAATTGACATGGCTGATTGTGAATACATTTGCACGCCAAGTTATGGCCCTACCAAGGTCGCGAGATTAGTTCGAAAGAGTTACCGTGGCCCTGGTATATGGGCAACTAAAGGAAAACGGGTGGATTTTAGTTAGTAAAAATGTCCCACTCCGCCCAGAGCGGGAGACTTCATAAGATGATATCCCACATACAAAAAAAACGCAGGATATGCTGAAACAAATATACTGTAACACCTTATGTACCATATTTTAGCGAATAAATATTTTGATTTGATATTATCACTTCACAAACAAGTAGCTAATCAACCAATAATGTTCCCACTGTACCACGCGGGCCCAGTGCGGGTTGGTAGACGTCACATGACTTCGAATGTTGGTTCTAGGTCATGCCGGTTTTCTCAAGATGTTTCCCTTCATCGTTTTGTGAGCAATAGTGATGAAATAATTTATACCAAAGCGCCTGTCTGGGTTCGAGCCCATGACCTAGAATTCGTAAGTCACGGCTGTTGCTACTGGCTCACCTCATCATTTCAGCCGAAAGACGTCCACTGCTGGACATAGGCCTCCCACAAGCTCCGCCACTTCGACCGGTTCTGTGCTTCCCGCATCCAGCGGATTCCTGCGGCCTTCACAAGGTCATCGGTCCACTTTGTTGGAGGCCTTCCAACTCTACATCTTCCGGTACGCGGTCGCCACTCCAGAACCTGTTGGCCCCATCGGCCATCTGTTCTGCGAGCAATGTGCCCTGCCCACTGCCACTTCAGTTTAGCAATTTTACTGGCTCACCTATCATCACGAATATGTGATTGTTCCCAAAAGAAACTGACGAAACAATAATTCTCTGTTGTACTCTTATTCGTCTCTGAATCATGACGCCATAAGGGAGAAACCTTGTACCAAAGTACAATAAAAAAACGTCTTTAATTCTCCCTCTACAAGAGAATTATAAAATAATATAAGATTACAAGCTAAGCCGCAGGTAACACCACGGTGTATAAAATTTCCTTACCCGCCGCGCAAGTAGAAAACGATGAGCGAACAACATGAATTATGGACGGCGGTAACGCGTTGCTGTAACAAGCTACCGCAACACGTTACTACAACTTGGTACACTATTAGCATCTCTAACCGGTTGTATTCTGCTAAATGACTTCATGAAGTATTTAACTTTTTTAAATACTTCATTCTTGGAGTAGGTAAAAAAATCATGGAAAAGTCAATTTAAATGTATTATCTTTTTATTAACAACGTAAGTAGTCGTTATTTTATTACATAGGTAGGGTAAAAAAGTGCAATACTTACGCGGCCAAAATGTATGGACTGGCAATAAAAAAAAAACAACGAAAAATATCAACTGGGCGAAATTAAGTTAGTTTGTTTTTTCTACTTTTACGTTAAAGCGGCTGAACAAGTTTGGATTAAATCTGGCACACTGATTTAACTTTCCCTGGGTAAGGACATTCGTTACGTTTCATCCTGGATCACAGACGAAGTCGTAGGCAATAGCAAGTAGGTTGGTATATGTATTTGGGATAAAGTTGTGGACACCTGCACATCGTGTCTATGGCAAGAAGTTTCACTCAGCATGATGCTGTGCACAGCACAACATGATAATTTCAGTTGCATAAAAGTTAAATAATTATGTAACTACAGGCTTTTTCCCTACTTCGTAAATGTCGGTTATAGCGGACGCAGACTATTTCGTGGTATAAAATGTACCCTATGTCCTTTCTTGGGGTTAAAACTTACCCTGTACCAAATTTCATCAAAATCAGTTCAGTGGTTTACTGGTGAAAGCATAACACAGACAGAGTTACTTTTGCGTTTATAATATTAAAGTATATAAATTATACAGTTCCATCACAAATCTAATACTTCTCTAAATACAAACATAATATAATAGTTTCAAGCTCTATATTTAAGCAGACAGATGAGTTCATAACTCACACTTGGCAAGGAGTCGCGTCTCCGCCAAGATATCGCGGAATTTAGCTCCGTCGCAGATAAACACAACATCCAGCCATCCGAGAGACCTGATATATCTTCTATAACTACCAAGTACACTTAAGTAACGGACATAGTATACAGGCTGAGTACCAATGCTCCTTTTAAGAGAGCCCTTTCCAGTCCATCTATAGTCAACGAGAGCATGATTGAAAAGCTTGTTGTTTCCTTCAACGCAGTACAAGCGAGTGAGAACGCGATGATATAGAAGGAAAAAGTTATTTTAAAAGCCTTATAAGTTTTTGGATATTAAGAATCTCCATAATGTGTGCGATGTTTCTTTAAAGATCAGAAAAAAATGCCACAAAACGCAGACTTTCGTTTTAGAGTTACCGTTTGGAACAAAATACTCAACAGAACACTTTTTTCATTTTAAGAAGTTGAAAAAAAACTTTTTGGAGAATTCAATTCAGTAAATATGTCTTTACGAAAATGTTGTTTCTGCTTTTTTTTAATCCTCTATATGCCAGTATATATTTGGAAGAGTACTTATTTAAATGGAATAATCGTACATAAGCATTTGTATGAGAATTGTGACGGGTTCGCCGCTCTTAAGGTGCACATTTCATTGTTTTTATAATGTATTTTTAAATCTATTTTATACTTGGTGGCACCGCCCCTTGTCGATGTTACTGGCATCACCGAAAAGGTCGGATAAGAGTGACACACAGAGAAGACATCAAGAAGAACCGGTGTTTTACCGCCTTCACGTCAAACTGCTATATTCAGGCAAAATCCTAATGGTATTGAGGCCGCTGATACAACTAATACGATGAGCGTCCTCTGGTTAAGGCTTGCTTGTGCCGTTATACTTTATTTCATTGAAGTAAACGATACATTGCAGCGACTAAAAAATAGCTTACCTTAAAAAAAAAATTGTGAATGTGCTTTTACTTTCTGCTACCGGGTTTTTACTTGCTGATAAAGTTCCCCCTTACCACTGCACGGGAAACAAACCCAAGATGTTTACAGCACCTATTTTACTGATATTTCTATGCCATAAGCGGCAAAATATAGTGATCCATATTTTTGTTTCCGAAACCTATTTTAAAACCCACCAACGTTTTACTTATTTTGACTTTTAATTTGAGTTTGCACCCCTAGGCCAAAAAGGCAGAATAGAAGCTATTCGTTCGTAATAACACTAAACAATATAATATTAGATACAAACATATCTTTCAGCCGAAAGACATCCACTGTTGGACATGGGCCTCCCGCAATTTGGGGCGTTTGCCATAATCGCCATGCTTGGCAGGTGGGTTGGCGATCGCAGTATGGTGGTAAAATACATATAAAACGCTGCTGCCCCTCTAGTAAGTCCCTTAGACGCCTCTTACGACACCCACGGCATGAAATGGAATGATGGTATTCTTTACGTCCGGCAACACGCGAAACTATATATAAGCTTCTGCCCGCGACTTCGTTCGCGTTAAATTTCTTGCTCCCCGGACCCTTCCCGTCGCGTCGAATCGCCTACCCATGCGATTTTCCCCGTTTTGCAACATTTTTCATTACTGCTCCGCTCCTCTTGGTTGTAGCGTGATGTTATATAGCCTATAGCCTTTTTCGATAAATAGGCTACTCAACACAAAAAGATTTTTTTCAATTCGGACAAAGATTAGCGCATTTTTCCTGAGATTAGCGCATTCAATCAAACAAATAAACAAACTCTTCAGCTTTATAATATTAGTATAGATTGCATACCTATATTACAATATACCGGATGACATTTTTTACCGTCTCGACCTTCATACGGTGTATTGTGTAACTAGAATAGAAAGCAGGAAGGCCTTCAGATTCATCGCAGGTGACTAAAGGAGCGCGGGACGCGGGCGGACGGGGATGCGTGTGCGGCTCGTGCGCCTGCTAAAGATCAATGAGGCCGCCTATCGGGTATCGGCTTCAAAGGGTAGGACCGCGCTACAAAATCATTGATACATGCCGCGCATTGAGTAGGGTGCGTATGTTTTGAGTTTCGATAGATTTTAATTGTTTTTTTTTTATTTTATTTTTCCAAATTTCTGTTTTTGTTGTTCTAGTATGAAAATGTTACTTTAAATGTGTAGTATTTATTGCTAGATCAATTTCATTACATGTTATTCAAAAATAAAAATAATAAAAATTTCTATGCCAAAGGCTTCTACTCCGTTCACCTATTACATCCATTTTTTTTTCAAGACGGTAAAAAAAGTCACCCGGTATATTATAATATTGCAACGATGTAAATATCTTGACTGCATACCAATATATTTAGTTGACTGTACTATGGTATGGGTACATACCCAAAACTGAACGTATGGTACAATATCACGTCACTTATACGTATCAAATATGGACGTCTAGATCTTAACTAGCAATAGTACTCTAATTTAGTTCGATATACATATTTGTGAACGGGTTACCGTCGCATTTATTATTACCGAGGGCGAATGTGGGTGTCACAATCGATACTAGCTGACGATTTCATTACGTTTTTATTGAAAGGTATCATTCTAAAATATGCCATTCTATACCTACGTGGAATACCAAAAAGAAAAAACAAAAAAAAAGAATCAATCAATCAATTCAAGTTTCGATGAAAATAGTAACTAGAATCAATGCTATTTTGTTTTTTTTTTTACTAACAAATATTCAAACATACAAAACTCATTTAAAATATTATACTAGGACTAGCTTTTACCAGCGGCTTCGCTTTTTTTTTTTTTTTTTTTTTTTTTTTTTTTTTTTTTTTTCGCTCGCGTGGATGTCGAAAATTATCTCACAGGAACGTATTACCGGTATAAATATGAATCCATTCAGCTGATTTTGCGGGATTGAGTATCAATGATCGAAATGTCTAAACATACAAAATTACACGTTTATAATATAAGTAGGAATAGAATTTGGAAAACCTAAATAACTTTACTTTAACTTTGAACACAAGAATGTGGATTGAGAGACCTATAGAGCTGCGGTTTTCTAAATTAGCAGTCATCATCATCTGCCTAGCCTTTTCCGAACTATGTTGGTGTCAGCTTCCAGTCTAACCGGATGCAGCTGAGTACCATAGATTAGCAGTGACCTTCGTCATAATATATCGGCTGTCACGAAAATGTGTCACTTTCACAAGTGGTGTCAAAAAATGCTCTGTATTTGGACATGTATGACCGTTCTACGCTTACTTAGAAAACTAAAGCGTAGCCCCCTTTTCGAAATCCATCATAACATTACGCCTTGTTTCCCCGAAGGAAACGTTTCACCAATAAACTATAAGTCCCATATAATCCCGGAACCCGGGACTTGACAGTAGCACTTGCAACCATTAGACCAACGTAGCAGTCAGAGGTAGTTCAAAGTCCATTAACAAAATAAAAAGTAAGACAATCACGTACCTCACTAAAGTTACTAACGTCTTAGGTTTTAAACTTAACAGGGGGGACGAAGAAACGTTAGCTATCAAGCAAAAGCCTCGCTTTCACGTAGGAAGCTCTAAAAACTGCTTAAAACCAAGATAAAGGCTCCTAAAACAAGCTACGGCTGTGACAACGGTTGTTTCAGCCGTTTACAACCTTGCGAGGGGATAATGGAGCCCCTTTACACCTTTCTCATGGTTTACATGCGGGTAAATGTGTCCCCACTTAGCTTATATGTGTAAAGTATAGTAAAAATTGTATTAGGTGTGCCAGTGATGTTTTTCACTGAGATTAAAATAACGGAGGCACAAAAAGCGTTTATGTCAAGTATACAATAATTTTGTTTTTTACTTGTTTTTTTAATAACACAATCGCTTTAAAAGTCTACCTGGAACCGAATGACGAATATTAAAAACAATACATTCAAATTCGAAGTGAAATAGGTACCTACCTACGTCATATTCTATTTTTAACAACCTCCAAATTCTGGCCAGCACGAAGTTATTTTGAGTCTAAAAATCTTACCGTAATATATATTTTATAATTTTTTTTTTATTCTGAATTTCTTTGCTTTAACATGTTTTCAACTCATTTTTAATCGAAAAATAGATCAAGTTAATATTATTATAAACAATAGAGTATTTCCCAAAACGCAATTTAACTGAAACTGTGTTCGAAGTTTCAGACATATTCTTGAAAATAGTTATGTTATTAATACTGAGGTTAATCAATATACTGAGCCGAAGTATACGAGAACAGAAACTAATTACATATTGAACAGTTATTGATTTAACATAATTGCTGAGCTCCGGAAATTAAATCACGTCCCTATATTAATTTCAAAGAACTCTGTTTGAACGTCGTCTTAGTTTGTAATATCTTTGTGCTAAGTTATTATAATATCAAACCTTCCCTAGCCTCCATTATGTAATACTCCATCATTGCCATTATCATCATTTCAGTGGAAAGTCCACTGCTCGACATAGGCCTCCTCCGGGCCTGCCAGGGTGGCGAGATTTGTTCGAAAGAGTTACCGTGGCCCTGGTATAGGCAACTGAAGGAACATGGGTGGGTTTTAGTCAGTAAAAGTCTGACACGCCCTTCCGTTCCACCCAGAGCGGGAGACGTCATTTGAAGAATCAACCACAAAAAAAAAATTGAAAAGACGTGTGGCACTCGGGGACTGCCGCGGTAAAGCTATTGCATAGCATTTTGTATCAACTTATACAATTATAATTATTTATTTATTTTATTTATGCAGTATTTCTTTTTCTTTGATATTAATTCAAGTTACACTTTTTGAGCCTGGTGACCGATAAGAAAACAATTTTATTTCTTTTAAAAAACGTACACTAAGGAAAACTTATTTTTGGTGGTAAAATTTGGAACTAAAGCATAAAGGTTAGTACATATGATTGCCACCGCAAAATTTGATAAGTAAACTTTAGTACCTAGTTTTGCCACCGCACAAAAGGACTAGTACTCCATGCCCATAATACTCTATGGCCTGGTTTGTTACCTAGTAACCGATGACAAATAACAAGACGATAAATATTTTGGGTTTTTACCTAGCAACCGATGACAAATAATACAAACACTTTATACACAAATTTTACAAGTACAGCTATTCACTGTTGTACATAAATACCTATACACCTATATACTTTCTCATAAACAGCTGCTTATGTATTCGTCCGATTTCGGAGCAGCTCGTCTCGATTCGTGCGAGCTTCGTAGAGTCGTACAATACGGCTAGTTGCACGCACACAAACACCGTGTCGAAGACTGCCGAAAAGAAACGACGTTAGACAATGCACGGCCTTCAAGCCACACCTCCGTGCCCGTCGGAGTGGGGAGCGTGAGGTTTTTTTTCGTTACGGAATTTCTGGATTCCGTCCCCGCGCTCAAGGCCCTCGATAGAAGCTATGCAATAGCTTAAAAAATGGGGTCCTCCAAGCACCGCCATGTCGACCGGTTCTGTGCTTCCCGCATCCCGTGGATTCCTGCGGTTCATCGGCCCACCTTATGGGAGGCTTTTCAACGCTACGTCTTCCAGCAAGGGGATGCCACTCCAGAATCTTTCGGCACCATCGGCTATCTGTTCTGCGATAAATGTGCCTTGCTCAGTGACACTTAATTTTCGCAATTTTTCGGGCTATGTCAGGTACCACGGTTCTCCTTTTTTTTTTGTTTTGTTGTGTGTGTTAGATCATCAAATGACGTCTCCCGCTCTGCGCGGAGCAGGAGGGCGTGTCAGACTTTTACTGACTAAAACTCACCCGTGTTCCTTGAGTTGCCTTTATCCCAGGGTCACGGTAACTCTTTCGAACAAATATCGCGACCCTTGCAGAACCTTGGTTCTCGTGCGGAACTTCTGATTTCTGGCAATACTTAAATGTACCAAAGTCAGGCGCACCCTGGGCAGCCATTTCTATAGTAACTTTCTATAGTAACGAGCTACACAATGTATGGTTATTTGTAAATATGCAGTCTGTCGATACGAGAGAAAGAGACCAGTCTAGAGTTTTTCGTATTCGGAACCCAGAGATAACTTAAATGTTCAAGTTCATTGTTTTAGGCAAATCGCTTTCAGCTTATTGCGATTCCATGCTTCACCAAACCTTTAAGCATTAAGGTAAGATAGGTGTATGTATGATCAATCTGCCTAGTAATTTAATTTTCCAACTATTTTGGGATCGGCTTACAGTTTTACCGGATGCAGCTGAATATTTTGCATAGAGCGACTGCCTTTCTAAACTCCACAATGAAGTTACTGGGTAACTTTTGGGTGACTTTCGAGCTTCTGACGGTCCTTTATGACTGCCATATATCCACGAATGACAGCCAGGACCCACGGCTTAACGTGCATTCCGAAGCACGGAGGGGTCTTGGTTGGTATATAAAGATGGTCACCCATCGACGGGCCAACGGCGGCAAGCTTTTTTTTTTTGATATCGGGGTGGAAATCGTCATGGATGGCCTCCGCCCTGGGGTGGACGGAGGGGTCTGTCAGACTTCTACTGACTAAAACCACCCCGTGTTCCCTCGCACACTTGCACCGGGGGCTACGGGGACGCTTAAGCATTCTTCAACGCAGCCCTCGGCTTGTGCCGGCCCGCCACTGCGGGCCCCGTCTGGTCAAGCAGGGGGAGTGTGGTGTTTGATTCCTCCCGCGACGTCTAAGAGGGGCGCGCGTGGAACATTACGCGAACCGCGGCAAGCCTAACTTAACTTAATCGTGCGACCATTTACCACAACATTTCTGCTTATTCTTTTCTTGTTAAGATAATGGTGAATGTTTTGTTATATTTCCCGAATACTCGCCCCATACAAACCAGTCAACTTAGGAACCAAAATAAATTGTCATAAATGTTCCCGGCGTACACCAAGTCGAATACTTGAATCTGTTTAACACGCGACACGATACTAAAAACAATCCTGTTGTTTACCTCTATTTCTTCTAAAACGTCGTATATTTCAGGATTAAGATAAGGGAAATTGAACTTTAAAAAGTAGACCGCAAAGTCGACATTACAATGGAAATATTTCTTTAACTAGACAAGATTAAAAGTAACGCCAAGGATATTAAAAATTCAATAAACATGTGCCAGAAGTGCTTCCAATTTAAAATGGATCTAAAGGTATAATTTGTATGATTCTAGACAAGAAGTTAATTTAAAGAATTGGTTTGTTTCTTTGCTTTGTAATTTAGAAAATTTTAGGCATACAATTATAATTTATGTTGGAATGATGTCGCGCCTTTTAGTGTTAAAGTAAAATTAAATTAAAAATAAGTAAAATAAGTTCTTATAAAAAAAAAGCAATGTCTCGATAACTTGTAGGTAAATAAAAGACTGAATCGTCCGATCTCACTAACACTAAAATTGCTTAAAATGCCGTAAATTTTGATGACCACTTGGTAAACCGCGCAGACTGCACTCTGCTTCATTTTCATTACTTACTGACTTCGCCTCGTGGCTCGGTCCAAGCAAGATTTTAAAAGCAGTTAGTTAATCCTTCATAACTTTACAATATTTAGTTTTGGTAGATTTGATTTTTTGATTTTCCGAGTTTAAGTATGTATTTCTTTTTCCAAAATGTTGCCTGGTAGATAATGTGGCAAGGCACTAAATGACATTAAATCCGCTTTATGTAAAGCAAATTGACACCCTACGTTAATTTGCCGTGTTATAGTCAGTAGGTACACTGTCAAAGAATGTCAGTTGTGGTTTGAGTAGACGGGCATTTTCAATTGGCAGTCATTTTGTTTTACAATTAATGACTTTACTTACTACCGTAATAAGTACATAATTACATAACACTTTTATTGTTTGCCGTCCGTTGCCGATGGGCAACTGTCATGTTCTTTTTTAAATCGCTTTTATTAGCTTGGTATGTATCTATGTAACGGAATCTTTGAACATAGTTTTCACCCCCTTCAAATCATTAGATAAATTTGAAACTTTGCATACCTATCAAGGACCGATGCAAATACAATCTATACTATAATATTATAAAGCTCAAAAGTTTGTTTGTTTGTTTGGTTGAACGCGCTAATCTCAGGAACTACTGGTCCGAATTAAAAAAATCTTATTGTGTTGAGTAGCCCATTTATTGAGGAAGGTTATAAGCTATATAACATTACGCTACAATTAAAAGGAGCGGAGCAGCAACGAATAATGTTCGAAAACTGACTGAAGGGTCAGGGGAGCAAACCTTTGACGCGGACGAAGTCGCGGGCCGAAGCTAGTAATTTCATAAACTTGTGCTATTATCCTGGACAGTATCACCACGATAACAAAAAATATAAACAAAAATCTCGCTTTTGTAGCTAGCCGATCTAAAAAATAGAATATAAATAATAGTAAAAAAAATGAAAAGCCACGCTTTCACAGAAAACCAAACTACAAAATAGAAAAGAATAGAAAAAAGCGTGAGGTGCTTAATATAAATTAAAAAAAAATCTCAAAAAGCTATGACTGAGTTGTATGTCTATGCCTATGTTATATACCTAGTGGAAATTGCTCAGAGCCTACGCAGGTACAGTTGCAGCACAAAGGTATTTACTGATGCGTTACCGTGCAGAGTCAAAGAGCAATGTTTCATGTGCCCGTTATATGTATATATCACCGGTATCGGTATCAGGGATACAGAACTGGAACAACCCATTTTACAAAAAGATCTACTAATGATTCCCGTTCTAAGCTGGGTTTTAAATTATTCAATTTAATCTAATCTAAATTTAAAAAAAAAAGTTAAATCTAACTTTAATTTTTGATTCTATTTAGTATATTTTTATAATTATTACTGTTTTATTTCTTACCTTTGTTTTTGATGCTTTTCATGTTATCTGGCTTATGTGCATCAGTATATTTTAGTTTAGTTTGTTTTTAGTTTAAAGTTTAGTTTAGAATGTTTTTTTAGTGTAGTTTAATATTTCAAGGCAGCAAGATATTTTAATCAGTGCTATGTACCTACGCCGTAATTGTCATGTCATAGTCCTTTAGTTATTAAGATTATTAAGTGTAAGTGTAATGTATATGATGTGGCTGTGCTTCTATTAAATAAATAAATAAATAAATGTATATACCTGTAATAGACTTAATAGATTTGTGGCTGAGCAATAATAGTTACACAGATTGATCGATCAGGTTATGTTACGCTTGCCGCGGTTGGTCTGCGGATAGGAAACCATCTTTAAGACCCCCTCATGCCTAGGAAAATACATTATGCTGTTGATCCCGGCTGCTATTTGTAGATATTTGCCAGTCGTAATGTGTCGTCAGAAGCCTGAAGTCTAACAACCAGTCTTTTTTTTTTTTTTTTTTTTTTTTCAGGATGGGAAATCATCAAATGACTTCTCCCGCTCTGGGCGGAGCGGGAGGGCGTGTCAGACTTTTACTGACTAAAACCCACCCGTGTTCCATCAGTTGCCCATGTGCCAGGGTCACGGTATCTCCTTCGAACAATCACGCGACCCCGGCAGGAACAACCAGTCTTACGAAAGAATACTGGTATTTAGCTACATCCGTTTACACTGGAAAGCAACCCTAACATAGTTGAGAACAGACTATGCAGATGATGTAACAAGTTTTATGAAATACAAAAATGTATCAGTAGAAATCCTATGACAAAATAATATTTTGCAAGGGACTTGAAGAAAACTAAACCGCTGCACAAAAGACAGCATGTAACCATCCAGCCATCCAGCGCTGTACATCTGTGTAGTGCACCTATTGCATATTTTGTATTTCAGCCACATGACGCTCACTGTTGTATGGATTCACACGAGCGAGGAATGTAAGTAAGTAGGTTTACAAACAGGATGGAAGCAGATCCGCAAATGGCTGCCGGAGCTAAAGTCAACGCAGCTATTTGTTCTGTGGAACTAACAAATTACATCCTAGGAAACGTGGTTTCGTTTGTTATATTAAATGTGGTTGAATTACAGTGTTGGAAAAATTTTGGGCAAAAATATGAATATGATTAACACTAGGTGTCGGTGCTACGACGAATTATTGTCTTTGACCTGCGAAACTATGTTGAAAATTTCGAATGTAAAGTGTTCTTGGCTTTCGTGCGAAAAGTTTTTGATAAACATGAAATCAGACACAAAAATATTACTTTAGACCGTTCAAATGTACCTTTCTTGACTAAACAGAAAGAGAAGATGCTAAAATGCACGATATTTATATATGAAAAAGAGAGATCTTAAAGATGGATTGCAACAAAACAAACATTGGAAAACCCAAGCACGAGACAAAGTAAACGAGAAAAATAATCAAAAGATTACCTTCCATTGTTTCGACAGTAAACACGACAAAGTAAACATTTTGTCACCCAATAAACGCTATCATAACCAATTCTACAAACATCTCTACAATTTTACACTCATCTTTATTCCGGGAGGGTGTACAACGTAAAGCACTCACAGCATCACTGTATAATAGCTGCATCCGTCGTTATGGATTGACGTCTTTATTGCATACTTCTACTATGGGACCAACTACCTTTCAACGACAACCTGGCCCAACGGAATTCCAACCTTAGGAGCAAAAATCTAGGGTAGATTTTTCAGGTATAAGGATTCAAAGTTATCGTGGGCACGCTATCTTCGCGTAGGGTTTGCAGTCGCGTAGGATCTCGCCGATACGGGCTGAAATATGAATATCGTCGCGATGCCATTTGTGCAGTCCAGTCACGATTACCCTTATGTTCTGGTGAGGACTGAACGACTGTCTACGTTTGATGGCAAGCTAGTGTAATGGCGGCGTTAAGGCGATATGTGGATCTAATGGCGGTGACCTGGTTAGTTAAAAGGTGTTTAAAAGTAAGTTGGTAGTTGACATTTCTTCGGAGAGGATGTGGGTGGAATTAAGCACATGCTCGGGAAGCACGAAAGGGGAATAATGAATTACGAAATTGGCGCAAAACTGAAACCTAAAACTTTTGTATTTTAACAGGCTTTTATTAACTTGGTATATGTAGGTATCTATGTAATGGCATCTTTGAACGTGATTTTCACCCATTTCAAAACGTCGGATTAATTGAAGTTTTGCACACTTATCAAAGACTGATGACAATACAATAGTTTCATACATATGTGCCATTATCCTGGCCAGGATCACCAGAAAAGCAAAAAATAAAAGAACGAAAATCCCGCTTTTGTAGCTAGCCGAAGTAAAAAATAGAAAATAAATATAAATTAAGTGTTAGCTTGTTGGATAGGTTATGCTTCAAGGGTGGTCCCATGTGTAGGGGTCTACTAGGACCGATGCCTGCCGGGGTCGCGTGATTGTTCGAAAGAGATACCGTGACCCTGGCACATGGGCAACTGATGGAACACGGGTGGGTTTTAGTCAGTAAAAGTCTGACACGCCCTCCCGCTCCGCCCAGAGCGGGAGAAGTCATTTGATGATTGCCCATCCTGAAAAAAAAAAAAAGCTTGTTAAAGCTAAGTTTAGTTAATGTCGGATCGAAACTCACGTAGTTTCGTTGTAACGTTTATTAGAGATTTGACTTGATATCAATAAAAAATACCTCAAAAAGCACCCCACGCTTTTATCCATTATTTTACTTTTAGTTAGGTTTTCTATGAAAGCGTAATGTTATTGCTAACAACAATTATGATTATCTTGAAGACATAATTTTTCAATCAAAATTATATTCTACGAAAAAGAAAAAGTTTTTAAGAAAATCTCTAATAAATGTTACAACGAAACTACGTGGGTTTCGAGTTGACATTAACTTATCCTTAACAAGCTGACACTTAATTTAAAAGTAAAACCTGTGTTTACTTAATTTTCTACAATCCCAGTACTCAATTCAAATTCTCAACTTTAAAATAGCCTTAGCAAATCTGAGTACCTCTGTGCACAGAAGTGAAATTTAAAGTTAGGTAGCTGGTCAAAGCCAGAGGTAAGAGTCTTATGTTGGTGGGCACATACTTAGCTTCCCGACGAATTTGAAAAGCTTACTGACTGAGTCCCTGCGATGCTCCTAAGTCTATACAAACGAATGTCACAGTAGAAATTCTGATATTTCCATCATTTTATGGCGGTGGAAAAGTTTTGTGGTATTCTGTGAATAGTGTCTTCAAAATGTGTTTTTTTGGAACATAGTTCTTAAACGCAGCTTGAGGTAAGAGTTCTAGAAAATTTTTGAGAGTCAGTTCACGAAAATTTTAGAATTCGTCACGTTACCAAACACCGTTATGCCCTAACCTAACCTCCAAGTGACGATTAAGAGATATGTATATGATAGAAAGAGACCATGGTCTCTTTTCATGGTTTTCGAGGGTGCTGAACCTGATAGTGACGTCAAAATGAAATTCCAAGATGGCTGCTGCGAAAATTATAAAAATTTTCATCATTGTTGTTGTTTTATGGTGTTCAACAATCTATATCTCCATATCAAATTACACTAGAAGTTGATGAAGGTCGGGAAATCGTAAGGGACATTGTTCTTAATATTCATGTGTGAAATTTGTTATCATTTAATTTTGTTTTTATGTGTAGGTTCTGATTTTATTTCTTATGTGTGCATCAAATATTTCTATAGAAGTGCTTATTGATAACGCATTGTATATTAATTACATAACTGAACAACATAATTATGATCTGCCATCTAGAGTCCTTGAAGTTAAATAGGTTAATGACGTGATAAAGTAATCTGAATATACTTTCTAATAACAGTATTTCTAAAAATTGGTAACGTCGCAATTACCTGCCAAATATTTCGCTGTTTTGATTATAGACATTCAGGTTTCAAACTTCGTGTACCTAACCAAATATGAAAGTGTCCAAAAGACATACATAGTTCGAAATTGTAATGGCCAGTCGTAAAACATTCAACACAAATCAAAGTGATTTTTGAATTTTCAAACTTAAGCAACAGTGGTATAAAACGGACCCCCGTTTTAAACTCTCGTATTATTAGTTAAAATATTGAAGGTATAGTAAATCGTTTTTTTCTGCCTGACTTCGTTTATTACCAGAATTAACACATAGGATACTTTATCCCGATAGTACCTTCCCGTGGGATACTTTCCGACTAGCAGTTAACAAGGTAAGATGTTAAAAAAAAAAACATACCAAACATAGAAAAAGTGTCTAAAACATATTTACATTGAAAACTTCATTCAGTGTAATGTATAATACAGCATATCCATCTCTCACAACTTATCTTTTTCCCTCCTATTCGGGATTCGGCTTCAAATATATCCAAATACGGCTGGATCTGACAGGTGACCTCGGCCACCCAATTACCGGAGAAATCCTAAAGTTGGTTGTTATTCCTAGGGTTTTGGGGTTCACAGTATTCGTTACAACTGAAATAAATAACTGGATATTATAGAATCTTGAAAAAAGGAACTTAATCCTAAGAATTCTCCATAATCGTTTTGTTTTCAGAATATTATCTACCTAACTAAAGCCGAGTAAATAAAATAACCGTTTTAAAGTTAAAAGCAAGTGCCTTTCAGTAAAACATTAAAAAACACAACTTTTACTAGGTATGCGAGTAATTCCCAAAAAGAGATTAAGTTTTAAAGTTGAAGAAATTCCCACAATAATTTTCATGTTAAAAGATTTGAACTAAAGATAATAATTTTCTATGACTCAATTTATCAAGAAATATCAAGTCAATTTAACGATCAAATATGGCCGACTTACAATATTTATAAGTCCCTAAGCTACGTTGTTGACGTCACAAAACTGTTAAAGAATTAAACTCTAGCTGTGAGGCTTTTTAAACTCTTTCCCTTGGCTCCACTTGTTTACACGTCGACTCCGCTTCTACACGCTTTAAACATCTTTATAACTTGTACGCTTCAGTAAGCCGATTTCCTAGACAACTCAAAATTCCTTTAAAAACTCATGACAATATTACAAGGAGGGTAACCCACCAACTATGTACGCGTGTGTTCGATTACGACCCACTTCCTGTCAAGCCAGAGTCTCATCCCAGCAGTGGGCACAGTAAAGCTGATTATGTAAGAAAGATGAAGATGGTGAAGAGTTCCTGTAATTTTATCTTTATTGGCCCAGAATTAAATCTCATCCAGCCGCGAATGACGTAATAATTGGAACGACTCACATAATAATTTTACCTGATTAGGCTGAACTGCTTGGCGGGGCTCGACGCGATAATTAGACGACATAATCCAAATGGTAGACGAAATCTACTCTCGTATGTCTCATTAAAAGATGGCGTATGAGAACAGTCGATTTAAATAAACTGTACCGAATCTTTTCGACGTTGAATTAATTTGCACATGACCCCATTTCCGCAAGAACATTTTAATATACAAACGTAAACACGTTAGGTACCCAAATCGCTGAGAATTTAAATTCATATCTCCTCTTTTATCTGTTCTATGCATATCTCAGTCTCCAATTTAAAATCGTCTAAACCTGGTATCTGAATTATAAAATTTGCTGACTTATTAATATTTATCTCGACTAAAAGTGCCGTGAGGGTTGTGCAGAGTTGCGCAGAGTTGCGCTAGGGATGCACCGTCGCAGTTGCTGCGCAGAATTGCATTAAGCGTGCGTCCCCCAGCCTCGGTTAATTTGTTGGTCACCGCTCGTTACCATTTAATTCGCATCCCTCTAGCCCAGATCGCGGCTCACTTTACCAGATTATCATTCAATTTAGTCCACCCGCTCGGATAAACGAAGTCACTCGATATGAAAAATGTTGGAATAAAAAATCAGGTCGCCCTTGCGGCTCTCCTGCTTTCAATTTATAATAGACTTTTGGATTGCGGCTAACGAAATTTGTTATCAATCATTATCCCATTTACATAGACGGAGAGGATATTATTAAGGTAAGTGGTTTAGAGAGAAAGGTTTTTGATTTATTTTTTTTATGAAATGGATAGTGCTGCCTACTTGGCTTTGAAAGTTTTATAATGAGATTTGAGTAGGTATCTTAGATAGTGGTAAGCCGAATTCTTTGGTGCACTAGTTGCGAGAGCTATAAATCCCGCTGCATGTTGCAAGTTACCACAAAAGTAACGATTTCCTGCCACCTGCACGGCTGCACGCCATCATTCAACACGCGGGCCCATTCACCGCACATCTGCTTACGACTGTCTAGATAATTCAACAAAGCGTGCGCCCCAATTTTCTTGCAGCTCAGAGTCAAAGTTGTGCGGTGTAGCATACAATGGGGCCATCCCGTTCGTAGGTAATGCCACACCGCGCCTTGCGAGGGATTTCCCGACTGTACCACTCGTACCCGCGCGACAAAGCAGCCACTTACCCCGCGTACCGTTTCGCCGTCTCTGAATGCGCCAAGAAATCTTCCCGCTGAAGATCCGCGCTCCGACATGCATGTTTGTGTATCCATTTGCTTGCACCGAATGGCGCGGTAATGGATTTTTTAAGGTACGGATATGTAGATTGAATGGATGTTTACTTGGAAATGAAATCATGCGACCCATACTCATAGGTTCGTGCTGGAGGTTCAATTTTCATATTTCATTGTGAGCTCAGATACCTATGTCTCAATGTGAATTGTAGGAGAGCGTTGACAAGCTTCTCTAAAATTTAACTCATAATGCATTCAAAGGCTAGACAGGCCTAATACAAGAATAGTTACTTACCATGTCTTAAATCTTCATCACTGGAAGTTGTAAAAGTAGTCTCTTGTTAGAACACATGTGAAATATGGATTCAAAAACAACAAATTTTCTAAAACATCACGAAAATGTTGTATATTCTGTTTCAATTTAAAACAATTCACTACAATAAATTATGTAGACAGCCGTCCCAGTCTATATTCAAAACGTTTCAGGTGTCTGCAATACAAATTGTTCCTGCAAAGACATTAAAATGTAAATCCGTTTATACTTAGCTATGCAATGTGCCCATGTGCACTGTCTATGCAAAATGTAAATAACTGAATTATTATACAATGTATTTCTTCAGCTACATCGTCTCTTATATTCTGTTGGTTTAACACCAGTCAATAATTTATTTAGGGTTTAGGATTTAGATATTTTATGGCTTTTGGCTTCCGTTTTCCTGAACCTGATTTGTAAATCTCGACAGTAAAAGGCACGCCATTGCGTTTATCCTAGTAATTATAGAATATTTCAGTGATATCAGCTTTCTTTACTTAGGTACTAATCACCACCATCTGCAGCCCAGTTTAACACTGCTGGGTAATAGATATCTCTTTGCTTGTCCCCACGCCTTTATACTCTCTGTATTATTTACCTACATGTTTTTTTTTCTTCATTTACTTATTTATTAACAGTTTTTTACAGTCGGCTTCGCCCACGTGGATGACGGAAATTGTCCCACGAGGACGTCCCACTGGGCTAAAATAATTCTATGAGTTAATGCAGTTCCTAAACTAACTATTTACCAAATTTCATTCAAATTCGTTCGACCGTTTTGCGTGATTGATATATAAACATTCAAACATCTAAACATACAAACACATTTATAAAATGAAGTAGGTTTTCTTCGTAACTACAAAACATACGACTAAGTTTCCAACTGTTGCAACAAGTAATTTTCACTCATCAGCATCACCTACAAAGTCTACCCGTCTTTTAACACAACCATCTCTACTCAGTACTATTTGTGACGTAAAATCAGAATTCAACAGTGAGTTCTACCCTCATCGAATTAGGTAGTCTGCTGTATTTGTCTAATGCAATCCCGCTGAGCGATACACGCTCGGAGCGAAATAAATTGCCGTAAAATAAAATGCAAGTTGCTTCCAGGAGCTCACCCGAGGTTTCACTTGCTATCCGTGACGCGGGACTAACCGCATTTTGTTCAATTTACTTGCATGTTAACAACGGACTGGGATATCATAAATGAAGGAGTATTGGAGATTGGTTGTTTAAATGGGTATGTATAACAATGATTTCGGTGCACAATACGAATACGTCGAGGCGAATTGTATTGGACATTTTTCTTGGGCCATAAAAAATATATCAAGAGATTTAGGCACATTATGTGTCAATTTATAACGGTGAAGGAAAACTTCGCAAGGAAACCGGCAAGTCCTGGATATATATTTAAAAAAATTGAAGACATATACACTTATCAACCAGCACTGGGCCCGTGTTGTGGATCACGGCCCACTCCTCCCAGAAAGGAGGCTTGTGCCGTTTGCTGACTGATCGTCAGCAAACAGCACCAGCGGATTGTTATAGGCTAATTATGATGATTATGTGTCAATTTAGTCTCTAAGTGCTGGCTCTAATTTTTCATCAAATATTATGGAAGCACTTTTACAATTAAAAGTTAATAATCATAACATTTTAGTAAAAGGTACGATAAAGATTGATATTGAACCCAGTTCTTTCAAATATTATATTGTTTATTGCTCTTATTCTTAGCCTGTCGATCGCAAAAATAGCACGAAAAAAATATATGTATAGTTTTTGTTTAAATTAGTTTGGCGCAAAATTCAGCAATGCGAATACCATTTCCTGACGCAGCCATTAGGTCCTCACGTGTGCAGGTGACAAGGCATGCGGCGCAAGAGCGGAGGTGAGCATTGTCTATGGAGAGACGCCGCATACACTCCGGAACCCTGAGGCGTCCATGAAACCCCACTTGTGGAGGTTGTCCTTGCTGCGACCTACTTGGGTATGAAGTCTATTTAAAGTCTTCCAAGTAGACCACGGTAACTTTTGCCCGGATGGAAGACACTCTGAAGGTTTAATGAAGAAATCGGGAGGCTTAAGTTATTCTTGCCAAAGATCGCATCTTCCTTCCATGCTTATCCACGCCTTTCTGTGTACAAAAAATATTTGAATACAGCTCAAAAGCTGAAGGAGGGTAATGTGTACGTACTTGTGTTTAAAAAAAATATTGCTTTGTACCAAATCTAAGATTAGTATTGCTTAAATACAACTAGATTATAGACAGTTAGGCCACGCATTAAAAGGCAATTTTTGGCGAAAATACTTGCTGCTTACGATCGACTTGAACTGATAATAGCTGATTTCAGATAATCTCAATATTTTATCAGCGACATAGAACACGAGCGAAAACAACGAATGTGACATTTACGAGTTAAAATGCGAGAATTGGCCTCCTGAAGGTAGTGGAGCAATTAAAGGATCAATCAGGTTTATGAAATTCCTACAAACCGCACAATATAGTGTGGTGACTGACTGACCTATTGCAACAATTAGGAACTCTTAAGACTATCATCATCATTTCAGCCGTTAGCTTTCCAATGCTGGACATAGGCCTGCCCAATTTGGGGGGCTTTGCCATAATCGCCACGCTTGGCAGGAGGATTGGCGATCGCAGTATGATGGTAAAATGCATAGAGAACGCTGCTCCTCGCTCGTAAGTCTCTTAGTCGCCTTTTACGATACCCGCAGGAAGAAATGGGATGGTGCTATTCTTTACGATCGGCACCACACGGGACTTAATTTTTTCGCAGTAAATAATTACTCAGTGTTGCCATGACCTTATAGATTTTAGTCACCCATGAAAACGCACCTAGAGACGTACAAAATTATGTTTTCAACGAGATATATCGAGCTATTTTCATCAGCACAGCAATTCGTGTTCATCGGCAGTTTTATTAGAAAAGTTTATAATAAAAGAGTGTATCCTCGCGTGGCGGGGTGCACTTTATTGTTGAACGTGGCTGCAGACACAAATACACCGGCAACCACTATGAAAAGCTCCTCATAAAACTGACGGATTCTAATTTTGTACTTTGTCGTGTTGCTTTCTGTGGGTAGTAAAGATATTGCCATTTTTTAAAGCCAGCCACTACAATTTGCAAACCCTGACATTATTTTAATACAGTACATCAATTAAATGAGTCCCCAGTTTTTGAAACCTATTTTTTTAATCCGAAATATTTTTACCCGTCTACGGCGAAGCAAAAAGGAGAGTTAAGATTATGACCGGTATGTAGGTATGTTTATCTGATCCCTCATAACTTCTAAACTGGATATCATCATGTGACAAATGAGGTAACTTGAAAAGCGTCTTGATCGTGCGCTGGTTATAAGGCTGTGTGACGCTGTATTAAATATGGCGAATATGGCGCCCTCTAGAGGATATAACGGCATAAAATATAAAAAAGGCCGTGTTGGGTGTCAAATGAAAGGGCTTAACACACATTTAAAAAAATAATGATTTTATTGGTTTTGACAGCCTTTTGCAGATATTTTAACACTGCTTTAGAATTTTTAACGTTGGTTTTAGCTTTCGGAAATTTGGCGTTAGAGTAACTACGGTTAATTACTAAAGGTATAGTTAATATTTTCCACAATAAGTAAATATTGTTTCCAACCTATAAACGTATACAAGAAAAACCTTCAAATTGATCTTATAACAATTAAAGTAAGATCTTTTTCCAAGTACACTCATCAAGATTGCATTCCATTATCTAAAGTGTTGGTAGCGGTGGGCAAGTCGCCTTTATATTCAGTAAACTATTTTATGACTAAAGGATATCGGGAACGGAGCGTTCCGCAAACACTCTTTGATCTAAGTTTAAAACGTTGATCGAAAAAGTATTAGAATTAAAAATAAGATACTATTAAGCAAAGCTTTAGAGCAGTGGTTGCCCAGTGTTATCTGCCCCGACGAGTGTGTAGGTCGTGGTTTCGAATCCAGGCAGGTGCTTTATTTTGTATGAATAATTTCATCACCACTGCTCTCAAAACGGTGAAGAAAACATCGTGAGGAAACCGAAAGGTCCTAGAACCAACACTTCGAAGACATGTGACATCTATCAACTCGCACTGGGCCCACGTGGTAGATTACAGCCCACTCACTCTCGAAGCCAGGGGGCCTGTATTCCAGCATTGGGCACATTTATAGTCTCATTATGCTTTGCCGAAGGCCGATGAACTCAAGGACAAAATAAAAATATAAAGCAATGATAAACATATGTACCTATAGGTCTCTAATTTTAATATTATTTTAACTGGATGTCATTTTAAACGGTTATGGATATGTTTCTTAAATACCAGTTCTTCTAAGTTAACAATGGTAGTAACTTCATAAAATAAGTAATCAATGCATGTACACTCACGGGTTTTTTTAACTAGGACATATGCTTGTTTATATTTGTACGCTTCTTGGCAAAACACAGAGAGTCGAACTAAATACGTATATGTCAACATCTCACACTCCGTGTAACTACCTGTGTTCACAAATAAACGTTTCTTATTCTTATTCTGAAATAGTCGACAATAATGCCTATAGAATTATCCCTTGTTACTCTAACACTTTCTCCTTGACTTAAAAGATAGGTGAAGACAAGAAAATTAATTTATTATCAAACTAACCGATCATCTGCTTAGCCTTTTCCAACAATGTTGGTGTCGGCTTCCAGTCTGGCCGAAACACCATTTTATATTACATTCAAATCAAACGTTTCAATCGTGGAAAATTGTATCATCATCACATCATTTCAGCCAAAATACGTCCACTGCTGGACATAGGCCTCCCCCAATTTGCGGGGCTTTGCCATAATCGCCACGCTTGGCAGGCGGGTTGGCGATCGCAGTCCGGTGGTAAAATGCATAGAGAACGCTGCTGCCCTTTCTCTAGTAAGTCCCTTAGTCGCTTCTTACTGCCCCTATGGGAAGAAATAGGATGGTGCTATTCTTCACGTCAGGCATCACACAGTTGAATGCACACGGACGTAACAAAATCATTGCGGGATGTTTTCGCTTACTGGCTCTTCAACGTACTACTTAGTGCCGTGACTTAATAATAGAACAATGCATTTTTTCGACGCACTGAAACTCACTCTGTTATCAATGCTCGGTTCAACACCGACAGTTGAAAACCCTGTGCGTGATAAAATCCCGCTACGATTTTCTTACGTCCATATGAACGTCGACTAACACGGCAATTTAACTTAGTTTGTCAATTTGATAAACAATTAATCTCCCTGGCCGTACATTATTGATATATCTGATGGACTTGAGAGCGATTATTGTTAAAGTTTTGCATTCATTAAATATATGTAACATATATTTAATGAATGTAAAACTTTAACAACATGTGTGAATGTCAATGATTACATTGTTGTCAATCGTGTGGTGCCGGACGTAAAGAATAGCACCATCCCATTTCCTCCCGTGGGTGTAGCAAAAGGTGACAAAGGAACATACTAGAGAATGGGCGATTCTGGCAAACCTCCTCAAATTGGGGAAGGCCTATGTTCAGCAGTGGACGTGTTTCGACTGAAATGATGATGATGATGATGATGATGATGATGATGATGATTATTGAAACGATCTTTTATGTTGTGCATTACTTTTAATGCACAACATAAAAGATCGTTTCAATAATCATATATAATCATATAGAAATACAATATTTTATCTATAACAGTACATTCGTATAATCAAGTAAATCAGCGAAATCAAAATAGAAATCGTATGCGACCTCTGAAGCCAAGCCAAAAAACAGATGAAAGCGAAAAGATTCAAAGGCGCTGATCCATTTTTTAAAAGCTACATTCGCAAGTGGACCCACACATTTTTGCTCAGTGTTCTTCTATAGTAAGCCAGTGTATTGGAAATAGTTGCGGTATCTCCCAAGCATTAACCCTTGTTAAACATGGACCCTTCTCAGTTTCCGAATGGCATGATCTTACAGGCGCCATGCAAATATACCATTGTGAGTTTCTTACGAAGCTTATGGAGAATTTCTTCCGGATAGCGGGAATTTTCCTCGTTTATTTGCAGATATCAATGGGTATTTTATTTGAATAGATTTCGAGTACTCTTGTTCCGTATTCAATCTGAGTATATTGGTTATTGTACGTAAGATATTTGTTGATGTTTTCTAATACATATTTTAGATGAGCGACGTATATTAGTACTCGTATCGTGGAAATACATTTCTGAGGAGCTTAAACATTCTAATTTCAACATAGTTGTAGTAACTTGAATTTCAGTTGCTCGAAAACAAGAAGACCCAAAATATTTCTTTCTTCGTCGTCGCCTTAACTTCGTGGAATAGATAAAGAAAGTAGTATGAATTAGCTTTTACCAGCGGCTTCGCCCGCGCGCATGTCTAATATTATCCCATAGGAATAATGCTACGGGGTAGCCTATGTTACTCCTTATAATAACATCAGCTCTATGCCAGTGAAAGTCCGCATTGGCGATTAGACGGAACGATCATATAAAGACAGAAAAACATTTTATAAATTGAATTTAATTATAAGTAACGTTTATATTTTCGTATGCATTTAGTAAAAAAGCTATTATTTTGACATTACAAACAGACACTTAAATGTTATTTATTTTTAAAGATAAAGATAACTAACTTTTGCCCGCGACTTAGTCCGCGGAAATGTCGATTATCGCAGACAAAGACGAAGTCGCGGAATCAAAACAAGCCTCCTGTGTTCCGCCGCAGGAGGAGACGCCCCGGGCGTCGGGAGTCAATAGCGGACTCCCGGCCACCGTAGGCGCGAGCTTGCGGGTGGCGAGCAATGGGTAGCTCGCCGCCCGGTAAGGACCAAGCTCGGGTCGACGGCGCGCAGTGTTCCACGCGCGCCTCAAAGAGATGTCAGCAGCAGTGTAGGGGTCTACTAGGACCGATGCCTGCCGGGGTCGCGTGATTGTTCGAAAGAGATACCGTGACCCTGGCACATGGGCAACTGATGGAACACGGGTGGGTTTTAGTCAGTAAAAGGCTGACACGCCCTCCCGCTCCGCCCAGAGCGGGAGAAGTCATTTGATGATTTCCCATTCTGAAAAAAAAAAAAAAGCCTCCTTTGTTGGGGTTCAAGCTTACCACGTACCAAATTTCATCAAAATCGGTTCAGTAGTTTAGTCGTGAAAGCGTAACAGACAAACAGAGATACCTTCGCATTTTTTTACATAAAAAAATAGATAATAATTATAATAGTAGGAATTGTATAGTTAAAGTAAGTATAATTATGTTTACCATATTTAAAAAATGTTAACAGCAAATATTGAAATACTTTGACATTCCTCAAAAGGATCCAATACGACCTACTTTTGTGAATTAAAAAGGAAATCAATTGAGGCAAAAGGTCAACAATGTTCAGGTTTGGCGAAAATGTACAATTTCGTTCGTATTCAAAGAATTCTGCTTTTCATGGCATTAAATTGACTGTTAGCAATGATACAATTTTACCGTGAATTTTTTATTACTGTGGTATTCTTGGGATTGTTGAAAAAGTTAAAAATCGTTACCATCTGCATGATCATGAAGCGTATGTAGGTTTGTACTCCTCATCACTTGTCCCTATAGGTTCATGAGATAACCAGTGTCAGATAGCATCTGTCTGGCATTAATGCTGAAATGAACCATTTTTAGGGTTCCGTTGCCAAATGGCAAAAAACGGAACCCTTATAGATTCGTCATGTCTGTCTGTCTGTCTGTCTGTCTGTCTGTCTGTCTGTCTGTCTGTCTGTCTGTCTGTCTGTCTGTCTGTCTGTCCGTGTATGTCACAGCCATTTTTTTCCGAAACTATAAGAGCTATGTTGTTGAAACTTGGTAAGTAGATGTATTCTGTAAACCGCATTAAGATTTTCACACAAAAATAGAAAAAAAACAATAAATTTTGGGGTTCCCCATACATAGAACTGAAACTCAAAAAAAATTTTTTCATCGTACCCATACGTGTGGGGTATCTATGGATAGGTCTTTAAAAATGATATTTAGGTTTCTAATATCATTTTTTTCTAAACTGTATAGTTTGCGCGAGAGACACTCCCAAAGTGGTAAAATGTGTGTCCCCCCCCCCTGTAACTTCTAAAATAAGAGAATGATAAAACTAAAAAAAAAATATATGATGTACATTGCTATATAAACTTCCAACGAAAATTGGTTTGAACAAGATCTAGTAAGTAGTTTTTTTTTTATACGTCATAAATCGTAAACCGCAATTTACCTTTCATTCAATCAACTCAAATATAAAAATTAAAAAAATAGGATTTAATTTCATAAACACAAGCCTTATGCATAAACCGTGAATACCTACAGGTTTGTACGGAACCCTCGGTGCGCGAGTCCAATTCGCACTTGGCCGGTTTTTTGTATTACTTTATTTTGTGTTTTACGAACTGCGTGAAATAAACGATATTCTTTATTTTTTCTGACGATGTCTTTACACACGGCTACATATGAAGCTATACATCTCCAGCATAAGTTGACTTCTCACTGTACGAAAAGCCTATACAAGGCGAGGTCAGCTAGAACTGGATATGTAAAGCTTGATATGTAGCGGTGTGTACAGTCAACGACGAAATTCGAGTAACACTGCTACTTTCACACATCATTGAAAGTGTATTACCAAACTGACACAATATTAAACGATACATTTTATGTCAGGATTTCATAAAGAAATAAGTCACTTAATTTTACTTCCTACTGACAGTTTATATGGGTAGTTCATATAATTTTTTTTTTTATCGGGCATCGTGTTATTGTGTTTTTCCATCTGAAATTTCTCAGTAGCAGCCTGGAGTCTGGATTTGTGCCCGGTTGGGCTCGCCCCCTATTACATGGGACTTAAACATAACAGGCGAAATGTGGGTGTACTGTAGGTACACCTCTGCCTAACCCTTCGGGGAAAAAAGGCGTGATGTTACGTTATGTTGTTTGTGATTTTAATTTAACTGCTTTTGTTAATTTATTTTTATTTTTCTTATCTTTTATTTTCATTTATTGTGGACATAATCTACTCATTACAATGATTTTAAATGAGTTGTAATGCTACATGTAGTTAGCAGAACAGATGGCCGATGGGGCCGAAAGGTTCTGGAGTGGCGACTGCGCACGGGAAGACGTAGAGTTGGAAGGCCTCCAACAAGGTGGACCGATGACCTTGTGAAGGCCGCAGGAATCCGCTGGATGCGGGAAGCACAAAACCGGTCGAAGTGGCGGAGCTTGTGGGAGGCCTATGTCCAGCAGTGGACGTCTTTAGGCTGAAATGATGATGATGATGATGTAGTTAGCTAGCGACCTTGACAACTGTTCATTTTATTTGTTGCCTGAGCAACCGACAGCAAGTTCGTCATACTCCCTTAGATGTCACTGCTTGCGGTAGCATCGGGGGTCGGGTTGCCACCTTCTCTCAAATATGGCGAGGGGAGTAATGGCTGACCCTTGCGTTATGCTCGTGAACGGGTGGTGCTTGTGACTGGTCGTCTTGCTGACCATGGTTTTTGTTATTGTTATTTGTATTAACTATTATTTTATTTTACCCCCATTTCTTCCCGTGGGTGTCGTAAAAGGCGACTAAGGGACTTACTAGAGAATGGGCAGCAGCGTTCTCTATGCATATTACCACCATACTGCGATCGCCGACCCGCCTGCCAAGCGTGGCGATTATGGCAAAGCCCCCCAAATTAGGGGAGGCCTAAGTCCAGCAGTGGACGTCTTACGGCTGAAATGATGATGATGATGATGATGATGACCCCGGAGGTCCTAGTTTAACAACTGTTACTTCAACTTAGCTAAATACTTCAATGTATGTATATGTAAGATTTTGCATCGTTGTATATGTAAGCGGGCACGCCCTTTATGCCTGGAGGCTTTTATTTCGGTTTTAAGTTCTGTTTACGATTTTGTCTATTATTCGTTATTTCAGCTCGAGTTTAGTTTTCAATGTTTTGTTGGTATATTGGCGTGTGCTAGCTGACATATGGCAAGTAATATTAATTACTTACATGTTATTGTATAGAATCAAGTTCTTCTAACTTAACAGACACCTGTGCTGTTGGGGAGTTTGTTACGCCACTTCTTCTTCCCAGCTAAAGCACTAAGAAGTGATGAAGGGCGGGCCTTTTGGGGAAATTACTTATGTAATTTTGACGTTCAAAAAGTGCTGACTCTCAGCCTGATTTGAATAAATGACTTTTGATTTTTATTTTGATTTTTATTATCTAAATTAACTAATTAATTTAATTTAATAAATTTATTGGCACAAAATATCTTTGTATACTATTTATGCAGATAACTTTCAATTTTAGTTCAATATCAAGTTATTAATATTAGCAATAATTAACATTTAAAAATTGAAATGTAAATTGACCTCTTTTGGTGACAGTACCTATCGCATGCATGTTTAGCATACGGCAGTACCTACTGTCAGCGAAAACAGTAATGCAAAGAATAAAAGTATGGGTTAATACTTAACCCATACACTTATCTGCCAGGGTCGCGAGATTAGTTCGAAAGAGGTACCATAGTCCTGGCATATGGGCAACTGAAGGAACATGGGTGGGTTTTAGTCAGTAAAAGTCTGACACGCCCTGCCGCTCCACCCAGAGCGGGAGACATCATTTGATGATTTCCAACCCACAAAAAAAAACTTATACTCTTATAATATACGAATATTCTTATTGACTAATAAATTGGTATCCTACTAAAACAGCTGTTTTCTTTTTACCTTCTACACAGTACATTAACATGACATACAACGAGGCGATGCAACTGTATCACTTTCCGACGATAAATTGTTGATAGGGACACGATAACGGTAACTAGAAGTTTGTGCCCATCGGACCAATCAGCGTAGCAACTCACAACCATTCGATTCGCTTCCGTGCCGGAGCGCACACCAATCAATGACAAAGAGTCTTCTAAACGCTGTTCACAAATCCGAAACCCGAACATTTTAGCAGTTTAAATCAATTAGAAGTTCGGTTTTTCTTCAGACAGTAAATTCATTATCGGTAACCTAATTTTCTTTGCCATGTTTATTTGCTAAAGGCAAAAAAAAAACATACAGAGACCAATGGTGGCCACTGGTAACAAGCGCGATTTACGAGTTGTAGGTCGTAGGTATCGAACCTAGACAGACGCTTTACCTTTTATTAATGATTTCACCTTCTCTGCTCTCAAAACGGTGAAAGAAAACATCGTGTGGAAACCAGCATGTTCTAGAACAGGGGTGTCAAACTCAATTTTGCAGAGGGCCATATATTTGATTAAGAATGTGTTGGCGGGCCAGGTTCAAATTAAAAAACTAAAACATACTGAATTATTTTAACATCTTTATTTATTTAGTTATATATAGTTATAATTGTTACAAATCATACCAAAAGTAAGAAAGAGGGTAATTATTTTGAGCTCGAGGACCCGGATACCGGATATTTTAAACCTGCGTAGAGGCATCGAGTGCAGTCTAAAATCTCTAAAAAAGAAGATTCATTTATTTTGTGATATATTGTGATCGCGGGCCGTTTCAAAATGGCCCGAGGGCCGGATTCGGCCTGCGGGCCGTATCTTTGACATGACTGTTCTAGAACCAAAAAAACTCGAACACACGGGGGACTGAGTCCCAACTGTGGGAACATTTATAGGTTGATTATACCAGCAGTGGGAACGTTGCATGTTGATTAAATAAAGCACATCTGGTTACCGAAATTTTCGATATGGAAGCCTGTCGAATGTTTGTGAATAGCTTTGCTGGTTCGGCTAACATTCACTGATGCTCACTTGTTACATTATGTGTTTCCATTTTGCTTGTATTAGTACTGCCAATCAAAACGTCCAACGCTGTAATGCCAGTATTATTTCAGCCGAAAGACGTCCACTGGTGGACATAAGCCTCCTCGAATTTGAGAGGTTTTGCCGTAATCGCCACGCTTGGCAGGCGGGTTGGCGCTTGCAGTATGGTGGTAAAATGCATGAAGAACGCTGCTGCCTATTCTCTGGTAATTCCCTTAGTCGCCTTTTACGACACCCATGGGAAGAATCGGGATGGTGCTATTCTTTACGTCCGGCAACAAGCCAATATGAAAATAAGCAACTAAATAGCAGACTATGTATAGAAGCCATAAAGCTATCATCTACTGGCCTTATAGTCTAGTCGACAAGTTGAAAATGGTATAAAATAGAGATACTGTTCTTAAAATTATGTGCGATAGCTCATTGGATCCGGAATGACGTCTAGAAAAATGTGCCGAAAGCGTGTATTAGCACATAAAAAATTGCAAAAGTTATAAACAATTAAAGATGAAAAAAATAATGGCATTTGTTTTTTGCCAATATTTCATAAACTATTAATATTTAAGAAATTTCATAAAACGATTCTGAAAGAAGAGGAAATTTTCAATAAAAAACAAGCTCCCGGAACTCTATCTCCATTATTTATAATTTTAATTTAACGCTGAAAATAGGTCTGCGCGCGACATTTTTAGGTTCAGCGCGCGGCGTTAAAAGCGAGTACGGTACATTAATTAATTTATTTAAGGTATTGAATATTTTTTTTTTAAATTTCAAAAAAAATTGGTGTGTTTTGAACACTATAAATAATTTATTCCCGTTGGAAATTTTACTTAAAGTTAATTTTTCAACAAGTTAAACAATTTTTAACTAATATTTTTTTTTCGAATTTCCGTCTTAATTGTAAGTGAAAAAAAATGTTTAAATAATTGTCGTAAAAAATTTTCGCTTCGTAGAGCCTTTCTTATATACATACTTAACAAGATCGTGCCTTAAAAGTTGTTTAACTTGTTGAAAAATTAACTTTAAGTAAAATTTCCAACGGGAATAAATTATTTATAGTATTCAGAACACACCACATTTTTTCAAATTTAAAAAAATATATTCAATATCTTAAATAAATTAATTAATGTGCCGAACTCGCTTTTGACACCGCGCGCTCAACCTACAAAATGTCGCGCGCAGACCTATTTTCAGCGTTAAATTAAAATTATAAATAATGGAGATAGAGTTCCGGGAATTGAGAATTTTTTATTGGTTTTCTCTTCTTTTAGAATCTTTTTTTGAAATTTGTTAAATATAAACAGTTTATGAAATATTGGCAAAAAACGAAATGGCATTTTTTTTTTCATCTTTAATTGTTTATAACTTTTGCAATTTTTTATGAGTTAACACACGCTTTTAGCACATTTTTCTAGACATCATTCCGGATCCAATGAGCTATCGCACATAATTTTAAGAGCAGTATCTCTATTTAGTACCATTTTCAACTTGTCGACTAGACTATTATCAGAAAAATAGAATGTATAAACATAAAGTCAGTAAACCATAACTCTAAATCTCCATGCAAGGTCCGACCGTATTCTCGACACAATCGACACGTAAATTCTTAAGAAAATATCAAGTCGAAACTCGGACGAACAGCGATTCAAAGCGGGGCTGGACTTGTGTAGCGTTACACGACTCCTACACACAGGGGGTTGTATATTACAGTGAGGTCGCGACTTTATCTCAGTTTCCGCCCGAGCTGCGTTCACTGGCGATAGAGTGAAAATACTGGCACAATAAAACAGGGCTCGCCAACTATCGGGCCGGGACGCCGGAGAGAGCCCACTCCTTATCGGAAAACGGTTACCGTGATTCATTGCGCCTCTATTTACTTACAGATCTCTTAGTTCGCTGCAACTTGCAACTTTTGTGTTACTTTCTAATCAAGTGCGGAGATTAGTGAGTTGTTTCTGTAGCCTTTAGAAAAATAACATTGTTCTGTTTGTCTAATATCGCTGGTGGGACCGTATGAAGGTCTGATAAGGTCACATCCTATTCAAATATTTGCACGATATTTGTTGTTGAACAAAGCCATCATTACGATTTCGCTATTTCAACTCCATATTTATTTACTTGCAGTCCCAACGTCCATTAATTATTTATTAAATTTTCCAATTTCTAAGTTAAATAAACTGCCATCTTTCATACAATTTGCAAACAAAACCGACGAGGCGGTATGGTAATTTCTAAATGTAAAGTGAGTAATCAATACATCAAGAGCGACAGAAGCCAAATGAAAATGGAAATGGATTCAGGCCAGGAAATGAAAATAGATTTTGAATTGAACGTGCCCAAATCAAACAGCTCATTTTCAGCCCGCTTGAGTTTCGCAAGCGGCCGGAGTAGCTTGAAAATACTTGTGTAGAAATAAAATGCAACGTAGAACGGTGTAGCCAACTGGGGTTATAAACTCTTTTCTATTAAGCGAAAGTAACTCAAATGGGAGATAATACTGGAGTTAACACCCGCGAACAACACGATACACGAGAGCAAGACGAACGGAATACGTAACGGTACTTTATGCACTATGATACCCTTTTTTTTTGGATAGGAAATCATCAAATGACCGGGAGGGCGTGTCAGACTTTTACTAACTAAAACCCACCCGTGTTCCTTCAGTTGCCCATGTGCCAGGGTCACGGTATCTCTTTCGAACCCGGCAGGACTATGATACCCTGACGGTTGGCCCAAGCACACTGCATGCTTTTAAAAATGTGAACAAGAGTTAGCCAGTTGGCGTCGTCCTAGTAGGTAGGCAATGATTTTATGGATAAGCTTGATACTGAGTTTTCATCCCAATATCAAACCAGACAGTACTACAAAGTGCATTTCTCCCGTAAATTCTATTTAACATTGCTCACGTGTACCTAACCTCAGTATTAGTAAACGCTTTGGCAAACAGTGATTTTCGTTTCAGGCCATCTCTAGAGATTTTGGGTATTAATAAACACCTTATTATGTGGCTAATACTATAGAAATTTTCGTCGGAATTCGACTTAACGAGAAACAAGTCCAGGTCCCGAGTGTCCCCACAATTGTAACCGGTTATTGAGTCTGGACTCAGTGAGCCAAGCTCATCTAGTTTGTGAACTGGAGTAAACGAACCCAACGAAATATTCAATTTCGCGTCCCGAGCGACGATGCTTTTTACATTTTATTAAACTACTGTTTAATGCAAAGCACACCCGCCTTCATAACGCGGTGTGGTAATGTCAACTATATGCTTTTGTCTCGAACGTCAAGAGTTCCGGGAGTCGGGGTGTTATTCTTGTCATATTGTGTCGGTTCTAAAGCGTTGCGCGGTCTCAATATCTGCTTGCAGTTCGTTATTTGAATAGTTATGGTTATTATAACGTTTCTGTTTATATTATTACACCCAGTTTGTCTACTTTTATTAAAACGAAATTGAACTATAAACCGAAAAGTGACCCAAATAGTTTGATAAATGAAAATAGGTCCTCAAACTGGTCGCTCGACCGATCAGTACTTTACAGTTTCGCTATAATCCGACCACATAAATGGTTTTTGGTCCGTCAATCATAAACGATGGAACAGCATAAAATAATCAATTCAAATTAGATTATTTCGATTTAGGGAAGCCCGCATATGCGTGCGCTACACCACAGACCACAGCCCATTTGCAAATAGTTCTCCGAACCTGCCAAACTCTTGAATTAAATCATTGAATACTCGCCAATCATTGATTAGGCTATATACTGTGTGTTTCTGTGACAATTCGTGTAGCAAAAAAGTATTTAACTGTGCTATGGCCTAATATAAATTAGAAGACAAACTAAAGTATACAGGCAACCCTGGCTAATGTTACGGTGATTTAATTTAAATATGGGCGAGGATTGAATTTCGTTCATTGTCTAACAGTCATTTTAATTTTCCTTTTTTTTTTTTTTGGGAGACCAATTTGCATCTTTAGACATCTTTCGGCTGAATTGATGATGATGATTATGAAATTTTACCACCATTCGCCATAATTTCATCTGTGGACGGTACTACTGCTACTGGTATCTTGGTTTTTTAGCATGAGAACACTGTGACTACTGCTTACTGCCCAACGCGCTTCAAATCGACACCTGCAAGGAATAACATCGTAAGTCGTAACTCAGTTTTAGGCAATTTTAAGTTACAATCATATTCATACTGTACAAAAAATGCAGATTTTTTTTGCACTTACTCCTGTGTCTAAACTCTATTGCGCACCGATTTGTACAGTGTAAAAACATTGTAAGTAATGGTCAACTGTAGTTAATAAAAAAGTATATATAGTTACACATCATTATCATCATTGTTTTATGCTCGCTATTATTAATACAACATTGTAATTCAAAATACACTCTTGTTCTTGGAACTAATTATTTCATGAAATGAGCTTTTATCGTACTTTATGCGATTGTTTGTCTGAGTTTTTTTTTTTTTTCAGGATGGGAAATCATCAAATGACTTCTCCCGCTCTGGGCGGAGCGGGAGGGCGTGTCAGACTTTTACTGACTAAAACCCACCCGTGTTCCATCAGTTGCCCATGTGCCAGGGTCACGGTATCTCTTTCGAACAATCACGCGACCCCGGCAGGCATCGGTCCTAGTAGACCCCTACACTGCTGCTGACATCTCTTTGAGGCGCGCGTGGAACACTACGCGCCGTCGACCCGAGCTTGGTCCTTATCGGGCGGCGAGCTACCCATTGCTCGCCACCCGCAAGCTCGCGCCTACGGTGGCCGGGAGTCCGCTATCGACTCCCGACGCCCGGGTCGTCTCCTCCTGCGGCGGCTAGGGACGTAAGGGTGCAGAGACTGCCACTCCCTCACGCGCCCCGCCTCCTCCTTCGCGAGCATTACTGCTTCGCAGAAGGAGGTGACGGCCTCCCATTCCCTCTCGCTCATGGCTCGCACCAGGGCCGGACGCGAGAGGTCGCCGCCGCCGATCGCCTCCACGAGGACGCGGTGGTGCTCCGCCCAGGCAGGGCACACCTCCACCGTATGCTCCACCGTGTCCTCCAGACGATCCTCGCAATGGAAACACCCGGATGTATCCTCCCGCTTTATCCTGAACAGGAACCCACCGAAGCACCCATGCCCGGTGAGAACCTGCGTCAGGCGGAAGGTGAGGACGCCGTGACGCCTCTCTATCCACTCCTCAAAGAGGGGACTTACCGCCGCAATTGTGGCGTGCCCAGCACTGGGTTGCGACAATCGTACCCGCCATGTCGCCATGAGATCACACCGGAGCTCTGTCCGCCGAGCCGCGATTTGTCGCGGCAGCGGAGTTTCGCCCCGGCGTTTCGCCTCCTCGCGCCACTCCCACATGTGGGCGAGGACCTTTGCCTCCAGATCCCATGGCGACACTCCGGCAAGGAGGCTCGCCGCCTCGCAGGAGACCGTGCGTTATCCCCGGATTAACCGGATGGCCATGACCCTCTGGGCCGCACTCAACCGGCGCGCTGGGCGCAGCCTCAATGAGGGCGCCCACACCGGTGCCCCGTAGAGGGCCATGGACCGCACGACCCCCGTGTAGAGCCTCCGGCAGGAGGCGTTTGGACCTCCCAGATTGGGCAGGAGCCGCTTTAAGGCAGCCCCAGCCCGCTCCAGTCTGGGAGCCAAACGTCGGAAGTGCTCGACGAAGTTCCACCGGCTGTAGAGGACAAGGCCCAGGTACTTCATCGTCGACTCGACGCCGATGTGAACCCCTCCCACCGTGAGTAGGGAACCCGCAGGTGGCGCTTTCCGAGGACCGTGAAAACCCATAGCCTCGGACTTGTGCAATGCCACCTCGAGTCCCAATTGCCGGATCCTATCGACGATTGTCGCAACCCGCGTGTCATCAGTTCGGCCGCCGCCTCGTGCGACCTCCCCTGCGCCAGGACCAGCGTGTCATCAGCGTAGCAAACTACGCTGACGCCGCTAGGGAGGTCGGCGCGCAGCACCCAGTCGTAACCGATGTCCCACAGATGCGGCCCCAAGACCGATCCCTGTGGGACACCGCACGACATCTCTCGCCGGTTCCAGTCTCCCTGGTGTTGTCTGAGTTACAATGCCATTTTAAACAGTATACGAGTATGTTGTGGAATATCATTGTAAGTCACAAAAAGTCTTAAATATACATATATATAATAATATAATCATACGAAAGTGTAACTAATCCCTCTTTGACTCATATTTTCATGGTTGCTTGGCAATAACACTTAATAGAAATCTGAGAGATTTTTTTAAATCTTTGACTCACTCTGCTGTTAAGTTACTAAATATTAGTTACAATGTTATTCCTTGCAGGTGTCGAAATAATCGGGCCTCTAATTCGGCATGTATAGTTAACACAATGTAGCAAAAGAGACCATTTTTGGAAGACATTTTGTGCATACAAAGTAATCTCCTATTTCAAATGACAAACATACGCGCAGTCACTAAAACCGAAACACATAAAACCCGTTTGCACTGACGAATTACAAAAAATCTGAGTACATTGTTGTGTAAGGTCTCAGTTGGAATTCCGCGAAGCCTTTGTTACGCCGTGCAATAAAATATTTCATTACTGTGTGAAACATCCCGCCGTGCTGCGTCGCACCGTGTCGTATCGCATCGCGCTGCATCCTACCGCACCGCCTCGCCTGCAGCCGGCGACTGCGGAATTTATTTTTTTAGTGACGCGCTTGCATTCCTATGTGAGTGGGATATTAATATAAAAAGTTCACTAGTTTAGCGGTAGTGTAGACCGCGCTTTAATGTCGGTTTTCATGGTATAGAAACCACTGAAATTTTTATTCTATCTTCAATGTATTATACTATCGTTATTTAATTTTAACAAGTTTCTCAAACCTTTATATATTATAAAATTATGCACATGATTGCAAGAGAGTTTAATATTTATTTAGTGAGCAAAATACGAGGTTAAGTTTCTTATTACAATGTGCAGACGCCAGAACATCGAGCTACTACAATCTGTCAATTTTTTAAATAGATTTTCAACTTTATCGCTAAAGCATTGATGGGGAGAATTTAATAGTTTCGGGTACCTTGATGTGCTGGCGTCTGTACTTATAGGTAATAAAATTTATCAAAGTGTGAAAATTAATAATAGAAGCATATAAAATACTATACGTAAACGTACGTACATGGGTATACTATAGGTACACCTATGCCCAACCCTTCGGGGAAACAAGGCGTGATATTATGTTATGAGAAATGAAAATCAACAATTTTCCCGTCGACTATTTCCCGACACAATAACTTCCCATTTGCAAAGTATTTACTAATAAATCTATTGCCATTGCTACAGTTTGAGCACAAAATAATAAACAGAAAATATTCCAATAAAAAAATCAATGTCCCCAGTTACGCGTCTACCCGAAAAATCACGCTCAACATTCAGGAAGCGCCACCGTAGCCAAGTGGCCGCAAGTTATCCGTATGAAATAATTAATTACACACTCAACAAACTTATTTTCACTTGCAAACGCTTCCCAAAGCAAAGTTAAACTTAACCTGACCGTCACTAAGGACGCAGAAGCCCTAAATTACAGAAGTGCACACTAAACATCCTGTCAGACCCTATTCATTCATACTTTGCCACTAAAACGCTTACCTACTGAGGAACAAAGGGAATTTCTGTACGAGTGTGCCTTCAGATGTGTGTATAACTGTACATGTCAGACATTCTGACAGCTGTGTGCGATTGTACGATCGCTATACAATGGTGGTTGTCTTAGAAGTGTACTTGCGAACTCACAAGTGCTTAATTGTGAGATCGCGTCTTCCTTCGCGCGTCTCGGATTCACTGCACATTGGAAACTTTTAGTAACGACCCGGCGAACATGTGTTGCACTAAAATAAAATGCTTTTAGTATGTAGCGCCGGGTTTTTGGGTTATGAGTACTTTGCAAGCTAGTGTTAACTTGTCAAAATAGTTCTTTGTATTAAGGCTTGTATGCAAGGCTTTGTTCTCCGATGTTCTGCTAGGATGGCAACGTGTGAAATATGCTGTATACGTACCAATAATACATAGCAATAGAATGCTGGATTAGTAGATAAAAAAACATAGTTGAGAATAATGCAAGCAATGCAGAAGAGTTTTTATGTTTAGTAGAGTTATAAGAAACGTCAATTGAAAATAAAAAATGGTTTAAAAACAAAAAAAAACTCGATTTCATAGAAAACCAAACAAAAAAAAGTAAAAAATACTGAGAAAAAGCATGGGGTGCTTTTTGAGGTATTTTTTAATTTATATCAAGCACCGCACAGATTTTTTTTAGTTCGGCTAGCTACAAAAGCGGGTTTGTCTTTTTTTTGGCACATATCTTTGAAATTATTTTATTGTCATCGGTCCTTAATAAGTGTGTAAATTTAAAAAAAAAGCCGACGTTTTAAAGGGGGTGAAAATCATGTTCAAAGATTCCTTTACATAGTTATATACTGAGCTAATAAAAGCTTGTTAAAAAAAAAGTAGCAAAATCAATTATTTAAGAACGGACCAGTTCTATGTAGTGGCATAAAATATTGAAAATTTATAGATTTACCCAGCAAGTTGCACTGCACAAACCACATAGCAAATATTTGGTAAGACGTAGGTACCTAACATTGACGGGCTTGACAGTACTTGTCTTATTCACTTTACTTGTACAGCTTGTGCTGAATTGCAAATAACTGATTTGTTCCTTATTTTCCATGTCATTTTTGCATGTAAAATCAAGTTTTTTAAAGAAACTTTCTGTTCTAGAGCATACTCTTTTACAAGTAAATTCTTTGACAGTTTAAATTCGTGCAATTCGCAACATGTAGAATGAGTATTCAAGTTCCAGAGAAAAGGAAAATCTAGGGTATATGGTCCATACGTATTGTATCAGCCATGATAAAATCATGTCCCACGTATTATGGATGAGCCTACTCCTATTTACCGGACTGAAACACTCACTTCGCGGTGCAACTACATAAGAAACCACAACTTTAATCAATCTAGGAAAATTGAACTCAACATCCCAGGCACAGCAGAACTAAGAGGTAGATGTTTTTTTCTATGCAGCCAGTACCTAAGTTTTAAATATCAGTTTATATTAACTATTTAAAAAAACAGACGACTGCCAAAATAGAGAGATTGAAGTCAAAAATAACTTCAACTTCGAAAGTCAGTGTCTTTGATTTCGTATTTTCATTTTTGCGCCACAGACTGCTGAAATTATAGCTATTTTTCACTTCGTAATGTTTTTGTTTGGAAGTCCAATGTTTTTTTTTAATAAAATGTTTTTTTTTTTACTGGCTTTCTCCACACAAATTTGTATACCTTCACTAGCTAAGTAAATAACATTTATAGGAAGTTATTAAAACATCATCAACATAAAGTAAGTAGAAGAAAAAGAAAGACTGTATCCAACTCAAGAACCACTAAACAGGACTTGACAAAATTTATATGGGACCACGCCCCACGCCTATAAGCCTTTGTAACAATTTTTAAAAAGGTTTTATAAATAACAGAATAATGAGGTAACAAAAATAAAAAAACCCGGACAAGTGCGATTCAGACCGAAAGTTCCGACCCTGTTTATTTATGATTTAATTACAATTGTATAATTTTCAGATTTTTCCCTATACTTGTAGTATAAGACAGTATTACTTGCCAAATTTCATTGTTCTTGGTCAACGGGAAATACCCTACACGTTTTGATTCCTTTGAGATTGTCGAAATATACGTTTTTTTGCAGCATAAACGGCCGTATCTTTCTTTCACGTTAACTTAGAAGTTTGGTTTTTTCACAGCTTCAAGATACTTTAGATTTGAGTATATCGTTTTAATTTCAACTCGATACTTTCACGCGTTCTCGAAGTAAAGGGCCTTGACAGACGGACAGACAGACGGACAACAAAGTGATCCTATAAGGTTTCCGTTTTCCCTTTTGAGGTACGGAACTCTAAAAATAACCGGATTGTAAACCTCCTCCTTTTTTTGAAGCCGGTTAAAAACCATACGAACAATTTAATTGCTACTAAAAACTGCAACAATGAAGCAATTTTTAGGTATATCCCAATCCCTTACCTCTACAACATAATATCCAGCCATGTTCCACCTTAATCGAACCACCATTAGCCTAAAAAATCCTATTTATAAGCAAATTTGGAGGGTATTCAGTAAATAGAGGAGTAAATTAGTGTTGAATTTCTTATCCACTCATTTCAATAGCGAGTGCGAAGCGGAGCGCATCAATCAATCCGTTATGACGGCCGTATATTGAAACACTGAGCTATTGCCGCTCTTTTTAGAGAGTTATCGTGGTAAGGTATCTCCTGGTGAAGTATCTTTGAATTATTAAACACATGCATTACAACACGCCTTATTTCCGCAAAGGATTGGGCAGGAGATTTGTTCGAAAGAGGTACCGTGGCCCTGGCATTTTGGGCAACTGAAGGAGTTGGGACACGGGTGAGTTTTAGTCAGTAAAAGTCTGACACGCCTTTCCGGTCCTACCCAGATTGGAAGACGTCATTCGATGATTTCCCGACCACAAAAAATGGTATAGGTTACCTATATACCGCCAGTACACCCACATTTCGCCAGTTATGTTTAAGTCCCATGTAATAGGGGGGTTTGTCTATCGCCATAAACCGGGTGCAAGTCTAGACTAGGCTGCTACTGAGAAATTTCAGATGGAAAACCCCAATAACACTTTACCCTATGTGGGAATCGAAGAAAGGACAGGACGAGGCAGTCAAAAAAGTCAATGAATTATTAAAAATAATGTTTATTGAACTTTTAGTGCAAGAGTTCCTTGACTGGGCGTAAAATCCTACTGGTTACTTAATAATTGTTTATAATAAATTAGAAAGTTTGTATGTTTGGACGCTTGTTACTCAGTGACGCAAAAACGGCTGAAAGAATTTGGATGAAATTTTGCAAACAGATTGTTCGTAACTTGTATGACCTCATAGGAATAGGATACTTTTCCGTGGGATAATTTCCGACCTACAGGCGGACGAAGCGAAGGCTATAAAACGGTTGTAGTCTAGGCTGTAAAATGTTTAAGGTGGTGGTACTTATACGTAATACATCAGAGAGACACATAAAATAACGTACCTACATAGCATGTATGAAAATTCACATCATGGTTACGATTTCAAAAACGTTATGAATTATCTACGTTAAATTCATCGACACATGATTTGAATAACATAGTTTTCAGTTAGAAACTTATATGCTGCTAATGTGAGTAACAAATATCACATATAAATGTAAGATTTATATTATAACTCTTCTTAACCCTAGATAACTAAACTATTTTCGTTGTTACATGGTTACTGAACATTCGTCGAACCGACTACGCCAAATAAAATGCATTTTTTGAAAAAGTTTTTCTAATCACAGGAACTTCTGACATTGGTATATTCTGTGGATCATTATTGAACAAAAAATAATCAAAACAGTAATTAACTATTCCATACAGCCACAGCATATATCGATGTTCACCTAGAAGTACACTAACACGAGAATCGCGGGTAGGTCGGTCGTCGGACTGACGAATGTTTTGTTATGTTATGTTATGAATGTGTATTCCACGTCGGACGGACGTTAAAATATCGCAGTGGGATTTTTCGCAAACGGGATCTGCAACTCACTGCTTTAAGCAGTGAGTTGCAGATCCCGTTTGTAGCGCCAAGAGTTGAAAATCGAACAGTGTTTTTACGACGCACTGAAATGCATTCTATTGGATTTGTAATGATCGGTACAACATCAAGAGATGATAAACCTAGCAGGATTTGCTGAGCTAGATTTGCTCGAAAGAGATACCGTGGCCCTGGCACATGGGCAACTGAAGGAACACGGGTGGGTTTTAGTCAGTAAAAGTCTGACAAGCCCTCCCTTTCCGCCCAGAGCGGGAGAAGTCATTTGATGATTTCCCACCCACGAAAAAAAGAGATTATAAACTATAGCGCGATAAAATCCTGTCACGATATTTTTTTTGTCCGTACGATACTTCATCTTATAAGTTTGCAATAGTTGCAGTCAGGTAAATTCGCAGCCACTAGATAGCACCTTGAAGATATTGTAAAAAGTTCACAATTTAAAAATCTGTCTACCTCACTAAGTATATAGGCATGATAGCTAATTTAATAATAGCACGCCCAGCCCTCGTAAAATGGGGGAGCAGAGTAGATGACAACCGATGTGACGAAGATAGGACACGCCGCAGAATTCTGTCTTCGCTACATGTTATACTAGCTTTGTTTTTGACTCTGCCCATTGTCAAAGTGTTGTATTTTGTATTATTTTGAGCAGTGGAGGTCGTGGGTTCGAACTTCGAACAAAAACTTCGAAAGCAGGCGCTTTACTGTATGTAATTAATTTAATCATGACTGCTCTCAAAACGGAGAAGAAAAACATCATAAGGAAAACGGCACGTCTAACAACTGGTTGTCAGACCTGTAAAGACTGTCAAGTTCCACAAATGACATTACACCTTAACGTGTTTTACGAAACACAGAGGGGTCTTTGTTTGTAGAGATGGTCACCCATCCACGAACCAACCGCAGCAAGCGTAACTTAACCTGATCGATCGAACCCAGTTACTGTTTTTACGTAGCCACATAATTTCAGCCATAAGACGTCCACTGCTGGACTTAGGCCTCCCCCAATTTGGGGGGCTTTGCCATAATCGCCACGCTTGGCAGGCGGGTTGGCGATCGCAGTATGGTAGTAAAATGCATAGCGAACGCTGCTGCCCATTCTCTAGTAAGTCCCTTAGTCGCCTTTTACGACACCCACGGGAAGAAATGGGGTGGTGTTATTCTTTACGTCCGGCACCACACGGTACACGTAGCCACAATCCAAGAAAAATTATAACGACTGAAGATATTTATTAATATTTAAAACACCTACGGAAACGAAGTATAATACAGAATGTTCTTAGTTTACTGGTGAATATTGGTTTTCAAGCAGAGATGATGAATGAGGCTAGATGCTTTGAATTTTTGTTTTTGGTTTTATGTTTTTGTGCGGATGGTAAATTATACGTAATTATGTATTTGTTCGTTTTTCAAAACAATAATTCTTTAGAAATTCGTATGAGATGAGTCAGTTTGTGAGTTTCGGATTCATAACACGTACTATAGAAGATGGCAGGGACTTCGACAGGCATAATGAAAGCATGAATTTAGCACATGATTCTAAATCCCCTAGTGTGGAATTTTTTGTCGGTTATCAAAAACAAATCTGCTATTTCGTTTCATAGAAAAATGTAGATATGGCTGACCAATTTTTTTTTCAACGATCCTATGGGTTTTATCATGTAGGTATTAAAATCCAAAGTTTTGCGTTAATGTCCCTGCCACTTTTTATAATACTATTTTGATCAGAATATTACTGAGACGTATCCTTTGATTCAAGAAACACTTAAAGACGTAGTAATAAAATCAGGTAAAATTAACATACAGAAATCGAAAAATAAATAAACAAACATCTAATAACGCTATCAAACTCTAGGGGGTCATTTCCACCGTCATAAAACAAGAAAATAGCAACGATGATCTACATCTGCATAATTAAATAGAACGAGGGGGGCAACAAGGAAAGACGCCCAACAGTTGGAGCGAGGCAAAGCGAAGATATAAATTATGCACGTACAGAAATCGAGGATGACGTTGCCCGATTCGAGCAACTTGAAAACTCGAAACCTGTTGAAGATTTGCTAACTACGGATAACAGTTTAAAAATTAATCAGTTGCCCCTTGAAGAGTTTTTGTAAGAAGATTAGAAGATCCATTGAATTACTATTTTATGATACAGTCATTAAATGGAATTGAATGAACTTAGAGGCTTGTATTGATGATTTAATAATTATATATATACCTCATCATCTTCATTTCAGCCGAAAGACGTCCACCGGTGGACATAGGCCTCCCCCAATTTAGGAAGATTTGCCATAATCGCCACGCTTGGTAGGCGGGTTGGCGATCGCAGGACGTGGTGGTAAAATGCCTAGATAACGCTGCTGCCCATTCTCTATTAAGTCCCTTAGTCGCCTCTTACGACACCCGCGGGTAGAAATGGGATGGTGCTTTTTTTTTTTCAGGATGGGAAATCATCAAATGACTTCTCCCGCTCTGGGCGGAGCGGGAGGGCGTGTCAGACTTTTACTGACTAAAACCCGCCCGTGTTCCTTTAGTTGCCCATGTGCCAGGGCCACGGTATCTCTTTCGAACAATCACGCGACCCCGGCACACATCGGTCCTAGCAGACCCCTTCAGCACTGCTGACATCTCTTTGAGGCGCGCGTGGAACACTACGCGCCGTCGATTCGAGGTTGGTCCTTACCGGGCGGCGAGCTACCCATTGCTCACCACCCGCAAGCTCGCGCCTACGGTGGCCGGGAGTCCGCTATGGACTACCGACGCCCGGGGCGTCTCCTCCTGCGATGGGATGATGCTATTCTTCACGTCCGGTACCGCTCGGAATATATGTACCTACTTCTGTAAATTCAAACGTTTTACGGTCGCGAATCATATTTAACACGTTGAGTGCCAAACACAGATTGATGGTTAATCCGATATGGCTACAGATTTAGAGCGCATACATAATTATTTTTGTTAGTAGCAACCACGTGATATCGCGTGATCGGCCATAATGCAGAGCCGACGAATCACGCGATATCGCGTGATCGGCACTCAACGTGTTAAATCAACATACCCAACGACCTGCAAATTGCAAAAACAACAAAATTTTAATTCCATGAGTGTCTGGCTGTTATCCGTAACGTAGCTTAATTGTGCTGTATTGGACATACTTCTGTGCTAAACTGCAATGAATCAACTTAGCCAATCGCAGTCCACAGCTGGGCGTAGACCTTCCTAGGCTGCGCCTCAAAACCTTGTCCTCCGTCTTACGCATCCAGTCTGTCCCAGGTTGTTTATGTCGCCGGTTCATTTAGCTAGGGGTCAGGTGCTATATTTACTCCTACCATACTTAAATACAAATCTCGGTACTCTAGTGTATAACTGTGGCGGTAGAAGTATGAAACAACATTAAAATGATCACGTTTATACCAAGCGTTCGAGTAGACTTTGTCTGGATTTCCAAACAAAAAATAAACACACCTTTAGTACTTACCTATTATTTTCAGGTACTCACTCATTCCTGGGAAAAAAGAAAAGATGGTTCTATTCTTTGTAGATATAAAAATGCAACACAGTCATGTGAGACACTCATGTTTGTACAAACATATAAACATTGGCTTCCTCATGCTATGCCAAATCATCCATTCGAAGACTCAAATATTTTCGAACAATGTCCGAGGTCCGAGCGAAGTCATCTCCCTCGGCAAATAGTGTAAAGAAACTGACAGAAGTAGAGAAACTGGATAGAACATTGAATTTGCAGAATGGATAAATGAAAGAAAGTTTCAGGTAGAAAAAAAAACAAATTTTATTTACCTAATGCAATGTGAATATTTTAACGTAATTTATATTAGTCGCCACAGCTGGGCGGTAAATTCAAAATTAATTGTAGACATATGTTTGAATAAAAGGCGGTCAAATTGTGACGTTCTGATCGGCACGAGCCGAAAGAAAGCCGAATATCTGTCGGCTTTATTGATCAACAAATACTGCCACTGAACGTATTGTGAAACCGAGCCAATGTCTAGTACGCCTAAAACATAACACATTATAAAAACGTAATTTTAAAAAGTCAAACCGTGAAATATTTCACAAATAGGACGGGTGTCCCTTCTGGCTAGTCTGTATGTCTCTGAAGACTCTATTGGCTATCTGGACATCTGTTGGCGTTCTACAGTGTTTACATTTCATTTCTCGGAGCAACAAACGCCGGTAAGAAGAGGGATGCGCGCGCAGAGATCGCAATCGCGATAGCTTTGAGCAGTCGTTATCGTGATCTACACTGCGAGCACTTTCCTGTGGAATGGCATGTGGCTGCAAGACCTGCGTATTCTTCGACTGTACTTTTAGAACTTTATATTATAAACACAGTGCGCTGGTCAAAGACCCAAATAGCTCTATTTCATGAAATAAGCGCGCATTCAAAATCACATATTAAGATAATTAGGTTTAAATCGCAAATAAATAAAAAATGGTTTTCTGTTAAAAGGCAGTCTAGTGGAATGTAGTGACGTTGATTCTCCTTGGCGGTCTGATTACTTCGTCGTCGTGCTTGATCATGTTTGAATCATCAGATAACACATCCTCGTAGTAGATCACTTCAGAGGATGCCGGTGCAGTTGTATTCTTGCGCTCTGATTCTTCTCGTAATGTTCTATCTTTTGCAATAAATGCTTCTACTGGTTTCACACTTGGGGTCTTTCCACATTGACAATCAGGTTTAATCAGGAGGCCGCTGATTTTTGGAGGTTTTTTACGCGTTTCTAAAACGCAGTCTTGAGTACAATCAGGTACATTGCCACGCATTTTATCATTCATATTCATCAATGGCACATCTTCCAAAGTGTCTTTTAAGTATTTGTCCAATAATTTGTCTTCTTCTTGGTTATTTTCAAAATTTCTGCGATAATCATCATCATTTATAAATTCATCTTCAAAGTTAGCTTCCTCCACTCTATTTGTTAATTCTTTAGGTTGATAAGAAGGACGTCGGATGAACGGACCGTTGAAACCGTAATTTTTTTGTATTTCATTTTGTCTTGCTATTGCTGCTTCGTGTGACTGAGATACGTACAGATTTTTCGAATTTAATCCTTTCATATAATCTTCTCTGTTTTCTCTAGAAGATACGAGTGAAGGCAAACCATTTTTATGATTATTTTCATGGTTTACTTTACGATTCACAGGTCTTAATATAGGTGGTTTCAAAAGTTCAAAGTAATCCCGGCGCTCATCCACTCTTTGAGATTGTTGCATTTGCTTCGTCACTTTTGGAATCTCTTTTTTTTTAGACACTTCGTTGAATTTACATCTAAACAAATTAGGGGCTGAAAAATATGATGATATTTCTTGCCGCTCTCTGTTGTCCCCCAAATTAAATACTTGAAATTTAGATTTATAATTAGGTAAAGAATCAAAAGCGCTCGGACAAGGAGTTTGCGTGTCACTCGGCAGAGCCGGGACGGCCGTCACGCCCGTGATGAAGGCATAAGGGTAGTCAAGCCTGTCTATCGGTAACATCTTAACGAGTTTGGTCCGAAAAGGATTCTTATTATATTTCTGGTTTATATAGACAAACGCTCGCTGACTTTGGTTATTTTTTCTCTCTGTGGCATGCTCGTATAGATCGTCTTCGTCGATATTACTTCTACTGTGTGGCAGTATGCCGTATTTCGTGCTCGACGTTGATTTTACAGCCACTTCCGTACTCATGTCAGTATTAGGGATACTGTTTTTTACTGTACTTTGCTGTAATGGTATAAAAGAATATATTTCAAATGAAATCATGAAAATTAAAGTCAGTTATTTTACATAATTTTTATGCTAACCCATTGAAAGACACTGAATGAGACACTATGCAACTTCACTACCATACCTACTACTGTCAACATATTCACTGTATTAAGAATACAACTTATATTGTGTCGGTTAGTGTCCTGCACAGTGTTATAAACTAAGACAGCTGGTAAGAATTAGAAAAAAGTCAAGGCAATACATTAAACGTTGAAATTAGACACACTACGAGTATAACGAACTACTAGCACTCCACGTGTAAATACAATTTTTTTGGTTAAATAATATTTTACAACATAACTACGTTGCCGTTTTATTACTCACCTCTGGAGCACTCGAGGGTACAATAAATCCGGAAACAAGTCTTATACATAAGGAAACTAAAACAACAAATGCATTTCTCATTTTCTACACCCGTGATGTAATAGAACAAAATAAATATAAGATTGTGCGGGACTACAGGACGGGAGTATATAAAATAACATTTATTTTTCACTAATATCAATGCGACCGTTCGCAACAAACGAGAATGAAGGTCTAACAAAACGTTTACAAGTGCAATGTCAACGTTTGTAAACAAAGAAACGGTTAATAGATGAAGATCTATAAACAACTGACTGTCTACAAATTAGTCAAACAGTTGCTATTTCTCCTTTTGTTTACGTTGTATGTAGGTACACATTATTTATGAGAATCATTGTAAACGATTGCTTTTAAGCATTTCGTATTTATTATTAAGAAGTAGTAAACTTCCATTGTGAAAGTGCTTACCAACAGGTAGTACTATAACGTACATATGACTACCAAACACTCACTACTATCAAACATAATGTATAACTACTTAAATAATCAAGTTATCAAAAACGCAATCAATACATCATCGAACAAGACCGTTTCCCCTTGTAAAACTTCTTCACAACAAAAATAATTCGCGTATTCCTCTCGTCTGAGAAATTCGCAGAGCGGTAGCACACCGCTCTGCGAATTTCTGGTGGTGCTGTTCTAACTAGTGAATACAGCACTTGCACCGGAGTTGCTTTGAGGTAGCCAGTCATGATAATAGGCTGAATGAATCCACACGGAGCACGGGAATTCACCTACAGAAAAAGATAGTGCTAGTCCAATAGTCCGTATACCGTCAGGCGAAGCACCTCACTTGGATCAGACTAGTCGTTGGAGGAGATTGTTGTGTTCTTGCAGTTTTTGCTGAACCTATCCGGTGTAACCCAAATATATTTCGGGAAGTTAACGTGCTCAATAGGCAGCCCACCCATAACGTTGTTAAGTTTGCAGCCAGTAGTGCTATTTTGTAAACATCTCACCGTAATATCTTAGGTGATCTGAGCTGAAACTGAACTGTGATTAGTGTCAATCCCTACCATCAGATGGAATGACAGTTCACATCAAGGTTCATTTCACCTAAGTTCTCACGGCGAGATTTTAACAGAATAGATCGGCTGCTTCTTTTTGCGAACATGGAATATGCAGCACTGCGTTTATGAGGTGCATGAAAGGTGCCTCCCCGAGTGACGTGTCTACTGAGTGGTCTATCTTCCGACGCACCTTGGGCAATCAGCGAGTTTTCACGCTGTTTATTTAATGCTTTCACCAAGATGGCTATCAAGTTAGTTAGTATCTAAACGTTTTTAACAGGTACTGATGAAATTAATGACATTAAATTCACTACCTACTATATATGTATACGTTGGTATCCAAGGAACAAAAAATTACATATAATTTAATAATGCAACTACTTTACGAAGTTACCGCGTTTCGCAGCTCAAGGATCAATTAAACAAAACCACCAAACTTTGTTTGGTGACAATGTTATAATAAAAAAATATTTCTTGTTGAATCTTATTTAATCACATCTTAATAATTATGACTTTATTTTAGCTCGTCAATTGTGTGTTATTTACGATGCTCTTGTACAAAACAGATACACTCTTCAGTGTTTTAGTTCTGACCAAAAATGGCAATGATTTCATCCAGGAATACGCCGACATCAATGCCATTATCGGCGAGGATCTTGACTTCGGTTTGGAAGACTTCGCTTGCCCAGAGAGCACTGAAAGTTGCGTCCCACTCTTCGCTTTGCAGGTTCAGGATGGCGGTACTGAACTCTGCATCTTCTGACATCTTCTGGTCGAAGAGGGCCTTCAGCTTATCCTTAGGGAATTCGGAGATGGAGTCCTTGACGAAGGAGGAAAGGTCTTTGCCGCTGAGGGTATGACGTGCGGTCCTCTGCCTGTCGATGTTTTCTGTAAATATAATCAGATATTTAGTAAAAGTAGTGTTCACCGACTGGTCGAAATTCGACCATAATTCATTTAAATGTATGTATCAACAGTATTCAAAAATATTGGTATTACACACTCCTACTCCATGTAAACTGTTAAGTCTTAACTATAATATCTCCGGGGTGAAAGCTAGTCTCCGTCGAGATTGGTTGCCATGGCCGAGACACGGTCTGGAGGACTTAGATACTTAAAACAATTTTCCCTTGTTTTATGATTCCAGATAATAATAAATGTAAATGCCATAACAGTGTGATCAAACACTTACCAATCATGGTGTTGAGCCAGTCAATGAAGTAATGGATGTCAATGTTGTCATTTTCTAAGAACTCGACCACCTGTAAACAGTAAACAAAATTTTGATTAGATTATAAAAGTAATTTAAATAAAATAGAACAGCTGTTAACAAACAAGAAGGTCTAAAAACAGCATAATAGCCATATCATTAGACAGTTCAACTATGTAAGGCAATAAAGGCATCGGCATCTCAAAACAGTGAAGGAAAACATCGTGAGGAAACCGGCATGTCTTAGGACCAAAAATTCGAAGACATGTGACATCTACCAACCCAACATCTACCTGGGCCCGCGTGGTGGATTATGGCCTGCTCCCAGCAGTGGGAACGCGTTATAGGCTGCCGATGATGAAGGCATCGGCAAGCATGCAAAAACAAATGTCACCAGTCATTGTGAACCTATTAGCGTATCGCAACCTTAAACATAATAAATAATACTCACAGCTACGAATTCAGGCAACGATTCCATTTCGTTAACGAGGTCCTTGAAGTTGTTGGTCCTCATGTAATCCAGAGCTTGCCAGAACTCGTCGAACTCGACGTAATGTTCCATCAGGTGCTGGATCTCATGGCCAGCTTCCTCGTTGATGATATCCAGGAACTCCTCGACATGCTCGTGGAACAACTTCCTGGACTGAGGAGCCGAGAAGGCGAGCCCCACCAGAGCGAGAACGACTAATGCTTGTTTCATCATTCTGGTATCGTTTCCTGAATTCTGTGGTGCAGATCGATACGCGGCGGGACCTTTTATATGAAACGATAAGATAAAATATCCCGATGGTCTTCAAGTTGTCATGTCAGATACTATATTTATCTAAAGTACTTGAGATGTAGTTTTGCCGTGTTATTACAAGTTAGCATGAGGCTTAGTTTAGCAAATATTATGACTCTCTCGCTGAGAGGAGGCCCGTGACTCGGCAGTCGGAACATTATAAACGAATTGGACGTAGTTAAGCAAAAAGGATACAATCCACAACTTGGTCAAAAATGATTTAAGTGCACCAAACTGATACGGGTTAGTGAAAACGATCTAGCTAAAAATTGCTTTATTTTTCGTATACTTAAAGTTTAGAACCAATGGTATGGCACTTCTTTTTTTTTCTGGATAAAAAATCATATTTCTGGTTCTTAACTAGTATTTCTAAGAGAATATGTTAATATACCTTTACTCATAAAAATAAAACTTGTTAATATTCCACTAACGTCAATATCTCAAAAGTTACTGGGTGTGGATTGGGTCCTTTTCGCTTAACTACGTCCAATTATGCTATACTGTCCTAAAAATCTGCAGTGGAGACAGCGTGACTAAAATTAACTATAGCATTAGGAGGTATTTACATGCATTCTTAGTAATGACTCGTTTTCTAGTAAATAATATCTGCTATCGACGGACCCTTTGTAAATTCGTTGGTCTATCTAGTTGGGGGTGAACCGCGTTACGTTTGCAGATGTGCGGTCTTCACAACTTAAGGAATTGACTACCCCGACGGCCACAGATTTGTTTTTCAGGTCAGCTCACTGCTATTCAGCTTGTCAACTATAGTCTGTGCCAGATGTGAAAAAATAAAAGTCTTGACACCCGCCTTCCAATGTGTTCAAATATTTCAAAACGATACGAAAAAAATTTAAAGAAAGTGTCGCTAGCACGGTCAAAACGGTAATTTGAATACATTGGTAGGCAGGTGTCAACGACTTTTATTTTTTTCACTTCTTGCTCAGACTATATCAGTTATATGTCAGTGACTTCGGTTCTATTCTGTATGTTTCCATCAAAGAAACTCTGATCATGGCGAGCCATAGCCCACAAAGCAACCTTAAGTTAGTAGATTAACCCGTCAATGCACCATTTGTCACAGAGGGCAAGAAGTAATATTCATGTTCGTCAACATGTTATATATTTATTAGGCAAAATATACACTAAAAACAGTGATACACTCACACTCTTGTCACTAGAAATAAAGACAAAGTACGTGGTCCCTTTCAACAGCTTCACAAGGTTCATAACTCATTTGTTGGGTTATAACCTTTCATAACAAGCTACCCTCTTCTAGTACCGTGTGGTGCCGGACGTAAAGAATAACACCACCCCATTTCTTCCCGTGGGTGTCGTAAAAGGCAACTAAGGGACTTACTAGAGAATGGGCAGCAGCGTTCTCTATGCATTTTACTACCATACTGCGATCGCCAACCCGCCTGCCAAGCGTGGCGATTATGGCAAAGCCCCTCTAATTGGGGGAGGCCTAAGTCCAGCAGTGGACGTCTTACGGCTGAGGTAACCCTCTTCTTTGCTAGATCTGCCTTTTAATACTTTTAAAGCTTAGGTAAAATCTAACTTTAAATTCAGCTTAAGGCATATTATTCCATCGATGACTGTTTAAATAATAAGAATAGTTGGTCGCTGTGTTTAACTCAAGACATTGGTGCCGATTCTCTTATTCACAAACTAAACTAAATTTAAGTTCAATGCATCTTTTTCTTTCTATTTCATTATGGAAAGGACAGAAGATAAATGTTAGTTTAGTCCTGTCAAATTAATCAGCGCTTGACGTAAATTGACGTAATTTTAGTAGGCAAGTTTTTAATTACGTCTAAACTTGTATGGAGTAGTGACAGGCACTGATTAATTTGACAGGACTAAACTAAAATTTTTCTTTTGTCCTCTTCTTAATGCAATACAAAGAAAAAGATGCACTGAACTTAAATTTAGTTTAGTTTGTGAACAAGGGAATCGGTACCAATGTTTATATTTTTCTCCAAAATTAGCATAATTCTGGAGAAAGAACAGGTGACATGTTATATGGGTTCAACATAATTATTTTTTATAGCTGTTGCCCGTGGCTTCGCCCGCGTGGGTGTCGGAAATAATCCCGCGGGAACGTGCTACTGGGACAATAATACAGCTTATGTTACTTCTTATAACATGATCTATCTGCTAGTGAAAGTCCCGTCAAAATCGGTCCAGCCATTTCGGAGACCAGCCGGAACAAAAAAACAGACGGACAGACCACTAGACAAAAGTTTAAAAAAATGATTTTTGGTGTAAGTACCGTATTTACTTTCATATGCATTTAGTGAAAAGCTGTTAATTTGAAATTACAAACAGACACTTCAGTTTTATTTATTTGTATAGATGTATAGATTTGACTGTATAAGTCATTTTTTTTATTATTATTATTTCATTAAGTATTGACATGATCTATGATATGAGTTGTATTCATTTTGTGGTTAGCTAGCGACCTCAACAATTGATCTGTCATTTCTTTCCTGACCAACCAGCAGCAACTTCACCATGCTCCCTTAGATGTCACTGCCTGTGGTACCGTCGGAGTTCGGGTTACCTCCTTCCCACAAATATTGCGAGGGGAATAATGGCTGATCTTTACGTTGTGCTCGTCAACGGATGCTGCATGCGGTGACTGGTCGTCTTGTTGACCATTATTTTGACTTTGTTATTATTTTTATGTTTCTTACTTCTGTCCTATAATAACCGACCTTTTTAATTATTTTACGTGGATGGTCCTAGTTTTTCATTTGTGGCCACGAGTGTAACTTGGGTCGTTACAGCTATTTGAACATGATCCAATCCATTGCACACACAAGCTGTGACGCCCTTTATACCAGGAGGCTTTTGTTTTGGTATTATGCTGTTTTGTTCCGTGTGGTACTAGACGTAGAGAATAGGATGTTGCCCATTTCTTTCCCGTGGGTATCGCGACTAAGAGACTTACTAGAGGAGGGGCAGCAGCGTTCTCTATGCATACTGCGATCACCAATCCGCATGCCAAGCATGGCGATTATGGAAAACCCTCCCAAATTAGGGGAGGTCTATATCCAGCAGTTGACGTCTTTTGGCTGAGATGATGAAGATGACATTTTTTTGCTTTATTACCTACTACTACTACTATTGTATAGAATCAATTTCAACAGACAGCTGTGCTGCGGGGGAGTTTGTTGCGCCACTTATTCTTACGAGCTAAATCTTATGCACTTTTTTATGTCTTATGTACTTTTAACGTTCGAAAATTGGTGATCCTCAACCTAATTTTAAAAATGACTTTTGATTTTGATTGACAGCAGACCAATCGTCAAACATTGCACCCAAAAGTCCTGCAGATCCGGTAGCGCCTTGTGACGGGTTGTTTTGTGCTCCGAGCTGGCTCTTGAGAAAATAACTACACATATTTGAGTGGTTTGTCCACTCACACTTTGCCTCCAAAAGTGACACACGAGTCAAACATCGTGTAGCTCAAGTGAAACTTTCATAAGTAGCTTAAGTGAATGCTAAGGGAGGCATGCCCGGACTCCCGGCCACCGTAGGCGCGAGCTTACGGGTGGCGAGCAATGGGTAGCTCGCCGCCCGGTAAGGACCAGGCTCGGGTCGACGGCACGTAGTGTTACACGCGCGCCTCAAAGAGATGTCAGCAGCAGTGTAGGGGTCTTCTAGGACCGATGCCTGCCGGGGTCGCGTGATTGTTCGAAAGAGATACCGTGACCCTGGCACATGGGCAACTGATGGAACACGGGTGGGTTTTAGTCAGTAAAAGTCTGACACGCCCTCCCGCTTCGCCCAGAGCGGGAGAATTCATTTGATAATTTCCAATCCTGAAAAAAAAAAGGAGGCATGCCGGTACTATAGTGGCGCAAGTTATGAAGTGTATGTCCATAAGAGATTGACTGAGGAGGTTGATTAACCAAAAGAACAAAATTTAATTGACCGCAACTAATAAATGCAAGGGGTTTCCCTTTTACAAATCAAATATCTTCCACATGTATTAAAACACTTAGTTTGGTGATAATTAAAATTTATTTCTTGCTGAGACTTCTGTAATCATAAATTACAAAATATATGACAATGTTAAGCTTGTAAAAGGAACAATATTTACGACGCTTTTATATATAAAAAAAATTGATTCACTATTCAACAGCTTAGTTTTGTCCAAAAATGGCAACGATTTGCTCCATAAATACGTAGATTTCAATACCATTATCGTAAAGGGTCTGGATCTCGGCTTTATAGGCTTCGCTTTCCCAGAGGGCACCGAAAACTGCATCCCACTCTTCGCTTTGCAGGTTCTCAATGGCCGTTCTGAATTCCTCATCTTCTGCGATCTTCTGGTCGAAGAGGGCCTGCAACTTTTCCTTGGGGAACATGGCGATGCAGTCCCTGACAAAAGAGGCGAGGTCCTTACCGCTGGTGGAATGACGCGCAATCCTCTTCTTTTCGACGTTTTCTGTAAAGATGAACAGTTTCTTAGTAAAACATAGAAAACTGATGCTGCGAAGAAAACAAACTCAAAACTAGTCCAGCACATTTTTTTTATAATAAAACACTTACCGATCATGTCGTTGATCCAATCAATGAAGTAGTGGATGTCAATGTTGTCATTTTCCAAGAATTCGACCACCTGTTAATAAAAGTGTAACAATTAATATACGGTAAACATACAATGTTGTGGCACAAAAGATGTCCCCGTTTTGTCCACCAGCAGTGGGTGGAACAAGGAAGCTAATTATTATGAAGATTACCTGCACGCGCAAAAGTTCAACTTAAGATGTATTTGCTTTGCTAACCCACTAAAATACTAAATTCTTCCTTTTTTTGGAATTTGAAAGTCAGTGTCAGGTTGTTGATTAAATTAAGATTCGCAGCCGTAAGAAATATCTATATACATAATCATTAAAATCATCAATACAACTCTCTTAGTTTATTTAATCCCATTGAATGATTTTTCATGAAATAATTATTCGATGGGATTCAATGAACTTAGAGGGTTGTTGTAATGTTTATATTTCAGAAAATAATACGTGCGTCAGTGACCTACAAATTGGAGAAAACGTAAGAAATTTTTTATTTCGCGCCCTGGCGCCTCCTACTTAAGGCACCCAATGTAAACCGTGAGACACAGAAAACTCAAAAAAAAATTCCTCATGTGACTGCCTTAAAACACGTGATAACGGTAACTACTACGAAAATTTACTAAAGGTACTGATTTCTAGAAGAACGGTTCCGTCGTATTATAACTGCCGTCATGAAATCTCTAATTTTCACAAGTACTTGACATTAATGTGTCAAAAAACGCCCTGTAGTTGGATAGCCGTTATTCCATAACCATTCACCGCTTTGTTAGAAAACGAAAGCTCTAGCGAGATCTAATAGACCAACAAGTCTATTTAAATAAAAAATCTAAGAACAAAAGTTGTAAGTACTCACAGCTAAGAATTCAGGCAACGATTCCATCTCATACACGAGGTCCTTGAAATTGTTGGTCTTCATGTACTCCAGAGCTTGCACGAACTCGTCGTATTCGACGTAATGTTCCATCAGGTGCTGGATCTCTCCGCGAGTTTCCTCCATGATGATGTCCAGGAACTCCTCGACATGCTCGTGGAACAACTTCCTGGGCTGAGGAGCCGAGAAGGCGAGCCCTACCAGAGCGAGAACGACTAATGTTTGCTTCATAATTCTGGTATCGTTTCCTGAAATCTGTGGTACTGACCAAACGGTAGCCAGGCTTTATATAGTCTAAGATAAGATTAAAATAACCTAGATTTTTCTCAAGTTGTCATGTGAGATAATACATTTATCGTGATTTTTTAGTTATTTTTATTAGTCATCTGATCTGCGAAATGTTCTTGCCCGCTTCTGCAACATGACAGATCGAGGTTTTCTAGGCTGTCCAAAGCTATAAAACAAAGCCACCGATGCAGGCTAAGCCTATGCGGAAGCAATACATCAGCAGCCTATAACGTTCCCACTGCTGGGACACAGGCCTCCTCTCGGTGAGAGGGAGTGGGCCATAATCCACCACGCAGGCCCAGTGCGGGTTGGTAGATGTCACATGTCTTCGAATTTTTAGTTCTAAGACATGCCGGTTTCCTCACGATGTTTTCCTTCACCGTTTTGAGAGCAGTGGTGATGAAATAATTTACACAAAGTAAAGCGCCTGCTTGGGTTCGAACTCACGACCTACTGCTCGTAAATCGCGACAGTTACCACTGGGCCACCACTGCTCTCGCGTATGCGGAATCGTATGCGGAAGCAATAGCAAGCAGAAACGAATTGAAGCTCTGGCCAGCCAGCTGACGGATGGGCAAGCCTGACATTATTAAACGGATATGTTTAGCCGACTCATCATCTACCTAGCCTTCTCCAAACTATGTTGGGGTCGGCTTCCAGTCTAACTGGATGCAGCAGAATACCAGTATTTAACATGGAGCGTCTAACTGACCTCTACAACGCAGTTACTGGGTAATACGATACCTCTTGGTAAGACTTTCGGGCTTCTGATGATCCGTAATGACTGTATGAATATCGACAAAAGACAGCCGGAACCTACGACTTAACGTGCATTCCGAGGCACAGAGGGGTGGGGTGCTTGGACAGGAAACCTCCTCGTGTGCCTGGGGGTTGGAGTTCCCTTATGGATACGTCCGGGGGGAAGGCCAATGTCCGGGACGGTGCATCCTGGGGTGCGGGCAAGGACACCCCATTAGGTACTGTGTGCCTAAGGGGTCTGGGTGCCCGTACGCTAATGTCCTGTCGGAGGAACGCTCCACCGTGTGTCCCTCTGATCTTAGCAGAGGCGCACAGCGGTGGAGTTAGAGCGGGCTCGGTCTGCCCCAGCCAATGGGCCGGGGTAGACCAAAGGCCGGCCCAAGCAGGCACCTGTAAGGGCTCCCCCAGTGCAGGTGGCGAGAGAGCCACCACCGCCTCTCCGTCTTTCGGAATCTCCTCCCGCCAACGCCGAATGGCAAGTGGTTGGAGCGAAGAAGAAGGCGGGCAAGGCTGCAAGGGCGGCCAAAAATAAGGCAAGGCAGCAGCGGCGCAAGAGCCAGCGCGTCGCGGCTAGGCTCCGCGCCCCGAAATCCGCAGCTGTAGTAATTACGCTACAGCCGGAAGCGGAGAAGAAGGGCGTGACGTACTGTGACGTGCTTGCCAAAGCAAAGACGGCGGTGAACCTCCAGGAGCTCGGGATCTCAAACGGCCTCCGGTTAAGGGTCACTTTGACCGGGGCCCGGATGCTGGAGGTCCCGGGCGCGGACAGCGGCCCAACCGCTGCCGCTCTGGCTGAAAAGCTCAGGGCGTCGCCAGACGCGGAAGAGGCCCGAGTATCCAGGCCCACCAAGTGCGCTGACCTGCGCATCATGGGCCTGGATGACTGTGCGACGGAGGCAGAGGTGATTGCCGCCATCGTCAGGACGGGGGAATGCTCTGCCGAGCAGGTGAGAGCAGGCACCATCCGTCCTGACAGCACGGGGATGGGAACCGTAACTGTCAGCTGCCCCGTGTCGGTGGCTAAAAAGACCACCGCGGAGGGCCGAAGGCTCCTGGTGGGCTGGGTTTCAGCGCAGGTCAAACTGCTGGAGCCCAGACCTCTGAGGTGCTTCCGATGCCAGACAGGGCACCACGTATACGTGAAATGCACCTCGGAGGTGGACCGCAGCGGACATTGCTTCCGTTGCGGTCAGCCCGGTCACAAGGCCGGCTCTTGCAATGCCACGCCGCACTGCTATGCATGTGCGGCGGCTGGCAAGCCGAACACTGGGCTGGGAGTAAGGCCTGTGCTTCATCCGCCAAGGCCAGGGGCAAAGGCAAGCCCTCCGCCACCCCCGTCACCGCTGTTGCCGCTGCCGCCTCGACACCTGTCGTTGCCCCACCACGGCAGGGCCCTCACAGGGGGCTCAGGAGGGGGCTGAAATGGAGTGTAAATAATAGGTGCTCCATTACGCCTCCTCCAAGCGAATATCAACCACTGCGCCTCCGCTCAGGATCTATTACTCCAGAGCATGGCGCAGTGGTCGATTAACATCGCTGTGGTCGCTGAGCCGTACTTTGTCCCGCCCAGGGATGACTGGGTGGAGGACCTGAGCGGCTCAGTGACCCTCATTTCGTCGGCCACCATCGGAACCCCGACCCTCGAGGCTATCAAGAGGGGACGGGGTTGCGTAGCAGCAAGGTTCGGGGAGATTGTAGTGGTAGGAGTATACTTCTCCCCGAGCCGAACTCTCGCCGAGTTCCACAACTCTCTTGCGGAGTTGAGAGTCGTCGTCGTCGGGTTCCGTCCCCTCCCCGTGCTCGTACTCGGGGACTTCAACGCCAAGAATTTGGCTTGGGGTTCCCGGTATACGGACGCACGGGGCAGGATGGTGGAGGACTGGGCTCTGGAGACAGGCCTGGTCGTCCTAAACCGGGGTTCTGTACCTACGTGTGTATGGATGCGGGGCAACTCAGTGGTGGACATTTCGTTCACCAGCCCCGCTCTGTCACCGCAGGTCATTGATTGGCGCGTCATGGAGGAGGTGGAGACGTATTCCGACCACCGATACATCCGGTTTGACGTCTCCGCCCAGACCTCGAGCGCGCCGATCCGGCAGACCTCGAGTGGTCCGCAGTGGGCGCTGAAGAAGTTGGACCGGGAGCTTCTCCTGGAAGCTTCGATCGTGCAGGCCTGGGTGTCACCACCAGACAGGCCTGCTGACATCAACGACGAGGCCGAGTGGTTCCGGGAGGCCATGTCCGAGATTTGTGACGTGGCTATGCCCCGAGTCCAGCCAGGACGGGCTTGGCGCCAGGTGTACTGGTGGTCGCCGCAGCTGACAGCGTTGCGCGAAGCGTGCGTTGCGGCGCAGCGCCGGTACACCAGGCACCGCAGGCTCCGTATCCGCCCTTCGGATACGGAAGCCATTCAGGCGGAGTTATACGAGGGGTACAGAGTGGCGAAGACCACCCTCCAAGACGAGATCCTTCGGGCTAGAGGACTGGCCCGCAAGGAGTCGCTGGAGACTCTGAACAGGGACCCATGACCCATGACCCGGGGGGGGGGGTCTGTATTTATGCTTTTGCGGTTGCACAACGACACGCTTTGCTTGGCTTTGCTTGGTAGTATAGATGCAGGCCTACTCGGCCGCCTCCCTCAGAGGCGGTAGAGTGGCGGGGTCTTGAGGGAGAGCGCTGAAGTCGTGTAGATCCTCAAGGCAAGTCTGGCGGATATACCTTCACGAGGTTGCCACCCTGTTCTTGGTCTAATTCCTTATGAAATAGACGTAACTGAAACCGCCAGGCGACTTCACCTCACTTTTCTCCCCTCCCCACTCCCGCACAACCCCTCATTCCCTGTCCCAAACAGCCTTCCTGCCCCTAATACCACAACCCCTCCTCACACTATCCCACCCAAATCCCCACTCTCCACCCAACTCCCACCTGCCCAACTTCCACTCCGGAACGTGACCACCCTGTGACTGGGTAGTGGCGGGCTCGACTGTCACTAAAAGCAGCTGATGGCGAGTTAGGAGAAACCAGTCACCTGCGCTAGGACCTGCGCAGTTGAGCGCCGTGAGCGGGGATGAAGGAGTCCTGGGGGGCTGAGCCGAACGGCGCTGGTTGTTATGTGTCCGTGAGGCAACACGCCCCCTTTGGTCTGGATTTCAAGCGAAACGGTGGCCCTACCCCCTAGCCAGGGGTAGGGAAATGGCCATAGTGTCCCGTCAGAGGGCCACAGGCGAGGTGCGTGATGTCCGCGGAGGTTGTCCTCGGATGACCGAAGCGGTAGGTAAAGGTCATGCTGACGGTGTAAGAGAGGGTTGTTCAGCTCGTTGGGGGCCAACCCGATCGAGCACCCGATGTCGCACTGTAAACCAGCCTTGCGCCCCTATATCTCTCTGGTAATCCTAACGTTCGAGCTTTTTCATAGCAAGACGTTCCCAGGTGCGGGCTCCATGGAGGGTGGGAGCCAGAGAGACGAATCCTTTCACAACTTTTAACATGGAGAACTTAACCCCAATTAAAACCAACAAACTCGGAGTGGAAGCGAAAGCCGATGAAACTCTCAAGAGTGGTGCTTGCACTGCTCTTGCCCCTGGACACCCTGCAGCTAACGCCGCGGGTACCAGCGCGGGCGCCGGTCTGGCTGTGGCGAAAGCCACAGGTAAGACCAAACAAAAAAAGTCCCAAAATAAACAAAGGGCGTCGGCGCTGATTGGGACCAGTACCAGCCCTTCCAAAACTCAGGGGAGGACCACGGCGAAGTCTAACACCGCTGCCGGTCCAACCCTTCCTAAACTAACACCGGTGCCGGTTATTACTGGCACTGGAAAACACCATCCCACCTCTGCGGCTCCTCTAGCCTCCTCCCATAAGGAGGTCGCCGCCGATCAAACGGTGACCGACAGCCACGAGGACGCGATCTCTCGCGCCTGGAAGGTTGTTCAGAAGCGGGGCAAGGGCAAGGGTAAAAGCACTCAACAAGCCCGTTGCCCTTGCACAAACGCCTCATGCGCTCCAGCTGCCACAGCACAGCGTATGACGCGGAAGGAGCGCCGTCAGGCTCGCAGAAGGCCAGGTAGGGGGGCTCCAAACAACCAGGCCACTGCCGCTAGTTCGGGCAAACCAACTAGCGGCCAGCTAAACTTCGCCGCTGGGAAGCGGTCGCAGGCGGAGGCCGGCTTAAGCCGTCCGACGACCAGTCGACCGTCATCCAGTGCGCCGGCAAAGACTCAGCAACCCGGTGGGAAGGGTCAGGCCGCGGCCAAGCGAGCTCTCAACGAGACTATCACACCTCGTGGAGAGCATAAGCGGCCGCGTCTTGATCAATCCAAACGGGTTGCTCAAAGAAGCTACGTCCAAGCTGCTAGTGCTACCCTCGATGTAGCGGTCACCTGTGACCGCACTGGGTTCATCAGCAAGGACGTATCAGACCAGGTACTCGCTGCTATTCAGAAGCAGATACTAGTCGAGGCCTGCTCTCCGAAACAAGACACCACGGCGCCGACTTTTAACGCAAAGCCGCTGTATGCCGGTGGTGTCCTCAAACTGTGGTGCGAGAATGACCACACCTTAGCCTGGCTAAGGAAAACAATCTCCGGAATGACTCTCCCTACTAACCTAACGCTAGTAGTCAAGAGTCAGTCGGAGATCCAAAGACGGGCACGATGTGGCATCGTGATCCCCGACGAGCAGGGGGTCCTCGGAGAGCCGACCAATATTGGCCGTGCTCTCAGTTACCAGAACCCCTGGGTCGACGTCAAGCGCTGGTTGCTGCTGCACGCCGACAAGCAGGCCTCGGCATGGTTCGTGGTGGTCGGTGTCCCGGTGGACCAAATCCCGACCCTGATGGGCGCGGGTCGCCGTCTATCTTTGGGGGCAGGGAAGGTGTACCTGCAGTTCCAGGGTAGGAACGGCAGGTTCACCGATGTCCCCCAGGGATGGGACTCTGCCACGGGAACCATTTCGGAGGCTCTGTTGCAGCAGCCACAGACTCCAGCGGGGGAATCGACTCCCCCACCAAACAACCCGGTAGCAACCGCGGCCGAACCTGCTGTAGCAGAATCGGCCGCCCCAAGTGCCGCCACCTTGGGAGCTGTCCCTTCTTCGGGCGAGGAATCGGACGACATTACCTTGTCTCCGGCTTCGTGCCGGGAGGGGGATGACTTCGAAGAGGGCGGTCTGCTTGCCGGGCTCAATCTGGAGGAAGACGATGAGGAATCGACCAGCAATGGCGTCCTCCTCGTCGATATGTAAAATCCTCCAAGCAAACCTCCACCACAGTCAGACCGCAACGGCTCAGCTACGGAAGTGGGTGGAGGTGCAACAAACGGCCATCGCCCTGATCCAGGAGCCGTGGATTAGAGCGGGCCGCATACAAGGACTCTCCAATCTTGGCGGTAAGCTCCTGGTTACTACTGATCACGATCAACCAAGATCGTGTATCTATGTAACAGAAAACCTTAAAACACAGCTTCTAACTGAATTCTGTTGCAGAGATATCTCTGCAGTGAAGCTGATTATACAGCGTGACGGCGCCATGTAGATGGCAATCGTCTTCGCTTCGGCCTACATGCCCGAAGCGGAGGCGCCACCCCCGCATGACCTCGCCCGCCTCGTGAGCTATTGCGAGAGTTCCGGGCTTGAGGTCATCATCGGTGCCGACGCCAATGCTCACCACCAGCTGTGGGGTATGGAAACGCAAAACGAAAGAGGTAAGGCCTTGGTTGACTACTTATTCTCGACTAACCTATCCCTACTAAACACTGGCTCCGAACCGACATTCGTAACCAGACGAAGCCGCACAATCATAGATCTCACTCTGGCAACAGAGGCCGCGGCGGAAATTACCACTGGGTGGCAGGTCTCCAGGGAGGCTTCCTGCTCCGACCACAGATGGATCCGCTTTGACATCCAGGCCTCTGTCCCGCCAGTAGCTCCGCGCCGCAAACCGCGCAACACAGATCGTGGTACCTACACACGCAGCCTAGTTTCCAAACTTGCGACACCAAGCGATCCGACGTAATTTGCGGACACTACACAGATTGAGGTACAAGTAGAACACCTCACTAAATCAATGATAGACAGCTACCAAACTGCGTGTCCAGAGACGACTCCTCGTAGTACACCGGGCAAACAGCCATGGTGGGGTGCGGATCTGGAGCGAAAGCGCGAGAAGGTAAGGAAAGCTTTGAATAGAGCAATGAATACATGTGCGGATGAGGACTGGGATGAGTACTACGCAGCCAAATCCTGCTACAAAAAATGCATCAGGTTCAGGAGCACCTTGGGATGGCGCAAATACACTGGTAGCATTGAGTCCTGCCAGGAAGCAAACAGGGTAAGGAAAGTACTGGCGCAACAAACTACACCAGGGCCAACTACCCTTCGCAAGCCAGACAACACTCTCACATCCTCGCTAGAAGAAACGAGACGCGTCCTTATCGAAACACACTTCCCGGGATGTATTTTCTCGCAAGCAATCGACTGGCAAGATGCGACTCAAACACCATCAGACAATGATTGGTTTTATGCTAGCAAGGTGATCACGCTGGAGAAACTTCAATGGGCCATCCGGAGTTTCCATCCATTTAAGGTCGCTGGCCCGGATGGGGTGTTCCCCGCCCTACTACAGTGGGGTGGAACCCTCATCGCAGAAAGACTGGTGCCTTTAATGAGAGCGTGCCTGGCCTTTAGATACGTTCCCAAAGGATGGAGGGAAGTGAAAGTAATATTCATCCCTAAACCAGGTAAGGGCGACTACACAAACGCCAAATCCCATAGACCAATCAGCCTGACCTCTTTTCTTCTAAAGACCCTGGAAAGACTGTGCGACAGGGAGCTGAGGGACGGCGCTCTGAAAACCCTACCGTTGCACGGTAACCAGCATGCATACAGCTCGGGTAAGTCCACCGAAACGGCGCTTCATCTGGTAGTTAGCCAGATAGAGGAAGCGATACATCAGAAAGGGACCTGCCTGGGCACTTTCATAGACATTGAAGGAGCCTTCGATAAAACAAACTTCTCCAGCATCAGCAGCGCCCTCTCCAGACATGGAGTTGAACAGGTACTCATAGACTGGATCACAAACATGTTAAGCAAGCGCGTGGTTCGCCTAGAGGATGAGCAGCAGCTGGCCATGATTGCCAGAGGCTGCCCCCAAGGAGGGGTGCTGTCACCCCTTCTATGGAATTTGGTGATTAACGAATTAATTGCCAGACTCAATGCCAATCATTACTACACAATAGGTTATGCGGACGACCTCGCCATCCTTGTCTCAGGGAAGGTGACGAGCACGATTTTTAACCTCACCCAGCAAGCACTACGTATCGTAGAGAGATGGTGCAGTGAATATGACCTCTCAGTGAACCCCACTAAAACGGAGCTAGTCATGTTCACCCATAAACGAGCTTTAGGCCCCTTCCGCCTACCGAAATTGTTCAATACAGAACTTCAGCTGGCCAACGAAGTCAAGTACCTCGGGGTCATTCTTGACAGTAAGTTAAACTGGAGTAGCCATTTAGACAGTAAACTAAACAGGGCCTGCATCACATTCTGGCAATGCAGGAAAATGATAGGTAAGAAGTGGGGCCTATCCCCCAAAATCATACTTTGGCTGTACACCGCAGTGATCCGACCCATGATCACCTACGGGGCTGTGGTCTGGTGGCCCCGCACCAAGCTTATTACAGCCTGCAACAAACTGCAACGCATGCAAAGACTAGCCTGCATGGCGGTCACGGGCTGCATGAGGACTACTCCGACTGCAGCCATGGAATCCATGCTGGGACTACCACCGCTCCACCTGTTCATACAGCAGGAAGCCACGATGGCGGCGGCGCGTCTGAACGCAACCAACCTCTGGAGGAAGAGAGACACACAACACACCGCGCTGCTTAAGGAACTCAACAATGAGTTCCCCATTACTAAAGCTATAATGGACCGGGTGCCTAAACAATTCATTTTTGATAAAAAATACAGAATCCAGCTGCACGAAGATCGCCGATGTGAGGGTTTGCGCCCCACTGAGCTGCGCATCTTCACGGACGGATCAAAAACAGACAGTGGCACAGGTGCTGGAGTCTTCTCGCAGGACTTCAACATACATATAGCCACACCATTAGGAGTTCACAACACAGTGTTCCAGGCGGAATGCATTGGGATCACTCTTGCCGCCTCAGCCATCATGGCCAGGGCAGTTAAAGACCACTCGATCCGCATACTCTCAGACAGTATGGCTGTTCTGCAAGCGCTGGACAGTCACTCGATTGATTCTGGGTTAATATACGAGTGCCACCAGCGCCTCAACCAGGTGGGTAGCCTCAATAATATAACCATTCAGTGGATAAAAGGACAGCGGTTCGCTTGGTAACGATGCCGCCGATGAACTGGCCAGAAGGGGGTCGAGCATGACACCGATGGGACCAGAACCCATCGCGCCACTCCCCTTTGGGTTTCTACGCTCTCTGGTAAGAAAACGTACCAGGGATCTACACTTTAAGCAATGGGTGGACCAAAATGATTGCAGGCAGGCCAAGGAGGCTTTACCTACCATCGATGCCCGACTCACAAAACAGGTCCTTCGGCTAGACAAACGACAGCTGCGTATGGTTACAGCAGCAATAACTGGCCATGGGTCGTTTAATAAACATCTATTTGTCATAGGAGCTACAGACAGTCCGCTGTGCAGGGCCTGCATTGAGGACGACGAGACAGCAGCGCACGTGCTTCTAAACTGCCCGGCGATCGCCACATACAGGGCCAAGTACTTCGGTAACCCAGGTACCCTACGTGAGATAGTCAGCAACATCAAGGCGTTGCTGGCCTTTCTCGAGGAGCTGGGGTGGATCGAATAACCGATTTCCCACCCGTACGCAAAATACGCGCTCAGACGTGGAGTTGCGGAAACCAGCCCGTTCTACCTATTACCTATTACCTATTACAGGGACCCAAGGGGACGGCCCTACAAGGCCGTCCGGGATAAACTCCGCCCATCGGCTCCCCCGCTGACTCAGAGTCTCCGGCCCCAACTCGTGGAGGGCGTGGTGAGCGCTCTGTTCCCCTCGCGAGGGGAACATAGTCCCCCGCCCATGGCTCCGCCTCCTGCGGTGCCCGATGCGGACCACATACCGAACGACGACGACGGTGCTCCAAAAGTGACCGAGGTAGAGATGAGGGTGGCGGTACGAAGGCTTAATGCCAAGCCGTCTGGTCCTTGGCTTGCCTGGAAAAGCCTGGGTCCTGGCCTTGCAGGCTCTCGGGCCTCGACTAGGGGGCTCTTTAGCGCATGCTTGGAGAGGGGCCAGTTCCCACTTCGTTGGAAGACGGGGAAACTGGTCCTCATTAAGAAGCCTGGGCGCCCAGCGGACTCTCCGTCCGCTTACCGGCCCATCGTGCTGCTCGACGAGGTGGGCAAGCTCTTTGAAAGAGTGATTGCAGACCGCCTCGTCGGGTGGCTGGTGCGGGAGGGGCCGGACTTGTCGGACGGCCAGTACGGCTTCCGCAAGGGGCGCTCTACGGTGGACGCCATCATGCGCGTGCGAGCCCTCACGACGGGGGATGCAGTGGCCCGGGGTAGGGTCGTCTTGGCGGTGTCTCTAGACATCGCCAATGCCTTCAAATCCCTGCCCTGGAGTTGCATTAGGGAGGCACTCCGGTATCACCGGATGCCGACCTACCTCTGTCGCGTGGTCGAGGCCTATCTGACGGATAGGGCCGTTATCTACCCCGGTCACCAGGGAGAGTGGAACCGGCGAGAGATGTCGTGCGGTGTCCCACAGGGATCGGTCCTGGGGCCGCATCTGTGGGACATCGGTTACGACTGGGTGCTGCGCGCCGACCTCAGCGTCAGCGTAGTTTGCTACGCTGACGACACGCCGGTCCTGGCGCAGGGGAGGTCGCACGAGGCGGCGGCCGAAATCATGACACGCGGGGTTGCGACAATCGTCGATAGGATCCGGCAATTGGGACTCGAGGTGGCATTGCACAAGTCCGAGGCCATGGGTTTTCATGGTCCTCGGAACGCGCCACCTGCGGGTTCCCAACTCACGGTGGGAGGGGTTCACATCGGCGTGGAGTCGACGATGAAGTACCTGGGACTTGTCCTCGACAGCCGGTGGAACTTCATCGAGCACTTCCGACGTTTGGCTCCCAGACTGGAGCGGGCTGGGGCTGCCTTAAAGCGGCTCCTGCCCAATCTGGGGGGTCCAAACGCCTCCTGCCGGAGGCTCTACACGGGGATCGTGCGGTCCATGGCCCTATACGGGGCACCGGTGTGGGCGCCTTCATTGAGGCTTCGCCCAGCGCGCTGGTTGAGTGCAGCCCGGAGGGCAATGGCCATCCGGTTAATCCGAGGATACCGCACGATCTCGTGTGAGGCGGCGAGCCTCTTTGCCGGAGTGCCGCTATGGGACCTGGAGGCAAAGGTCCTCGCGCACATGTGGAAGTGGCGCGAGGAGGCGAAACGCCGGGGCGAAACTTCGCTGCCGCGACAAATCGCGGCATGGCGGACAGAGCTCCGGTGTGATCTCATGGCGACATGGCGGGTACGATTGTCGCAACCCAGTGCTGGGCACGCCACAATTGCGGCGGTAAGTCCCCTCTTTGAGGAGTGGATAGAGAGGCGTCACGGCGTCCTCACCTTCCGCCTGACGCAGGTTCTCACCGGGCATGGGTGCTTCGGTGGATTCCTGTTCAGGATAAAGCGGGAGGATACGTCCGGGTGTTTCCATTGCGAGGATCGTCTGGAGGACACGGTGGAGCATACGGTGGAGGTGTGCCCTGCCTGGGCGGGGCACCGCCGTGTCCTCGTGGAGGCGATCGGCGGCGGCGACCTCTCGCGTCCAGCCCTGGTGCGAGCCATGGTACGGAGCGAGAGGGAATGGGAAGCCGTCACCTCCTTCTGCGAAGCAGTAATGCTCGCGAAGGAGGAGGCGGGGCGCGTGAGGGAGTGGCAGTCTCTGCGCCCTCACGTCCCTAGCCGCCGCAGGAGGAGACGCCCCGGGCGTCGGGAGTCAATAGTGGACTCCCGGCCACCGTAGGCGCGAGCTTGCGGGTGACGAGCAATGGGTAGCTCGCCGGCCGGTAAGGACCAAGCTCGGGTCGACGGCGTGCAGTGTTCCACGCGCGCCTCAAAGAGATGTCAGCAGCAGTGTAGGGGTCTACTAGGACCGATGCCTGCCGGGGTCGCGTGATTGTTCGAAAGAGATACCGTGACCCTGGCACATGGGCAACTGATGGAACACGGGTGGGTTTTAGTCAGTAAAAGTCTGACATGCCCTCCCGCTCCGTCCAGAGCGGGAGAAGTCATTTGATGACTTCCCATCCTGAAAAAAAAAAAAAAAAAAAGCCACAGAGGGGTCTCTCTTATACACTACTCGCAACATGAATAAGACCAGTTAACTTTTTCTATTTTTTTCTAATATTAATTAAACTAATTTCATAATCTGTTACGTTAAGTTTGTTTTGTTTCAAGCGGCGTTGTTTAGAACACTTTCTTGTGCCATAGCTTACATGACCGTGTCAAAAGACAAGTTTATGCATGTCTCAGTTCGCCACTTGAATACGACCACTAGTAACTTGCTACTGTACAGTTAAAAGTAAAAGCGTACGACGTAAAGTTGCGTGTATTGTATTAACAGAAAGAAAGAATTTAGTGGTAAAAATCAATTTCATTTAAATATGGGTAAAAAAGTGTTTGGGTCCAGAAGAAAAAGGGGCAATTAAAATTTTGCATGAAGAAGGATATTCTAATAGAGCAATTGGAAAAAAGGATTGGTCGATCACATCAAGTAGTGAGTAAATTTCTCAAAGAACGAGAAAATTACGTTAAAAAAATTAAAGGACGTACAAAATTTGCCACTACATCAAGGGAACGTCGAGCTATATTACGCGAAGCATCTAATTCAACTTTAACAGCGAGACAAATAAAAACTTATGTTGGAACTAAAGCCTCAATAAGAACAATATAGAAGATTATACAACTATGTCCGTATATAAAACGCCTTAAAATTAAACGGAAACCGGCTTTAAATAAATTTCATATAAGCGAACGACTGAGATTTGCTCGAGAAAAAATGCAATGGAAAACTGAGTGGTTCAGAGTTATTTTTAGCGACGAAAAAAGTTTAACCTTGATGGACCCGATGGCTTTTCTTATTATTTTCATGATTTGAGAAAAAGTGAACTGATTTTGTCCCGACGACGTACAGATTTTGGCTCAGTGATGATGTGGGGAGCAGTTTCTTACAAAGGTGCTATAGATTTAGTTTTTTTAAAAGGTAGACAGAACTCTCAAAAATATATAGAACTATTAGAAAAAGAAAGAAAAACCTTTATCAAAGTAAATGGCGGTTCAGACTTTATTTTCCAGCATGATAATGCAAGTATTCATTCTTCATACGCTGTACGGTCGTGGTTTGAAAATCATAATATAAATGTTTTAGAATGGCCATCGAATTCACCAGACCTTAATATCATGGAAAATGTTTGGGGATGGCTTTCTCAACAAGTATATAAGAATTCTCGGCAATTTAATAATACAGAAGAATTACAAAAAGCGTTACAGCAAGCCTGAACTCAAGTCTCCGTTAAATACTTAAAAACTCTATTATGATTCAATGCCTTCAATAATATGTGCAGTGATTAAAAGAAACGGCAAATGTACTGATTACGAAACCATAAATGACATTTTTATTTGTAAAAATATTTATGTTTCATTCGCTGGTCGTATTCAAAGTACGCAATGCAGTAACAGTATATTTAGTTAAATTAACTCAGCTGCTATTGTTTATCTCATAGATCTACGTGATTAAGAATAATAACTTGGTGAACTTATAAGAGTGTTATAACCATATTTCACAAGCTGTAACACATCATTTTACAAAAGAGTTGCCTGTAATGTTTGTGGTCTTATTCATGTTGCGAGGAGTGTATAAAGATGGTCACCCATCCACGAACCAACTGCAGCAAGCGTAGCTTAACTTTATCGATCGATCCGTGTGGTTGTTATTATTTAGCCAAAAACGCCAAATTTTTGACCCGTTGAGACGACTATTTGTGGTAATATAATTTTTCATTTCACCATATATACAAGGTGCAGTTTTGGATCTGCAAAACATTTTAGGAGGTAATTATGTTAGTGATTCTCGACCCGAATCAACAATAAAATGGGTAGGTTTTTTTTAATTTTATTCTTATTTACGGCAATCGGTAAGTGTGAACTCCCTTTTTTAAAACGCGGCCAGTTTGTACGTGTCCTTAAGCTGTGCTTTCATACACAAAAATAAACGCAACCGACATTTTTTTCATAGATTTTTTTTTTGAAGAGTGTTTTAAGAGATTTATTCTGAAAACAATAAAATTGAAAATCCAAAATAAAAAGTACTATTGATTATTGACTTGGTATCGTATTGTTATATGATTATTTACGAGTCTCATAACAACCTCCTGAAATGTTTTGCAGGTTCAAAACTGCATCTTGTATATGTATATTTTTTGTAATTTTAATTCACGCCAAGAACAATCTTGGCGTTACTAATAAAACAATGATAGAAAAATGCGACTTATAAAGATCTTATAACAAATAAAGTAAGGCGATAGCTAAACATGATCACTTAGTATAATGTACAACCCCCGCAGTCATCTTTGGGTGTGTAATAAATATTTTATCCATAATGTTAAGTCTATATTAATCCGTTTCAATATCTTTGAAAATATTAATACATTCGCCTGCCACGCACGGGTGCAGTGACATGAAAATGCTCCGCTCACCTATTTCGTATTTTTCTTCAATATTTCAGAATTTAATATTAGAGACCTATTTACTCTCGAATACTTCCGCATTCCTACTCGCACCGGATTACCTAAAGAATGAATGTTATAATGTATTAATGTAGGTCACTGTCATTTTGTTCACTTCTCTCCATTTATTTAGCTACCTTCCAATTTTACTTATTCTTAATTAATTTTGAATTAGAAACGTCAATGACATTGTATTAATAATCGCTCCACGTTTATTATGATAGTAGGAAGTTAAAACGCTTCATTAGATTCTTCTGTGTGCAAATCGTTAATCAGCAGTAAAATGAGTGCTAAGAAAAGTGGACTTAATCAATCGACTACAGGATCTGAGCAATGCAACGCGAGCTCATTTGGCTACATCGACGATTATTCTCAACTACGACTGTCGTATTACCAACACCGAGGTGCAATCTCTGACTTATCCTGTGAAACAGTTGATGATACGTCCACCGAAGAGACATTCGAAACGGCGGTGACAAACTTGAGTGACACCTACACTGTCGACAAACGACAGAAATTGCAAGACGTATCTGAAATCCCGGATCTGCCACATCCGTCATACGTCGCGGCATCCATAATCTCGTCAGCATCCCACAAGTTGGGGACCATTTGCTTCAAATATTATGATAGAATCGAACAAGGTAGCGAAGTTCCTGATTCACGGAATGATTTGGAATTTGATCCTCAACGTAGATCGACGCCGACGCTGAAACCCAATCAGTTTCCGATAACTAAACGATTTACGTGATATTTTTGAAAATGATTTCTATGTTGAACGTCGCGTGTGATCTTAACTTTAACTTAGTAATGATATCTGTGTAGTTTCAGTGAAATATGAGTAATAAACTATGATTAATGTTAATATCGAATAATAACAATTTGACAAAAAAATCGTTGGCTTTCTTTCGTTTTTCCAGCCAAATACACCGATATTAAACTTCTCAGCCAAAATAAACTAAAAGTGAAATATTAGTGTCATAAATCGATTCATCATTATGAGTTTATCGACACTCATGGTGCCCATAAAACCAGGGTAAGTACAAGAACTACTTATGCGCCATGAAATGCTGTAGCATTTCATGGCGCATGGCGGAAAAAACATAAAACACATAATTACTGTCGCCTCTGATTTCCCCCGGGCTACCTCGAACCAGGGCTGCCTATAATGGACTTCCTGCATAACTATTGTTACTTCGATTTTATAGTGGTAGATATTTATTACAAAGGAACTGTTGTTTTCTGTTTTGTGATGGATTAGAAAATATGTACTTCTTTTCAATGTTTTGTTATACTTATAACTAACTAGCTTCTGCCCGCGACTTCGTCCCCGTCAAAGTTTTGTTTCCCTCAACCCAAAAAGCATTTTTCAATTCGGCCTATTCAATACAAATAAACAGTCAAATCTTTCCTCTTTATAGTCGAACGGGATAAAAAAAAGTATCCAATGTCCGTCTCCTGGTTCTCAGCTACCTCCCCACCAATTTTCAGCCAAATCTGTTCAGCCGTTCTTGAGTTATAAATAGTGTAACTAACACAACTTTCTTTTATATATATAGATGAAACACGAACGTAGTTAGTCTTTTTTCTTATTTGTTTTGGATTATTTTTGAATACTAATGACCTAGGTGCGTAAAAAAATGTGTCACCCATTTGTTTGTATTTCAAATTCTTACTAAACTGTTTATATGAATTCATTAAAAACTTGCTAATTACGTTGAAGGAAGATTGATTTCTAGCTTGTCACTTGGTTTAGTTTATTAAGTCAGAGATTTGAGATAACATTCATTATATCTCCGACGCACACCAAACTTCTTCAGAGGAAAATTATCTACTTTTAAAGTACTTTCCTCACTCACACGACACTCATATAGTATCTAAAGAAAACAAAAGGAAAATGTATTTATTGGCAGTACAAACCTACTTAAACCGATCTTAAACAAATCACAGCTCCCAACCTGTCCAACATTACCCCATGGAGACCGCTTACGATCATGAGAAAGTCTGCAAAAATAATGGAATCCTAAAATTCCCTCCACCGGGGACACTATTTATAAGGTTTTAAGTTAAAACAAACTGTCAAACAAGTAACCCGGGGGACGCAAAGTTTCGAATGGTGTTAAACTTTCTGAATGTTGTCTTTATTCCTTATTTTTATTTTATCTACTATGGAACGGGCTGTGGTGTTTTTAGAAGCTCGTGTAAGATTATTTTCTTTAAACCCCTGGATTTCTGGCTTTTCTCAATGTTATCAAATCTCATGTCATGTTCAATCTTGATTTTGGTCTTTGTGGACATTTCATATCGACATGCAATCTATAAAGCTGAAGAGTTCGTTCGGTTGAACGCGCTAATCTCAGGAACTACTGGTTCGAATTGAAAAAATATTTTAGTGTTTGACTGCCCAGTTATCCTGGAAGGCTATATAACATTACGCTAGGACATTTAGGAGGAAAGCAAAACTGAAAAAAGAGTACGAAGTCGAACGAGTCGTACAAGTCTCAAATACGAAGTACTCGCACGGGAAGGCGATTCGAGGCGACGGTGTGGGTTGGGAAGTAAGTATTTTGACGCGGACGAAATCGCGGGCAGACGCTGGTTATATAAATAAGTGATGAAATAGACTGGTTCCAGTGATATTACCACTTGACCCAAACAACTGTCAATCGCGAAATAATCCGCTAATATTTGACGGATTTGACCGATACGGCGCGGAACGTCATGCGCAAGTGATGCGCCTCCATTATGCGCTGGGTACGCGTCACAGTGGTGCATGTACTGTGGTGGTATAGCCCCATACTGGGACATTAGATATGTCTACATGCCAATGTGGCGTGATAATCAATATGTTTTGAGTTCATTCTCTGGTAGATGTAAGTACTAACACTCGTTTATAATTCGTTTGTACACTAATCTAATGGACGTTATGGGTCTGAAATGAAGGATTTTAATTAAATTAATTAATAATATGCTTAGCGTAGGTACCACCTGCTGGCATTCTACTCAATGGTCTAATTGTCTTGTACGGTTAATATCAATGGACACATCAGCTGCTTTACTTTTTTAGGTAATGGAAAATCTTTATTTTACATTTTTCCTAAACGATGATATACAGATTGAGTCACCATAACTTATAGACGTGACTGATTACGTTGATATGATAAAATGCTCTTAATCTTGAGTTTTCTTTCGATAACGATAGGTATCATTGTAATCTCATATCATCCCATGTCGATTGATTTGGTTACGAGTAAAATCCTTGAACTTAAATAGATTAATGTGAGTTCATGTTCAAGATATGGTTCTGAGTTATAGTCATAAAACTTTTTAACAAAAAATTAAACCGCCGAAAAACTGAAAAGCATAAAATAATAAACCTTAAAATTATGAGTCGGCGCTTTGAGTGATCCTTGTTCATTGATTTTTCAGCGCCGACTCAAAATTTTAAGGTTTATTATTTTATGCTTTTCAGTTTCTCGGCGGTTTAATTTTTTGTTAAAAGTTTTTATTTTATATTTTTTTTGTGGCTTTAATGTACCAATAATACTTGGCAAGTTATACCATATCCAACACAAAAAGAATTATCAAAATCGGACTACTCTGTATAAAGTTATGCGTGTTTATACATTACAATCAGTGAGTGAACAATCAATCATCCCCTGTTTTCCGACCCTTAGGGTTCGATTTTGTTTTCTAAATTTATATGGGACCACCTTGGAAGTATACCCTTTCCAATAGAAGAAGACTATACCCTTTCCAAGAGAATTGTCACAATCGGACCACTATGTAAAAAGTTATGCGTGGTCATACATAAAAAAAATAAAAATAAAATAAAAAATAAAAAAATACGCGTCGAATTGAGAACCTCCTCCGTTTTTTTGCGTCGGTTGAAAATTCAAGGATTCAGGACTCACGATTTGATGGGTTTTCTGATGCCCAGAAATGGATTGCTTAGCAGAAATTGAATTTCTCTAGGAGACTATTTATTTATTAATCGTTAATAATTATAGGTTTCATATTTTAATAATAGTTTATTTATAACCATTACTGTTTCTATTGGGATTACTTGATAATCTTCAAAATAATATTAATTTCATAGTTTACGTCATTTAAAAAACGATTACAATCGATTCCCTAATTCAGAAACCAAATGCCAAAGATTTACCTTCCGACATACCTTAAGTTTTCTCGTTTAGGTCAAATTACCGGCTCCGCAACTAAATATTTTACAAACCTTTTTTATATTTTGATGCAATTTTAATAATATTTAATCATAGTTAAAAATGTATTTATTATCTGGTGAATTTCCTTTTTTTTATTTCGCTTAAAAAAAAGGACTTTGCCGTTTTATTTGTATGAATCAAACACATATTTAGATGCATTCGACAAATGCTTGATACATTTCCTTACGTAGATAAAAATATAAAACATGAATCACGATTTGTTTACAGGTACCTAGGTACATACATACCTACCTACCTACGTACCTAACCATAGCATAATCAGCTTCCAAATATAAAACACGAATGACGATTTGTTTACAGGTACCTAGCTACTAGGTACATACATACCTACCTACATATGTACCTAACCATAGCATAATCAGCTTCCAAATATAAAACATGAATCACGATTTGTTTAAAGGTACCTAGCTACTAGGTACATACATACCTACCTACCTATGTACCTAACCATAGCATAATCAGGTTCCAAATATAAAACATGAATCACGATTTGTTTACAGGTACCTAGCTACTAGGTACATACATACCTACCTACCTACGTACCTAACCATAGCATAATCAGCTTCCAAATGCCCACAATGTTCCCACTGCTGGGACACAGGCCTCCCCTCAGGGAGTGGGCCTTTAACCCACACCTGGGCCCGGTGCAGGTTGGTAGAAGAGACATGTTCTAAGACAAACTACGACTACTAAGAAGTTTTGGGAGCAGTAATGATGAAATAATTTACTCATAGTAGCCTGTCTAGTTTCAAACTTACGACCTACAACTGGTAAGTTACGGCCGTTTCCACTGCACCACCATTGCTCTTATTGCTCCGCAGTAGGTGGAATCATATGATTGCTGGGTAGTTACCAAAAATACGGTAATCAGATAACAAATTAAGACATCTAAAAAACAGGTAAACGAACATAACTTCACGGAATTTACAAATTCTTCCTTTATAATTAACATTGAAGGCTTACAAAGCGCACGAACGTAAAAAGCAATTTAATCTCATTCCCAATTACAGCTAATTATTCGCAAGAACAGGAATTTAAACACGTATGATGAGACCGCGACACCTGATGCCTTCATCTCGTTGTACCGCATAATTTATGCCATAATTGGTTAGTGGTTATATCCGTTAAGTGTAGGTAATACGACCTCAAACCGGGAATTTAGCAAGGATTTTTTTTTTGCGGGTGGGAATTCATCAATTTGCGTCTCCCTCTCTAACCGGAGCGGGAGGGCGTGTCAGACTTTTACTGACTAAAACCCACCCGTGTTCCTTCAGTTGCCCATATGCCAGGGCCACGGTACCTCTTTCGAAAGCTAGGATTGATGCCCGTTTTTGCTAAGCTCACGTTCCCACGAACGTAAAAAAGTGGCGCGGCATGTGGCAGAAATTCGAAGACATGCGACATCTACCAACCCACACTGGGCCCGCGTGGTAAATTATGACGGCCCAGTCCCTCTCACCGAGAGGAGGCCTGTGTCTCAGCAGTGGGCACGTTATATGTTGATTTTGCTTATGCTAAGTACCTACTAATATCTTACCTTGCCTATCTGTAACTTTAATTCCTTTTAAAAATATTGAAAAACCCTTTGAAATTGTTGGCCATCTTCTGAGCATCGCTCGCTCGCACAAGTGTAGGTAATTAGTGTTAAATATTTATTTGAATACTAGCTTCTGTTCGCGAGGAAGTCGTAAGACACAATATACAAAAATTACAGCCAACCAGCCACATTACAACAGGCCTGTTGGTCTAGTGGTTAGTGACCCTGACTGCTATGCCGGAGGTCGTGGGTTCGATTCCCACCCAGGACAAATGTTTGTGTGATGAGCACGATCATTTGTTCTGTGTCTGGGTGTAATTTATCTATAATATGTATGTATTTAGAAATAAATAAGTATGTTTATCAGTTGTCTAGTACCCATAACACAAGCTCTGCTTAACTTAGGACTAGATGGCGTTGTGTGATAGTTGTAGAATATTATTATTTCCTTTATTTCATTATGTTCACTTATTGATTATATTTTTAAATATTAGAAAAACAAAAATAAAAAACATTTAAAAATATAAAAAATAGTAGCCCACCGGTACCGGGAACAGGGTCCAAGCTACCGGCGGTCAGGGCTCCAGAGAGAGGAACCTCCTGACAATGCGAGCCGTGTCCAGAAGTACCGCTTTCTGAATCAAGCCCTTGACCCAGCTGCCTAACGAGAGCCTCCTTAGATGTTGGTCGAGGCTCTTGGCTATCAACCCATTGGCAGTGACGACTATCGGCACAATGATCGCTGAATCCACATCCCACATGTCGACAACCTCGTGTGCTAAATCAAGATACTTGATCTGTTTATCTTTCTCAGCTTTCACGAGGTTCTCGTCATGTGGGACCGTTATGTCAACAATCATTGTGCGCCGCTCTACTCGATCCACCACCACTATGTCAGGCTTATTTGCGATAATAGTCCTGTCAGTGATGATGGATCGATCCCAGTACTATTGGAAGAGGTAAAAAAGAACATAAAACGTCAAAACGTCTAACTACTCATCGCCCCCTTGATAGAAAATCTTTCACAGGATTAATTTTCAAGATAGGTAAAAATATAGTGTCATGGGAGAGTAGGAAGCAAGCGACAGTATCCTTGTCCTCCACAGAGGCAGAGTACGTAGGATTGAGTCTAGCTTCGAAGGAAGCTCTTTATTTACGTAGTTTACTTAACAGTTTGACAGCTGTGGATAGTAAAGCAGTAGTAATTTATAATGACAATCAGTCGGCGCATAAAATTGCAGCTAACAAAATGATGCATAATAGGACAAAGCATATAGATATCAAGTATCATTTTATTCGTGAATGTGTACTAGCTAACAAAGTTGAAATAAGGTACATGTCAACTGATATGATGATAGCGGACATCTTAACTAAAAGTGTTCACAGCCCGAAGCTTAGAGAATTTTTAAAGGATTTATCCCTGTCAAATTATTCTATTAAGGGGGCGATGAGTAGTTAGACGTTTTGACGTTTTATGTTCTTTTTTGTGCTTTGTGTAATAGATAATTTAGTTTCGTTATGCATACTTTATTTTGTTAGATTTCTTCTGTTTTTGTATTCTACTTTTGGGTACAGCGTAGTACAGTCGGACACAGAAGTGTTGGTGATTTATTTAATTTTATGTACCGAGTTCTGACAAGTACAGAAGTGATCATACGCAGCGTAACTATATTAAGGGGGCGTATTGGAAGAGGTCGCATATATGTATGCACTGGCCTGTTACACATGCCTGTCACCGATTCAAATTAATATTGTTACGGCATATGTTTTTTATGAGCCTTGTCACTTGTGTAAAAATATTGACCACGAAATATACGAATTATATTATCAGACCACTGCTCGTTATTGGCTTCTGTTTTCCATTAAGTACAATGTGATATTTCCATTTTAGAGAACTGGGTCGGGCACATACCTGTAGTACGGCACTTCCGATTCCACAAGGCTGTATTTAAGAGCAAGTTGCTGATGGATAATCCTGGCTACTAGGTTGTGTCTATGCAAGTATTCTTCGTTAGCTAGACGAGAACACCCAGAGATTATGTGCCTAATTGATTCTCCTGGACGGTGGCATGCCCGACAGATGTCAACCGAGCCGTCTTTCACAATAAATCTCCGGTAATTGTTCGTCATCATAACTTCGTCCATAATTGCACAGACAAAACCTTCGGTTTCCTCAAAGAGGTCACCAAAACGCAGCCAGGCTACGGACGCTAGTAGATCTACATCGGGTCCATGTAGGGCCCGGAAAAAGCGTCCGTGGAGCTCCTTACTCTGCCATACTTCCATGCGTTCATTAGTGTCAAGTATTATAGGTTTGCGCCAGTTCTCGTTAGCCAAGGAGAGCGGGGTGAGGCCTTTGTCAACCGCGACCACATCTCGATGCATCCCCACGTCGGTTTCTAGGAAATATTCCCTGAGACTGCATATCTCGCGATTGTGGATAGTCTTAGCGTTTAAAAAACCTCGACCTCCACACTTTCGCGGGATATACAGCCTCATTACCGATGACCGTGGGTGATGCATTCGATATGCAGTCAGCAGCGTACGGACCCTCCTATCCAGGGCGTCGAGTTCGGTTTGAGTCCATTTGAGTATGCCGAAAGAGTACATCAAAACCGGCATGACCCAACCGTTGAAGGCGCGCACCTTGTTTCCGCCTGATAGAAGACTATTAAATACTTTCTTCAGGCGGCCAAAGAAGCGCTCCTTCAGCGATTGCTTCATGTCAGTAACATTGATACCCAACGCTTCCGACATACCCAAATACTTATAGGTTTCGGTTGCGGAGAGGGCTCGAAGGTTTATGGAATCCGAAAGTTGGGTTCCCGCGGATTCCACAATCTCCCCTCGCTTTACATGCATGACCGCACATTTGTCCACACCAAATTCCATCCTGATGGCGCTACTGAAGGTTTCAGTTACCTTCAGTAACTCCATCAGTTGAAAATTGTTGGGCGCAAAGAGTTTAAGGTCATCCATGTAAAGGAGGTGAGATATAACCTGACCACCTCTCCTCAACCGATAGCCTATACCTGAATCCTCAAGCAGTGTGCTCAGAGGATTCAAGGCTAAGCAGAACCAAAGCGGACTCAAACTATCACCCTGAAATATGCCTCGCTCGATCCTTATCGGTTCGCTGTTCCTTTGGATATTTCGACATCCTGGATAGCGAAGGACCGTCCTCCACTGCCCCATACATGAAATCAGGAAGGTGCGCAGAGTTGCATCAACTTTATACAACTCCAGCACCCTCCTGAGCCATGTATGTGGCACCGAGTCATAGGCCTTCTTATAATCTATCCAACATGTCGACAGATCCTTTCGGGAACGACGAACCTGTTGGCTAATGGCCATATCAATGAGCAGCAGCTCCTTAGTACCGCGAGACCCATTCTTACATCCATTTTGAGAGACAGACATGATGGAGTTGGTGTCAATATGATTGTAAATTTTAGCTCTCAAAATGGATGTAAGAACTTTATAAACCGTCGTCAAACACGTGATCGGTCTATAATTTTTGGGTACCGCGGTACTACCTGATTTGTGGAGCAGGTGGGTAATTCCTGTTGTTAGGAACTGGGGTAGCGAACCAGACTCCAAAGCAGTCTGGTACTGAGCCGCCAAGCGAGCATGCGATCCAATGAGCCATTTGATCCAGAAGTTGTGCAACCCGTCCGGCCCTGGAGACTTCCAATTGGGCAATGGACGGACTGCACGAGCTACGTCTTGGGGGCAGATGGTAATAGCCCCCATTTCTGGTATTGGATTGCAGGCTCGCTCGACTTCTCGAGCCCAATCCCCTTCAGTGTGACTGACAGGTACCGACCAGATACTGCGCCAAAAAGAACACATGGCGTCATTATCCGGCAGATGCGTGTCAGCCACACCTTGGATCGGTCGCTCCCAAGCCCTATAAACCCACCTTTCATCACTCTGGAAGGTGCGATTCTGAGTGTATCGGTCCACTCGCCGCTTATACCTACGAATACGGCTTGTCCATGCATAAACTTTCTGCTTCAGGAAGTCTATGCGCTCTGTGACACGGGACATATAGTCCTGAGGGCTGGTATCAGTCCCTGAGAACGCCCGTCTCACAAAGCGCATCACTCTAGGGCGAGTGTTGCCCTCCCTGAAGCAGATTAGTTTGCCGATGAGTGCTCTGGCCCCACTAATACGTCGCTCAATTCTGCACTGCCAGACTGGCACAGCTGGTTTTGGTCGTGTAGCTCTAGAGTCACTAGTAAATTTGACGTGAGCTACACGACATGCCGCTACAGCCGCGCAGTACAGAACCGCATGAGTATCAGTGAGGTCTTCGCAGTCATCAAAATCGATTGACAACTGCGAATCCAGAGCCGCCACCAGCGCCCTATTTTTATTATGCATGGGCAAACGAGGTAAACGTGGTCTAAGTTCTGGTGATATGGACCGATATTCTCGAATCGCATCCTCCAAAGCACTCCTCAATTCCTCATTGCACTGGGTACTTACGTTTGTAGCCCTGTCATCACTCCCCTCATCAGCTTGACTTGTCAAGGACTGTGGTGGGACCACAGCAGTCTGCAACGGGGGTGCAATGACATGGCTACTCTGCATTTCATTTCGTAGGCGATCAAGTACAGTGTCATCCAACATATGATTACGCTGGATGACACGCACCTGATCCGATAGTCGTTGGGTTGAGACGTTGACAGCTGGCTCAAGCACCTGAAAAAGAGAGAGCATCCGAACACGGTACGCGGTCAGATTCTTTCCCCCCTCTGTAGCCCCATAGTATGAGCGCATGACATTCTCATTGATGGATCTTGTCCATCTCATGCGCTGCACACTTCCGCCGGGAGCTGGGACCCTATCAGAGACCGGTGGGCCTCGAGGTCCTAAACCGTCCGGCGGCCGGCGTCCTCCCCGTCGACGAGGTGGTGGCGTTGTGGGCGGGGAGAAGTACTCGTCGCTCGAGCTCGACGCAACTGCCACGGCCGGTGTAGTCACAGCGCCCGCAGTGGGGCTGGGTACCGGCGGCGGCGAGGCGGAGCTGAGAGACGAGTCCGGAGGTGGTGGGCGTGCTCTTCGTGCTGCTGATCGGGTCAACATACTCGTAGTCTTCGCATTCCTTTTGATTTTTTCATTTCATTGTAAATTTTACTGGGGGTGACATGACAGATGTCACCCCCGATTCTGCAGTTTTAACTTGGGTTTTTTTACATTATGGTGATTTTTTAAGGTTTTTATGATTCCGAAAGGTTTTACAGGTCGAGGATTTCTTTTCTATTGTAGAGTTTTTCTTAAATTGCGTTAAATATATATTTTTTCTAAAATAAGGAACACAAGACGTCTTGTCAACACAGTGTTGCCAGCTTATTTATTATTATTATCCTATTATTATTATTATTATCCTTTATTCCATTTAAACATTCTTATAAATTATATTTTTAAATATTAGTTAGAAAAAAAAACATTTAAAAATATAAAAAATGGTAGCCCACCGGTATCGGGAACAGGGTCCAAGCTACCGGCGGTCAGGGCTCCAGAGAGAGGAACCTCCTGACAATGCGAGCCGTGTCCAGAAGTACCGCTTTCTGAATCAAGCCCTTGACCCAGCTGCCCAACGAGAGCCTCTTCAGATGTTGGTTGAGACTCTTGGATATCAAGCCATTGGCTGTGACAACTATCGGCACAATGATCGCTGAGTCCATATCCCACATGTCGACAACCTCGCGAGCCAAGTCAAGATACTTGATTTGTTTATCTTTTTCGGGTTTCACGAGGTTCTCGTCATGCGGGACTGTAATGTCAACAATCATTGTGCGCCGCACTGATCAATCCACCACCACTATATCAGGCTTATTTGCAACAATAGTCCTGTCAGTGATGATGGATCGATCCCAGTACAGTGTGATATGTCCATTTTCGAGAACTGGGTCGGGCACATAACTGTAGTACGGCACTTCCGATTCCACAAGGCTGTATTTCAGAGCAAGTTGCTGGTGGATAATCCTGGCTACAAGGTTGTGTCTATGCAAGTACTCCTCGTTAGCTAAACGAGAACACCCGGAGATAATATGTCTGATGGATTCGCCCGGACGGTGGCATGCCCGACAGATGTCCACCGTGCCGTCTTTAACAATATACCTCCGGTAATTCTTCGTCATCATAACTTCGTCCATAATTGCACAGACAAAACCTTCGGTTTCCCCAAAGAGGTCACCGAAACGCAACCAGGCTACGGACGCTAGTAGATCTACATCGGGTCCATGTAGGGCCCGGAAAAAGCGTCCGTGGAGCTCCTTACTCTGCCATACCTCCATGCGGTCATTAGTGTTAAGCACTACCAGCTTGCACCAGTTCTCGTTAGCCAAGGAGAGCGGGGTGAGGCCCTTGTCCACCGCGATCACATCTCGATGCATCCCCACGTCGGCTTTAAGGAAATATTCCCTGAGACTGCATATCTCGCGATTGTGGAGAGTCTTAGCGTTTAAAAAGCCTCGACCTCCACACTTTCGCGGGATATACAGTCTCATTACCGATGAACGGAATGAATTATTATTATTATATTGTTATATTACCTACCTGTTTAATTTATTTTACGTCGATGGTCCTAGTTTATCATTTGGGGCCTCGAGGTGTAACTGAGGTCGTAACAGCTATGTGAACATAATTCAGCATTGCATATGTAAGCTGTCACGCCCTTTATGTCAAGAGGCTTTTATTTTGGTAGCTATCTTATACCTTTAAACGAGCAATTCTTGTATGTATATATATAACCTGAATCTCGGAAACGGCTCCAACGATTTTCATGAAATTTAGTATACAGGGGGTTTTGGGGGCGATAAATCGATCTAGCTAGGATTCATTTTTATAAAATGTCGTTTTATTCGTGTTTTCAATGATTAACTTTATCGATAATCAACTTGAACATAACCTTATTATTTTATACACAATTTACCAAAAAATACCGAGCAAAGCTCGGTCATCCAGATATTGTTTACATTATATATCCACATTATTATTTTTTTGCTTTTGCTTGAGTATAGTTTTCATTTTATTTGTTGTTATATTGGATTGGCTAGCTGGCATATAGCAAATGATTTATTTTAATGTTTTGTGTCTCTTAATGTTTACTACTTACATTTGTATAGAATGTATACAAGTTCTTCTAGCTGGACAGACAGCTGTGCTGCAGGGGAGTTTGTTGCGCCACTTCTTTTTCCGAGCTAAAGCACTAGGAAGTGGTGAAGGGTGGGCGTTTTGGGGACTGTCTTATGTAATTTTGATGTTCGAAAAGTGCTGATTTTCAACCTAATTTGAATAAATGACTTTTGATTTTGATTTTCAGCTTGTTGGTGTCTGTAATACATGCCCGTACCAACGTAAGCGACACTCCAGCAAAATCTCTGTTGCTAACTGTACTGAGTAAAACGTTATTAGCATTTAGATGGTGTGCGTTTAACAAGAAGTGATCAATCAACACCCTCAGATTTAGCAATGCTAATTGAAGGATCGCTTCTTATTTTATGCTGACAAGTGAAGTGAATATAATGAGGAAGGTATGTAGGTAGGGGACATGGGAATTTGGGTCATTGGAGAGTGAGAGCTTCAAAGATGTTTGTAAAGAAGAGACTTACTGACTTTGTGGCGGTTGTAAGAAAAAGGTAAATTAGAAATTATATCATGAAAAAAATTAGTTAAGATCTTAACAATATTTATATAAGAACAAACCTTCTGTGATTAAAATTTATCAGTATCACTGACGTGTGGCGAATGCATTGTAATGCCTTTTTCATTATTTAGGATCTCGATTTAAAGTTGTTTAGCAACCATTCTTAACAAATTTCCAAAACTTTTAACAAAAAGTTGATAAAGCTCATATATAATTATATGCGTGAAAAATAATAATTATCGACCAAAAACTGTAAAATACAAAAAATACATAAAAAATATCTGACAGTAAAAGTCTTTATTGTGAAAATTAATATGCCCCCGACTGCATGACATTGTTTATATATTAAGTTTAATAGTAACGTTTTCTTGTTTCCATCTCTATTAAAGTTCACTTTTTACGCAATCGGGTTTTAGATGTTTTTGACATTACAAACAGACACTTCAATTTTATTTATTGGAATGTCAAAGTCAAAGTCAAATCATTTATAAATGTGAAGACAATGCACCTGAAATAAAATTACCATACCACAACAGGTAAAAAATGTAAAAAGAAGCAAAGAGAGATAAATGATAAATGATAGATTATAATAATGATAGATGTATGTTTATATAGATGTAGGTATAACTTAATAAGGTATATTAAATCTTTCTAATATTTGATAGTTATCAAGCCGTTCCAAGTATTCAAATAGATACCTCTACATACTTACCGACTCAGATATTCCCGAGATGAGTAAATATTTCATAAACCACGCGTATATTGAAAACGGCAGACGTGAAAAATTTATAATCGCCGCTATGTCTGCGGTAAAATTTAATATTCTCCCGTTCTAGACGGATCCCATATGCATCGGGATCCAATATCGCGAGTCGGTAGCTAATGCGGTTCAGCTGTAAACAGATTACAGGGTGGGACCCTAAAACATGCCAAGTATCCGATATCAAGTACAACTCGAGCCGACAAAGTACTTGAAACCTTCCTTTGATCTTTATTTTGTGTTAAAAAGGTGAAGTACGTACCTAACTACCGCGCGACCGTATCAAGTTCACGATGGACCTTTGTTGTTGTTTACCTATCATTTTGAGGAAGTTGTTTTACTAAACATGTTGTGTCCTTCGGCATCGTATGTCTTCACAGTTTACTGAAAGCTAACCCATTATTTTAGCTGTCAATTTGAAAACCATTTAGAAAATCTGTTCTTAAAAAGAAAATTGTACGTATAATAAATAAGATCTCTGCAAAGAATAAAACCCTCATGCCTTACCAGAACTGTTAAATGTCTATTTAACCGTCGCACAAAGACAAAGAGCGAATTAATCTCCACCGTTCGGCAGTCATTACGCGCTCGCCTTTCACTGGAGACAATAGAATTACCATAAGAGCGCGAAAATAGCAGCGGTTCATCCAATTAGTTCACAGGTAGGCACTCAGAACTCAGCGTCGTGGACTCGTCGAACTACCTCCTAAATCTAATTAGGTAATTGAAATCATTGGGCGATGCGTTGTGAGCGCGGAGCGGCAACAGCGCACCCTGCATCACCAATTAGCTCGCTCAGAGATCGCTCGCTGGATGCAGCGTTTGCACGTAAGCCCCTATTTCCGAGTGACGGAACGCTCAACATGTGAGTTGAGTGTCGAGTCGATCGTCTAATTTAGCCAAATGTTACTCTGAGCGTCGTATCCTGTAACGTCACGGTATGTGATGTTAGCGAGGTATTCTATACCTTTGTATCACCTTGAATCGATACACGTTTTTGCAGCAGGTTTCCTCTTGATAGAAGATATTCTTGGTCAGAACATTTGAGGACAATGAAGATTGGTGTCTGAAATGGTATTTTGAGAAACATACACAGACACACACACACAGATTTGTGTGGAGTGTAATGCCTGTCCAGTCAGTGAACGCATTTATCAATTATCGTGCAGCTCAACTCGGATTCCATAATTAGGCAATATCTGCAAATCTTACTGTAGAAGTTTCACTTCACCGTTGCGACTTTTAAAACAGAACCACCTAAAACATAAAAATACCCACAACATATGAATCATGCAAAAATTTCAATAATCTATCGATTGATTGATTGAGAAACGTCTGTAAGATAAGGACCCACTACAGTGACTCAACTGCATTATTTAAATCTACATAGTAGCTGCGTATCTTATCCATATGATTTGAAGCCGTCACTAATCCAATATCAGATGACTATGTTACCATGAGCTTACGAATATACATAAATATGGAAAAACCGGTGAAAATTAATTTCGAGTAAGTGGTTTACACGTCGTCATAATCTTCCATCTAAAAAATCTCTTAATGAACTCTAGGCAGCTACCACTGAACGAATGACGATAGTCAGTATTCTGGTGTTTAAACAGATTGCCATACTTTGCTGGAGCTCCGAAACTAACTATCCTCACACCCACTCCCTCTCACTAGAGAGGAAGCCTGGGTCCAGCAGTGAGAACATTATAGGGTGATTATGTATACGTGGGACACTCAGAAAGTTTTGCGAAAATAAAAAGAAGTGTTCTATAGGTAAATATTTTTTATTAAATCATTTCAAAATACTTTCCACTAGCCTCTATGCAAAGTTTCATGCGTCTGAACCAGTTTTCGAAACACTTTTTCCAGTCCGCCACACATCGTTTACAGCCTGCTCGAACGCTGACAGCGCATCTGCCGGCGACGAAAATTGTATCCCTTTGAGCTGATTTGAAATTTTGGGAATAAAAAGAAATCACACGGTGCTTGGACAGGGCTGTAAGGAGGGTGACCCAGAAGTTTGACCGGCGTGCTGTCCAAGAAGTCCCTCGTTTTGAGCGCGGTGTGCGTGGGCGCGTTGTGGTGGAGCAGTAGCCCGCAGAGCCCTGTGTTTGGTCACTTGTTGCTCACAACAGAGAAAACTTCTGCCAAGCATTTGGTAGTATACCATTCGGCGTTGATGTTTCTATGGTTCCGTAAAGGAATTGACACCAAGTAGCCAGTCAAATTGAAGAAGCTCGCGATTAAAATCTGTCCCCCGCTTCTAGATCGCTTCACTTTGGTAGGCGTTGATTCGTTTTGAAACACCCAAACCGTCGACTGGCGCTTCGTTTCTGGATTTTATTGATAAAACCAGGACTCATCACCTGTAAAAATGTCGTAAACACGCCGAGATGAGCCTGCTTCCAATTTGTTTATCATATCACGGCACCATTCCACCCGGGCCTGCTTCTGAGCATCTGTTAGGTTGTGCGGCACCCAGCGTGAAACTATCCTCCTCACGCGAAGATGCACGTGTAGAATCTCATGAAGGCTTCCCGATTCAATCTGCAGTATGTGTTGAATCTCCTGATACGTAATTCGCCTACTGTCTTGGATTAAATTTTTCACTGCTAGCACGTTTTCCTCCGTAACAGCCGTTAAAGGGCAACCACTTCTTTCTTCATCCCCCAAAGTTAGTCGACCATGTTTGAATTCGTTATACCAACGATACACAGTTGCCTTGGAAGAGCCTCCATCCATGAATGCAATTTGAAGTCTATCGTATGATTCGTCCGGTTTCAGGCAACACTTGAAATCGGAAAAAATCATAGCGCGAGAATGTTCCCGGTGCAAATCCATTTTCCAATGAGACACGATAGTTTAATAGCTCGCAAAAAATGTGGAGGGAATTTTTGAAATTGGAACATACCCATTTTTAATTATAAATAATCATTATTTTTATAATAGTTTATAACTGGCCAGTCTCTCATACAAAAAAAAAACGACGGGTTGCACTCCGGGAGTGCCGGCAGAAGTGAAAACTTGAATATTAACGTTGTGCATTTTTGATATTTTGGAATGGTTAGGGAATAATTTTGCACGAATTGCTTTAATTATCTATTCTATACATATATTAATACGTGAAGCGAAAACTTTGGATCCCTTTTTACGAAAATTGGGCGGACGGACAAGTATGAAATTTCGCACACTTACAGTTTATACAGAGAAGAAGTGACAAATGCTAATATTTTTTTTTAATTATTGTTATAAATACATTATTTTCAATAAATAACACGTTACACACACTACTATTCATTACCGTGTATTTAATACACACATGCATAGGTATTCTTTGGTTATGGTCCAAATCTGTGGTCCAATCGAGAACACCTGTCTTTAATATTTTGTGTCTATAGCCTGGACTGTCTACGGTGGTCTACGGTCTATAGCAGCCATACTCAACCTTTTTTTTATAGGGGCCACAAACACGTTTCAGTCATGGTGTCGAGGGCCGCAGAAATTATCGAGGGCAGCAGAAATTATTTAGGTCTTAATTAAAACGATGCAGTTACTTTATTAATGAAATAATAAGTTTTAACAAAGATGTTAATATGTTTTAAATCGATTTTTGAAACTGTTAACATTTTTTCAAAACTTTATCAAATGATAAATGATTTTATTTCTGTAAGTAGGTTTGTACAAACACTTTTACATGTCAATTATATTTTTTTAAACTAGATGAGTTCGGCGTTTCCTAACTGACTACTCTGAGAAGAAAGGCCGAAACAAACTCAGAGGTCACAGTCTCTTTTAAAGTCCAGACATAATCTTGTTCACATCATGTGAAGATCATGTAGATTGGTGTCTGAAATGGTCTTTTGAAGAAAGAACCACACAGATTGAGTGGACCTGTCCAGTCAGTGCAAGCATTTGTCACTAATTATTTAGCTCAACTCGGAACATAAGGAGCCCAACGCTTTGACGAACAGTACCAAAGAAAGGACATTTGGGTAGGCCACATAAATTACTCAAACTGCCAGATCATGATTACTGAGTACGAAAGAAAACAAAATTAAAAAAAGACCCACATGGTCCTCACATTCACAATAATTAAAACAATACGATACTTTTCGGTCCTACAGTTCGGTCCGGTCCGTTCGTGCCCGTGGAGTCAGACGTGTGTCACTAGTGTTAGTGTGTTGAAAACTCTAAAGGCTGGTTAAATCCGCCTACATTCCTATTTCCTACACATATACTTATTAACGAACCCTTTACCTACTGAACTGTGTAAAAATCTACGAGTGAAAACAAGTGATTACAGCATAAACTCAAAAATACTTTAAAAAAAGTGTTGTTAAAAGTGTCTGTTTTGCGTGTCGTGACATTGACGAGCAATTAGAGGTTACTGAACCCGTTTCTCACTAGCTTCACTACACCCATATTGTACGCAAATTCTGTGACACTTGATATCGTTCACTTAGCCGAGCGGCCGTAGCGTACTAATCACAATATAGAGAGTGCTGGATCAAACCCCGCTTACGCTGAATTCATTTTGCAAACTTTATTTTTTTTACTTTGTGTTTTTATTTTTTGAAAAAACACGTAATATTTTTTGGAATTTTATAATTATTTTTTATCACTATCAATCCAAACTCATATACAACAAAAATGCCTTTGGGAAGATCGCCGCCAAACAAGCCAGCTGAACCTATTTATGACTCTGAGCCAGACATAAGTTCGCCAACTTCGCAACAACAACTTACATCAAACATAACGCGTAGATTCAAGCGCAAGTTCGAGCAGGGTGAAGACATAAATACATTTATGGCTGATATAAAGAAAATTCTGTCGGATTTCACTGATAATCAGGAGCAAAAATATAGTTCGCTGCTAAGTGAACAAGGTAGGAAGTATGACGAACTATTAAGCTCTTTAAATGAAATTAAGAAGCAAAACACTGAGATACGGAAAACTGCTGACTTTTTGTCAAAAAAATACGACGAATTCATACCAAAACTAGAAAAGCTGGAGAGTGCTAATAAAGAAAAAACGGCATACATTCAGATATTAGAGCAAAAAATTGAAAACTTGGAAACGCTGAATAAGTCTTCAAGCCTAGAAATAAGAAACCTGCCTTTCAGCAGTGGTGAAAATAAAGATGTTCTGTGTGATACTGTCTTGAAGGCGTGTAAAGTTTTGAATGTCGACTTACAAAAATCTGGAATTCGTGATGTCTTCCGATTAAAACCTAAATCTGAGTCTACCGTTGGAGCAGTAGTAGTTGACCTGACGACAGTAATTGCGAGGGACAACTTACTGCAGGCATATAAGGTATACAACAAGGGCAGGAAAGACAATAATAAGTTATCCACAACGGATTTACAATCAAATGGCCCGGCAAAGCAGATCTACATATCCGAAAATCTAACCGCCAAAAAGAGACGTTTATTCTACATAGCGCGAGAATACGCTAAAACCAACAGTTATGAATATTGCTGGATTTCATACGGCAAAATACTTATGCGAAAAAAAGAAGGTGATTCTGCAATGCGTGTTAACTCGGAGGCGGACCTCGGCAAGCTGCAGATTGGTTCTATCTGACTATTTGTTTGTTATTCCCGTTTTAGTTACTTTATTGTCTTGTTATTTTGTTTTCTTGTTTTAAATTTTGTAGTATCTAAGCTTACACTAACTAGAACAAATACTTATGCTAAAGCAAACCAATTCCTAAATTACCTTCACATAATACCTCAGCAATCACTCCACATACAAAGTACTCACAACTTATTATTTACATATACAAAATGCACTCAATCTCTAACACACCAATTATACATCAACCACTCACCTTCTAGCACATACCCACCCGCAGATCATCATACTCCTATATACACATACATAATTCCTACCTACCGAAACAACCAGGCAATTCATTCTTCTAACAAGCACACAATATATAATATAAATTTAACCTTTCCGTCACGATACTCATGCAACTCCTGTGTAGTTATGCAACTGTCAGGTCATTTTAACTTGAACATGTTATTTTTCCACTCTTTCTCTAATGGCTAACATGACAAGTATGATCGATGAGATCGATCAAATAAAGTATACCACACAGTTTAAAATCGAGTGTATTGACAGTTGCCAATTACACTTAGGTGACCCAGGAAAGCAATATACTGTAGTGTCACAAAACATACGAAGCATTACAAAAAACTTTGATAACTTTCTTGTCCTATTAAGCCGTTTGTCATTTTCACCTGATATTATTATTCTCACAGAATGCTGGCTTGACGAAAGCTCACCTAGTTTTTAAAATTGAAAACTACTCCTACTACTGCTCCAAGATGTACCTAAATCAAAATGACGGCATTGTTGTTTTCACTAAATCATCTCTTCACGTAACTATTTCGGAACCCCTCTTCAAAGAGTCAAATTGTTTGTTAGTTAATATCAATAACGAGCTATCACTTATTGCGCTGTATAGGTCACCTTCTTTTTCTAATATTGCAAACTTCTGCGACTCTCTTCTTAAAGTAATGGAAAACTGTAAGACCGGTACGTGTGCGATTGTGGGAGATGTGAATCTCGACATAAAGCCGGGACACACCGATAACAGAGTGTCGCATTACTTAGAACTGACTGGCCACTATGGTTACTTTCCGGGTCATACTTTTCCTACGCGAGGAAAAAACTGTCTGGATCACGTTTTATTAAAAACTCAAAGACAGGCGACCGTAATAGTATGCGAAACTGGTATTACAGACCATGACACAGTGATATTTGGTGTTAACAAGGGTCCGCAGATTGCAATAGTTCAAAAGCAAATCACAAAAATTGACTACCCCAATTTAATAAGTGACATTGAAAATGAAAACTGGGACTGGCTTTTTGATAGTAACGATGTAAATATTGCATCGCAAGGATTTGTTAATATTTTAAGTGACAAAATTATTAAACACACCACAAAACGGAACTGTCGTAGTTCAGAGGTTATTACTAAACCCTGGATAACTAAAAATCTGCTTAAATGTATCAGACGCAGAGATGCAATGCATATCAAAGCAAATAAAAAAGTCAACCGCGATAATCCTGACATTCAACAAGAATACAAAACGTATCGTAACCACTGTAACAACATATTATCCAACTTAAAACTAGAATACGAACGAAAACTGCTTAACAATGCTATAGGTAATAACAAAAAGCTATGGTCAGAAATAAAGAACATTTGCAATATTAGAAGCAGGAACAGTGGTACATCAGAGCTTATAGCCAATACCGATAACCCTGTACTAGCACTAAACAAAGTTAATGACTATTTCACGACCGTTGGCGAAAAACTGGCAGACAGCACATTAACGCAACTAAATTTAACAGAAGATGATCTAGCCAGTACTGCTGGACGATACAGTTCCTCCCTCAAAGACTTTGATTCTTTCTTTTTGGCCCCAACTGATGAAGTGGAAATCCAAAAAATAATCACAAACCTCAAAGACGCTTCTGCTTCTGGTAATGATCGCATTACCAATAAGGTACTTAAAAGCTGTGTTCATGTCTTGCTAAAACCCATCACCCACGTATGCAACTTAAGCTTAGCAACGAGTACTGTCCCTACCTGCTTCAAGACTGCAAATGTTTGCCCTATATTTAAAAGTGGTGACCAAAAGACTCCGTCCAACTACCGTCCAATCTCTCTGCTGACCACTCTTTCCAAAGTTTTGGAAAAGATTGTTAACAAGAGACTCCTCAGTTATTTAGAAAAAAACAGGCTTTTATCCGAAAACCAGTTTGGTTTTCGGGCTGGCAGGTCCACGGAGGATGCGGTGACCAATCTAGCCGACTTCATTACACACAAACTTGATCATGGCATGGCATGTACTGGCGTCTTCCTGGACCTGGCTAAAGCGTTCGATACTGTCTCCCGCAAGATACTTTTGCGGAAACTGGAGTCCTTGGGAATTCGTGGCGATGCATTATCATGGTTTAGCTCATACCTTTGCGACAGAAGACAGAAAGTGGTCATGGAGGACTACTGCAGTGAATTAAAAACAGTTCATTTCGGAGTTCCACAAGGGAGCGTCCTTGGCCCTACGCTCTTTATTATTTATATAAACGGATTATGCGCCCTGGACGTACCACAAGCAAGAGTATTTACATATGCTGATGACACTGCAATAGTCTTCTCTGGCCAAACATGGCTTGACACACATACTAGCGTGGAAAAAGGGTTGCAAACTGTTGCTAATTGGCTCCAGATGAATCTATTGACCCTCAATATTGAGAAAACAAAAGTTGTCAATTTTTATGTATCCAAACGCTCCTCTCCCAGATGTACAGCGAGCCTAAGACTTCATACATGTTTGGTGCCCAACAGCTGTAACTGTCCTAAACTAGACCAAATCGACTCAATAAAATATCTGGGGGTCCACTTGGACAGCCAACTGAAATGGACAACACACCTCAATGCACTCAAAACTAGGACTAGGAAGCTTATGCGAGTCTTCAAGCGCTTAGGCAAAGTTGCTGATGAGAAAACTCTAAAAATGGTTTATTTTTCTCTCTGCCAATCAACAATTAATTATTGTATCACTGCATGGGGTGCGGCTGGAAAGAATCACATGCTGGTAGTGGAAAGAGCACAACGCGCTCTCCTTAAAACAGCCTATGGTCGACCATATAAATATTCCACTGACTTGCTCTACTCAGAAGCGGGAGTGCTCAGGGTCAGACAACTTTTCATCCTTGCCACTATTCTGCGATTTCATAAAACTGCCCTGAGCAGCACCGCTTATAGTCGTTCTGGCCGTAGACTGGTATGGGACTCTGTAAGGTACCGCAAAGTAATTGGAAGAAGATCCTACAATTTTATGGGACCCTACCTATACAGGAAACTAAACGCAAAACACAAAATAGCCCAATTGACAAAACATAAATGTAAAAAAACGATCATCAAATGGCTACTGGAGTTAGATTATGAAAGCACAGAAGAGATTCTAAAGATCACACAATAACGAACTCTACACTTACATCCGGAAACACTATCTCGAGGTCTATAAACATAACACACAACACAACATACACTACACACTCACACCCACTCACTCCATTACATCCATACACTCATACCCACTTACTCCCTCACATCCATACATACACTCACCCACCATTTATTTTTTATTTTTTATTATTGCTAAAAAAAAATATTTCTTTCTTTTTCTCAATTATTTTGTAATTCTGTAATTAAGCCTTCAAAACGTTTACTAATTTTTGTCTTTTAATGTAACGGAACGAAGTAACTAGATCCCACGACACAGGGAATCCTAGTGTGGGATCTAGGGAACCACTGTAACTAATTATTAAGACAATAAAAATACTATTACTACTATTACTACTAAAAAATTACTACTACTTTACAAAGCAAATATTCATTCATTGTATATATATAAAAAAAAAGAAGATCAAGATCAAGATCAAGATCTGCCTTGTCGCTTTAGCTATCCTTATAACGTCATCTAGATGAGAATCTGTAAGTTTGTTTCTGTAAACGTGCTTTGTGTATTTCATTTTTCTTTTAAGGCGATTCGCACACATAGTTTTTTATTTATTTCATAAATAGGATGGGGGGTTAGTAGGATTTGGACACATCTTTGGACGCTTTTATATTTTTGAGGAACAACACTCCAAAATTCCACATATGTGGCGTTCCGCGCATAAAGGTAAGTACCTCTCTATGGCTCTGTGGTATTATTTATTTTTCGTGATTTATTGGTTATTGAAATCCATCCTTTGTAACAATCGTCAGATGGGCCAATAACAAAGGCCTGGCGGGCCGCAGGTTGAGTATAGCTGGTCTATAGTCTTACTGAATGTCAAGCATAACCATAGGTAATAAATTAATCTTATAGGTATATAACCTATTTCACTTTAAAAATCTATGATCATATCGAGAATATTTGTCTTTAATATTATTTGTATTAGCGACGATAGGAATTTGGTTTAGATTTATAAGAAATATTTTTTGTGGTTTTATGGGGAGTGTCAAGTATGGCATTAGTAAGTTTCCCTCCCCATACAAAACTTAGTGTCGTTTGCAAACTGTAGAGGTTGTATGCCTCACGATTGTACAGGCTGGTTATAATTATGACATTTTGAACTGTCATAATTATATAAAAATAATAGGGAAAATTCTCAGCTGTCACCATCCATGGATGCGCGTGGCACGCTGTAACATAAACACACATGAACATTCGCGCAAGCGTCCTGCGCCCCTAAACGAAACAGCAGGCGCAGGCATACATTTTCGCCGCGCCGTAGAAAGAGAGGGGGATACTTCCTCTCCTACTCTCTGTCCGTCTTACGAATTTTCGATCAGGGTCACTGACGCGAGTTTAAAATTTTTTACCCATTACAAAAAAAGTGCACAGCGCCGCTAAAGAAGTTTTCACTCCATAAACTTTTTTTCGCAATACACTCTGAGTGGCCTGGTGCACCGAGCTTCGGGCAGAAATCTATTCGCCTCATTTTTCGACGTACTCAGGGTGGCCTGTTTTTCACCTAGAGCCAAACAAAATCAAACGCTTATTTCGTGCATATTGCACCTCATTTTACACATGCAGCCTGTGGGTAGATCACGCTAAAAAATCGTTCACCAACCTTCGCATCTCTACTAATACTAGCTGACCGTACAGACGTTGTCCTATTTCCTAGAACTCGATAGCAGCGCCACCTACCGGGTCCAATAGTGAATCTAAACCATCCAGGGTGCCACCCGAAAGCATACAAAAAAAAATCATTCAAATCGGTCTAGCTGTTTAGGAGGAGTTCAGTGACATACACACGTACTGTTGAATTATATATATAAAGATTATAAAGCTAAAGAGTTTCTTTGTTTGGTTGAACGCTATAATCTCAAGAACTTCTGATTTGAATTGAAAAATTATTTTAGTGTTGGGTAGCCCATTTATCGAAGAAGGCTGAAAGTTATATAACATCACGCTACGACCAATAGGAGCGGAGCAGCAATGTAAAATGTTGCAAAAACGGGGAAAATGTATTCATTTGAGAGCTTCCGTTGCATGCGCACGGGCAATCGATGCGACGGGGAGGGTCGGGGGATGCAAGAAATTTAACGCGGATGCAGTCGCAGGCAGAAGCTAATCTATACTATATATAATTATATAATATATAATAATATTATAAAGCTGAAGAGTTTATTTGTTTGATTGAACACGCTAATCTCAGAAACTACCTGTCCGAATTGAAAAAATATTTTTGTGTTGCGTAGCCTATTTATCGAGGAAGGCTATAAGCTATATAACATCACGCTACAATTAAGAGGAGCGGAGCAGTAATGAAAAATGTTGCAAAAACTGAGAAAATCGCACGGGTAGGCGATTCGACGCGACGGGAAGGGTCGGGGGAACACGAAATTTAACGCGGACGAAGTCGCGGGCAGAACAAGGGCGGATCCAGGGGGTGGGTCATGGGGGTCATGACCCCCCCCTGGGCTGGGTCCACCGTGGACCACTATTTAAAATTGTTAAACATAGGTAATGGTTTTAAGTAAGGATATATTTTTTTGTCACAATATAGATTTTATTTAAATACCTTCAATATTTAATCAATTTATTATAAATTACTGGTACCGTGTGGCGTCGGACTATCAGAATAGCACCACCTTGTTTCTTCCCGTGGGTGTCGTAAGAGGCAACTAAGGGATATACTAGAGAATGGGAAGCAGCGTTCTCTATGCATTGCAGACTATCATACTGCGATCGCCAACCCGCCTGCCAAGCGTGGCGATTATGGCAAACCCCCCCAAAAATGACAAGCACCAAAAATAAATGGTCCCTAGTGCTCGGCGGCCCACCTAACCTTGGCTACGGTAGCGGTCAAGGCCACGGTGAGGCAAGGGGTGCTAAGAATCCCCGGAAGAGATCCGGCTACCACAATCACCGACAACTGGACCTGGCAACATATAACACGCGTATACTTCGGACCGACGAGAAGATCGCCGAACTGGAGGAAGAATTGAGCAGGTTACGATGGGATTATAGTAGGGTTATCTGAAGTCCGAAGAGAGGGGGAGGACTCGATAATCCTCAAATCCGGAAACCTGCTCTATTTCCGGGAGGGCGACCAGCGGTCCCAAGGTGGTGTCGGGTTTATCGTCCATAAGTACCTTGTGAGTAACGTGGTGAAGATCGAGAGTGTGTCGACCAGGGTGGCGTTCCTGATACTCAGAATACCCGCAAGGTATTCGCTGAAGGTCATACAGGTTTACGCCCCGACCTCGTCACATCCCGACGACGAGGTGGAGACCAAGTATGAGGATATTTCCAGAGCCATGCATGGTTCCAAAACTCACTTTACCGTTGTCATGGGGGACTTTAACGCGAAACTGGGCAAGCGAGGCGATGTTGAGTTGAGAGTGGGGCAATTTGGAGTTGGACGTCGCAACCACCGGGGTCACCTACTGGCTAGTTTTATGGAGAGTGGCCTGGTGCACCGAGCTTCGGGCAGAAATCTATTCGCCTCATTTTTCGACGTACTCAGGGTGGCCTGTTTTTCACCTAGAGCCAAACAAAATCAAACGCTTATTTCGTGCATATTGCACCTCATTTTACACATGCAGCCTGTGGGTAGATCACGCTAAAAAATCGTTCACCAACCTTCGCATCTCTACTAATACTAGCTGACCGTACAGACGTTGTCCTATTTCCTAGAACTCGATAGCAGCGCCACCTACCGGGTCCAATAGTGAATCTAAACCATCCAGGGTGCCACCCGAAAGCATACAAAAAAAAATCATTCAAATCGGTCTAGCTGTTTAGGAGGAGTTCAGTGACATACACACGTACTGTTGAATTATATATATAAAGATTATAAAGCTAAAGAGTTTCTTTGTTTGGTTGAACGCTATAATCTCAAGAACTTCTGATTTGAATTGAAAAATTATTTTAGTGTTGGGTAGCCCATTTATCGAAGAAGGCTGAAAGTTATATAACATCACGCTACGACCAATAGGAGCGGAGCAGCAATGTAAAATGTTGCAAAAACGGGGAAAATGTATTCATTTGAGAGCTTCCGTTGCATGCGCACGGGCAATCGATGCGACGGGGAGGGTCGGGGGATGCAAGAAATTTAACGCGGATGCAGTCGCAGGCAGAAGCTAATCTATACTATATATAATTATATAATATATAATAATATTATAAAGCTGAAGAGTTTATTTGTTTGATTGAACACGCTAATCTCAGAAACTACCTGTCCGAATTGAAAAAATATTTTTGTGTTGCGTAGCCTATTTATCGAGGAAGGCTATAAGCTATATAACATCACGCTACAATTAAGAGGAGCGGAGCAGTAATGAAAAATGTTGCAAAAACTGAGAAAATCGCACGGGTAGGCGATTCGACGCGACGGGAAGGGTCGGGGGAACACGAAATTTAACGCGGACGAAGTCGCGGGCAGAACAAGGGCGGATCCAGGGGGTGGGTCATGGGGGTCATGACCCCCCCCTGGGCTGGGTCCACCGTGGACCACTATTTAAAATTGTTAAACATAGGTAATGGTTTTAAGTAAGGATATATTTTTTTGTCACAATATAGATTTTATTTAAATACCTTCAATATTTAATCAATTTATTATAAATTACTGGTACCGTGTGGCGTCGGACTATCAGAATAGCACCACCTTGTTTCTTCCCGTGGGTGTCGTAAGAGGCAACTAAGGGATATACTAGAGAATGGGAAGCAGCGTTCTCTATGCATTGCAGACTATCATACTGCGATCGCCAACCCGCCTGCCAAGCGTGGCGATTATGGCAAACCCCCCCAAAAATGACAAGCACCAAAAATAAATGGTCCCTAGTGCTCGGCGGCCCACCTAACCTTGGCTACGGTAGCGGTCAAGGCCACGGTGAGGCAAGGGGTGCTAAGAATCCCCGGAAGAGATCCGGCTACCACAATCACCGACAACTGGACCTGGCAACATATAACACGCGTATACTTCGGACCGACGAGAAGATCGCCGAACTGGAGGAAGAATTGAGCAGGTTACGATGGGATTATAGTAGGGTTATCTGAAGTCCGAAGAGAGGGGGAGGACTCGATAATCCTCAAATCCGGAAACCTGCTCTATTTCCGGGAGGGCGACCAGCGGTCCCAAGGTGGTGTCGGGTTTATCGTCCATAAGTACCTTGTGAGTAACGTGGTGAAGATCGAGAGTGTGTCGACCAGGGTGGCGTTCCTGATACTCAGAATACCCGCAAGGTATTCGCTGAAGGTCATACAGGTTTACGCCCCGACCTCGTCACATCCCGACGACGAGGTGGAGACCAAGTATGAGGATATTTCCAGAGCCATGCATGGTTCCAAAACTCACTTTACCGTTGTCATGGGGGACTTTAACGCGAAACTGGGCAAGCGAGGCGATGTTGAGTTGAGAGTGGGGCAATTTGGAGTTGGACGTCGCAACCACCGGGGTCACCTACTGGCTAGTTTTATGGAGAAAGAAGGCCTCTTTATGATGAATTCCTTCTTCAAAAAACGTGAGCACAGGAAGTGGACCTGGCAGAGCCCTGATGGTGTAACAAAAAACGATATTGACTTCATTATGTCGACGAAGAAGCAAATATTCAATGATGTCTCAGTGATCAACGCGGTGAAAACCGGGAGTGATCACCGTATGGTAAGAGGCAAATTGAATATCAATATCAAGCTGGAAAGATCTCGGCTGATGAAGTCAACGCTCCGTCCAGCACCGATCCAACTTCATAACCCCGAGAGCTTTCAGCTCGAACTCCAAAATCGTTTTGAGTGCCTAGGGAGCTCCGTGGACGATTTTAACGATGGGTTCATGGAAACTGTCCATACGGTCGGGTCTAAGTTCTTCAAGACCCGCCGTACTAATAGGAAAAAGAAATTCTCAGATCCAACATTACAGCTTATGGAACAGAGGCGCGGAATGATCCTGCAGTCTTCAGAAGCTGCGCTCGAGTACCGGCAGCTCAATAGACGGATCTCTAATTCCTTGAAAAGCGACCTCCGCCGCTATAACACAGAGCGGATCAAGGACGCGAAAGAGCGGAATAAAGGCTCCAAGGGCTTTACTAAGGATCTGTCTATTGGGCAGAGCCAGCTTACGAAACTGAAGACCGACGATGGCAGGGTCGTATCCGCCAAACCTGAGCTGTTTAAGGAGATTGAGAGGTTCTATGGACAGTTATACACGTCAACAAGTGACCCCGTTAAAAATCTGGCAAATGACCAAAGAGCTACCTAGCTGACGTCCGGGATGTCTTCGGTATAGTGACCTACCTAGGTCACTATACCGAAGACATCCCGGACGTCAGCTTGTACGAGATTCGGATGGCTCTGAAGCAGCTCAAAAACAACAAGGCGCCGGTTGATGACGGAATTACGGCTGAACTCGTGAAGGCCGGCGGGAAACCCGTTCTCAAAGCCCTTCAGAAGCTGTTTGATTCCGTCATACTCGAGGGTAAAACGCCACAGGCATGGAACAGAGGTGTGGTGGTACTTTTCTTTAAGAAAGGTGATAATGCCCTACTTAAGAATTATAGGCCCATCTCACTTCTGAGCCATATCTACAAGCTGTTTTCAAGAGTCATCACGAACCGTCTAGCGTGCACGACTTCCAGCCTCCCGAACAAGCCGGATTCCGTAAAGGCTTTAGCACCTTAGACCACATACATACGCTGCGGCAGGTTATACAGAAGACCGAAAAGTATAAACTCTCTGCTTAGCGTTTGTGGACTACGAAAAAGCCTTCGATTCGGTCGAAACCTGGGCTGTACTGCAGTCTCTTCAACGGTGCCAGATCGACTATCGGTACATCGAGGTGCTGAAGAGTCTGTACGAAAACGCCACTATGTCAGTCTGACTTCAGGACCAGACCTCGAAACCTATCCTTCTGCAGCGAGGGGTGAGACAGGGAGACGTCATTTCTCCGAAACTGTTCACCGCTGCACTGGAGGATGTCTTCAAGATTCTGGACTGGACAGGGGCTGGCATCGACATCAATGGCGAGTATATCACTCACCTTCGGTTTGCCGATGATATAGTTGTCATGGCTGAGACTATGGAGGGCCTCAGTACAATGCTCGATGACCTCAGTAGAGCTTCCGAAAGAGTGGGTCTCAAGATGAACACGGACAAGACAAAGGTCATGGCCAATGCTCATGTGATACCCGCTCCAGTGCAGATCGGAGGCGCTACACTCGAAGTTGTGGACGAATATGTGTACCTAGGACAGACTGTCCAGTTAGGTAGGTCCAACATCGAGAAAGAGGTCAATCGTCGAATCCGACTCGGCTGGGCAGCGTTCGGGAGTCTACGCAATATCTTCTCGTCCCACTTACCGCAGTGTCTCAAGACAAAAGTCTTTGACCAGTGTGTGTTGCCAGTGATGACTTATGGATCCGAAACGTGGTCGCTCACAATGGGCCTTATTAGAAGGCTGAACGTCACCCAAAGGGCGATGGAGAGAGCTATGCTTGGAGTTTCCCTACGCGATCGAATCAGAAATGAAGAGATCCGTAGGAGGACCAAGGTAACCGACATAGCCCGAAGAATTGCTAAACTGAAGTGGCAGTGGGCAGGATACATTGCTCGCAGAACAGATGGCCGATGGGGCCGAAAGATTCTGGAGTGGCGACCGCGTACCGGAAGACGTAGAGTTGGAAGGCCTCCAACAAGGTGGACCGATGACCTTGTGAAGGCCGCAGGAATCCGCTGGATGCGGGAAGCACAAAACCGGTCGAAGTGACGGAACTTGGGGGAGGCCTATGTTCAGCAAAGGACGTCTTTCGGCTGAAATGATGAATGATGATTATAAATTAATATTTTGTATTATAGCAGCAAACGCATTATTCGGGAACGAACGCATCGAAAAGAACAGTGGCGAATTCCCAAACTTTTAATTGCCGTTTCTACCCGTTTTTGCCAGACTATACATACATTAATAAAATACCTACTTTTTACTTTTATGTATGATTACAAAAATTAAATTATAACTTCTTGTGACTTGACCACGACTATGTGACCCCCCCCTGACACCAAAGCTGGATCCGCCCTTGGGGCAGAAGCTAGTTTAATATAATAATGCGTTCCGATATCTTCTATAATATGTTGCGGAAAAGATACGCGGGGATATGCGCAGGGTGCGGGCCAGCCCCAACATACTGCGGTGTATTGCGAGTGTGTGAATCGTTGCTTGTAGCAGGGTCTCGCATTTACTATATAAATATAGCAGTATATGTTAAGTGTGTAGGTTAAGTTTACTAACATAGTTGTCAATAATATTGTTTCTAACATATTTGGGGGCTTTCCCACGCTAGGCAGGCGGGATGGCGATCGCAATATGGTGGTAAAATGCATAGAAAACGATGCATTCTCTAGTAAGTCCCTTAGTTGCCTTTTACGACACCCACAGGAAGAAATTGGCTGATGCTATTCTTTACGTCTGACATCACACGGGAAAAGAAATGTACATTAAATACACTTTGCACTTGTGTATTAAAGGTAATATAATAGAAATATATTTAACAAAAAACGTCCTTTAACTCACAATACCAAAGTATTTGAGAGAAATTCAGAAGTAGCAGTTATGAAGATCGAGAAGGACCATGCACTAAATCATTTCAGCAATTCCCAGTTGAACTGAAACCGGTATATACCTAATATCTGAATGTACTGCACGAGTATTTCAACAGGCTCCAGTAAATTGAGGAACACAATACTGACTTGCGTTGAACGGTTATATTTCAAGGAGACGGTTACGTTACTGCCGATACGACTAACTCACTAACAAACCTCGCCTTGTCGGCGGATGAACGAAACTGTCGTATATACATACCTACATTTATACATCACTAGCTTTTGCCAGTGGCTTCACCCGCGTATTATACATATAAACATTTCTCTTGAATCGCTCTGTCTATTGATGAAAACCGCATTAAAAAACCGTTGCGTAGTTTAAAAGATCTAAGCACAAAGACGCGGGAAGCGACTTTATTTTATACTAGCTTTTGCCCGCGGCTTCGCCCGCGTGGATGTCGGAAACTAACGCAGGTATTTTTCTAAAATAAAAGATTTTTTCTAAAATAAAAGTAGCCTAAGTTACTCCGTGTTACATCAGCTATCTGCCTGTGAAAGTCCCGTCAAAATCGGTCCAGCTATTTCAGAGATTAGCCGGAACAAACAGACAGACAAAATTTTTAAAAAATGTTGTTTTTGTATATATACCGTGTATACATCCATATGCACTTAGTAAAAAGTGGTTATCTTAATATTACAAACAGACACTCCAATTTTATTTATTTGTATAGATTATGTGAAGATGACTGGATAAAAGAGCGACTATGAATAATGGAGGATATGTAAAATAAACATGTGTGTAAATGACACAAAAAAAAAACAATGGAAGAGCTATCTAACAGGAATCCCCAAGTTTCGAAGTAATGCCCAAAGTACCCTAATTACGTAACACATTATCAATCAGAATAATTTTGAAGGATATTGCCAATTCATTGCTTCGCATGTTCGAAAAATGTTTCTTCTCGACAACGTACATAACGCAATGTATGTTGCTGAAGGAACTGAAGGAATGCGGGTGGGTTTTAGTCAGTAAAAGTCTAACACGCCATCCCGCTCCGCCCAGAGCGGGAGAAGTCATTTGATGATTTCCCATCAAAAAAAAAAAAGAAGGATATTGCCAATTCATTGCTTCGCATGTTCGAAAAATGTTTCTTCTCGACAACGTACATAACGCAATGTATGTTGCTGAACTGTCAAAATGAAAGCAATTTCTACTGCTAGTGTGTTACGCAATGACCCCTCTGGCTATTGACTCTCTTCGATATTGCGGGCAGGTATGAATTGATTGCTGTTTTCTTCTGACTTCACATGGTTTGAGACATGGAAACTTACTTAAGTATCATGCATTTAATTGGATAGTTAGATCCTGTTTTTTTGTATGGTGAAGCACAAAGGAATGTTAAGATTTTGACCGGTATGCTCATCCGTTACCTCATAACATCTGAACAGCTTATCATAATTTCACAAATAAAGTATCGTTCATTGATTATAGGCTATGTGACGTTAAATTGAATACGGCGGCGTCTAGCTAGCGGAAATGAAGTCTTAAACTAAAAAAAATACTAATAAAAAATACCACTCTAAAAAGTATTTCATCCGAAAGTAGTGCTCCTTTGCCACCAATTTTTTTTTTTTTTTTTGGAGTAGGAAATTATCAAATGACGTCTCCCGCTTTGGTGGCACGAGAGGGCGTGTCAGACTTTTATTGACTAAAACCCACCCGTGTTCCTTCAGTTGCCTGTGCCAGCGCCACGGTAATTCTTTTGAACAATAATAATTCACGACCCTGGCAGGCATCGGCGCCTTCATTTCGTGCTGACATCTCTTTGAGGCGCGCGTGGAGCACAACGCACCGTTGACACCGGCCTGGTCCTACAGGGCGGCGAGCTACCCATTGCTCACCGCCTACAAATCCGCCCTTACGGTGGCTGGGAATCCGCTATGGACTCCCGACGCCCAGAGCGTCTCCTGCGGCGCGAGCGTAAGGCCGCAGAGACTGCCCGTCACCATGGCCTAGGCCAGGGCCGGACGCGAGAGATCGCCGCCGCGAATGTATGATTTTGTAAGGGTCCTATCCTATGCCACCTACCCTAACAAAATAATACATTCTAACAGTAGTAAGCGCTCAGAAGCTTTAGGGCAAAGTGGCGTACGACCACGACTTTCAAATGAGAAAACTTTCTTGTTTCATACTTATTTTTTAACTTACTTTTATACACACAATTTCAAAACAAGTTTTAAACACATAGTTTTGAATAGAACAATTAAAGAATACGTTCCTTCAATATAACAAGTCCCTTGTTAAAGCAGTAAGCCTGAATATAACAATCCCCCTAATATATTCAACGTAAATGAGCAAATCAAACGTTTATTAGTATTACAAATTAGTTTATGTAATCAAATATGCAAGTGGCTTGGATTCCGGTAATTATTTGTAATGCATGTAGTATTTGACTTGTATCTATGTAGGTACATTTATTTGTAACTAGCTGTGCCGGGAATTCGTTTGAGTAAATGTCGAGAATCAATGATATGTCATTTAGAGAAGATAGGTACCACTCTTTTATTGAAAAGGAAGATTTTTTCTCTTTTAGTTTTTTTCACGGAACCAACATTCTTTTTCTGAAATTAAATAAGCCTCCTCATAATATCAGCTATCTGCCAGTAAGACTCGTCATTGGTTCAGCAGTTTAGGAGATTAGCGGGAACAGACAGACAGCCTAAATAAAAAAAATGATCTTTTTTTATTATATAAGTATCTACTGATTTTACTTTCAATAATAATACATTTAGGCAATTTTTTTGGCAATATAAACAGAAACTTCAATTGTATTTATTTTTAGTAAATACAGGTTTTTTTATTTATTTGTTAAGTTACCATAAAAACCAGTTTCAAAATAAACATCTTTGCTTAACGATAACTAATTTTTTTTGTACTAAGATATATCAAAATAAAAATTGCATGGTTATTATAACTCTATTAAGTTTAATTTGTTAAAATTTGCGCACTGGTTAAAAACTTATTCTGTATGTCGGTATATATGTACAGACGCCAACACATCAAGCTACTACAATCTGTCAAATTTCTTTGATAGATTTTCGACTTTATTTCTAGAGCATTAGGTTCAAGGTTCATTGGGAAAAATTGACAGTTTCGGGTAGCTTGACCTGGTGGCGTCTGTACATATGTATAGACTCTATATAAAGATATCTAGATATCTAGAGAAATGGAAACTAGCGGGAAAAAGATGATCGTCAATTCAGACTGTAAATTTTCAGTTTCGCACTAATTAAAGTTGGCAACGTAACCATACCGTGCATTTAGGCATGTTCCCAACAATAGATTGGAAACTTTATTCGCTACAGCCTTATATCTGTGCCAATCTGTGTGTGTGTGTGTGGGCATTCGCCAAAGAAGAAGTTTGCGCGCTTTGACCACGCTTTTCTCCCTTCTCAGATCTCCCACTCCGCCTTCTTATCTCGTGTCTCACTTTCAATATCTATGTTCTTCTCACGTCAAAAATCTGCGTTCTTCTAACAATCTTCTCCTACTCTGTCCTTCTCATACCTCTGACTTTGTTCATTCGTCCTTTAATATTCAGTCCATTCTTCTTTGGAATGCGCTCCCTCTCGATATCAGGACGGCCACCACTCGGTATGCGTTTAAGCGGAAATTGCAGAGTTATTTTCAAAACAAATAGCGTAGAGTCATCTCAACATCTCTCTCAGTTTAATCTGTGCATATGTATATAAATATATATGTATGTAAGTATATATTATAGTAAATATGTATGTGTGTATTATAAGTTTATAGTCTATTTATATTTCCCATCTTATTTATAATTTGATATAGGATGTTTTTTAATTGTATTTTTCAATAACTGTTCCTCTCAATCAAAGCATCTGCCATGTAATCTCTTCACCACCCTTGGTTGACTGGTAGACAATGCCTAAGGCATTAAGTCCGCCTTTGTACCTTTTTTGTGTGCGAGAAGTTTAAATAAATAAATAAATAAACCTAAAGGTAATTACAACTTAAAGCATAATATTAATTTGACAGAGGGATTACCCGTCCGTCGACTGGTATCGGATATATGAATAGCGCCATCTCTTTTCTTCTCATCGTGGGTGTAGTAAGAGGCGACTAATGAACTTAATAGAGAATGGGCAGCACCATTCTCTATGCATTTTACCACCATACTACGATCGCTAAGCCGCCTGCCAAGCGTAGCGATTATTGCAAACCCCCCCAAAAATGACCCGCTCAAAGTGGCGGTTCTTGGGGGGCCAGCATTGGACATCTTTTGGCTGAAATTTAGAGGAATATATGGCCACAGATATTGTTATTCACTAACAATCAACACTGTCGTCTACATTACAGAAGTTGTCCAGAAACGAGACGATATTGTGGGTAGAAGAGGAAGAGGATAAATAATCTTGTATACATAACATAATCTGCTTATAGTCCTCCCAAACTGGAACACAGGCCTCCCCTCTGTGAGAGCGAGTGGGCCATAATCACACCACGTGGGTCATTGTGGGTTGGTAGATGTCACATGTCTTAGTTTTTGGTTCTAGGACATGTCGGTTTTCTCACAATGTTTTCCTTCACCGTTTTGAGAGCCATTGCTCTCAAAACGGTGAAGGAAAACACCCAGACGCGCTTTACTTTTTTTGTTAAATTATTTCATCACCATTGGTGATGGAATAATTTAACTAAAAAAGTAAAGCGCATGTCTGGGTTCGAACCTATGACTTAGAGCTCGTAAGTCACGGCCTTTACCACTGGGCTACCACTGCTCTAGTGTGGATAAGTTCTAATAAAAACGATTAGTGGATTCGGTAGGTGGTGAAGAAAATTTAGTAGGTCAGTCCTTCCATAAGGTTTTTTGTGAATATTATAAACATTTCCAGTGGTTATAAGTTTCCACACCAAAATATTCGCCGCGAGAAACAAGAAATAATCCGAAAGCCATGGGAAGAATTCCGGAACAGCGGCGGTCCCGTCCAAAGTGTCGCGGAAATTCCGCAGCGCCCCAAACAATCCCGACGCGAAACTCCGCTAAACCCTTATTTAAGAAACAGAAACACGAGCAGAAAATAAAATGCACAGAACAAAACGAAAACAGTGATCGTCCAATTCCGTAATGTAACGAACCAAAATAACAAATCACAGTGATCATTCGGTTTCAGAGCTAATTGTTCTGATTCAGGTGAATAATGTTCGGCTTGCTCCGAACACGGTAATGGTATTAAACTGTGATGGCGGCGTACAATTAAACAGGTGATAACTCGCAGGCGTTGCCGAAGTACTAGGTGTCACGGAGTTACCGTGACGTAGGTGTTTAGCAACATTGCGAATGAGTTAAACGATTAATTCGTGTATGGGTAGGTGTGTAATTACATAGCTGTAAGCCAGCGAGGTGTTAATTTGTGCAGTCGGGATCAGGCGTGGCAGCCGACGGATCGTTACCGAAAAGCAATGGAGCGGTTCGGCGTATTGCTCGTGTTTTTGGCTTGTGTGAGGTGAACTGAAAATTGCTAACAAATTGGGGAATTGGAGCAGATGTTTCTCTATGTGTATAAATTGTGTAGGTTACAGCTAACAACGGGATTTAAACAGCGCGCTTCTTGCTCGTTGGCATGCAGCATAAATAAAACGGGCAGCTACGGGGTTCTGCAGAGTTTGTGTAACTCCCAAACGAACTAGCGACCTACTGAGCTCATCTGGATAGGTACTCAGTAGGCAACTAGCTGATGATACCTACCTCCATCGCACAATATTTTGTGACAACTCGTTGCAAAACACACAACCTAGTTGTGTATTAACAAAAAGGAACTCGTGGGTACAGTCACCAAAAGAGATAAGTAACCAGGGTCAAACTCAAAGCATTTATTTCAAATAAGCACATAAAACGGTGACTCTCAAAACGGTGAAGGAAAACATCGTGAGGAAACCGGCATGACTTAGAACCAAAAATTCGAAGACATGTGACATCTACCAACCCGCACTGGGCCCGCGTGGTGGATTATGGCCCACTCCCTCTCACCGAGAGGAGGCCTGTGTCCCAGCAGTGGGCTGCTGATGTGAAGCAAACAAAAGGCACCTTTTTAACATCAACATTTACATTAAAATAGAATTGATTCAAGCTGCCCCCTCCAAAAGATAGACGCGCAAAATGTTGCCATGTCTTCAGTAGGTAAATATGTAGGAATATGTGTAGAAAAATGTAGGTGTTTCTGCACACGTCAACATCATTTCAGCCGAAAGACGTCTACTGTTTGATATAGGCCTCCCCCAATTTGGGGAGGGATTTTTTATACTCGTCACGCTTGGCAGGCAGGTTGGCGATCGCAGTAAGGTGGTAAAATGCATAGAGAGCGCTTCTGCCCATTCTCTAGTAAGTCCTTGGTCGCCTCTTGCGACACCCACGGGAGGAAATGTGATGATGCTATTATTTACGTCCGGAACCACACAGAACAAACAGATCTTGGATTCAAAACACATATGGAAAAAAAATGGTTACACTCCGGGAGTGCCGGCAGAAGTGAAAACTTGAATATTAATGTTGTGCATTTTTGATATCTTGGAATGGTTAGGGAATAATTTTGCACGAATTGCTTTAATTATCAATATAAAAGTACTATCATTTATGTGGTAGAATACAATATTTATTTATTGCGCTATCGTACACAAACATGACAATTTATATTACATTAAAAAGTTTATCTCTCAGTAAAATCACTCTCCGTCCGTCTTATGAATTTTCGATCAGGGTCACGTGATCTGACGCGAGTTTAACATTTTTCAAACTCGTGTCAATCTCCTATTTGAAATGTCAGATTACTATCAGTCATTAAAAAACGAAGTTTAAGTTCTGCAATGAGGTCCTGAATTCATGGTTACCGCTTGCGCATTGATGTCCCTGCACTTTGCATGGGTAACTACCACGGAGTAGTGAAAGAAGGTAAGTACCTACCTACCAACTCATCACTTTCAGATTTCCCACTCCATACTTTCACAGCGTGATAATCAGCGTTCAAAGGATAAGCGGCGTATTTTCCAGTGTCTTATCATAATATGTCAGTAACAGAACGCCGTTATCACGATCACGCGCGTCGTGTGTACCTACCTTGTCGTTAAACTAACGTTAACCGTTATAGCCTTTATCTTATGCCGACTAGTAACGGATCAGCCGGGTAATTGGGTAACAAACACCTAGTATGAATGGCCTTCATTTTTAACCAACTTCAGAAAAAGGACGAGGTTCTCAATTCGACTATAGGCCCGCCTGACGCTGCGAGGGCGACGACCGGACGACACGAGCATGGCCGCGGTGTCTCGGGCCGTAAAAAATAAGGAGCCAGTATTTCTTATGTGCGTCAAATAATTTATAAATACTAAATTCAAAAAAAACCCTTAAATTTTTTTTTTCGTTGCTATAGCTTCTTTACCACCTACAGGTGTACCTCTTAAAATATTTCGTGTATGAATAGATACACCTTATATTTTTTTTTATGTTTGTTACCTCAGAACTTTTGACTGGGTGAACCGACCGAAAAAAGAATCATCAAGATTCTTTTTTTATTTGAAAGCTGAAGCTACCTGTGTGGTCTCATTTCAATTTGGTTCCATTCTGAAAATGATATCCATGAGAAAACCATATAAGTCTTAAATTTTCACAAATGAAAGGATAACGCGATTAGATTAGTTCGGGGTACATACCATAACTAAAAAGTAAAAAGAAATTTTTTTTTCAAAAAAATATCAACCGAATTCCTTAAAAAAAACACTACAAAGTGAAAAATTTCTTTAATTTTGGAAGTCGGTGGCAAAAAAAAACTTAAATACAGATCCTAAGACACCGACTTCCGAAATTAAAGTTATTTTTCACTTTGTAGTGTTTTTTTTAGGAAGTCGGTTGTTAATTTTTTGAAATAAGTTTTGACAGTTCAACAACATTCATTGCGTTATTTACGTTGTTGCAGACAAATTTTCCAAACATACATATGAATCAATGGATTAATTTAAATATGAATGAGATTTTAATTGATAGTGTGTTACAAAATTAGAGTGCTAAAGTACCTACTTAGCTAGGTTTTTATCACATATGTAAGCATCTACTAATCAATTATTTAATAACGAAGCTTCTGCCCGCGATTTCGTCTGCATCAAATTTTTTGCTCACCCGACCCACCCCGTTGTTTCGAATCACCAGCCGTGTCAGTACTTCGTATTCGGTTTTATTTTTTGGTTTGCTTGGCTCCTAAGGGTCCTAGCGTGATGAGATTTAACCCATTACTTCCTCGATAAATAGGCTATCCAACACTAAAAGAATCAATTAAACCAGTAGTTCCTGAGATGAGCACGTTCAACCAAACAATTTTTTTAGTTTTGTAATATTTATTTTGAATAGACAGACTGCCTGAACTCTAAGAGAACCTAGCGGTAGCAGTTGGCGGTTATTTTCTTCCAAAACTTAACACCGATTTTTTTTCTTATAGAAACTGAAAAGACTCGAGGAAAACCTGCGCACTGTGAATTCAAACAACCAAACTTTAGACCACCTGTTTAGTAGTATAGGTAACTATTGCACTCGGCTTTACCTGTGAGGAGATCGGAAATTTTCCCACGGGAATGTAATGACCGGGATAAAAAGTATCTCGAGTCCACAGAAATCTAAATAATAAGTGCCTTATTATTTAGACTTCTGTGCTCTAGTCCTAACCCAGGTCATGGTCTATCTGTGTGTCTAATTTTATCGCAAACCGTGCAGCCGATAAGGAGTGAAAATGTAACATACAGACAAGCAGATTATTTGTATGGATTAGTGAGATGATGATAACAAACGAGAAGTGTTTTCACATAGGCCTTAGGCGTTTCTGATACTAAATACGTGCAATCAATCGAGTGCAGATAGCTGATAACGCTTATCACTTGACTTTTTGTTTAGAAATGGATTTTAAAGTTAAGTATAGTACCTAGTTTTAAAATATCAGCTGATGGATTTATCGGAGGACGCGACATTTTCAGGCGCACAATAGAGATTGTATCGTATTTTTTTTTTTTTTCTGGATGGGAAATCATCAAATGATTTCTGCCGCTCTGGGTGGAGTGGGAGGGCGTGTCAGACTTTTACCGACTAAGACCCACCCGTGTTCCTTCAGTTGCCCATATGACAGGGTCACGGTATCTCTTTCGAACAATCACGCGACCCCGGCAGGCACGGTCCTAGCAGACCCCTTCAAAGATTGTATAGTTTACCTTTATTTTTTGGTAACGCGGGTGGTAATCCTCATTGATGGCCTCGGAGATGGGTCTGTCCTACTTCTTATGACTAAAACTCCTTGGACCCAATTAGGGGGCCCGGAAGATGGCATTATCTGCCGATGCACCGGTGCGGCTGCTGCGGATCGGGAGAGTGGTCTCAATCTGCTTCCGTCTCTCCACAGCTTCCTTCTGCAAAATGACAGTTTTACAGAAGGAGATCACCGCATCCCACCATTCGGCACGCCGGACCATCGAACGAGCCACGGCCGGCAACGATAGGTCGGTTCCGACTTCTGAGTGTTTACGTGAAGTAATGTAAGTAGGTACGGTAAGTAGAGCAGTCATGGACCATGGTTACGACTGTGAGTTACGAGTTGTAGGTCGTGGGTACGAACCCAGACAGGCGCTTTCATCATCATCATCATCTCAGCCGCAAGACGTCCACTGCTGGACATAGGACTCCCCCTATTTGGGGGGCTTTGCCATAATCGCCACGCTTGGCAAGCGGGTTGGCAATCGCAGTATGATGGTAAAATGCATAGAGAACGCTGCTGCCCATTCTCTAGTAAATCCCTTAGTCGCCTTTTACGACACCCACGGGAAGAAATGGGGACAGGCGCTTTACTTTGTGTAAATTATTTCGTCACCTTTGCACTCATAACGGTGAAGGAAGAGAAGTCTTTGAGAAATTCGAAGACATGCGACATCTACCAACCCACACTGGGCCCGCGTGGTAAATTATTACGGCCCACTACCTCACACCGAGAGAAAGCCTGTGTCTCAGCAGTGGGCACGTTATATGTTGATTTTGCTTATGCTAAGTGCCTACTGATATCTTACCTTGCCTATCTGTAACTTTAATTCCTTTTAAAAATATTGAAAAACCCTTTTAAATTGTTGGCCATCTGCTGAGCATCGCTCGCTCGCACAAGTGTAGGTATTTAGTGTTAAATATTTATTTGAATACTAGCTTCTGTTCGCGAGGAAGTCGTAACACACAATATACAAAAATTACAGCCAACCAGCCACATTACAACAGGCCTGTTGGTCTAGTGGTTAGTGACCCTGACTGCTAAGGCTGAGGTCGTGGGTTCGATTCCCAACCAAGACAAATCTTTGTGTGATGAGCACAATCATCTGTTCTGTGTCTGGGTATAATGTATCTATAATATGTATGTATTTAGAAATATATACGTATGTTTATCAGTTGTCTGGTTGCCATAGTACAGGCGCTATTTCGGGATCAGATAACGTTGTGTTGGTTATACTAGCTGACCCGGCAAACGTTGCTTTGCCATATAAATAATTTCCTAGGCGGGGATAACTAATTAAATGACGATTGATCAGTTTTCGACCGGAGAGGAAAAATGATTAAATTACTAAAATGGCTATTAAAAAATAAGGGTTGATCGTAGAAGGGTGAAAATTGAGGATTGTATGTATTTTTGTATGTTGTATCATAAAAAAATTGAAATTAAAAATTTTGTCTAAAAAATAAAAATAAAAATTTAGGGGTGGACTACCCCTAACATTTAGGGGGATGAAAAATAGATGTTGGCCGATTCTCATAGATACCGGATAAGCACAAAAAATTTCATCAAAATCGGTCAAGCCGTTTCGGAGGAGTATGGCAACGAAAACTGTGACACGAGAATTTTATATATTAGATTAACTTCCCTATATTACCTACTACGTTTGTAGTTTTGGGCTCAATGTGTGTGATGATGGCACAGACATTCAGACAAACAGATACCTACATAGACTATAATTTTTTTTTTAAACTGCTTTAATATCGACAGAAATCACACCTCACAAATATTCCGAAAAAAAAAAACAACGTAGAGTTTTGATTTCGCAACGATTTTATTATATTCACCATACAACATTGACCGTTTGAGTCAAAATACGAATTATAAATGCCCTTATGGTCTTTACCTATGAAATTGCCGTTCTGCAGTAGGTACTGGCCATTTCAAATCAAAATAATTTTTGTTTGTCTAAGAATTCTAATTTCAAATTAATTTTATTTTAACATCATGGAATTCTTTTTCCAAAAGTAGTCATTTGTTTATTGATTAGTGTTACATTTTCATCGCATTTCAATCTTTTTCGTCATCATGGATACGTTAAAAATTCGAGTAATTGTGGAATATGAGTACCGTCGTGGCAGCAACGCGGCACAAGCGGCACGCAACATCAATGACGTTTAAGGAGCTAACACTACAAACCATCGCACCACCTGTTATTGGTTTGCTCGCTTCCGTTCTGGAAATTTCGACCTGAAAAATGAACCTCGCGGTCGTCCGAAGACTTTGGTCGACAATGACGAATTAAAGGCGATTGTGGAAGCTGATGATACACAATCTACGGCTGAATTAGTAGCAGCTTTCGACGTTAGCGTCAAAACAATATTGGTCCATTTGCGTCAAATTGGCAAGGTAAAAAAGCTTGACAAATGGGTGCCCCACGAACTCAATGATCGCCAACGCGAAGTACGCGTCGAGACGTGCCTTGCACTGCTCAACAGACACACAAATGAAGGAATTTTGAACCGCATTGTTACCTGCGATGAAAAATGGATTCTGTTTGATAACCGCAAGCGCTCAGCAAGTTGGTTGGATCCTGGTTCAGCACTAAGAATTCTAATTTCAAATTAATTTTATTTTAACATCATGGAATTCTTTTTCCAAAAGTAGTCATTTGTTTATTGATTAGTGTTACATTTTCATCGCATTTCAATCTTTTTCGTCATCATGGATACGTTAAAAATTCGAGTAATTGTGGAATATGAGTACCGTCGTGGCAGCAACGCGGCACAAGCGGCACGCAACATCAATGACGTTTAAGGAGCTAACACTACAAACCATCGCACCACCTGTTATTGGTTTGCTCGCTTCCGTTCTGGAAATTTCGACCTGAAAAATGAACCTCGCGGTCGTCCGAAGACTTTGGTCGACAATGACGAATTAAAGGCGATTGTGGAAGCTGATGATACACAATCTACGGCTGAATTAGTAGCAGCTTTCGACGTTAGCGTCAAAACAATATTGGTCCATTTGCGTCAAATTGGCAAGGTAAAAAAGCTTGACAAATGGGTGCCCCACGAACTCAATGATCGCCAGCGCGAAGTACGCGTCGAGACGTGCCTTGCACTGCTCAACAGACACACAAATGAAGGAATTTTGAACCGCATTGTTACCTGCGATGAAAAATGGATTCTGTTTGATAACCGCAAGCGCTCAGCAAGTTGGTTGGATCCTGGTTCAGCACCTAAACAATGCCCTAAACGAAAACTTACCCCTAGAAAAGTGATGGTCACTGTTTGGTGGTCTAGCGCCGGTGTGATTCATCACAGCTTCTTAACATACGGGGTGAGTATTACTGCAGATGTGTACTGTGAAGAACTGAACTCAATGATGGAGAAGCTGGCACATCTCCAACCAGCATTGGTCAATCGCTCGTCTCCGCTGCTCCTGCACGACACCGCGCGACCTCATACTGCACAGCAGACGGTCTCCAAGTTGCAAGAACTGGGGTTGGAAGCTCTCCGTCATCCGCCCTACTCACCAGACCTTGCGCCTACAGACTACTACTTTATCCAGAATTTGGATAACTTCTTGGCGGGAAAAAAATTCAATACCCGAGAGGCAGTACAAAATGCCTTTGAAGAATTTGTTGCCTCCCGTCCAGCTGATTTGATTTTTTTAAGAAGGGCATCAATAAACTGCCACTGCGTTGGCAAAGATGCATTGATTGCATGGGTGATTATTTCAATTAAGTAATACAAATAAAAAATACATGAAAAAAATTCGTTTAATTTTTTTCATACAAAACGGCATTTTCATAGGTAAAGACCTATTATTAGGTAGGTAATACGTGATATGTCTTTACAACTACTGGAGCATTAATATTACAAATGTATATATATACATATTTCGCTTACACAAGTTTCGTAAATATATAAATAGTGGTTATACATGGTATGAAATTCTCACTAAAACTGGCAGACCGAAATAGGCACAGCCTGTATCTTCGTGACCCAAACACTACACAAAGTTAATATTTCCGCTAGCGCAAGATTGTTACCTATTCATAAATTAATAACAAAAAAGTAGAAAAGGAGGATCGGACAAAATGGTCCTCACGACCAATAACAACCGCATATACGTCATTCGATAGGTATTTTCATACAGAGTAATAACTTCTATGGCGATTTGTTTCAAATCGCTGTGTGAAAAAAGTTATGGCGATATTTTGCAGGACGTACTGGACGCTAGGTAAAGGAAAACTTGAATTTAATAGTTAATCACTTCTAGTGATCTTTGTTTGATTTCTCCGAAATGTAAGCATTCCGATGACAATAAAATAATATGGTAATCTCCAGCTGGTCGAATGATGGATCTCAATGCTAGATAACGGAATTCTTAAATAGCTACTAGTAAATCCATCGAGTTTGGGTTCATTAGATGTGTTTCAACTAGTCCTGCTCATTTGACCTGATGACGGTCTTTTTTTTGGATTGGAAATCATCACTGACATCACCCGCTCTAGGCGGAGCGGGAGGGCGTGTCAGACTTTTACTGACTAAAACCCACCCGTAATCCTTCAGTTGCCTATGTGCCAGGGTCACGGTATCTCTTTAGAACAATCTCGCGACCCCGGCAGGCATCGGTCCTAGCAGACCCCTTCAGTGTTACTGACATCTCTTTGAGGTGCGCGTGGAACACTATGCGCCGTCGACACGAGCTTGGTCCTTACCGGGCGGCAAGCTACCCATTGCTCGCCACCCGTAAGCTCGTGCCTACGGTGGCCGGGAGTCAGCTATCGACTCCCGACGCCCAAGGCGTGTCTTCCTGCGACGGCTAGGGATATGAGGGCGCAGAGACTACCACTCCCTCACGCGCCCCGCTTCCTCCTTCGCAAGCATTACTGTTTCGCAGAAGGAGGTGACGGCTCCCCATGCCCTCTCGCTCCGTACCATGGCTCGCACCGGACGCGAGAGGTCGCCCCCACCAATCACCTCCACGAGGACACGGCGGTGCTCCGCTCAGGCAGGGCACACCTCCACCATATGCTCTACCGTGTCCTCTAGTCAATCCTTACAATGGAAACACCCGGGCGTTTCCTCCCGCTTTATCCTGAACAGGAACCCACCGAAGCAACCATGCCCGGTGAGAACCTGCGTCAGGTGGAAGGTGAGGACGCCGTGGCGCCTCTCTATCCACTCCTCAAAGAGGGGACTTACCGCCGCAATTGTGGCGTGCCCAGCGCTGGGTTGCGACAATTGTACCCGCCATGTCGCCATGAGATCCTGCCGGAGCTCTGTCCGCCGTGCCGCGACTTGTCGCGCAGCCTCAATGAGGGCGCCCACATCGGTGCCCCGTAAAGGGCCATAGACCGCACGACCCCCGTATAGAGCCTCCGGTAGGAGGTGGTTGGACCCCCTAGATTGGGCAGGAGCCGCTTTAGGGCGGCCCCAGCCCGCTCCAGTCTGGGAGCCAAACGTTGGAATGCTCAACGAAGTTCCATCGGCTATCGAGGACAAGTCTCAGGTACTTCATCGTCCACTCGACGCCTACGTGAACCCCACTCACCGTGACTTGGGAACCCGAAGGTGGCGCTTTCCGAAGACCATGAAAACCCATGGCCTCGGACTTTTGCAGGGCCACCTCGAGTCCCAATTACTGGATCCTTTCGACGATAGTCGCAACCCTGCGTATCACTAAGTGGGCCGCCGCCGCGTACGACCCTCCCTGTGCCAGAACCAGCGTGTCGTCAGCGTAGCAAACCACGCTGACGCCGTTAGGGAGGTCGGCGCGCAGCACCCAGTCGTATCCGATGTCCCACAGATGCGGCCCCAGGACCGATCCCTATGGGACACCGCACGACATCTCTCGCCGGTTCCATTCTCCCTTTTCTCCCTGGTGACCGGGGTTGATGACGGCCCTATCCATCAAATAAGCCTCGACCACGCGACAGAGGTAGGTCGGCACCCGGTGATACCGGAGTGGTTCCCTGATGCAACTCCAGGGCAGGATATTGAAGGCATTGGCGATGTCTAGAGACACCGCCAAGACGACCCCATCCCGGGCCACTGCATCCCCCGTCGTGAGGGCTCGCACGCGCATGATGGCGTCCACCGTAGAGCGCCCCTTGCGGAAGCCGTACTGGCCGTGCGACAAATCTGGCCCCTCCCGCACCAGCCACCCGACGAGGCGGTCTGCAATCACTTTTTCGAAGACCTTGCCCACCTCGTTGAGCAGCACGATGGGCCGGTAAGCGGACGGAGAGACCGCAGGGCGCCCCGGCTTCCTAATGAGGACCAGTTTCCCCGTCTTCCAACGAAGTGGGAACTGGCCCCTCTCCAAGCATGCACTAAGGAGCCCCCTTAGTCGAGGCCCGAGAGCCTTCAAGGCCAGGACTCAGGCTTTTCCAGGCAAGCCGTTGGGTCCTGGGGCGGTATTCTTGCATTAAACCTTCGTACTGCGACCCTCATCTCTACCTCGGTCAAGTGACCGAGGTTGGAGTACCGTAGTTGTCGTCAGTGATGTGGTCCGCATCGGGCACCGCAGTAGGCGGAGCCATGAGTTTGGGACTTTGTTCCCCGCGAACAGACGTAGTTTCTCCCGGACGGCCTTGTACGTGTTCAGAGTCTCCAGCGACTCCTTGCTGGCCAGTCCTCTGGCCCGACCTGATGACGATGACCTGAAAACTGACCTGAACGGAATACAATGGAACCCTTGAATAGCTACGACAAAACATATTGAGTGTAGTCATCCAGCATCCAGGTCAGTTACCAGGTCATCATCATCAGGCAAAATGAACGGAACTCGTTAAGACATATCTAATGAGCCCAGACTCGATGGGTTTACTAAAAGCTATTCAAGAGTTCCGTTATCCAGCATCCAGGTCAGTCACCAGGTCATCGTCATAAGGTAAAATATCCAGGGCTCGTTGAGACACATCTGATGAGCCCACACTCGATAGAATTACTAGTAGCTGTTCAAGGGTTCCGTTATGTAACTACCAGGTCCATAATCAGACCCCCTCGCTAGTACTATATTGTTGTCTTAGCATCGGAATGAGTACATTTGCAAATATACAAACCAAGACCACCAAAAGTGATTTACTCTTCGACTGCTCTATTTCGTCGCCGTTATATACCTAAGTTCTACCAAACATCGCCACAACTTTTTCCACACAGCGAATTGATATGAGCCGCCATACTAGTTATTGTTATTCATAAAAATACCTATCTAATGACATATGTGTGGTTGTTATTGGTGCTGGTACCAGTTTCCATACATCTTTGCCGATTCTCCTTTATAATAATGTTAGTACTAAGAAAATAAATAACATATAATTACTTCAACATTCCTTTATAATTCATAATTTCCACAGGAATTAATCAGTCAATAGAAATGAAGTATTTTCTGATAGATTGAAAAATACAAATTCAATCACACTACAAAAAGATTACTCGTCGTTTTTAGTAATACACACACAAATGTGTCATATCAGCATTATAATTCTGTGGCCTGGTGCTAAAAGGGCCAAACTGCAGCCCTTTTATCATTTTTTTTTACTTATCTGTATGAAAGCGCACACTACATTGGCCTTTTTTACATAGTAACTTTTGAAAGATTGTTGGTAAACTAACGCCCCTTTAGCACAAAAAAATAAATATCAAAAAATACCTATATAAGGTGTATCTATTCATACACGAAATATTTTAAGAGGTACACCTGTAGGTGGTAAAGAAGCTATAGCAACGAAAAAAAGTTTTTTCTAAATGTATTTTTTTTTTTTCAAAATTTTATATTTATTAATTATTTGACGCACATAAGAAATACTGGCGCCTTCTTATTTTTTACGGCTCGAGACACCGCGGCCATGCTCATGCCGTCCGGTCACCGCCCTCGCAGCGTCACGCGGGCCATTCATAGAATTTGGAGTAAAGGGTTTATGCAAAACGTCTCAAGCAGTTTTAAAATTATAATAATTACGAAAATTCAAAAACGCTTATTCTTTTTGCTTCTACAGCTTCTTTACCACCTACAGGTGTACCTCTTAAAACATTTGGGGTATGAATAATACACCTTATACATAATCATAGTTCTTCAATAAACTGGCACTACATTCTCGTTTCATACAAAAACTTACTTTGGCCCTTTTAGCACCAGGCCACAGAATTATGCTCCATGATAGGCTCCATGGGCCTCACATACCTATATTTTTTTTCGTACAGTAGGCTATACGTCAGTGTTAACTGTAGGAACCACAGATAACAATAACGCTAACAATGCAAAATTAAATATTCACAGCGGATAGTTTAGTGGCCAGTCGTCTCCACCACGCCGTAGCAATAACCTAGGTTCTCTCTATATTATGTAAGAAATGTCACTGTGCTTATTATTTATGAATATCCGTCAATAGACGTTACACAAGCGACGAGCGACATAATAACGCCTTCAGAGTTATGTTGGGGCTACCGCGCTTTTGCAGTGCGTCGGGCATGTTCGCGGAGCACGGTGTGCCTGATTTTTATGCTATTATGCGGACACGAATAGCGTCCCTGATGCGGCGAGTGCGCGATAGCTCCAACAGCTTGGTGGCTATCATGGCCAACAGAGTGGACAGTCCATTGATGTGGAACTGGATGACCACTCACCGTGCGTCATTCCAGTATATAAAATAGAGCTTTTTTGTATTTTTTGTGTATCTTTTTGTTTCTTTTTATTTTTTGTGTGTAAAACTGTAGTGTTTTAAAATATGGACTGATGGTCTGAAATAAATATTATTTATTTATTTATTATAATGAAAGCAGTGGTGACCCAGTGGCATCTGCCCCCGACTTACGATTTGTAGGTCACGGGTTCGAACACAGCAGACGCTTTACTTTGTGTAAAAAATATCATCATCACTACTCTCATAACGGTGAAAGAAAACATCGTAAACAAACTGGTATGTCTTAGAACCAAAATTTAGAAGACATGTGACATCTAACAACGCGCACTGGTCCCGCGTGGTACGACCCACACCCCCGCACTAAGAGGAGGAGGCTTGTGTCCCAACAGTGGGAGTAGGATATAGGATGAATATGAGATGTTATATTGGACTTTGAAACTTTATTTACATCCTCCTCCAACCATTTTCTAAAGGTACCAACATTGGTGACCCGGATGTGATCTTAGAGAGGTGATTGTAGAGAAATATAATACGGGCAGTGTCTAAAATTAAACCAACAGTAACTGTAGGTGCATTTTGTGTAGTTCCTACAGTAACAAAACTAGTTCTTAATCTATTGAAACGCCATACTATGCGTCTTACTGCACAGAAAGCGCAATCATTACTTTAAGATGACTAGTATTTTTTTACAATATCTTTTCCAAAGTATTTGTATTATTATAATACACTAATGCAATAGGGATTAACACTTTAATCATAAAGCTAAGAAAAATCTATAATTATAGTTTTTATATTATTCCTTGTCGCCAGACGCCATTGCAGTGTCTGTCTGTGCATCCAGTAGGAATGATTGGATTTCAAAGTAGATCTTCTGAAGCATGAACAGTCTTGGCTTTGTATACTGTAACAACAAATAATAAACATTTAAATATGAAGGTTCGTATAATCTGCCAGGGTCGCGAGATTGTTCGAAAGAGATACCGTGACCCTGGCACATGGGCAACTGAAGGAACACGGTGGGTTTTAGTCAGTAAAAGTCTGACATTCCCTCCCGCTCCGCCCAGAGCGGGAGAAGCCATTTGATGATTTCCCATCTAAAAAAAAAGGCTCGTATAATAGAGGATCAGTTAAATGGATGGTCACGCACCCATAAACTAACCTCAGTGAGCGTAGCTTAACTTTTGATCAACCCGTATACCTGCTACATTGACCCAAGCCTGTCACTTTTTTCATAAATATAATAGGTCCTTACCTATTAAAATGCCGTTTTGTATGAAAAAAAATAAACGAATTTTTTTCATGTATTTTTTATTTGTATTAATCGAAATAATCACCCATGCAATCAATGCATCTTTGCCAACGCAGTGGCAGTTTATTGATGCCCTTCTTAAAAAAATCAGCTGGACGGGAGGCAACAAATTCTTCAAAGGCATTTTGTACTGCCTCTCGGGTATTGAATTTTTTTCCCGCCAAGAAGTTATCCAAATTCTGGAAAAAGTAGTAGTCTGTAGGCGCAAGGTCTGGTGAGTAGGGCGGATGACGGAGAGCTTCCAACCCCAGTTCTTGCAACTTGGAGACCGTCTGCTGTGCAATATGAGGTCGCGCGGTGTCGTGCAGGAGCAGCGGAGACGAGCGATTGACCAATGCTGGTTGGAGATGTGCCAGCTTCTCCATCATTGAGTTCAGTTCTTCACAGTACACATCTGCAGTAATACTCACCCCGTTTGGTAAGAAGCTGTGATGAATCACACCGGCGCTAGACCACCAAACAGTGACCATCACTTTTCTAGGGGTAAGTTTTCGTTTAGGGCATTGTTTAGGTGCTGAACCAGGATCCAACCAACTTGCTGAGCGCTTGCGGTTATCAAACAGAATCCATTTTTCATCGCAGGTAACAATGCGGTTCAAAATTCCTTCATTTGTGTGTCTGTTGAGCAGTGCAAGGCACGTCTCGACGCGTACTTCGCGCTGGCGATCATTGAGTTCGTGGGACACCCATTTGTCAAGCTTTTTTACCTTGCCAATTTGACGCAAATGGACCAATATTGTTTTGACGCTAACGTCGAAAGCTGCTGCTAATTCAGCCGTAGATTGTGTATCATCAGCTTCCACAATCGCCTTTAATTCGTCATTGTCGACCAAAGTCTTCGGACGACCGAGAGGTTCATTTTTCAGGTCGACATTTCCAGAACGGAAGCGAGCAAACCAATAACAGGTGGTGCGTTGGTTTGTAGTGTTAGCTCCGTAAACGTCGTTGATGTTGCGTGCCGCGTTGCTGCCACGACGGTACTCATATTCCATAATTACTCGAATTTTTAACGTATCCACGATGACGAAAAAGATTGAAATGCGATGAAAATGTAACACTAATCAATAAACAAATGACTACTTTTGGAAAAAGAATTCCATGTTTTTAAAATAAAATTAATTTGAAATTAGAATTCTTAGACAAACAAAAATTATTTTGATTTGAAATGGCCAGTACTGCAGAACGGCAATTTCATAGGTAAAGACCTAATTTATATGTTAATCTTTTTTTCATAATGTACCTTTTTATTACCTTTTTTCAACAAAATACTGAATTATATTTGATGAAAGACTATACCATTGGCAGTGAAATAAAAAGGTTTTATAATAGTATGATAAAATAATTGCAGTATCAGGGAAACATACATACTTTTTACAACAACCGTTTGCAATAACAGCCAAAATTTGTGCATAATCTCATATTCAGTCATATCAACTGTACTTCACCTCATATCATTTGCGGTCAGGCTGGTAGCTGCCTTAACATCTAGAACTCATTTATTTGTAAAAAAGAGTCATGTTTACCTTAAAGAGTGGAACCAGATTAACAGAATCTGGATTATCCTCCTTTTTTAGCACTGTGAGGTAGTACAAAACCCGATTCTGAAAAGTAATAAGCATATGAAATCAAATAATAGAATACAAGAAAATACTGAGCAACTCTTATCTGGCACTTAAGTCAGCTTCATGCTCCTGTATATATTAGTAATGTCTACTAACATAGTTTTTTAAGTTTTTATGTTACTAACATCTTTGTATTGTATTATTCTATAGGCTAACATAGCGTTTATGTAGTCCTTTACTAACAAATTTGTACAGTTATGGAATTTAATTCTGAAATAAAGAGATAATAATATAATATTACACACTGAGATACAATTTGTCTAAAATATTGTTTAGAAACATTGATTTCTAATAACTATGGAGCAGTGGTGGCCCTGACTTACGAGTGAAAGCTTGTGAGGTAACCCAGGCAAGCACTTTACGTTGTGTATTTAATTTCATCTTTACTGCATGGTGAACGATAAAAAGGCGAAGCACAACATCTTAAAGAAACCAAAAAAACTCATGGTGGATTATGTCTCACTCACTGCCACACAGAGACGGCCTGTGCCCCACCGGTGGAAATATAATAGGCAGATTATTATAATGAAGGATGGATGTGGAAGGAAGAGGACAGGGTGTTGTGGCGCAGCATGGCAGAGGCCTATGTCCAGCAGTGGACTGCGATAGGTTGTGTTGATTGATAATAATGAAAGTTTAGGACTATACTACTCTCAAACATCCGTCTGAGGTGTGCTCACCACCAGTCCGTCATTCATCATATGTTATGTTCTAAGATCTGTTAAGATAAAATATTGGATAGAATTTCCATTATGGGCTATTGATTTTGAGGTTCATATTTTTTGTGTAGATAGTACTCATAAATAGAATGCTTTTTACTTTTCAAATTACAGATGTTCACGGTTTAAGAGATAAAAAAAAATTAAAGTTTCCATACAAATTGTAAAATAAAACGCCAATTGCAAATTTTTAGGTTCTGGACTTGGGGCACCCCGACTCGGACAGGTTAGGTTAGAAGAGGTCTTCGTCTTCGTGGTTATTTTTTTTAAACCATTCAGAAATAGGAGCCCCGCTAAGCGGGGCTCCGTCGACTTTCCATGGGGTAGCCCACCACCCCCCCTCCTTTCCCCTCTCCCCCCACCCGTCCAATAAATCGATGGCCCATAATGGAAATTTTAACCAAAATATTTTGTTACTTACCATTTTAATTACTTCATTTATAATAACATCATCAATATTAGACCAGTCCACAAAGGTATCTTCTCTACCCCACACATACTTTATTGTACTTTGAATACACACCCTTGGAATGACCAGAAGACTTTCTGAAAATACAAATAGTAAGACTTGAAATATATTGTGAGCCTTCAGTCTTATTACCAATGTTACTATTTAGCTGTGAAAGCATGGAAGCGGCTTTGTAATTTTTATTAAAGCCAGGTTTCTTGGATCATATTTATTTAAAATTAATGTTTAACCCCAGATGCAAATACATATGTGTGTAGGGTGGTATGTGTTAGTTAAAACAACACACAAAACACGGTAAAATCGCACATTTCATATTAGCCAACATTAGAACTTTAGGTGAATGCATCTGAATATTTGATCTCTACTTATTACTTATTGTCAACTTGCTAATTTATAGTTTAAGAATTATAAGATTTTAAAGAAATGTGGAAGATTATAACAGATGATGTACAAACCTGACTGAACACTGTGTGTGAACCAAAAGAAAACTAGGAATGATAACGAAATAATTATAACTAATATTGCTGTTAGACTTATACGAACATAGAAGAATGCTATCAAATTAAATATAATAGCAAGGAAAACTGACGCTTTAGCTCCTATTCTTGAGCTACGGCTGTTCACATTTTTGAATGTAATTGTAAATTGTCTTGATTTCGGCGAGGTTTGCCTTTTATATACATTTAGCGTCAGTTTTATTCCATTCACATTTTCATATTCTAAAGACGAGTAAGGGTTTGAATTTGCCATTTTTCCGTTAATTATCTGAGGCAGGTTTTTCTAATATTTGTAAACAAAAGCTCAATCACTGAATGTGTTTTGATGCACTCTGAAGACCAAACAAAACACATTTTTTATTCCATCAGGGCAAGTGTCAATGTCAAAAGAATATCGATTATTTTGTTCCTCTTTTTTCTTTCTCACATTTCACAATCCACAAAGATAAACAGCAACAGCACACTTAGGGCTACAAACTGTAAGATTTCGCCGAAAATTGACTGGAGCACTTCACGGAAATAAAAAATTTATGTCAGAACTTGACGGATCAGATGGTGACATTTTTTTGATTGAAAGGAAGAAGTTGACAGCCGTAGAATTTTAATGTTACGTTCCGATACGCGTTCATAGTTCTAAAATTTTATCAGTTATTTAAGGACACAGAAATGTCTCAAAAACAACTTTCTAAAATTATTACTATTCCACCAGACTTAAACTGCACTCCGGCAAAATTCTCATTAAGTATGTATGACTGGAATATGACTGAATTTGAAATGAACAACTATTCAATGAAGATTGGTGGAATAATTAAAAATCAAGTGTTTTGACACATGATTTTTTAATAATTTTATCTCTATTGATTGTTTTTCGAATAGTATGAGTATGCACAGCCACGGGTCAAGCTATACATTTCCAGTATAAGCTGACTTCTCACTGTACGAAAAGCCTTAAAAATAGCTTTATGTGAAGCCGTGTGCAAATACGTAATGGATTGCAGTTTGCAGCCAAACTGTCATAATAGTCTACCACATATTAAGAACAGAAATTATAACCCTAGATAGTAGGTACATACGAATACAATCGGTATTCAATAACATTGGATAATGAATACCGATACCCATTAGAAGTCCTTGAGAATCCATTAAAAAATCATAAGTTCGTGTTCCATCGCCTGCCAGAACTAAAGGAAACAATAAAAATGTCAGTGTTCAGTTTGTAACCATAACAACAGCAACTACAAATAAACTTCATAGAGTGTTTGAGCTGGCCATACTTATTTAGAATAATAATTCCAGCTGATCAGTTTATTAATACTTAAAATAGATAGATAAGAGTTGTTAGTACTGATGGCACACCTAGACGGCAACGCTTGGGTGTTTGACTCCCTTGTAGGATTTCTACACGGTCCTGTGTGGAATGTTCCGCTGCAGACTTTTATAGAAGAAAAATCTCTGCGTAAGTATGCAGTAGTGTACGATCATTAGTAGCAAACTTCTGTTAACCATCTTATTTACAGTCACAGAGGTAGGTATAGTGTGCTTAGTATATTCATGCAAGTGGCAAAGCCGAGAAGTAGCTTTACGTGTATCGCTGTTGATTCAAAATCATTGTGCTAGTCTAATTTGACTGTTTTTACAGCCTTTGAGCCGACAGATAATGGAGAAGTGCTCGATAGACCTGAGTACAAGCAGATTCACGATGATTACCGTAATTTAGTAAGTATCGTAAGAAATTGACTGGCTACCTTCCTAAGACAGTCAATATTCATCAAGTTCTCTGCACAGAACATTTGCTTGTATCCCTTTAAGCATGCAACAGCTCAGAAGGTATTTCATAAATATTTACTAACGAACGATTGAACATTTTTTTTTTTTAGTACCTAAAAGTTTCTTTCGTATTACATCTCGCCTTAATTGCTTGAAGTGGAAGGCAGAGCCTTACCAACTTGCTATTGTAGTTGCCAGCAGAGTTAGACTGGCCTGGCCTGTGCAGTAATTTCTGACATAAGATTTTCCTTAAAAGAACTTGAAGATTGAAAAGAAGCTTGGGCATTTGATCCCTGGGGATCACATGCCATTATGTAGCTAGGTATAATGTTTTTTTCATGAACTCAGGTGGACGTGATGTTAGGCTCCTTTATGGACGACATCGGCATCTCGGCCGATCAGTTTGAAGCTGCATGCAAGCTCTCGGCACGTGATCTAGCCGGATTGCCAGCTCACTTCCATCGGCGCCTCTTCGAACAGATATGGGCCGCCAACGACTACGAAATGTTCGTAAAGATGATGACGCACAAGAATGTTGAGCTGCAATTACAGGTACTTGCATATTATATCGCATGGCTTTGTCTTCTTGTCCCTTGACAAGAGTAGACGCAAGAAGTATCTATAATCACTCTACTGGTTCATTTCAGGCTTTAGAATTGATTGAAAGGCGGTATGGAACAATGGCACACTTATTTTCTGCAGAATCAGAAGACTTGGATACTTCACGGAGCGATGAAAGTGAGGACTGGCCTGATAATGACGATGTCATGACTGAAATAAAAAAGTAAGTAGACGCTTGTACCAAACCTCAGAGGATTGCATTCGTAGCCAACAATCAGACCGAGCATAATTTTTATTTTCATTATTTCAGATTACAACTAGAAGACTTTGGAGGTAAAGATGAGGTCGTCAACGTTCCACCTGAAGAAGTGGTGGCCGAAAAGCAAACTTTACTTTCAAAATTGCACAGCTTCGAAAAGAAAGAAGAAAATAACATCTTTGAAAAGAAGGAAGAAAATCACATCTTTAAAAAGCAAGAAGAAAATCACATCTTTGAAAAGAAAGAAGAAAATCTTGACAACACAGATCGAACAGTGACCGAAGTAAAGAAAATTCAAGTTATGGAACCACCGAAACCACCTCCCAAGAAAGTAGAGGTCCGGTTACCCAAATATTCATACGTGTTCCTTACCAAACCAATACTTATTATAGTTAGCACTATCTCTTTGTCACAGGTGAGTGAGGAAGAGATGCTTGCCCGTCAGGAGTATTTGAAGCAGCAGCGGGACAAGTTGTTGGCGCTAAAGAAGCAAGTTCGCGAGCGGCGACTTGGTGCGGCAGACGGCGCAGAATCTGGAGGTACTACTGGTTCATATCGATTTTGGAATAGCTCCGACCACGAGAGTAATTTTTCAGTTCTACGTTTTCAAATCAGCAAAAACGATGCTTTTTAGCGACATGGATGTTCTATCAGTTTTTGGACAGAAATGGAGTCAATAGGCATGCTTGCATATTTTTTTGCGTAAGGTTTTTTTTTTTTTGTATATCGGTGCTTCTGTGTGTAGGAGGAGAGGGATCTCAGAGCAGTATGGCCAGACCACGGTCGGCCCGAGCTGCACAAGCAGCCTTGGCAGCCGTCACTTCAACCCCGCCTCCCGACGCCATGCAGCTGCGCCGCGCGCTGGCCTCCAAGCTTAAGACTGAAGTTGTCGACATCGCTAATTGATACCCCAGTGTCTACCGTACTTTACCGATATGTCAAGCAATACTGTACTTTTAACTAACTCAAATTAAAAAATATTTATTTAATCTAAAAACAAGATTTTATTTATCTTTTGTCTGTTAATTGTGGAATGTATGAAAGAAACAACATGAATTCGTAATTATTACCTTATATTTATATTGCTTACTTAACTAGTGACATCATAATAATAGCATTATCGTAAGCTTATTTATTTTACACAACTTGCCAATAGGTAAATCTATTTTAAATCTGTGTATAAATTAATTTATGATGGTCATCCACCTAGACAGATAAAAAATAGTCATTATTACAGTCTACTTTCACCTAGAACTTCGTATTTAATTAACGGGGAAGTTATTTCAAGGAATATAAGAATCGTATAAATCTAATTGACAGCTCGATGCTTTTAGCCTATTATACACGTGGATGTTGGCAGATTTGAAAATAAAATTATTACATAAGACGTTATATATTTACAATATATTTTCTGACAAATTCATTCCACGTATGTAATAATTGAATTCGCCTCGCGTTCACTGTGCGTTCTGAGTAAAAAGCTGTAGTCTTTTTGCACTGTTATAGAAGTGTGACCATCATACTTATTAAAGTTACAATAGTGGCGGTAGCGGACTTCTTTGTAAGATGTAAAATCTTATGACAGAGATCAATAATTTATTTTTCAGATACATATTAAAATTGATATGTATTTTAGAGACGTTACACAAGGTAGTTGAAATGATAATGTGAAAACTTGGAAAACAGAGCCGAAAAAACAATTTCGAAAGTATATTATCCATACTGTTTTATTTGTGCTCAGTTCAATTACTTTTGTTAATGTCCGGCGTATCGCACGCACTGCACGTGCTGCAGATTGCAGATAGCAGTTCTACGCTAGTCACAAAGTATCGTGCAACTAACGGGCCGGCGAAGGCACTCGATGCTCAGAGCGTACCGCTAGCCAGGGCAAGCACAACTTTCTTTGCAACCATTAATCAAATAATCATGCCGCCAGGAGTTAATAATTGAGAGACAATACAGCTAGATATAAATTATATTATGAACAATGTCTATGACAACTGTTGCACACGTTTTATATTTAAATACACTCCACGAGCATTCAATTTAACTAAAAAAATATTAATGTATTATATCAAGCTATGCTTTTAAAATAATATTCAATATGTTTTGATAATATGGCTCCATCGCATCTTGTGTCACACTAGATCAGAAATATTTACATCTCTGAAATATATCTTAAACTCTCAACTACAAAAAACTAGGTCTTACGAAATTATTTATAGTTAGAAAATTTTTGATACATATGGAAGAGCATTCTGCTAATGCAAAATGGTAATGGGTAAGAAAATTAAAAACCTTAGACCAGATGTAAAATTTGAGCACTGCTATATAATGTAAGAGGTTTGTTACTAACAAGTATTGGAAGCCAGTTCAAGACGACTTGAACTGAGATCAGTACTGATTAATTATTGTATATTGTGTAAAATAATGTTTGGACCACTCTGTCTAACTCGTTTCTGGCGACATGTGATTATGCAAAATATTAACTTTATTATAGAAAGATGTTTATAATCACCAGATTAAGTGTATTTTACAAAATCTAATATTATTTACAAAATACGAATGATAAAACTAGAGGTTTATAGTAATAAAATAAAATGGATCTTAATCAGATAATTTTATCACATACACATTACTTCCACAGTGTAAAAAGCTACAAACAATCGTATGTAAGCAGAGATAGGAAACATTTGTTGAAAGTAAAGAAAGATTTAATACTGATTTTGTAATTCATTTTCAACGTTGGCAACATAAAGATAGGAGATAGCGAATGGGATCCATTTCATGACATTACATCAAAATATTATTCTTACTATAGAGTACAACGCGTAAGAAACATAACTTTTTTTTTTAAATACAATGCATTAATAAATAAATTTATAAACATTTACATTATCTCTATCGTGCGTTCATTCGCCATGATGAAATGGACCCGTCACAAGCTTCCCAATACAATCAGGGATTTATAGGAGATACATAACTACATTACAATAATATAAGGAATTCGTATAAATCACTGATTCATAGTAACGTGTCAACAAGTTGGCAGCGGAAGGTACGACTCGCGACCAGTCGACCGAACGTGGCGTGATAAACCATACCCACACCACAAAATATGTGGTTACATGGGTCTTTAAAACGCCAACAATCCTGCAGCCAACGTGTTATAAAATGGTTTCCACTGAATCAAAACAACATGATAAATCTGGATCCCAAAAAAGTAAACAAAAAATTTGAAGCGAATACAGTTAATCATTTACGCCTTTACTTATGAACGTTGCTTGAAGTTAAGAGCAGCTAAAACGTCAAAAAATGTATTTATTAATTTTAGTCATCAACGTTTAATCATTGCTTAACTTTAAGCAACATTTGTAAACAAGGGGGTTATAGAATGAATCGGGCAAAATCATCACCATGAAATTAATCAATGATTGTTTAATTTTAATCTAGTAATAGAAAATCTGAGCTGCCAAGGTACAGTAGAACCGAAAATGGTGGCAAAAAACTTAAGACCTATGTAGACTGCAGGAAGGTGCATTCACGTCTGCGTAAAATGTATTAAAATCGTATACTTATTTATTGACATATCGCGTATGTCAAAAACCCAGCACGTCTGCATCTACCTTCAGCGAGTTTACATAGTGCCTGAAGACGAATTTGCTAACAAAGAAATATTGAAATAATCAGGATCCAGATAAACATGCATCCATGTTGACTGTCCTATTTAAACCTTGTTTTAGATGTAAGATACGATCTACTCATTTACAAGTAAATAATAACGTACTGAATCTGGGAGCATGTCTAATTATAGGTACTGGATATTACCATAAAGTGTCGTAAATTAACCTACTTTTTTGACAATTCAAGACCGATTTTTGTAATGTATTCTAGGTGGTTAGTAGAACCCGTAAAGCACGTTTAACGGTTCTACTCACCACCTTTATGTCGTTCACCTAGCAAGGTCATTATTAATTCTACGACGTTTATGAACTAAGCAGCCTGCTACCCCACCTCACGTAATTGTCCTCTGCAGTGTCATTCCTTTTGAGTATTGTTGCTTGTATTAAACCACCCAATGACAACACGCAACTTAGTTTCCAGGTGTCGTACTTGAACATCTTAGAACTTGGCTTCTCCGCAAAATAAAGATTATAATAATTTTCAAAGATATAATTTATTGTAATCATAATAAATAAATGGGCAGTCAACATGTCGCTAAACACCACTCCTTACAATAACAGTTTTAGTTTAGTCTAATTTTGGCTAATTATATAGGCGAATGATAAAAAAAAATCTAGTCACACTTTGGGAATTCAGTTCAAATAAAATATCTCACCCTTGAAAATTAATAACATTTTAACTACTCACAGTATGCCATAAATGCCCATGTTTTACGCGGTGGTACACAGAACATTTTATAAATAGGAAGTGCTACTTTATAGTAGTTAGAATGTTAATATTATTCATTAATGCGGGTCATGCAAATATAACAAAAAATAATAAGTCGTACAAAACCATTCTATACTCTCAACAAAGCCGGAGCTTTTAGGAGATATTTTGTTACAATAAAAACATAAAGATCTCTATCGCAAATATACCTACATGCTTAAAACAAGACCTGAGTAATGATTACTGCAAAATAATAATTGGAAAAGTACAAACTGTAATCTCCAAGAAGCTCAACAGAAGGAATGCAAAATATTGAGAATAAATAACTCGTTTATCTGACACCACAAATATTATTTCCACAACTGACTGTCTTTGATGCAAAGTAGACAAACATTTTCGTAAGTTCTGGCAACAGATTATTCGATGCCAATCTGTTTGTGATACCATAGCGCACTAGTGAGTAACAATTCCACAGCACAGATTATGATTTTAATGTCTCAAAAAAAAGATTGGTCGTGTGATCCGTCATTAACTAAGATTTTTATAAATACGTACATTTTTACATTTTTCATATCGCGTTCACGGTGTTTTTCTTTTTTCTATTATTATTTATTATTAGACATTTAATTCCCACTCATATTTTCTTTGTACTTTTTGTGATTACAATCCTTGACAAAAGTAACCTAATCATTAAAATTAGTTCACATTAAATACACCTTGTAACCAATATTTGTTCTACTTTCTGATGCCATCGGAAGTATATTATTACACTACAAAGTATGAAGAACTTCATACATACACTAACTAAGTAAAGTCGAACACTCGAGTGTCAGCACTTCATATTTACAAATAATGGACATAACCCAGCTGCTGGAGGTACTTTGCTGTCTAGCGGTTGACTAACGAAAGCAAGTATAAACGACCGATTGTGTCGAATTTAAATGCAATCGGTTGGAAGTCGTGACGAGGGCGAGGTAGCGGGACGCAAGGGAGATGGAAGAACAAGGATGGCAGTGATAGTGAGAACTTAGAATCTAGAAATCACAATATCGCATATCCTGAATACGAGCATCCAGGTGTCGCCATGTACCGGCCTCACAAGGAGTAGCGCGGAAGCCTCGGAGCCCGAGCCCTCGCACCCGACACAGCAACCAACTATCAAACTACTCTGTTACAGTAAAGAGCGGCGAGCGCGGTGTCGGCCGCGCGCGCTTCTGTTACGCAACAGGGTGGCACCGCGGACAGACACAGGTACCGCAGCGTACAGTAAAGTGAATCTTACGACATGTTCCATGGTTCACTGGGACACGTGCACAGCGCAGCGAGGCGGGCGGCTCTCTGGTTATATTCCTTGAAACACTCGTGAGGCGCGCACTACGCCAGGCGCGGCCGCTTGGCGTCGCGCTCGTCGCCCGCGCCGCCGCCCTCCTCCTCCTCGTCCGAGTCGCCGTCGTAGTCCACTAGCCCCTGGCACAACACACTCATGTACTACAGCACTCACGTCAACATAACATCACACAAGCTCTGGGTTTGGCAAAGCAAGATCGAAATGGATTCGATTTTTTTTTGCAGATCAAAAATTAGGCTAAGTTTATTATATAGTGGAGCGATTATACTCAGATAAAGCCAGTACAGGAAATATATAAAGGACCTACAAAATATTCGTATAAAACACCCATTTCATATTTTTAGAACCAGACCCAATATAAACTTTACAATCACCTGAACCCACACCCTTTTGTAGCAAATATGTCTTGAATGTTGCTAGCATGGGTTCAGGGAAAATGTCAAGCAATAGATAATTAGATACTAATTAGATTCTCAAATGGCAGAAACAAAGGACGGGTGGTTATATTTATATCGTAATATTCAAGGTATTTTGTAAAGAAATACTGCAGATAGACAAACAACTACTAAAACACTGTTGCTATTGTAAACACCTGAGGAAATCGCACACACAGAGTAGTAAACAAATGGAGTAGTAATATGCAAGCTTATCAAGAATTCTCTAAACCTGTACCACATTAACTCCTTGTATAAGAGAAAGCAAAGTATCAATGTGATTTTAGGAAGAAACGTGTATCCAAGCTCTATTTACATACTACTCAGTGTATTCTTATTCTTGTGAGTTAAGCAACACATCACATAAGAAGTTTCAGTTGAACCAACAACAGCAAGTCCTTTGTCTCTGATTTGAGATTACTGACACATTACATGATTCCCAGCGAAGCGAGCAGAGAAGAGGCGTGAGGGAACTAAAAGTTTACCTTATTGAGTAATCTGGGCGAGGATACCTGAACGTCAGTGTGCGTCGGCTTGCTAGGGGACGTGGTGCTTAGGAGAACTCTGCTGGGGCCGTTCACTGTTTCCGTATTCGAGCACACTTTCTTTTCAACAATTTTTCCTGAAACAAATATTAATATTGTAGGATGCTTCTATAATATTACTTTAGATTGCGGGATTTACACAATTAACATCTATTTGACAAAATTGTTTGCGAACATTGACGTTAAGTCCATTACCGGTTAAGACTAGTTTCATGAAAAGGGTCAAGGTTGCCAGATAAGATACAATAATATAAACACACCGATAGCGTCGAGCGCGTGATGCGCGTGCGGGTGCGCATGCGCGGGCTGCGCGTCTAGCGGCGCGTCGTCCTCCAGCTCGTCGTCGTCGTTAAACCACATCTCCTCTTCGTCGTCGGGCGCGCGCGCCTCGCGCCGGTACCTGGTGCGCAGTAGTGACGGCACCACGGCCTCTGCCACGCCCACGCTGCCGCTTACTGTGGACAGAATATCGGGATTAGGTGATGGTCATACTCTAGGAGGTATTTCGTATTTTTGACAGGAATTGTAAAAGATTTTCTTTCAAAATTCTCAACCCCTTGTGACCACAGCAGTGGCCCTAGTGTGTTTCTTTTAACGCATCGAGCGAGTTCGGCGCTCTGATTGGTCCTTCCCAAACCAGGGCCAATCAGAGCGCCGAACGCGTTCGATGCGTTTGATCGAGATGGTTAAAAGAAACCCGCACTAGGGCCACAGTTTGTGCTGCGTGCGTCTTTTGGTAATGCGACCAATAGCCCAGTCAAGAGTGGCATTACAAATTGACCGTAAATATTGACATTCGAGAGTGGCAGCATTCTACTAAGTTTAACAATCGATAACTCTTCTTGTTTTTACACTCTATTGTCTACATTTCTTTTTCATTTCTCCTTTTGCAGGTCCGCTGGATGAAATTCCTTAAGAGCCATTTTACATTTTTGCGCGAATATCTAAGATTTTAGTCGCCTTATTTACCTCTCATCTCATCATTATAAATACTCTGGGATTGAAGAACACATGTAAAAAATAGATCAATCTTTTGTTTTGTTACTTTTAGTAGCACATTTACAAAAACTTATTTGTTTACTTCGTAGTAATTAATCTCCCACAACTAGTTTTCTTAAAAATCAGCGCAGGGTCAATTTCAGACTCCTATTTCTATCATTAATATGTAGAAATTTGAGTAAAAAAAATACACAAAACATCAGACATATAATCTAGTTGTTACATTTAGTACAAGAATATTGATTTTTAATAAGCTTAATTAGTAAAAAAAATAAGTCATATGGCAATTTTTACGATTTATTCGCAATTTTATCGCGTTTTTTTGGTTTGAATAAAGCATAATTACATTAAAAAATTCAGGTCAATATAAAGTATGCTCTATAACGAATCGAATTCTCAAGTTTTATTTAAATCCGTTTATTTAATTAGAAATAATATCGTTTTTGAAATCACTCTAAATTAGAATAAATTACGATGCACAAGCGGGCAGCGTTTAGTCGCTATCTCCTCCGGCCCGTGCTCTCGTCCCGAATCCCGGCGCGCGTCAAGCTGGGCGTGTACAAGATGTACGTGCGCCCGGTACTGACGTACGCCGCCCCCGCCTGGTTCGCCCTCACGAGCGAGTCGAGCCGGAAGCTGCTCCGCACCCAACAACATCTGGCGCTGCGGACCATCGTGAATGCTCCTCGCTACGTGAGGAACGACATCATCCAGCGGGATCTCGGGATCGAGAGCCTGGATGATCATGTGCGGCGCCTCGCGAAGGGGATGTTCGCGCGTGCCGACGCGTCTGAATGGCCCCACGTCAAACAGATCGCGCCCTGGCATACGCGGCCCCCTGACGCGAGACCTCTGCCCTGGTCAGGGACGACTGACACCATGACCGGACTTGACTCCCGGGTAAGTCGCATCCAGGTTACACGCGGCTTACCTAGACAAACAGAACTTCACACCTAACACACACTCGCTGCGTGGCGTGTTCTAAGTTAATATAGGCATGTCACGTAGCGAAATCAGACACCCACCTCTCAACAGGCGCCAAGACACACACGCGCGCGCGGACGGGCCCGCGTGTCGCGTTAACATGGGCGGTGTCATACAGTACACTGCCGCCCATACGCACATACTGCCCCTTAGCTTAGACCGCTACCGGCTCGCTCTGGAAAACGGGATAAGCGGGGGCGCGCACCTTACTCTGTAGGAGCGTCGAGTCGGCATCTTGTCGCTGGTCGTCTCTCGCCGGGCCTCCCCCGGGTAACCGGGGGTCTCACCTGGCGGGGACAGACCGCCAAGATGTCGTGAAGAAAGCGGCGTTGATATTAACTCAACGTCGCGGCGCGCCTACAGAGACACTCATAGCAACCACTCACATGGACGCGTTATTTTAACGCGTCCAAAATTATCTATGGCCTAAGGGGCAACACAGTGAGGGGTCCGTTTTAGCGGACCACCGCGAACCCTCCGCGGCCAGGGAGCATTGCTCTGGAGCCGCCCGCCGCGCCCCCTTACGGGGACGTAGCGAATTCAACACACGGCAGCATTTAGTACGGCGCAAGCGCCCAACGAGGCAGGATCTGTGCCATTTTTTCCCGCGTCTCAGTTTTCGGGTACTCGTATCGTGAACGCAAAAATATACTACGACCACAACATTTTGCTACTCTTCGCATTTAATTTTTTGTATAAGAGTTTCGTTTATTATCAATGAAAGCATTATTTTAATAAATTGTAGAAAAATGTTGACTAAAATAATTTATTTTAACTAAATCTGACTATTTTTAATCGCGATTAGAAAGGTGTGGAATACAACTAGCGGTCATGAACAAAAATTCACACCAACGCCTCGCCTCACGTCCAAAAACAGTACTGTATTTTTTTTCTTTTGCTTATATCTCGAAAATGGCGTGTCCTATCGTAAAAATAATGACATTTTCGACTCCCTTTATAAAACCCCACACATATAAATCTCAACACGTGGGTAATATTTTTTTTATAGAATTCAAACAAAAAATGAAAAATCTAAATATATAAAAGGCAAACCTGACTGACTCATCTATCAACGCACAGCCGAAACTACTGAACGGATTTCGCTGAAATTTGGCATACAGATAGTTGTAATGACGTAGGCATCCGCTAAGAAAGGATTTTTGAAAATTCGCCCCCTAAGGGGGTGAAAAAGGGATTAAAATTTTGTATGGAAGTCCGTCATTTTTAGAGCTACAAGCCTGAAACTTTGTTTTTAGGTTAACAAATAGAAATAAACAATTTTGTGTCCTAGGGTTTTTGAAAACTCAACCCCTAAGGGGGTGAAAAGGGAGTTTGAAAGTTTGTATGGGGAAACAAGATCAGTTAAACTATTTTATTCTTAACTTCCTATCAATAAATGAGTAAACACGTGTGTCAGACTCTTTCAGAATTCAACCCCTAAAAGGTAGAAAAGGGGTGACAAATTCAGAAAATCAACATGGGTATCGTTTTTATGATTTATTGGGTCGCTGATTACGAAAACAACAACTATTTCACAAAAATTGCACAAAAAACATAAAACAAAATAGACAAGAAGATTTCTACAAAAAATTGCACAAAATTACTCCTGAACAAAAATAATATAATTTAAAAATTTAAAAACAATGAAAATAAACAACCAAACCAATTTTTTTTTTCAAATTAATTATATGGCAAAACCAAAAGAAATACTAAGGTGAGAAATACTAACCTATTTTGTATTGATCCTGAATGATCTTCCTTTGAATTCAAACGAATACAGTTTCCCCTGAAAGTGCTTTGCAATGGCAAGGGCAGACATTAAAATTTGTGGGTATAGACTTGAGAGAAAACTGTTTTTCACACGGGCAATTCTATGTGGCTTGCTCTCGCGTAAGCCCAGTAGTCTGATAATTTTGGCATACAGTAATAGATTAGCAAAAAATGTGGTTTATAAAGAAGTTTTGTAGTTTACTAGCTTTTGGCCGTGACTTCGTCCGTGCAATTCTACTTCCTTTCTTAGCGCTCGCTTACGCTACGTTACGCTACGAAGTCGCTGGCAAAAGCTAGTTCCATATAAAACACGTCCAGGCTGCCCCCTTGCGCGCGCCGTCGACTCTCAACAAGTTCATTGCGTAACGCACACAAGTACCAAGTTGCGAAGCCAAAAGAAAAAAAAATACCACGTTGAGTCGCGATTGTCAAATTTGATTTTAGTCGTGTCAAAATATTTTTTTACATTTAGAGATTATTTGTTGCAGAATAGCGTAACAATTCTCATAGCTAAAAGTAAGGAATTTTAGAGATAGTTTAGTTCGGTGTACAACAGAATCGGCACCAATATGTAATTGTTTGATTTTTTTATTTTTATTGTATACTTTACATAACATATATTTGTAATTTTTTATTAGTCTAGAAATCTTTATTAGACTGCCTAAATAAAAGTAAGTATTTTCATAAATCTCTAAATACCGCATTATAATTCTAACGGCTCAAGATTGTTTAGACCGGCTCGACACTCGCGTTACACTGTTTGTATTGTGCATGTGTGGATAGCTACGCACACATACATAAGATTGCCGTCTTTTACCTAAACTCGAGCATTCTAATTTTGTGAGAGGCCTCTTAAGAAATAAGCAGTACCTTTGTACTCAATTCTATTACTATGCCTTATCACTTTGTATTTTTACTATGTGTACATAAATAATAAAATAAATAAAAAATAATCGATCATGTGCCGTAAGCTGTTCATAGACGGCGACAAAAAGCTTTACTTATGATCAAATCACTAGTATTTTTGTGGATTTCTTACTACTAATATTGTTGTTACTGCCTGAGTGCAGGTTCAAGCCTTATAACTAATAAATATTGAAAAGGGTATAATTACTTGTAGTCTCACCTCGATCCCTCTCTTTCAACTTGTCCTGGTGTTGATCGTACCGTGTTTTTAAAGCCTTGAATGTCTGTACATATTCAACATCATCTAAGATCTTTCCATAGTTTTCAACAACATGTGAACAGAGTGACTTAATGTCTTCCAGCTTGATAAACTCAAATAATTCTAGTATCGCAGAGTCTAGTAAGTTGTACCTGGAAATCATTTAAAATAAGCATTAGTAAACTTATTATTCCATGAAAATATGTAACTAAAATGTATGGATACTGAAATATTGTGTCTTTTAGTGCCCATTTTTTTATCAAATGGATGATCATTTATCAATGTGGGTATCTAAAAAGCACCCAAGTTCGTTTCTACTGTTGTTAGAAACAGTTTGCATCCTATAAATTGAAAACATAAAATACTTTGTGCCTGCATTTTTTACATCATCATCATCATGTTCCAAATTGGGGGGCTTTGCCATAATCGCCACGCTTGGCACGCGGATGGCGATCGCAGTATGGTAATAATATGCATGGAGAATGCTGCTGCACATTCTCTAGTATTCCCTTAGTCGCCTTTTACGACACCCACGGGAAGAAATGGAGGCGTTTTTTACATACCTGCCATTATTTCTAAGGAAAGCATCTATAACAGGTGCAAAGAGGTTCCCCTTTATAATGTATCTGTTATAGTATTCATCCTTGAGTGCGATGATCTTTCTCATGAACCTGAGCGCGCCAAGCACCAGAAACGTGTGTGTCGATCTCATCAGCACTAGTATACGACGAAGGAGGTCCTGGAAATAGACAACCTAAAATTAGTGACGTCATTTTTAACACAAGGAAGAAAGTCTGTCACTTGGCATTATATTACTTCAATCATCATCATACAACCATCATGCTTATTATTCCCCCAAAAGATGTCCAATACTGCACATGGACCTTTTTTTTCTGTGGTTGGGAAATCATCAAATAACGTCTCCCGCTCTGGGCGGAGCGGGAGGGCGTGTCAGACTTTGACTAACTAAAATCCACCCGTGTTCCTTCAGTTGCCTACACATAGAACTGAAGGGCAATTCTCTTAATTGTAAGAACATTCAGTCTGATTTGTCTCATCTGTCATAAATACCTTGAGTTTCCATACATTTTTGAAAAGTTTTTGTCAAATGATTGTCGCCGAGATGAGACTGCGAATAGATTTTGAATGTTAAAATCACTTCAGATCAAAGCATTGCCACTATGACCAATAATAGGGTGCTTGCATAGTCAGATATTTTCCAGTCCCGATTTGTCGTATATCTACCGGTGGGCTGATAACTGTAGTCGGTACGGTAGTGTCGGTACCAACAAGTTTCAACCTGTTTCTTTATATGAGCATACAGAAATTATGGGACTATTTTGCAATCGGTACCGATCTGAGCCGACGTGTCCGTACTGCACGCGTAGAATGACTATAGAAAGAGCTTTGTCTATTCTTGGTAGAATAGAGATAGAACTGTCATGCTACGCCAGCATAAAACGGTACAAATCTTTCTACAATCTTTAATTCTGTCTTTAATCTTTCTACAATCTGTAATTTTGCCTATTCTTCCGTCAACAACCATGCTACGCATGCTGAGAACCCGCGCCTTTACACACGCACCCATACTCAAGATTAGTTATTTTGCCAGTTTAGGGTCAATGACATGTAAACTTAAATAATACTCAAATAACAGAGATTTTAATGTAGGTATGTTGTTTTCAGATGACTATACTCATAAAGCTATAACTAGCTGGCAATCAGCCTGAAAACGTCAGCAGAATTTCGTTACATAATTTCCTATCAGAAATAAAACAATGTTTGGACCTATAATATAACGCCAAAAAAGAAATGCGTAAGGGGCCGTTCAAGTATTACGTAAGCAGATTTATTACAATTATTTACTCCCCCATCCCCCTTGTCAGCAAAAGTAAGCAAAGCTCTTACCCCCCCCCCCCCCCCATGCTTACGTAAACATTTTATATGCATTTTTCTTTGAATGTACCTATTCTGTTTTTTTTATTGATTCATGGACAGCAGTTATAATTCCAGAAATAAGAAAATAGATTTGAGATAGTAATTATTTGTGGGAAACCCCGAAAATGCGGTTTGCTTAGAAAATAGACAATGTATAAGTTGCTATATGTGTAAAAAACTAAATGACTTCTGCTTACGTCATCACCATCTAGACCCCCCCATCCCCCATGTCATCAAAAATAAGCAAAGCAAAGACCCCCCTGCCCCCCTATAGTGCTTACGTAATACTTGAACGGCCCCTAACCGTAGCGGTAACAAAGTAAGGAAAACTAGGTAAATGTCAAACTCGACGGGTTTCGTATAGAATTCATAAAGAAAGGAGCCATTAAATAAGAGGTAACCTTGTGACGTAAATTAAAGTGGGAATAAAATGGTCCATTTTACAGGCAGTTTTATTCACTGGAACATCCATTGTTCATTCAGAGAAATTAAATTGCTGAATAAAATGTTGTGCTGTTCACATGATGGTTAAGGGAAAACCCAAATTGCATACAATTCAAACAAAGTGCAAACTTGTTTTATTTTACAATATTAGTTGAATAACTTACGCAACTACTCATATACTTAGTTGTATCTTGATTCTCTCATTCAAAGATGCAAAGGTATAATTTAAATTCTTACATACTTTAATGAATGATAGATAAATAATTAAAATAAATTGTTAGATAATCCTTATTTACGTAATAAACAAACATAGTATATTCTAATCCCTAGTAGGTATATGCCAGATTTTGTTTACATTTACTTACATAATTCAATGATTATTGAATGTCTGTGATACTGATAATGAAATGGAAACTTAATAGTCATTAATAGCTAGTGATTATTGTGAAAAATAAACCATTTACTGTATTTGATACTAGAAACCAGAGAAGAAGCATTTATTCTTGTTAACAAATGTATTAATTAACATTAATAAGAAACAGATTATCCTGTATGCATAACAAAGCCTATTAAAATTAAAGATACTAAACAATGCAGGGAGATAATGAATTCACATGACGAACATACTGAACCTACTTGATAAAACTCCTCAGTGGTCTTTCACAGATCATCCTACAAAAAGAATTTGGCAGTTGAATGTTTGCAGGTTACCATGGTTATTTACTGAATGCTCTTACCTTATTCAATATGCAGGTCTTTATGTGGTATGTGTGATGCTCAACACAGAAGGCCAGTAGTTCCAGTACAAGCCCCAGTAGTTGCACCGTGTGGTAGTCTTCCTTTAGGGGTTTCTCTCCCGTTGTGTTCTCTAAGAGGGGGGCTACAAATGTGTTATACATTAGTGTATGGGCTACCTACAGAGATTTTTCATTGACTTTAGACACAAGTTTTGATCTGCCATGAAACGCTGAGTTTACTGTATAGTGTTTATATAGTAGCCTATGTTTTATGATACATAAAAGAGTGAATCCAGCTTTTAAGTACTAATGTGAAAACAATTAACTGTTTATATTTTCAAAGCTTTGTTTCATCAACATCCCTTTTAAAAGACATAACAGAATTTATGTTAATCATCGCAGTCAAACAACTCCTACTCTTGACAGCAACCTATTGACAAGGCGACCACATTGAAAATTCTTGTACCAACAAATTAACAAACCAACTTGCATTCATAACCCGTTTCCATTGACATATTTAAAAAGCTAGAATTAAAATCTAGTGCTTATATTTACTCATTATATTTGAATTGCTAATCGCATCACAGTGATCTAGTAATATTTATGTATTTCCTAAACTTGCAAGTGTACAGATTGTATCCTTGTTGTTTGTTGTACACTTTTCTAGGATGGTGTTTAAATAGTCATTTGCACATAATGAGTCACAGAAAGGGTACTTTACCTATTAATGTTTGTATACTGTGTTTGTAGAAGAAGTTTAAGAAATCTGCCTTTTCACTTTTGTTGACTGATGCAAGCATGCTCTCAGGGTCCAATAGTATGCGGAGGACTCCCATGAGCTGCACTGCACCACCCAATTCAGGGTCTCTATCTCGAAGCATCTGCTCTATCACTATATTTAGTAGCATTTGTTCCTAGAAATAAACAACATTTTTTATTGCAACAAAGTGACGTGTAACCACAAAGTAAAAATTAGGATACAACTCAACATACCTCTTCAGTATTGTTAGCTTGCTGTAGAGTATGGTCCCTCACTACGGAAGGAGAAAACTCCACAATGTATGTTAAAATGTCTATAGATGCAGTCTTAGTCTTCTGATCATCTATACTTAGAGTGATTTCTAATGCTGGCAGGATCCCTAGAGACACTAAAGTTTTATAAAAAGCATCCTTATCTTGAGGTTGCAAGTTTTGTGAAAAATTACAAAATTCTTTTAAAAACAGAACCAAGTCTCGTCTTTTAGGATCTGGTGTCTTGTCATCCATAAGAAGTTTAAACAAATCTGTCAAAAATTTGTCATCTTCCTCTATAAGTTTCACTATTTCTACTTTGTTGAAAAATATAAAACTGGACAATGTGCTTAGCAGATTGTCCTCAAAAACGGTAGGTGTAGGTAAAACAATATCCTGAATATATTGTACTCTGTATGTTTGATGTATTTTAGCTAATAAATCTTTGTTCTTTATGGGAACGGCCTCGCGGAACTTAGCTAGCTCCCGCAAATATTCTCTGTGCTTTTTAGGTGTAGGCAAACTTGGATCATATTCTAGACAGCCCACAACATCGAATATAGTGTCATCAGCAAACATTGTGTCAAACAGAGTGTTTTTGTTTAGAAGAAATATACTTTTGAATATTTCGTATAGATGATGCAATCCTTCAATATTTTCAATATCTTCGCACATGTGGAACAGGTTGAGTAGTTTTTTGATGTAATGTTGTGTCTCTAGAGCTGCTGCTAGCTTGTCTTTGCGGGCTGGTGATACCAGACAACTGTTCACTAGTTCACTGATGTCTTCCAAACGTCCCATTTCACATGCTGGCAGCTCCACAGGCTGTACACTGTCTGACATCTCATCAAATCGCTCATCTTCTGATTCTTCAACTATGTCTTGTGTTATTTCAACTGATGGATCTTTTCCTTGTACCTGAAAGTATGTAAATATAACACATGGACTTGTATCACATCATAATATAATCAGGCAGACATCAATGTCAATGTCAATACACAGATCTAAGATAATAATAAGTAACTGTTACATTGGTTAAGTTCAATCCTGCAACATCTGTGAAGTGATTTACAATGTGAGTCAAAGTCAACTCTAAACTTTTGGTTTACATTTTGAATAACATCCGTTCCTATAGGAATTTTAGATAACTGGGAGGGATTTATAAATAACAAACTTGATAATGGTAAAAGAAGGATAAACAATATCTATTTACCTGACAAATCTTCTCCCAAATCTCATCGCAGCCAGCTTTTTCTTGAAAACTTAATGCTAAATCAAAGTTGTCACCTTCCGACCAGACTATCAACGTGTCCTGTTGCTTCTGATACGCGGTGTCGGGTTGTATCTTACTCTCTAGGAGGAGTGAACCGTCGGACTCTGCGCGCACCAGTAACGAGGTGCCTTTCAGCCTCTCTACGTAACATGACGACACATGTCCTGTTCCTCTGTCATCCCACTGTCGGTCTGCGTTCAGAGCGTAAAGCTTTACTCTTCGTCTCGTGTCTGTCATGATAGTCAGCGCTCTAAACACTATGTACTCAAGTAATGAATCAATTATTATGGCGCTAATCTAATGCACCTCAACACTAAATTACTTGACTCCCATTTGTATAAAAACATGTGCACTACTGTAACAAAAATAACACAATTTGTAAAGAAATCAGGTTCGTAAATTTCGCGATTGTAATTACCGTAATTACATTCCATCTTGTTCTTCAATTTATTATGTGAAACACACCTAACTCCGACGGGCTTATACAAAAATCGTGTTTTCATAAACTGATTCGATACATAGTTACGGCACCCACATGAAAACGCTTTTTATAATTTTGTAAAACAATGGAATAATCATTAAAATATCGGAAATCACAAACAAAACAATACAAACTGTAAGCTTTCCCTTACACTTCAAAAACACAAGTATTCAACGAATTAATGATAAAACTCTTCTTACGGTATCGAAAACTCTATAACAATATTATATTTACCGGAATTATCATTATAGAATCGTCAATTTGACGTACCTTCAAAATAGTACAACATCAAATATCGCCATATTGGATTCACAACAACGCTTCAAAAACGGGGTTCTCAAATCGAAATGCAAAAGGCGCGTTATTCAAATATCTTGAAACTAAATTACATAATACTCTTGTTTTGGAACTATCTAACTTAAAATAAGTTTAAAAGACCATTATTTTTATTCTACTTGGCCATTATCCCAATCTCATATTGATAAGATGCTTTTTTTATATGAAATAAATAAAAACATTATTTGAGAAATGTTTTTATTTATCAACGTGCCGAACTTTGTGTAGCCAAGACAATAAATTGAACAGCGAAAAATTGGACAACTATTTTTACAACACAAACAAATTTTAATTAAATGCCACGATTGGCACAACTTTCTGAAGGGCTGTCAATAAATTTTACAAACGGTAGGTATTGACAATGCGTCCCATCGTCCCATATTTAACATCCAAATGAGTAGCACTGTTGAAATAATGTTTAGGTTATATCTACTTACTGAAATATAGGTAATTTATGAAATTTCAATTCATTGTTAACATGCTATGAGTATGTTGCTATGTTTATGTTGCTAGAGACATGTGATGAAGCATGGTTGTTTATTCTACAATTTTAGGGATCCGTAGCTCAAAAGGAAAAACGGAAACACTTTTTTTATGATCTACAGTCACATGGCTTGAAACTGTAAAAAACAAATCTTCTTAATCAACACATTAAAAAGATGTCCAAATATAATTAAACACCACTCATCGGTCTCTCGGCAATCAATAAAAATCACGACAAAAATAGGTCTTCGTCGTCTCGAGCAAAATAATAGATGTAAAAATCCAAAAAAAATATTATAACTTATATCGATCGATATTTGTAAATGATTTGTAAGCTTATGTTAATACTAGCTTCTGCCCGCGACTTCGTTCGCGTCAAATATTTACTCCCCTGACCCTTCCCGTCACATCGCAGCCGGCCAGTTTACGTCCATTTTTTTTTGTTGCTGCTCCGCTCCTTTTGATCGTAGCGTGATGTTATATAGCCTATAGCCTTCCACAATAAATAGGCTACCCGACTCAAAAATAATTTTTCAATTCAAACCAGTAGTTCCTGAGATTAGCGGGTTCCACCCCCCATTTTAGGAAAGTGGGGGGTTAGAAAGAGACTAAAAGTAGCCTGTGTCTGCACTATCCATCCTTTCAACTATCTCCATTTAAAAAATCACGTCAATTCTTCGCTCCGTTTTGCTGTGAAAGACGGACTAACAGACACACACACTTTCCCATTTATAATATTAGTATGGATTTTACCTATTTTTTTTTAATATTTATTATTTTTGTTTGGAAGGTAACATTTTCTCAACAACAAAGTGAACATGATGCTTCAAATATTATTAGGAATTTCAAATTTTAAGGTCGTGTCACATGGGTAAAGCTGTAGACGGGTCTCTCGCTTGAATCTGTGCACCTCTCAGCCAGCAGTAGTTATCTGTGGCCCTTTGGCTGCCATTTGCTGTGTTCTGTCAGTCATTCTTGATGTTATTGAATAAAGATTTGAGTTTTTTTTATTTAAAGCCACAAACTGTTGTTTTACCATTAAATAAGTTACAGGAGTGAATGTTTTCTTATTAATACAGTGTACTAAAATTTCAAGAAAAAGATGAGCCGGGTATATGACAAGCTATCGTGTGAGATTTGCTTTTCTTAATCTTCGTTTATCAATATTTATTACTTAATTAGTCTTGGTTAAAGATATTTATATACTTTCACATAATAATCTAGGCTTGGAATAATTAACAGAACTAAGGAAAATAACTGAGAAAATTTGGTTAATTACGAACTTGACATATGTCATTTTGATGTCAATTCAAAGAATCTTTACAATAATAAAGATAGTATTTATTTGTGTTTTTGATATGAATAACATTGAACAAACTGCGTATGTGGATGCATTCGACATAATACAACATCTTTTCTATTGCAGTATGAAGCAGTGGGACCAAACTTACTTTTGCACATTTAATAGCAAAATTGTTGATATCATTTAGTTGTAAAATGAACACAGTATGTCTTATTTGAGTGCTTCGGAAAATGTGGGGTAAGTTCTAATCAATATAATAGAGCTATTTTCTCATATTGTCACTGTAATGTAATAACTAGAGGCCAATTCTCCGCCATTAACAGTGTGTAATGAGTGTAACCCATTCTATTGTCGCACATTATGTTGTATTTTAAAATGTTGCACCTGCAGCTCTAACATACATAGCATTATATTAGGCAATGAATACATCATTGCCTAATATAATGTTTAAGCTATTTATCCTTGTAGTATTACTTTGTCTTCACTAAATGATTGTTATTAACAAAGTGATGTTTGTGGATTGTTTGAATTTTTGTATGAGAAAGTCGCATTTGGTACAACAATTGTACTTCAATTCTTGCATTGATGCTAGTAGGTAGTCCTGATTGTATATTATTAAAAGATTTGAAGGAAGGTCTAACCTCCAATAAAAATGGCTTTATTGTTCTTAATGCATGTTATGTTGTGTGTTTGTGATTATTATCTCTATTAAATCAAATAGGGATAATAATCATAAACACACATACATATAATTTAATGTGTTGAAATGATGCAGAACGCTGCAGATAGCCATGGTTTCAGACAATGTGATTGTAGAAATATATCGTCGTTACGACTTTAAAACCTCTTATGTGTCACTTGGCAAAATCACTTTTTCACCCGTTCGTTTTTCTTTTTTTTTTACTATCATACTACTTTTAATTTCAACTAACAATAGCAAAAAGCCAGAAATCATATGGCTGATACCTATATTTTTTGTTGTAGTTGGTTTTATTATACATAATTTTTTCAGTAGACGGTTTATATCGATTTTCACATAAAGTTGAATTTACACATAAGAGGTCTTAAAGGCGCAACGACGATATGCAGTATTATGAGTACCACATAATGCGTGTAGACTCACATAAATCTTATGTAACAGGATATAATACCTAATTAACAGTTAACTGAAATAAATAGGTCATAAATAAATGTTATTATTTACATGCTTTCAGCTTCAGTGGTATTCCACAAAATATATCAGAGGCGAGCTGTGCCACACAGTATAAAATGGCAGTTGAGGGTGTGTCGTCAGGGAGCTGTGGTGAAGTAAACATGTTCCTACATGATAACTCAGGCGATGAGCAGGCATACATACATCTCAATGACAATTTCTACTCTAAATTTAAAATTGATCCCAACGAATTATACACATTTCATGACTCTGATGTCATTGCTGGGGAAATAACTGTCAGCCACACAGAAGATAATTTTATGTTTTCTGATGATGTTGATATTAAGAGTAAGCTGTTAGAAGAGAGTCCGAGTAAAGAGCTTGATCTCATGGGTGCATTCACAAATGGCGATATTAAGGAGGATAGCAAGAAGAAGGTGGTATCTAATGGACACTATCCAGTGGCCAAGACAATTACAAACTATAAAGACAGTAAGACTACTCATACCAAAGTTTTGAAAGTTAAAAATCAAACTCAGGTGAAGGAGCCTGGAAGGTCAGAATCGTTTATTGAAGCTCGAAGACTGAGTGTTCATAGCCCAAAGGCACAAAGCACTGCCACTGCCCCCTCCCTAAGTGCGAAAAACAGTATTAATAATGGTAGTACTACAAATAATGCAAAGCAAACTTCCAAGCAAACTGGTGGCATGGAGACATTTTTAGATGTGTTTAAGAGAGAGCAAGGTTTAGTCGAAAATGCGTCTGCACTTGCTAAAACTGATTCGTCAGCAGCACCACCGCCTAAAGTTCCAGTGTCTCCCCCGAAAAAAGCTTCATCTGGTAAGTCAATGCCTTTTATTGCAAAATTTTGATTATCTTTTAAAATCTAAGTTCAATATTGCGAATTTACAGTACTTCCTCTTATTATAAATTTAGATATTATGAACAAAATATTCATTCAAATGTAATATTTTCAAGTTAAAATTGATTCACATGTTTGTTTGTCGACAAATAGTCACTGCTTTGCGAAAAATTTCTTAGAACTTTCCCTATCAAATTATGTGTGACAAATCATAACTTCATACAGGTAAGACTTCTCAAGCGAAGCCCCGTCGTGGCCGTGGACCGGCGCTGCACGAGGCTTTACAGCGGATACCCGCGACAAAACGCGCCGTACCGTTGCCAAATGACACGTGGCACGCGCCGGGCGAAGCGTTGTTCCAATGTGGACCACTTGGTGACAGACCGCCAGCATTCAGACAGATTGAGAGCAGCAGCAGTGATGATGATAACATGCCAGATTTTGGTAAGACGTTGTTGCCATACTCGAGCTTTGGAAATTGGTTGTCATAGTATGGGCAGTGATGTGGAGGAGTAAGGAAAATGTTGTTGGGAAAGTTTGCAAGTATGAATTTTGAATGGATATAAGAGTAGAGAAATACTAAAGGAATAATGGAATGTGTCAAAGATGATATGGCTAGAAATGGAACAACCACCAGTATGATGACTAATAGAGAAGTATGGTAGTAGAACTGACCTCAAATAAATTGGCAATATCTGGTTGACGGAGCCTTGCTCGGTATTTTTTGGTAAATTGTGTTTAAAATAATAAGTTTATGTTCAAGTTGATTATCGTTAAAGTTGGTCATTGAAAACACGAACAAAACGACATTTTTTTTAAATGAATCCTAGCTAGATCGATTTATCGCCCCCGAAACCCCTTGCATACTAAATTTCATGAAAATCGTTGGAGCCGTTTCCGAGATTCAGATTATATATATATATATACAAGAATTGCTTGTTTAAAGGTATAAGATAAGGGCAAGAGAATGATGATTGTTATAGGACCAAAGCATTAATAAGGTTCATCCAGATTAGAAAAAGACTGCCATACCAGTTTCAAGACAGAAAGTTTTTCAATTAAGGGCCAAACATTTTTTCTGCTACGTTTATAGGATTTTAGTCTGGGAGTCACTAATGTGTTTACGTTTTGTTAGCCTATATTGTGTCCCACTGCTGGGCAAAAGCCTCTCCTTTTTCTTTCCAAACCTCCTCCTGGCATGTGCGTTCTTTGGCCAATGTGAATTAGTAGAATATTCCATATTCAAAACAAAATAGAAAAATGTTGTTATGTATACATATAATATTATGCATAAGGAGTGTAAATGTCAAAATACGATATTCTTGGTGGAGCATTGGGACTTTTTATCTTTATTTGAAATCAACTTATTTGCATACCTTGTTCTTGTATTGTGTAAATCTGCATCACAATATTATCACTAGACTATTGTGCGGAAAATTGACTTACCATTCCATTATTGGTGACTCAACTTCAATAGGCTTGATTTTGTGACTAATGTCCACAATAGATTACATTAGTTGACTGACAAATAATGCGATTCTGATTAAATACTATAGAATTCTCAAAGTTTCTTTGTTCATTGTTGACTAAAGATGTCATAGCTTATTAGTTGTTATGGTATAGACGACACGCAAATAATTTGAAAGAAAGAAACAAAATACATTTATGTATTTAGCACAGAATGGTCGAAGAGATTCGGCACAACCTCAACCTCATTGCTGATGACGTCGACATATTCTGTTGCACTTTGGGTGAATTTGAGAAAATGGCTACCTATAAAATTTGTTATGGTACTTGAAATAGTGTAACTGTTAAATTTTAAGTGTTCTACAATGTCGCATTGGGTCTAGCCTGTAAGGATGTTGTATGTTTGGTGTAAATAAATAAATAAATAAATAAATAAAAACTGATAAGGATGCCTTCCCTAACCAGGGTCACACATTTTTTCCGCTTGCCCGACTTTTTGTTTTGGGCCCAACTTTGTATGAAATGTGACTGGCCTCTATTCTTTACTAGGCCCGCGTATAGCGGGCCTAGTAAAGACATATATTTATCGTTATTTTAAAGTCATAGGACGTTATCAAATCCTCATCAACATATACGTCTCCAGCAGAAGCAGGCGGCGTCTCAGCTTGCGTAGAAGAAAGCGCAGCGGAATCCCGCGGCGCCCGACTTGCCCTTCGTCGAGCGGCTCTACGGCGCCACGTCGCACGCGCTCACGACGCGCTCGCGCTCGCCTCGCCGCACGACAAACATCGCGCATTCGCCTCACTACTCAAGGTAGTGTCTCCTTACAACTACGCAATGATTTACATCCTGGTGTATAATGTTGCTAGTACGTGACTATTGTTCTGCTGGAAAACAAGTAAGTAGCGATGGAGTTGTGGGTTGAAATTTTGTGCAACGAAAGTGCGTGGGTGCAGCTATAATGTTTAAAAGTCGACGGGAAATGCATCGTGTGTTGCTGGTTTGAATGATTCGTGTGACCACTCCTTTAAGCGCAGGAGCTCTCTGTATCGTTGGAGAAATATGAACTCGGAAATCAGTGAGTGTGCGTGTGTGTGTGCGTTATGTGCTGTCGCTATTCATCTTCACGCACAAATTCATAGCGTGTTTGTTCTCTTGGTTACCACAAGTAAAGCGCGCGTCGCTTCATGATATTAGGTCTTTACCTATGAAATTGCCGTTCTGCAGTACTGGCCATTTCAAATCAAAATAATTTTTGTTTGTCTAAGAATTCTAATTTCAAATTAATTTTATTTTAAAAACATGGAATTCTTTTTCCAAAAGTAGTCATTTGTTTATTGATTAGTGTTACATTTTCATCGCATTTCAATCTTTTTCGTCATCATGGATACGTTAAAAATTCGAGTAATTATGGAATATGAGTACCGTCGTGGCAGCAACGCGGCACAAGCGGCACGCAACATCAACGACGTTTACGGAGCTAACACTACAAACCAACGCACCACCTGTTATTGGTTTGCTTGCTTCCGTTCTGGAAATTTCGACCTGAAAAATGAACCTCGCGGTCGTCCGAAGACTTTGGTCGACAATGACGAATTAAAGGCGATTGTGGAAGCTGATGATACACAATCTACGGCTGAATTAGCAGCAGCTTTCGACGTTAGCGTCAAAACAATATTGGTCCATTTGCGTCAAATTGGCAAGGTAAAAAAGCTTGACAAATGGGTGCCCCACGAACTCAATGATCGCCAGCGCGAAGTACGCGTCGAGACGTGCCTTGCACTGCTCAACAGACACACAAATGAAGGAATTTTGAACCGCATTGTTACCTGCGATGAAAAATGGATTCTGTTTGATAACCGCAAGCGCTCAGCAAGTTGGTTGGATCCTGGTTCAGCACCTAAACAATGCCCTAAACGAAAACTTACCCCTAGAAAAGTGATGGTCACTGTTTGGTGGTCTAGCGCCGGTGTGATTCATCACAGCTTCTTACCAAACGGGGTGAGTATTACTGCAGATGTGTACTGTGAAGAACTGAACTCAATGATGGAGAAGCTGGCACATCTCCCACCAGCATTGGTCAATCGCTCGCCTCCGCTGCTCCTGCACGACACCGCGCGACCTCATACTGCACAGCAGACGGTCTCCAAGTTGCAAGAACTGGGGTTGGAAGCTCTCCGTCATCCGCCCTACTCACCAGACCTTGCGCCTACAGACTACTACTTAATCCAGAATTTGGATAACTTCTTGGCGGGAAAAAAATTCAATACCCGAGAGGCAGTACAAAATGCCTTTGAAGAATTTGTTGCCTCCCGTCCAGCTGATTTGATTTTTTTAAGAAGGGCATCAATAAACTGCCACTGCGTTGGCAAAGATGCATTGATTGCATGGGTGATTATTTCGATTAATACAAACAAATGCTTGCACTGACTGGACAGGTACACTCAATCTGTGTGGTTCTTTCTTCAAAAGACCATTTCAGTCACCAATCTACATGATCTTCACATGATGTGAACAAGATTATGTCTGGACTTTAAAAGAGACTGTGACCTCTGAGTTTGTTTCGGCCTTTCTTCTCAGAGTAGTCAGTTAATAAACGCCGAACTCATCTAGTTTAAAAAAATATCATTGACATGTAAAAGTGTTTGTACAAACCTACTTACAGAAATAAAATCATTTATCATTTATAAATAATACATGAAAAAAAATCGTTTAATTTTGTTCATACAATGCGGCATTTTCATAGGTAAAGACCTATTATATAAAACACTAATAGAATTAGGGCAAAAATACCACCCGCATTAAGTCTGCGTAAGAACACAGGTAATCTTGGAAGTCTCACCAGTGACGTACAAGTCTTCACCGCATTTTGTACTACATCATAATCGTCACTATTATTTTCCATGTATGTTCACAGAAACAGCTGAATAGACCAGGGTCCACAGCTCGTCTTCCAACGCAGACAGTGAATCATCTGCTCGCCCTGCGTGGGATGCCTTCCTTGTTAACGTCTCAAGAACGCATCAGATTACGGTACGTATTGCGTATTATACTGACTTTTATTTTGTATAGGTTCCGGCTTGCTCGTTAAACGCAAAAATATATTTAAAAAAAAAATAGTATAACATTGTGTTTCTGGGGTCGATTGCGGAAGTTGACTTACGCAAAACCCAACGTTAACGGTCAGTTCAAACGAAACGGAAAAATGCCTAAGCAATCTACTGGCTCCATTGAAAATAGGACCTTATTACCATACTTTAAAGTAGAAAATTGTTTGAATATCGACACAGTCGGGTAGCGGTATGCTCGTATAAGAGGTATGAAACAGGGTGTTAAGTTCATTCAACCTCCAAAGAAAAGGGAGGATCCTTCAACCTTGATGTTGGGTTGTTGTATGTGGTACATATGTTCTAGTTGCGCGGTAAATTCTGCTTACCCTGCAGTTTTCCCAACTTTCATTCTTTTCAGCGCTCGTTTTTGAAGAACAAATTATTATTTTATTTTATTTTATTTTGAGGTCTTCGTATTCATGACGATTTTTCTTTTTGCTCGACTCCTTTTTTTATGGGTGGGAAATCATCAAATGACGTCTCCTGCTATGGGTAGAGCGGGAGGGCGTGTCAGACTTTTACTAACTAAAATCCACTCGTTTTCCTTCAGTTACCTAGATGCCAGGGCCACGGTAACTCTTTCGAACAAATCTCGTGACCCTGGCAGGTTTGCTCGACTCGCTAAGTCCTAAGGGGCTACCAAACGCTAAAAGAGTTCTTTTAATTCGAACCAGTAGTTCCTGAGATTAGCGCGTTCATCTGAACAAATAAAATACGAACAATCAGACAAACTTCAGCTTTATAATATTATTATACGTAGATACCAGAAAATTTGTCCCACAGCAGAATGCCGTAAGATATCACGCTATGAAAACAACTAAAATAGACTAGCTGAACTGTATCAACGTCAGTGCATTGTCTTACTTTCCTGGTGGCATAGGCGGCCGTACTGAGCCTTCCCGCTAGTCTTGATATATCCCCACTGAAGTTTGGCATCTACTGTTATTCCCCATTATCTAAGTCGACGTTGGGTCCTAGATTCCTAATATTCGGGAAAGCGAACTTTATACATTTTGTTTTCTTAGCATTAAGAACTAGGTTATTCGTGGTAAACCAATCCGTAATCATTGTGAGTGCACTGTTTACGTCGTCAAAATCTTGTATATTCCTGTCTACTTTAAAGATAACTGAGGTATCATCAGAAAACAGTACAATACCACAGATACCGTTTTATTTATATACACTATGAATAAGAATGGACCCAGTATTGAGCCTTGAGGTAAACCTATCTGAACTAATAGCCCGGAAGATTTCACACCATTAAGATCTACACATTGGTGCCTATTTTGCGATTAAAACTTATTACATTGAGAGCTTCGTTTTGAACACCGTAATGACGTAGTTTACGCAAAAGCGTGTCGTGGCGGACGCAATCAAAAGCTTTGGAGAGATCACAGAAAACTTTAATAGCATTTTGCGAGTTCTCCCTTGCGTTAAAAATGTGTTTCAGCAGAGCAACGCGCGCATCTGTTGTCGAACGATAATTTGTAGATGTCGCTACAGTCGCGATTCGGTTGCTCTCGGTTTGATATGCGATTAGAGAAGGCACGAGCCTGTGCGATGATTTTTCCGTTTTTTCTGAACCGACCCTTAGAAATCAGAAATATTTCTTTCAGACACGCTTTGAACTTATGCATGTAAGTTATTCGAAAATGTTCATACCTTGATCATAAACACAACGGTTCATACCTTGATCATAAACACACGCTCAGGGTTTGCTGTTCAAGGGCCCTAGTGTGAGTTTCATTTGGTTATGTCTACTTTACGCATCGACCGCGTTCCGTGCTCCGAATGGCGCTAGATTAGTGAAGGGCCAGTCGGAGCGCCGAACGCGGTCGAGATGCTTAAAAGAAACTCACAGTAGGGCAACTGAATGCATCAATAATTTTGTACAGTCAGCGTCAATAATATCGTAACGAACAGACGGTTCAAAATTGTCTAAACAATTACATATTATAATTAAATATTAACTCAATAAAGGCGACTAAGGGACTTACTAGAGAATGGGCAGCAGCGTTCTCTATGCATTTTACCACCATACTGCGATCGCCAACCCGCTTGCCAACCGTGGCGATTATGGCAAAGCCCCCCAAATTGGGGGAGGCCTAAGTCCAGCAGTGGACGTCTTACGGCTGAAATGATGATGTGATGATTAACTCAATGACACAAGGAATGTTTTGGAATGAAGAGAATACACGACCACTTTCATTCTGACAAGAACTTTATCCAATAGAAATAAAGTTTAATTGTCTTAGTTGTTGAAATCATTTGGAACAATCTGTATTGTCCCGATATTCTGACTCTGACTGCACAAGATTCTGATGTCGTGCCTTGATACACAGAGAAGCCGGCTGGTCAGGGGGCTACAGCGGGGCGGGTGAGGTTGAAGAGTGCGCGAGCGAGCGCTGCGAGCGCGACGCCATGCCGTGCGCGCGCTACTGCCTGGCGCACGTGACGCGCGCGCCCGACCAACGCCTGTACGCCGCGTGCGCCGCCGTGTTCGCGGGCGGCGCGCGCTGCAACCAGCCGCTACTGCCGCTCGCCGACCAGACGCCGCTGTGTCTCGAGCACGCCTGGAAGAGGGTATGTCACTATACATTGCAGCAACCAGGCATGGAGTACTGAATGAGATCTTTTTTTTTCGTGTCGATTGTACTCTTCTTTGATGTTTTGTACCTACTACGTGCTCCTACTAGTATGTAATGTACCTTCTCTCTTTTAACACATTGAGTGCCGATTACGCGATATCGCGTGATTCGTCGGCTTTGCATTATGGCCGATCACGCGATATCGCGTACTTGCTACTAACAATTTTGTATTCGCTCTAAATCTGTGGCAATATCGGATTAACCATCAATGTGTGCTTGGCACTCAACGTGTTAATAAACAGTTATAATAATAATCATCAACCTGGTTACGATTATTTCGATACAATCTGATGTCTGTAGATACGTAATAAGTATATTTTTAATGATTGTTGTTGTACTTATATGTCGATGTTTACCCTAAAATATCTCGGCAACGTGACACTTTGGGGTACTGTGTTACTAAACATATTTTGTTCGTCTATGTGTCCTCTTCCCACACAAAATTCAACGTGCGCCGCGATTTCGAAAAATTATCAAAATGGCGGCGGGTCGATATGCCAGCTCCTATACAAAAAAGTTCGAACCCCTTTTGGTTGCGTTAGTTTCCAACCATATGCAAAAATAATACATTTTATTATGTTTACTTTGAAAATGAACGATTTTCCACACAACTTCATCCCCCTTTTCAGCTCTTCGGGGGTAAAATTATCGGTAACGCTGAGATACATATGAATTAATTTTAATCGTTAGCTTAAACACAAAATTTGAAGAACCTAGTTTCGAAACTGACGGACTTTCATACAAACTTTCACCCTCTATTTCACCCCTCTTCGGCCGGAGTTTCCTAAATCCTTTCTTAGCTGACGTCTCCGGCTCTCAGAATCCACTTCTGTGCCAAACATCTTCGTAGATCCAGTCGTTTTGAGATTTCGTGATTAATCAGTGAGTGAATGAATGTATGAATGAGTGAACTTTCGCTTTTATATAATATAGATTCAACCAAAATCATATCTTTTTAAATACATTTCACGCATCCATTCGGTTCTACGACGGCTTTTGTGACAGCGCCGGACACCTCGATCAAGAATGAATCGAAGAATGATCTAGCAAATTATTCGCCGCAGTCGCAGTCACTATTGGCATTGCAACGGAGAAAAACGTAACTATTGTGTGCATTCATACGCTCATTAACTGTTGCCGTATTATAAAAAAAAAATGTATCCTATGTGGGGCCGCCCTTCATTATTATCATTTCAGCCGAAAGACGTCCACTGCTGGACATAGGCCTCCCCCAAGCACCGCCACTTCGACCGGTTCTGTGCTTCTCGCATCCAGCGACTTCCTGCGTTCAACGGTCCATCTTAAATGCCGCCCTTACCATTACCAAATAATAACAACAAGATAAACACTTCCAGTCCATACATTAAAATATACTAACATTAAAATGTACTCAACAGGACAACTACGACAAGCTATCACGCGACTGTCGCCCTAAGAAGGTGGTTCGTAAGCGGCCGTGTCCAACGGTGCCGCGCACGCCGCGTCGCGCCAAGCGTCGGCGCCGCCCGCCCGCGCGTCTGCGCGCTCCCGCCATCGACCCATCGCACGGCGCCGAGCAATCGCTGTCCGGTAAGTTCGTTGAGCGGTACAGTATGGCGGGGCTGTGTGTGTGTCGGAGAATATGCTTTAGCAACGATGTTGTGCAACAACTCATATAATGGGACTACGGTGCCGTGCCCGCATGCGGGAAGTATAGTATTATTGTGTTGCAAGCATAAATCAAGTGTGATTTATGTTTCATCATCATCATCATCGTCTCAGCCCGGAATCATCCACTGCTGGTATACCCAGGCCTCCCATTTTTCCGCCATACATCTCGGTTCGGTGCGTCTCTCATACACCCGTTTCCAGCGACGTTGTCGATATCGTCCACCCAACGCGCTTTTGGAAGGCCTTTGTGTCTTTGACTTAATCTTGGCCACCATTCGGCCATTGCATTACTCCATCGGCCATCTCCTCGTCTTACTAAATGTCCTTTGATTTATGTTTGCAACACAATAATTTGCAAACTGCATTTTGGCAAAATATAGTGGTTTATTTTGCCAAAAAAGCTGATTTGAAATGTATTGTACAATTATTTTAATGCAATAAACAGAAAACCGTTACAATACTTGGCTATGATGTCCTCACTGCTGCGAAATGCGCAACATAAGACTTGGAACAAAAAGCAGTTACGCCCTGAACCACGTCGGCTGTTACAGTATTCTCTAAATATGAAACAATAAATAAATTTTTGGTCTCCACAGAACTGAACGTGTGTTCGAACTCGTCGACGTACGACAGTTCGGAGGAGGCGACCATGGGCGCGCTCAGCGAGGGCGAGTACGTCACAGTCGCCACCGATTCGCATGCGCTGGGTAAGTTATTCTATGATGTTATCATTATCAACGTTTAAAATAACAACAAGGGGAGGCGGAGTGTTGCGATAATCGCCACGCTTGGCAGGTGGGTTGGCAATCGCAGTATGGTGGTAAAATGCATAGAGACATAAAGCCAGTCTTACAGTCTTATAGGGTATCGTAATACCTCGTAACTGGGTTGTAGAGGTCAGATAAAGGTCAGCAATTAGTATACTCTATTTATATCTATATGCCCGTTCGTTTGCTGTTATGTTTTAAAAGTTGAACTGTCATATATTATTTCTTTTCAGAAGTAGAAGTTGGACATGTACCACCGGACGACATGTTGGATCCTGCTGTGCTCAGTCAAATACCAGATGAAGCATTCACGGAGTTTTTTAACCAAGGTACAGACTTCTTTTCGTCTTTGCCGCTACCGTGATTTCTCTAGCGCTTAGTGTGATTGTTTGAACCTGTACAACAGACATGTGACTGTTTGGTTTTTGGTGACTCGTTAAGATGCTAGAGTGGTTTAAAGTCATCATTCTCCTGACCTTATTCCAAATTATTTGCGGTCGGCGCAACATGTCTTTTTCTTCCAAACTTCTCTATTAGTCGTAGTCGCCCTCTATCTATCCATATCATATTATGCAGTCACGCAGTCCGTCCACAGTTTCTTTGGTCTTCCTCTACTCTTATAGCCATCGACATTCATACTCAATACTTTCCTCACGACATTTTCCTCCTTATCACGTGACCATGTCATGACAACTGATTCCCACTCAACTTTTCAGTTATTGTTGCCACTTTCAGACTTCCTCTTATGTACTCACTAGCTTCTGCCCGCGACTTCGTCCGCGTCAAATTTTTGCTCCCCTGACCCTTCCCGTCGCATCGATTTGCCTGCTAGTTTTCGTCCATTTTTCGTTGCTGCTCGCTCGTTTTGAGTTACAGTGAGTCAACCTTAAAAGATAGGCATATGCTCTCGCGGACTTTTTTTTTAACTTTTTAAAAGAAACAATTCCGTCGTACATGATTTTTGCGTTACTTTAACCGTTTACGCAGCGCACGCAACGGAAACTCTCAAAAGGAATAAATTTTCCCCGTTTCTGCAAAATTTTTCATTACTGCTCCGCTCCTCTTTATTGTAGCGTAATGTTATATAGCCTATAGCCTCCCTCGATAAATAGGCTACCCAACCCAAAAAGAACTTTTCAATTCGGACCAGTAGTTCCTGAGATTAGCGCGTTCAATCAAACAAACAAACAAACTCTTCAGCTTTATAATATTAGTATAGATTTCTTATTCTATCCGTTCGTGTAACACCACATATCCGTCTTGATATTCTTATCTCAGCTGAGTGACTTTTTTTGTGGGTGGGAAATCATCAAAAATGACGTCTCCCGGTCTAGGGTGGAGCGGAAGGGCGTGTCAGACTTTAACTGAGTAAAACCCACCCGAGTTCCTTCAGTTGCCCATATGCCAGGGCCACGGTATCTCTTTCGAACAAATCTCGCGACCCTGGCAGAGCTGAGTGGCTTAAAGTAATCTTATACCTGTAAACATAGAGCAACACGGACCACCGGCGGACCGGAGGGGAGACGCCATAGCGTTTTTTCCCGATACAAAACTGTCTGTCATTTTTTGCGGGGGGAAATCTGCTCTACCCACACTTTCTCAAATTCTCACACAAAAATAATCGTCTGTTACTACGAAACTCAAACATAAAAATTAAAGCATACACTAACAATTTCACACACACATAGATACATTATGTGTCGTAACAATACAATGAGATGACGCAACTACACTGACAAGTTGCTAACAGCCGTGGTTGCAACTACTGTCGATACGCATTATCGATAAATTCAAGAACTCGGTTCGGAAAAATACGTTTAAAAAGGGATACAAAGATAGATATTATAATAAAGATTGACTTTATTTATTATGTACTACAATAATTATCATTTAACAAATAAAATGAAGGTTTACGTCATTTTAAAAGCTAGTTATAGTTATATCTATCACTGGTTTTCAAAGTGGATTAGTTTTGTATAAATATGAATACATATTTGTGGGTCTGCTTTTTGACTTGATTGACGAAGTACACGGAAATGTCAACGAATCAGGAATAGTGAGAGTGGCACTAATAGCATCATAGATGATAGCCTGACATTTGGTAGAGTGAATGATTTTTAATGACTCTGGTAAATTAGGTTTAAAACTGTTAATTTTTCAAGTTGAGAAATCTAAGCTTCATTTCGCCACTATGACTAATGTGTAGTACATCAGGTGGACTGTACGCTGTTTTACCTTTTCCGTGATATAAAAAACTTCCGGGACAAATACAGTGTGGCGTTAGAGTTGATTTGGTGCCCTCGACTAATCTCCACCTATTGTTCGCCAACACATGAAAGTCAGAGGTCTTGAAATGATTTGAGCAAATAACACCTGCAATAAATAAAATAAAAAAGGATTGTGTGGTTTTCATAAAACCACGATAAAAGTGAAACTTTTTTCACATTATAGACATTAAACTAAAAAATTTCGGATTATATGCAATAGCTTAATAAAAAGACTTAATTTAATGTTCATACGAAATAAGTTAAATAATAAATTCAAGCACTCAAAATTGAAATAAATCCATAAACAACAACATGCACCAGCGAGCGCCTTTCACTTTATCCCTACTTCGCGGCCGACCATCACGCGACATGCAACACACAGACGGAAAAGTGTGAGAAGTGAAGAAGTAATAAAAGTTTCACTTTAAAAAAAAATATGGTTGAAGTTCACACTAAGTAATTTTAATAAAACGTGTTAACTCGTAAGTTTTGTAATATTTTGAATTTATACAACTATGTATATTAATATACAGCTTACATTATAATATTTTAAATAAATCAGAAAACTTATCCTCAAAAATGTCTCTGTATGAATATAGACTCCTTTGCCAAATTTATCGATAACTATCTACTAACAAACCAGTAACAACACTATCGCTCGGTGACCGCGTCTGTACTCGGAAACAAACTCGGATTAGTCGCTCGACCGATCCGCATATTGTATGAGGGCGAGCGGCCTGTGTTGGTAAACAAATCCGAAACAACACGACCGATAATATTGTAATTTTTAAGTTTTATGGAAGTAAATGGGAATAATGTGATCAAATATTAGTTACATATGAAAGGTAACGCCATCTTATTGTAAATTTGACGTGGCAGATCTCTTTTTGCAGCAAAATACAGAACAATTCGTCATTTTTGTAGGACATCAATTTAGTCGCGCAACTAGATTTAGTCTACCGAGCAGTGCGGCTGCAACTAGTTTTATTATACGCATAGGACCGCGTGGACTTGTACTTTGACAGAGGGGAACGCCTGCGTATGGCTACTCCCCTCTGGTCCGTGTTGCTCTATGCCTGTAAACGATCAATTCTTGTATATATATAATCTGAATCTCGGAAACGGCTCCAACGATTTTCATAAAATTTAGTACACAGGGGGTTTCGGGGGCGATAAATCGATTTAGCTAGGATTCATTTTTAGAAAATGTCGTTTATGTGATGTTTTACGTGTTTTCAATAATCAACTTTATCGATAATAAAGTTAAACATAATGTATGTTTTTTTTTTTGTTTTATTGGAAGAAAAATAAAAAATGTAATTTGTATTTAAATATAGTTTCGAAAAAACACAATTTACCAAAAAAAAAAAAAAAATACCGGTCATCCAGATATTAATAAATTAATTGTTCAGCGGAAGGTGGCACAGCGTTTGCGGAGAGTTCAGAATTGGCGGCGGCGTTAGAAGCAGTGTTGGACGAACGCGGACTGGACGAGCGAGTGCTGGACGAGCGAGCACTCGACTCCATCGCCGACTGCGTGTTCACTCACTCGCCGCACCTCGCTAAGAACAAGGTATTTAAATAGCTAGAGAAGTTTCGGGATGTTTCGTCTCACCTCTATGAGTCATGTGCCCCATAGTATTTCCTATTGGCTATAGTGACGTAAATCCATACAAACTCTCCCCCCTATTTAACCCATTTTTGGGTGAGATGAGATTTTCAAAAATCCGTCATTCACTTTTGATATACAGTCAGATAAAATTTACTGGCAATACTTTATCCACGTTTTGGGTATCGATATCGATAACGAATGAACCAAAAGAAAAAAAAAAAACAGATTTATATTTGTTTTCATTATCAACTTTTTCAAAACTTTTAATGACACTGTGACAAGTAAATTAGGGCAACCAAACGACTGTTACGTTATAGTTTTCGGAAATTCGAAAAAATGGTAAGTTTAACGAACAATTTAAAAAAAGTAGCTGACAGATTACGGTCATACACATCATTCATTAAAATTTCTTTGGAAATTTTTGTTAAATGAACTTTCGATATTGATACACAGGCCAACATGGTTTTGTTGTTGGAAAGTGGAGGGTCATTTCCGAAGTCATTTTTTGCGTAGAATCCGAATCCGGAGTCAGAATTGGCCCATCACGTCAGGATTTTGAGATATTTGAGGTTATACCTATACCCAAAAAATAGCGTTTTTGGTTACTTTTGAGGTTATGTACAGAAGACACAGAATATTTTGGGTTTTTTTCTTTAATCGTATCAGATAGTACAGTCTGTGCTCTACATTATCTGACCCTCCCGGTATGAACGACGCTCACATAGAAGTGCTAAGTCCCGCCCCATTTAAATAAATCATCTTGTTAAGCCATTTTGGTCATTATCTTGTTAGCGTTAAGATTGAATTGCGTATTAACAAGTAATATGTTTGTGGTTTACACGGCTACTACCTAATCGTTAATTTCGCTTATTCTCAACAAGTTACTGTGGCTTCGAGGTTCGATGCTGGATTGACGATGAATGGTGTGTGAGTTTGAAATCACACTCCACCTGTTAACAATTTCTTTTTTTAAATTGTTTTCATTTTATGATTTCTACCATATTTCTTGCATTATTACAGAACTGGTGATATGATTTTCACCTAACGAACATATCTTTCAAACAAGTGGGTAAATAAAGAAATCTTTATGTCTACAGAACTTATAATTACCAAGGAAGTAAAATATATTGACTTCGTGGGGTAGATTGAAGTAAGTTGTTTTAAGTGACACAGGTCAATCTACGCCTAATAGCAGTGACAAAGCAAAACATTGGTAAAACGTTTGACGTAAATCGTGAAAAGTAACATTAGACATGTCTTTATTGATTTTGTTATGTGTAAACAAAGCGTCATGTCGCAATCTACTGATTATACTAGACATACAATAATAATTATGTTTACATGAGCAAAATGGTGAAATCAAAGAGATTGTTCGTAGTGTTAATATATCGGTAAGTGTTTTAATTTTTAATTTTACTCTTTGAAATTGACCTTTATAATTTGTTATAGCCTAGTAATCTTGTATTTTGCTATTATTCCATTACACCCACTCCCTACAAGTTAGTTGCACGTTTCCAAAATTGTTAATAAGTTTTTTTCTTTTGTTTCAGACGAATACAGTCAGGTTATGGTTAAGACTTTATGGAAATACTGAAAAATCTTCAGTGCAATCGTCCAGGAGCAAATCCCATGATGTATATCGTATAGTCACGAATCCGAACGCCACCAAACTACTTATTGTTGCAAGCCATATGCAATGTCCATTGATGCCTATTCGCTTAGCTGCAATTAAACATAATATTTCTTACTACCTTGTCTAACCATCGGTAGAATGACCCTGGGCTACTGCAGCACATGAGAGGAAAAGATTTGTGCTGGAACATGGTGCATACGTAGCCGCTTATAGCAAGTTATTGGAGATGATGCGTCACGCCGCCACTCACTTATCTACATAAGTATTTTTAAACATATTAAGTAAGTGAATGCTCAATTCAATGAATGCTATACCATTACAATGTTACAATTTCTGTGGTGATGTTATTGTTATAAATGGAAATCCATTTTTCTGTTTAAATAACATGTTGATTCACCACATACTTATACCTATAAAACTGTAAAACATTTCACAAATTACTTAATCACAGTTAATGAACTGTTTATTGAACAATAACTAGCTTACCGATGAGTCCTCATCATAACATATATCGTTGTTAATAATATATGTAAGAGAAGAAAGTGTTGTGGTTATTTCATTGATATTGTTTTATATAACTTATTAAGTAAATAGTTAAGTTTGAATGTGCTACTATAAAATATATATTAATTTTGAAACTATGAGCATTTACTTACTTTATTTACTTAAGTATTTTTTTTATGAAATAATAAATATTTTCTTCAATAATGATGTTGTTTTGTTCCTAAACAAACTGCCTATCTAAAAAAAAAACATTTGACGCCTAAAATATTTAAAGTAAAGTAAAAAAAAAACATAGAAAAAAAACATTTTGAACAAAAAGAAGTCTTTAGGTTATACTGGTTTCGAACCTGGACAACGATGCTTATCTATCTGCGTTAATGACCATGAGACCAATTCACTTCTTATTAGGTGACTTCAAATTAAATTTTAGTTGTGATGCTAGACGCAATATTTTATAGAATTTGATCCATATGATATAGACCATTAAGTTCATTATTACCATAAGCAGCTATTGAAATGTATCACGGAATTAAATATTAAGCATTGACAGCTAACAGTGGTGTTTTTATTATAATTTTATGTTAATCCACCCTCGATTGGGTTATTTCTGGTAGTCGTATTGCATATTCTTCAGCCTTCAACCTTAACGACATCTAGATAATAATGTTAAGTCATTTTAATCATTATCTTGTTGTAGTTAAGGTTGAAAGGCTTATTAAGAAGTATTATAGAAAGACCGATATGAATTTCGAATAAAAAACTTATTTTGTAAACAGGTGGGTAAATAAAAAATCTTTACGTTAAAAATAAACAACAAACTTCCAAGCATTGTCATGCTTAACACGTTGAGTGCCGATCACGCGGTATCACGTGATTCGTCGGCTCTGTATTATGGCCGATCACGCGTTATCGCGTGCTTGCTACTAACAATTTTTTGTTTGGCTCTCAACGTGTTAAAAATGTTTGTTAGCAAATAGTTAACTTTGAATGTTACAGTAAAAAAGCTAATTAATTCTGAACTATGAGCATTTACTCACTTTATTTACTTATAGTATATAGTATATTTTAATTAATAAAGATTATCTTTTGTTTGCAATGATTTTGTTTCATTCCTTTACAAACTACCCATTGAAAAACACATTTAAAGACTTCGTTCCTTAGAGAAAAGTAAAAAAATATAAAAATAAACAAAAGAGAAAAGTAAAGAATATAAAAATAAACAAACCATTACGAACAAAAAGTAGTCTATAGGTTATGCTGGTTTTGAACCCAGACAACAATTTGTTTAATGACCACGAGACCAAATGAACTCTTACTATTCTGTCTTCAAATTAGCTGTTAGTTGTGAGCTGGACGCAATATTCTATAGAATTTGAACCATATAGTAGGTATCATTAAGTTCAATATCGCAAAATCACAAGCAGTTATTAAAATGTGTCACAGAATATTAAGCGTATACAGCAAATTGTGATGTTGTTGACGCGCGATTTTTTTGTTAATCCACCCTCACCTTGGTTGTTTTAAGTAGTCTTATTGCATTTTGATACTCAACCTTTTAATCCTCTCAACCTTAACGACACTAGGATAATAATTAAAATCGCTTGACAACATGATTTATCAAAATACCCAAAGGAGTTTCCAATCCGCGATAAGGATCAAATTCGCTATTATTCAAGGAAGTTTTACCCACTTGTTTAAAAGATATGTTCGTTAGGCGAAATCATATCAGAAGTTCTATAATAATGCAAGAAATATGGCAGAAATCATAAATGAAAACAATTAAAAAACGAAATTGTTAACAGGTGGAGTGTGATTTGAACTTACGCACCGTTCATCGTCAATCTAACATCGAACCGCGAAGCCACAGTAACTTGTTGAGAATATTAATTGTTAATACGCAATTCAATCTTAACGCTAACACCTGCCGGGGTCGCGTGATTGTTCGAAAGAGATACCGTGACCCTGGCACATGGGCAACTGATGGAACACGGGTGGGTTTTAGTCAGTAAAAGTCTGACACGCCCTCCCGCTCCGCCCAGAGAAAAAAAAAAAAAAAAAAAAAACGCTAACAAGATAATGACCAAAATGGCTTAACAAGATGATTTATTTAAATGGGGCGGGACTTAGCACATGTAGGGCACAGACTGTACTACTCTTTTTGTTCAAGTAGAGACTTGCAGAGTTCAATAACGATTTTTTCACCAAGTTACGCCAATTTCAAATTATAAATAAATAAATTCAAATTATAATATGTCCCAATGTCCCATTAATGTCATGACCATTTGCATTAAAAACTTTGAGACAGACGTAATTTGAAATTGGCGTAACTTGGTGAAGAAAAATCGTAATTGAACTCTGCGACTCTCTAATTGAAGAGAAAGAGTAGTACTATATGATACGACTCAAGAAAAAACCCCAAAAAATTACTTCGGAAACGACCCTCCACTTTTCAACAACTGAAATGACCCCATTATTTGCAGGCTTGTGCACAGGCCAACATGGTTTTGTTGTTGAAAAGTGGAGTCATTTCCGAAGTAATTTTTTGCGTAGAATCCAAATCCGCAGTCAGAATTGGCTCATCACGTCAGGATTTTGAGATATTTGAGGTTATATACCCAAAAATTAAGGTTTTTGGCTACTTTTGAGGTTATGTTTTGAAATTGGCGTAACTTGGTAAAGAAAAATCGTAATTGAACTTGAACCACCAAAAATTTTTTTTGGTGGTTCAGTACCAGTAATAGAACACATTTCAACCATTTTTTCAATACTTTTTTTTTTAATTTTTATCCGACCTTAAATCAGTAAACTGTGGACACCCTACTATAACGTACTACTACGCAATGAACACCATACAAAATGTAAGGTCACTGGCACGCAGCCCACCGGCGGCGCCCGTCGCGACGGCGCGACGCGTGCGCTTCCGCGATGGCGCCGCCGAACCACGGTCTCCGTCCGGCAACGTCCCGGATTTTATAGGAAAACAAACACCACTTTCAATATTCATAATTTTGTAAAGTGTGTAAGGGTGGCTCTTTGGACACGCCACAATTGCGGCGGTAAGTCCCCTCTTTGAGGAGTGGATAGAGAGGCGCCACGGCGTCCTCACCTTCCGCCTGACGCAGGTTCTCACCGGGCATGGTTGCTTCGGTGGGTTCCTGTTCAGGATAAAGCGGGAGGATACGTCCGGGTGTTTCCATTGCGAGGATCGTCTGGAGGACACGGTGGAGCATACGGTGGAGGTGTGCCCAGCCTGGGCGGAGCACCGCCGTGTCCTCGTGGAGGCGATCGGCGGCGGCGACCTCTCGCGTCCGGCCCTGGTGCGAGCCATGGTACGGAGCGAGAGGGAATGGGAAGCCGTCACCTCCTTCTGCGAAGCAGTAATGCTCGCGAAGGAGGAGGCAGGGCGCGTGAGGGAGTGGCAGTCTCTGCGCCCTCACGTCCCTAGCCGCCGCAGGAGGAGACGCCCCGGGCGTCGGGAGTCGATTGCGGACTCCCGGCCACCGTAGGCGCGAGCTTGCGGGTGGCGAGCAATGGGTAGCTCGCCGCCCGGTAAGGACCAAGCTCGGGTCGACGGCGCGCAGTGTTCCACGCGCGCCTCAAAGAGATGTCAGCAGCAGTGTAGGGGTCTACTAGGACCGATGCCTGCCGGGGTCGCGTGATTGTTCGAAAGAGATACCGTGACCCTGGCACATGGGCAACTGATGGAACACGGGTGGGTTTTAGTCAGTAAAAGTCTGACACGCCCTCCCGCTCCGCCCAGAGCGGGAGAAGTCATTTGATGATTTCCCATCCTGAAAAAAAAAAAAAAATGTTGGCTCTTACACTTTACAAAATTCACCATCTGCCTAGCCTTTTTCCAACTATGTCGCCGACCCTAGGCTTCCAGTTTAACCGGATGCAGCTGAGTACCAGTATTTCACATGTAGCGACTACCTATCTGACCTCCACAACCCAGATACTGGGTAATACGATACCCCTTGGTAAGATTGGTTGTCAGATTTTCGGGCTTCTGACGATCCGTGACGACTGTCTAAGATCTACGAAAGACAACCGGGACCAACGGCTAAACGTGTTTTCCGAGGCACGGAAGGGTCTTGGTATGTAAAGATGGTCACCTAGGGTTGCCAGGTCATAAAACCGAAAAGCCGGACAGACCTGCCAGTTAGCCGGACATTTGGGTAAAAAGGCCGGACATCTTTAATTGTTTAGTCTTAAAACAAAACTAAACATAAGACTAATGAACTAGATACACTTTAAAATCTTTGTAACATAACCTAATTAATATTTTAAAAGCTGATCTTCCCACACTTACTTTACTTCAAAACCAAAAATGTTAAAAGCTGATCTTCCTTTAAAATTGAGTAGTAATAACGCGGGGAGGACTGTGCTAGTTCGCTTACTTGCGCTAGCAATACAAGGTGGGGTGACGATAAAAATGATCATATTTTAAAAAGTCTACCAAAAAGCCGAACAGGCCGGACACCACCTAATTTAGCCGGACATGGCCGAAAAAGCCTGACTGTGTCCGGCTTTATCCGGACGCCTGGCAACCCTATGGTCACCCATACACGGACGAACTGCAGCAAACGTTGCTTAACCTGAACGATCGACCCGTGCGGCTGTTGTAACTTAGCCTCATGCGCTTTACAAAATTATGAATTTTAATCGTATTAGTAGCCGTTAAACATTGAAATTGACTGAGGCATTTTACGTACCTTTCTAAATCTTTTGCGATCTTATGAGGTTTGGCTTAATTTTTCGAACTGTGCTCCATGCCTTTCATGCGAGATTCAAAAGGATGCCGGATGTTTGGAAATCTGCCTCGGTAAATCCACAAAGCAAGAGGAATACCTTTGCCACGGGCTTCTAAACACATCAACATGTTACCGTTTTCACGAGCACTGTACACGTATTCCTCAGGTATTGTTTATTACAACAAAAACAGTATAAAACACTAAAACCGTAACAATAATAACAAGAAACATTTTTAAACTAAAGTGTTAAATAGAACTGTGTCAATATCTATCGATCAGTTACACGTAACTACCACATTCGCTAACGAACTGAGTCGAAAAGGAACTAACTAGACTAACACAATATCAAACAAGCCGACAAAAGCCCCGACGGCGGCGGCACCGCGATGGCGGGCGGCGCCGACGCACGGTGGACTGCATATCGCCTTCCATAGACATAGAGACTCGAATTGTGAAAGGTCCTTTTTGGCTAGAAATGGATTCTGCTGATCATTACTATTTTATGAAATTTCGTATGGGGCAATTAATTGCATGTACTAATGAAGGAGTTATAATTTTTTAAAGAAAAAAATGTATGGCGCTGAAATGAAAAATGATTCTATCTCTGGAATCATAAGGTTCCCCATTATATCCGTACACACAGATAGTACCATTTATTTGTAATGTTTTGACACACTTCATCTTCTTTTTAATCCTCAAAATTTAAAAATAATGTTGATGATTCATTTTATGGTTAAATGCTTTAAATAAGTATGCTTAGTCAAGTTCACAAAGTTCACAGTTTTTTTATACTATAGGCCAAGACAGTCTAAAAATTCACAAAAGTTCGTTTCACTAAATTGAAACACATGGTAATTATGAATTACCTTTCTAATCTCGCGATTTTCAGCCCACTATGCGGCGCCGCGCTGTCTCGTCATGTGAATGATCAAAAAGTTACAGAGACGAATCAGAAAACCAATTCATTTTAATTGTTAGGAAATTGGACCTCTGCTTTAAACCGAAATGTTTTAATTTTTTTGACTTTTCAATAAGATTTGACGGGTTTGTTAGATTAAATGAATCAAATTATCCTCTTTAAATTAATTGAGTTTACATACTAAATAAAGGATACAGTCATTGCAATAAACAAGCTCGCGTCGTGTGACTCTAATCACATTGGCATAAAGTTCAAATTCAATTGATTCACGTGCGCTAGTTGTTTGAAACTGTACTCGTAATGAAAATGTTTTAGTCAATCACAGCTAATGTCAACGATCGTTCACTTTATTCAATCACTACCAATTATGAACTAACATACAAAACTGTTATTAAATGTAAGACACAGTCCATCAATTTAAAACTTGTGATACTTCTGCAATTTACTTATTTTATTTTGGCGGCGTTTTACAAAGAATAGGTAAACTCGCCGCGTGTACTTGGGGGTCGGCGTCCACGCGTCTGTCGGCGTGCGCGGTTACCCCGAGATCAGCTGATTTTTACTGTTCGACGCCAGGCGAAGGCCCTGGCCATAGGATTTAATTAGCGCAGTGGAAGCATGATGGTGGGCCCTGGGACAAGAGTGGAGCGAACTCTCCGCCGTGCGCGGAGCTGATTAATACAAATATTCAATCACTCACCTGGTTGAGGAAAACTGGTTCTGGAACCTACCTGGATTTATGTATGTAAATGAGTGTATATTGTATTGTGTAGTGAAGCTGTAAGTATTCCAGGATACCAGGCCGCTCCAATACGCTAGAGGTTTTCTCAGCATGCGGTCCCAATTAATCACTATTACATCAAACTGTTTCAATCTAATACCAAAATAAAACCCGTTCTATTTCGTCAAAAGGGGTTATTTACACACAAAACAATTGGATCACGACAAATTGTCCACAAACGATCGATTCAAGAAGATTATAATAATAATAATATTCCACAACTATCACACAACGCCATCTAGTCCCAAGCTAAGCAGAGCTTGTGTTATGGGTACTAGACAACTGATAAACATACTTATATATTTCTAAATACATACATATTATAGATAAATTACACCCAGACACAGAACAAATGATCGTGCTCATCACACAAACATTTGTCCTGGGTGGGAATCGAACCCACGACCTCCGGCATAGCAGTCAGGGTCACTAACCACTAGACCAACAGGCCTGTCAAAAGGCCTGTCGGTCGGTATTAATTTCAACAAGGGTCGCAAGGCAAAAAACAACGACCATGCATCTTTCAAAGACCAAAACCAAGTGTCAAAATCAAACTGACAAGTGACAGTTGTCACTCCGTTACACGCCATGATGCAGAGGCGCACAGAGTAAACAAGGTCGGTCCGCTTGTTGTCACGGGACGAAACATTTACATTTGAATTTACATCGCTTGCTAAAGGTGTAATTTTTTTTCAATTGTATGTGTTTTATCTCAAATAATAGTTCATTTAACTATTCCAGCAAAATGCAAAAAAAATTGGTAAAAATATATATAAAAAAAAATGCTTACGTATCGAGAATAACTAGCCCTATCACCTGTCTTCGTTTTCGGAAGCGTACCCCTTACACCGTGTATGATATCGACAATAGGAATAGGTCAGTAACCGGGGAGTAGGTGGGTACTTCGAACTTCTTAGAATATATTGACCGTCGAACATTTGGTAGGTACTAATAGGTCAGTAAATGCGCGCCGGCGTTACCTACGCCGGCGCGCATTCGAAATTCTTAGAATTTTGACCGATTGAATAGGTGGTCGGTCGTTCACCTTCGCTGCCGCGCTGGCGCCGCGCACAAGTTACCATAAAAACCAGTTTCAAAATAGACATCTTTCGTTAACGATAACTTAATTTTTTTGTACTAAGATATATCAAAATAAAAATGGCATGATTATTATAACTCGTTTAAGTTTCATTTGTTAAAATTTGCGCAGTGGATAAAAAATTACCTTGTATAACCTCAAATATTTCAAAATCCTGACGTGATGGGCCAGTTCTTACTACGGATTCGGATTCTACGCAAAAAATGACTTCGGAAATGACCCTCCACTTTTCAACAACTGACATGACCCTATTATTTGCAGGCCTGTGTAATCAACACGTGGGTAAAGTATTGCCAGCTAATTTAATTTGACTCTATAAAAGGAACTATTGTGCAAATTTTATTACTTCAAGACTCAGCAGTTTAGTCTGAGCATTGTTTGTCAATGAATGAATACTTTTTACTTGGTAAATGTCTCATCACATATCTTTGAAGTTTTGATTCTACTAGGACATGCCGGTTTCCTCGCTATGTTTTACTTCACCGTTTTGGGAGCAGTGGTGATGAAATAATGTACACAAAGTAAAACGTCTGTGTGGGTTCGAACCGATATACTACTCATAAATAGCGGCCATGCTCTTCAGAAAAAAAGTCACCAGAGTTTAATACATTTCACAAGAAAGTCAACTCCCTCGCAGCATCAACATCATATTCGCTTACTTGGTTCCTCTCTCTTCCAGGTGCAGGTCTCCACGTCCGTCCCGATGGAGATAACATCGCGTGTGCCCTCATAACACAGTAACTTTACATGTCTTATATTAAGCTATAATAAACTATGTACTATAAAACTTAGGAACAAATTCGATATTCATAGTCTCAAGAGGTGAAAATATTTTTCTTCATGCTTTAATTTTTGTATGTGTGCGTGTGTAGCGATGTGCAAGCGAACATGTGTGGGTTGTGATTCGGATTGATGTTTGTTCTTTGGAATTTTACCTTAGAATCAATATTATGGCATTGGGGCTAAAAATTCTCCGTTTATTTTCATTGTAAAACACACTGAGCTGTTGTGGAGCGGTGTTTGAGAGTCGTAAGGATTCATAAAGTATTATGTTTTGCCCGTAGTATAAATGTATGGTATGCGGTAACCGCATGCGGATCACGCAATAATGAAATAGCGTCTTCATAATTGTTTTTCACAAGTATTGGTAATGCTTCCACAGTTATAGAATTTACAGCAAAATACAGCCGTCTTTTTTGAGTATCAATACGTAGCCATTCAGTCAAAATATTGATTGTAAGGTATTCAATCATTATTAATATACGAAGAACAAGTTTATGTTGAAACAAATGGCTAGTTTATAGACAAAATTCTTGCATAGATACATACTAACTATCTTCCTTCATTACCTCATATTCAGATCTTCCAAATAGCAATTTACCGTTTATCAAAATCGAAAAAAGAAATACTCATTCTAACTTTTCAACACTTTGCTGTTTTTGAATTATTTTTGATAAATTCTTAAAATATTTTTCTGACTAAACCGTAGGTGATCTTCCTCTCTTCTTCCAGTAACAACCATCCTTTAAAATTCTTTAGACTGACATCACTATTTGGTGTATATACATCTTTACATTTTAAATTATACTTCTTTGTAAAGAATTGCGATTGTTTCGCCCTGTTTTGCCCAGTGTAGTCGATTAGCGCCAATAATTAATTTAAAAAACAAAAACAGCTTTCGAAAGCTAGTAGCCTTTTTTTTTTCTGGATGGGAAATCATCAAATGACTTCTCCCGCTCTTCATGTCAGACTTTTACTGACTAAAACCCACCCGTGTTCCTTCAGGTGCCCATGTGCCAGGGTCACGGTACCTCTTTCGAACAATCACGCGACCCCGGCAGGCATCGGTCCTAGCAGACCCCTTCAGCGCTGCTGACATCTCTTTGAGGCGCGCGTGGAACACTACGCGCCGTCGACCCGAGTTTGGTCCTTACCGGGCGGCGAGCTACCCATTGCTCGCTACCTGCAAGCTCGCGCCTACGGTGGCCGGGAGTCCGCTATGGACTCCCGACGCCCGGGGCGTCTCCTCCTGCGGCGGCTAGGGACGTGAGGGCGCAGAGACTGCCACTCCCTCACGCACCCCGCCTCCTCCTTCGCGAGCATTACTGCTTCGCAGAAGGGGGTGACGGCTTCCCACTCCCTCTCGCTCCGTACCATGGCTCGCACCAGGGCCGGACGCGAGAGGTCGCCGCCGCCGATCGCCTCCACGAGGACACGGCGGTGCTCCCAGGCAGGGCAAACTTCCACGGTATGCTCCACCGTGTCCTCCAGACGATCCTCGTAATGGAAACACTCGGACGTATCCTCCCGCTTTATCCTGAACAGGAACCCACCGAAACACTCATGCCCGGTGAGAACCTGCGTCAGGCGGAAGGTGAGGGCGCCGGGACGCCTCTATCCACTCCTCAAAGAGGGGACTTACCGCCGCAATTGTGGCGTGCCCAGCACTGGGTTGCGACAATCGTAAAGCTAGTAGCCTTAAAGCGCATTCTTTCTTAATATTTACTTAGCTCTTGGCTAAACTATTTACACTTGACGGAGTGGTGAATAGGATCCGATCAAAGTTACAAAGATACTTAGAAGTATCATTCTTGCTTTTCACGGCAAGATCCGATCCGAATTTAAAAATTCTGTTTTCGAAACTTTTTCGTTAAAATATTATTACAATTTGAGAACCTAACCATTAATTAAAAAAAATATTATACTTATTTTTGATCATGGAATTGGTTGGTGTGAAAACATTTTTTTTTGTTCAACTCTTCGACGAATATTGTCGCTGGGCAAACAATAGAGAGTCTTAAAAATAAAAACGTGTGTCGGTACTAAAGGAATAAAAATAAATAGTTTTACAACATTTATTCGAATCATAACATTGGCGTTAAGCCACCATTAATAGTTGTCATAGATTAGTTTAGGTGAAATGTTATGACGTAGAGGAATGGTTTATAAGCAAGAATTAAGAATGAAGTTATGTTTGAGACCATGTTTGTAGGCGTGGCCAGGTGTTGGGGGCGGAGCCATCTAAGTTTCTCTGACTTGTGGTTAAACTTTGGATCCTTAAATAACGTTCTATCCATATGGAGTGGTATAAATGTAAACAGAGCAATATTATATTACTCTTATTTACTTACTGAACAATTAAACTGAATGAGTAAGAAAGAGTCCCATAAATGAGTAAGAAAGAGTCCCATATAGATTTTCCCTATTTGATTTTTTTGGCAGCGAGAAAACCAGAGCGGTTTTAACCAGTCAATTACCGTAATTACAGACACAATTAAAAAACCATTATGTCTGTACCAAATGTGGTATCTCAGGGACTTGAGGTTAATGCTGACCAAAAAAGTTAATACAGTACAGTTCTTTCATTGTTATTTTATACTAGCTGACCCAGTGAACTTCGTACCGCCTCAGAATCAATAAATGTTGTGTTAACTTATCAGATCCCACCAACACAAAGCAAAGAGCATCAAGCACCATATACCCATGTTAGACCAAGTTATGCCAACCATAAAGCGTTTTCTAGCTACCACACACCCATGTTAGGTGAGCTCCTACCAAGTTATGCCAACCTGGTACTTCGAAGACATAAAGCGTTTTCTAGCTATCAAACACCCATGTTAGGTGACTTTGTATTCTTAAATTTTCCGCGCAATTTTTTAATTTTTTTCTTTCATAAAAACCTTCTCCTGACAATAACAAAAACAACAAAAAAAAAAGTGAAATCTGTCCAGCCGTTCACGCGTGATGGTCTGACTAAGGGAAATAGGGATTCGCCGGTTGCTGCCGGAGCTACAATTAGCCCACGGATTTTTATTGTGCGCTGGATTTTGAACTCTTGTTATATTGAGCTGAGCGTTTAAAATCTAACGAGAGTGCATGCATGCTAGCGTGTTGGTAAAAGACACTGTTGGGTTTTCAACTCTCAGTGACTATCATCATCAGCAGCCTATAATGTTCAAACCGCTGGGACACAGGCCTCTCGGTAAAAGGGAATGGGCCATAATCCACCATGCGGGCCCAGTGCGGGTTGGTAGATGTCAAATGTCTTCAAATTTTTGGTTCTAAGACATGTCGGTTTCCTCACGATGTCTTCCTTCACCTTGAGAGCAGTGGTGATGAAATAATTTACACAAAGTGCCATTTACACAAAGGGTTCAAACTCAGGACCAACTAATTGTTAGTCGCGCGTGTTATCACTGGGCCACCACTGCTCACTCACTGCCAGTGACTATCAGAGCATTCAAAATCTAGTGCGCCATAAAATCCCGCTGCGATATTTTTACGTCCGTTAACTGTGTCAGGACTAAACTGCGTTGGTAACCATCAAATCAGCCTTACGCAGTCCACTGCTGGACATAGGCCTCTCCCATACTGCGCCACAACACCCTATCCGCCGCCTTCCGCATCCAGTCTGTCCCAGCCACCTTTTTGAGGTCGTCGGTCCATCTAGCTGGGAGGGGTCCCACAGTACGCTTGCCGATACGCGGTCTCCACTCCAGGACTCGTCTGCTCCATCGGCCATCGGTCCTTCGACAAACATGGCCAGCCCACTGCTACTTCATCCTACTTACTCTACAAGCTATGTCGGTAACTCCAGTTCTTTTCCGGATAACTTCGTTTCTGATCTTATCCATCAAAGAAACTCCGAGCATAGCGCGCTGAGCGACCTTTAATTTGTGGACCAGCCCAACCGTCAGTGTCCACGTTTAGGCAGCTTATGTCATGACGGGCAGGACGCACTGGTGGTTGGTAACCAATGTGGCTATTACTAAAATCTATGCAACTGAACATCCCCCCTCCTGGCTACGCCGATTCTCGTGTCTATGATTCAGAACTTATGGCTCGTTTACATTATACTCAAAACACTTAAAAAAACCGCATGATTGTGTTAGTATGTTAGCTCTCTTAAATTCAAACCAGAATTGTGTGTTTAGGAGAGAATTTATGATTATTGTTATAGAACATAATTTATAATACATGCAGTTTAGTGTTGCAAAGGACTCGAGTCCTCGAGTCGTAATTTTAAAGACTCGACTCAATTATGCAAGACTCAGTGTGCTCAAAAGGCTCGGAGTCTAGAGTCAAGCCAAGCCCGAGTCATTTAACAACCACTCGAGTCTGAAAAAAGACTCGAGTCTTAGAAAATGACTAGAGTCTTAAAATGAATTCGAGTCTATGAATAACTCGTCAGATATTTCTGTGCGCATAATTACATTATAAGCACTGATTTGAACTTATCACCTTCTATTCGAGTCTTTTTAAATGATGAGCTACAAGTCTCATCTTCATGCTCCGAGTTTTTCTTTAAGACTCGAGTTCATTTTAAGACTCCGAGTCCTTTTTAAGACGCGAGTCCTCTTTAAGAGTCGAGTCCTTTTTAAGATTTGAGTCCTTTTTAATACTCGAGTGATTGACTCTAGACTTCGAGCCTTTTGATCACACTGAGTCTTGCATAATTGAGTCGAGTCTTTAAAATTACGACTCGAGGACTCGAGTCCTTTGCAATACTAATGCAGTTGCGTATTATACTTATAGATATGTTATCTCTTATACATAAGACAAAACATACATATAAAGTTATATAATCGACTATTTATTCTGTAGTTTAGAATTCAAAATAATTTACCAGATTAATTGGAAATAACCGGACAGGTTTTGGCTTTGTACTTTACTAATTAAAACTGACTACGTTAGTCCTATGTCTTCCATTTAAAACACATCTGTGTTCTCGTGGCTATGTTTAGACACGGCTATATTAATCAGTTATCCTTCGTACAAAAAGTTACCTTTGGGATAACTTATTAATGCAGCCGTCTGTACCTGACCTGTGTTAATTTGATAAAATTTTATTTATTCAGACATGATACATTTTGTTGGTAAAATCAGTGCTTAAAACTTTGTACTAAGTTCAGACATAAACGCATAAATTTTTTTAAGACTGGACAACTCACTCTGTGCAGCAGAGACTGCTTTCTTGCGTAAAATGGCCGCGAAACCACCTGTGCGTGCCTCCGTGAACACGCCGGACGCGCTGCAAAACGGAGCGAGTCTCAGCAGAATCCCAAGTTATTGTATTGGACCCGCTAAGCATCGATATGCTGTTCATAGGGAACATTAGTATATTACTAGCTGTTCATAGATGGCGTTACGTGTGTGTTGTGTTTATCGAGCACAGACTAAAAAATAATAATTAGATGCTTCATAAACAAAGTTTTATTTAATAAAACAGCTAGGAACTTTCGGTTATTTTCAATTTTAACCCCCGTCGTTTACGTGATAAATCAACTTCATAACACCAAGATTAACGATAAAAATAAGAATTAACTTATGTGAGACGGCAATCAGCATTTATAATTAATATTTTCTTATAAAACGCCGCCTTTGACTTCGTTTAGTACAAATTTAATTACTCATAGTAATAATTCTTTAGTAAATTGTTAAGCATGCGGGCCAGTGTATAATGTAAACTGAGCATTCTCTGTAGTGGAGTTAGAAAAGAATTACTGGGGTCGTATAAGGGAGTTTTAAAGACATCGCTGTTCCTGGGTGAGAATAAGATGAAGTTATACGGGACGAATAGTCCCATCCCTCTTTCTCGCTGCAACTTTCATCACTTACCTGATACGGCCCTGGATGGTGTTTAGCTTAATGAATAGTTGTCGTAAAGTGAGGTGTGAATGAATGAACGTCAGAGAACTCCTGCGTGTCGCAAATTTGTCTCTTATTGAAACAAACGTGATACATACGCTAAACTAAATTTGTTGTCATAAATCATAGTCTTGTAACGCTAGTTGAAATATGAATACTGCGATAAACCGTAAAGTGCCCACTGTGCAATTAAATCAATTTTTGCCGTATTTAACTATTTAATGTTACGTTTAAGTTGATAATAAAAGTGCCGATCAGTGTTGTAGTTTGTATCGCAAGCCCTGCAGCGGGTCCTTGTTATTAATGTTATGTAAATAAATAAATGAAAACAATATAGACTGGAACAATAAACGTGGTCGAAAGTGAACGTTAGATGTAACAATACTAGTGACCGAGCAACCGCCGTCATATCATGTTATAACATTAATTTAAAACAAAATGTGTTGTACCGTCAAAAGTAATAAATAGTGCTAGAAACAGAACCAAATAAAGAAATATTTTTGTAAATTTGTTATGTTCCTAAATAAATCTTATGTGATTGTATATGGCTGAGGAGCGATTCAGTTTAAAATAATATTTTGCTAGTATTGAAATCAATTGGTGTAATTTAAGTTTTAATTTTTATTTATATCAATGAGTGATTCATTTGTGGGATGTGCGATTATTTTAAACTCGTGTCAATGATTCTGTGTTTTTCAGTAGAATGTTTCAATTATAATTTCAGCTTCTTTAAGTATTGACCATAATAATATAACATTTTTGTATACAAAGTTAAATTAATATTCCAAACAATGTAATAGCCAGTGCCCCTAAGATTGTATATTTTTAAAATATAGATTCATTATAAATTTACCGTTCGCTAGTGTAGTGTTTGTGTGACCGCGGCCATGGCTTTTTTGGATGCATTGATGTTGTAAACTTATCCTATAGACGAAGAGAGCAATATATTACAAAACCTATGTTAGCCAATGGATACATAATTTTGATGTATACTTATTATTTTTTTGGAACGAAGTCCCCATATAAACAAAGACTGGGCCAATTATACGACAAAATACTCGGCAACTGTGCCCATATTCCATAAATAAAGTCATGTTCAAGAGATTGTCTATAAGACCCTGGCTTGAGGCCTTCATTTATTTAGGTATCCACAGGAAACCGCGAGTAAGACAACCTTCTAGACTGACTGGAGAAATGCCATTCCCAAAAAAAAAAAATGTAGAGAAGGCAAAGGCATATATGGTTACTATTGCTATGCTTCGACGATTTTAGCGTGGACTGAATATAAACATTGAAAGATATCTACTCGCTTTCTAAGACATCACGCAGATCTTCCATCGCTGATGACATTCGTCGTGCGTACTGAGCCTAAGCACCGGATCACACGTACCACAACCACACCACATCGCAGCGACTAAATGTGGGCAAGCAGTGGTCACGTATGAAGTTTCGCTGCAGCTTCTTGCAGTTGTTGTTGTAACTACAAAATCAAATGACAATTTGGTCGACGCAACGTTTTCTTTTGCGTTGTGGCCGGCTGCTAGTGCGTGGTCTCGCTGGTGGTTGTGTGGTGGCTTCGACGTGGCCTTGATGTGGTCAGTGTTACCCACACTGTTGATTTTGACGGCGAAATGTGGTCTGTGGTTAGTGTGTTTCATCTTCATACAAATTAGCGCCCGTCCACCTGTTAAGGTTGTGGTGTGGTGTGGAGATGGTTGTGGTAAGTGTGATCGGGCTCTAAGTTCGATTTTGGTTGAGATTCCAAGATAATACACATAATTCATTAAGTGTGTGTTCACGAAGGCCGATGGCCGCGGCCTCCACGCGAATAATGTATCGGATACGCTTAATTCTCCATATGCAGTACCTGCACTTTCGTTTTATAACAATATACAAATTACAATAGATTTAGGAACTTGTACTAAATGTATCTATGTATTTTTACGTGCTAGTTTTATTTATTGTTTGTACTTTTTGTAGATCAATTCGAATTGACTGCTCTTAGGGAGATTAACGTAATGTAAGTAAATATTTTGCACCTTTAGTTTAAGGGTTATTATGTAGATACAGAACGTACGGAAGGTTTTTAAACATGTTCACGTGGCTATCGCCTACCATGTGGTAATGTTAGTAGGTTTCATTAGTATCGTTTATAAGTTTTACATCGTCAGTTCGTCATTGGCAGTATACATTGGATCCTGGTATGCCACAGAGCCGATATAGACGCGTTTCGTCATAGTTCGTCGGTGTTCGTGTGTGCTAGCTTCGAGTTGAGCAATAAGTAACTTAATGGAAATAATTGGAATTTGTAAACGAGCGATGTTATAAACAGTCTATGATCTTTTGACGATAATAATTTCAAGCTATCTTCAGTCTACTTGTAGCCACAGTTCAAAAGTAAATATTATATTTAGTGAAAAACTATACGAGTTGTGGGTCGTGGGTTCGAACCCAAGCAGGCGCTTTACTTTGTGTAAATTACTTCATCACCACTGCTCCCAAAACGGTGAAGGAAAATATCGTGAGAAAACCGGCATTTCCTAGAATCCCAACAATGGCCCACTCCCTCTTACCGGGAGGAGGCCTGTGTCCCAGCAGTGGGAACAAATAGGCTGATTATGATGAATGTCATAAATATTATATTTATCAGTATAAGACTTCAGTAACATTATGTAATTAAGTATGACATAAAGCGCTTATTTGAAATGATCGCCACTGTGAATGACATCGCTCAACAGAATAGATATTGCGACTAGGAATGATTGTATGGATAGTTGGAATGGTTCTGAATGTATTAGCGAGTAGAGATGGCTAAAATGATTAGTATCGGTGTTAGCAGTACGCAAGATGTGGTAAATAGTAGTGTTAGTACTACAGAGTTCAAGTTGACTCGGACAATTCAAATAATTATAAATTGTGGAGGCAATTCTCCACTAAGCATTTATTAATCTTATATAATGTATGGTGTTCGATCTGTGCGGGATTTATTTGAAATGTACGAATCAGCCCCATCCCTGTAGTGCTACAATTAATTTAGATAACCGCTACCTCTTTGAATGCCTGAAATTGTTCACAGTTTATTGTCCAATGTGTGTAACATGATGATGTTTAAAAAAATGAAATAAACATGAAGAAATTTTGACTCATAATGTATCTTTATTAACCTCCCCAGTACCCCCAGTAACATACAACTAAAAACCGAATGGGAATTTGTGAATTTATAGAGCTTCGGCGTGTTTGGTGTGTATGGCAGTGTCGGTGTATTGCCTGCATTGCAACGGCCTTATTTTATGAAATTCCATAAAAGCGGGCCCAGAACAGACACCTGCGGAAGCCCGCTTCGTCATCTATAACTCGGCATTCACGACATTCTTGAGCCAAAGCTTTGTTTATCCTCTTTTGCTCTACTAGCCAAAGTTCTAGCTGAGCATGCCAACCAAGCCTCAAATCAACAATTGTCGAAGTACCGTAAAATGAGGTTATTTTGCTCCGTGAAGATAAATATGCTCCAAATTTAAAAAAAGTTTATTTCGATTAAATCTCTAAATTTAAAGGGACGTCTAAAAAATTTTTGAACGCATCCGATAAATGATTTATAAAATTGGCAACACTGAATGAGAACTTCCGGTTTCTGACATTTCTTTTCTTTTTATCAGCCATTATTAAAAAGTGTGCGTTTCGTAAAAAAAAAAATAGTCTGCAAAATCCACCTTCATCGACGAATGTACTTGGATATTTGAGGTAAGGAGGGTTTAATGCAAGTAGGTATATAATTAGCTAACAATTACAACTAATATTTAGAAAATATGTACATTAATTTAATTTTCTAACCTCTTTTACTTTGTCGTTCCTACTTTGCGCCATGTTTGGGGATATTTTGCTCCTGGAGCAAAGTTACAATTATGTTTTTGAATACTTGCTATTGTAACTGCCACATAGCTCATACTAAATTCAAATCGTTTTTCTGTAGGAAAATGCCTCGGAATTATGTAAGGAAAATGCCTAAAAGAAATTATAAAAAATATTCACAAGAGACTCTTCGAGATTGTCTAGCAGCAATAGAAAACAAAGAATTAACGCAAAGGAAAGCTAGTGAAATATACAGGATTCCACGAAGAACTATAATAAACCAACTCAGGCTTCTACGGCGCAACGAAACACCAAGGCCACCAGGAGCACCTACTACATTTACAGAGGAAGAAGAAAAAATATTCGTATCATGCATACAAAAATTGAGCGAGCATGGTTTTCCTCTTACAAGTTTCGATTTGCGCATTGTAATACAATCTTATCTGGAAAAAATTGGGAGAAGAGTTCCCAAGTTTAAAAACAACTGCCCAGGCTTGGAGTGGGTGTCGAGTTTTTTGAAAAGAAATACTGAATTGTCACAGCGCCTCGCTGCTAATATAAAGCGCAGTAGAGCTGGCATTGATCGGGAAACTCTCTCAGATTATATTCAAAATTTAGCGGAGGTGTTAAAAGATGTTCCTCCAGAGAACATTTGGAATTACGACGAAACGAATTTATGTGATGACCCTGGGCAAAAAAAGATTCTGACGAGAAGAGGCACCAAATACCCCGAAATTATAAGAGATACATCCAAAAGTTCTACATCGATCATGTTTGCTGGAAGTGCTGAAGGAGAGTTACTTCCGCCATACGTCGTCTACAAATCTAAGCAGCTGTGGAATACTTGGACAGAAAATGGGCCGAAAAATACTCGCTACAATTGTAGTCCTTCCGGTTGGTTTGACATGAACATATTCAATGACTGGTTTTTCGCACTTGTACTGCCAAAGCTCAAAAAACAGGAAGGCCCTAAAGTCCTCATAGGCGACAATCTATCGTCACATATTTCAGTGGATGTTCTTAAAGCTTGCAAAGACAATAATATAAGGTTCGTGTGTCTTCCTCCGAATAGCACCCACTTGACGCAACCCCTCGATGTCGCCTTCTTTCATCCAATGAAAGTTGCATGGCGGAAAATTCTAACAACATGGAAGCAATGCGAACAAGGCATACGGGAAAAAACTGTTCAAAAGAGCAGTTTCCCAGTCTTACTTAAAAAACTTCTTAGCGATTTAGAAGAAAATAGAAAAGAAAACTTGAAATCCGGTTTCAGAAAATGTGGGATTTATCCGACCGACGCAAATGCCTTATTAGAGAGATTGCCTAAACCTGTTGATAAGACTGCGGCAGAAAACTCTTTCCTGGAAACACTTCAAGCGAAGAGAGTGGAATGGACTGGAGGCGTTAACCCGAAAAGACGGCGTACGAAACTCGACATTATTCCGGGAAGAAGTGTTACGGAGCTGATAGATAGTTCACAGGCGGACAAAGAAAACGAGGAGCCATGTTTTGAAATAGAAGCACAGGCGTCGACTTCAGAACCCCGTCGTACAAGAATTCACAGCGACAGTACATATGCCGAGAGTGAAATATCTCTTCATGACTCTTCAAACGAAGAAACATTAAATGATATGCTGGAGACAATGTTAGAAGAAGAGACAAACGTAGGCACTGACAAGGAAAGTTCTAAAACAAAAAATCTAAAACCACTCATAAAGAAAGAAGGAGAATACGTAGCTTTCACATACGAAGGGGAGTTTTTCCCAGGTATCATCACGAAAATTAATGATAAAGGACCGTACATATCCTCAATGAAAAGATCTCTCAAATATTGGAAATGGCCAAAACCAAAGGATGAGATCCAATACAATTGGGAAGAAGTTCTTGGATGTATATCTGCACCGAAGAAAATTGGTCGACGTGAATTTTATACTGTTCCTGAACTCGATCAAATTTGGGGAACCTAAGATCTCAATAATAATATTATTGTTGATACTCATAAGTTTTTTTAGATGGTATTTTTAGTTTCACTGTCACTTTTAATGTCTCTAATTTCCAGTGATAGAATTTTGTTTTTTTTTCTAAAAGTTTACATGTTTCTTGACACTTATGTGGCCTTTGGTGGTTTTAATAGTTTATTAGACTTAAGAGAAAATGATTCTAAGACTGATTTATCCAGAAAGTACAAATAAAAAAGTTCCTTGTACATTTTCAGTTTTATTTCCATTCAAACCACATCAACATGACGAGAAAGACACAAAATTTGCTTCATCACTATTTATTTTTGGAGTAATTTAACAGCTGCGGCTGTTAACATTGCCTCTGTTTTTTAAATGTGCCTGTTTTAGTGCAAGGTAAATGTAGGAGCAATGTTTCCAAAAGGCTGGGCAACATTGCTCCATTTTTGAATAAAAAAAAATAAAAATAAATAAATTAAACAACTATGTTTGTCATTTAAATATTGCATCTAGAAGGATAAATGAGCCACTCAACGTTTTCTGAAAAGCCGTATTAAAGAAGGATTTTACGTGAGTCACACTTATCAAATTTTGGAGCAAAAACCGGAGCAAAGTAGCCTCATTTTACGGTACGTTCATAAACCTAATGACATTTCCTGAATCATTGACTTGGTACTATCTCCATATAGCATATAGGATATCATATAGGAGACTGGAAACATCTATCCTTCGTTAATTACTCATCAAATCTCAAACATCCTAGACGTTTTAATAATTATTAAAACTTAAAATTATTAAAAAATAATTATTTAAAAAATTATAATTTTTGTATCAACCCATACATAAACATATAATGTCTGCCCACTTAAGGACTCGGCAACTACATAATCCTTTACAACAAAACTTCGTTCGTGTTTGAAAATTATTAAAGAGGAGGTTACATTATAAAACCAACTTGTTGTGCAATCAACCGCAATACTTACCTACTGATCCAATTTTTACTGAATCGGTATCCTGCTGTATTATTGCAGTGCGTACACCATATTAAGCACATAAAAATACGAGTTATACAATGTTGCATTGTGTTTTTATTCGTTTGAGAGTATTTTTGATGCAACAAAAAGCCTTGCAGTGACTGTTCAGTCTTTCACAATGATCCGAAAGGCATGTCCAGTCTGACCTGAAAATGTGCTTTTCATTCATAGGATTTTATGTTTAATTTCAATAAGAGGTTACGGCTCCAATTCTAAGTGGAATCAGGGTCAAGAGGTGCCTGCTGCAGTTCAGACAATAAGCCTGATTTACATGGTCGGATTAAAATAGGTTGAAGCCATGTTGAAGCAATAGTCAACGGTGAATCCGACCGTGAATCGAGCTGAATGGCGTGCAATTGGAGAGGCCTATGTCCAGCAGTGGACTGCTGTAGGCTGATGATGATGATGATGAATCCGATGCAAGTCATTTGTTGCATCAATTTTATTGTACAGACGCCAGCACAAAAAACTACTACAATCTGACAAATTTCTTTAACAGATTTCCAACTTTATCGCTACAGAATTTTTCGGGTTGCTTGATGTGCTGGAGTTACAGATAGGGTTGCCACCTTTTTTTCTTGCAATTAAATTACATTGGTTATTATAGGTATGAAAAAAGTACATAGTATAAAAATAAAGTACCTACGATTTATTTTTCTTTATTATTATATTTAAACACATATTTTTAATTGGTTTTTGCAGTTTGTATCAAATAAATTTCGTTTAACGGAAAAGTACTTACGACTAAGCTTTTCAAAATCCCACAGACATCAAATCTTGTAAAATAAAGTATTTTCGTGTACTTTATTGTTCTCATAAAGTATAGAGTACAATTATGTGAAAAAACGTACAATACTTTATTATAAAGTACGGGTGGCCTAACCCAGCACATCAAGCAACCCGAAGCTATGCCTAGGTATACTATCCCCTATGCCAGAGGAAAGAAACTGTCATCTTGTAAATGGGGCTTATGAGTTGAGCTGTTGCTAGACCGATGGTGTGAGGATAATCTAATACGTTACCAAACAACCCCACCACATACCTTATTATACATGTAGGTAGTGTTCAGAGAGCTTCCCATTCGGGCACAAATTACTGTGGCCTACTTGGAAAACCTTACATAGTCTTCGTACCCAAGTAGGCCGCAGCAAGGACAACCTCCACTAGTGGGGTTCATAGACAACTTGGACCTCCGGTGTGAATGCGGCGATTCTCCAACTGCAGAGCAAATTCACGTTGCTAAAGCCAATTATGATCAAGAAATAACCATATAGGTATATCTTTTGATGTTATTTTTGCCATCCACATGCTATGACGCTAAGAAGAGATGGTAGTGGGTGTTGGTAAGTCGAGCGCGTCCTAAACACTCATGCAGCTCCGCTATCACATTATTGACTGGCTAATATTTTGATCACGGCATAATAAGCTATTACCATTATGTTTCTAGACTATCTTTGCATGAACGAATCAGTCCTATCTTAGAAATCGTAAGATTTTAATGTTTTTATGGTCTTCAGTGCAGTAGCGATGTCGAAATCGAAGTCGCGTCGTGCTAATTTCGATTTCACACTGTCTGTTGCTGAAGTTGAACTTTTCGACCAGTTTCATAACATTGAGAATATATATACTAGATACCTGTGTAGTTTTAGTTTTGGTGAATAAGTATTGTAAGTTTATGACAACATCATATCGAGAGAAAGATGATTCAAAATCAAAAGTAATTTATTCTCGGGTCCGCCTCCGTACACCTGAAAATCTATATGCAAAGTTTCAGGATGATCGGTTCAGTGGTTTAGGCGTGAAAAGACAACAAAGAAACAAATAAACTTACTTTCGCATTTATAATATTTTATATAATATATAGTAAGGCTTTTCATTTAATTTAGAATCCTTGAGTTATTCTAATAAGTGCAAAGTTTTCTGTAAAAAATAAGCCATGGTTGAAATATTGAAGACACACTAAAATAGTTATTTGTTATACAAGAGTGCAAAGTTGCTTTTTAACCGCGTGTTCAATTTTGATGACCGAGCAAGCGAAGGATTCTAAAATTGAATCACGAGCGCAGCGAGTGATTCAAAATTAGAATCCTGAGCGTTAGCGAGGGAATCAAAAGAGCACGAGGTGAAAAATCTTTGCACTCGAGTGCAACACGTAACTTTTCATTCCACCTCAGCGAGGAAATGACTAAATGCAAAAAAAAAACCTTTACAATCACAAGATAGGTACACTTTTATTTCAGTTTAGGTATTAATTACTACATTATGACAGGTAAGTATTACAGAATAATCTTTAAATTATAACAAAATAATACTAAGGTATAATTAAGACTATCTTTGTCTTGCAAAAAAGGGCTATTCGATCAATTTATAAATTAAGGCCGAGACACACACTCAGAGAGAAATTTAAAGAAATTAATGTAATGACTGTGCCTTCACAGTATATTTTTGAAAATCTTTTATATGCCCATAAGAATATTAAATTGTTTAAAAAATACAGTGATATCCATAGTATAAATACTAGGAACAAACACAAATTTGTTGTACCTTCAACAAGGCTCAAGAAAATAGGTGGCTCATTCAGATGTCAATGTATACGCTTTTATAATAAACTTCCAAGCCATGTTCAAGATCTAAGTCTCAATAAATTTAAATCATTCATTAAACGTAAGTTGTGCCAGAAAGCCTTTTACACTGTTAAAGATTATATTGAGGACAAAAAAGCTTGGGATTAAGCTGCTCCAATTTTTATTTTTAAATTATTATTGTACTGAATGATATGTTTTTTTATTTTTATAATTAATTACTTTCCTTTTTTTTATTAATTATTTATTGGGAATATACACTTTGACATTTTGATTATTGCTTATACACTTTGACATTTTGATCTGTGACATGAATATATACTCTGAGGAGTATACTATTATTATTATTTTAATAATTTTGAATGTGAGGACTATGTAGATGTTTGTTTTTTTTATATATATCCCTCTTACTCATTTCATTTTAATGATAATCTGGCAGTTTGAGTACTTAATGCGGCCTACCAAAATGTCCTTTCTTTGGTATTGTTCGTCGAATCGTTGTGCTCCTTATCTTCTGAGTTGAGCTGAAAGATTACTGACAAATGCGTGCATTGACTGGACAGGTCCACTCAATCTGTATGGTTCTTTCCTCAAAAGACCATTTCAGACACCTCCATGTACATGATCCTCAAATGATCAGACAGCGACTATCTCCTGATTTTATATACACATTGACATTGATGAATTTTACCTATACAATGACATTAATATTTACTTTTAAAGTATTGTATTGTTTTAATTATTGTAAATGTGAAGATTAAGTGGGTGTTATTTATTTTTCTCTAGGTTCCTTTTCTTCTCATTTATTTTTTATCACAGTCTGGCAGTTTGAGTAATTTATGCGACCTACACAAATGTCCTTTCTTTGGTATTGTTCGTCGAATCATTGACCTCCTTAAGTTCTGAGTTGAGCTGCATGATTACTGACAAATGCGTGCACTGATTGGACAGGTCCACTAAATCTGTGTGGTTCTTTCCTTAAAAGACCACTTCAGACACCAATCCACATGGTCTACACATGATCTAACCAAATTATGTCTGGACTTTAAAAGAGACTGTGACCTCTGAGTTTGTTTCGGCCTTTCTTCTCAGAGTAGTCAGATAGGAAACGCCGACCTCATCTAGTTTTAAAAAATATGATTGACGTGTAAAAGTGTTTGTACAAACCTACTTGCAAAAATAAAGTCATTTATCATTTATCATTTTATAAGAAAATTTTAAAGTACCTAACGTTGCTACAGTTATTTAAATTGAGTGTAATATTTTTGTTTGGTACTGTAATATTGGTGTTAGTCACTTGTGTACTGTTTTTCGGTAAACTATCTGTCATAAGTACTTAATAGTTGTACCGATTCATCGGATTCCCTTGGCGTGAATGTTGGAGAGAGAGGGAGATGGTTAGGTGTTTCATAACGGCTTATTTTTGATGTAGAAGGGCCAGTCCAAGGATCCGATTGAGGCTCTTTCAGTGTAATGGCTCCTACGATGCCTTCACATATTTTAGACTTATTTTGGATGGAATCCTCTATGTATCCCTCTACAACTGCATTGGACTTCCAGCCTCCGTGGCGCTTAAGGGACAGGAGATCAGCTCCGGAATCAGCCAAAAGTGTGGCTGAAGTTCGTCGGAAACAATGACCCGTGTACAACAGGGGTTCTGGAAGTTCAAGAAATGTTGCTATTTCTCGTGGGATACTGCCAATTTTATTAGTACCCATAGGCTGTCTAACACACTTTCCATTGCGATACTGTAGAAAAAATCGATTGATTGGAGTGTTAAGCGGGCGTAAGGCTTGATATTTCTCAACAATCGATCGTTACGTATTCCTTGCGAATGACGAAGTTGCGGTCTCTTTTTGTCTTTGTATTAGGTAAATTAATTAATAGTAAGTCATCTGAATGTTTCTCAATGTTTTTGACATTAAGTTGTGTTAGTTCATTAGTTCGACATGCTCCGTTTATTCCAATAATAAGAACAACCTGTAACGTAAAGAGTATTGTAGTAGATAAATGAATAAAATTGATATGAACGCATAATTATGCCTATCAACACCTACTAAGTATACTATTTAATTGAGATTAATATACTTAAGTAGATACTGAATGTGCAACTGACTTACTTTTGCCGCCAAATATACGAAATCGGGTGCTTCGTTAAGAAACTTTTCAATATCAGATATTGTGAAAACCTTCGATTTTTTTGGTTGATGACCAGATGAGGCTCTTTTTAAAAATGCCACTAATTTAGGATAGGTATCGATATGTTTGTCTTTTTTCATCTTTATTGTTGCTTTTAGCATCGAATGAGTACTCCATAGAGTGCTTGCTTTCTTGTTCTCGGATAATTCTATAAAATATGCCAGCAAAACGTTTTCTGAGAAAGTTTTGGCTCCTTTTGCTAGTCGCCACGTGTTGAACATATCGTACTGTTTTAAATACTTCTCGCGTGATTGTTGAGGGAGAAAGCTCATTTGCGCATTATTAACAGTTTCAGTCAATTCTGTTGGCGTCAAGCAAACTTCCTCGTCGCTAGAATCACTCATTTTAGTTTTTTCACTTGTTTTCAAGTTTCTTGTTTTTAATATAAGGTTTAACAATGACGTGAAAAAATGCCGCGTAAAGAACCGCGTACAAAGCAAATTGAAAAAAGAACACCAAGAAGGTTCAGAGTCTGAGTTTTTAACAAATTTAAAAAAAGTTGTATGATATATTCGGCACCATAGAGGTAGCAGTAAATGGGTTTAATGTTTTTTTTTAATTCACAAACTTAGTGCACACGATGTTCTAAATTCAATTTACTTTATCCTCTAGAGAATAAAAACGGCTTTTCCACTCAGATATTGAAGATTAAAAATACTCTTTCCGAGATGGTGGGATGAAAATTATATTATTATGAAAAAAAAAATCCCTACTGTCGGTAATTCTACATAATTATTCATGGGTGTTATTTACAAAAAAAGATCTCGCTATCACTTACTTTCATCGAAAGATAATCACGACTTATTTCTACGCGATACCGTACTACATACAGCTCCTGAAATGTAAACCTAGGATTTTTTTGTGCATTTTTACCTATTTTGACAAAATCAAATCTAGGTTTTAAAAAAACCATCAGACCTCAGCGATGCTTTTTCAGCGAGATATCGGTGATAACGTATTTTTCATCGTTTCAATGGCGCGGCCATGCAATGGGGTTTTAGTCTCACAGATCCTGAAATATAAACCTAGGATTTTTAGTTGTATTTTTACTAGTTTTGACAAATTCAAATTTGTGTTTTACAAAAACTTCAGATGTCTGTGATGCTTTTTCAGGGAGATATCGGAGATAACGTGTTTTTCACTGTTTCAATAGCGCGGCCATGGGGTTATAGTCTTACAGCTCCTAAAACATAAACCCAGGATTTTTTCTATATATTTATAATATTTTTACAAATTCAGTCTGTTATTTACCAAAATTTCAGGTCTCTGCAATGCTTAGTTTCAAAGATCTCCGTGGCTGCGCGGTTCGCCGCGTTTCAATGGCGCGCCTGGCGCGGCCACGTTCAAACCCTTATAACTTTTTAACCATAGCTTTGACAATTTTATGGTTTTGGGAATCAACTTTTACAAAATGTTGCCATGGTTTTTTTTTAAAAAAAAAAAACGTCATGGCCGCGCCATTGAAACGGACACACTCTAACCACCCTGTAGGTATATGACAAGCGTGGTGCTGGTGACTATGACAATATCTAACTATTGGGTACTTATCTATGACCGAGTAAGGTAGTCCAAATCCATGGTGTAGCCGTAGCGTATAAAGGCGAATAAGGAGGTACACTTATTTATTTATCCACAACAAATAAGATTATTTAAAAAACGAAAGCGTTTTAAACGATGAAAGTGGTCAAACTTACGGTACACACCATAAAAAGCAAAGGATTTGATCACTTTCTTCTTCCTTTTACTTTTTGTATGTCATTAACGTTGCTTCGCATGTATATCACGGCGCAGGTATATTATCTGTCAGTAGTACATTCGAGTGTTTGTTTACTAATGATAAGTTACAACATGCCTACTTCATATTTATTCAGATTGCGTTGTATGCACCTATTGTTATGTCGACAACTATGCGGTTGGTTGAGTATTCTAGAGGCTCCTCGACCTCTTATAAATCAGATCGCCAACACTATGGGATTCACATTAATACCGAAAGTGAATGCCTTCAGGGGCCTGGGACTAAGTAATAATAGACACGCAGGTCGATCGATCAGATTAAGCTGCGCTTGCCGCCGTTGGCGCGTGGATGGGTGACCATCTTTACATAGCAAGACCCCTTCGTGCCTCTAAAAGCATTATATTCCTTTGGTCCCGGCTATCATTGGTGGATCTTTGCCGGTTAGACTTGAGCCCTGGCATAGGCAACTGAAAGAACACGGGTGGATTTAGTCAGTAAAAGTCTGACACGCCCTCTCGATCCATCCATAGCGGGAGGCGTCATTTGATGATTTCCGACCAAAAAGAAAAAACTACGAATTTCACCAAAAGACTTTGACAAGTCTTGATCGTGGTTTTGATGTGCTGATAATCTACTGGACTGGCGCTATCTTTTTCTGCAGGTGAAAAGCCGCAACAGCTTTCTGAAGTGTGCTCTCCCACTTACTGGCGAAGTCTAAGGAAAGACTAGACCTGTGGCGACAAGGCGCTTCCCTACCAAACCCATTCGTTCCACCTGCTGAAAATCTCGCAACTGGACACGAATTGCCTTGGCTTTCACGGAAGTCTTTAAATAAACTCCGGACTCAGGTAGGCCGGAGTAAAGAAAACCAGTACAGGTGGAGATTCATAGACGACTCAGCCCTGGAGTGTAAATGTGGTGCTGTCCCACAAACAATGAGGCACTTGATATCTTGTCCAGCATGTCCTGTTGTTTGCACGCCACAGGAGTTGATGGACGCTACTGAAAATGCTAAGCTCGTAGCCAAATTCTGGGCTAACTCTATTTAGATTGCTATCGACACGCTAAGAAGAAGAAGAATGTGCTGATCGCGTTCAGTTTAGTAGAAATAATTTCTGGGAAACGACTTTTATTTTTGGTAGTGCGCGTGATAGTTACAGTTCGCGCGTCGTTCAAAGGATGTATTGTGTGTAGAATGCGGACATCCATAATATAAAAATCATAAAGATAGATACTACAATTGAAATTTTGAATTAAGCATCATCATTAGCCTACTTCAGTTCACTATTGGACATGGGCTTCTCCAATTGCACGCCTTTCAAGTCGATTCTTAGCTATAGTCTTAGCTATACGCATGCAATGTATGTATATGTATCATTTTGCATCGTTGAATATGTAAGCGGGCACGCCCTTTATGCCTGGAGGCTTTATTTAAGTTTTACGTTCTGTTTACGATTTTGTTTTATTATTTATTTCAGCTTGAGTTTAGTTTTCAATGTTTTGTTCTTATATTGGCGTGTGCTAGCTGACATATGGCGAATAATGTATGTTTTGTTTTATAATATTAATTACTTACACGATATTGTATAGAATCAAGTTCTAACTTAACAGACAGCTGTGCTGCTGGGAAGTTTGTTCCGCCACTTCTTCCCAGCTAAAGCACTAGGAAGTGTCGAAGGGCGGGCGTTTTGGGGGGACTGTCTTTTGTAACTTTGACGTTCAAAAAGTGCTGACTCTCAGCCTAGTTTGAATAAATGACTTTTTGATTTTGATTTTGATTCTCGGCAACTCTCATCCAGCTGCTCCAGCACTATCCACCCTGCGAAGACCATCACTCCACCAAACCTGAGGGCGGGCGTCAAGAACACAACGGTATGTGGCCGGCGTTTGCCACTTCAGCTTGCTTATTCTGTGAGCTATATTATGTCGACTTCGATTCTCTGCCGAATTAGAATCGTTCCCAGGCCTCGCAAAACAACCTAGAAAAATTGGACCCGGTAGATGGCGCTGTTTGGTCATCACAACGTATGTAGGTCTGCTAGTATGTATACATTAGGACGACTAATTTGTGTATTAATTCGTGTAAGCTTGAAGTCCGCTAGTATGTATAGATTAGAAGTTAGTTCAAATTTTTGCTTTAATTTTGTGAAGCTTGATATACTTATGGCTAAGGATGGCCGCACCTGGGTAACGAGAGCAGTGGTGGCCCAGTGGTATCGGCCCGTGCTTACTAGTTATAGGTCGTGGGTTCGAACCCAGGCAGGCACTTTACTTTGTGTAAATAATTTCATCGCCACTGCTCTCAAAATGGTGAACAGTCGGTCCAGCAGTGGGAACGGTCCAGCAGTGGGAACAATATAGGCTGATTTTGATGGTGATGGGTAACTGACTACAATTTGTTACAAAGTATATCTACCTGATTTCATACCTAGGTATAAGGAGGCACTCGCAATCATTAAAACATGATGCAGTTGAGGCTTTCACAAACGGTTACTGTCTGATCACGTAGCCAGTGAACGTTTCTTATTCATAGTAATTTACGGTCATTGGCCAATATTAAGTTAGATGCTTAGTTCCATTACTAACTTTCAATATCCTTGCATGTCTAGACGAAAAGTCGCAATTTACAGTCTGCATTGTCATTCTATCATTGTAAGATCTTTTCGAAATATCAAACTATCTAAGTACACACCTGCACGATGTATGTTAGCAACTTTTATTGCACAAATTGAGGTCTGCCACTAAAATCCTAAGGCCACCTACACTAATATTGTACCATAATTTTATTGTGCAATATAATATCCACCCATCCATCAGTAAGATTGAGCAATACGCCATATTGCACAATATTATTGGCCGTCTAGAATCCGGCTTAGCGGCTTGCACTGTGTGAACTATGGTGTGAATATTCACACCAAGCTGTCGTGATACTCCTTGGCCAAACCACAGTGGATGACTAAAAAAACATGTTTTTGGATAAATCAACGGTCCCTACGTACATTAAGACATGTCAAAAACGGAGGTTTACAGGTGAGCGTTATTTATTTTCAAAGCGCTCTAGAAATAATTCTATGTACAATTTTAAATATTTTTATTCTATAATGTTTTATTAGCTTTAGGAACTTTATAATGGTATTTAAACATATATTCTGTTTATATAATTTCTTGGAAAAACTGATAGATGACTGTTTCTGCGCTGATGTTAAAATAAAAGCATGTCAGACATGCCTATGATATCTTTTTATACGCAGGAAAGAAGAAAGCAGTTTATAAAATATAATATTAATAAAATGTTTTATGACCGCATAGCCGCATCTACGACACTTATTCTTTGTAAATATAATACTTGTTCTCATATACGATTTGTAAATGGCGTTAAATACGTAATATTAATAAAAAAAAAAATATACAGGTATGTGCATATGGAAAATCTAAACGCAATTGTGAAATAAAAAAAATGCAATTTTTGACATGTCTTTATGTACGTAGGGACCGTCGAAATTGTATTATTTATGTACGCATGGCGGCAAATCAAGCTATGCATTTTCAGTATAAGCTGACTTCTCATTGCACGAAAAGCCTATAAAATCCAAGGTCAGCTAAAACTCATAGCTTGATATATGGCCGTGTGTGTACGTACGATAGGTAAGGTACGTGTAAAAAAAATGTATCTCAACGAATATACTGAAATATAATGAAGTCTTGGTGTCGCGGCTGAGGGGGGTTTTAATTTCTAAAATAATTAAATTTTGGAAACTGTTTATAATTTAAGGAAAACAATAATTTCTGTACATTCTTTTAGTATACGTTATGTCCGGATATCTAGACAAATACATAAAATTGGAGTGTCTGTTTGTAATATTATGGTAACAACTTTTACTAAGTGTATATGGATGTATACACGGGGAGTATCCTCCCCTTTTCGCCACTAAAACGTCATTATATTTTATTGTTCATTGAGGTACATTTTTTCTATTACACGAACATTATAGTAAATGGAATAATTTATCTTTAAAAATGTTTTTTAGTTTTACACTGTGGTGCGGCCAGGAAGTTACACAGCCTATTTCGACCAAGTTGGCTTAGCTTGCAGCTAGTTTGACCAAAAAATTTAAAGTTCTGTAATCACCATTTTGTTTCAAAGGCTGCACTAAGAAGCGAGCGTTCAATATCTTTCCATTAATGTCCATTGATTTTCCCCCCAGTGGCCCCATTGCCAAATTGGGAACAAAAATAAAACACATGATTTAATTATGATAACTGTTTTATTATAATTATCTGACAACCGTTAAACATATTTTTATGATATCAATTATTTTTATTAACACATAATTTATTATGACAGTAAAACAAGTTAATCAAACAATACAATTATAACTTAATTATGCTTGGTTGAACAATCCAGTTAATATAATATATTTACCTATATTAAAAAAAAAAGATACTTAAAGTATTATTAAGTAAGTCACAGGTAACTACTTAAATAGCTTGTTGGACTAGATAATAAATTAAACAAGTCTGACAAGTAGGTTATAAAGTAAGTCCCAACCAGGGGTTTACTTTTTAAATCCGTCAACGAAGATACGGGCCGTCGTGAAAGTAGTTGGTCCGTCAAAACAATGTTCTAATACATTTTTTTCGGTCAGGTCAAAACATATCGCAATAAAAGTTAGGGACCACTGTCAAATCGTGTTGTCATTAATTCTTAGTTAGTGTCCTAAACGTATCTAAGGGTGCCTGTCCACCAGAGCGGAGAAGAGAGGAGAAGAGGGGAGCTGTGCCAATCTTAACCAATAAAATTCAAACACCATTCCGCTCCGAAAGGATGCAGAAAATTTTATTGGTTAACATAGGCACAGCTCCGCTCCTCTCCACTCTCTCCGCTCCGATGGACGGATAGCCTAATGTCCGTATGTGATACGGAGTAGCAAATACCCGTAGATACGGCCGAAAGTACGGACTTCATGCTTAGAGAGTAGATCCTCCAGAACGGAGCCTTAAGGTAGACTCCAGGGTAGCCCGCGAAATTCAAATATTCATACGTTTATTGCAATTAACAGATTAGTGTCAAGCTGTATGTTGAACAAAATATTGTTCGCAACCGTAAAAAATATGGCTTTATATAGTTTTTCCCATATGTCGACGTCATGCCGGAATCGGGTAATACGCCAATTCATATAGTCAATAGTTATCAGAAAAATATTTAAATAATCTAAGTTCATGAACATTTCTTTTTTCAGTACAGTCCGTCAAACTACGCATACGCAACTAAGCTTTTTTAAAATATTTTACTGATAACTATTATGAATTGGGCTTGACGTCGACATCTGGGACTTATATAGTTATAATCATTTAAATCATCAATACGACCAGTCTATTTCTAATTTCATTTAACTCGATTGAATGGCTTTCTCCCAAAATAGTCATTCAAAGCTTCCTCCTTAAAGATCGCTGTTAATCTTTCGATGCAAGTGGCTCAAACCCGTCAGTTCTGGATATATGAGCAACCCGCAAGTATCCCGTAATTGACATAATATCTTCCAGCCAATCTGATACTTTGGTATGACATCAGCGTCTACATAAGTGGAAGTGCATACAGATATATAACATACAATATAACGATGTTACACGCGCTCCGAATTGGCTCGCCTCCCGTAAATGCACCTGATGAAGCTATGGAGGTGCGAATTTATTTTAGTCACACTATTATTGGTGACACAGAATATGCAATAACATAAGTAATAAATAAATAATAAAAACATTTATTGACTCTTAAAAATACATGTTACAAGCCAGTCATAGTGAAATAGCACATGAATGTATTGCCACAAAATAGATCCTAACCCCCAAACTAGGCCTGGGCCTGTATTTTAGGGGTCAGCGTTCAGCCATGGGTTCAGTATACAATTTATAAAGTTGACAGCCTTGGTTGTTGCCATTTTGGTAACACGTGTAGTTAAAAAAAAAAATAGTTATAAATTAAAAATTGAAGGTATAACACGCATATTATGTAGGAATTAAAATTACAGAAAGAAAGTATAATGCTAAAGAGTTATGTGTATTTGTATGTCTGTATGTGAAGTTGTGTTAGTGGAGTGTATGTGTGTAAATGTGCATGTGGTGGAAGTGTGTTGTTTGTATGCATATGGGAGTGAGTGTGTGTCTGGTTTGGTTTGCACCTTTGAATATGTGTAAGGATGGGAAAAAGTAAAAACGATCATGTTATATTATATTATGAATGTAAATAAACTTTCAGTCTCCTGATAGTCCATCTTTTGGAGCCAGTCTGCTATTTTCTTTTTCATTTCCTGCCGACACATTTTAGCTATGTTTAGCTTTTTGTTGGTGAGGTTGTAAAGTTTGCTGCTTAAGCTATTAAATTGGTGTTTGGCAAATGAGGTCCGGCAGGGTATAGTAGGGCATATGGAGGATTTGCTACGCTTATTTGGGTCGGGTAAGGGAACATTCGCTTGCTTTCTTTGGATGGATTTGAGCACATAGAGCTGGCGGACAGTGAGGACTTTTATTTCAGAGTATAATTGGGAGGTGGGGTACCTGTAAGGTTTTTTGGTCATAACCTTGAGCACAGCTCTCTGTGCTCGCTCCAAACCAAGCAGGTAGGTCTTTGCTGCACCTCCCCATGCGGTTATGCAGTATTGGATAATGGACTGACATAGTGCCAGGTAGACCAGCTTTAGGTTTTCCAGTGTTGCAGAATCCCTAAGGGTCCTGAACACATTTATAAGCCGTCTTGTTCTGGTAATGATTGAACCAATCTGCCTGTCCCACCTCAGTCCATCATCCATCAGCACTCCCAAATATTTCGCCGAGTCTACCCGAGAGATAACCTGGCAGGTACAGTTGTGTCGGTGCTCACAAGTATGTGCTATTATGGAAAAGTCAGGTAGGGGTTTAGTGTTGGGTCTCAAAGAAAAGGGTAGAAAATGTGTTTTGCTCAGGTTTAGGGTAAGGAGATTTAGTCTTAGCCAGGTCATTATTTTGAAGAGGGAATGTTCAGCTCTTTCCTTGACCACCTGCCAATTCCGTCCCCACACAAATACTGCTGTATCATCTGCATATGTAAAGATTTTGGTGTGTGGAAGTGACATTGTGCAGAGGTCATTTATATACACCAAAAACAACAGCGGGCCCAAAATGCTCCCCTGTGGGACCCCAAAGAGGATTGTGCGTTCCTCGCTAATGCAATCGCCTATTTTGACATATTGCGTTCGCCGGGAAAGATAGTCTTTAAATATATTTAAAACAGTGCCTCGTACTCCTATTCGTTCTAACTTTGCCAAAAGGATAGGGACAGAAACTGTATCAAACGCCTTGGAGAGGTCTAGATATATACATAGGCATCTATTTCTTTTGTCTAGGTTTTCCACTATTTTGTCTGTTAAATCCAACACTGCGTCTTCTGTAGAGACACCTGATCTGAATCCATACTGATTGTCGGCTAAGATTTCAAAGCGATGCAGAAAATTTTTGAGCGATTTGTAGAGCACTTTTTCCAAGATCTTTGATAAGGCTGACAGCACCAATATGGGCCTATAATTATTGACGCAGTCTCTGCCCCCACCCTTGTAAATAGGGTGTATAATAGCTTTTTTCAAAGCATCGGGGAATACGCCAGTAATAATGGCACGATTGCAGATGTGCATTATAGGTTTAATCAGTACACGTCGGCACTCTCTGAGAAGGGAAGATGGAATTCCATCCCATCCTGTAGCACAATCCGGCCGCAGTTGCAGAATAGTGGTTTCAATATCCGCTTCATCAACTTCTAGAATAACGAGCGACTTGGGTAGATATTTTTCAGAGCAGTTTGAGGCAGGGGGTTGAGGGCAGATAGACTCATCAGTAGGTGGGGTTTGAGATTGAAGGATGTTATTAGCTAAATTTTTACCGACGTCAGTGAAGAAGTTACAGACAAGGTCAGCAGACGACGTTGGGCTATCTGATACTTGAAGTAGTTCCAAAGGATCGTTTTTGACTTTATGAGTCTTAGTTATTTCTTTGATAGCTTTCCATAGGGCTTTAGGGTCATTACCTGCTTTGTCCAGTTGACTTTTCTCATATGCGATTTTCAGTTTTCGTAGCAATTGATTTGTGAAATTCCTATATCGTGTATATGTTACTTTAAGTGTCATGTTATCTGGTGATTTTTTTGCTTTAATATGTAACCTATCCCGATTTTTTATACAGCGCAGGAGCCCTGGCGTGATCCACGGTTTTAGGATTTTTTGCTTATTTGGCACTAAAACTATTTGTGTGTGTTTATTAATAATTGATGAGATTGTTGAAATTAAATAGTTGGTTGCGTTGTTAGCGTCATCCATTTCTAAGAGAGGTTTGAAATTTGTGCTTTCTATTTCCAGTTTTATGGGATGCAATTTGCATCTTTGAAAGCTGGTTCGTATACTAGACAGGTTATTTTTGTGCTGGTAAAAATAATAATACCGTCATTTTGGTTAACTATGTTTTTGGTGTAATGTGATACATAACCATCTAGAATAGGTAGATCTTTTACCTTACTAAGCCAACATTCAGATAATACTATTACATCAAAGTTTACCTTTGTAAGAGCCAGTAAGATGCGAAGTTCGTCAAAGTTTTTATTTATACTTCTAATATTGATGTGAATAATCTTTATAGCTTGACTAGAATTGCCAGCATATTTGTTACAGTCCTCTGGACAGCAAACGTACGAATTCGTTAAGTTACACGAGTCAAGGTCATAATTAATATTATTAATAGAACTAATAAAACACATTTATTTAATACATTATGGCCATATACAGCAACTTATTCAAAAAAATCTGAAAGTATTGTTAAAACAGCAACATTTGCACATAGTTGGACAGTGTGCATACGAATATATATGTATATTATGTTATGTTTATATTCCTAATATATGATATTAGGAATATACTTTTCCTGGGTAAAGGGACGCATCGGAACAGGTTCAATAAGCATGGATCTATTTATGTGAATGTTACTAAAAGTAACAATCATATATGTAGGTACTCCGTTTTCCCAAGAAACGTCAAAATAATAAGACACATAATTATACACATGCAAGTTGCTTTCACGCAAGTAAGTAGGTAAGTAGTTCGTTATTTAATGTCGATGTTATGAATACTTGCGCTCGCGCTCCTTTTAATGACGCAAGTCAACAACAATCTATAAAACTTGCGTGTAAGTTACTTACAGAAAATAAAAATAAAGTTTCAAAAGACTAGGATCTTCATACTTCTTTCTTCTTTTGAAGTTGTTGAATTAGGATGAACGCAGGGGCAGTGTCGATAGTGGCTGTTGTTGTTGTGTAAACAACCAGCTAACCACACTGCCAACGCGGTCTACCATTTATATTTCTTCCGTTCTTGCTTCTTGCGTTGTGGTGGTTTTTTCCATTTCGTCGAGGAGTCGTGATGGATGAGATGAGAGCCTGTCTTATGTTTAAAAGTTTTTGAAACAATAAACAGAAAAATAGGCAACATCTTTTTCTTGAACTTGTGAAATTTCTTCATTGTTCGCGTTCATTTGATAAGTAGCCGACACATATCGACGCCCCCCCCGCCTCCGTGGGATGCCCTCCAGCTAGATGGACCGACGACCTTAGGAAAGTGGCTGGGGCAGACTGGATGCGGAAGGCGGAGGACAAGGTGTTGTGGCGCAGTATGGGAGAGGCCTATGTCCAGCCGTGGACTGCGATAGGCTGAGTTGATTTGACATATCGATAGACCTTAATTTTCAAGTTACGCAGTTCCTGTATTATAAATATAAATTTCGTTTTCGTCCCGCACAGAATAATTTTCTCTCAGTCAATATCGCGTTCAGAGTGTCTGTCGCCTCTTCTTGTGGTAGCGGTCACCTGTAAAACAATAAGACACTAAACATTTTGCCAGTACATGTAGCCACCACAAGACTTAGATACCTAATAATATTAACACTGTGAATGAAGGTATTGTGGCGTGTGGGAATTGAACCCTCACGAATTGCTATTCTCTGCAATTGCGCTTGGTTTTCTCTATTTTCCGTATTGATAAATAGTGATGCATATCTACATTAAGCTCTTTGGAAGCATTCTGTCTCATTCTCATGTAAGATTTATATCTTTGACAGGGTGAAGTAGGCTGCTAGATGTCTTGGGAGTTGAACCAACTGTATCTAAAGCGCCTCGACGTCGTGTCGAATCGCTTACCCGTACGATTTTCCCCGTTTTTGCAGCATTTTTCATTACTGCTCCGCTCCTCTTAGGTTTAGCGTAATGATATATTGTATAACCTTTCTTGATAAATAGGCTACACAACACAAAAAGAATTTTTCAATTCGGAACAGTAGTTCCTGAGATTAGCGCGTTCAATCAATCAAACAAACAAACAAACTCTTCAGCTTTATAATATTATATAATATATATAATATTAGTATATAGATAATATTAGTATAGATTTAAATTAGATTGTCCTTGTTTTCGGTACACCTGCGTTTGGGATTCGAAATCAAACAGTTAATTCGACATCTAGCTATCTTAGTAGTTGTCGGTTAATAATATTTCATGTTTTTTATCAGATTAAAAAGTAATTAAAATTGTTGTATTGTTCTTTGTGGCCACACAGTCTCTCAGCCGACGACTCGCGCGCTGTTTTCTTTTACGGCTCGTTCGCTCCTTCTTCGTGCTAACCTGAAAACAAAAATACAAAGATATTTCGTGTCTCTTTTTGCCATCTTATATTTCAGGACTTTCAGTATACACTGTGTTAGAGAAGAAATCTTTTCCTACAAATATATATGGGCTCTTTGCCTAACTATGTAGGTAGGTAGTACTATGTAAGGGAACACTTCCCTTTTTTTCAGATTCTTCTGAAAATTCAGTTCTAGCTTCTGTAATACGACCTCCATTCCGCAATCAATCGATGCCGCTATCCCAAGATAAACCATACAAAAATGATAACTCAATTCTTAACTCTTATTACATAGGGGAAATTACATCCCTATTCCCTAGTATAATTAATAGTATGAACATGAAAGGCTCCGAATACAGGTAGGTATCGTTATTTCTTAACAGTATTATTCCCTTACGGAGTTGCACGTTTCAACGTAGCCGCGGAGGCGTGTAGACACGACTTCAATTTCGTCATACTCGTGACATGGATTTATTATTTGAGTTGGAATCATGACTGTTAAAGTAAAACTCCATCGAAACAAATAAGTAATAACAAAATTTCCGGTTTTCAGCGACATTCAAAGCACCCTGTGTGACCCTTTTTAAAGGAATTTCTAAAGAGCTGCTTTAACGGATGCTGCAGTGGAAGTATTAAATTGGCATCGACGCGTGGGCTAATAACAGCCCGAAGGTGGCCGCGATCGCGGTCCTTATCACTATATCTCGATGTCCATTCGCTATTTCTACAGGGATGACGGTGTGAGTATGTCGGTGTGCCTAAGCTGATTTGATCTGTTCTGTACTGGACTTCACCTACTCCAGAAGATCAAGTTGAAGCGATTTGACTAATCATGGGTCTGATCACATCGACGCTTGCCGCCGTCACGTAGGCTTCGAAGTAAACCCCGAATCAGCAGCGGTGTATCGGAGTGAGGCATCTTCGGTATGTGCCTAAATGTACGTCTCTCGTACCTTGGGATTTCTGCCCCGCTACCGTTTTGCTGATTGGCTGCTACTACTATATACTTTGTCCTGAAGTTGTGTTATTTTTATAGATACGTACATAATTATAATTCGTGGCCATACTAGAGACGATAAAGTGGATGCCCACATTGTTTTAATTAACCTACATGCCAAGTTTTAAGTTAGTAGGTCCTAAAGTTTGAGAGATGTCGTGACAATTGTGTGTTAAACACATGAAAGCGTCATGCAGCTCACAGGGTATTTCCGAATTACATATCGGCTTCGTTACTTTCCTTATCTCGTTTTCGGTATCCTCAGTATGTGCTAGTTTTCACAGAATTGAACCGGATCTCCGGTGACAGTCACTTCTTATCTCATCCAGAACATTGACTATCACCGTAATCTTTTGATTGACCAGAAGATTTACTATTTTTATCTCCTATGCAGTACCCACGTTGATTTGTAGTAGTTGTTTGTTGTTTGTTGTTTGTGTGTTGTGTGTTGTGTTGTTGTTTGTTTTGTATGTGCTGGTATCAGAATGCATCTAGTTTTTCACTTCAGTAAATAGTTAATTGGTAAAACCGCCAAACACGCCGCGTCGCTGGCATACCATCGACCTTTATGCCTTCATTTAACATAGCTAACATGCAAGCTATCGCAATGCATCTAACTAATTAAATGACATACAAGGAAAACTTGTCGCAAATTTTACGAGTTACCTGTTAAAATCTTACCAGCTGTAATGTACTGTTAATTATTGATTTAATATTAAATTATTCAAGATTCAGTCGTGTTTGAGGGCGACTGGCAAGTGGTTTGTCACTTTATGTACTGCAATTTGGAACCTAAATTACTGTTCGTGTTTCTAGAGGAGTCATAATTTGTATACTTACTTAAATCATTGCATTTTGCTAGGATAAAGGTGAACTAGATCTATGTTTATTAAGGTTACATTACTACACTTCCCTGTTTCTAAGAAGGCACATGCAAGCACTAATCATTACCAAGCTATATAACATGATATGATCGTATTAAACTGTCGTCTGTCCACTTGTCTCAAGATTCTTCACTTTATATTAGTCTATAGACTACACGTGTCGATTTCAATGACGACTAGGTACAACATACCTACTCTATTAATATTTCATGCTAACTAGCTATGCGAGTTGGTACTTGTCATACACTTGTACATCTCTTTATCTGTAATTAGATATTAATAACTATTAGCTTATCAGTGGCACAACCTTTAGAATCACAGAGCTACCTATATACCTCAGCAAGGTTTCAATTTACTTAAGTATATGTTTTGCTAGCATTTAATAGTCTGTACTTACTACCTATCAGTTCTGTAATGTTCAGAAACGAAGAACATTAGAATTGTACTAGCTTTGACTCACTTTACCCGCGTCAATGTCTGGTCAAAGTATGGTCATGGTCTAACTATTGCCAAGATTCTATTTCACGGGAACGTATACCAAGATAAAAGTATAAGTAGGTTATGGTCTAACCTTATGTCAATATCCCAATATATCAAGCGTAAAAAGGTAACAGACATAGTTTCTTTCGATATATGTATAATATTATTACGGATTACTATGGATATAGTGCTTCTAACGATCAGTTTATCTATCTTCACTGCTAAACTGAAGATCTGTTATTAGACACCCTAAAAAGCCGTAGTTTTAAGCCGCGGGCAAAATTGCAGGTGAAGCTCAGCAGTTTCTTTTAAAGAAGATTTTTCTACCTTTTTAGTAATGTGCGCTTTCTGTCTGAGTAGTCTACGGCCTTTCGATTTCTCTTAATTATCGACCTGATTGGATGAGCCTCCTAAAATGGGAGAAATCATTATAGCGGAAGACTTTCAAATATGACTTTTGATAAGTGTTTCGGTCCAAAATCCGTTATTATGTTCATTAAATTTCTGTTGCGAAAAATAAAAGCGGTATTGTAAATAAAATCACTATACGTGGTCTTGGAAGTGCATTCAACTTTGTGGAGGTTATACGTATTCGTAGTGCTTTATAAATCAGATAGTTTATTTTAGATATTCAAAACCTGTGCTAGTGCTTATATAATATTACTCTAAAACATGATGTGATGATTCCTTTCGTTCAGTTATATAACGTTAAGGTGTGTTGAGTGCATTGATAATGGCAGGTAATGAAGACTACGTATTTTCAGCGTTCAGATATCGAAGACACTTTTATAACTTGGTGTCGTATAGTAGATAAATATTAGTGGGGATTGAGATAGAAAATGAAATAAAACAAATCAAAAATAAAATAATTTATTAACAAAAAAGAAAACTCATAAACCTTTTTCGTACAAAATGATTATGGTGCGCCATTGCAGACTTTACGTACCTTCACACTAAGTACACGAGATATTGGTGGAACGAAAGGCTAATGCGAAAACAAAAATGACAAATTAGACCTATATTAAGTTATAAGTTAGAAAATGTTTGCCAATGTCTTGGCGCTGTCGTCAAGTGATTGCATTACGTGGCATAAGGTGTGAATACAATAGCGAAATGAGATTATAGACAATGCAAGGCTAGTCGTAGGGCTTCCCTGGACGCCCGCGCATAGGCACCCCGGCCACACTTGACCCAGTGACACCGTTCCACTGATTCCACACAATACAATTATAATGTCACGTACTTTAAGTACCTGTAATACTTGTAAGATATTGTCATAGTGATAGAAACTCAGGCGTGTGAATTTTCCGAACAAGGGGAGTGAAATCGTTGTGTCGCTGTTGGGAAGTACTCTCAGTGATTATGTTTGACTTCTCTACAAATAAGGCAACCATTTTAAAATTGAACCTTCTATTAGGTCTTTTCTATACAAAATGTAACAGAATTAACTAACGTAAGACATCTTACACCCCAATTAGAGTATTAGGTTAAAAGCATACTTCAAAGACCAGAACTTAATTTTTCGAAAATGAGCTTTATAACCTAAAGATAAGATTGAATTTGCCTTGACTCAATTTCTAGTAGGTATGGCAGAATATATCGTTTTTGAAAAAAAAATACCCATATTAAAAGTTACTGAAATCGATTTATTATTCAATTATGAACTTTTGCCTCGTTTGGGTTCGTCCTGAAACTAGTTATTTCAGGACGAACCCAAACGAGGCAAAAGGAGCATGCAAGTAAAGTGGTGTTCCGTAGTTTCTGCCTACTCCCATGAGAAAAAGGTATGAGTATATGTAGTTTCAGGACTTCCGTTTATTCTGTTACACCTAGTATAAATCTTACCCTGAAAACTTAGGTTAGTGAGCCTTCATTCTACTGAGTATTAACACTTTGAGAGCTTACTTCAAATTAACTTCTTTATGATTTTACCATGAGATCTTGATAGAAAAAATCTGCTGTTAGGATATCTTCAAATGGTGATGAAGAACGAAAACTATAGAATAAAACATAGTCCAATGTGTGGTAATAACGACAGACTGTTGCCACTAATTCATTTGCCAATGAAACTGGTGTCATATCCATGGTCAATATAAGAACTATAACTAATTGTAGGCGTACCTAGAACTAATTATTATTTATTATTATTCTTATTACAAGTGATGATACAGCATGAATACTGATATCATCGTCTCATACGATGACTTTTCTCATTTTTACTCTTTGTATAAATTTTATGGCACTTCCCATCTCTGTCTGACCTAATTAATGTATAGGTTAAGGTATCTACCTAACTATCGTTTTATATGTGTATGTAAAATCTATTCGATTTCAGCAAATGAGTTGGTGGAGTCAAAACACTTACTTTTTCAGAGCATGCATTGTTCTGAAAAATAAGTGTGTGTGTGTTTCATTGGTATTAAAAGTAAAAGTCATAAGTTCATAACACATTTTCTCTCCTAATTAGCGTTAGTACGTATGTTAGTACTCCTAACAGATTACTCAAATTATTTTAGTTTTCAGATACCCCCTGTAAATTGTAACAGATAACTATGGAGCTAACTGCGTTGGCAATAGTACTAGTAACTCGGTAAGATTACCAAGGCCGCATAAGAATAGTGCAGAACTATGAATATGAGAGCGCAACATTGTTTGTAGCTATTTCAACGTGGCTCTAATTATACCGTGGCCAATAGTTCGCTGTAACCGTGTGGGCAACAGCTGACAGCTTTCAAATGCTCCGCTCGCTCATATTATTTGTGCCAGTTGGGCCTGATTTATATCGACCTTCTCCGCTCCGATCACAATATATGTTTATATAAACCGCTCAATCGAACAGGTGGATTGATGTTGGTTACGTAGTGATGTAACCAACGGTCATAGTGCATCGTTATGTTTTTAAATTATATACCGTCGACAGAAATTAAAAAGTCATTTTTTAACACGTGTGCTGTTTGTGATTTACAACTTTATTTGCCTATGGTGTTCATTTGTTTAGAAATCTAGTACAAAACTGACAAGTCACGCTTACGACAGAGCAACATGGCGGAAAAAATTGTAAATCCCCACAAACAAGCGACTGCAATAGTGCGGCGAACGACGATAATTACTGTCGAAGGTTACACGAGGGAACCACCGCCACAATGGGGTCCTAGTTCCTACCATTATGTCTTTATCAATGTACTTAACTATATGTACCACAGTTGGTAACTAGAAATTCTACTGTCTACTGACTCTACGAAAGATCATGCAAATAAGCAAATAACACTAATCTACTGAGTTTATTATGTGCTCAGGGTTGGTTTATTAATAAAATATAATAAAGAAATAAAACAAATAAAAGACTCGAAGAAAGCTGTAATAAAAAACCCACAAAAAATATTCAAAATACAACCAAATCAACAATTTGTAACACTAATATGGAAATACAAACAAATTAAAATAAGTGCTTACATAAAATAATACTTAGTATACAAAAATAATACGGAATAGGTAAAAGCCAAATTAGACACAATGACTAAAAATAAAATAAAATAGATAAAGCGAACAATGACCTCAAGAGGTTTTCTAAAACATAATTTACGAAAATTTGTAAAGCGTAAGAAATATAAAACTAAACACAATAAAATAGGAAAAAAATATAAATAATTACGTGCAGCATGTACGAAAGTAGTAAAAAAACGGTTCACTAAAGTTCATAACAGTTCATAGAACTGGTGGTTGGTGTTGTCTCGTCAGGAGCGATGCTACACGCTCCGGGGTGTCGTACCAGATAGTGCATTTACAGTGTCAACTTTGCCTTAACGCAAACTTGTAGCGTGCTTTGCAAACGCACTCCTGGCACGAACTCCGGAGCGTAAAAAACTTCGATATCGATATCTGACGAACGGAGGGCAGCACTACACAGTCTATGCACTACGTACGGAACGTCTTTGCCGTTTGTCACTTATTGTCCCAAAATTATACAAATTGGCACAGGACATTGTTATTTGCAGGTTATAAAAGCATTTGTTAGTGCTTAGCCATGATAGAGTTAGTATTATGGTTTGTATAATAATGCTGTGATTTTGCATGCTTTTAAAAGTGTACACCATTAGGTTCAACTAGATATTTTCAATAGTAGAAAAGTTTGGTAAGTATGTAGTGACCATTTAAAACCGAAGTCTTATAAATATACGTTCCTATCTGATGGACTAGGCAGTCTTTCAGATATAAACTCATAATAATAAATCCTCGTGTAAATAATTATCGTGCTTATGGCAAGTGATTGTTATTCTGCGTACAGAGGTGTCGTTTCATCATACCATTGACATCGACGGGTAAGGATGCAATGAATGACAAGGCCGCGAATAGATACACTAGGGAAACCGTGCATTATTAATAATGTATGTATTACTAATCTTCATATCGAAGGTGTCGATAGTCAAGACGTGTTTTTTTATATTATCGATATGATGAAGACGAATCACTACAGTGAAATGTAAGCTATCTTTTTACGAAGAGCGGTCATACAAGTTTTAATAACTAACTGTAATCTTCCATTTTACGAGCATTTAAGTATGCATGTAAATGTAAATAAAACAACTGTTCGCGCATATTCAGAATTTTCATGCGTAGCGGCTATTAATTTTCGCAGCACGAGGAAAACGACATTTGTCGAGGTTATGATCTCACTTCCCGCCGATGTTATTACGTTTGTATGACAAGACTTGAATGTAGCGAGATCTCCCACGGATTTCGAAAGCTTTGTGTATTTTTAAAATATTCAAAACGAAAGTGCCGAGTGAAAGCGTGACATTTTAATAACGAGTGCGGATAAAACAGACGCGTCTCAGAGCTTGTGCGTCCAAATGTTGAGAAAGAATTTTGTATTAATGCATTAATTACTTCTACTGATACTTAGTGGATGTAATTATATAAAGAGTGCTATAATTAACACACTTTCAGCATGCAAAGCGAGGGAACAGTGCAGACATTGCTGATGCAAAGCATTCTCTCTTTTTCACATTTCTTGTGCAAATGAGAAATATTATGTTAATGATGTCAATGTTAATTGAAATGGAATACGTTAATATGCTACCTCCTACTGTTTATTTTTTACAGAGACTCTAATTTCCATACATTCTTTTATTCTTTGGTGGCTACATAAAATCTTCATGATCGTAATCTAATACGCAAATGATCTCATTTTACTTAGCTTTGTTCCCATTATCTACACTTCTACAAGAAAATACAGATTTCTATGAACATTTCTTCTGTCGTGTATATAACAAGAACTATGCGTCTAACTAACAAAACAAGTTCTGCATTCTAAATATGACCAATAGATGAACTGTGTTTAATGATAAAATATCTGGTTGACCGAGCTTTGCTCGGTATTTTTTGGTAAATTGTGTTTAAAATAATAAGTTTATGTTCAAGTTGATTATCGATAAAGTTGGTCATTGAAAACACGAATAAAACGACATTTTATAAAAATGAATCCTAGCTAGATCGATTTATTGCCCCCGGAACCCCCTGTATACTAAATTTCATGAAAATCGTTGGAGCCATTTTCGAGATTCAGATTATATATATACAAGAATTGCTCGTTTAAAGGTATAAGATAAAACGACATTTTATAAAAATGAATCCTAGCTAGATCGATTTATTGCCCCCGAAACCCCCTGTATACTAAATTTCATGAAAATCGTTGGAGCCGTTTTCGAGATTCAGATTATATATATATATACAAGAATTGCTCGTTTAAAGGTATTCTTATATCTGGTTGACCGAGCTTTGCTCGATATTTTTTGGTAAATTGTGTTTAAAATAATAAGTTTATGTTCAAGTTGATTATCGATAACGTTGGTCATTGAAAACACGAATTAAACGACATTTTATAAAAATGAATCCTAGCTAGATCGATTTATCGCCCCCGAAACCCCATGTAAACTAAATTTCATGAAAATCGTTGGAGCCGTTTCCGAGATTCAGATTATATACATATATACAAGAATTGCTCGTTTAAAGATATAAGATAAAAGCTTATTAAAAGTAGTATTTTCATTTGTATCATCAATCAATTTAATATATTTTTTTGCGAAATATCTGCATGTGATTGCAACATCTGCGTGCATTCGTGCATCAATCTATTGTTTAAAAAATCTTATTCCAGTGTACTGTCTAAATCAATTAGATATTAGAAAAAGAGTGGTGTGCTATTTTATATTAATGTACAATGGACAATTATTACTTAAATGAAACAGCAAAAATGTGTAAATAGAAAGGTTAACGGTAAATAAGAAACACTTAAGCTTGCATACTTTGAACTTTGATCTTCATATTTATTTGTTTAGTCATACAAGTAATCTGCGGTATTATTCATATTAATCAATAGCTACATTAACAAAGCCATTAGCAGATGTGTCAGCGACTCAGCGAGTAATATTGGACTGGTTGGTACATAATATTCGCTTCATCAACGCGGCATAGATCAAGGCAATCATTTGTGTTGTGCCTTTACGCACACGAATTGTTTATGAAGTTCGTTTCCATTGACAAATAGGGATGACCTTTTAATCGTGTCAGTCTTAAATATCAGTCAATGTACCTTTACATTTAGGTTTTATTTTAAATTAAAATTTACATTTGGTTATGGTTCTGGCAGTTTAAGAAAAAAATGTTTGCGATTTTTTTAAGGGATGTTGTATAAGCAAAACTGTTTAAAGAAATCAGCGTGCCAAAGATCGTTGGGAAGTGGGTGTAGCGATGCAAGATAAGTTTTTCCGTCATGACGTAATGTTGCAATGGAGACGAGACCTTGTGTTACTTGACACGTGTGCCATCTATAATAGCTAAGTTTATTTGTATACGTAATACAGTGAAGTGCGCCGCATGTGCACTGCAACTGCATATCTGTGCTAATTTATGCATGTGACGAGTGTGAAGTAAAGAACACAACGACTGGGTACAGATGAATAGTTTTTACGTTCTGCGGAGGTAATTATACGTTTTCTATGAGAAAACTGTTCAGAAATAGAAAATTGTATTTTTTTAAGTTTTGCTTTTGAAATTAAATTAAATAGTAGCTGTTGTTTTTGCGTCAATTTCAGTCTATTGAATTTCGTGTTATTTAAGCGTCTACAGACGGTTTTTACATTTTTTTCGGTCATTAGCTTGTTTCCGGTCATTATTACTTGTTACATGTGGATACAATCACGCTAATTGAGGATGATTTCATTCGGGTTATGGGCCGGAGACGTTCTCAATTATTTTGCACCAATACCACCGTGTTTGATGAATGCAAACGATTGTCCAATAGCCATTAAAGCTAGAATCTTAGCCAGGTATGTAATTATATTATGAAGTTTTTACGGCAATTCTTGGTATAATGACGGTGATGTCGTTAGGGTGTGGTTTAGCTTGGCACAATGTGAAACAAAGGTGAGCCGGCAAGTGGGTCACAGCGATGGCCTTGCGCGCGAGAGACCGACCCAGTCCACCATCCGAGGGAGCGAACACTCACGCTTTAATTGTATTAGGTACACGACAGAAACACTAGTATGCACCATTTTATATTACCTACGAGGCATAATAGTAAACTATTTTTAGGATACGCGCGTTTGTTTACGCGAACGCATTTAATTAGCATTGCATGCATAATGAACAAACATGTCATATGTCCGCGTATGAAAAGGTTATCAAGGTTTTTCTGTTTCCATGCAAAACTTTAATGCGTTAGAATTATTTCTTAGGTACTTTACCTATTTCTGGCTTAGAATTGAATACAGTAAAATATGCATCTGCATGTAATAAATGAATGGCACAATGGACATAAATCCCTATGGGTGGCGGGCTCGGTGGGCGGCGAGCGGCTACGAGCGCTGCGTTTATACGACTTTAGTACTTAGTAAACGCCTCCGCGCATGCTCCCGCGCAACAGTGCACTCTGACGTAATAACATGCAACCGTCCTGCATTCTGTTACTCACGGACAAATCATACCGTCATCCCTTTATTTATAAACGCTAATTTTATAAGTGCGACAGAGATGAATGGATGGTGACACTGCAGTATCGACTTCGAACTATTCAAAACCTAGGGCTCGCTACATTCTTTTTCCATTGGAACTATTTAATGAATAAAACATTCGTTGAAATCGTTAGTGTTGCGAGTGAATGTAACATGAATACAAACTTGTTTGCGGCCGGCATTATGTCACGACAATCAATTCGCTTGAAAGTGCACAGATGTAATCGTAAGATCGACTGAACATGAACGCTCTAGGAAAGTAGGACAAATAGTTGTTAGGTCTCATGCGCTAGATAAGCTGCATTGTGCAATTGTGCCGCGCATGTTGTCCCATGCGCGGCACAATTGCACATCATGAATGTGTCCGCTCATTGGCGGCACTATTAATATGTCCTTGAACGGATGGCCGGTAAGGAACCGCATCATATGGCATTACAAACGCGACTGAATATTATATGTTGTGAATCGCAAATGTATGGACGTGTGAGAATGCGTATTATATAGATACCGGCTGGTTACTTTTACTGAAGCCGGTGGTGCGCGAGGTATGCGCCCGCGCGCGAGGAAGCCGCCTCGCTCCACGCTCCATCGAACACTTTCCCTCTCGGCCCGACATCGCATCCGACAGTAATTGCAATTACAAACATTTTATAATTAATTGGTATCCATACTCGGAGGTTTTCGCAACATGAAACGGACATTATGAAGTGTCAGTGGCCAGCACTTGGTTTCTAAATGAAAGCACTTTGAAAGCAAAACACAAGCGGGTTGATTGCGAGCGGAGCTACCTGGTCCTCACTAACACTGCATCTTTGGAAGTTATCGGATATGATATGAAAGAAAGTTTTGCTCAATGGGACTCTATCTAATCTACACAATGCAAATCTATCTGAGACAGAACAGTTCTTTTTGTTCCTCCGCTTTAAGAGTTTGTTAATGTTATGCGATAGAATGTACGTAAAGAGTTAAGTTTTCATGCACAGGAAAAGCAAAGCGTTCTAGTAGAGAAATAAGATATGTAAGTGTACAAACATATAAATACATACATTCGGAGCATATGTATATGTATGTATAGGGTTAGCATGCACAGCGATATGAGTTATTGGATTATGTATGTTGAGCACGTGACGTGCACCGTGATGTAGCACGTGCCGAGCGACACATGTATGTACAGCGACCGGGGGGTGCACTCCACTTCCTCGCCCAGGACCGAGGTCGTGGCCCCTGTAATTATCTAGTTTAAAATAATCCCGCAGTAGGCGTAGGACTTGCGCAACACAATTCCAACGTTCTAGAAGCGACACTGACACGACACTGGGAGCACTTCACTGGAGTCGCGGGCGTGTAGCGGCGGCGCGCGCGCCCGCACCACTGCGCCGCGTTCCACTTTTCCTTCCGGCGGTACACGAGCAGCCGCGAGTTGGCAGCGGCACGCCTTGCATAACCGACGGTTTCGCAAAGCGGTCGGTGCAGCGCGCGGCCCGGCTTGAAATACGCGCCCGCGCTGCCAACGGGGCCGCGCCAACAGTTGACGCAACGCTGCCGCCGGCGAGCCCGCTCTCCACCGCAGCCGCGGGCCGGCCGGCGAGCCTGCGCCCCCACCACATGTTCCTCCAGCTGGTTTCACAGACACCACTTTCGCCTGTATGTGTACTCGCTTTCAACGGCAGCGTATCCACGCTCCACTTTGTCTGCTCCATTGTAGACAGTGGAGAACGTATCGCTCGCGATCAGGACGGGCTCGGCGAGGAGCGAGGAGTGCGCATCGCACGAGCGGTGCAGATAAGAGCGCGCGCGCCAGATGCATCGGTAACTAGGCCACCACGCACTCTGCCATCTGTTTGCATGATTGCACTTCATTTAGATTGTGGGATAACCGATTGGGAATATGAATTTATTTTTTATAAAAAATATTTTATAAAAAAGCTGCTTATCGGTTTGAACTAAAAACTGTCGTATCGAAACGGTAAAGAGCTGTTAAGTGCCGCGCGTAAGGCTCGTATGTCGGCTACAATATTGTCGCGAGCGGGCCTCGCGCTCCACAAATAGACGTTCCATTTCGACGGCCAACTCACGGCGACACGTTTTATTATTTTATAGCCAGGTTTAAATTGAAAACAACACTAATATACCCCCCGGGGACAACTCAAATTAAAATACAGACGGTATAGGGTCAAACTACTTCGTGGCTAAATTGTTACATCTGCAGGTTAAGCTCCGTTTCCCTATAAACGAACGACGCCGACGGCGGACGGACGCGTCTCGTTGGCGGCTACCGGCTTTCGCAATATCAAATCAGTATAAAGATAGTCAGCGCGCTGTCATCGCAGCGGCCTCGGTCTGCTGTCACTGCTCGCCGGTACCCGTGGACCAATAAATAATATTTCAGCGTTTAGCGGGTTTACGCTTATAGTACCTATCCGCGCCAAGGCCGCGTGACTCACGCGCCGGTCTAAACCACGAGCTACGAATCTGACTCACTGCCACGTGTGCACAGATCATGATCGCCGTATGCATCTAATGCACACGCGCAGCAATCAGCTGTTGCCCACGCGCAGTTATTGGGAGTTACCGGTCTCGATCTACAACAGGGACGCGACACACTACTGTATTGTAAATCTAAATCGAAATATTTATTGCAATGTTGTGTACACGACCTTTATATGTCCTTTGGACTTATAAATTGTATTACATACAAAGCCTATTTTTTACCTAACAATGGCGTTTGTTCTCGTCATGCCTAGTTAATCCAGTCGCTAGTCGGGGAAATCATAGATCGCGTAGTTTTCTTAGATTTTCTTTGTTGCAACACTAATAGGCGCATGTATTATTTTTAACATAGAGAATTCAGTATTGTCTTTTAGATAACAAAATGATTTAAATTTAGTTTCAAAAATAAACAAATGCTTTGCTCCATTTCTCAAAATGAGAATGACATCTCACACATTGCCAGAAGACAGCAAACACTGAGTTATATTATTATTTCATAAATGACAAATAAATTAAATATCGTCCACTAGATTACTACATAAACGTTACGGAATATTTTGTTGTTTAGAAACAAAAGTGTAAAACTACAGAATCATGATGTCCATGACTAGCGTGAATTCTTTCACTGATATAATGTTATTGTTTGCTCTTCACACATTATGCATTTGGCTCTGCATCAGAACAAAGGTGTTAATTAATCAGGCTGTAATGCCACGACCTAGAAACCCTAGGTGCTATCATTTATTTTGAAGGGAGGGGCGAGGCATAGGTGTATTTTCGGACTCCTGGGCCCGAAGCAAAATTACCGTGTGTCATTCCCACGTTCAGTTTACGATCGGTTTTCTGCGCGCTCAACGAGAAACTATTTACATTTTCTTGGAGAAATAAACGCTGTAACGTTTCTATTGGATACTTAAAAGACTGTTAACAAAGTTTAGAATGTATGTAATTATGAATAAATAAATCTTTAACCGTTAAAGCACATCCGATGGAAAAGGATAGCAGTAAATTTCAATTTCCTTTGCAAGTATATCTATCGGTGTAAAACTATTGCAATAACTTGGCAAACATTTTCTTTATTTTAATTAGCAGTCATTAATTACTGTAAGGTTTAAGTTATGAAATGAATACAAATGCAGCTAAATAACAACTAAAAGCGACTATAAAAGAATATTGCAGGAAAAGAAACTAACGATGCAAATAAAAGACTCGAAGTCTCGAATGAACACTAACGAGTATCGTATTAGTCGATAATCGAGTATCTATTGGCAATATCGATTATTTCCTGTCCTTGCGCACGTCCCGCGCAGGGGGCCGAAGAGGGTGCAGAAGGGAGGGGTGCAGGAGGGGGGCGCGCTGGCATACCGCCCAAGGACGTATTCTAGGCTCCCTAGGACGGGTCAGGGTTAGGTCGCATTAGCCAGGGCCAAGAGCTTCAAGGGCATGCGGTAATGACATTACTTAATAATATCTAGTCTAAACACGACTGCAATCGATACACCGTTTTTGTTATTGATATTAGGATATTCCGTGAAATACAGAAATTAAACTTGAATTAAACTGTTAGTCTAGTAACATAAAATAACTATTTAAATACATCGATGTTGTTTAGTATTTGATTTTTATGTACTCCTAACAACAAAGCGGAAATTCGTGATACAAAATTAATTCGAACTCATAGAACAGTTAAAAAATTCTAATTGAACGTTCTAAATATAGCCGTTGACGACCCTATAAATTGTGTTTGTCCTATATGGAACATGATTGCGATATTAACAGCTATTAGGAATCATTAGAGGTACTTTTTGATGCCTCGGTTTTTCAAACGTCCTTGATTCGTTTTTGTAGAGGGCGCGTAGGCTCTACGATGGCTACGGCGTAGCAAGGAAGCGGCCGCGTAGCAAGGAAACGGGCGTGTAGCAAGGAAGCGGGCGCGTAGCCCTTTACTTTTCGTAGTCTTTGATGTTGATTTTCTTGGGAATTTCAAAACATTGTTGTTTTCCATTGTTGTTTATCAAAAACGAAATATCGTTTTTGATAATTAGATATTTTAATTATTTAATGATAAAAAATACTCATAGAATATTTTTTTTAATATCAGAAAAATGTAATCTTGCGCAATACGCCGTAGATGTAATCAATATCATAAACAATTACAAATTAAGACTCCTTTCGCGCACTTTCTACGGATTCACGAAAACATTACTAAAAAAAGGTACTAATGACATTGCGTGTAGCGTCGAGGCGTATCGTGAATTACAATGGCCGGGCGATCACCGACGTTACGACATGGTTTAGAAAGTCGAGCCACGGTCAACGGTCCCGCGAGCGAAAGTTACCGCGCGCGTGTGTGCTTGCCTTTACATGCGTACCGCGTACGTTTCGCAATCGCGAAGACGGCGACTACTACGAAAACGCGAAACTTTTGGAGACCGGTTTATCATTTCACATCAATTTTAGTACGAGTTGTCGAAACTGCCTTTCCATCGCATTAGTGAAGCAGTGAAAGAAGTGACGTGTTGCGTGGTCCCGACGATGGATCGTGCGAGCGATAACGATGAAAGTGATAGTAGAATTGTCAGTCAAACTTGTATTTTTTTTAACTTTAACAGATATAAGCGATTACGTATGCAGTGGAGCGAAGATACACGAATGCATTAAATAAGTTGAGTTGGAAACTAATCAAGTAATCAATGTTCTATTGTATCAGAGGCGATAGACACGAACGCAATACGTTTTCACGAGATGTTCTAGAATTCCAATTATTTTAATTAATTTATGAAATAGGTCAAATGATATTTGAACAAGGTAAATAAGCGGAAACATGCTACGTTAAACTACATCACTAGACACGAATCAATTATTTGTTTAATTTGATTGATTCCAATGCATCATGCAATTTAAAACAAAACAAGTACCCAATTCCCTTGGAAACAGTTTCACGAGACAGATCGATAGAACAGACATAGATAACGTTTATATAATGAACTAGTATCTACTAAATGAATGAAGATCACCTTGCGGTATCACTGATAACACCATGTCACTTGGTATCGGTATCGGTACCAACGCGTCGGAGGTTCGGGAGTAACTGGGCAACCGTCCTGATTTTATATCAAGGTGGCTCCAAAGTCCCGGATGCACCTGCGCCGTAGTGCCGTGAAATATTGCATTACGCCCCGCCCCCCGCACACGCTCCCGACCTCGCCTTTTCCCTCCACCACCCCGCCCCTTCAGCCCGCCAGTTTCCCCCAGCACGACCTTCGAGGCTGCATCCCTGGCCAAATGCCAGCCGCTGTATATTTCTACTTGACTATCACCCCCGACATCCTAGATATGTTGGAAACAATGATAGGACCCAACTGCACTTTGTCAGCTCAGTCAAAGGACACTGCCATTATCTATGATGGAATGCTTTACTTTTAGATATAGCAGTGATTGGTTCCAAATGAATTAGTATATACTGGTCGTTCACGAGAACTTGTACATGATCAATAGGAATATCTAAACAGAATATTGATCGGTTATAAAAGTAATTCTAAACAAATGCCACGAATGTGTGGTGGGAGCGGTTGAGCTAACATAAACAATATTAGATATCTAAATAGAGCCAGTTGATCTAAATCTCTCGTATGAGTTATATTGACGATAAATCCACAGATCCTTACTAAGTGACCTATATTCCTACAACACAGCTAGAACGTACAACATAATACTTTACCACATTGTATTACAATTATATGTAGTTCTTATCAGTAATCTGTTATCGCACACTAGTTAAACCCAATTTTGACACGTGACAAACATCAGAAGTTATTACGAAGACTGGTTTAGTGCAAGAGCTTGCTGTATCGGAATGTGAACGGTGAAAGTAGACGCGTCCGCTACCGAGAAAAAGAGTTTTCCACGCGGTTTCACCTTGCGAGAGCGCGGCCAGCGCAACAGGTGTACGGCAGAGACACGAGACCACTACTTCGGAGTAAATATTGAACGCACAATGTAAATGAAGCCGATTTATTTAATGACGGAGCACAGTGGTGTATGCCGATGCAAGTGGAAACGAGGCGCGCGCGCTAGCGGAGGCGCGGCAAGCGACTGCGGCCCATCAGCTGCACCGAAATAACTGCTCGGTGCAGCCGGGCGGCTCGATGCAAGCCTCCACCGCCCCCCCTCCCGCGCGGACCGCGCACGCTCCGCAACCCCCCGCGGCCCGCGCACCCCCCGCGCCCGCACCCTCCAGGTCACGGCTGCAGGTCGTTATGACAATGTGAGAGCGGAGCTGCAGCGACTCGATCGATCCAGCTGTTGCTTCTAGGCACCAAGCGGCCCTGAACTTAAAACTGGTGTGGGGGGAAGCTGGTATACCGTACTAAGTAAAGGGAAAAAGGAAAAACTGCTGTATATTGCTGCTATAAGCGCTATAAGGAAGTAAATGACGCGGACACAATGATAACCGTTGATTGACCGAGTAATTATTGATCTTACAATTTTCCAGAGCAACACAGTGGCATCTTAAACTACCATAATCAAAATATGTTCAAGCCGGTACTACCCATAATTTCCTGAGAAGATTCAGCATGTGAGGACAGAGCCAGCTATGAGTACTTCAAGGTTCAACAATACATCTGGCGCATTCTGATGTCAAGGCTGGGCCAGTCCAGGTCTATGCAGCGCTGTTTGGCTCGCTGCCAAGGTCTTTCCTGCTATTTTATTCTCCAGTTGTAGTTTCTTATTAATTTTGCTCATAAACGTCATTTATGCTTTTATGTGTTCTTGCGGGAGTGTTATCGCATATTAGTCACAATTTCTTCATGAATGAAAGATTAGATAATCGTAAGTTTACGAGTCGTGAAAAGTTTGGGGACACTTCTTGTAGATTTTGCTCCGTACTTCTTTTAAATTTTGAAGCATTTTTATTTAGTAAGATCTATTAGCTGGCAACCCAAAGAAAGTCCAAAGGGACAAATCCCATCATCACCTCACGACATAACAGCACTTCACTATAGTGTTTAATAATATAACGCTCTGCGTAAGATTACAGTAAGTCATAGATCAATGTGAGCGTTATTACGACACTATCAGTCTGCCCTTGCCCGCTATACGCGTGTTTGTGCAATGCAGGGATGTGCCAGAGGTAGTTGGCATGCCTCTTGGCTTTGATCAGCTACTCCTCAGCCAACGATATTTAGACACGAAGACGCCAAGATGTTATCTTATTAAGGTAATGTGATGTGTGCTAAATAATTGTAATTTATAAGATTACACACGACAATTTACTGTCGACGGGTGTTATTTATGTGATTATGTAGCCTGGCTCATCTTTAGATGGATTGTTTTCATTATAAAGATTTATAAGAGGAGAAATAAGACCTACATCTGTCGTTAAACTAATCTTAACATATGCTAATATTATCTAAAGTACTTCATAGTCATCAAGAGTCTCAATTATCCAATAATATCGGTTTATTGCAAGCTACATAATAGGTCTTTACCTATGAAAATGCCGTTTTGTATGAAAAAAATTAAACGAATTTTTTTCATGTATTTTTTATTTGTATTAATCGAAATAATCACCCATGCAATCAATGCATCTTTGCCAACGCAGTGGCAGTTTATTGATGCCCTTCTTAAAAAAATCAGCTAGACGGGAGGCAACAAATTCTTCAAAGGCATTTTGTACTGCCTCTCGGGTATTGAATTTTTTTCCCGCCAAGAAGTTATCCAAATTCTGGAAAAAGTAGTAGTCTGTAGGCGCAACGTCTGGTGAGTAGGGCGGATGACGGAGAGCTTCCAACCCCAGTTCTTGCAACTTGGAGACCGTCTGCTGTGCAGTATGAGGTCGCGCGTTGTCGTGCAGGAGCAGCGGAGACGAGCGATTGACCAATGCTGGTTGGAGATGTGCCAGCTTCTCCATCTTTGAGTTCAGTTCTTCATAGTACACATCTGCAGTAATGCTCACCCCGTTTGGTAAGAAGCTGTGATGAATCACACCGGCGCTAGACCACCAAACAGTGACCATTACGTTTCTAGGGGTAAGTTTTCGTTTAGGGCATTGTTTAGGTGCTGAACCAGGATCCAACCAACTTGCTGAGCGCTTGCGGTTATTAAACAGAATCCATTTTTTATCGCAGGTAACAATGCGGTTCAAAATTCCTTCATTTGTGTGTCTGTTGAGCAGTGCAAGGCACGTCTCGACGCGTACTTCGCGCTGGCATTGAGTTCGTGGGGCACCCATTTGTCAAGATTTTTTACTTTGCCAATTTGACGCAAATGGACCAATATTGTTTTGACGCTAACGTCGAAAGCTGCTGCTAATTCAGCCGTAGATTGTGTATCATCAGCTTCCACAATCGCCTTTAATTCGTCATTGTCGACCAAAGTCTTCGGACGACCGCGAGGTTCATTTTTCAGGTCGAAATTTGTGCGTTGGTTTGTAGTGTTAGCTCCGGAAACGTCGTTGACGTTGCGTGCCGCTTGTGCCGCGTTGCTGGCACGACGGTACTCATATTCCATAATTACTCGAATTTTTAACGTATCCATGATGACGAAAAAGATTGAAATGCGATGAAAATGTAACACTAATCAATAAACAAATGACTACTTTTGGAAAAAGAATTCCATGTTTTTTAAATAAAATTAATTTGAAATTAGAATTCTTAGACAAACAAAAATTATTTTGATTTGAAATGGCCAGTACTGCAGAACGGCAATTTCATAGGTAAAGACCTAATATATCTACAATATTGCATTAAAGCCTTCACGGTCGCCCGGGCGAGGGCTGTAGCTCAATATACAGCCATCTATGTGCTAGATACAGACCTCCACAGGTTCCGGTAAAATCTAGCCTCCTCCCGATCCCCTGTGTATCGATCGGCCATGATGTCCGCGCATAAATAAACGAGATGGATGGTACTGTGACTGTGCACATTTGATGTAGTTATGTTTGAGAGTTTTCGAAGTTAGAATATGTTAGCTTTAGGAGTTCTGATAACCCTGCTAGGGTCGCTACATTTGCTCGAAAGATATACCGTGGCCCTGGCACATGGGCAACTGAAGGAACATGGGTGGGTTTTAGTCAGTAAAAGACTGACACGCCCTCCCGCTCCACCTAGAGCGGTAGACGTAATTTGATGATTTACCACCCACAAAAAAAAAGAAGTCCTGATGACGGATGCGTAAACAAAAAATACTACAATCGCGAGGCACAAGTCCCAATTCTTAGAAGGATTTTCTTACTATGTCATTATGGTTCCAACAAAAATCGACAGTGGTTTATCCGTTAGTGAATTGAGAGAGCTATAATAAATATAATACGATAATACGATATATAGATATAATACGATATAAAGGATGCATAAAAATGCACTTCACGACGTGAATAACCTGTTAAGAAAGCACTGTGGTCTCGACATTTAAGTATTGCGTGTGAATCGGTGTGCTGTGGTCAGTTTTCCTTTCAGCAAGTGTTTTCTGTCTTTTCATGAAATTTCATTTTTACAATATTTATACTACAACGCATCAACTTTTGTATTCATTCTTTTGTTTTTGCTCAGAAAACCATGAACTGATTTGGAAGTTAAAATAAAGTTTAAATTTTCTCTCTATGTGTTATTGACCAAAAGTCTTATCTTAAGGCGGACTTTCATTTATACAACCTGTTCCTATCTCATAACTTTAGAGTATAATGAGACTATGTGAAATAATCAACTGGCATATTACATTATAAGAAAAAGAAAATGTAACTGTTTTTTTTTATCTTGAATACTGTATCTGTAACTTTCATTGTTAAGAACGAAAAATCATTTTCATTGAAACCAGTATGATTAAATTTAAAACCAAGAAAATGTGAAGTTATTATATTTTCCGTAAAACTCTTAAGTGAAATATGATAACGTTGCTTCTTTCTCTCTTCTTTCGCAGTTTTATATACATAAATAATCGTAACGTCGAATTATTTTCTATGAAAAATAAAACGTAAACTTAATCAAGTCATATTGACTCTCTGTCATGTCTATAGTTATAGGATATCAAAAGTAACACCTAGTATAAATATATACAATAGGAAAATCGGCGCATACGCTACAATGCATTTTTGGTATTATGAGTCTACGGCACATATCGATGACAAAAATGTAAAGAACAGTTACCAACCGGAAAATAAATAACCAATTAGTATCAAATATCACGAAAACTCACCACCTACGTATACTTCCCCGCTGCGGTACCACACCCAGGGCTCGGAGCCCGGGCGAGTCGGCTGCGCCCACTCATCACCCCACTTGCGCCCACTGCACCCCCTGACGCATCCCACGTCCTTCGCAGAGCTCCACAGATTCCCAGAGAGCCTAGCCTCCCTCCCTCGGTGCCTATATCGATCGTTAGTACCAAAGCATTTCTGTATAGAGATTAAATGTGAGCGCTAAATGTCAAGGCTGTGGGAAAGTGACAAACGATTCGAAATTGTGAGTTGTGTTGTGTACCCTGGCGTATAACATAATTTGATGAGCACTTATTAAAATAGAATGTTATATCTTACAAGTTCAGAATAATCGAGAGAGTCAGTACCTACTACTGGCAGTAGAATCTTTGTCGTGCTCTATAGAGTCTCAATCGTGAGCAAGAGAATAAAGGCATGTTTGATAAAGCGGCTCTCTTAGAATAGATTATAATATATTTATTAGCTATGGTGCATGTAGGTCTTTCTTTCTGTAAATAAATTTGTAATTTTAAGTTAAAATCCTAATCCTAACTAATATTATAAATTCGAAAATAAGTAAGTTTGTTTGTTACCTTTTCACGCCCAACCCACTGAACTGATCATCCTGAAATGTTGCATATATATTATTAGGTATCAAAAATTATTGTTCCCGAAGAAAACAACAATATCGTTCTTATGACAATAGATGGTGCCACTTGTCTTTCGTATTTATCGAATCATTATTAAATTATATTATTACTAGCTTTTACCCGCAGCTTCGCTCGCATTAATTAAGAATTTGACAATCATTTCGGGTTGTACTCTGCTTGTATTTACATAATTTAAATCCAACCGTCTTTAAATAATAATATATATTCTAACTTGTACAAGTATTTATATAAAAAACGAAAACAATTTAGGGCATCTAAAAATCGTGCGCATCGTTAACAGGATAAGTACCCAAAAGTCTTTGCTATACAACGTGGATGGTGATTCTTTGGTCAAAAAGGCCAGCAGTCTGGTCACGAGAAAAGTTGACCAGCCGCTTGGTCTCGAAAAACTAATTGAGCACCCGGACCCCATGGGCCCCATGGCCCAAGAGTTTCGAACCCAAACGGCTCGAACATATAAGTTCCAATAAGACTAAGTTCTTATTCATAGAGTTTTGACCTTACATGTTTCGCCATGAACTGAATATACAAATTTTTAATCATGTTAAAGGTAAAAAATTAATTTTATTTGCATCACATTTTTTTTTATTCTATACATCTATACAAATAAATAAAATTGTAGTGTCTGTTTTTAATTTTACAATAACCGCTTTTTACTAAGTGTATATGGATGTGTACATGGTACATGTACTAAAACAACATTTTTTACAATTTTTGTCTGTCTGTCTCTCTGTCTGTCTGTCTGTTTATTCCGGCTAATCTCTGAATGGCTGGACCGATTTTGACGGGACTTTTATTGGCAGGTAGCTGATGTAGTAAGGAGTAACTTAGGCTACTTTTATTTTAGAAAAAATCTTTTATTTTAGAAAATACCTGCGTCAATTTCCGACATTCACGCGGGCGAAGCCGTGCAAAAGCTAGTTATAATTATATAATTTCTAATAACACTGCTTATTAGGGTTCCGTAGGGACTCGAGGCAGATATCTACATTTGAATTTATTTGCTAAGACAGCACTTATTTATGTTAGTTTTTACAACTATCATAGGAAGCGTTCAAATTGATCATGAGCGCGAATATTTAACATACCATAATAACTACTTTATATTCTGTTTGTATCTGGGTGCGCTATACAGCATCAGTCAGAGAAATTAATTACAAAATTTGCAGAATCAGCCCGGGCAAGGCCTTGTCGGGCGGTGTTCAAGGGAGATAGATGCAATGGGTGCACCACCCCTGCTTCCTGGACCCAACATGCGCAAAGGGCGAGGCCGCTGGGCGTTGTCAGGGGTGATGTATTCAGCGCAACACCCCTGCCACCTTGGGCTGCGTCGTTCAAACGAATCTGCACAAATATTCTCTAGAAAATCTAGGATCCTCTCGTTTGCCTGTATCGACCTGTATCTATCATATAATTAATTTATCTCTCTTTGCTTCTTTTTAAATGTTTTACCTGTTGTGGTATGGTAATTTTATTTTAGGTGCATCGTTTTCACATATAATTATATAAATATTGTATACAAATATTGAAAACATTTTAAAAGAGTAACCGTGGAGTTTCTTGGCCATTCTTTTCCATACGAATCTACCTTTTGGAAGGGGCAAATAGAATCAATTCTATTTTCATATAACTGTTGACGTACAAAAGTGCCTTTTTGGGCCTATTTGAAATAAATGGTTTGACTTTGAGTTTGACTTTGACCTGTTTTGCTGTTGAGCCCGATAAAACGCGAAATTTTATTTCACATAAGAAGTATTTAGGTACCGTCGTACCTAAATACTTCTTATATTGGTTTTTCATACATATAAAAAACTCACGCCTTTTTCCCATAGAGGTGGTAGGCAGAAACTGCAGAACGCCACCTGTTACGATATTTACATACATCTCTTACGTTTTTAAATTTATTTATTATTTAATCATATCCATTATCCGATTTTTGTGTTGGGTAGCCTATTTATCTAGGAAGGCTATAAGCTATATAATATCACGCTACAACTAAGAAGAACGGAGAAGTAATGAAAAATGTTGCAAAAACGGGGAAAATCGGACGGGTAGGTAGGTGATTCGACGCGATGGGAAAGGTCGGGGAACAAGAAAATTAACGCGGACGAAGTCGCGGGCATAAGCTAGTAAAAATATATTTAAAAAATCTTCTCAAATATGTAAATAATATTATACTTAAATACTTTATCAAAATAATACTACATTAAACATAATATCATATCTGATTGCCCCGAAGTGTTAGGCAAAATAGTAGTAGCACCCATTTCGCCGGCTCAGTTTATTTTATTTTCACAGAGAAACTCCTGTACTCATAAATAGAAACTTAATTAAATTCACAATAGGAAGCGTTTGCATTACGACAATTAGTATATTGGGTTCCCAAAACACATTTTAAAAAAAATTAAATCATATATTTATTTGTCTATTATATTGTAAAAAAAAACTTAAAAATTTTAAAAATGTAAACCTTGTGGGAAGTACTTGAGCACCCTTTGAACTTTTGTAATTTATTGTAAAGCAGCAGTTCCGTGTGATTTATATTAATTATAAACTACTTATCAGCCTTTGAATGTCAGCAATTGCTCAAGCCAACATTCGCTGGGACATCTAAACGGTACCCTCTCACTTTGTTACAAAACGCTATCTACTGTCGAGTAACGGAACTACACGTAACTACCCGATTTTCATGGGAGTAAACCTATACTAGAACTCTCTGGAAACCACACGCTGCCGCCATCTATATCCATCGAGTCGCAGAACCAGACGAATATAATCTAGAATTTTAAACTCGTCAGAAAAATAGAGGGTCGTCTGCACTGCGGAGTAAGTACCTACCACGAAGTACCTATAGTTGGGAATGCGAAACAGTAAACTACAAGTAGGAAACAGAGAAGTGATTCTGATTAAAGTTTCTGATAACTGTATTTTTTGCGACTATTTGAATAAAGTATTAGCGTTTGTGGTATATATTTATTTATCCCGAACCCATATCTCGTAAGACTATCAACTGATGTATCTTTCGTAAACTTAACCGTAAACCTAAGGGTAACAATAGTAATGGTATATACTTGGATTTCAACCACTTAATGATTAGTTGCTGCTTATTACATAATCATCCTACAATGTTCCCAAAGCACACACAGGCCTCCATTCTTCGAGAGGGAGTGAGCCATAATACACCACACGAGCCCAGTGCGGGTTGATCGATCACATGTCAATAAATTTTTAGTTCTAGAACATGCCGGTTTCCGTATGATGTTTTCATTTGCCGTTTCGAGAGCAGTGGTGATGAAATAATTTACACAAAGTAAAGCGCAAGACTGGGTTCGAACCTACGACCACTCGTAAATCGTGGCTGTTACCACTGGGCCGTCAATGTTATTGCTGCTTATTACAACGCCGTATAATATCGATTGCTTACTTGCTCTATTTCATTTGGTTTTCATAGAGTTGTGTTTCTTGCATGTAAGTTATTTTTAAGCGACTTCAACGAGTAGGACTTTTATCGATGCCTTTTTTTTTTTTTTTTTTCAGGATGGGAAATCATCAAATGACTTCTCCCGCTCTGGGCGGAGCGGGAGGGCGTGTCAGACTTTTACTGACTAAAACCCACCCGTGTTCCATCAGTTGCCCATGTGCCAGGGTCACGGTATCCCCCGGCAGGCATAGGTCCTAGTAGACCCCTTCACTGCTGCTGACATCTCTTTGAGGCGCGCGTGGAACACTGAGCGCCGTCGACCCGAGCTTGGTCCTTACCGGGCGGCGAGCTACCCATTGCTCACCACCCGCAAGCTCGCGCCTACGGTGGCCGGGAGTCCGCTATTGACTCCCGACGCCCGGGGCGTCTCCTCCTCCGGCGGCTAGGGACGTGAGGGCGCAGAGACTGCCACTCCCTCACGCGCCCCGCCTCCTCCTTCGCGAGCATTACTGCTTCGCAGAAGGAGGTGACGGCTTCCCATTCCCTCTCGCTCCGTACCATGGCTCGCACCAGGGCCGGACGCGAGAGGTCGCCGCCGCCGATCGCCTCCACGAGGACACGGCGGTGCTCCGCCCAGGCAGGGCACACCTCCACCGTATGCTCCACCGTGTCCTCCAGACGATCCTCGCAAAGGAAACACCCGGACGTATCCTCCCGCTTTTTATCGATGCCTTAGTTCACAATTGCACTAATTTGCAAAATTTACAATTTTCACTTTTTTAATGTCAACACACACTTTTTATACATTACAATATTGAGATATTATGATGGGAGTTAAAAGACTGATTTTATTAATAGATGCATATTTGTTTTGTTGTTTTACTTTGTTTTTGTACTGTTCTTGTCTTAACTATAAAAAAAGGTTAAAGCTCTCTTCTCAAAATTGACAATTCTGTAGTTGCAATTGTGAAGTTATTTTCCACTGTATTTTTAGGGTTCCGTAGCCAAATGGCAAAAAACGGAACCCTTATGGATTAGTCATGTCTGTCTGTCCGTCCGTATGTCACAACCCCTTTTTTCATGTGTGTTTCTTCGCCAAATGTGAAACGATTTCAACAATTCTTAGGTAGGATAGGTTATGCTTCAGGGGTGGTCCGATATTAATTTTATTGACTTTGATTGGGTAGGTTTTGCATAAGCTCTTCGATAATACGTATTAATCTACTTTTTTTATCGTGACGATATTCGAATACTTCCTGTCACTGCTATTGACCTGACCAGTAGTAGTGTACTAATTAGTGCGGGGTAGATACCATAACTAAAAAGTGAAAGAAACTAAAATACAGATCCAAAGACACTGACTTCCGAAATTAGTCATTTTTCACTTTGTAGTGTTTTTTTAGGAAGTCGGTTGTTTTTTTTTGTTGCAAAAAGGATTTGTGTCTACTTCTTTTGTTAAATTTCAGATAATGGATGAATAATGTATCTGTACGGTTAATCTTTATTTCAGGTTAGCAAAACCCGGTTTGTTCCAAACCGCTAAACCCATCAACCAACAACCACAACCAACAAATAAAAATGTGTACTTTAATGTTGTCCAACTTAAAGTAAGAGTTACTTAAAATCACTTTGACATTTGAAATAATCAAAGGTGTCGGTTAACGAGGTTGTTCGCGCGGTTCTATGTGAAACTGGTTTTAGTTGTTAAGGTATTCAAGATTTTAGTTCTTATGTAAGATTCATTTTCGTTACTCCCGTCCATTTTGAAGGGCCACCGCCATTTTGTAGGGCGATTTGTATTGCGGCATTATGAGTGTACAAAATATGAGATTCTCGTTTATTTATATTTCAAAATATCTTATTTATTTAACCATTTATGCACGCATATAACAGACAAGTAGAAAGGAACAGAAAAATACGTCCAAAGGTAATGCTTATTTCTATAGAAATCGTTTCCAGCATACCTGCGATAGGAGAGAAGATAAAAAGAGATGTAGACAACGTGTGTAAAGTAATAGAATCAAGAATAATACTTAAATTTAAATACAAACATATATACATACTTCGAGAATACCTTTTTAATATTTTGAGAGATTTGAGTCCACATATACACATATCATCACACCTTGTATCCCCGAAGGCTTGGCGGCGACCATATTGCCATCAACCGGTCACCAATCCAAACGCCGGGCTGCTACTGAGAAATTCCATATAGAAAAACCCGATAACACTTTGTCCGACCCGGGAATCGAACCCACGACCCCATACTCAGCAGTAGTGCTTACGGCCACTAGACCAACGAGGCAGTAATTGAGATGAATAGGTAGCAATATTTGTATGTACTTTAATGATAACCAAACCAACATCCAACAGTATTGAACATTTTGTACAGAAAGCAATAAAGCGTTCGATTGAAAGATAAATTAAAGCAATTAAAATGATTGAATATAATTTTGTACTAATTCACAGTAAGTATTGTAGAGACTTTATCCTGCATGGAATTTTATATAATCACTAGTTTCTGCCCGCGGCTTCGCCCGCGTGGATGTCGGAAATTAACGCAGGTATTTTTCTAAAATAAATAATGTTTTCTAAAATAAAAGTAGCCTAAGTTACTCCTTGTTACGTCAGCTATCTGCCAGTGAAGTCCCGTCAAAATCAGTCCCGCCATTTCAGAGATTAGCTGGAACAAACAGACAGACAGACAGACAGACAGACAGACCGACAAAAATTGTAAAAAATGTTGTTTTGGTATATGTACCGTGTATATACACTTAGTAGTGGTTATCTTGATATTACAAAGAGACACTCCAATTTTATTTATTTGTATAGATGTATAGATAATCAGCCTATACTGTTCCCACTGCTGGGACATAGGTCTCCTCTATGTGGGAGGACGTGGGCTGTACTCCACCGCACAGACCCTGTGCGGGTTAGTAAATGTCACATGTCTTACAATTTTGGGTTCTAGGCATATCGGTTTCCTCCCGATGTTTTCCTTCACCGTTTTTTTACACAAAGTAAAACACAGGCTCACAAAAAACAGGCGACCTCAAAAAGGTGACTGGGGCAGACTGGATGCGGAAGGCGGTGGATAGGGTGTTGTGGCGCAATACCCATGGGAGAGGCCTATGTCCAGCGGTGGACTGCGATAGGCTGATTTGATTTATTGATTTAAAACACAGGCTTCGAACTTCGAACTACGGTTCGTAATTAGTGGCCGTTACCAATGGACCTCCGTGTTTTTTTTTAAGTTAATAGCATGTTGTAATGAGATAAAGACCATTTTGTATTTTGAAGAGACTCAACTTGGAGAGCGAACAGAGCGCGACATCATGTAAAACATTTAGATCCAACTCTAGGAATACTAGATCATCTTATGACCCTTGTCCCAATTACTTTGGGGTCGGTGCAACATCTCTTTTTCTTCCATAGGTTCTTCTCTATGACTCGTCATCTCAATAGTCATCCCCTTTCTCGCCAAATCATCTTTCAAACAGCCAACCCATAATTTCTTTGGTCTTCCTACTCTTTGGCCTTCGACAACTCTAGGAATACTAGGTCCCGAATCCCGGTACGTTAATAATATGAGAAAGTACCTCGAGCAACAAAGAGCTAAGGTACTAAAATGTAGGTGACATATCACATACTAGGTAGACAGCGTAGGTGACCTACAAAAGAGCTGACCTGACCTATATTAAACAATATACAGATCTCAGTGTGCCAATCATGGAAATCAGGTCAGATCAGGCTTTCCCGGGAATCTGTGCCGCAGTGCGGCTAGGTCGATGCAGGTGGAATCGGGGCACTAGGACCTTGGGCATATTATTAGGTCAGCACCGGAGGCACCTGGCTTTCAGGTCAATAGGATAGACGTACTTGCTGCAGTGACGTGGCCTTCCCCGGGAGAGACCTAGATACTGAGTATCTACCTAATATCAATCATGGTACCTAATGTAAGACGGGGCTTCTTGTTTTTTTTTTGTTTATGCAATGACAAGTTTTTTTTTATGTGTATTGTATTTTGGGAGCTATCCTTCAGATTTTTTGTGTAAAGTATGTCTCTCTAGATTTTTTAGGTGGTCTTCTGTTTGCATTTTAATTTAAATAAATTAACATAATTATTTTTAGTACCGTGCCGTGTGGTGCCGGACGTAAAGAATAACACCACCCCATTTCTTCCCGTGGGTGTCGTAAAAGGTGACTAAGGGACTTACTAGAGAATGGGCAGCAGCGTTCTCTATGCATTTTACCACCATACTGCGATCGCCAACCCGCCTGCCAAGCGTGGCGATTATGGCAAAGCCCCGCAGATTGGGGGAGGCCTAAGTCCAGCAGTGGACGTCTTACAGCTGAAATGATGATGATGATGAATTAATTTTAGTAAATGAAAATTTTATTGATATTTCAGCACACGTGAGCACATTAAGGAAGTTAAATCATCTTACTTTGTCTAACTATTAACTTTATTTCCGACAGTAATTCGCAATAACTATAAAACTTTTTCCCCCTTTATTTGTTTTAGTAACGCGAGTGATGTACCGTAAAATGTATCCTAGCTATTCATCATTTTTATGGCTGGCAATACCCACATTGTGCATTGGCGTGAAAAATCCAGTTTACGTAAGTTTTCGCAAGAAAAACAATGAAATATCGTTCAACGAACACATTGACAATGAGCTAATTAACTCATCAGTATGATTCATAGCTCATTTTAGTTTAGAAACGTTTACAGACAGAAGTAGAGTTATTTTTATAAAGTAAATTGACGGAAATGAATGAAAATATTTATGTATTTAATTTACAGTTTCCGAACGAAACTGTGTCAATTTTTGGTACAATAGATAGGTACTTTATGTTAAGTTTAGGCTTACTAATTACACAATTTTAAAATATACTAGTAACAGCAACATATTTGAAAAAGAGGTAGGTACGATATAAACACATAATAATGAATTAAATTATATAGGTACATCAAATACAATTCACAGTGAAGACACACATTTATTAATTTCACAATGACACAGTAAACGGTGGAAAAACTAGTTTTTCATGACAGAAATTCCATTGAAGGAAGCCATGAACATTATGTCGGTTCGTAAAATTCATAAACACTTATACTTAATTATAAATTAAAACTTAAGGTGGAAGTTCTAGGGTACCCCGCGAAATTCAAATTTTCTTACGTATTTTTGCAATTTGCAGGTCAGAGTCAGACTGTATGTTGATCAAAATATGATTCGGGGTCTTAATTTGTTTTATTTACGGAATTATAATAATTAAAAACATCAATACAACCCTCTAAGTACATTTAATCCCATTGAATGACTTTTTTTATGAAATAGTTAATACGTGTTATAGCCGCGAATCTTATGTTGTTCAACATACAACCTCATACTGATTTGCGGGGCAGTCACGGACGTACCAAAGACGTGATAAATTATGTCATGTCTTATATTTGTCTTAAGAACAAACGGTTGTATCGCCCAAAACTATAATAAATTGTGTGACTCAAGCGATGTCACGGTAGGCCGTGCTCGCCCCGCTGCAAATTGCAAAACGCGTAATGAAATATGCATTTCGAGGGCTACCTATAAGCATCCACCTTAAGTAAAGTGTAAGTCTATACGTTCAGTAGGCCGTACGTCGATGGTAACGCTTGAGCTTGAGTTGGCCTAGCGTAATACGGAGTTTGAACAAAATAAGAGACCAGCTTATACTGGTTTTGTAAGGCTAACCACTCACGTGCGGCCTACTCTACCAACTTATAAAAATTAAACAGGTCCACTGTCCAAGTTTCTCGTCAAGTGAAGTCATTAATTAAAGTCGTAGTTTTCGTAAAAAGCCAGTGACCTGCGCTTGAGCCAATGTATAAACTTGTTTAAGTAACGAGAAAGGAACATGAATTGCCATGTAGATGAGGTGAAAATAAATGATCTGGTACGTTCTTACTTCACTGTCAGACATATTGCTGACTTTATCATTTTCAGATCTTTATGAAAGTCTAGGTACCTAGGTGAGTTATTTTACACATAAGTAAATGCTAGTGAAAAACGGTAAAAAGTTACAAACAAAAATACTCACTATCAACAAAATACATTTAAACACAACCAATCAGCCACTTTTTAATTATTTCTTCATTACAGGCGTATGCCAAGTAATTAAACAATTACTTACAAATAACTACCTCAATAATAAAGCACTAAAACATACAATTATTACTGAACAGTATAATTTGAAGAAATACATTTCGAAGTCGGAATCAACAAACATTTTATCACACAACTTTCCCTCACGCTACATAAGAGACACGCAACGTGACGTCACGCGTCACACCACCGACCTGCGCGTACGCACATCTGCTAAACATCATCAACATTCCCGCTAATCGTGGCTAAATACATGCCAATCGAGTGAATTAAATATAAATCTACATATATATACTGTCTGACCGCATAGTGGCCGCAAGGTATATCTACACCACATGTGCTCATTTTTGACAGTTTAAAAATAACCAGACGCATATTTAGGTTACGCATACGCACTATCCGCTGTAGGTACAATTTGTCATGTACCTATAGCTGGAACACTTCCTACTAAAATAGATATTAATGACAGTTTAACAAGCGCTTAGATGTTGGGATAATTTAGGTGTTTCAATGATAGATGTTTCTATGTTTAGACTGTTTCTAGTATTTAGATAACTATCGGTCTATGCTACGGTACAGTGTGCGAAATTAAATTTTAGTTGTACTTTTGATGTTATAATGGCTTATATTTTATTTTATTAATTTTAAGAAAACTTACAGCTAATACATTCGAATAATTAAAAGTAACATGTAGAAAAAAGCCAATTACAAGTTTCCACTTATATACCTTATGTATAAAATTTTCAAGACGGTACAAACTGCGTGAGAGTGAAACAGGGACAAATAAAGAGATATCCAAGGGTTTCGAAGAGCCGATGATATTGCATATATCGACACCTGCAAGGAATAACATTGTTACTAATATTTAGTAGGTAACTTTACAGGAGAGCCAGTCAAAGATTTTAAAAAATCTCTCAGATTTCGGTTAAGACTTATTGCCAACCAACCATGAAAATATGAGTCAACGAGGGATTAGCTACACTTTCGTATGATTATATTATTATATATATGTATATTTTAAGACTATTTGTGAGTTACAATGATATTCCACAACATACGAGTATACTGTTTAAAATGGCATTGTAACTCAGACATACAATCGCATAAAGTACATACCTATGATAAAAGCTCATTTCATGAAATAATTAGTTCCAAGAACAAGAGTGTATTTTGAATTACCTACCATGTTATATTAATAGTAGTGAGCATAAAACAATGATGATAATGATGTGTAACTAAATATACCTTTTTATTAACTACAGTTGACCCTTACTTACAATGTTTTACACTGTTTATAACGGTGCGCAATAGAGTTTAGACACAGGGGTAAGTGCAAAAAAATTCAGCATTATTTGTACAGCATGAATATGATTGTAACTTAAAATTGCCTAAAACTGAGTTACGATGTTATTCCTTGCAGGTGTCGATATTGCGATCCATAAAGAAGAAATAAAGAGAAAGTAGCTTGTGTTATGGAAAGAAAAAATACAAAAAAACAAAATGTTCATTCTAGAAATCTTCAAGTCTTTTCCAAAGAACAATTCTTCGCAGTCAGGACTCCTCTGCTGGATCAATCTTCTTATTCTTCTTCATCTTCGGCCGCCGATCGAAGTGTGGGAGAACTAGGGAACAACTGAGATACCACCAGCTGTGTTCACTCCGCACTAATTCCCGAGAGAGCACAGCGTGGCACCCGGTCGTTCGATAGTCCGTTGCTCTATCATTTTCTATATTTTTCTTCACATTTAATATGTTTTATATTATATTCTTCACTTTGCCAAGAATATTTTCTTCATTGAACTTTATCAACGACACTAAAAATTATTTCACTAAAATGTGTATCGGCGCCATCTGTGTTGAAACGCGGGAAACAAAGCTGCGTCAAGCGTTAAGTAAGTCAACCGGTTTGCTGGTGTGCACCATTCCTAAGGACGGAACTTGCGCTTGTTCCGCACGTTGAACATAGATGGCACTGTTACTGTTTACATTCAGTTCTTCTGAAACAAACATAGACATGAACATAAGAATACCTACTGAAGAAACATTTCAGGAAAAATAGGAGAATTGCACAAATAACTGCGCAGTGTTTGATACTGATAAAGTATAAAATTTCAGATATTTCACTAAGTATATTTATGTATACTGTGTAATGGACTAATGGTCGCTCATTATTTTATTTTTTTCTCTTAATGAATTTTATTTTAACGATTGTAGCATTAAATATGAAATCCATATACTACATTCAGTAAGAGTAATGTTCATGGGCGTGAAACATAATTAGTACCGGAGACAGTTTATAGATGGGGTTGTATTGGGTAATTTTACTGAAAATTTACATTTTCTGTTACTACTAGTTGTGAGTAGATGATATTTTTTATTGAGTTGTGATATATTATTATTTTACTAGTGCATTTAGAAAATTATGCTACCCACCGTTAATATGTTTAAAATGAATGTTTGTAGGAACTAAAAGAGAGATATAATAACATAATTGTATTTTTTAATTTAATACAGTTTCGCACTTAGTGTTAAATGGATTTTTTCATATAAATAAATAAAAAGTAGGCCTGTTGGTAAGTTGAAAAGTATAAGTTAGTAAAATTTAATAGATACTTAATAACGTTTTTCTGCACACAGCTATTAATTATAACATTAAAATAAGTTCTGTAACACCTAATAAATTCTTAAGAATTTTATCTCATACCTATTCAGTATAATTTCTGCATAAAATAATTATGAATTGTGTTGAAAATGGCGTGACGTAGGTATCTATAACTGAATTATAACTTATCTAGTTAAAGAAATAACAAGAAAAACGTACCTACTTTTAAGTATGTAAGTTTTGTGTATTATTTACTATCTTTAAAAAAAAAACAGCTTACCAAAAACACTACTAAAATTCTAATAAAGAAGTATGTAGAATGATCTTATAACACGATTCTACGACCTAGCCCTTGAAATAAATTTAAACCTTCGAAATCACTTTCACCCTCAGAATATTACTTATATCGATCTTGGAAAGGGTAAGTTCAGTATGACTAATAATTTACTGGGGAAGTCCGCGTCGCCTCAGAGGGGTCCCTCCGACCCTCGCCTCATCTCCGGGCTCGACAGGCCCGCCACGTGCCGTCCTTGACCTTGAAACGCACACATACAACACACAAGTGCACTTGTTGCACACACACTCACTTTTGTGAGTACTCATGTTTGGACGCATACCCCTCGAAAACTTTGAACTTGACAAAATTTTACCTTTGGGAAAATTGTTGACTCGGGAAATGCGTAGGCTTTGTTATACATAGAAAGGCAAAATGATTTATAGGAAAAAAAAATTGTAAGTATGTTAATTTTTTGATTTTCTATGTTCCATTTTCCCTAGTAGCTTTTCATATTTGAAAATTATTTTTGTTGGCTGGAATAATATGGAGTTAAGGGCTTAATATAACGTGTTGTATAAACATGGAGTCCTTCTGTTTTTGTACAGGTACTACGACCTATACTGTGTAAGGACTAGATAGGATATTTAAGTATCTACTTAAAACATCTGTTTTGCTAAGTTACCTACTATGCATAATATGTGTCTCTGATTTACGTAAATTATTCAAGCAACTCTAGCCATGATAATACGGCAATGAGAACACTTAGGTATATTTTTTTCGTTCGATTGTTTTTTGTGATCATATCAAGTTTGTCATCCGGTTTGGACGTTATACGTATACACGAATGTGTGTAGGTATTTGTTTAGGTATTCCGTCAAATTGAATGTGATTCATACTTGTAACTAAACGAATAAATGAATACAACCTTAAACGTGTCTCAACTGGCCCCCAATAATTAGGTTAATCGTAAAGTTGTTTAGATTATTTATTTACTGATATTTAATTTGAGGCGAGTCGTTATCGAAAGGTAGGTGGTTTTAATAACCATAATTTCATTAGTTATGTTGAAATTACCAACATCGATATTTATTTATGGTTAGATAATTTTTGTATGGTAGTAAAAAAACTGACGAGAGGAGATGACTCATCAATTCATCATACTTTAATTATTAATTAATGTGAAACAACTACACTACATATTCCCGACATTTTAGTTGCTGCTTAAGAAAAGGGACTCTAAAAATTCTCTAAAACTAAAAAACACGCTTCTTTATTCTTTTACTTTACAGTTGGGTTTTCTATGGAAGCGTGTTTTTTTTGTTTTTAATTATTATTTGTTTTCAATTTTTTTTTAGAATTTTTCGATATTTGTGACATAAGTCAGCATAGTATTCGTATTTTGTGACGTATGCCAGCTTATTTTTCGTATTTTTGTGACGTATGACAGCCTAGTTTTCGTATTTTTGTGACGTATGTCAGCCTAGTTTTCGTATTTTTGTGACGCATGTCAGCTAGCAAACTTCGAGCTAGTCCGTCGTTTTGAAGGGGTCAAAATTATGTTCAAAGTTTCCGTTACACACTAACATACGTATGAAGTTAATAAAAGCGTGAAGTTCACATTCTACGTGGTAGCACATGACCGACTATTTATTTCGCGCATGCGCCGTGTATATTATCACCTTATAACAAGTACAATATTGCATACACTATGCATTGCTCATATCTCTTAACTGCACGTGTGGGTGTAAATATTATCATTATCACAACATGATAAGCCAATGCTTTAACCCTTGAATGGTTAGTACATAATAATGCTCTTTAAAAACTACATAATTAAGTTCTTACATAGCTTGTGTACGAAGTTATGGGCTATTTCTTGTTTATAAACAAAGGAAGTAGGTACAGGACTTTACTGCATTGTATTGGCTAGTGTTGAGAAGAATAATAGCAGTGGATTTTGTTTTTGTTTTATTTTAAACTAGCTTTTGCTAGCGGCTTCGCCCGCGTCGAGGTCGGAATTATCCCGCGGGAACGTACTAACGAGATAAAAAGTATCCTATGTGTTAATCCAGGTAAAAAACTATCTGTATTCTAAATTTCATCCCAATCCATTTAGTAGTTTTTGCGTGAAAGAGTAACAAACATCCATACATCTATACATCCATACTCACAAATTTTCGCATTTATAATATTAGTAGGACTAGCTTCTGCCCGGTTGTCAACTGTACTCTAAAACCTACCATAAGGCACTCGCAATAGTGTAGCTTTCTGCCTGTTAAAGAATATTTAAAATCGGAAAACTTCCAGCCATTACCTCCTTCATCCAAACTTACAATGTCCACCTCTTTATAATACTATGTAGACAAGGGCGTTAACTTATAGCAATATCCTAGACGAATTTAATCGGAAGGGGTGGTATGTCCACCGCCGGTACCCGACGCAATAAGTGAAGGGGTTATAAATTCGAAACCTTTGTCAGTCTTTCACAAAGGATGGATCGATATCGACGCGATTTTTTTGCGATGATAACTATTTGACAAAAAATCTTACCTATAGTTTTTGGGAACTATATTTAATTAACATAATTTATTTAACCCTGTTGATATTGGCGTGATCGTGAAGTTCATTAATAGCTCCATTTTATTGTTCATTAATGCTATTTTATAAAGGAAAAAAGGTGAGGAAACCGGCATGTCCTAGAACTAAAAAATCGGAGATAAGTGACATTTACCAACTTGCACTGGGCCCGCGTGGTGGATTACGGCTCACTCCCAAAGAGCAAAGTCCCAGTCCCAGCAGTGAGAACATTATAACCTTATTATGCTCTACTGTAGGTAGGTACATTTTACAATATCACCTGTGCCTCTTAATCCGACAGGTGAAATACAGGTTATCATGAATTCACTAAAAAATATGCGTAGAGCACATAAAAACATACAATGTGGTACCTTTTGTTTTTTATCAATTTAATTATTTTGCACTTAAACTCCCGAAAATAACCCAAAGTAATCACTTATGATAGTTACGTAAACGTGTACGTTAGTAAACTAAGAAAAACATAAAATATGCTGTTGTTATCAATTTAAAAAAAAAAAAAATATTATGTACAAAAAAATACTTGTTTACTGTTTTACGCCATTTACTATTGGCTTGATCTTTTCTTAACTAGGTTAAATAGTCGCCTGCATATTTCTAAACGGACCTTAACCGCGAGACTCATCCATCATAGTTGCGCCACAATATCCGATTCTTACTCACATATTGGCTACTTGCTGTCTATAAAGTACTCTTTATATGTAAATAATATCCCCTTTGATACCTAGTTAATATCGTATACATATTGTATACGTATATGTATATCGTAGATACGTGTGATATCGCGCGTTACACTGACTCACTGTTTCACATCACATCTAATCTGTAGGTGTTGTATAATCAACAGGTTTTAATACTCCTATTATAATATAATATATAATAATTTATTGTTTATTAATATTAAAACTTAAATGCTTTGCTAAAGGAGGCATGATTCGTCTCGTTAAGTTCTGAGTTGAGTTGCACGATTACTGACAAATGCGTGCACTGACTGGACATAGGTATATGCCCACTCAATCTGTGTAGTGCGTTCCTCAAAAGACTATACTCGGGTAGGCCTTTTATTGTTTAAGATATTTACTAATCAAAAAGATTCTTCGTATAAATTGCCGTTTACAATTTTATATTTTTACATGAGAACATTTTCACTCAGGCGCCACACGTTCGTCTCCTACTAGTCTTTGCACTGTTATGTTTAGATGATTAGTCACCAGTAGACCGTACTAAAAAGACCAATCTACATGGTCCAAGATTATGTCTGGACTTTAAAAGAGACTGTGACCTTAGTTTATTTCGGCCGTTCTTCTCAGAGTAGTCAGATAGGAAAGGCCGTCTTCATCTAGTTTTAAAAGTATGATTAACGTGGAGAAATGCTTGTACTACGCTAATTTACTTATGGTTTAACTGCACTATAACCCTACATTTTGTAGAGGTCGGTAGAGCTAACTCATATCTCGAATAAAAATACAATAATAAGGTTAGTAAGTAAATCTTACCTGCACTGGGATCGCCTCGGCACAGTAACTCTTCAACGACGGATTGGATTAGCCTGCAGATCGCCAAAGTCTTGCTTCACCTGCAAATAAAAGAAAAGTCCTTTAATTTTCTGCAAGTCATTTTCAAGTGTAAAAAAGTGTTGAAAGCCAAAAGACATCCACTGCTGGACATAGGCCTCCCCCAACTTAGGGAGATTTGCTATAGTCGCCACGCTTGGCAGGTTGGTTGTCGATCGCAGTATGGTGGTCAAATGCATAGAGAACGCTGCTGCCCATTCTCTAGTAAATCTGTTAGTCGCCTCTTACGACGCACAGTGGGAAAATCGCGTGTTTCGTCTCAAAATTCCGTATCTCAGTTGTTTCAAAACGAAATGAGCTGTAATTTTGCACACATATACTTGGATACATAAAGTTTAATGGAAATAATTTTGATTTTGAAAATTATATTTATTAATTAATTATAAAATTAAACTTAAAAAATACATGCATTTTATAAGAAAAAAAATACAAAATATGTTTGTTTAATTTACATAAAACGGAATATACAGTACCAAACAAGAAAACAGAAACGTACTCAATTCAACAAGCTACTACAGATTTTCATTGACAGCAAGAAGGGCCTTGGCTTCATCTAAAATTTCTTTCGATATTGTTTCTGAGGTATTCCTCGAACTTGATATATATGGATCAGAAGTGTACAATAAGGTATAGAACACGTCTTCATTGGTAGCCGCTCTAGAACAATTTCTAGAATGATGAAGTCTACATTTTTTATAATCCTTATTTCGGGATTCTTGCGCGTCTTCGGACAATTGTCCGATAGGTAAAATAGCATAATACTCAATGATTTTTTCGCCATGAATAAGTATTTTATGCACGGAGGAAGGCATGTAATACCAGTTATAGTTATTTACGTACAGTTGGGCTGTACTAGTATATGCGTATTCACCGAACTTTTTTGAATCAATAGCCATTCCAGGTGACATAGTTTGTAGTATTATGTACATTCGTTTTATAAGTTCTATGTGTACTCCTGTAATGTCTGCGGAGCAAGAGTAATTCTAAAAAGAATTCCGAGCTGTGTTTCCGTCATTACTATTTCCAGTGCCTTGTCGAGGTTTATCGACAAGCAGTCCCATTTCTTCCCTAAACCGCTTTTGTACCATTTTTTTTCTTTTCGTCTTTGTTTATTTTTATTTTCGGGTGTAGTAGCTGACCACTTTTCAAAAGACAAGTTATATGAAATGTGTAAGATCATCTCCATACTCCTAATCCAAGCATGTAGTGTTGACAGTCCGTATTGAAATGAACTTTCGTTCACATCTCTTGTCCTAACTGCCTCTAAGTTATTCATTTGCCGAGGAGTAGCACCACAAACTGTACAAGAAGCTTGAACGAGTTTCAGTTAAAACTTGTGCCACTTTACCATCAATCATGGTTAAAAATAGGTCATGAGTAATTTCAATTACCTCACCATTCTTATTTATCAGGGAAGGAGACAGATTTTGTTTCTGATTGTTGATATCAGCCACAACAGACGTGGTTTTTTTCTGAAGTTTCTTTGGCAAATTCTAACAGTATAGGTCTGCAATATCTTACAGATGAGCAAGTTTCATTCTTCCAAACGACAGTATTAGTTGTCTCATCTATGAGTCTAATGGGTATAAGTGAAGCAATAAAAAGGTTTGCATCTGATATTAAATCGCTTTCTTCGGGCAAAACTTGCTTGTATTCACTCTGCCCAGATGACCCGTCACAACCCCATTTACAGAATAGTTTCAACTTTCTTAAACCGTTTTTGTAAACGGAACCAATTAGTAATATACGTGCCACAGTACAATCCAACAAGTCTTGCAGATTGACTTTTGCACTTATGTTAGTAATGGTTATGCTCGAATCTGGTGGGTAACACATCTTCTTCGCTTCGAGTAAAGTTGGATAAGAAGGAAACACTGAGCAGTTTTTGTCCGCTAAACAAAGTCGAAGTTTTCCATACTGTTCTTTGTTAAGATCTAAGTCAATAAATGTCCGTAGTGCTTCTTCCTTTGTAAAAGGTGTAACGTCTTCAGGGTTCTCAGTTACGTATTGAAGAAAAAAAAAATTATCATTTCTTGATGCAGTTCGTATAATATTAACGATTGAGGCCTCCTCCGTCTCACCAATAGACCGTAATTCCTGAGCATATGCATTGAGCACACAGTCCAATCCGTATTCTTGTATCAATTCCATGTTTTTTCTTTTTTTTGTTTTGTCTGAAGATGCTTCGTATGATTTTGAAGGTCTGCCAACAGTACTTCCAGAGGAATTAGTGTCATTAACCGTGACTCGACACTATAGTGGAACACGAAATTGACCGTCTAACCAGTGGACGATCTTACTTTCAAAGCGTTCTTTTCTTCGAGATGCATTTCTCCAGCGTTCGTTACATTTAGATACCAAGTTTCTTTGAATGTAGGAGACCACAGTAGCCATATCCTCTGGTAACAAATTGAAATTTTCTTGCAAGTACTCTTCTACATTATGCCCATTTATCAAAAAATTGCACAACTCTCGTTTGCTACAAACAAATTCACCCATTTTTGAAATCAGTCAACTTCTGCGAATATTTGAAAATACCTAAGTAATAACTGCTTTTTAGGGCAACTGAATATCTGACCAAGAACTGTGAATGTTTCAGGGTTCGCCTTCCTTTTATTGGCCAATGAAATAGTGCTATGTGCAAAAAGATAAGAAACTAATCATTTGCACTCTTCCCATAACCAACCTGTTTCAAATTCGACCCTAATAGATAATTGACCATATTTTATCAAGTAAGGTAGTTAATATCAATTTGACCTAAATAAGTAAAAAATAATTTTGTGGGAAATAAAATGATTTTGAAAAAATATATAATTTTATCTCACGATATGTTTTGATCCCGTGTCAGAAAAAGCGCAAGTATGCGTAAATTTTTATTTTTTCCTTGTATATACTAATGTATAAACATCTTAATACAACAAATATCTCGACAGCGGCAAGCAGCGGTAAAGGGTAAAATTCTAGTTAAAAAAAAAATTGCACTAAAAATATACCATCTTAAACTATATTGGTTAGTTTTATTTTATTAAACCAATGTATATAATATTAATTAGTAAACGTTATGGGGGCATTATAAGCATTCCAAAACTGTATAATACTTGTACATTTATATCAAAAACTTTTGAGTAATGTGGCGTTGAATTATAGTAACGTATTGCGTTTAAATTACGTTATTGAACATGAGTTAGCGTTGATGCCTATTTATATACATTATGGTTAACTAAAAAAAACTAAAAAATTACGAAAAGAAAGCTTATTTATTAAACTATATTAATTTATTAATTTTATTCCATTATAACGACTTTCACGTAAAACAGTTTTGAGACGGCTTTGTATGGGGTTTTCCCACAGTGCGACACCCACAGGAAGAAATGGGATGGTGCTATTCGTAACGTCCGGCACCATACGGAGTAATTAATTAATTTCGTTAAAGGCTATCTCGTATACTAGACATGGTGCGATAGGTCAAATTGATTACAGACAAGCAATATTGCTTCAATAATGTAACTGAAATGATAAAGGCTCATTAATTAATCCATATTATTTCTATATACGTCATAGTATGATGCAGGTTTTATATTAGAACTGAAGGACATTGTTTCCACATTGTTTCCAATTAACAGTATTATTGGGATTTGAAATAGATGATTCGTCTTTGACTTAGTAGGTATCGTGGACATACCGTAGATGTGTAAGTCAAAGACAAATCATAAAAAATAATAGTTATAAAAAAACTAAAACACAAGCTTTATTCCATTATTTTCTACGTTTTAGTTTGTTTTTCTATGGAAGCGTGTTTTTTTGTTTTTTTTTTTTCAACTAGTATGTACTTATTTTAGTACTAGTAATTTTCGAAAACAGTTGTTTTTTTTTTGCTATCCTGGTAAATCCCAGCATGGATAATGGCACAAATTTATAAAATTATTGTATTGTCACTGGTCTTTTATAAGTATGCTAAATTTCGAATATTATAATCCGAAGTTTTGAAGGGGGTCAAAGCATGTTCAAAGTTTCCGTTACATAGGCACATACTAACATCCTTAAGTAACTAATAAAAGCGTGTTAAAAAGGCTGCTTCTCAAAGAGAAGCGGCATTTTAGGCACAGCATTACACTGTCACAAACTTATTTTTTTTAGCTGTAACTATGCCTGCTATTCTAGGAACGGCTTCCCTTTTCTATAGGACTGTCTATACCTAATATCTAGGCATGTGACATCCGTTTCCTGCAGTGCTATTGTTAAAACGTCGCATCGAAAAGTGAATCCTCGATGGTTCAATAAAAGTCCATTTTAAAAGCAAGCGAGTTCTTCGAATTTTGATTAGTCACTGGAATCGAGAGTCGAATTCAAAGCAAAATAGCCGCTATGGTTTATACTTTAGGTTTGTATTATGGCACAGTAAAACTGATGATGAAAAGAGGGAGGCATTGTGAGGTGCAAAGTGAAATCATCTCTAAGTACCTATGTTGTTAAGGAAAACCGATCATCTCTGTATACTGGTACCACATGTCACGCACCCTCGATGTCAGCTCATAAACTTTTAGCAGTCACAACAATAGACAGTCAAGGGGAAAAGCTGGTAGGTACAGTCACCACTTTTTGCAGTTGGAATGTTCACGGAATAGATAGATATCACACAATGCAGGATAATAATAAAATGTCCTTGTGAAGAGGAAAGGCAGCATGTGCAGATGACTACAACAAATGGCAATCACAAATACGGTGTGGTTATTGGCACAATTTCTCATTGGAATGTTCATTGTTGAGCAATGGGCCCAGCTTTGTTCAGCGGTAAACAGTCATGGGCTGACATAGGGTTGGTGGTATGGTCCAATAGCTCCATACGCTGTGGCATTTATAACGACTTCAGCCTGTAATACTCGAAGGGCCCATTCCTTTTTTTTGGATGGGAAATCATCAAATGCATTCTCCCGCTCTGGGCGGAGGGCGCGTCAGACTTTTACTGACTAAAACCCATCCGTGTTCCTTCAGTTGAAGGGCCCATTCCTTAGCCATTTATTTATAGTTTCTGCTGTAGGCATTAATAAAATCTTTGTAGGCTGTACAGAATTTTTTTTTTTTTACCTGGAACTTGTTGACAGGCCTACACTGTCCTCCCATACCTGTTAACACTGTAATTTTAAACCATTTTAAAAACCAATTATTTTTAAAAGAGTTACCATGGAGTTTCTTGCCGTTCTTCTCCATCGGAATCAACAATTTGGAACCGTGCCCCTAGCTTCTAACGTTTCATAAGTGCCCATGTAAGTTTAAGTGAAATAAAAATATTTTGATTTTGAACTTTAATCTTGTCCGAAATATTCCATCAACCATTGTTAACAAACCCTAAAATATTACTCATGATGGAAAAAAAAAAAATATAAAAAAATATAAAAAAAATAAAAGTAAAAAATAAAAAAAAAATATAAAAAAAATAATAAAAAATAATAATAATAAATAAAATAATTTAAATTAGGTACTATACCATTCCTAACACGAGTCACCTTGCAGAAAGTGTGCGGTTGCATTTTTACAGCTGTCATGCGTAGACTGGCATACAATTAGATACACATGACCATAGCAACCACTTCCTTAACCACTTACATAAAACCAGTTAATGAGGTATAATAAGCCAGCTTTTTCAATACCTTATTAGAAAAAGGAATACAATATGTAGTCTATTCCAAAAGAACCTGTCAAAAATATGAACAAATGGTGAAAAACGTACGTATGCTAATTTGTAGTGCCACACACACACAAATTGAGTTCTATTTTTTATTATTTGAATAGTTAGAATTCTGATTTTAATCACCTCTAAGGTGTTTTTAATTTGACAGTTGAAGTTAATTTTAATTCTTAATTTACAATTAAATAATATGAAATATGAATGAAACAATAATTGCTGGAATCAGTGGTCCAATATAAAGTTGATTCCTTCTTACTAATTCCTTTAGTGAGTGAGTGATTGCGTACGAATTTTTCCTAAAAGTAGTTCGTTTTCATTTTCATCAGGCACTTTTAAAACAGATTATAGTAACACAACAACTATTGGTCTAAAAATAACCATGGTTGTATAGTCAACAAGTTCGAAATCCTTGAAGAGATCTGTAGCGTGGAAAACAAGGGCTGAGTCATGTCGTGACGTCAAAAATCACGTTAAATATTTATTTCCATGTTACTTTTTACCAATGAAATAGTGTTATGGAGATAATGTTATTTTATGATTTATACACGTGTCTATTGGTGCTGTGATAAGCAAATCGTATTCTGTAATTGGTTATTTAACTTTCCATGAAATAATTTTAAACGGTTGATCGTTGCCACGGCAATATCTGAATGTGAAAGCAATCGGGAGTCTTGACTCAGCATGTTATTTCTCCTTAATGGTCTGGCCATTAAAGATTTTGATGGTACAGTACCTACAGCTTCTTCTTATCATATTTCGTAGAATATGAGAAGGAACTAAATCAGGGTCACACGATGTAGCAAAAACAAAGTCTTGCAAAGTTCTTATTGATGATGATGTTTTGTCTTCCAAGTATTTATTGAATAATTAGATAACAAAAGTTAGCTCACACGAAGGCCGAGGAAATCAATCAAGAGGATCATTAGGTATATAAATTGTATTGTTCTCAAAGGATTTTTATATCGGCTACACGTGGATTCGTGTAAACGATTAATTAATTCAGAACTGTACGCAGAGATGATCTGTCGGCTCGAGGTCCGGAAGCTCCAAAAGGGTATTTTTTTATTTCCAACTGTAAGCAAATTCTCATGCTAAATATAGATCTCGTGATCGGCACGGGCTCTAGGTCCTGCGTCATCGGCCCACGCTAGGGGAGGCTTGCGGCAGCCGATGGGGGACGGGGCCGGGGAGAAGGGGGGACGCTTGGCTTCTAACAAGGACGAGCGCATGCGCGGAAACGGCGCCCACACTAAATAATGTCAAAGGGCACCCGGGAAGCCTGGATACCTAGGGCGTTACACAGGCTTTATTAATTAAACAAACGATCCGGGCTAGTTTATTTTTTATCTCAGGGTATTTTGTTATGTAAGTAAGCACATACCTACTGCCTACCTCTCATGTCTTTTATAAATGTACATGATAAACGAATGCGAACAAAACAACAACCTTCGAATCTGAATATAAACAATAACCATGTACAAGTTCAATATAAAATCATTTCTTGAAAGTCAGAGACGGTAGATATGGAAATATGTTTACAGAATCGTGTATAGACGTAGATGTTAAAACGCAGCTTCAAGAAACTAAGAATGCTTGGAAACATGACCATGTAAATGAAATAAACAGGCAATAAACTGTTGCAAATATACAAGAACATTCATAACAAAAGCCAGCAATAGACCAACATAACGCAGATACTACGAAACAAAATCTAAACATTCAAATCTTCACAATACAGTCAATTACAACGTTGACCAATCCATTAATATCTTATACCTTTAAACGAGCAATTCTTGTATATATATATATATATAATCTGAATCTCGGAAACGGCTCCAACGATTTTCATGAAATTTAGTATACAGGGGGTTTCGGGGGCGATAAATCGATCTAGCTAGGATTCATTTTTATAAAATGTCGTTTTATTCGTGTTTTTTATGACCAACTTTATCGATAATCAACTTGAACATAAACTTATTATTTTAAACACAAATTACCAAAAAATACCGAGCTAAGCTCGGTCAACCAGATATTTTTCATATTAAATGACAAAAACAAAGAATTAGAAACTTTGAAACTATAACTAGTTATCTTAATAGAAGAAATAAAATAAAACAGCAGTATTAAAATGCTAGAACAACAACAAAGACTTTAAATAGCAATGAACAGTAATTTCATCTACGCTCCTTAGTATTCATGTGTATCATGATAATATGAGTACAAAAAAGCGAGTCAGCGTATATAATTGTCGAGAACGAGTCAATTGTGGTAATTAATAATATGAGACACATACCGACCCTGAATGGACATCCGATACTCCTAAGAGCTGCGGTCTTAATCTTAAGGACAACAATGAACTACCAGATGTGTTTATTGTCTTCATTTTCATTGGATTCTATGTTATCAGCGAAAACTATTCCAGTAACACGAAATATTTCATCATGATAGTCATTTTGGGAAATTACTTCTTTTGGATTTTAGAATAGATAAATGGAACGATTCCTATGAGATTTAATCTTATCACTCGTTTCCATGTCAGCAGTTTTATAGGACCTTGATACAATTTTAAGAACTGCACCCACATGCAGATATAAGCTTGAGATTATCCAGAAACGATTACTCCCAGCATCGGCTATCAATGAAATCTGAATATAGATTATAATAAATGAACAAAGGAATCTGTATACGCTAACTAATGAATGCTTGAAAACAATGCTGTGAATTCGAGGCTATTCTAAGAGTGTGTATACCAAAAACAAATTATGTCTACTTCAAAAATGTTTTTTTACTCAAGTTACAACAATGTCGCGATGTGTGTAGACACGAGTCTACATGTACTTACGTCATTATTCTCATCAAGGTTTGAATAAAGTCACAGAGACCTTTTAACGTATTGAAGGGCAAACATATTGTGTCTAACTGTGTGTTTAATAAGATCAAAAGAAGGATTGGTCAACCGAACGGGTTTATTGCTCTTGTTATGATTTAGTACGTTTTCATCTTCTGCACCACCTGCGTTCATAACGTATATTTCTTCATGCATGTTAGTTGCTATCTTAAATTTATAACTATGCTGGAGAAGTATCGGTATATTTCTATTTTGATCAATAATTTAGTGCATAACTCTACCAATATAAATATCATCGCGTGCACGGATATTTATAACTATCAAATGCTACGTGCTTCAAGAAAGTACAGCCAGTAGATATATTATCGCTCCACAGCTATTCAAACATTTAAATGTACTCGGAATTGTTAAGAATGGTTTGTTTTGTAAAGTGTAGACTTGTTTTCCATTAGCAAAATCTCCACTTTGGTTTAAACAAACACGTAGGTGTACACGTCGAATTGTCGATCTGGCGTGATCGTGAAACCGATGTCAATCTTAATTGTATAATGCCTCTTAATCTGATGAAACTGCTCCCCAGAATTCTGTGTCATGCAATGAATATTAATGTTCCCTTTCATATTTTAACTTCATACACGTTTAAACATAATATAGCAGTATATGTACGGCTTTGACAGTGCATCAAAAACTGCAGTGCCAAGAAAAATAACCAGAATGAACATTCCATATACAGGCAAAAATCTCAGCCATAAAGATAAACAGGAATGATAAAACAAATTAGCATTCTCATCCTATGATACGCTATGGTGTATAGCGCCTAGGGGAACATCTGACAAATGCACACAAAGGTCACATTCCCGTCGGTTGCCATTACGACTCCATAAAACGTTCTGTTTTAAATTGCAAGCAAACGTGCAGACGAGTAAAACAGAAATAAATAAGCAAGTCTGCGCTGGCAGCGCTGTTGCTAGGCGTGCTCAAGGTCTGCGCGGCCCTGGCCGTGCCCCCCTCATACCCTCTGCCCTTCTCCCCGCGCATGTGCACCACTCAAGCTGCATTCGCCAGCCGCACACAAGCCAACCCCGCACACACGCACACAATCTGTAACGATATGCTGCACGTGTAAGCTTGGAAAGGGTTCGCGTTAGTGAGCGTGTCGTACACACACAATGTCTGATTAATGATGGTGGATATTCTTAGTTTTGTATACAACACACATGTACAACGCTGTTTCCATGTGTTTGTGTACATAGTGTACGCTCCATTTGAACTAAATGTGGAAACTGCCTGCTTACGTGACATCCTCGGAATGTATCTTCCGTCAAACTGATATTTCGCGTGTTCCGCATTTGAAATATTTCTAGGTCGAGATTCCAAAATTCTTTAAGATGTTTTGTGTGTTAATAGAAATAAGACTTTTGAAATAGAATGTAACCTCGGAACATCATTTCTGCTTAAGTACTTGCGTCAATTCATAGGCTATGATGGATGTTATTATTTATAAAGAATAAAAAATTTACAAGAAAGAGTTCGTCAGAGAAATTTAAGAAATTGCAATATGTAGTAGAATAATTTAGAAAAGAATATAAAACTCGAAACTCTTCAGGAAAAACAATTGTCAATTGACAATGCATTAACATCCATTTTCTTTACTTTTTGGCAAGTGCTTTTAATGTTACAAATCACTATATGCTATATTTTTGACTTGAACAAAATTCTTTCGTATATTCGAATTTATTTTCGACGGTCGTAATATTATTACCGTGGTCCGTAGTATTAACAGTTTTCAATTTTCCCACGGAAGCCCGGAAGTTGTATTAGTTCCAAGTGTTTCATCATTGTAAAGAAGCGATGACGAGGAAACATTGTGCATTATATCGCATTCAATGGACAACTGCCAGATTTCAGTGACGAAATGAGTTTTACGTAATAAAAGTTATACGTACTTACACGTTACGATGATAATGACTATTGCTACTTGACCTTGGTATGAATTTTTAATGATCTGAAATATATTTTTTCGTCTTACCTCTTCGATTTGTCCAAGGTAACATCAATTTTTATTCGGCAGTTAGCTGTGCCTAGCGTTACTACATTATTGTTCTTCAGTAATGAAAATGTTACTGTTTCTCGGAATCATTAAGATATAAATTAACTCGGATAAATTGTGTTTCAACATGCTAATAATTAGCAGTGGGTGGATATGAAGCAAGACTGGAAAGTCGTGACATGTCTAAAGTCGTACCTGCCTGTTCTATTCAAATGTCTACGAAAATTCTGTCAGAATTATGAATGGAATCGTTATGATTGAAATCCAGAGCTCATATCTGCAATCATTTAATTTAATTTGCAGAACGAGGCTCATCGGCAACGGCAACGATAGGTATATTCGAGGAAGGAATCGTACAGCTAAGGCTGTGCGCAAACCTAAATCAAGATTCTCTAAACACAGTCCAAGGTTCTATTAAAAAATCCTGGCGTGCATTCTCGGTATAAATCCGTTTGGCTTTGTCTGACAAAATTGTTGCATCTACAAAAGCCAAATCTGTTTTGACGTTAGTGTGCGCACTATCTAAGGGAATATTACCCATGTTATTTAGTCTAGCAACGTCTGTAATTAAAGAAGATATATTATATTACCTAGTGAAATTATCTCGTAAGGCACGTGTATGTCCACTCGTACAAACACGCGCTTTGGCAAACCTCAATGTTTATTTATCGATGATGACGGTATAATATACACCTCTCCCACGTGTGCTGCACCTTATCTGACTCTTCAGTACGTCTTACAATGTGTCGACTTTTATGGATTTATTTCCTTTCAACATTTAGTCGGTATCTATCTGTTCGAATACATATTTGCACCGAAGTCCAAAACGAGTCTGATAATACGAATACAACAATGTTATCGATGAGTATGATAAACTCGTGTGTGTTGTTATCTGAATATATTGTAGGTATGTTAGATATATACCTGTCTCGTAATGTATAGGACTACCTAATAACTACTTGTGTTGTTGTAAATAAACAAATGGTCGGCCATCTTGGCCGCCATGTTGTCGATGAGACGTCAATGTGACGCGCGCGTTCGTCAGCTGATAGCGATACGTGGTACTCGACGCTAAACTACAGCCCATGCAAATAAATGTACGGCCACTCCGACCGAGTGCTGCTCGGTGAAGTAACCGGAGGCAAAACGAGACGCATGCGCACACAATACGGGCTTGAGTGCATAATCAATATCCATATTAAAACTTCATCATTCACTCGATTTGTATTATGACCGATGGCTGCAGCTCGATCCGGTTTTAGATCCACAATACTGAACAATAAAATAGGATTTGTATTGAATAGCACGTTTGTTTTGGAATTCAAATTCCACAGGCAACCTGAACGTTTCCTTGAATAATACCAAGAGTGCCGATTGATTAGTCATTCCTGTTGTTACTTACTTTAGTTTCAGAAATCTTTGAAAATTGTGATCTCTTTTGTAAAGTATTTGGCTGTAAAATAGAATGAGTTGTAGATCATAATGACGAATGAGGAGACAGGCATGGTATTATTATTTGGCAGATTATTGTATCAGGCTTTGCGATCGCGAGTTCAAGGTGAAGCCACCAACAGCATGTGGGAGGCCCCTGAGTATCGTATTATTTAACTTTATCAGTTTAATCGCGTAATCAAAAAATAAAACTCAATTGTTAGAAATGTTTGGATTAATTCAGTGTCCTTGCGATGTTGGAAAATACATAAAAAATTTATGTAAATATTTTTCATTTCATACATTGGTTATTCAAGTAGTTTCCCAGCGCGTGTCATTGTTTTTGGATCATTGGTAGTTTTTTTTTTTATAAACTGTGACACGAATTCCTTCTAAAATTTTTATTAACAAAATTTTTAATGATATCTTCAAGTCAGTGACGTCTTTTATTTTTATATGTCCCGTTGTCTTTGCTTTTATGAAGCGTCAACGCCCATAAGTGGAATCTCAACAATTATTTAGATACCAGAAAAACTAATTCTGAGAAGGTAAATTTCCAATTTATGTAAATTCTTGTACAAATTAATTTAATATTAATTACAGAGTAAGAAGCATAATCTGGTAGTTTGCGATAATACTTAATTATTATAGTGATGTTACCTCAGAATTCGCTATTTCCGATTCAACTAAATGGATCTTTCAAAAGAGGACTTTAATACAAAACAAAATCATACAATTAATTAACCGAAAGCACTTATAAATTCTAACTCTATCCAATCTACCCATACTCAAATCAGTAGGTGCATACATAATACAGCTTACCTGTACGAACTCATTGAGGAAAACGTTGTCAATAACTTAAAACAATTGGACATTCATTTTAAACAGTTCATCATGAATGCCGCTAATGGCATTAAATTCTTAATTTTGCCTTCAAGTTTTTTCCTTAGCTACTTCAAATACCAATTTGGCTTTAATACTGCTAATATTTACTAAATCAACAAACTATCACTTTTGAAGAGTCTATTATTGACTTGATGTTGTTGGCCAACAATTTTTTTCATATAGGATTGAATACCTGAATAAGAATTCAGTCTTACAAGATCAAATAAAATGAGGAGGTAGTTATACCTGCGAATCGGATGCTGTAATATAATCGAGACAAGACAAACATGAAGGAGAACACGATTTCAACGTAGAACAGAAGTTGGCAGAGTTTAGAAAAATGATTAACTTCAGCCATGCGAATTGGTTTTGCCATTTTTATAATAAGTAACAAAAAAATATAAGTTGAATAAAACAAATAAATCTTTATTGTACTTTTAGATATGTTTAGTGCAAGAAATCCTGATGTGGTTAAGACACCACGAAGCGTTGCCAATAATAAAATAAAAAAGTCACATTAGCATATCGGTGACGCGAACTCATCGCACAACGCGGCTAAAAAAAATTTCACTTCAAAATATCAATCAAACTAGAAAATTATCCATCGATTTACATGTAGTATATCAATTATTGTATTACTAATTGTTGTAAAAGAATTTTCACGCCTTTGATCATCCACGACCGAAACTTCATTAGGTAATGTAGCCCATTATTCAGATACTAATGGTACCTTTACTTAAGTGTTTATATGTGCCTGCCTACCAACGGCAGCGTCGGCTGGGATCACCCGATCGCCTTGAACTCATGTTCGACATTTTTTGCGAACTAACGCTACAACAGGATACATAGCGCGCCGCTGTGCTCGGCCCTTTAGTGGTTTAGTTGATGCCCTTGATGAATCTTAGAGATCTTTCTCGGCCGTTTTATGGCCTGGAATTCGGGCGGGTCGATCTTTACAATTATTTTTCCCTTTTGGTCAGGCGATGTTACTTACATAAGTACCTTGGTTTCAACGCTTGATTCGTGCGAATTTCCTGCACATTATGTAAGATGCAAGAATAAAGCTGACGAAACTGACGTCACACAAAATTGCAATGGATTTGAAGGTAACGTCAACAATGTTAAAGCGGCGCATTGCTCGCGGAAATTTGCTCTTTCATTAGATACTAGTAATAATAACTTCATGATCATGACGCGCTGATAAGGCTCGAGTCAAATTGAGTTATGTAGAGGACACACGAGTTAGTAGTATAGGTAATATTGACTGTCTAATGTCTAGAGTAAACATGGCTAGTTCACGGAACACGCAGGTCCTAGTTTAATTCGGATCAAATTATTTATTCACAAAAAGGCTGGCGTGACCAGACCTTTATATGGTTCTTAAAACAATTTCAGGGACGACGATAACAATAAAGATGCTGACGTAAAGTTATTAAGAACAGGAAGATACGATAGAGACGACACATGTGACTTTTTCCTTACACTTCCAGCACCGGCCGAGGGTTCTAAACAAACCGTGGTTATTAAAATATTGTTAGTTAAGAAAATTGCAATGGGAAACTTACTGGAATGCACGTTTTGTTTGAAGAAATCTTGCATAATAGTATACAGCGTGGCATCAACAGCGCTGTGGAATACCACATGCGGCGATCACGGCAGGAATCAGTCACGTCGCGGAACTGTAACGTCGCCATACAATCTGCTCACCGCTACTATGCACTCGGTTTCACTACGGTTCACCTGATATTGCAGGTAGGTAATAAGCTAACCACGGCGTTTGGTGCGTCCACGCTCATGCGGCGCAAGACTCGCGGAAGGCCTCAACGTGATAATTTTTACGGAACTTTAATTGTTAGTCAGGTGACCCGCTGGGGCGCGACAGTTGGAAATGGCGATGCGGTGTGTAGCGCGGTCGTCGGTGAGGCACTGACGGCTCGCCGGCTGCCTGCCGCCGGCCGCTCCTGCATTGCGGCGCGCAGCCACACTCGCGCGCGCATGACCTTGGCATTGAACTTGGCAATGGGCCGGCGCGGCGAGGGGCCGCGGGGCGCGGAGGGCCTGCCGCCGGGGGATGGTGATGCACCGGCAGCTGCACCGCCCCTCTCCCGCCAACCCTCCGTTTTCGCCAGTGCCCGAGCCCAACTTACAGAATACAAAGTACTGATTTCAGTCTCCAACCGTACGTATAATGCAGAGATATTCCTTATGCCAGCTTCTATATACGTGATGGTGACGTGTCGTTTCCGTTGTCTTATTTACTTTTTATGACACACAGAAGCGAAGTGTAATAGGTGGAACACACGATTCTATAATTGATAGCGCTGTAAAACCAACAAATTGCAGTACACAAATTTTTCGGATTATAGTTTTTGAATAATATAACATAGTTTTTGTTTGGAGATTTGCCCGAAGTGATTAGCTTTTTGTAATGGTCTAGTAGCTGTGTTGCAGTTATGCATGCCAACACATTTGAAAATAGGTAGAATATGTTTTGAGGAATTTTAATTAATGACGTGAATAAATTTGCAATTTGAAAATATTACATATTTTAGTGTACAAAGTAATGGTTGTATAATACTTTTGGCGGTGTAACAGAGAGTGATCATGGTGTTTGCTCGCGCGCCACTTGCTCGAGGCACATCTGATGTAATATCGGTGGAGCATAAAAACTGGTCGCACTTGAGACTTTAGTTACCAACCGGCGATTTATTAAGCCCGCAATCATTTCTTTGATAATTACACGTTTATAATATCAAGCAGAAGTCATTCTATTAATAACTAAGCTGCAATCACAAGTGGAGTATTCAATTGTTATATTATAAATGTAGTGGAGGAATGAGAAGGTTGATTTTCATATTGTAGTTATAAAACATAATCAGACGTGGGTGATGAGCTATCTTGCTACACGTGTCGGGGTGCGAAGGCTGCAGGGTGCGGAGGGTGGCGGAGGGGTGAAAAGCGGGGGATGTTGCGAGATCGATCTGCTGCGCGCGCACCTCGCGCCTCGCTACCCACTCTAAAGGCCACACAGATCCCGGGCTGCCTAGGTACTTAGGTACCAATGCCAAGCACTAAGTCTATACATCTCTGCTATAACGTACCCATGTACTTGATAGTAGCTGTATTTATGCTCGTTCTTCCTTTACTTAATGTTATCGGCAAATACTTTAAAAACATTATATCACTCTCCTCATCTTTTAGTTTACTAAAGAACATCACGTACAGAAATAAAATTGAAGCCTTCACCTATTGTGTCTTTAACGTTTGTGATTTCTGGTACAGTACGCTTATCGTTAGTATGTCCATGAGATCCAATTATTACTAGCACAAGTTTATTAAGTTTATTACCTTGAGAAGTATTATTACGTAGTACCCGACGAAGCCCACGAACATCAATTTCACTTATAACTTTGATAACAGTGCACTGAACTTTGCGAAAACAAGATTGATTGTATCTTGTTTTTATGAGCTTCTACTGAACCATTAGGTTCTATATTGTAATGTTCTTTTCCTTTATAATTTTAAAGGTTATCTAAGCTCTTTTATTTATTTCACAAAGAATGTAGTGGTTATGTGTTAAGAACTTTCTGGTTTTATGTTGCACTGTTTTTTTGAGGTATTCCATGAAGCACACCCAAACGAAGCACACCCAGACGAAGCACAGCTAAATTATTCCACTTAGCACACCCGTAGGTGGGCTTCAAATAAAAATTTAAAATAATTAATTTCCTATTCCACGAAGCACACCTACGAATATCACTCGCATATTGCGGGGACTAAGAAATAAAAATGTCGATAGAAGAAAATATTTATTAGTTAAAAGGCTAACTTAAATTTCTAACATCATTCAGTTTCATTATAATAATGTGACAGAATATTTGTCATTTTTGTAATCTTACTATTTTAAATCACAGATTGTTTCATAATTATCTTACCAAAAAAATAATATATATTTTTTTAGTTTTTAACTATTTTTCTATTATTTTCCTTTTTTGTGCTCTTAATAAAATCACATTGTTTCATAATTATGCAATAAAAACTTGGGCAAATATCAAAAACATTGTAAATATAGTTTCCCATAGAGATCTATGTTGAAGTTTTCTTATAGCTACCTGTTTAGTGAATAATAAAAATACTCTACTTTAACATAAAAATCATAGATTGTTTCATAATTATGCAATAAAACCTTGGACAAATATCAAAATTATTGTAAATATAGTTTCCCATAGAGATCTATGTTGAAGTTTTCTTATAGCTACCTGTTTAGTGAATAATAAAAATACTCTACTTTAACATAAAAATCATAGATTGTTTCATAATTATGCAATAAAACCTTGGACAAATATCAAAATTATTGTAAATATAGTTTGCCATAGAGATCTATGTTGAAGTTTTCTTATAACTACCTGTTTAGTGAATAATAAAAATACTCTACTTTAACATAAAAAATCACAGATTGTTTCATAATTACAATAAAAACTTGGACAAATATCAAAAACATTGTAAATATAGTTTTCCATAGAGATCTATGTTGAAGTCTTCTGTTTTTTCTTACCTGTTTAGTGAATAATAAAAATTTGTGTAAGTTTTTATTGCATAATTATGAAACAATCTGTGATTTTTTATGTCAAAGTAGAGTATTTTTATTATTCACTAAACAGGTAACTATAAGAAAACTTCAACATAGATCTCTATGGGAAACTATATTTACAATGTTTTTGATGTTTGTCCAAGTCTTTATTGCATAATTATGAAACAATCTGTGATTTAAAATAGTAAGATTACAAAAATGACAAATATTCTGTCACAATATTATAATGACACTGAATGATGTTAGAAATTTCAGTTAGTCTTTTAAATAATAAATATTTTCTTCTATCGACATTTTTATTTCTTAGTCCCCGCACTATGCGAGTGATATTCGTAGGTGTGCTTCGTGGAATAGGAAATTAATTATTTTAAATTTTTATTTGAAGCCCACCTACGGGTGTGCTAAGTGGAATACTTTAGGTGTGCTTCGTCTGGGTGTGCTTCGTTTGGGTGGGCTTCATGAAATACCTCGTTTTTTTTATCTTAAAGTTCTTACATGGAGCATGCACGCTTAATCAGACTTGGGTTATGCAGAAACATTACTAGTATTTACTGTACATTGGCATCGACTGTCTGTTGAAAAATTATGTGTTAATGTGTGGAGTGGTAATTAATTTTTGTCAGGTTAGGATCAGCCAGAAGAATTATCATTGATGGTTTCTTGAATGTCTTGAAAGCTTATAGCAAAAATTCAAGCAGATTAGTGGCATATGTGTCGGAGAATATGATTGAACCTAAGATACTGCCTTGAGGTACACCAATCATGTCTAAGTTTCATAGCAGGATTTGTCCTAAGACAGACTTATACGTATCTGTGTAATATAATTGTGGCAACCCCGTTCCTTTTCCTTAAGCAATGGACAAATAAAAAACCCACATGAATTTCTTATTGCAAGGATAGTGGACACATAGTAAATCGAAAGGATTAAAAAGGTAAAAAACTTGAACGGAACTATTATTAAACCAATACTAACACATTTATGATGTTTGATGGTATGATGGATAGAGTGAAAAAAAACTTATGAAAATCTTATGACACATTGCTGTAACATCACCCGGGGAAAATGGATGACTTAGTTGTGGTCAGCTTGTCACCTCATCATTGTTTACGCACTTTGATATTTTTTATGTTTAGTGAAAATTATTCATATACAATTTCCATCTTTCACTACTTCTATTACAAAAGACGCAAAAGTAATTGATATGGGTGTATCAAACTGTATCTAGCCTATGATGTTTCTAGATTCCAGTCAGTGCATAGGTAAGCAAAATGCCGCATGAATGTACGTCACGTCTGGATTCTTCGAAAGGGTAGGGGGAGAGATGCTATATTTGTACGTTCACATTTCACTGGAGACGAAATTGAGTCCCAGGGTCAGGCCTGGTGCACTGGCGTTATTAGGTCTACTAAATTTATAACACAATATCTATAAAAGAAAATCTATACTTTTACTTATTCCCGGATCTTAGCTCTCGAAAACACTAGAACTGATTAATTTATTAACAAGGAGCAATTCTGAATTTGTCAAATAAAACAGATGACTCAGAAAGTTTGATTGGATTGGCTTTGATGTTTTTGTACAATCGAGTTCCGTTCCCCGAATTCAATTTGATCTCATACTTATTTCCATATTCATAGATGCTTTTATGACCTAAAATATGATTTTACCTTTCTGATTTTTATTTGCTTAGCTTATATTTCTTCCAATGTTTGGAAAAGGCCTCCCTCATCCCCTCTGCTCTTCTTTGTAAAATTAAGTAAAGAGAAGGTAAGATCTACGTTTATTTATAAATTATGTTAAGTATATCATCTGACCTTTCAGAATACCGTTGCCGCGCTCTTTTAAGGTCAAAGGTTGAAGAGATCCCAAGCATTGTTAAATAACTTAGGTTACAGAATGACGTCGTTGATGAATGTTACAGAATGTCTCTGATTTCGGGTTTTCTTTTTCAGACTTGTCTTGTTCTTAGTTATTGAAGCTACAAAAAAAAATTGACAAATTATTTTGCATTTGTATAGATTATTCCTTATCTATCAATCATTAGAAGTTGAATTGAGGAACAAATGCTTCACAAATAGTGAATAAAACATTCACACCTACCACTGACGAAAAATGAAATATGAAAAATGCGTGGTATATGAATAATATCCAGTTTCTTTCTCTCAATTTAATGAGCTTACTTAAAAATAAGAGAAGCAAAACTTCTGTCCAGGGAAGATTGGCTCTGCCAATGTGTAAGTATATCATTTTGTCTATACGTGCCTTCTACGTCAGTGCGGTTAAGTCTGCACATAAATAATTCGCTATGTGATCGGCAGCTAATGAATAATGCATTGTGTTTAGCAGAAGCAATAATTATGGTTTTATTACCAGCACGTGTCTGTATATACTCAAGTGCAAAATGATTAAAAGTTTACACCTGAACTATAAGAAATTGATCATTTGTTAATGCTTAGTCACCAAGTGTGTAAACATCTCATGTTTATTAACTTTATCAAAGTAAGGTCACTATCTTTAAAACAACTTTTCCTGTTTTGAATACTTTTCGTGTTCTGTTTACAATGACTTGTGACCTTCACACGTCATTTTGAAATGATTATTGACTTCATTTATATTTCACGTTTTTGTGTTACTTCTTCTAAACCAGTAGATATCACTATCTTTATCAGGAAAAATCTTCTAAATTCTTTTTATTTACTTAGATATGTATTAAAACTGCATTTCAAATATCCATCCTTACATTTTCAACGCACATCACAAAGGCGCAGACAGTATCGAACACGGATCACATCCAGGATTCTACAGTTCCACTGCGTATAAAGTTACGGCATTCGCCGGCGTCACAGCCGCCCGGGTGGAGGTGGCCTTGCCCTTCACGAGGCGCACGAAGCGCGAATCGATCGGCGCAAACCAGCTGACCCGCCCTGCCTCTTGTAAACACTGTTTTACCATCAATGGACGCCTATACTTTGTTTGGGAAAGTTTATGTTCTTTTAGGACTTAAGGGTTAGTTTAAATAGGTAGGGGAGTATATTAGGAATCATATTTTAGGAATTGTTAAAGTTTCATGAAATGAGGTGACTATGCTGTGGGGAATTTTAAGTAGGGGAGTATATTAGTAAGCATATTAAAGGAAAAAAGAAAAGGGAATTATGGTTGAAATATAAGTTTCAGAAGATCAATGTTTTAGAAATGGATAAAATGTATGAAACAGACGTGTCTAAGCTAACAAAGGATAAAGGTTATCTATATGATACGCGATCCTATGGTGACATTGCAGTTTACGTAATGGTTACTAACCTAGGATAACTATAGAGCCCGCTTTGGCATGCGATGCCTCTACACTGCGAGGACATTAAAATATTGATTTTCCTATTATTTTACAAGCCGTACTTACGCCGTCGTCGTGCCATGGGGCCACGGTGGCATTTCCCATCGGCAAAAATGAAGAACTAGCATACAAACTTTCGTCCCCATATTTAACCAGTTGAGGAGATGAATTTATTTAAAAATCCTGCCCCTGAATGTTCGTTTTTAAGGTTCCGTACCTCAGTCCCCAAAAAACGGAGCCCTTATAATATCACTTTGTTGTCCGTCTGTCAGTCTGTCAAGACACAACAAAAGGAATAATTAAGAAAGCGTGGAGGTATCAAGCTGAAATTAATATCAAATACTCAGATGTACAATGCCATGTAGCCCAAAGTGAAGGACAAATCCGTTAAAAAATTATACGGAAAACTGTAAATTTTTAGTTACATCACAAATTAATTACGTTTTGCGATTATAACCTTATTTGCATTTGGTAAATTAACCAAAACCTATGTCGATATATGGGGACAACAAGTTTGTCCCGCAGTACAGTTTATATTTATGCTAGAGATCTCTAAGTATGGAACCCTCGGTGCGCGAGTCCGACTCGCACTTGAGCGGTTTTTGTTTTATATCGAAGTCTGGTGCAATATTTCATGTTTCTAGACCAACCAGTTTACGCAGAGCGTTAACTATTGGCTGTTAGAGAATTTAAGATTTTTATTAAGTAGAAAGATATTATAATCCTTTCATTTTGGTATCCCGATATTTATTTTGATTTGCTATTTGTTTTGTTTATATAGAAGATCCTAAATGATATTTTAGTTTAATGTGGACACTAGGCATTGGAATCATTATCTCATCAAATGTCAAATTAAGTTATAAGTTAAGTTATTTATTGTCTTCAGGTTACAGACATCATTGTAGCCCTGGCTCTTGTTCTAGAAATTCCTGTATCACTAGAGCCAGACCTTTCTATTTACAGGGACATATTCCCTGTAAATAGAGAGGTCTGGCTCTAGTTAGCTCTTATTTGGAAGCGAGATAGACAAAATTAGACACGTTAACGTTAAATTATTTGTAGACTTGAGTGTGGATGCCATCCTTATGGAATGTCATGTCGTTTATTTGTTCACTGAAATGTTTATTAGGTATGTTATATTTAGATTGCAAAACGGAAAGCAAGATTTATTAATAGTCCAAACTTTATTTGCTATGCGCTCTGTGTTTGAAGTTAAATAAAGGGCGGAAATTCACGTATAGGTAATGATTAGGCATGTCGGTATATATTTCAAAGTACCAGTGAACACTGATATGATCCGGTTGTTAAAGTTGGTTGTATTGCATAAGTTAGACATCTTGAAATTACGGGTACTATGGGTACCTTTACATACCTCTATGTTTTATATTTTCATTTTGATTTTATTTTAATTATGCTGTTGATTTTAATTTTAATTTTGCATTTATTTTGATTGTGATTATGATTCTAATTTTGTTTTTGATTTTAACTTTGATATTGATTTTAATTTTAAATTTTTCGTTCTAATCTTGATTATGTTTTTAATTTTGATTTCATATTTTAGTTTTCATTGAATATGATTTGATTTTATTTATTTTTGTAATTTTTGTATATGGGTACAATGCCTGAATTAAAACGCTATTTTTTTTTATCATCTTCAGCGATGGTGGCCCAGTGGTAACGACCGGACCGTCGCATACAGGCGTTTTACTTTGAGTAAATTAATTCATCACCACTGCTCTCAAAACGGCGACGAAAAAAAATATCGTGAGGAAATCGGCATGTCCTAGCATCAACAAATTCGAAGACATGTGACATCTGTGTCTTTGACAGACCTGTTAGTCTAGTGGTTAGTGACCCTGACTGCTAAGACTGAGGTCGTGGGTTCGATTTTCACCCAGGACAAATCTTTGTGTGATGAGCTGAATCATTTGTTCTGTGTCTGGGTGTAATTTATCTATAATATGTATGTATTTAGAAATATATAAATATGTTTATTTATCAGTTGTCTGGTTTCCATAGTAAAGGCTTTGCCCAGTTTGGGATCAGACAACGGTGTGTTGGTTGTCCTAAGATATTTATTTATTTATTTATCTACCAACCCGCACTTGGCCCGCGTGGTGGATTACTGCACAACCCCTCTCACCGAGAGGAGGAATGTGTCCTAGCAGTGGGAACATTATGAGATGATTATGATGACACAATCTCCTGCATTTTTTATGAACTGTCAAGAATTACTAACAATGGTGTGACTATGTAACAATAGGACTTCATCAGTTATTTTCTCTACATATTTCAAAGTGACAATGAGCTGTAGAAACAGACGTAATTCTTCGGATTACTGGAGAGTACGTGCAATTCAATGGACCTTGTTTCCAACATAAACAGTCGTTATAAAAACTGGACGCAAGTGTGAGTTAGAGCCACGCCCTTAGGGTTTCACAAAGCTATGTCCACCTGCCCGCGGCTTCACTCATATGACATGGCATATTATGTATTTCCAATTCCGGATTGAAAGTCAACGGGAAGTACCCTATAGGTTTTGATTCAGTTGCGATTGAGTGAGGATATTTCATCGAAATCAATTTTCAGTAGGCGTGGAAACGTAACAGACATACAGACAGATAGTTGGAGTTACTCTCACATTAATAATTTTAGTTTAGATTATCTGCATAATTTAATTTTAGATAAAATAAGAAAAGAGAATCTAAGGCTTCTGATCAACCAGTGAAAAATTATTTCAGTCTCTTTGGAGACTGAAATAATTTTCATAGCATATTTTCCATTGTACATATGTTACATTGTGTAGTCATACCTACACCGTTACATAGTAACACTTACTAAAAATAAATAAAAGACATTGTACATAAGTAAGATACAAATACAATATGGACGTTGAGAAGGGATTCTTTGTTCGGGTTTTTAGATGGCGCTTCCTAGAAAGGTCTTTCTTCATATTTCTTGTTTATATTTTGTGTCTATCCATATTTATTTTAAAAAAATCTTTGATGTTGCTGTCAGTTTACTTATAAATCTAAATAATGATCTCGCATGACCATACGACATATTAAAAATAAGCCTTCAGCTAAAAAAAAAATAATTAAAAATGTAATAAAAATATTTATTTGAAAAAGATCAGTATAACAATATCGACAGAAATACATTACAGTCTAACAAACAAAAACTCACAATGCTAATGAACGGGAGACACAGGAAATATCATTGTGGGCCTATTGACTATTTGGTAAAGGTACTACGTCAATAAACAATTTTTTTTTGTATGTGGGCGGGTAGCGCGAGCGATAGAGGGGAGATGAGCCGCCCACTACCCCCAAGCACCCCACAGCTTCCCAGTAGAGGGGGATGAGTCAAACACACACAAACAAACTAGGGGACATAACACATGTCAATATTAATGGGTATATGTTGCTACTTATGGAGAGGATAATAAATAACAAGCATTTGTTATATTGAACTTGTGAAAGAATATTGAGAATTTCCTTTAAGTAGGTAATGGTTACAAAGCGGCCTTTGTTACATGTTTATTTTGTTCAGGAATACATTCATTGAACTTTATTACGACTAAAATACAAAACATTGAAAACTAGCCGCTTGAATTTAATTTTAAGTCATTAAAATATTCCAAATTAAATTAGCATTAAACACTTGGCATTTGAGTCGATATTTAAATTACTGATTGATGAAGTTAGAAGTATAATTTTGATGAAAATAAAACTCTGCATTGTCCTTTCTTGATATGGATAGATACATATTTTGATAAAATACTCTGTGTATAAACAAAAACATTGTTACTTATTCTTATATGCATGATCAACTGGCTACACCTCGCGATTTCAACCGTATAAGTCGCGATTCCGTAAGAATATCGGGATAAAAAATATTCTATGTCGTAATCCAGGTTATAGCCTACCTATGTGTCAAATTGCATCCAAATCAATTTAGCTGTTTTAGCTTGAAAGCATAACAAAGAAACATCCAAAATATTTGTTCTTTCTTTATAAATACTATTTATAGTTTAGACTGGCGACCCGTCCCTGCTTCGCAACTGGTGCAATGGTGACAAGTCAAAACACCGAGATTTCTGTAACCTTCCGGAATAAAATAATGCTCTAAATCATAACGAAAACCGCATCAAAATCCGTGTAGTCAATAAAAACATCCAAGCGATCACACAGACAAACATAGAACATATCTTTGAAATACCTAATATCTAAGCCACCTATCTAGCACCTAAGGCGTGTTTTAATCAGTTATTCTTTTTTAAATATTGTACCGTGTTTTATACCTATGAACTGAATAAATTTATTTATTTTATTTATATGGTGACTTTGTTTTATACTATTTACTTATACTTGTTTAAATTTAATACGGCTTCAAACAGTCACGTGAATGGAGAAACTCATCCTTCTTTTTGTCGCTCAAATAAAATCAATTATATGTTATGTATGTACGTAGACTAATCAGGTTAAACAAATATCCCTTTCTAAAATATAATACAATATTCTCTTATCCCACCTAACTTCCAAAAAAAATATTTTTATTGAATGATCTGCCGGACAGTTTTGTAAAAAAATATTTTGTATTCTGAAAATATCGGTCTGTAAAGTATACCTACCTAAATACCTAAGTTCATAATTTTCCAAATATATACCTAAACGCCCACCGTAGGGCTAGTTTCAGTTAACAGTGTCCCTAGAATTATCGATAAACTACCAATTCTAAGTAAAAATAATAAAAAATGGATAAAGGCAGTGCCCACTGTATGACGCACACCGTAACTCCGTAAGCATAGACAAACAAGGGATTAACTCGAAAGCGACCTTACATATTGATAGTTAAATTATGGGCAGTTCCAGGGCCACTAGGGGTTGAGAACTTGTGCAAACAAGCTCCACGGGCGTTGTAAATATCTTAGACACCATAAGCTTTTGAATAATATGGCGATGTGGCAAAATGCCGGCTGTGGATACAACTTTGTCAATTTGACAAAGTGGAATCCATTAATATTACAATGAGTTTCGAATACAAATACATGGAAATAAATATCATAAGAACAGGTATTTGTTACGAGTACTTTGACTCCAGCACTATTAACGATACTTAGCAGGCGGCACAAAAAGCTGCACAAAAAGTGGGTATTCGGTTAATATGTGGAAGCAAACAACGGCGTCTAACCATCCTTGTGGGATTAAGATTAATTTAAATGTGATCATAATGAATTCAGTTCCCAAAACAACGTCAAAACTGTTTGCTCAGACGATTAGCGTGCAGAGCGAGTGACGTGAGACGCTGCGCAAGGTGAGCTGACCAATTTCGCGCAATGAACAAATCATTTGTTCGCACTACCTATGGCTATGTTACCTATCTGTCGCTTAGTTCCTGTTATTTATTGATGAGCGTAGAAAACATTGCTCATCTAATTTATTCGTAGCGTGCAAAACCACGCCAGCCGAGAGCTGCGTTATGTATACGTACGTACAGCACATAGGTGGAAAGCGTGATTACAAACATTACACAACTGATCGATTTTTGCATCAAACGGACCGTGGTCGCGAATTTCTTTAGGAAATCATGATATTACCTTTGTCGGTGAGTCCTCGGCTGTGCTGGGGTTCGGATACATGGCACTCGCGGCGGATTATGCGCATTTGTCCCTCAGAAGTTGTTTCCAGAAAGAGGGCGCCGCGCGAGAAGAACCTACCAACGCGGCGGTGCGCGGCAGAGTCGCTCGGCCTCGACCTTGGCCGTCAAAGCCGCGCATGCGTCGCGCGTCGCTTTCCCCCCCGGGCCGCCGCGCGCCTGCGCTCCCCCCTGCCAATTATGTCATTATGATGTGCCGCCGAGTTCGCTGCTGTTGTGTTGCCAAACACAGTCGCGCTCTGCTGGAGCTGGATCCAGATTTTTAATAAGGTCAAATGATGTAGGTAACCACATTCTCGGAATCAAATATGTAGTAATGTACGAAGACACAGCGCGCTGCGCCGGCACGGAGTATGATATATACAAATGAAGCAGATGTTGACATTGGCACGCTGTTATAGATATTACTAGTCATGTAGGTAAAATGCGATTCTCAGTTTTATCAATAATTTGTAAACATGAATATGAATTCAATCTGTTGTGGCAAGAGGAAATGGCCCGATACGCAATCAAAACATACACCCATGTTTTTATTTACGTATACTTATCAGCTAATTACCATTTTTATGAAAAAAATCATTCAATTAGCTAGTAGTATTGTGTTGATATTTCCTCAATTTCCACTTAATTATAGACAAATCAAGTCAACAGAACCGTAATTCTGAAAGAAGCAATATCTACATACCAATTATTTACTTAAAAATACGAGTAAATAGTTACTTTACTGAGTTTTATACATCAATCAAAATGACACGATTGATCATCAAAGACGTCTAATTACTAACAAATATAATTGTAGTAGGTACACATACAATAATTAATTGGCACAGATAGCACTTGGGAACAAGAATTGAAGTCACTTCAGTCGTCAAAATAGAGCCATCTTCCAATTTTCAATTTCAATTTAATCTTTATTGTGGATCATAGGTAGGTGTATAACACAGGTCTTAAAATAATTAAGTTGAGATCAGCTACGTCCCGCCCTTAGGGCATACAATAGTTACATGCAATATTATTTACATTATTTTTACAAATTCAAGACTTAACAATCAAAAAATTACATATACAGTCAAAAAGATAAAAACTAAACTGAACGCATCATGACTGAGGGGGGCTATATTGGACCAGAGATTTGTCGGATAGGAAGTCTTTTACAGAGTAATAGTAGTTGTTTACTAATAGATCATGGAGATTCTTTTTAAATTTTCCCATTACCGTAATTATTCTAATAGGCCCTGGAATATTATTAAAGATAGATGAAGCCGCTTATCCGTTGGGATTATTTAAGGGTCTTCTACCTACATTAATTCGTCGTATCTTTATCAAGTTATCCTCTTGAACCAGATAGGGAGACACCAATTACAGATGGGGAACATTGATTGTGGATCAGATTTAGTAGGTATGGTATAATTCATCAAGTATATGTAATGATATTTTTATAAATATTATTCGGAGTGTGGAGTCCTAAATGTGTATGTAAAACTATAGCTTTGAAATGCTTCAATTAAGAAACATTAATATTTGAATAAATTGACACTTTTTAGCTGCTCTCAAGAAAGACTATTTCCATTTTCAAAGGTTCGTGTTGCCCGCCCATTTTACACAAATGAAGTCACCGTTTACTAAAAGGAAATACCTGAAAATTGCAGAAAATCTAACATAATCCAGCATAGCAACATGAAACAGCACTTAATTATAAATCGACCGAGTAAATTCATACGTCGGAAGGTAATGAAATCTATAAATAATGCTAACATCACGGTGATGTAATCTTCCATTGTTGATTTACCTGCACTTATGTTTACACTGTGTACATAGATGGCTGGCTGCATAGGTAAATGAATACTTCAGTTTGTAACAAATCACAAATTAAATTAGAATAATTAAATTAGAGAAGCTTGGCTCACTGCGTAGTGGTGATTTTAGACTGCTAGCTCTAGGTTTCCTGAAACTGATTTAGTACTTTAAAAAGCGGTTTACTATTTTCAATAGTCACAATTTCATTTTAGGTTCTGATAATGCAACCTGTTAGTAACAGGCAGTCGGTTTAAAAATTGCTTTTCAGATCTGCAGGGAGCATTTGTGATAAATAAATGAGAATATATACGAGACATTTTCTATTGCCACTCTGCTTTTTCTTATGAGCCTTACCATTAGACACACTTATAAATATTAAATTCTTATTTATTCTTATTGGTATCAGTTGGTCATACCTAATAGGAAATCTTATAGGAAGAAAGCATAATAGTCACCTACTAGCAGCTATAAATCCGAATTCTCGTAAAGCCGAAAATAATTTTAATTAATTTATTTGGATGAGGCATTATACTTGTTTTATTATTTGTTGAGATCCAACAATATTTAAATAACAAAAGTTATAAAAGACAGCGCGACCCAGCCCCAAATGAATGGTCGTACGTAGGGGAGCAGGTTTGAAGTAATTTTAGGACGTTGCTATCTAAGACTTTAAAATTATTCGTTCTAGAACATAATACTAGTGGGAAAGTGGATTTAACGGGAACGACAAAATAGCATTTTATCTGGGATACTGGGATCGCCATGCTTTATAAGTGTCGTGGCTGCTACGATTTGATTTGTGTGAATTTTTAAATCACTCCTGAGATTACTACTAATTATAACATCGTAACAAATCAAAAGACACGTAATCAACACCAACAGCGATTTGACTAATCGAAAAAATCGTTAGAAGTATAAAAAAAAAAACATTTTACTAAATGAAACAACACGGTATCACGGTATCATTGAGAACTGGTGGCGCCATCTACATATCTGATTCGACACTATTTTTACGGCCAGAAGCGGATTCAAGTAGGAAACATATCCACGTAGCAGTTACGCAATTATCACATAGATGGCATTAAATACAAGATTTGAAAAAGAACATTGTGGTTTTGGTTAAAAAACTATTGTATTAAAAATAATTATTTCCGTCTTAATAAAAATTGGCCCAAGAGACCGAATATATGCTGGTGGTAGGCAATTATTGACTCTCCGGCTTCGGTATAGGGTATCCTGACTATTGGTCATCAGTTTTACGCTAACCTACTACTGCAACCTTTACTACTCCTGCAATAAAATTGTTAAAATCATGTTACGTAGTAGGCCTACGCTAGCGCCGTAGATGAGTCTACGGCGTAGGCCTACGGCGTAGACGCTACGTAAGGGTTGAGACTAATGTAAAAATGTGCGCTATCCACTTAAGGCGAGGTTGCAGTACTTTTTAACTTTTTCAAACCTCTGTAAATCGTGCAAAATGACAATATTCCGTAAAAAAAAAATATTTTAGGAAAATTGATTATATTGTCCAGGGTTGTGTGAAGATAGAAACGTGAATTAAAACAATTGACTCGATAAAAAAAAATCATAAAGATAACACTAAATCACTATTTTAAACGTCTGCCCTGAAGAGATTCCATCATCAAACCATGTAAAATTTATACCAAAAGATAGGGCTTATTGTTTTTAAGGGTTTGGTGAGAACACATTTTATAATTTCCTTATATTTTTTTTCTACGAAACAAATTTACACGAAATCTAGCAGTGCAAGCGCTCGTAACGACCGGCCAGTGCACGCCGAGACGTCTTCGAGGTTGGACGCACGCCGTTTGTTCCACAGACTTCCCCCCTCGCTTGCGCTTTGTAATAGATAAACAATTTAATAAAAACTTGTGTTGGTTTGTAACAAAAATGGGTTATAAAAAGAATAAATGGATATACAGAAAGTTGAAAACTAAGGTATATCGAAAATTCGTACTTGACTCGTACCTACGTAATTTCTAATAATTTACTGTAAATAAATAATTAAGTAGGTAATCTACTTATTTACGGTAAATAATTTCGTTTGATAACGTTCAGTTCCAAACATTATTTACCTACAATCATTGCTTAGACGCGCCACAATATAAAAAAGTACAGTAGGTAAAGATTTACTGAACAGATTGAATTTGTTCAAACTATTTTTATGGTTGCTCAATAACTTTAAATATCGTATAGTAAAATAATTGATATTAAAAAATCCAGGTAATTATACCGAGATTTTTCAAAATCAATTATTATACTATACGGTATAATATAAATAAACGTCGTTTCACGTCATTAAAATTATCTAACGACGTAAAATGTATCAGATTACATGAAGTTTATTTTGCAGCGCTTCAATGGGAACAAAAAAGCCATGGGTAGTTGTCACTCCTTAGATAAATTTGAATGCAATATGCGAAAGTCCCACATAAGTACTTTAACTTTATTACTAGTGGTTCGCCTAGAACTGAGACCTCACAATGCATGTTCCAATTTTTCCATCTTTGCATAGTTACTAAAAGTGTATGACGTCAAAAAACAAAACATAATTTACACATGTACAAAAACATTACAACAGTTACAGTTTCAATTAATCTTCGTTTTGTTTGAGGAGTGGTTGAGTCAAATACAATTTTTAAGTTTGAATCTGAGCATAATCGGTCGCAGGGGTAACGATCTAAGAGGGGATCGAAAAAATGAATATAAGAAAGTATAATGTTCGAGTGAGTCAAAAGAAAGGCCTTCATTTGTAATAAGTTAACGAAGTAATCAACGAAATACATTTGCAACTTCCAGCGCCATCTAGTCACATGGTCTCTGTTCAGAACGAACTACTAGTCACAGTGAGTTCACCATAATTTAATAGATACATTTTCTCGTACTATGTTATGTATTATAAGTAAATAACGAATGTATCTGTATTTTGATATATTTTAAATGAACAAGGAAATATTCCACATACGATATTGCATAATATAGTCCCACACATTAAAGTTTCCCATACACTTTCTGTGACTATGTGTTGTGATAATGCGTTTCTTTAGTAGGTTGTTTTCTAATAAAGTTATCGTTATTATAATAGACCAGCCGACCTACCCCAATTCGCAAGGGTTATTCTCGGTAATATATCCCAAATAATCATAAATATTTCTCTAAACATTCCTCTTGGAATAATCGATTGAATGGTAAAAATTCGAATAAAATCTGTTTGAGATTTACATTATTATGTATTTTGTGTATAATACTTTATAATTATCGATTTATTATAGAAGCCACTAAATTTAAGCAAATAAAATTATTATATTACTGCCATTTTTTTCAGCGATCTGAGTTTTTAATATTTTTGATATATTAAATTCGCTTGTTTTAGGACCGATTGAGACGATTCTTTGTTAGTTGAGGTAAAGAATAACAACGCAGATGAAAAAAAGTGTTGCTTGTAGGCGAACTATAGACGCGAATTATTTCTTACGTCAATTGCAAGAGAAAGTATAGCACAACGCGTTGTTTGAATGTAAAAAAGGCATTTTAAAATAATGGGCGAAAGAAAATTTGGGCTCATGGCAAAATTCAAGCTCCAATCCAACATGTGCCAAGAAATTGTGTCAGTCAGTTCAGAAAATGTTGCTGATACTGAAAAGAAAAAGTCTTTCGACTCAAACATAGAGGCTACGACTGGCACCATAGCTACAGGCATCGGGTATTCCTAGTTCGAAAAACTGTTTTTTGCAATCGACATTCCCATTTTCTCCACCCATGCGCTACAAAAAAAGTTTAAGAAATTAATAAAAGAAGAATCACAAAAAAAATCTCTAACGTCAATTTAAAGGAACCCAGTATACTTTACCTTCTGCATTTACGCTGCATTGTGGCATGTTCAAACGCTTGCATCGGCTAGCTGCCGGGCGCTCGCTCGCTGCGTCTATACGCTCGATACATACCTATTATGCGGGGGGTGAGGAAGCGTTTTCATGCCTACACACCGCACTACAAGAGGGCCTTAACTACTTTATCGTTGGTTTAGCAATCTTGACGTGTTCTTTTGTAGTTTTCTAATAAATTGAACATACTTTAGGACTCACCTAGTAATTAAAGAAGTTGTATTATTGCAGGTTTCCTTAGAGCAAAAAAAAAAAAAAACATTTATAAAATTATATCTTAAATGATTTTATTTACAACGGCAATAAAAAGCTCTTAATTACCTTAAAGTTTATTATTACCTTATTATATTAATCCGGTGACTACATACAGTTATTATTTCCTTGGCCAGGGCCCTGGTTAACAAACGTTACAATTCGACAATTTTGTAAATAATTTACATATTTGTAAAATTGTATAACTGCTGTTTAATAAACCTTACAATTATGTTAGAATCTATACTAATATTATAAAGCTGAAGAGTTTGTTTGTTTGTTTGTTTGTTTGTTTGATTGAACGCGCTAATCTCAGGAAGAAAAATTGAAAAATTCGAATTGAAAAATTGGTCCGAATTGAAAAATTCTTTTTGTGTTGGGTAGCCTATTTATCGTGGGAGGCTATAGGCTATATAACATCACGCTACAACTAAGAGGAGCGGAGCAGTAATGAAAAATGTTGCAAAAACGGGGAACATTTATTCCTTTTGAGAGTTTCCGTTGCGTGCGCTGCGTAAACGGTTAAAGTAACGCAAAAATTATGTATGACGGAATTGTTCCTTTTAAAAAGTTCAAAAAAAAAGTCTGCGAGAGCATATGTCTATCTTTTAAGGTTGACTCACTATAACTCAAAAGGAGCGAGCAGCAACGAAAAATGGACGAAAACTATCAGGCAAATCGATGCGACGGGAAGGGTCAGGGGAGCAAAAATTTGACGCGGACGAAGTCGCGGGCAGAAGCTAGTTTTACAAATAAAAACATTACAAATATTACCATTACAAATGCTGTTTAATAAACGTTCAAATGTGCAAAAAACGCCTGTAGATTTCGATGACAGTTTTGTATCTACAAATTTGTAATTGTAAGTTACAAATTACATAAAATGTAAGTTTTTGTTGAAGATTCTTAAATCAAGGGTAGATTTCAATAATTTTAGAATTTTAGCATATTTAGAATTTGGTTTACAGAGTACTCTTCTATTGTTGGGTTCATAACGAAAGTCTTGGAGCACAATAACAAAATCACGATTCTGCTTGTAATATATGAGAATAAAGATGTTTTATTCGGTCGGTTTAGTGAAAAACTAACTCACATATCAAAAATTTAGAAAAAGAACCATCGTAAGTAGATTTAAATTATTTAGAATTACGTTTATGACCACTACGTTTTAGTCCCTAACGTAAGGAGAGGGGTGTTATAAGTTTGATCTTTGTGTCTGCGTAAAGGCAAAGGTCTTTGTATCTGTTAGTTAGGGAATACCTACTTGAGTGCGAAAGCCGTATCATCGAATTTTGTTTCTTCGAAAACCTTTCAACGACATCTCTAAACTGCGACTCCTTGTTAAACCGACGTCTTGTTGCTGCGATATTTCATTACATCGAAAAACTGTACTGCGAAAGATTTTACTGCATAAATACCATACTGCGAAGCCTTGTTCAATCGATGTCTCATTACTGCGATGTTACTTAGGAAAACTTACTTCGGACTAACATATGGCGATAACCACGTACATACATCGTTTTTTTTTTTCAAAACCATATCTACATTTTTAACATTTCTTTAAAAGCAGAGAGCTTTATTTTGACATTAATAAATAAATAACAAGGAGAAATTTGCTTATGTTTATGTATTTACCTAAAGTTTAATCATTTATAACTGCAAATAAATTTCTGACGAACTTTTTTTTGTACGGGAAGTCATCAAATGACTTTTCCCGCTCTGGGCGGAGGGAAATGGCGTGTCAGACTTTTACTGACTAAAACCCACCCGTGTTCCTTCAGTTGCCCATATTCCAGGGTCACGGTATCTCTTTCGAAAGAATCTCGTGACCCTGGCAGGCATCGGTCCTAGCAGACCCCTTCAGTATTGCTGACATCTCTTTGAGGCGTGCGTGGAACACTACGCGCTGTCGACCTGAGCCTGGTTCTTACCGGGCGGTGAGCTACCCATTGCTCGCCACCCGCAAGCTCGTGCTTGCGGTGGCCTGAAGTCCGCTATAGACTCCCGACGCAGGGGGGTTTCCTCCTGCGGCGGCTAGGGACATGATGGCGCAGAGACTGCCACTTCCTCATGCGCCCCGCCTCCTCCTTCACGAGCAATACTGCTTCGCAGAAGGAGGTGACGGCTTCCCATGCCCTGTCGCTCCGTACCATGGTTCGTACCAGGGCCAGACGCGAGAGGTCGCCGCCGCCGATCGCCTCCACGAGGACACGGGGGTGCTCCGCTCAGGCAAGGCACACCTCCACCGTGTGCTCCACCGTGTCCTCCGGACGATCCTTGCAATGGAAACACCCGGGCGTTTCCTCCCGCTTTATCCTGAACAGGAACCCACCAAAGCACCCCTGCCCGGTGAGGACCTGCATCAGGCGGAAGGTGAGGATGCCGTAGTGCCTCTCTATCCACTCCTCAAAGAGGGGACTTACCGCCGCAATTGCGGCGTGCCCAGTTCAGACAAACTTTGCAATAATCTACAATCTTTACTTAAACACTGATATTCATGACAGATGGAGCGATAGGAGATGGAGAGATAGGTATTGTTTTGTAAAAAATCGATGTACGTGGTTATCGCCCTAAGTTCGTCCGAAGTAAGTTTTCCTAAGTAACATCGTAGTAACGAGACATCGATTGAACAAGGCTTCGCAGTATGGTATTTACGCAGTAAAATCGTTCGCAGTACAGTTTTTCGATGTAACGAAATATCGCAGCAACAAGACGTCGGTTTAACAAGGCGTCGCAGTATAGAGATGTCGTTGAAAGGTTTTCGAAGAAACAAAATTCGATGATATGGCTTTCGCACTCAAGTAGGTATTCCGTTAGTTAGGGAGGTGGCGAGCAAAATTTCGATATGATCAGCACACAAGGCAGACGTTATTAATAGTGATAATTATACCCTAACAAACATCAAGGACCTCGTCTGCCACCATAGTGACGCTGCGTTGTAAATTTACAGCGTTTCAAAAATGTTTAAAAAAAAGGTGTGCTATATTATGCGCACACGTCTGCCGCTGGGGCTGATGATCACAGTCATCCTGGAAACACAAAGAATCGAAAAGGCAGACATACAGGGCTGTGACTTTTGTAGTATTCAATTTTTTAATTTATTTTTATGATTTAAAAAACTGTATATAAAGTGCTCCAAAAATGTAAAAAAAGAAGTTATGCTATATTATGCGCACACGTCTGCCTCTTGGAAAGATGTTTCAATTACTTATGAAAACCACGAAAACCGAAGAGGCAGACGTTCAGGCCTCTGATATTCCAAAGGAAGACCATTTGATGTACTTTTTTCAACTCGACGCTCGCGCCAAACCAAGCAGGTATAAAATATCCCCATAGATCCTTTCGTGGTGTCTCTCTTTTCTTTGGGAATATGAGTGAGAACGGTATAACTCAGTTCCGACCTTTTCCGTATTGTGAAACTAAATGTATAGAGCGTATATCTATATACATACAGCTTATATCTATATACGTATTTTACACAAATAAAACGTGATTTAAAAAGTTAAAGACTTCCTATCCTGATCCTAATCCTATTCAGATTACATTCAAGTATGCAATTTAAAAAAATTACTTTCTAATTAGAGTTCCAAGCGCATTTCGTTTCTGCTTGGCATTGAGAAAAAATATGATTGCATAGATTTCAGCTCCAGAAGTTTAATCGTTACCGTGAGTTTAGAGGACAATATTAAACAAAATTATAAGAATAAAACTATAAACAATAACAATAATCCCATGCAATACTCGCTGTCCCTTGATTCCGTGAATTTCAAACAGTTATACAGCTGAAAATCAGTGAGCAAAGTGTCTGCCACATGTTTTTTCGAATCCACAGAGTCATAGTGAATCGAATGGGCGCAATGAGAACCGCGTGCAAATGACTTAGTAGAGCTTTTTTTTTTGACATTTTTACAACTCCGTCGCATGATAATGCAGAGGCCTGAATGTCTGCCTCTTCGATTTTCTTCGTTTACAAGATGATTGTGACCATGTACTCCAGAGGCATACATGTGCAAATGATTTAATACCCCGATTTTTTTAAGCAACTTCAATCCGCTGTAACGCGAAAATGCAGTGACATAAAACCTTAATTGATTAGACCAAATCGATTCGTAATGATTTAAACTGCAATCCACCTCGACGTCAAACGTGTGCAAATCATATACCGAAATGCTCGCCACCTCCCTAACTATGTGTTTCTGTCTGTAGCATCGTAGTTCCATTATACATTATGCTCCATAGAACTATTTTTTTTTTAAATCTAACAATTCAATTTCTTCACTTAATACATTGACGTACAGAATTAGTAAAAAGTAAAGTTCTGACACAAGGCGAGTCCACCTGTCGGAATAGTTCTACAATTTACATAATATGTAAATTTGTAATTACAATTATGCGTTCAATAAAATAGTTTTCCTAACAAATATGTAAATTGTCACCTGTAAAGAGAAAATGTTTTTAAACAGTTGTTGTTTATTTTGTTTTGTAAATTTTCTACCATGGTTAATTTGTAAGTTGTATTCTTTATTGAATAGAAACTTGTAGACTTATAACTTTTATACATGATTTGTGCAAATCATTTTCACTTTAAAAAACTCTTATACTGCATATAAGTTAACAATCAGTTTTTAAATAGAACATTATATCCTGAAGTTTGCAGTTACAACAGTGTAGAACTGATTTTCATATTTTAGAAGAGAAATATATCGTGTCTGGTAGGTTATCGTTCAGATGTCCACTGCTCGTTGGCACGTTGCTCGTACTGGTGTTTGGGCTCACCGTCACCGGGTTCGCTTCTTGATTCAATATCTTCTTGACACTGAGAAATAGACATGATTTGTAGTTCCAAAAAAAAATACGAAATATCGTATCGAGGTGCAATTTTATTAACAGCGTAATTACGCTATAAATAAAATTGCACCTCGATACGATATTTCGTAATTTAATGTATTTATTATATTTATTTTTTTGTAATTTTTTGTTTTGTAATTTTTTTTTATTTTTTTATGTAATTACATTACATAGATATTATTATATTATCATCGTCATCATCAGCATATAATGTACCCACTGCTACACACAGGCCTCCTCTAGGTGAGCGGGCTCAGTGCGGGTTGGTAGATGTCACATGTCTTCGAATTTTTGGTTCTAAGACATGTCGGTTTCCTCACGATGTTTTCCTTCACCATTTTGAGAGCAGTGGTGATGAAATAAATTAAACAAAGTGTGCCTGCTTGGGTTCAAACCCACGACCTACAACTCGTAAGTCACGGCCGTTACCACTGGGCCAACACTGCTCTATAGTACTGCATATCTTTATATATATAATTCTACTGTACGTGTGTATGTCACTGAACTCCTCCTAAACGGCTGGACCGATTTGAATTTTTGTTTTTTGCATGCAGTTGGGTGGCACCCTGGATGGTTTAGATTCACTACTGGACCCGGTAGGTGGCGCTGCTATCGAGTTCTAGGAAACGGGACAACGTCTGTATGGTCAACTAGTTATTATATAGTTTAACTAATGTTACGAATATGATTACTATCATACTAATATTATAAATGTGAAAGTTTGACTCACGAAAAAAATACTGTAAAGATTTGAATAAAACCCGGCGCACATATAGTTTATGACCCGAATTAGCAGCATTATTAGCACATAGGATACGTTTTATCCCAATATTGCAGCAGTATATTCCCGTCGTATAATTTCTGACATCTACAAGTTCAAAGACGCGGGAAAAAGGTAGTTAGCAAATAAATAAATACCTCCTTTTCAGGCACAGAGTAAGTAGCTTGTTAGCAGGTGCCTCAGCTAATAGCCAAAGTAGAAGAGCGGCCACACAGCCCCAGAATATAACACCTGCTGTTGAGTTCAACTGGAAAATAAAATGTTACGTTTTTTAAAATTTCTGTATATGTTTTGAGTTACCTCCACAACCGAGTAACTGTTGTGGAGGTAAGATAGACAGTCGCTCCATGTCAAATACTCGTATTCAGCTGCATTCGGTTAGACTGGAAGCCAACCCCAACATAGTTGGGAAAAGGCTAGGCTTAAGGTGACGTAGCGAGATAAACGTGCTTTTTCTTTTTAGCGTACCTTTCTTACCGTATGACTTCCGTACTTAATCTTTTAGTGTATGTTTTTTGACTATATGATCTAGTATCCTGTAAAAGGAATACACGATACGATGAAATTTTCTCGATACAAAAAAATCGCAAAGTTCTATCTATGATTATGATTTTTTTAGCCTCAAGGCGCGATGCGTATGTATTATTAAACATAGTTTACTTTAAAACATTGATTATAATTGTGTCTAAGTTTTTGTAAAACAGTTTTCGTTTTAATAATACTTTTCATTCATAAAAAACGGCGATTCGGTTTGGCACATACGTTATTTTATTCCAAGCGCACACACATTATCGCCATCTCTTCTTTTGCCTATCATAAATAGTGTCATCACTCTCGTTCGTTCATAAATCAGTCGCCCAGTAGGGCTCATCGACGACGAACCTATGTCACTTTTTTACAAATCGGTGCGATCAAAATTACGTTTTTTAAATATTTGTGTTTACAGCAAAAGGTAGTAGTTAAGCATTTTGCTGTAATTATTTAATATAATAAGTGTTGGCTTTCCAAATAACTTTGTATTTCGTCTGTATATGTGTCTATTTTTGTAACTGTGAACAATATAACATTCTTTCTCTATTACCATTTAGAGGCGACCTAAATTATGTATGAAAATGGGAAGAACCATAAACCAAAACTGAACAGTACCTTCAATGTTAGGAGTGCCTGCACAGGGCAATTAATTTATTCATTTTGCAAGAATAAATACCAATAAGATGATGATAACAATAAATCGAATTCACCACCTTAACTAAAGCATTACAGCAACAATCTATTCTCACTTTGTAAAATAATATTGAGTAAACACCTTATTTTCTAGAGGAGAACGTCTGTTTTATCCCAATAACTTATAATAATCATTCATTTAGAAATAAAATAAAATATATAATTAGTTTTTAGGTTTGAATTATGTCAACAATATATCTATATGTCAAGTACTGTCACTTCAAATGCAAGAGCACAACGAATGAATGGAGTAGCATTAGAATTGTAAAAAAGGTGAGGTTTTACCTGACAGCAGGCCAAAGAAGGGTAATGATTTAAACAGACTGTGTCAAACGCCGAACTAGTATATTTTTAACATAACATTGGTATGTAAAAGTGTTTGTACAAACCTACTTACAGAAATAAAATCATTTATCATTTATAGCAGATGTGAAGTTTTATTGAAAATATAAATTTTAATTTCATATATCAATCAAATCAGTTTATTTCGGGCTACAAAGACCCAAATCATAATACCATACAGACTATCATACATACAAATAAAAACCACGTCAACATAATTATTGTACACGAAGTGACGGCGACGTGTTGCGCTGTGTAGTATCGCGTAGCCTTCCGCGGAATCGCCGATACACGACACCCTTCGGCCAAAACTCTTCCTTGAGGAAGGTCTCGATTTGATGAGTTGGAACTCGCACCACGAATGACTTGAAGCTCGTGTTGTGGCACGGTTCCAACTTCTCGACCCTTAAGGTCCAGTTGGACTTAACACGTACAAACTCCACGATCTCCTTAACCTTTGTGGTGTAATGTAGACGGGACACATAGAGCTGCGTCGTTAGTGTAGCTGGACGCAGCAGCATATTGAGTCCTGCTAGCGCGGTCTCACACTGGTTCCGACTACGAAGCTTCTCTCTACCTTCACGAAGCCATCCATGTCAAGCACGTGGCCTGACGCCAGGCCTAGGTGTTTCGAACCCTATATGTACCGTGTTTGATACCTAATCATTAGCAGCCTATAACGTTCCCACTGCTGGGACACAGGCCTCCTCTCGGTGAGAGAGAGTGGGACATAATCCACCACGAGGGCTCAGTGCGGGTTGGTAGATGTCACATGTCTTAAATTTTTTGGTTCTAAGACATGCCGGTTTACTCACGATGTTTTCCTTCACAGTTTTGAGAGCAGTGGTGTTGAAATAATTTACACAGAGTAAAGCGCCTGCTCGGGTTCGAACTCGTAAGTAGTAGCCATTGCCACTGAGCCACCACTGCTTCTCGATATCTAATTGATATCTAATCAAAGGTCTACAAGAGTGCTTTCTGAAAACAAATTGGCTATTTATAATTTTTCATTCCTACCAGATTTTAATCAAAATCAAATAATTAGATGATCAAAACAATGGTGTTTTACTCTGTTTTGAATAACACTAAACATACTTCTATAATCTTATGAAGACTGTTTAGGAAATTATTTGTGTACTCCATCTCTGAATTACCCCTAACCCCAAAGTAAATGTAATGAAAAATAAAGTTAATAAAAGAACAAACATACATACGAGTTAATAGGCTGATAAACACATTGCTCTCAGCAGTCGGGTAAAACACTCAAATAAAAAGATATAATCTAGACATAGTTACAAAATATCGGCAATAATATCGGTTTCGGTTTTCTAACCGCAGTCACACGTAATTACTAAAATATATATGTATACGTCAAGTAATTTTGGCATTTATCATACACATTGCCATACGTAATTGACCTTGAAGGAAATATAAATGACTTGTAAAATAAGGTGAAAAAAAAAATCATAACTAGTATTACGTAATGGACGAAGTCTATGTAAAATATTGTAATTGTCATTTACCAAATAAATGTATAGTGATCAGTGAAACGATTTTTTTTTTTTTTTTTTTATATTCCACAACTATCACACAACGCCATCTAGTCCCAAGCTAAGCAGAGCTTGTGTTATGGGTACTAGACAACTGATAAACATACTTATATATTTCTAAATACATACATATTATAGATAAATTACACCCAGACACAGAACAAATGATCGTGCTCATCACACAAACATTTGTCCTGGGTGGGAATCGAACCCACGACCTCCGGCATAGCAGTCAGGGTCACTAACCACTAGGCCAACAGGCCTGTCTCTTGAATTGAAGTTTATTAATCTCTTAAACACCATCATATATTTTATTTATAGAGCTCTAGAAGATTAATTAGTTATTTTTAATTTCATGTTGTAAATCTATATATTAATACGTGAAGCGAAAACTTTGGATCCCTTTTTACGAAAATTGGGTGGATGGAGGAGTATGAAATTTCGCAGAGTTTATACAGAGAAGAAGTGACGAATGCTAATATTTTTTTTAAATTGTGCGTAAAAATACATTATTTTCAATAAATAACACGTTACACACACTACTATTCATTACCGTATATTTAATAATACACACATGCATAGATATTCTTTTGTTTATGGTCCAAATCTGTGGTCTATAGTCTTACTGAATGTCAGTTCAGTTCAGTTTATTTATTTGTTAATATAGGTACAATATAAAGATCTTATTTGTTTGTATTATTGTCAAGTATAAATATAGGTAATTAATTAATTTTATAGATATATAACCTATTTCATTTTTTCAATCTATGATCATATCGAGAATATTTGTCTGTAATATTATCTGTCTATAGTGTTACTGAATGTCAAATTTAACCATATTATTTTTTTTATATTTATTATTGTATATATATATTTTCACTTAATAATGTATTTCTATTCAAATGAAGCACGGTCGAATTTCGACCAATTGCCGATCACTAGTAATTAATAAATACTTAAATTGTTTATTATATATTTTTAATTATGTTGAGTTAATCAATCCCGTATAACCCAACATCCGTACATAAATATTAGCTAGCTTTTTCCCGCGACTTTGTTTGCGTAAATCTTACGTTACGCGGACGCACGTGAAGTCGCGGAATAAATAGGGTTAATGGGTAACGAATAAGGTTTAGTCGTGAAAGAGTAACAGACAGACAGAATTAGTTTCGTATTTATAATATTACATATAGATAAAGAAGATAATTTCTTGCTGTAAGATAGTTTTATTGCTTATAATTAAATATTTGTATTATTTGTCTACTCCATCGCACGCTATGTGCAAAAATTTCATAGACCGACTAAATTAATGCTACTTTCACGTACTTTTTTCTAAGATGTTTCCGTCTCTACCTCGCTATTGCAGTTTGACAGATGTGCAACAGTGACAGGAATAGTGCTTACAGCAAGGCTATGCTAAGTTAGTAACGTTTTTTATATCGAGAAATTTTCTGTCATTAGTTCAACTTTTGGCCGCTGGTTTTCCTATTATCTATAAACGGTTCAGATATAAGTTTGTGGCGGCCGGCCACTTTAGGTTGACCCGCCATAAACCACGCCCATCCTACTATCATTCACTTTCAAGGTGGGCCCTTAAGATGATGTATCTTTTGATTTCGTATTATGAGCCATCTTATTTATTTTGAAAGTAAGTTTATTAGAGTCAGATAATTTTTACCCGAATGAAGCAGAGCCAAACGCGGGTTATGGTTTTTTACAGGCTATGTATTAATTTCACAACAATACTACGATCGCAAACCCGCCTGCCAACCGGGGTCGTTATGTAAAACCCCCCAAATTGGGAGAGGCCCACATACAGCAGTGGATATCTTTCAGTCGAAATGATGATGTTCATCTGGTCTCTGTTAACTCACAAACTACTGGTCGTTAATTGACAAATTATTTAACTGTGGTCAACAAGTCTTTATCTGTCAAAGTGAGACTTACGATTTCAAAGTAATCATTGTGCTGCGGGTTCCTGGTGATGAAGACACCCCGTGTGATGAGGATACTGTGCGTCAGGTACAGCCCGTAGGACAGCCGGCTCAGAGGCACCCATGGGTACCAGCTCAGGAAAGACTTCACTAGCGCTGGAAAAGGAAAGGTAAAGGAGCTGGAGTAGTAAACATCAATAATGTAAGTAAATGGTTTCTGAGTAGGATTGCATAAGAAATTATTTCGGATGTTAAAAACAATATTTTATTTCTGACAAACTTTGTACGTACCCCAGAATTAAAAAAAAAGAATAGAATATAATAGGTAGGTACAAATAGATTTGATAAACTTTAAAAAATATATTTCAACAACATACCTCCAGGGCGTACAATAATACAAAAGAAAATAAATGAAAAATTAAATCTAACAGGGACAGAATTAACAGAAAACTAAACTATGTACAACCAGCTTTCTAAGACATATATGTGTATGTAAATATAGAAATAAAAGGTAGGAATACCTATTCTTATTAGCTAAACTAGATGTGATTAAACAGTAGGTAAAAGTCTAGGCAGTCTATTCTAGGGTGTCTGTATGTTTGTGTTTTTAATAATAACACTATCTACCATTTGTTATTCTAAATTGACTAGTAGCCAAGTATTATAAAAATGTGTATGTAGAGACTTGCAGACGATGCTTTCGAATACCCTAAAATCCCAATCCCATCCTAAAATACACAAGCAATTCCTTGCTTAAAAAGCTATCTTCAATAACATGTAAAATACCCTTTGTAAATCAAATAAATAAACAATTTTCCTTTTTTTTACCCTGGACTTATTTTGGCCATCAGAAGTCATATAAATAGTTAATATCTGGATGACCGAGCTTTGCTCGGTATGTTTTGGTAAATTGTGTTTAAAATAATAAGTTTATGTTCAAGTTGATTATCGATAAAGTTGGTCATTGAAAACACGAATAAAACGACATTTTATAAAAATGAATCCTAGCTAGATCGATTTATAGCCCCCAAAACTCCCTGTATACTAAATTTCATGAAAATCGTTGGAGCCGTTTCCGAGATTCGGATCATATATATACATATATATATACAAGAATTGCTCGTTTAAAGATATAAGATAAGATAAGTATTGTTAATTACTCACGAATATGTCCAAACGAACAGCACAGTACTAGCAGGGCGACGCCACACGCCCATGCGGGTCTGTTGAGTGCGGCGTACACGGCGCCCTCTAGCGGATGGTAGCTGCGCCAGAGGAACGTGCTGCCCAGTACCATGACCACCAACATCAGTGTTAGGGCAGCACATGTACCGAGGACTGACCATTTCTGAAAACATTGTGGTTATTTTGACATATATCAGACAGAAGAGTCACAGCACAGGTAGCGGCTGGACGAAAGTTGTCACAGATCAATCTACATATATCTAGCAGGCAAATATGTATTATTTATGTGACCATGATGAACATAAGTGCAACATCGACCACCTCCAGCTATAAAATATTAATGACAACTTTTTAAATCCCCGATGGAAACAGAAGGGTGAGACGTTCGATGAACATGCCTAATAGACGTCGTTTAGCAATAATACATGTATGCGATTGAAGAAAGGATAACATTTTTATTAGCCGTCTCCCGACGCGACGGAGCTTTACGGCTGTGCAATTTCAACACCAAGCAACTGATATTTCTCAAAAAAAAAAAAAAATGTGTTGACAAGCACAATATAGCGGACAATATCTAGCAAGTCAAATAAGCAAAAACATCATTTTTTTTAGATATGTCAGTTGCTAGGTTTCGAAATTTGACAGCCGATTAATCAAAATATTACCTACAAATCTCAATCCATTTACATTTAAAGAGCCAATACAAATTATTTTTCTACTTCTTAAATGTATTTGTTTGTGTCGGGGGTTTAAAAAAAAATATTTGCCATTGCAAAAATGGTCAAAAGTTTAAATGAAGCCAAAGTTTTGTATATTCCAAGACAGAAAATAATTAATTTTCTGTCTTGAAATATACAAACCATGAACAAGTTAGCGTATATGTTATAGATGTCCCTCTTTATTGTGGCAACCGCTAGCTGTTGCAGCCGACCGTATCTCTGCGCGGAGTATAACAGTAAATAAGCTTGGATATCTTTCTTCTATCCTGTCTTTAACTCACCTGTCTAATCCTGTTCAGATTGCCTTTACTGCTATATGTGACGAACAGGTATCCACTGTAAAATCCAACCAGGTAGGCGGCGTACCGAGTGTGACTCTTTATGTACGCCACGTTGAACTCTCTGCTGGCACGCGGGTCTATTATGAATCTGGTGGATAGGAAATAGACTAGAAGTGATTACTGTATGACAAAGAGAGACGCAACGAGCTTTTCATAGGGACTTCTGTCGGAACACCCACACTCACATTTCTAATCCTGTTGTTGTTTTTAAATTGATTGCCACCCATTTTTAAAATAAAAATGATGATAATAAAGAGAAATGTGAGTGTAATCTGACTTAATCAATCAATCAATCAATTTATTTATTTCGGGCTACAAAGACCCATAACATAAATACCTTACAAACTAACATACATACAAATAAAAACAATGTAAAACTAATGTAAAACTATTGCACACGAAGTGACGGCGTCGTGTTGTTCTGCGTGGTGTCGCATAGCCTTCCGCGGAATCGCCGATACACGACACCCTTCGGTCAAAACTCTGCCTTGAGGAAGGTCTCGATTTCAAGAGTTGGAACTCGCACCACGAATGACTTGAAGTTTGTGTTGTGGCGCGGTTCCAACTTCTCGACCCTCAAAGTCCAGTTCGTTTTTACTCGTACATACTCCACGATCTCCTCAACCTTCGTGGTGTAGTGTAGACGGGACACATAGAGCTGCGTCGTCGGTGTAGCTGGACGCAGCAGCATGTTGGGTCCTGCAAGCGCGGTCCCGTACTGGTTCCAACTAGGAGGCTTCCTCCTCTTCTTCCTCTCCACCATCACGAAGCCATCCTTGTCACACGTGCCTGAAGCCGGGCCTAACTGCTTCGAACCCCTGTTGTCAGGTTCACAGCAGCTCTTCTCATCCCCCTTCCTGGTTTGCGACACAGGTTTGTGCGTGGCGACGGTAGGTTCTTGTGGTTTGTTAACGTTTAGTTTATATGGGTCATCATCATCATCATCTGGCTAGCCGTTTCCAAACTATGTTGGGGTCGGCTTCCAGTCTAACCGGATGTAGTTGAATACCAATATTTTACATGGAGTGACTGCCTATCTGACCTCCGCAACCCAGTTACTGGGTAATATGATGTGTTTAGTTTCTGTGTGTATATGTAACATTTTCTCCTAACGAATTTCATCATTCCTCCTTCGAAAATGTTCATGAATAGTTAACACTAAGTTACAATAATGCAAAATAATGAAGTGACAATGGGATAATAGCATCAACTGCAAATACCTAATGGGGCAAAATTTCCACTACGGATCGATGCGTGTTGTTTACACCGAGAACGTTTCCAGATAATTGTAATGGGGCAAATTGATTAATACTAGATAACAATACATTCATTAGGACAATGGCAGAGGAAATCCTCCGTGATGAAACGGCTGATGCGTCACATTCATTTAGAAACGAACCTACGTACTTATGTAACATGGAAAATAATCTCAACATTTAATACCAATTTTGAGTTTCTTAAGCTATGTTTATTATTTTTACTTGAATAATGCCATAATATGCAATAAAAATAATAGTTTATAAACCTAAAATGACAAGCTTTCATAGATAACCAGTTTTTAGACTATTATTCAAAATTCAAACCCTTTTACGAATTATTTATAGCAGTAATAGACAATAACCGTACATTGACTGATGTCCAAAAGTTATCACACTCCATGCTTACCTACACTGCTGACAACACTAACAAAAGGCGGAATGATATAGTATGCACATCTAATGCAACCTCAAAACATGTTTTCGTAGAAAGATTTTTTACATTCTTAGGCCCATTTCTGTATAATAGGTTAAATAGAAAACTAAGTATCTTTAAATTAAATTATTTTAGCTGTAAACATATTATACTTAAATATTTACTAACCATCGATTATGCACAGACAGAAGATCTACTTGCTGTCTGCAAATATGTAGAACGACTAACATAATATGCTATTTTACTTTTACTTTCCTAAATTTAATTTAGTTTTTACTTTATACTCATTGTTAATTTATTATATTAAGTATTTTTGCACTTACTAGCCTGAAGCACAGGTTCAACCTAGTTCAGGTGAATGAGCAACTGTGCTCTGTTTTAATTATTAAGTGACTTTGTAAATGTGCCCCTTTTTATAAATAAACGATATTATTATTATTATTATATTATTTATTTTCAATTTTTAGTTCGGCTAGTTGCAAAAGCGGGGTTTTCGTTTTTTTTAAAACTAATATTTATTTTAAACTAGCTTTTGCCAGCAGCTTCGCCCGCGTGGAGGTCGGAAATTATCCCGCGGGAACATACTACCGGGATAAAAAATAGCCTATGTCCTTTCTTAGGCTCTAAACTATCCGTGTACCAAATTTCATTTAAATCGGTTTAGTAGTTTTAGCAGGAAAGCGAGACAGACAGACAGACAGACCGACAGACAGAGTTACTTTCGCATTTATAATATTAGTATGGAAGTATGGATATGGATTTTTTAGGGCGTTATAAATTTTGAGACGTATGTCAGCGCAGTTTGTGACGTATGTCAGCGTAGTTTTAGAAGACAGTTTTTGCTGTCCTGGTAACCCTGGCAAGGATAATGGCACAAATTTATGAAATTATCGTATTGTCATCGGTCTTTGACAGGTATGCAAAGTTTGAATGAAATCTGGTCGTTTCAAGTGGGTCAAAATCGCGCTATAAGGAGTCGGTTATAAACAAATATACAAACATACTATCATACAAATAAACATACAAGTGAAGCTAATATACAGCGTGTAATAAAAGCGTGTTAAAAAGTGTCTGTCCACAACAATTAGTCTACCGAACCATTTCTCAACTATGTTGGGGTCCAATTTCAGTCTAACACGGTGCAGGCCTCTGTGCTAGTTTTCAAACCAGTATTTTACATATTTTACACACAGGCATATTTTCCATGAATTCACATTCCAGTTAATTGGGTAATGTGGTTGTCAGACTTTCTGGCTTCTGACAACCCGTAACGACTGTCAAAGATTCATGAATGACAGCCCCAGCTGGTGTCTGGGGTGTTGGTATGTAAAGGTGGTTACCGATTCGATAGCGGACTCCCGGCCACCGTAGGCGCGAGCTTGCGGGTAGCGAGCAATGGGTAGCTCGCCGCCCGGTAAGGACCAAGCTCGGGTCGACGGCGCGTAGTGTTCCACGCGCGCCTCAAAGAGATGTCAGCAGCAGTGAAGGGGTCTGCTAGGACCAATGCCTGCCGGGGTCGCGTGATTGTTCGAAAGAGATACCGTGACCCTGGCACTGGCAACTGATGGAACACGGGTGGGTTTTAGTCAGTAAAAGTCTGACACGCACTCCCGCTCCACCCAGAGCGGGAGAAGTCATTTGATGATTTCACATCCAGAAAAAAAAGGTGGTTACCGATCCGCGAACCAACCACGGCAAGCGGAGCTAAACCTGATTTATCGACCCGTGCCAGCTGTTTTATTTAGTTACAAGCCTTGACACTCCACAACAAAGTGGTAGTAATACATTAATTGCATCGTACTACTAATGAAGCGCAATAGAGATAAACATCTAATTATTCCGAATGGCAAAGAGTAATGGCGGAAGACACGCTAAGCAAGTTATAGGGAAAACATCTTGAGATTTTTCCATGGGGTGTTGAACTATGCTTCATTGTGATTGCCGTATTACTACGCAAATAGTACTGTGTTACATTTACAATCTACAGAAGAGGTGCAATCGAAACGCAATAAGTATAAGCAGGAAATCTGCTCGGTCGGGGTCGTGGAGACTTCCTCTTACACTTTAGTAATGCTAGCTACTGCTCGATAGAAAATTCATCCTCATTACCTAAAGTCTATCTTCTACTTTAAAAAAATCTTTAATTCATTCATACATCATCCATCAGAGACCTCATCCATCGGTTTCCACCGTACGAGGTTAAGGTCAAGAGCACAATTCACTGACGTGCAACGTACTGCCAAAACTGGTGGGTCTGAAAGCGTGAAATTTTGCACAATCTAGATTTCCTTTTGAAATGAAGATGATATTAATGAAGGACTTTTGTGTACATCCAAATTTTCTTTGGAAATTCGCAATTTTTTGGTGGTGAGGAAAACCCCTGGGCACACGAATTGTATTGGAATAAATTCAATGTTTGGAGAATTTGACACGTACCGTCTTATTGCATTTTTTTTAAATGGCATACTCATTTATAATCTGTATGTCTAATATGTATGTATCTATACGTGCAAACTGGGTGGCGCTCTTAGCAGCTGGATGAAAGTTGCCGAGAATCGAGCTGAATGGCATGCAATTGGAAAGGCCTATGTCCAGCAGTGGACTGCTGGCTGCTGCTGGACTAGACTATATTTATAAGACTAGAATTACTAGGCAAGATAGATGGATCATTGGGATGATGATGATGTCTTACTACATTTTTTCTCAGATGTGATGTCGGCCTGTGTCACCATCACTTACATGGGTAACAAATTCATAACAAACAAGATATAAATAGCTTGCCCTGTAATAAGTGGTTCAACGCTTAAGAAATATATCTTGACCATACTCAACGTTTGTAAAATTGTATGATCCACACTAATATTATAAATGCAAAAGTAACTCTGTCTGTCTGTCTCGCTTACCTGCTAAAACTACTGAACCGATTTAAATGAAATTTGGTACACAGATAGTTTAGAGCCTGAGAAACTACATAGGCTACTTTTTATTCCGTGACTTTGTCTGCGTCCCCGATAGCCGACATTTACGCAGACGAAGTCGCGGGCAGAAGCTAGTAGATTATAATGTTACAAATAATTATATCAAACATAATCATAGCTTACTACTATTATTTAAAGTTCAAAGATCTGAAATCGCCATCACGCAAGAAACACGCAGGCAGCCCACTTAATAGCACGTAGGTGATGGTTATTATTGCCTATAGACATCTACATTATCCTACATTTGGAGAGGCCATCACGCTACCAACCAAAACCTTCAAATTGGAAAACAGCTATGCTATTTGGCGGGTAACTTAGCTATGGTGATTAAGTTCTTACAGTCCCATAAAAACTAAAGGAATAACAAAAAAAAATCTATTAGGTATTAGCCGTGTCCCGATTCAGAATAAAGGCCTCCCTACCCTCCATCAAGAAAAACAAACAAAAAAAACTCGTACAAATCACTTACTCAAAAGTAAACAGCTGAACAGCAGACAGTTGGTAGACATAGTTCACGACGCCTGGTGACACAAGGGCTCCAGCAGTTAATACAGCTGCGATGATAAGTCCCAGCTTAGGCAGAGTTCTGTAGATGTAGTATATCAGGACAGTCACCACGAAGAAGTGGAAGTCACAGGGGATGTACCAGGACGGCACTATGCACTGGGGAAATATATTTAGTTAATTTATTTTATTCTAGGTGATGACCCAATTTAGATTAATGTCGCTATTGCGCTTCTAGCCAATTTTCGTTAAGTACTGAATGCATAAGGACAAGAAAAGAGTGATGCGTATAAATGTGGATGTACTCGTATGCAGAGGGATAGGAAGGCCCAAGTAAATGATATGATATGAAAGAGAAGTCAGTAAATATGGGCAGTAACATGACTGACAGGGGAAAATTGAAGAAGAAGACGTTGCGCCGACCCTAAGTAACATGAGACAAGAGCAGGAAAAGAATAACTGAATGCATCTCATCCAGAAGAAAAAAAAAGTGACTTTTAAAATTAAAACCCGACTACTGAATAATCATGCTCTAAAAGTATAATACAAGATAAAATTCTCATTTTAAAGCCGTGATCAGTTTGCCCTAAAGCTTATAATCGCTTACTATCGTTAGAATGTAGGTATTGTTTTGTTAGAGTACCTAAGGATTTATACTTTTTAGATCGCTATTTTTCAGTAGTCTGGTTTTAGTTTTTGAACTTACATTTTCTTTTAATGATGTTGGGGATAGCTCACAATATATGTAGATGACTTAAGAATTATGTAAAAAAGTGGTATCGTGGTAGTATAATTGGACAGAAGCTCGTGAGGGGTGGCGAGCAATGGGTAGCTCGCCGCCCGGTAAGGACCAAGCTCGGGTCGACGGCGCGTAGTGTTCCACGCGCGCCTCAAAGAGATGTCAGCAAAACTGAAGGGGTCTGCTAGGACCGATACCTGCCGGGGTCGCGTGATTGTTCGAAAGAGATACCGTGACCCTGGCACATGGGCAACTGAAGGAACATGGGTGGGTTTTAGTCAGTAAAAGTCTGACATGCCCTCCCGCTCCGCCCAGAGCGGGAGAAGTCATTTGATGATTTCCAATCCAAAAAAAAAAACCTCGTGAGAACGAACTGGGATCATCAATCACTTTTTTAGTGAAAGGGTGCTGTTGACCACTCTTTTGCTTGACCATATCGGGCCAGCTTATATAATTTTAGTAGGCTGCAAGGTACTCACAATATTTTCCGTGTCTATATAGTTGTTGAGCATGACGAGGTTGACCCACCAGTTCTTGCGACATAGTTCCGTGTCGTGTGCGGCTACCCTGTTCCACAGTGGTCCAGTACCCGTGTGTGGATATACCGCACACACGAAGAATATTACCACTGCGAATGCTACCACCAGTCTATTGGAATTTAGAAATAATAATAACGTTTCACTTTACATACTCAAATAATAAACAAAGACCTATGTTGTTAATAAATCACTAATTAATCAATGCGTTAAAACGAACACTGTCAACAATTCGTCAGTGTTTTGTTTTTTATTTATTCTTTATCTTAATAATATGACTATTCTATTTTTTCACTCTTATCGGCCAGTTTAATAAAAAGGAAACTATTCAAAAATTTTAGTTTCTGCCAGGGTCGCGAGATTGTTCGAAAGAGATACCGTAACCCTGACACATGGGCAACTGAAGGAACACGGGTGGGTTTCAGTCAGCAAAAGTCTGACACGCCCTCCCGCTCCGCCCAGAGCGGGAGAAATCATTTGTGATTTCCCATCCAAAAAAAACAAAACTTTTTAGTTTCGGCCAAAGACTGGTCGCTTTTTGTCAAAAAGGTTAAGGGATGCCATTAAAGTTTTCATTTATTTTTAATTTGTACAGCGATTATCTGCAGTCAGTGATTTTCGTTTTTGAAGTCCGATTCTTCTTTAATTTCTAGTGTGCCCTACTAGAAACTGCAAATTTTGAAATATGAAAAAAGAACTTAATATTCACGTTTTTAAAGAATAGCAGGGTTATAAGTAACACGTACAATATATACGTAAAAATTAAAAGAAATACCTGAACTAAGAAAACTGTTATGTGAACCTTACCTTACGTATCTCTTCAAAATGAAGAACAGGGGATTTGGCAGTCTCTTGAATTTAGCAATATTCGTGATGGTGAGGAAGCCAGATAAAAGGAAGAATGTGTCCACGAAGAGATCGTCGTGAAGTATAAGCAGACCGAGCGGTGTTTGAACTTCCTGTTACGAAAATAATAATGCGCTGGTCAACAAACAAGATAACTGTAAATATATCGGAATTTCTACAATATATACTGATTGGAGTAGGAAACCTCCTACTCCAATCCTTATTAATTAACCAATTAATAATAATAGAAAATCCCTTGGTATAACAATTTAGTATCGTCAATTAAACTCGTACGCCCAGTGCGAATCATGTATGATGACTTGAAGAGATAAATGGACGGGACGGGTGATCCTTACTTATAATTTTATAAATTCGAAAGTAACTCTGTCTATATGTTACCTACACGTCTAAGCAACTGAGGGATTTCGATAAAATTTAGTTAGATGGCCTCCTAGGGAAGGACAAAGGTTTTACCCCGGTGGGTAAATTCCGACATCCACCCGGGCGAAGTCGCGGGCAGAGACTAATTAAAAGTAAAGTAAAAATCGTTTATTTCAACATTAAATTTACATTTTTGGGGTAGTGTCGGTCCCAAACTAGGCACAGCCTGTATCTTGGGCACTATTATACGTAAAAACATTTGGTTAATTTGAAACAATATGTTGAAATTTGCTACAAATAGAAGTAATAATTAGAAGTAGTTAGCATATTCGAGACTACAAAAACAAAAATTACAAAAAAAAACTACTTCAGGCATGAAAAGAAACTAAAAATAAATAAAATTTGTATATTTATAAAATAAACGTAATATTAAAAGGATTAAACTTGCTATAAAATCTAAATATTGCTGCTGTTCTATATTCTGTGTGTGTGTGTGCGTGTGCGTGGTGTGTGTATGTGTGTGTTAATTTAAGAACAAATCCTGGCAAAATGATCAAAGTGAAACAAGTACGAACCTGATCAGACGTCAGCCCATCACTAATCGGACCCGAGTTGGAGATTCCAATCTGATGGTCCAACACTATGAGACATATCGTAAAGAATCGAATGCCGTAAAACACCTCTATGCCTTCCTTTTTCATTCGCAGGAGGTCCAGACCATTCTCTATGAGGCAGAATGATTTGATGATGCCTGCTTCTAAAACAAAAACGCACGAAATATGTAACTCTTTAATTTAGTTTTGTTAGTACGTTAAAAATATAACAATGAAACTAAATGTTACCCTTACTTCTGGAACTTGGGTCCAATTCCTTTTTATGACAATTCAAATATGTGCAGATAAACGAAATCAGTGTTATTGTCCCCATCACACCGCTGTGAAAGAGTATATAATTTGATTAGTTGCTAAGTTAAATCTTTAATCGTGTTCCTGTAAAATTGTGCGTTTTGCTGGCACTAAATTCTATAATATTTTCCATAATAATCCTAACAATCCAGATCCAACAACAAAAAGAACAACATACTGCAATGTAATTGCGTAACATACTACCAGTAAGAATCTTATTTATTTTTGACAGATCAACAACATTTATTGCATTATTTATGTTGGTGAGCGGGCAAATATTTCGAACAAAAAATCAATGCCAATATCTTTCTCATTCCGACCCAGCCCGTCCCTTGCTGCCGTCTGCCAGCGATATTCTAAGCCGAGGTGTGTACGCCATAGAAGCTGACCTTAGCGAGTAGTCGCTCTAGTTTTAAGTTTTTAAGCCCTGGCTGGAGGCCTTAATTTATTAAGGTAGCCACAGACAAGTCCGGCTTAGCAGCCGACTACCTAGGTTGACCTGCGAGATGTCATTTCCAAAAAAGATTACAATATAGGTACTTCAAAATGATTCAGATTCTGTTAGATAGTGTGATACCCCAATTGTGGTGCAGGTCATATAAATACGCATCTTGTACGTAATAAGATAATTTCAAACAATGCGTATGCGTGTAAATTTACTCTGATTTGCATCCTGGCACATTGATGGCACATTGATTATATTTTTATAGAATATTTATACAATTTATTTTTATACAATTCTAAATAATAGAATGTACTAGCTTCTTAATAATATACAGTATTTACTTACAAGAAGGCGTAGAACAGCGCATCATATTTCCTCTCATCGTCGCCACTCTGGCAGGGCTCAGTGACGCTGATGTCTGCCCTCATGCCGGCCGCACCGAGGTGGCTGCGCGCCAGCATGACGCCCAGTAGACGCTCCACGGTGCGCGGCGCACACGCTGCTGGCACGCAGGCGCCCCATGTAAGCTCGTTTAGAGGACGAGTGTGGGGAGGACGGTGCTAGACAAGATAAAGATAATTATTATTTAGCAATTCATCATCATCATTTCAGCCGTAAGACGTCCACTGCTGGACTTAGGCCTCCCCCAATTTGGGGGGCTTTGCCATAATCGCCACGCTTGGCAGGCGGGTTGGCGATCGCAGTATGGTGGTAAAATGCATAGAGAACGCTGCTGCCCATTCTCTAGTAAGTCCCTTAGTCGCCTTTTGCGACACCCACGGGAAGAAATGGGGTGGTGTTATTCTTATTAAGCGATTAATGATGACAAAAATATAAGAGTTCAGCCATATTATACCACTTAGGCATACAAAGGGTTTAAAATGTTCAACTTATTACTAAATTAATAAATTGGTACAATTTTAAAATATTACACAATTACCCTTACTAAAAAAATTTTTTTTCATGAACTCCTTAATATTGTATAATAATATATTGTACAATGTGTGTATATTGTTTGTGTGTGTTGTGTTGTATTCTGCATTGTGTGTATTGTTGTGTTTATATTGTATTGTGTCTAATGTGCTTTCGCCACTAAAAAGTTTCGGAACCTCTTTTTAAGTAATGAAAGTGGAAGGTTACATGTTACATGTCTTTGGTTATAAATGACTAGCGCCATACAGTAGACACTTTTGGCCAAGTGCTTTTGTGGCTGACTCCAAATATAGCATACTATTTTCACATCTATTGCGGGGTACTACATCCGATGGACGTCTAAAACGACTCCGATTTATCTTTACAAACACAGCCACTTCCAATATGTAAAAACGCCAGCACATCGAGCTACTACAGTCTGTCAAATTTCCTTAATGGATTTTTAACTTTATCGCTAAATCATTAGGTTCAAGGTTGATTGGGAGAATTTGAAAGTTTCGGGTACCCTGATGTGCTGGCGTCTGTTCAGACAAGGCAATGTTAATATTTTGTCATTTTAAAATACGTTCCACAATTATCAGTGGGTTAAACCCACTGATAATTGTGGAACGTATTTTAAAATTTAGTAAGAAGATAAGACAGTGAAAGCTTTTGTGTTGATTATTCTTGACTGAGTACTTTTCTTTAACAGAGGATGTGTCCCACTCATGCTTAGAGTAATGTTCAAAGTTAAGATAAAATCTCTTGGGATTCTACCTAACTGATAAAGAAATTATCAATTATTAACACAGGCAGTATAACAGACTTATGGTTATAGAAAGCAGGAAGAATTGAAGACAACTTCAGAAGTCTCAAGTTTCTTGGCGGAGCTGAAAAGATGCTGTCATTTCGCCACGAGTCTTGTCCAACTATAGAAAAAAAAGTTCATAATAGTAAGGGGTAGTCATACAAATATCGTAGAAATCCTCAAATTGCTAACAAAACAAAAAAGAATTTGGGTAGTATTCATATTTTTTATGTGCTACGATTTCGTAGCGTTTTCGTAGCACAGTGCTACGCAGGTCACAAATGCTTTTACAAATGATTCATATAATCTTACCAATAGTTGTTTTTCTTTTTTTTTTTTTATTCATACAAAAACTCATTATGTTTACATTTTTATTTGCGTGTATTGTTAGCAGACTGCATTATTGTTCAGTTGTCTCAATTAAACGTAGAACATGCGATATTTACATATCCAGTCGAGAAAATTGAGTTGTAGTGAACATTGTTATTATAACTTGGTTGTGATCTTGAACTGCTTATTTTCTGACATAGAATAAGTGCCTCAAGTAACAATAATGCCAAAAAGAACTGCAGTTGTAATCATTTATCGTTAATATCAAGAAAATGCGAACATATTACTTTTCGCAGAGCGTACAAGCACGTGCATGAAATATAATCCTCAACTATCTTTGGCAAACGATACATAGCATAACATAACATCGCGCCTCGTTTCCCTGAAGGGCTGGGCAGAGATGTACTTATAATAAACCCATATATCACCAGTGACGTTTAAGTCCCATGCATTAGAAGGCGAGCTTATTGCCAACAACAGCCAACAAATACCGACTCCGGGCTGCTACTGAGAAATTTCTGATAGAATACCCAATAACATTTAGTTCGACTTGGGAATCGAACCAAGGACCTCATGCTCAGCACCAGCGCTTGTGACCACTAGACCAACGAGTCAAACAAACAAAAGAAACACAGTCTGTTATTGTTAATTAACTGTACCAAATAGGCAGCAGCATTATGTACACATTTAACCGCCATACTGCGATCGCCAACCCGCCCACCAAGCGTGACGATTATGTCAACCCCCCCCCCCCTCCTTTCGGCTGAATTGATGATGATGATGATGCCAAATCCAATAAGGTCATCCAAGGTAAGGTTAAAAGACCCATCATATAAAAGAATTGGTTGCGATTGATTCTCACAGCAGTTAGAAACGCACAATTATATGGCCCACCGAGGTACCTGTTCCGGCCACAAACTCTACAATAAATCCATGGTGTTTCTATAAAGATGCTTTTTGTCAGTTTATACACGTTTGTGTATTAACAAACCAAAATCATCTTTACAATATATCTGTATCGTTTGATACAGATTTTTTTTGCACGGGTAATAAATTAACATATCTATACTTAATATTACAACGCTGAAGACTTTGTTTGTTTGTTTGGTTAAACGCGGTAATCTCAGGAACTAATGGTCCGAATTGACAAATTCTTTTGTGTTGAGTAGCCTATTTATTGAAAAATGCTATAGGGTATATTACATCACGCTACAATTAAAAGAAGCGGAGCAGCAACGAAAAATGAACGAAAATTGGCAGGCAATTCGATGCGACGCGGAAGCGTCAGGGGAACAAAAATTTGACGCGGACGAAGTCGCGGGCAAAATATAATCATAATCATAATCATTTAATCATTTGTTGACACGGGTACAGTAAAATAGTTGTTATAAATAAAAGATACAGGCGCGCTATATTATACCAAAAGGGGTACAAATATTCTTGAAGTCAATAAACTAAAAATTTATAATATCATTACATTAGTCAAACTTATTAATTGATTTATCCAAATATAAAAAATATTAAAAGAATGCATGTCAAAAAAGAAAAGAAAGAATGTTTACTATGTCAATATTCAAATGAAGTTAAACAAAGAGAGAGAAGAGAGTAAAAAAAGAGAGCAAAATCTAGTTAGGTATATACATATGTGGAAAATCTTACCTCAATAAAATCTAACGCCGACTGATAAGGGTAGTACGGCTTCTCAACTCTTCGTCTCACATTCTTATCAGTTCTTTCTAGTACGATCTCAGCTAGGCAGTACTTGGTTTTCAGTTCCGGTTGCTTCCTAGCCCAGGGCGCGTTCATACACTGGTCGAAGTTTCCTAGCTGGTACCGGTTCCCGAATAGAAGGCCTTGCGGTTCTGACGCTTGGGAATCCCATTCTGTGTATTGGAATGAATTTGTGAAAATGTATGGTTTTCCTAATTACTTCGGTGATGCTTCCTACGATTTTTAAAATGTGCTATTTCCATCAATCAATTAAACTTTTTCGTCTGATGTAATTGGCCATTATATAAAAAGATATTTATCTATACTACATGTATCGATCTACTTCAAAAATTGTGGCATATAAATGTAATTAATTCCACTTACCCCAAACAGCCCAAAGAGTAAAGTTCCGCAAATTATAAAGCAGTCGGTAGATATGGCTCAAGCACGGCTCCTCCTCAGAGGTCCAGTTCTGATTCTTCATAGCAAACAACACATCATCCAGGTATACACTACTTTCACTGTCCTTCACTTGTTTTGCAGGTTCATACTTTTTCTCACTTGTTTCTTTAGACATTACATTTCGCGTATCATTTTCTGCGGGCAACTGCGTGGTCAATGTTTCTCTCACGCCTGCATTTTTCGCTCGATCAGTGACATGACCTTTTATTTTATTAATTGCTATAGTGCCGAGGAAAATCAAGTAAATGTACTTCATTGTTTACTGCCAGCTAGTTAATGGGCTGAAGCTGGGATGCGTCAGAGTTTACTTCAATAAAAGAATAACATTGCATAATCAAAAGGAATTGTTACTTAGTGTGCAATTACCTTCTATTGTATTCTGAATTAACATAATGTGTCTAATGGTTCTTGTGTTTTTATTATTTTAAATTAATAAATATTAATAATAAATTTAAACTATTATTTGTGGCGTTCCGCGCATAAAGGTACCAGATGTCGACATTTAGTTTCCGAGTTATTTGCGTTTTTGTAAAATCGGGTGAAAATATAGCATTTTGTGATTTTTACTGATTATTTTTCTACAACAAATTTGCTACAATTTGATATTAATTAACATCTACAAACATTTTTTTTAAAGGAAATGTTTAGTAAAAAGATACCAGATATCGGTAGGTCTTATAAAATGTCGATATTTTAATAATTATTTTGTTGAGTTTTTTAATGTTAATACTATTTGTACATTGGCAGTACAGTATTGGTTATGTTAGTGATAAATTGATGCATATAATGTGTTGGGATCTATGTGGAAAAATCTATGTAACAAACGAGTAGAACATTGTTTTTTTGTAACCTTAACTTTCAAACTCCATTTTCTCGAAACTATTTTTTTCAGCATTTCAACTTTGGATGTCTGTTAGAAAAACACACTTGTTTTCTATTTTTAGGGTGTCTCGAATATTGTGACGTATGTCAGCGTAGTTTTCGAAAACGGTTTTTTTGCTGTCCTGGTAACCCTGGCAAGGATAATGGCACAAATTTGTGAAATTATAGTATTGTCATCGGTCCTCGATAAGTCAACAGAGTTTAAATGAAATCTGGTCGTTTAAAGTGGGTCAAAATTGCGCTATAAGGAGTCGGTTACAAACAAACAAACAAACATACAGGTGAAGCTAGTAAAAAGCGTGTTAATAGAAAAGAAGGTAATTCGCTATTTTGAAATTTCAAAAACCGGCCAAGTGCGAGTCGGACTCGCGCACCGAGGGTTTCGTACAAACCTGTAGGTAGTCTCGGTTTAAAAATAAATGTTTTTTTTTTTTTTAAATTTTATATTTCAGTTGATCGAATGTAAACTAAATTGTGGTTTACGATTTATGACGTTTTAAAAAAAAAGCACTCACTCGATCTCGTTCATACCATTTTTCGGTGGTAGTTTACATGGCATGGCATCATATATTTTTTTTAGTTTTATCATTCTCTTATTTTAGAAGTTACGGGGGGGGGGGACACATTTTACCACTTTGGAAGTGTCTCTCTCGCGCAAACTGTTCAGTTTAGAAAAAAATGATAATAGAAACCTCATTACCATTTTTGAAGACCTATTCATAGATACCCCACACGTATAGGTTTGATGAAAAAAAAATTTGTGAGTTTCAGTTCTATGTATGGGAACCCCAAAATTTATTGTTTTTTTTTTCTATTTTAGTGTGAAAATCTTAATGCGGTTCACAGAATACATATACTTACCAAGTTTCAACAGCATAGCTCTTATAGTTTCGGAAAAAAGTGGCTGTGACAAACGGACGGACGGACAGACAGACAGACAGACATGACGAATCTATAAGGGTTCCGTTTTTTGCCATTTGGCAACGGAACCCTAAAAAGGACAGTCGTCTCATACTAAATTTTGAAATGTCCCGTGCACAATACTTTCATTTTCAACTCTTTAACTTTGAATTATTTATTATCTCGTAGTTTATTAATAAACTATAGGCTTTTATCTTTATTTTATTATAAAACACAAAGAGGTAGGTTTTATTAAAGCACGCCATCTGCCTGGTAAACCCAGAGTTACTTACCCTCATGTGGTTAACAAGGGTGTGTAAACATTGGCGCAGCGACAGACTACGAACATTAATTCACTGGACCAGAGGGGTGTGGAATTGTGGAAGCAATTCTTATCAAGAAGCACAGATGACGCTTTTATAGAAAGATCTTCTATTTTGTATGAAGGCCTACAGATTTACCTACCATATTAGTCGACTCACTGCAGTTGGAATAATCACAGATGGCCACTATGGCCGAGGCACAACCACCTGAAGGACTAAGTTCGGAAACCAAACTCTGTAACATAAATAGACATAGATACTACTAAACAGCTGGACACAATAGGTAAAAGTAATTAAAAAATTAGCAATGACAGATAACTTATTTAATAATAATATTAAATTTGTTTATTTTCTCCCACCAATATAAAAATGTACAGGCGCAAGCACATCAAGGTATCGGAAACTGTCAAATTTTTCCAATCAATCTTGAACCTAATACTTTGGCATTAAAGTTGAAAACCTATAAAAAAATACAGATTGTAATAGCTTCAAGTGCTGACGCCTGTACATAGCATAAGTTGCAAAAAAAAAAATAAGATGGTAGACAGGGGAATAAAACTTGTGCTATGGGTCTCCTGGTCTCTTTATCTCGACATTTATACGAAAGATGGTGCTCACATACTTACAAATATTGTAAAAGTAAGTATACGACGTCTGAAAGTGGCACATATAGCTGAAAAGTTGTGTGGGAATCGGTTGTCATTGTATGGTCACGTGATACGGAGGAATGAGGAAAATGTCGTGAGGAAAGTATTGAGTACGAATGTCAATGGCTATAAGAGTAGAGGGAGACCAAAGAAACGATGGATGGACTGAGTGAATTATGACAAGGATAGAAAGGGGGTGACTACTGAGATGACGACAAATAGAGAAGTGTGGAGAAAAAGACATGTTGCGCCGACCACAAATAAATTCAGATGATGACGTTTTAATGATATTGACAAGTCGGAAAGTCAATGAGTGAGTTTAAGTAACCACAGAGCGTAAATGAATGTCATAGAAATAAAGAATTAAGTAAACAATTCAATTCGCAACTAGTTTTTATGTTGTCTAGATAGAGTCTAGACAACATAAAAACTAGTTGCGAATTGAAATACACAATTTCCATAATGGATACAATCCTCTAATCTATACTATCTATAGTAATATTATAAAGCTGAAGAGTTTGTTTGTTTGTTTTTTTGTTTGATTGAACGCGCTAATCTCAGTGACTACTGGTTCGAATTGAAAAAATCTTTTTGTGTTGGGTAGCCTATTTATCGAGGGCTATAGGCTGTATAACATCACGCTACAACTAAGAAGAGCGGAGCAGTAATGAAAAATGTTGCAAAAACGGGGAAAATTTATTCCTTTTGAGAGTTTCCGTTGCGTGCGCTGCGTAAACGGTTAAAGTAACGCAAAAATCATGTATGACGGAATTGTTTATTTTAAAAAGTTCTAAAAAAAAACCGCAAAATCATATGTCTGTCTTTTAAGGTTGACTCACTATGACTCAAAAGGAGCAACGAAAGATGGACGAAAACTAGCAGGCAATCGATGCGACTGGAAGGGTCAGGGGAGCAAAAATTTGACGCGGACGAAGTCGCGGGCAGAAGCTAGTTTGGAATATGCTTGTTTACAAACTTTACTTTTAATATAAATTTTAAATTTTCTGTCATTTAAATGCAATATACATAAACTCACGCCTTTTTCCCATGGGGGTAAGCAGAAACCACGGAACGCCACCTGCTACGATCTCTACACATTCCTTTTGCTTCGTTTAAGTTCATACAATTGGTTATACACACACGCCGGTTGTGAGTACTAAGAAGAAAAGAAAGAAAGAAAATTGCGTTTATTGGCACTATATCATTTTAAAGTAAAACCTTAAAACTAATAAACAAAATAAAACAGAAACAATGATAATAATGCCAAAAGGGCCTCAGCTCAGCATAGTGTCAGATGACAACACAAGGTGTGCCACCTGAGAGATGTCGTGCGGTGTCCCACAGGGATCGGTCTTGGGGCCGCATCTGTGGGATATCGGGTACGACTGGGTGCTGCGCGCCGACCTCCCTAGCGGCGTCAGCGTGGTTTGCTACGCTGACGACACGCTGGTCCTGGCGCAGGGGAGGTCGTACGAGGCGGCGGCCGAACTTATGACACGCGGGGTTGCGACAATCGTCGATAGGATCCGGCAATTGGGACTCGAGGTGGCATTGCACAAGTCCGAGGCCATGGGTTTTCATGGACCTCGGAACGCGCCACCTGCGGGTTCCCAACTCACGGTGGGAGGGGTTCACATCGGCGTCGAGTCGACGATGAAGTACCTGGGACTTGTCCTCGACAGCCGGTGGAACTTCGTCGAGCACTTCCGACGTTTGGCTCCCAGACTGGAGCGGGCTGGGGCTGCATTAAAGCGACTCCTGCCCAATCTGGGGGGTCCAAACGCCTCCTGCCGGAGGCTCTACACGGGGGTCGTGCGGTCCATGGCCCTCTACGGGGCACCAGTGTGGGCGCCCTCATTGAGGCTGCGCCCAGCGCGCCGGTTGAGTGCGGCCCAGAGGGTCATGGCCATCCGGTTAATCCGGGGATACCGCACGGTCTCCTGCGAGGCGGCGAGCCTCCTTGCCGGAGTGCCGCCATGGGATCTGGAGGCAAAGGTCCTCGCGCACATGTGGGAGTGGCGCGAGGAGGCGAAACGCCGGGGCGAAACTCCGCTGCCGCGACAAATCGCGGCACGGCGGACAGAGCTCCGGTGTGATCTCATGGCGACATGGCGGGTACGATTGTCGCAACCCAGTGCTGGGCACGCCACAATTGCGGCGGTAAGTCCCCTCTTTGAGGAGTGGATAGAGAGGCGCCACGGCGTCCTCACCTTCCGCCTGACGCAGGTTCTCACCGGGCATGGGTGCTTCGGTGGGTTCCTGTTCAGGATAAAGCGGGAGGATACGTCCGGGTGTTTCCATTGCGAGGATCGTCTGGAGGACACGGTGGAGCATACGGTGGAGGTGTGCCCTGCCTGGGCGGGGCACCGCCGTGTCCTCGTGGAGGCGATCGGCGGCGGCGACCTCTCGCGTCCGGCCCTGGTGCGAGCCATGGTACGGAGCGAGAGGGAATGGGAAGCCGTCACCTCCTTCTGCGAAGCAGTAATGCTCGCGAAGGAGGAGGCGGGGCGCGTGAGGGAGTGGCAGTCTCTGCGCCCTCACGTCCCTAGCCGCCGCAGGAGGAGACGCCCCGGGCGTCGGGAGTCAATAGCGGACTCCCGGCCACCGTAGGCGCGAGCTTGCGGGTGGCGAGCAATGGGTAGCTCGCCGCCCGGTAAGGACCAAGCTCGGGTCGACGGCGCGCAGTGTTCCACGCGCGCCTCAAAGAGATGTCAGCAGCAGTGTAGGGGTCTACTAGGACCGATGCCTGCCGGGGTCGCGTGATTGTTCGAAAGAGATACCGTGACCCTGGCACATGGGCAACTGATGGAACACGGGTGGGTTTTAGTCAGTAAAAGTCTGACACGCCCTCCCGCTCCGCCCAGAGCGGGAGAAGTCATTTGATGATTTCCCATCCTGAAAAAAAAAAAAAAAAAAGGTGTGCCACCTGATGCTGATTTTCAGCTGCAACCCACGAGTGCCATACGCTAGAATAATAAATACATAGGGAAGTATGTGTCCGTAATAATAAATTAAAAAGTACAAAACATATAATATTGCGGCATACATGAGTGTGAATGTGTGTTGTCTTGAGATTAATGAACCTTTTTAAAAAAAACTAATATCTGCATATAACCATTAAAATAAGAAATGTATAAATATAAAGTACCTAGAAGTATATACCTAAAGTACGCTTTAAGGCAAAGAACTGACTACGCACCTGACCTTTCTGAAGAACATCACCAATAAGGTCACTATATGTCCTCCTAGGGCGTCCCCTCTCGGTGTTTCCACTCACATCTGCCTTGTAAGCCGTCCTTCATTCATCCTCTCAACATGACCAAACCATCTAAGCATACTGTTATGCAATATATCATAAGGTATTATGTTATAACATATAAAACAGTGCCCCATAAAGGATGTATGTACTTTAGCTTCCGAAAAATGCTTGCTCGAAACCCTCTATATCCCCAAGCCAACGGCTCAACTCCGCTACTCTCATATGGACATGGACAAATCAGTTTATTTTTACCTCCTCATATTTTTTTACTGTACTGTGCCTATACTAACATCAGCATTATATCATTTTTTTACTAACTCGCGCCACTATTGAGAGTGTTTGAAGTTGTGATTCAAGAAAATCGTTTCAGCAATTTGAAGATTATCAGTTCTTTTCTAGTTGATGAATGGATTTAATCAACTTCCACGGGTCTGATCGATTTGAAATGTTGTATTCTCTTGCTTGGATACTATTAGCCGAACAAAGTCATTTTGAACTGATGGAATTTCCAGTATACTCAGCTACCTCACCAATAAACAGCAATAGTTTTTGCACATTGAAAAGGTCTGATGATGGAGTAGCAACGAGGAATAAGTATATATTAAATTAGTAACAATCTTCACGGTGGGAAACATAGGTAAAAGCGGGACGTGTCGATCGTATCGTGTTTACTGTAATTATTAAGTTTCAAAATCAGTACATAAAAGTTAAGTTTAAAAGCCCCCGACCCAAAGAATATACCTCTAAAAAGTAAAAAAAAAGATTTTGAGAAAAAGTTATAGGTAATATTTTGATCAAAGAATTGCTACGTCGAGGGTGGTCACTGGTCCAAGAACGTCAAACAGAGGAGACCCAGGAGTAATGGAATATGCACATTCGTGCTCAATAGGAACCAAGTCTGGAAATAGAGCAGACCATGGTAGGACCACGCAAAAGCAGAAATGAAGCACCAAATTGGGTCCGCAAAGAAATGACAACATCTCAGTTCGTTTCAAATACCCGCCCTTATCATAATTGCTTCGTCACAGTAGGCATGAACTTCCTAGCATGATTTTAAAGATTCTAGGCGTCGAGGGATCCTACAATACCAGTGTCAGTGATACGATAACGTGTTCAAAGTCGACTTATAGCACTCTGCGTAGCAGTGGCGGATTTACAGATTTGCCGCTAGTAGGCTATTCAATTTTTGCCGCCCCTACTGACTTTTGAAATTCAATACGTTAGTTAAGTTCACAATCATATTAAGGTGAATGCTCCAACCAACCCGCGAAATTCAAATATTCTTACGTTTTTTGCAATTTGCACGCCAGTGCTAGGTTGTATGTTGATTAAAATATTATTCGCGGCTGTTAAAGACATATGTAGTTACAGAATTATAATCATCAAAATCATCAATACAACGCTCTAAGTTCATAAAGCTATAGGAATCACTTTTTCTGTTATTTTTTTGTTCCTAGCCTTTATGAACTTAGAGCGTTGTATTGATGATTTTGATTGAACATACAACCTAGCACTGGCGTGCAAATTGCAAAGAACGCAATATTTTTTGAATTTCGCAGGCTGGTTGGAGCATTCCCTTAATTACATTTATTCAGAAATTGCAACTTTATGATTTGTGTTCTATCGTCCTCATTACATCGGCTTTTCCCGTTATTAGTATGATTGTGAACTAGATGATATTTCTGTCAGTTACTAGATTATTTTACAACCCGCTATGTAGTGACGAGTATACTGTTGATCTAAAAACAGCAGCATGTATTTTAAGGTTCGTTTAGTACTCGTACATCTTTTATGTACGGATTGACAGCGACCACAACCACCGACAACTGGACCTGGCAACATACAACACGCGTACACTCCAGACCGACGAGAAGATCGCCGAGCTCGAGGAAGAATTGAGCAGGTTACGATGGGGTATAGTAGGGTTATCTGAAGTCCGAAGAGAGGGGGAGGACTCGATAATCCTGAATTCCGGAAACCTGCTCTTTTTTTCCGGGAGGGCGACCCGCAGTCCCAAGGTGGTGTCGGGTTCATCGTCCATAAGTCCCTTGTGAGCAACGTTGTGAAGATCGAGAGTGTGTCGACCAGAGTGGCGTTCCTTATACTCAGAATATCCGCAAGGTATTCGCTGAAGGTCATACAGGTGTACGCCCCGACCTTGACACACCCCGACGATGAGGTGGAGACCATGTATGAGGATATTTCCAGAGCCATGCATGGTTTCAAAACCAAGGACGGATCCACTAGCTTTGGTGCCAGGAGGGGGTCACATAGTCGTGGTCAAGTCACAAGAAGTTATAATTTAATTTTTATAATCATACATAAAAGTAAAAAGTAGGTATTTTATATGTATAGTCAGGCAAAAAACACTATAAAGTCAAAAATAACTTTAATTTCGGAATTCGGTGTCTTAGGATATGTATTTAAGGTTTTTTTGCCACCGACTTCCGAAATTAAAGTTATTTTTGACTTTGTAGTGTTTTTTTAAAGGAAGTCGGTTGTTATTTTTTTGTAAAAAGTTTTAATTTTAACTTTTTAGTTATGGTAGATACCCCGCGCTAGTCTAATCGCGTTATTCGTTCATTTGTCGCCGCAAATACTTAATGCAAATTTAAGACTTATATGGTTTTCACATGGATCCCATTGTTCGAATGGAACCAAATTAAATAGGACCATTCGGAAAGCACCAGCTTTCAAATAAAAAAAGAATCATCAAAATCGGTTCACCCAGTCAAAAGTTATGAGGTAACAAACAAAAAAAATACAGTCGAATTGATAACCTCCTCCTTTTTTTGAAGTCGGTTAAAAACGGGTAGAAACAGCAACTAAAATGTCATCACTTTGGAAACCCTTTCTCTACTAATCTATGGTAAAGTACAGGTTTCTTGTCTATGGTACAGGTACCGAAGACGTCAGTCAGAAGTAGGTAATAATTTCCTTCTAAAAGAGAATTTATCTATTTTACGTATTTAGCTTGTACAGTGGCGCCCCCATTTATTTCTATAATTTTTTGCCAGACTATAAGTACTCACCTACTGTACTTCAAAATACCTATATTTAAATCACAAAATCAAGTTTTCTTTTACGTCTTCTCCCGAAACGCATTATCATTTCATGTACTTCAATGGGTACGTTTTTATGGACGTGGAGAAGTGCCAGTCCAGTTAGACGTTCTTCAACCATTGAAGCTCTTCTTAGCCACGGTTTGATTTTTCGTAACGTAGAGAAAGACCTTTCCGCTGTCGCTACACTAACAGGTAGTGTAGCCATAATACACAAAAAATGTCTTATTTTCGGATACATCTCATTGTCGCAATTTACAATAACGTCAGAGATCGACTGCGGTCTGTCCTGACTCCTCTGCCACTTCACCATCCACAGCCGATATTCATTTGAAACGTCAGACACTGGAGTATTATCCAGTAACAATGTTTAATCGGTTGCTAGTTCTTTCACAGTTTCAATGTCTTGATTATTGTGTTCGCTTTTTGGAATGAAAACGCTTAGCTGAAGCAAATTAAGTACTTCAGGAGACACACGGTCCTATAAGTCATTTATTATTGAATCTAGAAGAGAGATGTATATATATATTTAAGGTGTATCTAGGTCATACACGAAATATTTTAAGAGGTAGGTACACCTGTAGGTGGTAAATAAGCGATAGCAACAAAAAAAAAATTGTTTAAATGTAATTTTTCAGTCAATTATTATATATTTTTTATAAATTGATTAAATATTGAAGATATTTACATAAAATCTATATTGTGACAAAAATATGTCCTTACTTAAAACCATTACCTATGTTTAACAATTTTAAATAGTGGTCCACGGTGGACCCAGCCCAGGGGGGGTCATGACCCACCCACTGGATCCGCCCTTGTTCAAAACTCATTTCACCGTTGTTATGTGGGACTTCAACGCGAAACTGGGCAAGCAAAGCGACGATGAGTTGAGAGTGGGGCAATTTGAAGTTGGACGTCGGAACCACCGGGGTCACCTACTGGCTAATTTTATGGAGAAGGAAGGCCTCTTTATGATGAATTCTTTCTTCAGAAAACGTGAGCACAGGAAGTGAACCTGGCAGAGTCCTGACGGTGCAACCAAAAATGAGATTGACTTCATTAGGTCGACGAAGAAGCAAATATTCAATGATGTCTCTGTGATCAACGCGGTGAAAACCGGAAGTGATCACCGCATGGTAAGAGGCACATTGAATATCAATATCAAGCTGGAAAGGTCTCGGCTGATGAAGTCAACGCTCCGTCCAGCACCGATCCAACTTCAGAACCCCGAGAGCTTTCAGTTCGAACTCCAGAATCGTTTTGAGTGCCTAGGGAGCTCCGTGGACGATTATAACGATGGGTTCGTGGAAACTGTCCATACGGTCAGGTCTAAGTTCTTCCAGACCCGCCGTACGAATAGAAAAAAGAAACTCTCAGATCCAACATTACAGCTCATGGAACAGAGGCGCGGAATGATCCTGCCCCCCTAGCCAAGTGACAAACGTTTACCGTTCTACAATCGGTAACACCTCAGTGTCAGCAATTATAGAAAACGATAAGTTGGTAGCCATGTTGAAGCGCCTGAGTCGGCCGCTCGTTCTACAATGTCTTTAGAAAAACGACACCCTAAAACAAAGGATTTAGCGTTGAACATTGTAGAAACGATAAAAATCATTCTATCATTTTGAACGATGTGAATTTGGCTACGAATTTTTTTTTCGTTTGTTCTAACCACGTGACTTAACGTTGAGCGACTACCGTTAACGATTGCAGATTATCAACTTGGCTAGGGGTGCTGCAGTCTTCAGAAGCTGCACTCGAGTACCGACAGCTAAATAGACGGATCTCTAAGTCCTTGAAAAGCGACCTTCGCCTTTTTAATACGGAACGTATTAAGGACGCGATAGAGCGGAACAAGGGCTCCAAAGTCTTTGCAAGAGATCTGTCTATTGGGCAGAGTCAGCTTGCAAAACTGAAGATCGACGATGGCAGAAACGTGTCCGCCAAACCTGAGCTGTTAAGAGAGATCAAGAAGTTCTATGGACAGTTATACACGTTCAATAGAAACCCCGTTATGAATCTAGCTAACGACCCGAGAGCTAGATTGACTCGACACTACACTGAAGATATTCCGGACGTCAGCTTGTACGAGATTAGGATGGCTCTGAAGCAGCTTAAAATCAACAAGGCGCCGGGTGATGACGGAATTATGGCCGAGCTCCTGAAGGCCGGCGGGAAACCCGTTCTAAAAGCCCTTCAGAAGCTATTTGATTCCGTCATACTCGAGGGCAAAACGCCACAGGCATGAAACAGAGGTGTGGTGGTACTTTTCTTTAAGAAGGGTGACAATACCCTACTTAAGAATTATAGGCCCATCTCACTTCTGAGCCATGTCTACAAGCTGTTTTCAAGAGTCATCACGAATCGTCTCGCGCGCAGGTTTGACGACTTCCAGCCTCCCGAACAAGCCGGATTCCGTAAAGGCTTTAGCACCGTAGACCACATACATACGCTGCGGCAGGTTATACAGAAGACCGAAGAGTATAACCTGCCTCTCTGCTTAGCGTTTGTGGATTATGAAAAAGCCTTCGATTCGATCGAGACCTGGGCTGTATTGCAGTCTCTTCAACGGTGCCAGATTGACTATCGGTACATCGAGGTGCTGAAGTGTTTGTATGAAAACGCCACTATGTCAGTCCGGCTCCAGGACAAAGCCTCGAAACCTATCCTTCTGCAGCGAGGGGTGAGACAGGGAGACGTCAACTCTCCGAAACTGTTCACCGCTGCACTGGAGGAAGTCTTCAAGGTTTTGGACTGAAAAGGGGCTGGCATCAACATCAATGGCGAGTACATCACTCACCTTCGATTTGTCGACCATATAGTTGTCATGGCTGAGACTATGGAGGACCTCAGTACAATGCTCGATGACCTCAGTAGAGCTTCCGAAAGAGTGGGTCTTAGAATGAACATGGACAAGACAAAGGTCATGTCCAATGCTCGTGTGATACCCACTCCAATGAAGATCGGAGGCGCTACACTCGAAGTTGTGGACGAATATGTGTACCTAGGACAGACTGTACAGTTAGGTACGTCTTCAACTGACTTCGAGAAAGAGGTCAATCGTCGAATCCGACTCGGCTGGGCAGCGTTCGGGAAGCTACGCAATATCTTCTCGTCCCACTTACCGCAGGGTCTCAAGACAAAAGTCATTGACCAGTGTGTATTGCCAGTGATGACATATGGCACTTAGACGTGGTCGCTCACAATGGGCCTCATAAGAAGGCTCTAAGTCACCCAAAGAGCAATGGAGAGGTCTCTGCTTGGAGTTTCCCTGCGATCGAATCAGAAATGAAGAGATCCGTAGGAGAACCAATGTTATCGGCATAGCCCGAAGAATTGCCAAACTTAAGTGGCAGTGGGCAGGGCACATTGCTTGCAGAACGGATGGCCGATGGGGCCGGAAGGTTCTGGAGTGGCGACAGCGTACTGGAAGATGGAGCGTTGAAAGGCCTCCCACAAGATGGACCGACGACCTGGTGAAGGCCGCAGGACTGCGTTGGATGCGCGAAACACAGAACAGGTCGAAGTGGCGGTACTTGGTGGAGGCCTATGTCCAGCAGCGGACGTTTTTCGGCTGAAATGATGATGTACGGATTACGAAAGATCAGATCGGATCGATTGGATCTGATCGGATTATTAGATTATAAAGTGTAACAATTGTAGATAGACCAATAAATAAATAAATAATTATAAGTTTTTTTTATTTATTATTTCGGCTTTATTTGCCGCCCCTCTAAATCTGCCGCCCTAGGCTCCAGCCTACTTAGCCTATTGGTAAATCCGCCACTGCTGCGTAGTACCCAGAGCAATTGCCACAACACGTTGCCGAGAACAGGCATCCAGCATGAATCGGTCCACCTTGTGAGCCTTCCAACTCTACGTCTTCTGGTACGCGGCCGCCACTCCAGAACCTTTCAGCCACTTCGGCCATCGAGTTTTCCTACGTGATCGAATCAGAATTGAAGAGATCCGCAAGCGAACCAAGGTAACCGACACAGCCCGAAGAATTTCCCAACTTAAGTGGCGGTAAGCAGGGCTCATTTTTTTTTTTTCTGGATGGGAAATCATCAAATGACTTCTCCCGCTCTGGGCGGAGCGGGAGGGTGTGTCAGACTTTTACTGACTAAAACCCACCCGTGTTCCATCAGTTGCCCGTGTGCTGGGGTCACGGTATCTCGCTTGAACAATCTCGCGACCCCGGCAGAGGGTTCGTTTACTTGCAGAACAGATGGTATATTATATACCAAAATATAATAGTATCATAGTCTCTGTTGCATATAAATTTTATAAATATTTGTAATTTATGAAAAAAGGGGAAAAATAAAATGCTACATGATTTTCATAATTTATTAATATATCAATGTCTAATAAATATCTACATACATAACTACACATTTTCTACAATTTCTAAATGATACTTAGACAATATAAGTATTAAGTACATGAATTAGTGCAAACTATATCTAATATAAGGTACGTGAGTGCAGACTATACCTAATTATCAGATTAATGTAGATTGAATTGAAATTGCAACTTTAAATATAAAGTCATTCAACAATGGATTATAAACCTTGATGTTAGATTCCAATTTTATTCAAATGGAATTCTGGTACACTTTTATGGGCCCTAATAGTATTTCAGCAAGTACTATCGATATGCAAAAAAGAAATAACCAGTGCGCAAACTGTTCAGCATATGGAATTTTTCGTCGGTTATCCAAAAGAATCAGCTGTTTCATAGAAAAATGCAACGTGTAACCTCCGCGGTCAATATGTATGGGACATCGATTTTTTTTTAAACCTACGAAAAATTTCTTTTAATTATTTTATTTTTTTGTTTTATTTGAATGACATCTCGCAGGTCCACCCTATGAGGTTGTCGGCTGCTTAACCGGAGTTGCCTGTGGCTACCTTAATAAATTAGGGCCTCCAGCCAGTGCTCTAGAGCGATTACTTGCTAAGGGCACAGTCTGTGGGGTACGGACCTCGGCTTAGGGCATCGCTGGTAGAGGGCAGCAAGGCACCGGGTGGATCGGAATGAAAGTCTGTCTGATTCAGTCAGTCAGCTGGATGCATGGTTACAGTTTGCGTACTGGGTAAAATTTTATCCTGTAGAATTTTTGCTTCGGTCAGTACTTTTATATCGACTTTTATGTAATATTCAAAACGATTATCGTAGAAAGTTACGATGGGATTCATCCCATCATTAATAAACGACATTCTTATGATTATTCTTAACTCTACTCCACTCATATTAAATTTGACAGTCATTCACTGTTAAATGCATGAAACTGATGATAAATAATTTGGTTTTAACACATGTATTTTTTTATTCATAAAGAAGCTTCATTTCTTAGATGCACTTACAGGGTTATACTGGGATCTTTGAGACAAACTATAAAACTTTACGAACATTTAAAAATAAATTGTTTTAAGTGAACATAAAAAAGTAAGATATTATTCTTATTTTCACCATTTTCCACATTCTTATACACATTTAAGGTCTACCCTAGTCACCTGAAAAGCCTTTATAGCGCCTGGAACAAAAAATATCCTACTTGTAAGTAAAAATTGAGAGAGTAGTGGTGGCCCAGTGGTAACGGCGACGTGAGTGATGGAAAACATCATGAGGAAACCTACATGTCTTAGAACTAATAACTCGAAGACATGTGACACCTACCAACCAGTACTGGGACCGCGTGGTCTACTACGAGCCACTCCCTCTCACCGAGGATGCCAGTATCCCAACATTTGAAACGTTATAGACTGCTTATGCTAAATAATAATTAAATTATAATAATTCATATTTTGTCTAAATTATAATATTACCCACACAAGCTTAAAAATATAACTAAAATTTTTAAAAATAAACATAATTCTGATTGTATTATTTCAAAAATTCGTTACATAAATATTTATAAATAGATGCACCTATTAAAAATAATATGTTTATAATACAAAAAATAAGTATTTTAAAATCTTCTAAAACAAATAGCGTTTTTTTTTAATATTTACATCTTTGGAACGCGTTACAAAAACACACTGACTAGACTTGACTCGCTATGATAAATCTTTATAATTATAAATTATCTTTTATCCTTAAACTAGCTAAATACACTATTTGATTTATAATTCCATTTAATGAAACATTAATAAATATTAGCGTATACATAACATAAAAGGAATCTACAATTAAGTCTCACTCAATTTACAAAATAGGTATTCATTTTAAATAATAAAGAATTTAATGGGTACGTACACTACGTACTGTCATCAGCATAAATACCTTATATTTACACAACATTCAAAAGCTTTTGATATATATTTTATGGTATTACGAACACAGTATTATCGAAATGTTGACCACGACTTCAGCACATGGCTGTAAGACCGCCACCGTAGAAATCTCTCGTAAGTTATAAAAAAAATGCTATTTCATAGAAATGTGCAATACCTACGCGGTCAAAATGTGTGGAACACCAAATTTTATTTATTAATCCTGCAAAAAAAATCAACGCTTAAAGGTTCGAAATCATGTACAGACGCCAGCACACACACAAACACAAATTTGACAGTCAGGTAGCTACCCGACTGTCAAATTTTCCCAATCCATTTTGAACCTAACGCTGTAGCTATAAAGCTGAAAACTTATTAAATAAATTTGACAGACTGTCGTAGCTTTATGCGCTGGCGTCTGTACTTCCATGGTTACAGGTTGCAATGAAATAAATATTTTGCGAAAGCTGCAATTTTGATAACACGAGAAAAATGCTTTTGAATGTTGCATAACTGTAAAGTATTTATGCTCGTGCCTGTACTTAAGTATAATAACATTTCTGTCTATTTCTTAAAGGTATAAAATATTTCGAGAATGATTAAAATAATAATAAACATTGGCTTTTAGTTATATCCCTGAAATCCAACCAAACTGATTCTCAACCGTATTTTCGTCAAAGGGGTCCCCAGTTCATCGTGTGTTCCTTTAGATAGTGTTTTATTTTCTTCCTAAAATAGACTAGGAAGTTGACTAGAAAAAAACTCGTGATTTTATTTTTAATAAATTAGGCCTGTAAATGTAGCCTAAACTAAGTCACTGACTAGATTATTAATAAACCACGACTAGATGAACTCATAATGACTAGAATAAAATAATATTTTTGGTTTATTTTATGTTTTTAATTAAAACTGACTAGATATAAAATTTAGGCTATAATAATTGATTATTTATTTGACTAGAAAACTGTTACATAAAAAGTAGAAAATTACGATTTTCGTTTTGTTCAATAAGTATTTGTTCAATAAATAAAGTAATTGTTCAATAAATAAAATATGACGTTTTTGTAAAAATGACTAGAAATAGACTATAATAATATAATTGAGACCAAAACGCATTATTAACTTAAATTAAGACGAACTTAACTACAAATGACTAGAAAAAAAATACAACTGACTAAAATGCAATAAGGTACGAATAGTTAAATAAAAATTAAAAGAGACTAGACTCTCCATGACTAGTTTATGTTTTAAATATGAACTATATCGATAAATATATTATTTCTGTTCCTAATTATATTCGTATAATATCTACCTATAATTAACTATACTTGTGAGATCAAGGTGAATGACCAAAATAATAAAATGACTAGAAAATTACATAATTTTTGTTTCTTTGGTGTTTGTAGACAAACGTTTTTATGCCATGAAAATGATTATTTAAGTTTAGACTAAAATTATATCGACGAAGATTATTTCATGAAAAAAAGAGAAACATTTCGTAAATTACGTCGTTGGTAAAGACGGTACAGTTCATAGTGGACTCGATTCTGATAAATTGACTGGTGAAATAGTAATGAGTTGAAGTGGCGCGGCGGCGCCGCGCCTCGACCACGGAAAGCAAGTCTGCATCTAAAAATATGCCCATGCACCGATCGATGGCGGTGACCCCTCTAGCCTTCTTAACGAACTGCCGATCGAACATAATGTCAATACAGTACCTATTATTTGGTCATTAGGGTTGAGAAACGTTTGTTTAGAATGTGCTAATGTGCTGGTTGAAAAGGGTTTAAAGTAGAAAATTTAGACCTCAAAATAGTTAAGGAATAAATAACTACATACCTATAAATACTACAACTCTATTAGTTGCACTAATAAGTTATTAAAACTATTGTATATTCTTACAAACTAATAAATTCCTATTGAACTATATACTCTGATTATAATTTATATATTATCTTAAAATATGTTACATACGTTGTTAGTAAACAGTGAATTACACTATACAATCTATAAATAATCACGCTAAATGTTTCACACTTGCGAGACTTGATAATTTTGGAATGTGCTGTAGGAGATCATAAATATTTACATATTATTTTAATGACATATCTATTACGATTTAATAAATATCTAAACACACATCAAGCATATTTACAAAGTGACTACATACAATATACATACATCTTTTAATTCAAAACTATTTTGATATGCAGAACAATAACTATACCTAGAAAACTGTTTAATGTAAAGACGTCCATTCTTTTTTTAAATTTGTTTCTTACTTATGAACTCGTTGCAAATTTTGATGAAATTAAAAACGGCGTTCATTTTTATTCAAATGCGTTCCATTTCTGACTGGTTGGTAACACTTACCAGTTTAAGAGAAGTACATGTGTGCGTCATGCGCATACTGTGCAGAGTACGGGTAGAGTGCAGTCGCGACGGGTGCGTACGGCGGCAGCCGCGGCACTGGCCGCAGTACCCTCCGTCACCCATTCATCACCCCCCCACCCCCGCCTTCATCCTCCGAACCCGTTACGTCCAAACTCCGAGAGTCCTCCGAAGAACAAGAAGAGCCACATCTGGGACGCACACCCTCCCAGCTTAAGTCCTGCTGTGGAGGTGGGATCTTGTTCCAGAAGGTACTGAAGCCGTTCTCTCGGATGGCATCCTGTCGAAGAAGTTGCTGGTTAGGAAAGAATACCATAATTTGAAAAATACTAATCAACAGCTCAGAAAAATCACCGAAAATTGTATTTGACGGAAACATCTTTTAGGAAACCAAAAAGATACCAGAATTAGAATATACACGAACATTTTTATTTGGGATATTAAGCATGATGTGACCTAAAAAGTAACCACGAACGTGGTAAATCAGATAGCGTTACTCACCGGTTGATAAGCAGGATACTCCACATGAACCTGCCGGAACGCTGAGGGTTCCTTCTCAGGCTCGTTCTCCGGCTGCTCATGAGCGAGCATGTGTTTCCTAAGGTAAGCCTGTCTTCGGAACATCTTGCCACATCTCTGGCAGGGGAAGCGACCAGAGTCGGTGGCAGGAGGGTCGCGTCGTTTGACTGCGCCGGCCACCCGCGGCTTGTGCCAGCGACGGTGAGATGCCAAGTTAGCGGGGCAGTTGAAAACCTAGACAAAGATGAAAAAAGGTAATGAAAAACTCGATTTTGTAATACTTAATTATTTACCAAACTGGAACACAAATTGACCAATCTAATGAGTAATATAAGATGTAAAAGAAACTAAATATATTCGGATTTCAATATCTTCGCGAATCAAAAGGACTAGTTTGGTTTCTGATAGAGTAGTTTTATAACACCGAAGAACATTTTCAATGTAACCAGTATGAAAGTACAATAAAATAAAACTGAATTACCAAAACTATTATCTATTCAACTCACAAATCGTGAACGATTATTTCAATTTGTTGTTACCCTTGTACGGTAGCATCACGCAGATAAGTGCTAATATTCTCTCGTCACGCATCACCGAACGACTCAATTAGCGGACGCCCTTGTACAAACATTTCATGTCACCACTTGCGGCGGCTTCCCATGGAAATGTGCCAAGTGTACGAGCCACCCCCGCATGCACATTCCCACGAACAAAAAAAAAAACAGAATTATAGACCAACCTACCTAATAAGAGTGATAAATGCCTTTTAATTTATATATGACGAATGTATTGGGATGCCATAAAATTGAACGGGTGTTTCCTTATCAATTTCAGTTCAATAAAAGTTCACGTGGGAATATTGGTAGATAAAATCGATCGATAGATATGATAGTTTATCGTGAAACGTTTATATCGTTTGATAATAGTTTTTGGTTATTAAAAAGTAAATTGATCTAAAATGTACCTTATCACATTCGGGGCATCGGTATTCAATGTGCACGATCCTAGAGCATCGATGCTGCGCCAACGCAAACGCGTCGGTGTACAGCCGTCGGCATAGCCTGCAGATGTACCGCCCCAGTCTGTTGTCTATCGCTGCTATCAAAGCCTTCGCCTCGTCGGTCACCTCCACCACGTTAAACGCTGGATCAATGTCTCCCTAGAAAAAGTACAATTATGAGCATGCAAGCCAACATTCATAACTTAAACGATTCCTTATCACACCAACAATTACGCCTATTAAGTAATTCCATATCATTACAATTTTTATTACGTCTAAATTGAACGTTACAGTTCTCTATCTCAATTCAAAGAAATATAGTGGTATTGAAACGGCGATTTATTTCGTATTTAATGTCCTGGGAGCCACCCCCGCGGTAAGCGTTGCGGTGCGCCCTTAGACCTATTATTAGCGCAAAACACAGCACAATACCGGATTTTCTACCTGTTTAATTGCTAAAGCGATAAGGAAAGTCGCCGTGCGCTGTAATGGTATGGTAAGAACGTGTAATTAATAGTTCCTGTGCAACTTTACCATTTGTTTTAGACTAGCTTCTGCCCGCGACTTCGTCCGCGTTAAATTTCTTATACCCCCGACCCTTCCCGTCGCGTCGAATCGCTTACCCGTGCGATTTTCCCCGTTTTTGTAATATTCTTCATTACTGCTCCGCTTTTATTGGTTGTAGCGTGATGTTATATAGCCTATAGCCTTTCTCGATAAATAGGCTACTAATCACAAAAATAATTTTTCAATTCGGACCAGTAGTTCCTGAGATTAGCGCGTTCAATCAAACAAACAAACAAACAAACAAACTCTTTAGCTTTATAATATTAGTATAGATACGTATGTGTGATTAGACTTTGTTTGAACGTGATTTTTTCCTTATACTCGGTTTACGTGAAATAATGTTGTTATTGATTACCTTTCGTACGACTAAAGTTTCATCCTCAGCTAGATCTCGTATGATGGTCCCAGAGACAGGTGATGTCTTATCTTCATCAAACATGAGTTTTCGAACAGCTTTGCTTTTCTTGGTTGGCTGCGTCGGTGGTTTTGGTGATTTCTTAGGTCGTTCTTCTATATCTTTTATTTCGACAACATCTGGTGAACTCCTTCCACTTTTCGATGGTGTTTCCTGTTCTTGTGGTAAACATGTTTTTAGTTCTTCGAAAAACTGTTGGGTAAATTTGAGTTTCTTAGCTTCAGGACTGTCACTGTCGTTAGAGTTTTCATCATCAAGTTTTCTTTTTTCTGGTTTGTCTTGCGATTCCTCTTTAGCGTCTTGCGAATCTTCGAAATGTCGAAATATTTTCGGTGATTTGTCTGGTTTGCTGTCTTCGGTGGCTTTTCTTTTGTACGAGGGTGGTGGCGTGCACGGAGGGGTAATCGGTGTAGTGGATTTAAGGGACAAGTCGAGAGGCACTAGAGGCTCGTTGTAGTAAGCCAAATATTGCTGAAGGAGTGTGGGATGTTGTTGTGGGATAAGGTCATGGAGGTAGTTGCTTGATATGCGCACTGGTGGAGCCGCATACTGCTGGTAAAACCGCGACGTTGTCAGACGATGGAAATGCGGCAAAGCAGCCTCCATCTTCGTTAATAGATTTTCTGTTCAGTGATTTCGGTACTCATTTTGTTGTAGATCGTATTCTTTGTTAGGATTCACCAACATTTTCATCAAATCTGAAAGAATAAAGATTGTTTATTTATCTGCGGATAAAATGAACATTAATAAAGCAAAGTGCAGCGCGGCGGTTGTTCAAGGGTCCGGTAAAAGGTACAAAAGGCGAGCGTTGATTCGATTGTGGTCGAGTGGTCCTTTGATTGTAACAACGACAAGGCGACGCGACGATGTGTTTTGAGAAATTGGCGCGGAGCTCACAACTTTCATGATTGAATCGACAAGAATTATAGTGTTTTCATTTATAATATCATTGAATTTTAGATGTACCGTTGAACCGAAAAGAATAAGACGGTTGAAAAATTCAAAATGAAAATTTTAATCAAGTTTTTACCGAGTTCAAACTAAACGGACCTAATCTAATAATTACTCAAATATGTTTAATTTTATGGCCGTCCATTTTGTTGGAAGGCAATCTCGAGTATTTCGAATGCGACTTTGAAGTGCACATTGCAGTACAACGTGTAAGTTCCGTCGGCGTTCACACGCAGACCTTGCGGAATGTTTATTGGTTATAATTTTTACTACTCGCTTCCATGCAATTGTTCTACTTAATTAAAAGTGAAGTCATACAATTTAAAATTCTGTAGGCTTAGTATAGTTTCCTAGTTTTCTGATTAGGTACTTTTTACACTTGGGCTACTGGTGGGAAGCGCTACTGTTGAGCATGAGGTATGTGTTTCATTTCCAGACCGGGCAAAGGATTATTGGGATTTTCTTACTGGAATCTCTCAGTAGCCGCCTGGAGTCTGGACTTGTGCCCGGTTGATGGCAATAGGGCCATCCCCTATTACATGGGACTTAAACATAACGCAGATGTAGTAGAACTATTCGTACACCTCAGCCCAAGCTTTCGGGGAAACGAGGTGAGGTAATGTTATGTTTTTTTGCAGTAAAGAGTCATAACAGGATAACAGGCAGCAATACATTTTGACCACGTAGAATGACCTCTTCTCCATGAAATCGCAGATTATTATTTTGATAACCGACGAGTACTTTTTTCGATATGGGGTTTAAAATCATGTGCTGAATTCACAGCCGCAGTTTACGCGTCGATGTTGGATGCTACCTAAGGTTAGTTGTTTTAATCTAAGGACCTATTAATTCATTATTAAATTAAATTACATAGTTTCAAATTTTATTTAATTACTGTGTTTGGTTGACCAATACATAAACAATGAATCATTAACAAGCCTTGGTTAATTCACGTTTTATCTTGCATCTAGAATGTTCCATTTCACAGACCATATGAAATATTTAGACTGTTATAACGCCCCAGTGCAAAAGCCTAAATAATTCTTCTTCCCTTACAATGTCAAGAAAGAATGACTTTCTCACCGACAGATTTGAACAAGATTACTCGTAACAAGCGTAGACCGTCCGTAATCCGTGCCTAGCTCGGATACGCAATCAAGGGATGTCGCACGCGCAAACTTACCTAATTACTGTCAACGGGGCGCTCCCACGCTCCCGCCAGTAGTGCCAGCCCTAGCGAGGGTGAACTACCCTCTCCTTTTAATACGTTTTATTGTTTGGTTAGAGCAAATAGTGAATATGTTGTGGTAAACGGATGTTTATACTGCGTTAACGATTGTGAATTTAGATGCAGTATTGTGCAATTGCTACTGGGGTTGTTAATTTAATTCGAGCCTAATTTTGAAAGCATTTAAATAAAAGAAGTGAATTTTACAAAGTCTGCTTAATCTTCTTCGAGCAGTGGTGGCCCAGTCGTAACGGCCCCGACTTACGAGTAGTAGGTCGTGAGTTCGAACCCAAGCAGGAGCTTTACTTTGTAACGGTGAAGTAAAACATCGTGAGGAAACCGTGTCTTAGAACCAAAAATTAGAAGACATGTGACTACCAACCCGCACTGGGCATGCGTGGTGGATTATGGCCCACTCCCTCTCACCGAGAGGAGGCCTGTGTCCCAGCAGTGTGAACATTATAAGCTGGTGATGATGATGATGAATCTGCTTCACTTTCCGAGTTTTGTCCGGCTCACGTTTCATGAATTAAGGTCTAAAATATAAGGATAGATTTTGCGCGTCGGTGTCCCTAGCACCTTGTATATTTTTTTTTTGGGTGGAAAATCCTCAAATGTCTTTTTCCGCTCTGAGCGGAGCGGTAGTGCGTGATATTTTCGAACAAATTCGCGACCCAGGCAGGACCTTATACAATCTAAGGATCTATTAATTAAGGTAAAATAAACCTAAATACAGAGAGGTAATTCCGTAAAACACTATCAGTAGAAATTACTTTCATTTTGACAGTTTTACAACATTCATGGCGTTGTTTACGTTGCTAAGCAGACATTTTTTTCGGACATTATATGAAAGAATGGATTAGCGATAAGCTTCAAAATGATTTTGTTTGTGATGTTACGCAGTTAGGGTGCAGGATACAATTTTAACCAGTGCGCCAAATGTAGCCATTAATTTGGGATTATAACTCTAGATCGGGTAAAATCTGCTGGGGAGTTTGTTGCGCCACTTCTTGTTCCCAGCAAAAGCACTAGGAAGTGGTGAAGGGCGGGCTTTTTGGGGGACTGTCTTATGTAATTTTGACGTTCGATAAGTGCTTATCCTCAGCCTTATTTGAATAAATGTCTTTTGAGTTTGATTTTTTAGTCCAAACTCATACAAAAAAAAAATGCTGAACTGCTGAAATAGCATTTTTTTTTTTTGTTAACTAATGAAAGATTTCTACGCTAAGGGGTCTAAAACCATTAGCTAAATTCTTGGTTACAGTTTGCTCACGTTAAATTTATTATTCTGTATAATTCTCCAACCTAGTTTAATGACCCTAGGCCCAATATTTGGATCAAAATCATTTAATTATAGATGCTTTAACTCTTCCATCGTTATAATTAATACAATAACAAAGTGAATATTCGATAATTTAAAATTATGTTTTGTAAAGTGAATACATTACTGCGTATATTTGTGGTAAAGCTCCATCAGATTTGGGCGGCTTTAATAATTTGGGAGGCCGACCAACAAGAGAAGGCGGGGCTTTACGGCTCTACTGTTATATTATCAGTGCCTATATCTACATAAATGTAGCTACGTTTTATACATATTCAATGGAATATTCATGTTATATTCATTGAAAAAGGTAAAACAAACATTTTCTTTCAAAAGTTTACAGAAACTAGGTACCTATTATAAAGTAGATAATTTTAAGCGTAGGTAGGAATAAAAATAGCGCATTTTAACCATTCTTACGTTTTTTAGCTACTGTTAAGTCTAAAAAATCACACAGACAAAGTTCCTATAACAATACAATTATGACTCAGATTCAAAAAAATACCGCTTCTTCCTGAAACTATTAAAAACAGCAACACGCGGTCAAAAGCCAAATAATCTGACAACATAAACTTGTAGGAAATTGACTTTAAAATCAACTGTATAATTCCAATTAGGTGGAATTGAATATTACATATCAATGGAAGTAATCCTCCTAACATTCGAAAGTGATAATAACTCGAATGTTAATAGTTGATTGGGGATCAAGTGGTCGCGTGTTCTAATCTAACCCCTAACTAAACCCATTCGTTAAATAAACAATACTCTTGTTTATTAAAAGGGTTCAATCCAGTGAAAAAAACCGCGAGAAAAAAATATTGGGTATTTTCATAATGTTAATCTATACTTCTATATATACTATATGTACTTGATATTATAAATGCGAAAGTAACTCTATGTTATGATTTCACGATTACACCACTGAGCCGATTTTGATGAAATTTGGTATGGGGTAATTTTAACCCCCAAAAAAGGACATAGGCTAATTTTTATTCCGTGACTTTGTCTGCATACGCGATAACCGACTATTTAGGCAGACGAAGTCGTAGGAAAAATCTAGTGCTAATATAATTGAATTACAACATAAATGATTTTTCATAATCATTGAGGCAGATTATTATTTCGCTCAACGCATAAGTTTGAAATCACTGAAGGATGCTTTCTGAAGTGAATTACAAACATTGCCGAATATTTAATATTAATATATGTATCATCATCTGCCTAGCCTTTTTTTCAACTTTATTGGATTCGGTTTCCAGTCTAACCAGATGACAGCTTCATCTGGTTAGACTGGAAACCGAATCCAGTATTTTACATGGAGCGGCTGCCTATCTGACCTCCACAACTCAGTTATTGGGTAACACGATACCGCTTGGTCCGACTGATTTTCAGATTTTCGGGGTTCTGACGACGCGAAACTACTATCAAAGATCCATGCATTCTAGCCGAAATCTTAACGTGCTTTCTGGGGGTGAAAAGACCCTCAATAAATTAAGACTCACATGCAGTTTAAAACAATTTATTTTGCTCAAAAAGAATACAATTATTCACTGCTATGAAGAAAACATAATAATTAAGATACGCGACGATGTTGCTTAAACTAAAATTAAGTTATAAAAACAGTTATAACCTTTTTTATTTAAACATTATTCTGAACATGGCGCTTTAGCCTTTGTAATAGCCTTTTAAAAGTTGGAAGTGATTTCAATGCGTTAATTACTTTAGGTGTGAAATTATGGAGTTGAGCCCCCCCATATGCGATAGTCGTTCTAGCGTAGTTTGTCCTCGGTGCTCTTTAAATTATATAGTTAGCGTTATGCGCTTTGGAATAAGCTTTTTTTTTTTAAATATTGTTTGTCTTTGTCTCTACTAATAAGTATGCAAGTATCATATTTATAAATTTAATTAATTTTAATTAATTTTCACACAACATCACGCCTTGTTTCCCCGACGGGTTGGGTAGAGCTGTAACTATAGTAAATCGACATTTCGCCAGTGATGTTTGGGATTTGTGATGGGATTTCCCATGTAATATGGCGCGATTCTATCACCATCAACCTGGCACAAACCCAGACTCCGGGCTGCTATTGAGAAAGTCTAGATAGATTAACCGAATAAAATTTAGCCCAAACTGTGAATCGAATGGTCAGGAATAACGCTATTAGACCAACTAGGCAGTCAGTTAATAATTTCGTTTATTTTAAAACCTTTTAAGATTTTCTTCTCATCATTGTGATAATCATGAATCTTACAAGCTCACCGCACATTACCTTTGTATTATCTATGTTATCAAGACGATACTAAAATCAATCTTAATAAAATAATTAAAACCAAAACCGGCCGAATAAGTAATGAAATCAAATACCCTACAATTGACCGTCTATAGAATATCTAGTTTATAAATAATAAATATCCTTCGTAATCCTACTATTAATTGTCGCGTTACGTTTAGTTATGAATACTTTAGCGTGTGTCGTCCTCCCGGTCATTAGGGCGTGGACACAATCGCGGCCAGTCCGAGGTGTAGAACTAATTACACAAAATTAACACCTTCGACACTCACTGTAACACCAATTTTATTGAGGTGGAAATTCTAAGGAACTATATTAATTCAATTAATTAATTAATAAGCTCCTTAAGTACATTATGGTTGAACAGTTGTTTCTTGATAAACAATTTTACATATGGATTTATGTTCTAATGCAATCGGGAGTTATTTATTAAGCTTTCATTTTATCATTCTCGCTTTGTGTAATGATGATCTATAAACTAATGTGATTGTCTGACTGATATAAATAATCAGACTATAGTGTTCCGACTGATGGGACACAGGCCTCCTCTATGAGAGGAAGAGGGCCGTAAACCTACACGCAGGTTCAGTCCGAGTCGGTAGATGTCACGGGTCTTCAAATATTTGGTTCTAAGACATGCCGCCGGTCTCTTTGCGATGTTTGGCTTCACTGTTTAGAATGAAATTAACTATACAAAGTAAAGTGTCTGCCTTCGTTCGGACTCATAAGTTAGGGCCGATATCAATAATGACATAATAACGATTTAAATAAATTCAAATGGCTCTTAGAAACCGATAGACAGCATTTTATCGCTTCAAGCAAAAGCTCATTGTTTAAGATACTATTTCGATTTAAGGATTGCCCTAAACATAATGGATCTATCACAAAATAGAGTGACAGGTTCTGCAATCAATCCCTAAATAAATCCTGCTGTCCTACGAATTCTACTATTATAAATTTGAATGCCTGGATGTGTCCCATGTTCGCGTCTAACTCAATCACGCAAAAACGACCGAACTGATTTGAATAAAATTTAGCACGCAGTTGAATAATAACTTAGATTAACACAAAGGATACTGTTTATCACGATAGTACTATTCTCTGAGAAAATTTTCGACCCACACTCTAATGAAGCCGCTGGAAGAGATTTTAATGATTTTATTAAGAGCTAATTATTTAATAAATCACTCAAAAGTTCTATAACCATTACAAAATGTTATAAGTAATTGCTAACTTTCAACAAACTTTGCGATATATTTAACAAGACTTAAATAATTGAATAAGATGACAAATAACCGTAATTGCAATAACAATTTATTCATGTGATAAATTACGAGACCTAGAAAAGCAATTTAGCAATTAATAAACACTGTATTAATATAATACTGTATCTGGGAATGAAGAAAGAAGCTAATAGAGCTAAATGCCAAATTAAAGTGGAAAATCTCATTTTTAATTTAATTTTGCTTGCGTCTACGAAATCTCGTAGCACAGACAAGACGCAGTTACGTCTAGAGGTATAACATGAGGGGAGCTGTGTCCGGCTTCAGTAAACTTTAGCGGACTTGGTGGAAAGCCAGACTCAGGTGATAACCGATACTCTACATACACTCCCTATAACTTTCTAGAAAGTTGGCGACGAAAATATTTACATAGAAAAGGCACAAAACGCAACAATAAGGTATAATATTTGTAGCACTCCATTGTCATTTATAGTTAAAATCACTTAATATTTTCGGATGCATTAGAAAACAGAATTTAAGAACTTCTACTTTCCTACACAAATTGATTAATTAAATTCATATACACAAAATAATATAGAAAATATAGTGCGTAGTAATCAAAATAATTAAATACCTATCGATATATTAATAACTGCGTAAAGAGGACCACAATCAAATCTTATGACGAAATATTTAGATTACTAGACTGTTTGAAGTTGTAACCCTCCACAGCCAAAATTCTAATTAGAAATAATTCAAAATGATTTTAAACTTCAATAAAGGGTTTTAATTTAACCAAAACTGCAGTGAAAATCAAAACAAGATGACAATCGCCCACGTGCGCGGCGAAACGTAGGTGCGTGCCGAGGGCGTTACTATGGCGAAAACGAATGTAAGTGACTCATACCTTAGTCTGGTCCTCTTCTGAATCACCCGGCGACACCCCTGCACTCGAAAAACTACTAAAAATATATTTAAAAATTCGAATTGTCAACAATATTTTAACCGAATATTTTTTCAACTTTTTTTGAATTTATAACTTATTCTTTTTCTATTTGACCGGAATGAAGGAGTTCGTAGCTTAAAGTTTGTATAGTTCGGTGGTGTAGTTAGGGGTGCGCGGTCCGCTCGGCGGGGCGGTCGGCACAGGACTGGCGGGCTGCAGCCAGGGTGCGCACCCCGACGCGTGCGGCCGCTGTAACCCCCGTACAGGGTGCTGTCAATGTAGTGTACACTTTTACTTTATACCTGATTTGGATTTGGAATAATAATAATAATGTGGATGTGGTGGGAGTTGGGTTACGATACAGAGCGAGCTTTTAAACAGGGAGTCGCACTTATTGGAATATAAAAATATTATCATCATATTTTTAACAAAAAAGGTATTTTAGTTTATTTTTTGTGTATATACTTCAAAAATTTTTGTAAACATAATTTGTGTATCGTAAAAACTTACCTATAAATTCAAAAACACTCTTTGTACGCGCACGGAGGCATATCTACGGGATCCGGAACAGTGTGCGGGCCCCCATGCACGCGCCACAAGTGCCTGCTTGGGGTTTTTTAAACCTTTACCTTGTACCGATAACTGATAAGACCCCCATCTCTGCGGTACCTTGTTACTACTCACTTGGAACTCGAAACAATATAATTGGTCATGTTTGTGGCAATGAAAGAAAGAAAATATATATTGCTGACCGTACAGACGTTGTCCTGTTTCCTAAAACTCGATAGCAGCGCCACCTACCGGGTCCAATAGTGAATCGAAACCACCCAAACGCATACAAAAAATTCATTCAAATCGGTTCAGCCGTTTAGGAGGAGTTCAGTGACATACACACGTACAGTATAATTATATATATAAAGATTTGGCACAGATTAACTGAAGGCTTAAGGTTTTGACAGAGTGGCGTTTAAAAACTGGAAGACGAGATATCGGGCGTCCTGCGATGAGATGGGCGGACGACATTGTTGCCATCACGAGCAGACCTGGACGAGGTTGGCGCAGGAGCGTAGGGATTGGCACAAGAAAACAGAGGCCTATACCCAGAAGTGGGTGAAGTTGGGCTATAGATGATAATGAAGATAAAACAGAAAAAAAACATAGTCAAATGATTGATGATGATGTAGCTTAAATGACTGATCGCAATATGATTTAGAGGTGCATTAGATTGTCCAGCGTGGTGGACATGGTAATAACATAAATTAAAGTAGAAACGATATCCCATGAATCGGTTAATCTCCACTATTGATTGTTGACTTATAAAGTTACAATATACTAGCTTCTGGCCACGACTTCGTCCGCGTTAAATTTCTTGCTCCCCCGACTCTTCCCGTCGTCGCGTCGAATCGCCTACCCGTGCGAATTTCCCCGATTTTAAAACATTTTTCATTACTGCTCCGCTTCTCTTGGTTGTAGCGTGATGATATAAAGCCTATTGCGTTTCTCGATAAATAGGCTACCCAACACAAAGAATTTTTCCATTCGGACCAGTAGTTCCTGAGATTAGCGCGTTCAATCAAACAAACAAACAAACTCTTCAGCTTTATAATATTATTAATAGTAAATTTATAGTAATATAGTATAGATGTAAACAATAATAATGACAAAGTTCTCATGTATGTTGGCTCACATATGTAGATAATTTTTATCAATGTCTAACTAATGTCTAAACTAAGTATTTGACATTGCAATCTTTTAAATTTCGAATTTGTTTTTGCTTCTGCTTTTTAACTTCGAGAATATCAACAGTAGTATCCATTTTAATGTACAACATGAACTTGACTAAATTCAAGGTGCCACATTTTGTTACATAGTTAGCTATTCGTTAGGTAATCGTATTTTTTGTATTGATAAAAAACACATTGAAATGCTAATTGTTTTTAGGACACATGCCATGACATTTTGACTTCTACAATAGGCAGCTTTGTAAGTAGATATTTATAAAACACCCGTCTTCGAAAAATATTTATTATTTGTATTTGGGCCAATAAAATAATAAAGCTGATGAATAAAATATGGCACCTTCGTAGAATTGTAAAATTAATATAATACAATTTTCATGAGGTAAAAGCTTTTTCATCCCCTCTAATGAACTACAATAAACACATGCAAAAACAAAATTTAAGCGTAAAACGAGACACAGAGATGTTTTGTTGGGCGGTTCTGCTCGCCGCCCGCCCAGACGCACCGCCCAATCCGCAGGCGCCCCACCCACCACGCCGCCCAAACATGAGAGAAAATAATTGAATGTAATTGAATCATGAGAGTGGAGAATTCAATTAACGCGACACAGTGGCCGTGTTGCCGGTAATCAGTGCACTTGTCGAGAGCCATGAATGCGATGCGACCGAGTCGCAAGTCTGACTACTGCCTTTTGTTCATGCTTATTAGATTCTTGTCAAATTAGAATGGTGTATGCTGTAATCAACTTTGCAGTTTGACGAAGAGGATATCGAAGCTTCCATCTTCAAGATATAGATTTAACCTCTAAGTCCCTGAGATACCACATTTGGTATAGACACAATCGTTTTTTAATTGTGTCTGTAATTACGGTAATTGACTGGTTAAAGTTAAATTGGGTCTACCTTCCAAGAGTCCCGAAATTAGGTTTATGGAATGGAAAGTGTTATTTCAGATTTATATTTGCCGATATAACCTTATTTGGAAATAGTCTATTTGGTGACCCATAAAAATTCTATCAACATTTTTTTTTATTGCTGAATGGGCCTGCTTATGACTTCAATCACGCCTGATGGAAAGCTATGGATGAGCTTAATGATGAAATGGTTGTGCCCAGAAGATAGCGTAAACTCTTACTTTGAAGGCAGACGTGTTAAATGTGGAAGGGAACACAGACGCTGGTAGAGAGTTCATTCATACATTGCGGCAAAATGGAGATGTTGTGAAATTGTAGATATTCCAAGTGACAAATACAAAAAAAATACAGTAATGCTTACGTGGTACCACACTGATTCTATAAAGCTTCTGACCATTCGCTATTGGTAATTAAAAAAGAATCACTACTACCAAAGAATTGGCATGGAAAGTACCACGTAACCACGCATATTCATAATACTGAACTTGTAGCTAGGGAGCTGGCGAGCATTTAGGTATATGATTTGCACACGTTTCACGTCGTGGTGGATTGCAGTTTAAATAATTACGAATTGATTTGGTCCAACCAATTAAGGTTCTATGTCACTGCGTTTTCGCGTTACAGCGGATTGAAGTTGCTTAAAAAAATCGGGGTATTAAATCATTTGCACATGTATGCCTCTGGACTTCCTGGTCACAATCATCTTGGAAACGAAGAAAATCGAAGAGGCAGACATTCAGGACTCTGCATTATCATGGGTCGGAGTTGTAAAAATGTTAAAAAAAAAAGCTCTATTAAGTCATTTGCACGCGGTTCTCATTGCGCCCATTCAATTCACTGTGACTCTGTAGATTCGAAAAAACATGTGGCAGACACTTTGCTCACTGATTTTCAGCTGTATAACTGTTTGAAATTCACGGAATTAAGGGACAGCGGGTATTGCATGGGATTATTGTTATTCTTTATAGTTTTATTCTTATAAGTTTGTTTAATATTATTCTCTAAAATACCGTGGTAACAATTAAACTTCTGGAGCTGAAATCTATGCAATCATATTTTTTTTCTCAATGCCAACCAGAAACGAAATAGGATTAGGATCTGGATAGGAACAGTCTTTAACTTTTTTAATCACGTTTTATTTGTGAAAAAACGTAAATTTTGAACCAAGACTGTTTATAGATATACGTATATAGATATAGATATAGGCTGTATATAGATATACGCTCTATACATTTAGTTTCACAATACGGAAAAGGTCGGAACTGAGTTATACCGTTCTCACTCATATTCCCAAATAAAAGAGAGACCACGAAAGGAACTCTGGGGATATTTTATACCTGCTTGGTTTGGCACGAGCGTCGGTTTCAAAAAAATAAATCAAATGGTCTGCCTTTGGAATATCAGAGGCCTGAACGTCTGCCGCATCGATTTTCTTGGTTTTCATAAGGAATTCAAACATCAGTCCAAAAGGCCGACGTGTGCGCATAATATAGCATACCTTATTTTTTTACATTTTTGGAGCACTGTCAATAGACAACGCAGAGGCAACATACTGGCAGACTATTTTTCCGTGGTTCCTCTCATTGTTTTTAATCGAACAATTCAAATCTGCCAAGTGTGCACTTCATATACAGTTTTTTTAAATCAAAAAATAAATTAAAAAATTGAATACTACAAAAGTCAGAGCCCTGAATGTCTGCCTTTTCGATCCTTGTGTTTCCAGGATGACTGTGATCATCAGCCCCAGCGGCAGACGTGTGCGCGTAATATAGCACACCTTTTTTTTTAAACATTTTTGATACGCTGTAAATTTACAACGCAGTGCCGCCATAGTGGCAGATGAGGTCCTTGATGTTTCTTAGGGTATAATTATCACTATTAATAACGTCTGCCTTGTGTGCTGATCATATCGAAATTTTGCTCGCCAGCTCTGTGGTTTAATGTATGCCAGTATTTAAGGCTTAGATAAGAGTTACGCTTATCGACGTGAAGCATTTAATCTGAAAAAAAAACATACAATTAACTTAAAATATGAGATACTGAAATTAATTATGCAGTGTATAGGGTAACATACTGAATGCGTGAACTGATTAAAACAAAACATTATATTTAAAAATAGAATAGAATATTTATTCAAAAACTTAAAATAGGTAAAATAAAGTATAATATAGGAACTTAAAAAAAAAGAAGAAAGGAAAAATAGGTTTCTAATGATTTTAAGTTCTAAGAAAAGATCAGACTATATAACAAAGGTAATTTATATCAATCCCTTAGCCAATCGTGGACATATGGGCATTATTTTAGAACTGCCAAACCCAGCAAGGCTATGGGGAAGGAAAACATTGTGTGTACACGAACAAGAACGAAGAACGAGCGACGCGCAAACGTTTATCTAAGAACTAAAAATTCGAAGACATGTGACATCTACCAACGCACTATGCCTGCGTGGTGAATTACAGCCCACTCCCTATCACCGAGAGGAGGCCTGTTACCCAGCAGTGGGAACATTATAGGCTGATCATGAAATCTAGCAAGGTGGACCTTTCTAGCCTTGCCGTTGGTAAGTAATGATAATAAAGGAAAACTTTGAAATGCCACTTAACACTAGACGAACCACGCCATTGTATGAACATATGACGTACTAGATAGTACTTAAATCCCCTTTGAGTGTCCGGCTTAGCGCCTGCGCGGCAACGACCTAATTAGACTAGTATACCAACTCTTTTATTGCACCTACTACAGCTTTTAAGTAGAAAGGAACAGGGGTTGTTTTGTGTGTTTCGGGTGGAGGGTAAGTTGGTAATGGTACCGGAACTGTGAAGCCGTACTCACGCACGCGCCGGAAGCCTGCGCCCGCGCATCCTCTGCTACCGGTGTGGCTTACTGCCGGCTGGACGTGTAACTGAATAGTGTACTTGCGGGTATCGGTGACATTATAAGTACTTGCTGTTTTATTGATTGGATTGGATCAATTTTGTGGTCGATATTTTTTGTAGTTTTTCAAAGAAAAATCGTTTAAAGTATTTTTTTCAATACAGCTATTGTATTGAATAGTATGGTAGAATTACTGGTTAAAAAATCTCCTAGTAAATCATCTCGGTGCTTAAGAAAGAAAATAAAGTAATTACAAATTCCGCCATATTTCCTGTTCCTACTAGCCCAATTTGGTTAAAAAAAAAATGAGTGAGCATAACATGCATCATTTTCCTGCTCTTATACCAATTTATTTGGGGTCGGCGCAACATCCGTCGGTCATCGGCTAGTTAGGTTAGGTTAGTTTTTAATTTACGTAATTGTTTAAATTTATATTAGTATTGTCAGCCTATCATCTGTTTCTATGTTAATTAATGTAATTGGTGTTGTACCGTTTTAATTAACTACAAATAAATAAATAAATCAGTATTTTTCTTCCACACTTCTCTATTAGTCGTCATATTAGTAGTCACCCCTTTTCTACCCATATTATCATACACACAGTCCATCCCTCATTTCTTTGGTCTCCACATACTCTTACAGTCAAGTGGGAAAGTGTCGTGGTGAACGAAAGACATCTGCACTGGATAATGGTTCGATTTATTGTGTTTTCATATACATAGATTGAACGTACACGATCTTAATATATTGCTTACTTGGCTAAAGCTAAATAAGGTGTGTTTACACACACATTCGTAACTAGCTTCTGCCCGCGACTCCATCCTCGTCAAATTTTTGCTCCCGTGACCCTTCCCCTCGCATCGAATTGCCTGCCAGTTTTCGTCAATTTTTCGTTGCTGCTCCGCTTCTTTTGATTGTAGCGTGATTTTATATATAGCCTATAACCTTCCTCAATAAATATGCTATCCAACACAAATAGTTATTTGTTATACAAGAGTGTAAAGTTGCTTTTTAACCGCGTGTTCAATTTTGATGACCGAGCAAGCGAAGGATTCTAAAATTGAATCACGAGCGCAGCGAGTGATTCAAAATTAGAATCCTGAGCGTTAGCGAGGGAATCAAAAGAGCACAAGGTGAAAAATCTTTGCACTCGAGTGCAACACGTAACTTTTCATTCCACCTCAGCGAGGAAATGACTAAATGCAAAAAAAAAACCTTTACAATCACAAGATAGGTACACTTTTATTTCAGTTTAGGTATTAATTACTACATTATGACAGGTAAGTATTACAGAATAATCTTTAAATTATAACAAAATAATACTAAGGTATAATTAAGAAAATTTTAAAGTAACGTTGCTACAGTTATTTAAATTGAGTGTAATATTTTTGTTTGGTACTGTAATATCAATTGGTGTTAGTCACTTGTGTACTGTTTTTCGGTAAACTATCTGTCATACTTAATAGTTGTACCGATTCATCGGATTCCCTTGGCGAATGTTGGAGAGAGAGGGAGATGGTTAGGTGTTTCATAACGGCTTATTTTTGATGTAGAAGGGCCAGTCCAAGGATCCGATTGAGGCTCTTTCAGTGTAATGGCTCCTACGATGCCTTCACATATTTTAGACTTATTTTGGATGGAATCCTCTATGTATCCCTCTACAACTGCATTGGACTTCCAGCCTCCGTGGCGCTTAAGGGACAGGAGATCAGCTCCGGAATCAGCCAAAAGTGTGGCTGAAGTTCGTCGGAAACAATGACCCGTGTACAACAGGGGTTCTGGAAGTTCAAGAAATGTTGCTATTTCTCGTGGGATACTGCCAATTTTATTAGTATCCATAGGCTGTCTAACACACTTTCCATTGCGATACTGTAGAAAAAATCGATTGATTGGAGGGTTAGGCGGGCGTAAGGCTTGATATTTCTCAACAATCGTTACGTATTCCTTGCGAATGACGAAGTTGCGGTCTCTTTTTGTCTTTGTATTAGGTAAATTAATTAATAGTAAGTCATCTGAATGTTTCTCAATGTTTTTGACATTAAGTTGTGTTAGTTCATTAGTTCGACATGCTCCGTTTATTCCAATAATAAGAACAACCTGTAACGTAAAGAGTATTGTAGTAGATAAATGAATAAAATTGATATGAACGCATAATTATGCCTATCAACATCTACTAAGTATACTATTTAATTGAGATTAATATACTTAAGTAGATACTGAATGTGCAACTGACTTACTTTTGCCGCCAAATATACGGAATCGGGTGCTTCGTTAAGAAACTTTTCAATATCAGATATTGTGAAAACCTTCGATTTTTTTGGTTAATGACCAGATGAGGCTCTTTTTAAAAATGCCACTAATTTAGGATAGGTATCGATATGTTTGTCTTTTTTCATCTTTATTGTTGCTTTTAGCATCGAATACGTACTCCATAGAGTGCTTGCTTTCTTGTTCTCGGATAATTCTATAAAATATGCCAGCAAAACGTTTTCTGAGAAAGTTTTGGCTCCTTTTGCTAGTCGCCACGTGTTGAACATATCGTACTGTTTTAAATACTTCTCGCGTGATTGTTGAGGTAGAAAGCTCATTTGCGCATTATTAACAGTTTCAGTCAAATCTGTTGGCGTCAAGCAAACTTCCTCGTCGCTAGAATCACTCATTTTAGTTTTTTCACTTGTTTTCAAGTTTCTTGTTTTTAATATAAGGTTTAACAATGACGTGAAAAAATGCCGCGTAAAGAACTGCGTACAAAGCAAATTGAAAAAAGAACACCAAGAAGGTTCCGAGTCTGAGTTTTTAACAAATTAAAAAAAAGTTGTATGATATATTCGGCACCATAGAGGTAGCAGTAAATAGGTTTAATGTTTTTTTTAATTCACAAACTTAGTGCACACGATGTTCTAAATTCAATTTACTTTATCCTCTAGTGAATAAAAACGGCTTTTCCACTCAGATATTGAAGATTAAAAATACTCTTTCCGAGATGGTGGGATGAAAAAGAATTTTTCAATTCGGACCAGTAGTAGTTCCTGAGATAAGCGCGTTCAACCAAACAAACAAACTCTTCAGCTTTGTAACATTATTATAAGTATATAAGTATAGATAAGTATAGAAGTCTGGATAATACTATCGACATTCATACTCAACATTACAATGTTCATTTGTAGGCATGAGAACTCATCACCTAAACACGATTGCATCCCGTTATGGGAAAAACAGGTAATCCGTTACGCCAATTGATTAATACACCCGCCCTCTGAACATCGCATGTACCACTGTGACAAGCATGGAGTCCTCCCATCGTGAGGTAACAATTTTCACACAAACATTTGCGTGGGAGTACCTGCTCACCTATGATTAGGTGGCCCATCGATGATTAATAGTTGGAACTATATATATGTATTTAATATAGACGTGAGAAGAACTGTTTATAAACAAGCGAAATTGGTAGGGCAGTGGTGACCTAACAGTAACGACCGCGATTTACGAAATGTTAGTCGTAAGTTCGAAAACAGATCGTCGCTTTACTTTATGTAAATTGTTTCACCACCACTGCTCTCAAAACGGTGCAGGAACATATCTTAAGGAAACTGTTGTAAGTAGAACCAAAAAATTTGAACACATGTGACGTCTATCAATCCGAATTGGGCCCGCGTGGTAGATTCCACTCCCTCTCATCGACATCGACATCCTGATTATGGTATGCTATGTAAAACAAGGACACATTTTGCTCCAAGACTGCCGACGGAACTGTTCTAAAAAGTGACACCAAAACGAACCTGACTGTACCTATACCCATACTGTTTCTTGAATGTAATCTTCAATCCGGAATGGTTACTGTTTGGTTGGTCGACCGAAATAACAACAGTAAATCGAAGCAATTGAAATGAGTTACCAAAAGCAGATTATAATTACATAATTCACATTGGTTTACTGTCTTATGTTGTATGATTCTTGTACTCTTCAGTCTTGAATTTTGCATAAGTTTATTATAAGATCTAACTACAAGCTAGAGCAAACTGTCCCACACCTCTTATACCTGTAAACAGTCCACTCAAGGGTTCTAGTCAGCTCGACCATCAAGTAGTAAGTTCCCACCGCAAAACGTCATTACGTCCCTATTCAGAAAAAAGGGAAACAATTACAAAAGGTGTGTTGTGACGTGGCACTCGAACGGTGTACACATCCTTCCGACATCAGGGTGTTCCCACGAGAGTCGCGCTTTGTTTACACCTCGGCTCGTGAGGACCATTGATACACCTTTTAGGTCTTTGTTAGGTTTTCCAGGTCATAGAAATATTGAAGTGAAGTGTTGGTTCGTTTTTTTGCACTGTTGTGTTTAAGTCTATGATGCCAATACCTACGTGCTTAGCCCATGAAAATGTGAGAGAAGAACCCTTTTTTAAATGCTATCGCTTTTGTATTCAATGCAAAAAGCATAATGCGTCGCGAATTATTCTTGCAACCAATTGATAAACAAAACTATGAAAGGATTAATGCCAAAGCATATTTTATCTCGAAACATTGCGATAAAGCCGTACATTAACCGTTATATCGAATTTCGGTATTGATTCGGACAACAGCGTGGAAATCAGTGCGTAGGGTGCGCGTACGCCGCCCTCGTGCGACCAATCAGAGTCGAGCCTGTGACAGATGCGCACGCCACTATTGTAGTCCCAACTATTGTGCGTTGGACAAAGTTGGGGTGGCATGCGTGTGAGAGCAAACATATGAACCATACATTACTTCACTGAAATGAAATAACGGTGAAATGGTGATCCACATTGTTTGCGAACGACGCCGACTCGACTACTATCGGATGACTCAAATATTGACGAAAGTCTCGTGTCTTTTCTCGCGGCTGAAGATGGGTACAGTAAGAGAAGTGGTAACAGCCGCGACCTACGAGTTCCATGTCGTAGGTTTGAACTCAGATATGAATTTTACTTTGGGTAAATTCTTTCGGTGAAAGAAAACATGGTGAGAAAATCGTCGTGTCCTAGAACCAAAATTTTTTAAGACATTTTGCACCTAGCAACCCTGACTTGGGCTCGCGTGGTGGTTTACGGTCCATTCCCTATTACAGGGAGGAGGCCTGGGTCACAGCAGTGGGAAAATTATAGGCTGAATATTAAAGATAAGTATAGTCAGTCCAATAGATGTCGTAAGAGTATAAAGATGAGTGAATACTGAACGTGTAATTTATACAGTTTAAGTATTTTCAGTTGTCTACCAACCTATGAGATCAATACGTCGAATTCCAACGCCATAGTTGGCTACTGATCCCAGAACCACCTCATTTGATCAATTTTATGGTGCAAGGTGGACTAAAAATCCATAATAACAGGGTCATGTTCCTGTATACCATGCAGCACTTATCAACATTTCCACAATACTAATTTGCATCTTCCTAATAGCCTGGCTCCATGACAATTCATAACTATTCACTAGTGATTGTAAATGGTTTAAAAATAAATGCTCTGAGTTTGATGCAAACCTACAACAGATGCCGTCTTGATATGGCAAGCTACCCCAGATTAGCATAATCTCCATTGCAGACTAACAAAAACTTTTAAAACAACATTGACAGAGTGGTTACAGAAAAAGTGTTTCTATAGTATTAAGGAATTTTTAGAATTTAAAAATATTTGATTAGAGTATTAATTAATATTTTTTATGAATTATTTAATGAAATTTGTATGTAATAATAATGTGTGGAAATAATGTAATAATTATATGATAATAATGTTCTAATAATATAATTTGCATGATAATCAAGTCTGACATTTAAACATAAATAATTTGCACGCTTGCTTGCAGGCAGAATACAATAACTTTAAGGCTGTAAGATCTTCCCTTGTAAATTATGTATTTCTTGCAAATAAATATTTTGAATTTGAATTTGAAAAAAAAAATGTTTACCCTGATTAACCCTTGGACATGTTCGTTAAATTTAAACTTGTTTATCAAAAAGCTGGTTGTCGGGGCAACGCACCCCCTGCTGCCCCGTGCGTGCCCGTACCATCCCGCAGGTGTGCGCAGGATTTAATCAACTGATTGTTACTGACACACACACACACATAGGCACGTACATACTTACCTATGTAATGCGGGGTAAGGGAACTACCGTTATGTTACTGAGGGTAAACAAAAGCTATAAAAATATTGGATGTAAAACAATCGATTGATGCGTGTTTAAAAAGTGTCGGTTAATATTGGAAAGTACTTTTTGTTGGTTGATTCATTCAATTCGGGTAGATACATCCATTATTTTAGTCTTACGATACATAATTTAAAAAAAAAACCTATCCAAACGCTATTTTTTCGCAGTAGGATCATAACTCCTAATGTGCTCTCCATGTTTTAAAATAACGGTCCTAAACTTAATACTACTGGTCTGAATTTGATATAACATTAAGGTTACAATAGGTACAGACAAAAAATAAATAATACCAGCACAAAAAAAAACTGCACGTTAAGGAATTACCATAAAAATAAAGCTCATTAAGCATATCTGTAGTCAGGCATGATCATAAAAATATTTCATGTAAACATGAATGGATGCATTCTTCTCCCCCTCTCTATAATCTGGCATAATAGTGGAGTAATTTACGGACTCATAGTCCATTGGCGAAAAAAAAAAGAGAAAATAAAAAAGCTGTGTAAGCATCGGCCATGACAGTGCAGGAGCGTGGAGCTGGGCGCTGTGCAGGCGCACGTGCCGGGCACGCGCCGCACGCGCACGACGCGCACCTTGCTACCGTCTGCAGAAATGGCGATAAAGTTTAATTAAAAAAATGTTTGTATTTTTTTTGCAGGTGTGAAAGTAAACACACACAGTAAACACCAAGCCAAGTTTTAATATTTTCCATCTAAAGTATTTTGGAGAAAATCTTAGGTAGTACTACTGTAGGTACTCTTTTGGTTCGGTATAAACAATATGTTGGTATTTTAAAACAAACACTTTTCTCGTTTCTCTATTGCTTTTCTGAGTTTTACCCGTTGGTGGTGTCGATTTAATTGAGCAGAATTGCTAACCTTAAAGAAAAATAGTTGTAAAATAATAATAGTCACCTACATTTTTACATCTGACCGTACCAAACTTGAGTACAAAGCACCGGATTATTTTATTGTATTTTTCGGTGAACGGTTTCTCTTAAAGGGGAGTGCAGAACACCTATCTGCTTCCACCGTTGAGCTCAGGGATTTTTTTACAATAAACTCCATTACTGCATGGTTTGATTTTTTTTTCCATTTGACATAGATTGTTGAATTTTGGCAGGAAATAAATATGTCACATACGTTAGCTATAAAGTTTTTTGTGGGTAAGGTGATGAAAACATATGTACGAAATTGAGGCCTAGTGCAGCTTTTGTACCTGTGTATTTGCACATTTCAGAGCACGCTTTGTTTTGAAACGTAGTTATAGAGGTTTTTGGAAGTTTGCCCAGTCGTCCTCGGATAATTTCGTACTTGGCTACGTAAAAACGGGCCATAACATAACGCCTTGTTTCTCCAGGTTGGGCAGAGGTGTACCTATAGTACACACACATGTCGCCAGTCATTTAAGTCCCATGTAATAGGGACGTATTACGAGACTGTTACTGAGAAATCCCAGATAGAAAAAACCCAATAACACTTTGTCCGACCTGGGGGTCGACCCCAGGACGTCATGCTCAGCAGTACCATTTGTAACCACTAGACCAACAAGGCTAATTAATAACAAAAAAAAAACTTGTTCGGAATGATCACCATATTATTATCATTAAAATTGCAAACCTGCAAAAAGCTCACCTAGTATCCTATGCTAACTTACGCTGCAACCAGCTCTGACCTCCAAAATTAACACAATACAAAATACCTAAAGGATTACAATCCCTTTAGTAACATTACAAAAAGACCTGGTTAGTGTCAAGTTGAATAGTCTCAGAATCTACAGTTGAAAGGTCGCCTGCGCATGTTTGAGCAGCTGCGAGCCCCGCGTATGCGCCGTGATACGGGCAGGTGTACACTGGCGACAATAGAAACGAGTATGCTCTGCTTGATTATTTTTATTGTGCTTTGAAAGGTGAAAAGGACTGGGCAAGTTGACTGTCTGCTGGCACTGTTTTGCGAATTATTATTTATTTAAAGCTCTTGAAATTAGGGTGTTTAATGGCCATGAAGTGACCAATTGAACTGGAGTAGCTTTACAAAATATATTTAGCATTTTATTGGCGTGGTTTGATATTATTGTTGGAAAAAAATATCAAAGAAATTGCCTCAAATTATTGCTACAGTCAATCAGTAAGGCAGGAAATGTTTCACAAAAATTATCACGCCGTTTATTAAAAGTTACCGATGAACTAAAATAGAGCATTTCGCCAATCATAACAGAGTAATTATGAGGCAGAAAACATGACTGCTATCGGCATTGTAGCACCACCATACTTATCTGAAGCCAGCCGAGCGAGTGAAATGCGGGCTCTCCACCACTATAGTTCGTACCATTCAAATACTACGATACCATGAAATTCGTTCACTTTAGTTATAAAATTGCAATGCAGTGCACTTATAGAATTTGTATGAGTATGTAGATTGGGATCGTTAAGTTTTAATCACGGTTTGAAATGTCATTAAGCTGAAGAACTCTTTTGTGCCTAAAAAAGGCAGTTTATTTTTCAGTTTCTCTACACTCATACTGGATATTTTAAAACGATATTACAAATTTTTGACTAATTTCAATCAACTTCTTAACGGTTAAAAGTACCTCCGAAAAGTATCATCACCATCATCATTTCAGAAGACAAAAGACGTACATTGGTCGACACTCGACACACTCGAGACATTGCAGCGATGGATGCTTACATCGCTGCAACGGTTGATCCCAAAAACTGCAATCAAAGTACATCATCCCACTTTATTGGAATTATTGTCCCTTTACGAAATCAAACACTAAGAAAACATATCATGCTAATTTATGTTTCTATGTTACAAATTCCAAGACAGTAACTGTGAAAACAAGGGTAGTAAATAGACAATTGGACGTCTCGTCATAAATCAAAACACGTGAAAGTCCCTTCACCTATTCTTGAGCCCATAATTTGAAATCCGACAAGTTATGAACTTGTAAAGTTTTTATCAAAAGCTCATAAATCAGGTAGAAGGCGCGTGCTCCCCTAATTTCCTCGCTAATGGCTTGCCGAAGGGTGCAACAGGTTGAGCCGCCTTGACCTGCTTCTTGAGGGGAGCCCTATCAATGCCACTTGCTTGAGACTACACCCGCTTACATTTACTGGATGGTGCAACGGTGTTGGATACGCGGGTTCAGGACGACGGCGACGAGCCGTATTTCTTTTCAATTTCTTACCGACATTTAAGAAACTAAAAAGAAACAAAAGTAAACCAGACGGGTAATTGCGTACTAGTCTGTTAGTAGGAATTGCTTTAATTGCGCATCATGGCTTTGTATACGTTGCCAAGCAAACAATTTTTTCGAACTTATGAAAGAATGGATGACAAATAAGCTAGGGCGCAGACTCAATAACTCAAATAACTTTTAACTATCTCGAGATTGTTTATCATTGCGCAACGATTTCAGTTACAGACTGCACTTTTTTTCATAATATTAAGTTGAGCTTTGACTATCTCGAGATTGTTTGTAACAAATTTTAAATTAGATTTTTTTCATGATAACCTCATTTTAGAACATACAGCAATATATATTTTTTCATTAAAACTTTGTATTTCTTATTCTGTTCCTTCCAGCATTTCTTACATCTTCCGTGTTCATAGTTCCGTGGCAAGTTATTCACAGCCCACCTGTTTTGTTCTGACACATGGTGTTGATGTGTCGAGGTTTCACACTTCGTAAACACGCAGATAGATATAAACAAATAATCAATTAGATAAGTGTTTGTGTTTGTTTATTGTTTGTTTTTATTTTTATTTACAGTAAGAAAGTTAATAAAATAATAATGAAATAAGTTGATGTTAAATCTTTACACATTTTATTTAAAATGTGTGGTTTGATAGCCAATTCCCGTAATTAAAAACGTTCAAAATCTAGTCGCAGTCTCATCTCAGCGACAATCAAACGTCAAAAACTTGTCAAAAATGTACGAGAACGCGACGTATTCTCGACGTGTTCTGTGAACCTTCTTAAAATTACGAGAAGTACACTTCTGATTTTGTATAGGTAGCAAAGAAACAGTTAAACAGTTAAAAGAAAATGGAAGGCTTCTTTGCTTTCCCGAATCATTGAAAACCGTTGTATAAAGAGCAAAACTTTGAAGCATTCGTTTTCTTTACTTAGATATTTCTGGTTGTTGGAGGAGCACCTATGTAGCTTTTTTTTCAAACACATGTCTGTAAGGGTATTTCTACCTAATTACGTACCCAAATATTAACTTCAAAATGCCACGCGTATCATAACGAGTTTATACTTACCATATCAGGCAATATTTACGAGAGATCTATTACCGATACATATGAATTGGGCAACATTGGCCGCACATTGTACCATGCAGTCCGGAAGCATTGGAAATTAGTTCATTATGATAATTAGACATGCAGCTGGCGAGTGCGGCTTGTGCCACACACACAACAATATCAATTTTACACTTGGTTTGCACGTGAGCTGAATGTGGTTGTTTTTTTTTTTTTTTGTAATGAAGTGTAAAAAATACTACTGAGTAAGTACTATTCCTTATTTTTCCTCTCTTAATAATCTTCTCAGTTCCAATTTTGTTCATACTATTATTAACCATTTTTAGAGTAGGTATGAACTAACCTAACAGAATTTAATTATGTTGGTGCAACACTTGTTCTGAGGAGCAACTCTCCTAATTTTAAGAACGTTCAGTCTGATTTCAGTCTCTATCTGTCAAAAATATCTCGAGTTTCCACAAATTTTTGACAAGTTTTTGACATTTGAATGTCGCCGATATGAGACAGCCACTACATTTTGAAGGTTTTTAATTACGAGAATTGGCCTTCATTTAGGTATTAATTTAAATCTTCGTTCGTATACGCCATTTAAACTTATCACGATTTTATATTGTAGGATACTAGCCAAATGGAAACATATAGTTGATTAAAGGCTATTTTCAGGAGACTTTTGTAAAATGTTTTAAAATCCGGGACTTGCTAGAAACGTACGTACCTAAGTAATATAAAATCAGTTACTTCGCTCAGCACACTACCTATCGTACATAAAAAAATGGTTACACCAAAAATATAATTAGTTATTTCCAGACTTCGGCTTGTAATACTCTGTTTCCCAATATTTTATTAAAACTCCATGTAATTGATCGTGTCTAGCACAGTCGAGTGTCGGTCGAGCCACCGCCGGCGGATCTTCGCGGAGTTTGAAGGACTTCCCTCTTGGACCAACTCTGCCCTCCGTTATTAACTTCGCAGCTACAGTGTAATTAAGACACGCTGTTGTAGATCAGGTTTAATTAAGTACATTATATTCAAAAGAGGTATTTTATTTTTAGATTTTAATTTTTTTTTGAAAAATATCACCTATGAAGGAGCGCACAATTTTATAACAATTTACCATCCCATATAAAAAATATAAGCTCTTTCAGCACTTTTAAATCTAAACTTGCAAATTTTATTATTGAATTGTAAATAGAACTGTTGAATCAATCAAAATTAAGCAGAACAAAAATGTAAGTGTAATTAGAATTTATATTGATGTCCGTTACCTAGAATAAGTTTATTACATTATGTTATCTTATATTCTCATGTAAGTGACTGTTTGTCTTTTGAGAATAAAGTATTTAAACCAAATTTTTGTACCTACAAAATAAATAAAAAATACAACGTATTCATTAGGCCTTGCCTTGCCATGGCTACCTGTGTAAAATAACTGTAATTTTCTGCGATGAATATGAATGGTATATGAAATTATCCTGCCCTATTTTTCTTTTTCAAGAAAGTATCAAAATAATCTTTCAGATTTATAGTTTAGCGATTAAATACAGATATAGACAGAGTCATCTAAAGTAGGAGTATTGAGCGAATAAAAATATTATATCAAATCGAACAGTTGCACTCAACACTAAATCAAATTGTAACAAAAAAATCAAACTATCTCTGCAAAAAACCACGACTTCCGGCCCCATAGTCACCCCATTGAACATCTGACGAGGTGAATGAATCCTCAACATTAGGGTGCTCGGGCGCTTGCCGAATGATATAAAATGTACACCGTTTGTAAAGTTACGAACAAACAATTACATTCCGGCACACATCTGTCGGCGTTTAGACAATCACGATACGTCACGCGATTTTAAAGAGGACCCTTTAGTTTTGATACTTGTTCATTTCAGAAACTCCTGAGATAACGATTATTAGAGAAGTGTGGAAGAAAATTACCTGTTGCGCCGACTCCAAACAAATTGAGATAAGGACAGGAGAATGATAATGATGATGTCTTGTTCATTTCGCCTTCTATAAAATAATGTCCCATGTGAACTTTATTTTGCTTTTTTTAACGTTGTACCTGTGTGTCAAAATATTTGTTAATTTAGGCAATTAAAATATAGGTATAATATCTAGGTTTAAGAATCCAGTTAAAATGAAAACGTTTTCCATCTGCTGCCATGGTCCCTATTAACAATGTCGGTTATGCATTTTTACCAATATTCACTTTTTAACAATACATAAAACGATCAGTGCAATTTCGAACATCCACAGTCTCTTTTTTTTTTATCGTCAAAACAAACTTTGAACTGCTCGCAGCTAGCAGCTGCTCTACTGAACAGTAGTCTTTTTGTGGAACCGATATTGTTAATAGGGACCATCGATATATGTACGAATCATGGTCATTCATGATGCAGTGTTGGAAATGCCTTTTTACTAATGTCTATTCACATCAAGTATCAACTCCACATACGCGAACTACACAGTCTACGACAGCTGCGAGTCGCGGCACGCACCCGCCGCATTAATTCGGTAATGCGCCGCCTTTTAATTACGACGCTGATAAATCTGCGCGCGCGCGTGCCGTGTCGCTCGCGTGGACACCGCCTTATGCCGTAATAATACTAATAATGTGTACGGACCCTTAAAGGCCTGCTTTGGATAACAATGGATTGTAAAGGTTGACTTTTTAGTAATAATAAGGTCTTAAATCTAGTTTAGAAATAAATTCAATATTTTATTCATCATTACCCCCATTGTGCAACTCTGTAGAGTTGAAAACACACACAAATATTAGTGGACCGCCACCATACCTTATGCTTATGTATATATACTAGTTACTGTATCAGGTACTTTTGAAGAAACGGTGATTCGATCGAATATTTACACTTTATAATTGAAGCCACGTTACCCAGTTATCATCATCATTTCGGCCAGAAGACGTTCACTGTTTGACATAGGCTTCCTCTAATTTGTGGGGTTTTGCTTTAATCGCCACGCTTGGCAGGTGGGTTGGCGATCGCAGTATGGCGGTATAATGCTTAGAGAACGCTGCTGCCCATTCTCTAGTAAGTTCCTTAGTCGCCTTTTACGACACCCATGAGAAGAAATGGGGTGATGCTATTCTTTACGTCCGAAATCACACGTAACCCAGCGCTCCCAAGATAAGTATGTAATTAGGAAGTCGACAGCTCACACTGCTGTCAACTAGTCACAAAATTGGCCTAACAATGTCATGCAAATACGATAAACGCTATAAGTAAATTCTGTTGGTCGTTTACTTTATCCTAATATTTTACCTGATTCCAATTTCAAAAATTGAGAGATAAATTTTAATGCTACCACTTCCACGGATCTATTTTTCTCTACGTGTTGAAACATTTGGTCAAAACAGCTCTAATCTGTGCCACATGGCACTGGAAATCTATGATTACATAATAATACAAATTAAAACTTCCAATCTGGCACCAAAACATACATAATAACATATTGGTTGCTAGCTGCTTCAACAAAGTGATAATTACGTTTATCATTTCAAAGCGAGCAAAATTGTTGGACATAATTGTTGGCGCCCAAATGGGCCCTGGTATTTGTAGGGTAGTCGCCATTTTCCCTGCTCCCCGGTACACGTGTACTAATAACCTGTGACATTCCACTTATTATTACCCTACATTGTTACTGGAATATGTGCATGCAATGCCGGGATTTTGTGTCCATTTTACTCCAGTGTAATTGGCTATTTGTTGAGCAGTAATGTTTGTGTTATTATTTTCTTTTTACCTTCAGGGTACAGTAAATATGATGTCTCTTTAGAATCACAGTAATTACCATCACCTTTTACGCAATAACTAGGTACCCACAAAGTTATCTACGAAAAGAAATTGCACAAAACTAGGTGCTTACCTTGCTTAATTACTTACCAAGAATTATAGAGATCAACGAAACTTAAAACAATACAAGGGAGAAAGACATAATCCTGTAGGACAATTCGTTTAAAACCATTCAAAATTCAGTCGCAGTCTTATCTCGGCGACAATAAAATGTCAAAAACTTGTCATAAATGATGGCAACTCGAGGTTTCATTGACAGATTGAGACTGAGGTCTCTTTGTAAACGTTCTTAAAATTGCTAGAATTGCCCCTCTGGTCACACGGAAAAAGGTGCAAGCACATCCATTCTCTTATGACTCATGCCGTTTTATTACAAAAACCATTAAACCATAGAGCCAATTTTTTATTTCGAATTTTATTCCGACAAAGGTTAAGTTCTTAATACAGAAATGACAATATAGCATCGGACTAAGTTGTCAGGTTTGTAAAAAGAACTGCATTTCAATCATAGTTCCGTTCGCGTTCGTATTTTAAAACTAGATCTATGGCTTAACCCACATCGAAAAAAAAAACTTCTTTTTTTGAAAAACAAAGGTCGATGGAGTACTATTACCAAGACATAACTTTCTACGTCCCCAAACACCAATATTTAGCCCGCAGCTCTTTCAACCCAACATTTTAATCGAATAATTTTATTGATATCGAAATATTTCTTTTACCGCAATTAATGACTATTATTTATCTCACCACATAAAAAGTTCTATAGATTAATATACCGATTAATGGAAGCCGAACATCTGTTTCTAATGGAACTAACAAAAATGTTTGATAGCAATCAGTGGGGCGTTTGTATTGAGAGTCATTGATGACTATTTTTATTATATTTTATGGGCATATAAATATTAAAGGGCAATATCATAATGATCAAAACACAATGCAGACTAAGACATATAAAAAATAGTATGTAACCATCCATCCATAGAGACTTCGCTCTTCAAAACGTCTTCATTTTTTTTGCTTTACTAAGAACAAATGAGAATACTATCCTATCCATTCTAACTTTGTAGTAGGACCATTGTAGAATACCTCTCAATAAACGGTAACACGAATGAACATGGGCGTCGTCGTCACCAGGATACCCCTCCTCCCCCTCCTCGAGATTGATAAAGCTATCCTTACAAATGTCACCGTTGTTGATGTCCTAAGCGAGGTAGAAACTCTTCTTTTCCGAAAAAAAGACGTTTAAAAAAAAATACCTGTAGACTCATTCATCATGGTCAAACCATTTCGGGGAATTTTGTCCCAAATTCCATTTTCATGGGACACTCAGAAAGTTTTGCGAAAATAAAAAGAAGTGTTCTATAGGTAAATATTTTTTTATTAATCTTTTCAAAATACTCTACACTAGCCTCTATGCAAAGTTTCATGCGTCTGAACCTGTTTTCGAAACACTTTTTCCAGTCCGTCGCAGACACATCCTTTACAGCCTGCTCGAACACTGACAGCGCATCTTCTGGCGACGAAAATTGTATCCCTTTGAGCAGATTTTTAATTTTTGGGAATAAAAAGAAGTCACACGGTGCTAGGTCAGGGCTGTAAGGAGGAAACCTAGAAGTTTGACCGGCGTGCTGTCCAAAAAATCCCTCGTTTTGAGCGCGGTGTGCGTGCCGTTGCCGTGGTGGAGCAGTAGCCCGCGGAGCCCTGTGTTTGGTCGCTTGTAGCTCACAACAGAGAAAACTTCTGCCAAGCATTTGGTTGTATACCATTCGGCGTTGATGCTTCTTTGGTTCCGTAAACGGATTGACACCAAGTAGCCAGTCAAATTGAAAAAGCTCGCGATCAAAATCTTGCCCCCGCTTCTAGATCGCTTCACTTTGGTAGGCGTTGATTCGTTTTGAAACACCCAAACCGTCGACTGGTGCTTCGTTTCTGGATCGTATCGATAAATCCAGGACTAAGACTAATATGTTTACATTATTACTACCTCTAATAATAATGTCGTAAACATGCCGAGACGAGCCTGCTTTAAATTTGTTTATCATATCACGGCACCATTCCACCCGGGCCTGCTTCTGAGCATCGGTGAGGTTGTGCGGCACCCAGCGTGAAAATATCCTCCTCCCTCGAAGATGCACGTGTAGAATCTCGTGGAGGCTTCCCGATCCAAACTGCAGTATGTGTTGAATCTCCTGATACGTAATTCGCCTACTGTCTTGGATTAAAATTTTCACTGCTAGCAAGTTTTCCTCCGTAGCAACCGTCAAAGGGCGAACACTTCTTTCTTCATCCCCCAAAGTTAGTCGACCACGTTTGAATCATTATACCAACGATACACAGTTGCCTTGGAAGGGCCTTCATCCATGAATGCAATTTGAAGTCTTGTATGATTCGTCCGGTTTCAGGCGACACTTGAAATCGTAAAAATCATAACGCGAAAATGTTCCCGGCGCAAATCCATTTTCCAACGAGACACGAACATTTTAATTAGCTCGCAAAAAATGTGAAGGGAAATTTTGAAATTGGAACGCACCTATTTTTACTTATAAATAATCAATATCTGGATGACCGAGCTTTGCTCGGTATTTTTTGGTAAATTGTGTTTAAAATAATAAGTTTATGTTCAAATTGATTATCGATAAAATTGGTAATTGAAAACACGAATAAAACGACATTTTATAAAAATGAATCCTAGCTAGATCGATTTATCGCCGCCGAAACCCCCTGTCTACAAAATTTCATGAAAATCGTTGGACCCGTTTCCGAGATTCAGATTATATATATATATATACAAGAATTGCTCGTTTAAAGATATAAGATTATTTTTCAACCGACGAAAAAAACGGAGGAGGTTCTCAATTCGACGCGTATATATATATATATATATTTTATGTATGACCATGCATAACTTTTTACATAGTGGTCCGATTGTGACAATTCTTCTTCTATTGTAAAGGGTATACTCCCAAGATGGTCCCATATAAATTTGGAAAACAAAATCGCACCCTAAGGGTCGGAAAACAGGGGATGATTGATTGTTCACTCACTGATTGTTATGTATAACCATGCATAACTTTATACAGAGTAGTCCGATTTTGATAATTCTTTTTTGTTGGATAGGGTATGCCTTGCCAAGTATTATTAGTACATTAAAGTCACAAAAAATATAAAATAAAAACTCAGTTTTTTCGGCGGTTTAATTTTTTGTTAAAAAGTTTTTATAATCCACACTTAATTATTATAAATGCAAAAGTAACTCTGTCTATCTGTCTCGCTTTCCTGCTAAAACTACTGAACCGATTTAAATGAAATTTGGTACACAGATAGTTTAGAACCTGAGAAAGGACATAGGCTACTTTTTATCTCGGTAGTATGTTCCCGCGGGATAATTTCCGACCTCCACGTGTGCGAAGCCGCTAGTAGTTTATAACTGGCCAGTCTCTCATACAAAAAAAATATTTTTTCGCAATACTTGCTGAGTGGCCTGGTATTTCATATTTCAACACTGCTTACAAGATTTGTTCATCGTATAGTCATGATCTCGTGACACATTGGACTTTTTACCGTTCTTGTTATTATAATAACCGTCGACGTAAGATTCGCACTACAAGAATAAAGCATTATGACTGTACCTACAGTTTTTACTTTTCCCATCATCTACATCAACTTAGAAAGAAAAGAAAGAAAGAAAATACGTTTATTTGCGGCAAACATGACGCACAGTAAGATCAGAAACATACAGAAATAAGGCCTACTGGCCTAGGCCATCCACTAGCGATGCTCTAGCGAATGAATACTTTTCCGTGATAAAGTAAGTAAACGTGATTGACAAAATAATAACTAAATAAATGCTAAAGAGATCTCCTACAGTAAATCCACAAAGATAGTGCCCGGATATAAGTGCATTTTCCATTTCCTGCAACATAAGCCTTGATCAAAGAGTCTTTAAATAAATATTCCTAAAGCTATCAAAGATAAAACGACATGTCAAAAGCAACAAATGGACATTGGAGATCGAATGTTCTACCTTTTCACAATAAAGTTGAGAACGTTGAAAAAGTGTCCCTCTATAAATCTGTTGAGAGAGTACCGGCCAGAGAAGCTATTAGCCACAAATCCCCTGTGACTTTCGATTAGGGTAAACATGAAATCCTTTTATTGCAAATTTTCCTGGACGGAAAGAAAAGGTTATTAAAATGATACCAGGGATCCAGTATATGATTCTGAATCCCCCGCGTTTGCAATTATAAGACAGTTATAAAAAAAAATGTCGATCCATATAATTTGGGTAGTCTTAAACCTCACCATGTATCACCAAGGGGGGGGGGGGGGTTCAAAAATGCCAAAAAACATCACGTGAAGCAAACAAACATATTTTCAAATGAGCCTTAAACTACAAGTTAAACTTTGCCATCAACGTTGTCTTTCAAAATTAATTTCTTTCCAAATTAGCAAGAGAAGGACTATTTGAAATAAATAATAAGCAAATTTCGTCCACCAAACACCTGGCTAACTTATTTCGGCTACCTACATCACAGTCACCGTACAAATAGTGGTCAGATAACAGTAAGATTATATACACTGCCCGGAAGTAGTGCCCGCCGCGTTGTCGGCGGCCTTCGATGTGTACCTTGCTTTATACACACACTTGCACGCTTCCCACTGCTATAGATAGCCTTTTGCAACAGATACGTATTTAGATATAGTTTTATTATTCAGGTAAAAACTAAAGTCGGTTATCTATTTACATCGTTATATTACAAAATTGTTTTATTACAACGTAGAAAAGCGAAGGATGTTGCACTGACATCTAACTCTTCGCTATCCAATCAGAAATTAGTTCAATAAACGAATTAAACGTTAAGCAATTTTATCAAAACGTTAATTTATTAATACACTTTCGATTTTCCTGTTGGTTTGGTAGTTTTGCTTTAATTATATTTTCAGAATTGTCATTTTCCTTTAGTCATTAAAATTATTTCTAGCAAAACTTTAAAGTTGGTGATGTGGCTGTGCTCTTTTTTAAATAAATAAACTACTCAACGGATTTCGTTGCGGCTCTCATCATTCAGAGAATCTATCCCGTTGGGTTTATGTGTATAACACATTGACATTATACTTACATTTATAATACAGATATGTCAAAGTTTTGCCAAATCATACGAATCATGTGAAGTAGGGGCGAGGCGCTAGATTCTAGAAGTTTTATTATTTTCTAGCGGCTAGAAAATAATAAAACTTTTCCATCTCCCTAAGTCCCTCTCTGCACAAACCTCATTGTTTCCGATATGAATGCAATATGATATGATTACTCCTTATTGTCTCTGCTAGTGACATTTACCCTGCACTCCAGTACTAGCCGCCAGTTCAGTCTGGCGGCATTGATTCAAGGAATTTCTAAATTGCCGTCTATTTGTGGCAGACCTAGTTCTTCAAATGTCTTACTGCATGTAAATGTCAAGTTATCGGAAACAGCTTTCGTGATTTGTTGTGTTCAGTAGGGTATTAGGGTTCCGGTTTTTCATAAGTTATAGGAATCGTTAATTGGTTTCCTTTTGACTTGAATATAATCAAAAGCTTTGGATCAAGCGTAACTATTACTGGTTTGATTTTCTTAGAAAGTTGTTTCTCTTTTTTAGAAATGAGTGCCCAAACGTATTATTTTATACTCTCTGTGCTGTTCAATTGTGGGACAAGTAAGTTTAGTTTTTTCACAACGATTTGTCATAAATATGACATGAATAATTCATGGTATGCAATCTTTTGAAGTAATTTAATGTTATTTGCTTAAAATCTTTATATATATAAAAGTTGTGTTAGTTACACGTTAGTTGTTGTTGATTAGTTACTTGATGCCTCGGAACCCCAAACTCTATTGATTTGTTCACCCTCAAGCAGATGTACAATACATAATTGCATGAAATCGTTAAAAAACGTATCCATAAAGTTCGTTGATTGCCATAGTAACTAGTAAAGGTGACAGTATTCACACACTCCCGGAAACGGCAAGCTGCACTGTGCCCTCCGGCCCATTACAGAGAAAACACTAGAACCAACATTGAACACTCCACATACTGGACATCGAACTCTAATGTTCTAAAAATAGGGTTGATCTTTTATTCTTTTGACAGTAAAAAGGTTGGTGGTGGTACAGGGTGGTGTGACGTAAGCAAGTTGAGTAAAGTTCCGTCGGAGTTCGGTTACGTGTGGTTAGTGGTTGGTTTGTATGCATGATTGCTTCCTGAAGGCTGTCGGACTGTCACGGTTCAACTTTTCTGTTTTGGTCGAGGTGATGAGTTTCTACTGGGTTCGATAAAAGCGCTTTTCTATTAGGTATGTCTTGAACTGTTTGTGACAGCAACCGTAGTATGAGACCTCTATTTAGTATAGTCAAATTGATTTATAAAGATGGAAATCATTAAAGTAACCATCTCAGAAACTTTTTGATAATACTAGATGTGCTTGCGGCTTCGCCCGCGTGTTTGTCGGAAATCATCCCACGGGAACGTGCTATCGGGACAAAGACAAATGGCAAATTATGTAACTCCTTATAACATCAGCTACATGCCAGTGAACTTATTTTCTACTTTTTAGTTAGATTATCTATCAAAGCGCGTTTTTTTAGTTTTTAACCGACTTCAAAAAAGGAGGAGTTTAGCAATTCCACTGTATTTTTTACCGACTTCAAAAAAAGGAGGAGGTTATCAATTCCACTGTACTTATTTTTTTTATGTTTATTACCTCATAACTTTTTACTGGGTGAACCGATTTCGATAGTTCTTTTTTTATTTGAAAACTGATGCTTAATTTGGTTCCATTCGCACAATGGAATCCATGTGAAAACTATATAAGTCTTAAATTTGCATTAAGTATTTGCGCGACAAATGAACGAATATCGCGATTAGATTAGTGCAGGGTACCATAACTAAAAAGTTAAAAATAAAAACTTTTTTCATAAAAAAAAAATATATTAACAACAACTTCCTAAAAAAAACACTACATAGTGAAAAATAACTTTAATTTCGGAAGTCGGTGGCAAAAAACCTTAATTACAGATCTTAAGACACCGACTTCCAAAATTAAAGTTATTTTTCACTTTGTAGTGTTTTTTTTTAGGATGTTGGTTGTTATTTTTTGTAAAAAGTTTTTTGTAACTATTATTTATAACTAGCTTCTGCCTGCGACTTCGTCCACGTTAAATTTCTTGTTCCCCTTACCCTCCCGTCGTATCGCCTGCCCGTACGATTTTCCCCGCTGTTGCAACATTGTCCATTGCTGCTACGCTCCTATTGGCCGTAGCGTGATGTTATATTGCTTATAGCCTTCCTCGATAAATGGGCAACCCAACACTAAAAGATTTTTTCAATTGCAATCATTAGTTCCTGAGAACATAGCGTTCAACCAAACAAACGAACAAACTCTTCAGCTTTATTAAAGTATACATTTTTACTAACACGCTTTTATTAACTTCGCTATACATAGATAAGTCTATCTATCTATGTATGTAAAGTTCACCCATTTCAAGACAACAGATTACTATGTTTTGCACACATATCAAGGGCCGGTAACAATACAATAATTTCATTAGCTTGTGCTATTATCCTGGCCAGAATTATTAGGAACAGGACTGTTATTATAGGTTGCGAATGTCATCACAATCTGCCTAGTCTTTTCCTAACTATGTTAGCGTCGGCTTCCAGTCTGACCGGATGCACCTGAATACTAGTATTTTACATGTAGCGACTCCAAATCTGACCTCCACAACCCAGTTACTGAGTTATACGAGAGCCCTAAGTAAGACTGGATGTCAAACTATTGAGCCTCTGACCGCACTGGACCTACGTAGGGGTTCATAGCCCCCTCCCAACAATATAGGCTGCTGATGATTTTATATACAAAAAAAAGCTTAAATATACTAATATTATAACGTTAATAAAACGCTTGTGTGATAAGCCTGTGTGATGAACTCTTCATTACAAACAAATATCTTAGTCAGAATTTATGACGGATTAGAAACCATGACTCATCGGTCACTTGTAATCATTTCTGCCCCAAAACAGTAGTCACTGCCAAAGTTCCAACTTATATGAAAACATAGATGGCGCTGTACGCAATCTCCATACAAATAACTCCAAATGTAGGGAATTCTGAATCGCGCTATCAAAGTTTTCTTGTCAGTTAGCACCGGTACTAAAATTAGTGAACCTCTCCTGTACTTGCTTCGGCAGTACATATACTAAAATTGGAACGATACAGAGAAGATTAGCATGGCCCCTGCGCAAGGATGACACGCAAAATCGTGAAGCGTTCCACATTTTTTGGACGGTGTTGTTGTACATTTAGTGTAGAAATAATGACAATATTATATTTTACGTATTTATTAAGCATCGTTTAGTTTTTTGGTTGAAATCGATCGTGTGGAACTCATGCAAACCCACTTGCTGAAAATGGAAGTTTTTTGCAACTTAGTTTTTTACGAAAAAGCGCTATTCTACTTTTAATTATAGATATTTAATAGAGAGTGAGTGAGATCGTTTTCACGGTATTTAAAGGTATTAAAACCGTTGGTGAGGTCAAAATGGAGTTTGGGTATTTTAAAGAGCTAATAAACGAGCGACGTTACATTCGGAGTTCCTGACGGGGGTCGACCACACGTTTTTATTGTCTAAGGCAGTGGTTCTCAAACTTTTTTGGTGACGGAACGGAACCCTTTCGGGAAGCAAAATACTTGATGGAACCCTACAATCACATGTGGGAGTGGCGCGAGGAGGCGAAACGCCGGGGCGAAACTCCGCTGCCGCGACAAATCGCGGCACGGCGGACAGAGCTCCGGTGTGATCTCATGGCGACATGGCGGGTACGATTGTTGCAACCCAGTGCTGGGCACGCCACAATTGCGGCGGTAAGTCCCCTCTTTGAGGAGTGGATAGAGAGGCGTCACGGCGTCCTCACCTTCCGCCTGACGCAGGTTCTCACTGGGCATGGGTGCTTCGGTGGGTTCCTGTTCAGGATAAAGCGGGAGGATACGTCCGGGTGTTTCCATTGCGAGGATCGTCTGGAGGACACGGTGGAGCATACGGTGGAGGTGTGCCCTGCCTGGGTGGAGCACCGCCGTGTCCTCGTGGAGGCGATCGGCGGCGGCGACCTCTCGCGTCCGGCCCTGGTGCGAGCCATGGTACGGAGCGAGAGGGAATGGGAAGCCGTCACCTCCTTCTGCGAAGCAGTAATGCTCGCGAAGGAGGAGGCGGGGCGCGTGAGGGAGTGGCAGTCTCTGCGCCCTCACGTCCCTAGCCGCCGCAGGAGGAGACGCCCCGGGCGTCGGGAGTCAATAGCGGACTCCCGGCCACCGTAGGTGCCAGCTTGCGGGTGGCGAGCAATGGGTAGCTCGCCGCCCGGAAGGACCAAGCTCGGGTCGACGGCGCGCTGTGTTCCACGCGCGCCTCAAAGAGATGTCAGCAGCAGTGTAGGGGTCTACTAGGACCGATGCCTGCCGGGGTCGCGTGATTGTTCGAAAGAGATACCGTGACCCTGGCACATGGGCAACTGATGGAACACGGGTGGGTTTTAGTCAGTAAAAGTCTGACACGCCCTCCCGCTCCGCCCAGAGTGGGAGAAGTCATTTGATGATTTCCCATCCTGAAAAAAAAAAAACCCTACAATAAAACAATAGTTTTTAAAAGTGTATTCTTTATTAATAAGCATAATAAAAGTACAATGTAACAGTTACTAGTTATTACTTACTTTACCACATGGCAAGTACAATAATAGAAGATATTAAAAAACGAGAAAATCTAACTATATGTATGAAACTGTTTTTATTTTTCATCAATTGGTTGATATCAGGTTTGATAGAAGACAGTAAGTTGAAGTCTCATATCAAGTTCGTTGAGAATCCTGTTTCGCACAAATATGTTGTTGGGAACGGGAGAACAATATTCAGAGCCATTTTGCCAAGCATTGGATATTCATCACGGATTCTGCACCAAAAATCGTTGAGAGGCGTCGCGTCGTTTTGAACAGTGACTCCATACTTGTGTCTGATGACATTTCTAAAAGAGATTCATATGTCTCGTTTGACATACTTTCGGGCTTTTGCAAGTTGGGTAAAAAAGGATTATGAATCCATGAATTTAGTTTCATTTTTGTATTCTGTTCTTCGAGAAAATACTTTTCAAAAGATGCGCGCATCGAACTGAGACATTGGACCAATTCTTCAAACACATCATCTTGAAACATTTCTGAGTCGTTATCGCTAACAAACTCACTGAGTGACGTAAAGCTTTCTATTTCTTTCTTACCAACGCAAATAATCCAAAAATCTAATTTTCTTTTGAAGGCAGTTATTTTGTTATAGGCTTGAAACACTGTTGTCTGTTTACCTTGCAATGATAAATTCAATTCGTTCAGTTTTTGAAAGATATCCGCCATAAAAGACAATCGGAACAACCAAGTTTTATCACACAAATGGTCCTTCAAATTAAAAGATGTATCTGCTGAAAGAAATATTGGTAACTCGGCTCTAAGTTCAAAAGCCTTGTTAAAGTTTTACCCCGAGACAGCCATTGCACTTCTGTATGGAGCAGCAGTGTTTTATGTTTGCTGCCATAATCTTCACACAATAATGAGAACAATCGGGATTGTAGTGGTCGTGATTTGATAAAATTAATTATTTTTACCGCTTCATCCATAACTAATTTTAGATTTGACGGCATTTGCTTCATCGCAAGTGCTTGTCTATGCAGAATACAATGGCTGGAACTACAATTAGGCGCTTTATTTTTTATTCGTGACACTGCTCCTTCTATTTTACCTGTCTTCGCCTTGGCCCCATCTGTACAAATGTCAATGCTATTGTTCAAACTCAGATTATTTTCTTCAAAAAATATATTTATTTTATTAAAAATTTCTTCCCCGGTAGTGTTTGTGAGCAGCGGTGAACACATAAGCATGTCTTCTTCAAAAGAACTTTCATATGGATATCTCACGATAACCAGCAAGATAGCCAAACCAGCGACATCGGTCGACTCGTCCATTTGCAAAGCGAATCGTGTTTTTTGTAGATCTTGTTTGACGTAGCTTGCCAGATCATGGATTCACCGCGAAACCGTATCGTTTGATAGCGGCACAGTAGACAGATGCTTTGTAGATTTTTCATCGAGCATACATTTTGTTATGTCTAATACACATGGCTTAATTAAATTCTCAGCGATAGTGTGCGCTTCACCAGCTTGTGCAATGCGATAGCTAACTAAATATGGTGCCTCTGTGGCCTTTTCGTTGATAGTTTGTGTCACATGCATCATATTTTTTTGACTATCCAATAACTGATCTTATTACGAACAAAAAATTCTTTATTCTTGTCTTTAGACTCGGGGTGTATAGTTTCTAAATGTCGGCGCAATTTGGCAGGTGCCATGGAACTATAAGGAAGCAGTTTACTACATAGCATGCAGAGAGGTGAGCCGTTGGAATCAACAAATCCAAAACTGATATATGATTCATCATACTTCCTCTTTTTCGTCTTTGAAACCGTCGAGCTTGACGTCGTGGCATCATCGTCTGGATCGGTGATTGCTATATTCTCCGCGCGTACTGCTTTTGAACATTCAGCGTCAGTAAAAGATGTTGTTGCAACACGTTTTTTAACACCTTTAAGCCAACGTTCCATTCTTCTTTATTTATAATGTTACACGTCAGGATGGTGTTGGTGGGGTCTAAATAATGCACAATCGTTATTGCGTATAAGAGACTAAGTTTAGTACAATGAAGAAAAATATAAAACTGAGACAACAGAATACAGCAGGCAGTAGAACAATGAACACTAGTTTCTCGCTAGCGAGCTTGTAAGTAGGTAGGTAAGAACTTATCGCTCCGAACGCTAATCGTCAACTGACTGACGAGGCGCGTTTTTTTTTTTGTCTTGCATCTCGTAGTTAACCTGAAAAGATTTTTACTACTTAAACGGATGGTAGAACGGCTAAAAGTTACTGTGGCCCTACGGATAAGCCATATATTTCCTATTACTGCGACGTGAATACAAACCACTGTGGTACTTAAGTCCTTTTGTTTTGCGATTTAAAATTTTGAGAAACAATAGCATGTTTTTAAAGAAATTGTTTTATTATTCAAATATAACTTATTAAATAAACAAAACCATTGTTCAATAAATAAATTACTTTAAAAATAAAAGATATAATACGTAATATGTTTAATTATAAAACAATGCAACGATATATTTAGAAACATACAAAAACGGTATTCTTTCTTTCTTTCTTCTTTATATATTTTTCCGCAATGATTTATCTCACAATTATTTTACTTGTTTATTACTAAACAATGGGCGGAGTGAATAAATATGTCACATGGATAAAAAATATATCTATTCCAGTAACAATAACATCACTCACACTCCAATACCGTCGACTTATTTTAATTTTTTTGTGGTATTCTTGTTTAATTTTTTGTGGAAGGTTATTATTATTATTTCAGCCGAAAGACGTCCACTACTGGACATAAGCCTCCCCCGATTTTGGAGGGATTTGCCATAATCGCCACGTTTGGCAGGCGGGTTGGCGATCGCAGTATGGTGGTAAAATGCATAGAGAATGCTGCTGCTCATTCTCTAGCAAGTCCCTTAGTCGTTTCTTACGACACCCACGGGAAGAAATGGGGTGGTGCTATTCTTTACGTCCGGCACCACACGGTACTTTCTCTAGAAAATCGCTAATTAATCACAATAATGGATGTTTTTTTTTTTATTTACATAACATCACGCCTTGTTTCCCCTAAGGGTTAGGCAGAGGTGTACTTTTAGTACACCCACATTTGGCCAGTTATGTGTAAGTCCCATATGTAATAGGGGGCGAGCCTATTGCCATCCACCGGGCACTAATCCAGACTCCGGGCTGCTACGGAGAAATTCCAGACGGAAAAACCCAATAATAACACTTTGCCCGGCCTGGGAATCGAACCCAGGACCTCATGCTCAGAAGTAGCACTTGCTACCACTAGACCAACGAGGCAGTTTTTTAATTTACTTTGATTTTATTTGTTTTTGTTATCCTGGTGGCTTATGGCTTGGCAAATGCATTTGTTTTATGACTGGTAACAATCTCACAGTGCCGAAGCGAAGCATTTATGCCAATGCTGCCGGTCAAGGTAGACGACGGTTTACTCCGCCCATCTCAGCGTCACGATGCACTCACACCACAATCGAACGGTTTTTCTCTACAAAAATTATAATATTAATTAAAGATACACCGAATTATAAATTAGAATACAAATATCGGGATAGAGATACCTATCTATATTTATAAATATAACAATATAAATACAATGCGGTGAACAAATTTTTGTTTATTAACATAAATACAGTTAATATAATATTATGTAAATCATATCAGAATAATAAAAAATTAAAATATGAAATATGTGTACGCGGTATAACAGAATAAGTATTTTTTCAAACATTATGTCTTTTACCTATTGAGCTAAATATTATTCAATTTTACTTCAACGCAATACGATTCAGTTTTAAATGCACAATGTAATGTGAGTGTCAACACGGTTTTCTTAACAATATATTAACATTTAGCTTTAATGAAAATTATTTGGCGCCCATTATTGAGTAATAAACGATGGGCGGAGTGAAATAATTGTGAGAGAAATAATTGTGGAAAAATATATAATTGTATGTTTCTAAATCCATATATCGTTGCATTATTTTATAATTAAACATTTTACGTATTATGTCTTTTATTTTTAAAGTAATTTATTTATTGAAAAATGGTTTTATTTATTTAATAAATTATTTTGAATAATAAAACGATTTCTTTAAAAACATGCTATTGTTTCTCAAAATTTTAAATCGCAAAACAAAAGGGCTAAGTACCACAGTGGTTTGAACTCACGTCGCAGTAATAGGAAGTTTAAGGCTTATCCGTAGGGCCACGGTAACTTTTATTCTAGCAGTGACATTATGATATACTGTCATTTAGACAATAGGGCAATAATTCCACGAATGCGATGAGTGCATGGCGGTATGTGTGCAGTATCTAATGAAAGTTTTAACAGTAGCGAATAATTTTGTAGTTTATGGGCCTGGTTACTTATCTCTTTTGGTGTGTGTACCTTCAGTTAGTCAATGAACAAAAAAACGAGCGCACAGGTCCAATTACCTCATTCTTTCATTTTATTGTTTCTGGCCTTTTTTTTTTCAGGATGGGAAATCATCAAATGACTTCTCCCGCTCTGGGCGGAGCGGGAGGGCGTGTCAGACTTTTACTGACTAAAACCCACCCGTGTTCCATCAGTTGCCCATGTGCCAGGGTCACGGTATCTCTTTCGAACAATCACGCGACCCCGGCAGGCATCGGTCCTAGTAGACCCCTACACTGCTGCTGACATCTCTTTGAGGCGCGCGTGGAACACTGCGCGCCGTCGACCCGAGCTTGGTCCTTACCGGGCGGCGAGCTACCCATTGCTCGCCACCCGCAAGCTCGCGCCTACGGTGGCCGGGAGTCCGCAATCGACTCCCGACGCCCGGGGCGTCTCCTCCTGCGGCGGCTAGGGACGTGAGGGCGCAGAGACTGCCACTCCCTCACGCGCCCTGCCTCCTCCTTCGCGAGCATTACTGCTTCGCAGAAGGAGGTGACGGCTTCCCATTCCCTCTCGCTCCGTACCATGGCTCGCACCAGGGCCGGACGCGAGAGGTCGCCGCCGCCGATCGCCTCCACGAGGACACGGCGGTGCCCCGCCCAGGGAGGGCACACCTCCACCGTATGCTCCACCGTGTCCTCTTTGTTTCTGGCCTTACTATGCGTCATGTTTGCCGCAAAGTTTCTTTCTTTTCTTTCTTTCATTCTAAGAGAAACTTCGCACTGCTATGGGGCTGTTCAAGTATTACGTAAGCAGATTTATTACAGTTATTTACTCCCCCACTGTGTCTGTGAAAAATACGTCACTTTATTTTATACTGCTTCGTTAGTCTAGTGGTCGCAAGCGTCACTGCTGCTGTGGCTGCTGCTGTCCTGGGTTTAATTCCCGAGTTGAGCAAACTGTTATTGGGTTTTTCGGCTATAATACAGGTGGCATAGGTATCCTGAGGACCATGTGGTTTAATCAATGAGAGTCCCTTAGACAATAAAAACGTTTGGGGTTGAGGGTCCCCGTCAGGAACTCCGAATGAAATGTCGTTTATTAGCTCTTTGAAATACCCAAACTCCATTTTGACGTCACTAACGGTTTCAATAAACACCCTTGAAAACCATGAAAACGATCTCACTCACTTTCTGTCTCTTTCTATGAATCAGTCGCATAACGCTTTTTCGTAAATAACTTCGCATACGAAAGTTTTATATTTTTTTTCTACACCAAATGGAAACTGTCCAAAAAATGTGGAACGCTTCACGATTTTGCGTGTCATCCTTGCGCAGGGGCCATGCTAATCTTCTCTGTATCGTTCCAATTTTAGTATATGTACTGCCGAAGCAAGTACATCAGTTGTTCACTAATGTTAATACGGCTACTAACTGACAAGAAAACTTTAATAGCGCGATTCAGGATTCCCTACATTTTGAGCGATTTGTATGGCGATTGCGAATAGCGCCATCTATACGCGACCTTGAAAGCGCTACTGTCCTGGGACTGAGATGTTAACAGGCGATCAAGAGTCATAGGTTCAAATCAATCCTAAATTCTAACTAAGATATTTGTAAGTAAATTATGAGTTCATCACACGGGCTTATCAGTTTTATTAACATTATAAAAAAGCTATATATTATATATTCGTATCTTTAAGCTTTTTTTTATCATTTTCAGCTTCCACAATCCCACGAGCATTGAGCAATTGTTTTTAATAGGTATGAAGCGTTACCCTTTCTCTACTGTACAGAATGATGGTAAAAACTTGAGGTGCACAGGGCAGATTTTTTTTTTGGCTGTTAGGTTGGGATATCTTTTCACCATTAATTCATATATAAATAGTTATTACAATGGTCGACTTTATGCAGAAAACTTTGAGTTTCATCTCGAGATGGCTGTTGAATTACAAAAGCTACGGTTTCCTCGATAAGTTTTTATTTGCCTTTAACATGGTACAAAAACGGTGGCCGTCATATACAGCTGTCAGTCATAAAATCCGTCATCTTCATCACTGCGTGTCTGTACACTTGGTTTCCGTGTAGCGCTACGTGTGATAAAAATATTAAATAAATTGTCATAGTGTATTTTAAATTAAATATCAACTGTAGACTATTTAACTTTACGTAATTGCGAGATTTTATATCTTTCCTTATGTCATTTAATTTTGCCTTTTGTCAATTATTTTGCGAATTTACGTGATTTTATACACGTGCTTTTACAGTTCATCAAAATCAAATGAGAAAAATAAAAAAGGAGCTGATTCAGCACATAATGAGTGAATCGATTTTTCATCTTGTGCATTGAAACATATGGAAATGGAGAATTTTAACCGTAAAAGCACGTCTGTAAAATGAAGTAAGTACCTACATCAGCGAAATCGGCACACAACCTTTCGTATACTTACTACTCTTTTAAATACCTTACTCGGCAGACTGCATTACCATAACCAGTTTTCTCAATTTCTTCAAGGCTAGTTGTACACCTTACATAAAGGTAATCAAAAATGAATTCTTCATTATTTCATGGAACAACGACCCCTTACATTTTTTTGATAAAGAAAGATGAGTACCTTGCTTACCCTATGGAGTAAATAAAGACATATCATCAAATATGAAATGATACCTGAACGCAATAGGGCAGGGGTGCTCTGCGCTGCGGTGGCCGCGATGCTCCGGGCAAGCATTATAGTGTTACGTTACATTATTAGTTGCACACTGCACTACGCCTGCAGCGATCACTCGCAAGCGCATGATATTCAACACCTCTGGAAATTGAAATGTGTTTTATTATGGGGAAAATATTTAATCAAAGCTATTAGTTGGGGCAGTGGTGGCCTAGTGGTATTGGCTCGAATAGTTTGCAGAGGCCCTAGTGTAAGTTTAGGTTTTAAGATCGCATTGACCGTGTTCGGCGCTCCCTTCACCAATACAGGTTTAATAGAAACCGAACCGAACGCGGGCGATACATTAGTCAAGATGGTTAAAAGAAACTCACACAAGGGCCACAGGTCGTGAGTTCGAACCCAGGCTCTATCTAGTAGCTCTTGCTACCTCGTTATGTTGGCTTCGTCCCATGTCATCCCCAGTCCCAACTCGCCCGCTTTTTTTTACATGACTATTAGCTGCAAGGGTATGTCAAAAAAGTGCTACGATGTAGAAAATAAATACTTATCATGGATGAATTTTGCTCTTGATCTTATTCTATACATTTTTAACAAATATCCTACTTAAATTCCGTGCAAATAAGTAGTAAGTTATTAATTATGAAATAATTTATTCCTAGAAATTTTACAATAAGCCTAAGCCTGTATGTGTCCGAACAAAACAATCATAAAATTCAATAACCGCAGTGAGTGAAAATCGGTAGCATCCGTTGATGCTATTGTAATAGCGGGTTTTGGTAATCACACAGAGCTTCTTTGTCTCTTTGTATCTTATTCATTTATTGTTGAAAACCAACATATAACAATCGTGTGTAGAAATTTTGACATTGTTAAAAACCAACGGAGATTATCTCTTTTGCACGCTGGACATACATATGGCTTGTGTTTAAACACCGCCCAAAAAAGTACCTATTTTACTACCAAAAAAATTCTAAACGGTTACCAAAATGGATAAATGGTCACCAAATAACGTTTCCTAAAATATTATAAAATACACTGTAGACTAAGTATTATATATTGTCACTACTTAGATGTTACCAATTATGTAATACCATGAATTCTAATTTGGTAATTTTTGCTAGGCTAAAAAAGCTAACGATTGCTAGAACATTTCCCAAATACCAATTAATATACTGGGGTTCCCAAACGTACGTCGTTTATTTATTGTTATATGAAATTCACTAAATATACTGGGGTTCCCAAACATGCAGCAGGCAAGCAAGCATGCAGCAGGCATGCAGCATGCAAGCATGCATCCAGCAGGCATGCAGCATGCAAACAAGCGTGCAGCAAGCATGCATTTAAAACCGCGCCGGCGCACCGTGATTCGTCTAGTACAAGCTAGCGAGACAAAATTATTTTTTTACTTATTTTAATTGTTTACGTATATTTAAGGTGTCTTAAGCCGTTCTGTGTTCTCTAAGTCCAAAGGTGTGGATGCAAGATGGCAGAAGTCACCAAATGTTCTACTTTTGTCTACTGTTTTGTTTATTTGTTTATCGGTTTAGCTGCGTCTGCCTTCTTATTATGCAGGCAAGGCACTATACATACATGTAGTATATAAAAAAAAAGACTAAAATGACAAAAATGTTGTAGACAAAAATGTCTCGCGGTATTTCAAAATTAAAATCAGAAATATGTGCAAAATAGGTTTTTATTTATTCACTTTATCAAATAAAATACAATAATAGTACAAGACAACAACAATTATCCATACATATAAAATAACTCTTGAAACAAAATCGTACAAAATTAGTATTATCCGTCTACTATAACGTTTTATCTAATATATAAAATTTAAAACTAATACATTGTTAAAATTACTACAAAATAAAATAGGTAAACATATTAACAATAAAAGAAAAATCTACCAAGCTGAATCTAATACTCATCATCAGAAGATTCCTCATCACCACTCTCCATTTCGCTAGAATCTTCCGATAATGAATAATCCGCTTCACTAAATTCGCAAACTGATGTTGATTGGGATGGTAATGAAGGTGGGACAATCAACTGCAGAACTTCTGGTGGTAATGTAGTGAATTTTTTTCGCGGTAATTCTCTGAATGTATTTATTACAGGATCGGACGTAATCAAAAGCATTCTCAGAAGATCCGTATTAGTGGCACAGCGTGATCGTTTTCTGGTATGTCGTTCCCGAAATCTACGACAGTCTTTATTTCTTGCTTCTTGGGCTTCTTCGGAAAGCTGTCCAATAGGAAGAAGGCAAGATTTAATGACTTCTGCACTGTGTACAAGAATTTTATGCACAGTAACGGGCATCAAGTACCACGAATACAGATCAAGATATAACTTTCTTGTATCACTACAATACTTTTCGAAATCTACACAGTTAATGTCATATCCCGATGACAAAGTTCTTAAAATTACATGAAATCTTCGCATAAGACTAACGTCTAATCCTGTAATTTCACTGCTTAATTCTGCATTAGAAAAAAATCTACGTGCTGTGTTTCCATCGTTCGTATTGCCATACCCAGGTTTTGGTTTATCCACAATAAGGCCCATGCGCTCTTTAAACGCTTTTTGGATCTCTTGTGAGCGTTGCTTAACAATAGCTTTATCGTTGTCTCCCCTAACTTGCCACTTTTTTATTTGTAAACGATAGCTGATATGAAGTAAACATTCAAAAGTGCGGATCCATGCATGTAAAGTAGATAAACCAAATCCAAAGCGTTCTTGGTTGCTGGGATAGTCCTTTGACTCCTCGTTCATAGTAGACGGAGTGGCACCACAAATATAACACTTCTGTGTTGAACGCGTGTCTGTTAAAGCATTACATACTTTGCCGTCAATCATGGTCAACAACAAATCGTGTTTAACAGAGATCTGAGTTCCATCAACGTTACATAAAGTGGGAAGAAGCTGACTTATTTCATCCAAAATTTTACTAGTTTCTTCTTTCGTAAACTCATTTGTCTCCTTGCTAAAAATGAATTTAATAGGACGACAATATAAGGTAGAAGAAGGTCGTGGATTTTGCCAAATAACAGTTTCGCCGTCAAGTAGTCTCAAGGAGACAAATGAGTACACGAACAGAAATTCGTCTGTAGCGTTGATGTTCTCAAATCTCTGCTTATATGTACTATGCCCTGAACTCCCATCACAACCCCATTTGCTTATTAACGTATAATATGAACGAGGTAACACACTTGTAATGACTTTCGACTGAGCTTCAACTAATCGTTCGTAAGTTTAATCTCAGCTCGAGATTCAGTCACAGAAATATGTTCGTCAGAAGGACAGCAAGAAGCTTTGGACTTACCTAGGCTATAGAAGGATGGATACACTTGATGTCCCGCTTTCATTGACCACTTTCTCGTCTGTTTGTACGAGTGAGAAGTAGATTTAGAGTCTACATAATAAGCTAAAGCTTCGTCTGGACTCAATCGCCTACTCGCTTCAGAACACTTATTTTTTTTTTAATTTTCACCGGCCGCGACACTTTCAATTTGTTTGGCAACACTTCGATGCCCTTCTTTCCGTGTTGCCAATTGTGCTGCAGTAATTAGTTCATTTGCACTTCGCGATTCTAAAAGATCGTCTACTCTCCGTCTTTTTGTTTTTATTGATGACTCATCAAAGGTTTTCTGGGGTCGCCCTACAGAACGAACTCCCGATGATGTTGAAGGGCACGGCTTATTCACACACACTAACATTTCGATTCCGCATCCTTCTAACCAATTTTTATGTTTGATGAGAAATTCATCCTTATTACACTTAGAAGATGTCCACTTTTCGTTTAATTTTGATGATAGGCTCGAAATTTTCATTTTGAGTTTCCTCAGTGAATCTTCAGAAGCATCTAGTAGATTATGTTGTACACATAAATGATCAAAAATGTGACTTGCTCTTTCAGTTTTACTATGTTTTAACCATTCTTCGAAAAACTCTAATTTTCTCATAGCTATGGCTCGTTCTGAAAGAAAGTAAATTACTTTATCTACGGGCGGTTTCGGGAGCCAAAAAATAAATTAAACTACGCCTGAATGTTTTAATTATAACATACAGAAGAATCTAGCCGGATACATTGGGATAAAAAAAGTTGCAATCCTTTAAAGTTTGAAGTTAAGAAAAAATATGTGGGATTATTTCAACATACTTATAAACTCTAATTACGGCAAAAAAGTACATGTATTATTTTAAAATCAAGTCAAAATAGTAAGTACATACCTTCAATAGTAGAATCCATCACAAGAAAATCGTTTCACTTTAATATCAATTATTTGAGATGGTGTCACAAGTGTGTTAAAAATGCAACTTATTTACAAATGAAAATTGCGCTTCCTTTATAATTAACATTAACCCCTCCACAAAATTACTTGTTGAAGTAACAAACAAATGATTTCTGCCGTGTAAACAAGTTGTTGTCACGAATTCCTGGAAATGACGTCATGAATTTTGTCCCGCTAGCTTGTACTAGACGAATCACTGTGCGGCGCGGCGCTGCGGGTCTCCGGCGGTCCCACGCGAGCTTATCGTCGCAGATGTGTTTCACGTGCACCACCGCAGCTTCGGCGGTTTTAAATTACACTCTAGGAGTAAGGCAGACAAGACTATGTGCAGTCGGTTTTGCTGCGATTCGTTTCTGTCACTAAATTTTGTAGCACAACATATTGAATTTATAAGACAACTTTAATTTAGGGTTAAAAATTGAATTATAAAAAGTATGCCTAAATACTATTATGCTAATAGTCATTTTACCTAGTGACATTATACGAATTAAAATTATGCCAAAACAAATTAGCCTTCAAGGTCATTATGCCAACATAAACCGTATTCTAACAAATAAATAGTGCGGAGTGTGGGGTTAAGAAATAAAGGAAAGCAATTGTAATTTTAGTCTTACATTAAAGTAGTCTGGGATAAAATAACGTCAATGGATGACGTCTTACTATTTTGGAGTACGATTTTTGATAGTAATATTAATCTTTGAGTTGGATAGAATTTGGTGACCGTTGATTCATTTTTGGAACCAAAAATAATATTTGTGCAACATTTGCGATTTTTCTGATGTTATTTCATTTATTTTGGATCATAATATTATAATATTATGCTCCAAAATAAATACTTTAATAAATTCAATTGATTTTTTTTTTGGAGTTGTTTATTTTATTTGGTGCCTAGGCTTAGAGTCTTAAAAATATTTTTGGTGACCGTCTAAATGATACCCCATACATGTTAGAAACGCCGTGTAAACAATTCGTATTCTGTTTGGATGTGTTAACAGGCAAAAAAATATTAAGTGCAACGGATCAGTGTCTTTACAGAATGAAAACGATGTATTATTTAATGAAATTAAACATGTAAATGAGTGGGTGCCATATTTGAAAAATAACACTAACACAACATTTTTGCTGAAATGCAAAGATGTGTATAAAAACTACATACCAATACTAAGATTAAAAGAAAAGAACGTTGATGATTTAAAAAAGGGGGTCGCCGTGACCGCAATACCAGCATGTAAAAATGTGACTAAATTCCAGAGCTGCGTTTTCAAAAAAGTGAAATCGCACCATCTTTTAGACATTGTAAAACAAAAGACCAACTAAAGATGTGCATGAGTCTGGATTATCTTCCCAAAGAGCAAATTAAAAACTGTTATTTGTGATGACTGAATAAAAAGAAATACAAACCATACAAGCACTTTTCTTACCATCAGTACTTTTGCACCTTCCAGCTATACATGTAGGTCGATATATATGTACCGGGCGAGTTGGGACTGGGGATGATTTGGGATGAAGGAATTATGTGGCTGTTCTGTTACTGTTTGGCAAAATAACTGTCAAACTACTAGATGTAATTGTCTCCGTGGCCTGAGGACATGTCATTAGGTCTAGAGACATCTCAGGTGCCTGTATTGGACGCTGCAATACGGGTTTAGCTGGAACAGACAAACGCTGCTGTCTGCTTGGCAGTGGCAAAAAGTATTTATTTATTGGTATATCTACAATCGCTACACTGTTCTGATAAATAAACACGAGCCAAGTGCACAATATTAGGTGATAGATACAGCATGCAAAAACAATATAAGATACATAAAAAATAGTATAAGTACAGGAACGACGCATAATTTACACACATGTTAACACGAATAGAAATCGTGCGTTACATGGTTACATACAAATATATATATAAACTCACGCCCTTTCACAGGCAGAAACTACAGAACGCCACCTGTTACGATCCTGACATATCTACTCCTTTTGCCTCGTTTAAGTTCAAATATCTGGTCATACACGCACACGAGTACGCACCTGACCCTTTCGAAGAACATATCTATCTAGATTTTAGTGGACGTGGCGCCTTAATTTATGAAGTGAAGAGCAACAAATATCAATTATTTGAAGTCTGATCGAATCAGAAATGATGAGATCCGTAGGAAAACCAAGGTAACCGACATAGCCCGAAGAATTGCTAAACTTAAGTGGCAGTGGGCAGGGCACATTGCTCGCAGAACAGATGGCCGATGGGGTCGGAAGGTTCTGGAGTGGCGACCGCGTACTAGAAGACGTAGCGTTGGAAGGCCTCCCACAAGATGGACCGATGATCTGGTGAAGGCCGCAGGAATGCGTTGGATGCGGGAGGCACAGAACAGGTCGAAGTGGCGGTGCTTGGGGGAGGTCTAGGTCCAGCAGTGGACGTCTTTCGGCTGAAATGATAATGATGATGTGATTTGAAGTCTTAGGACTGGAGAATTAGAACCTGAAACTAAAGTTTCATAGTTTTGCTATATAAGGGACCATATCAGTTTGATATGGTGACGCGGATATTTACAGTACGATGGTTGCACTCACACAAAAATCTTGTGACACTTAGTACTTTTTTTATTAACCAATTAACCGGCATCTACAACACGAGCCAAATTGCCAAGAACCCACCCCTAAATATTTGACGAAAACAATCTTGAATAATAACTTCAAAAGTTCACAACAATCACTTAAAACATGAATATTTTATAATAAAGCGCACGAAAGATTTCTAAGTAACTAATTGTTATTTAGCCCTCGAAGCACAGTTTATTAAATGGTAAAGATAATTAAATTAAACGGTCGTCTTTCACGCCGGCTAATATTTTTATTAAGGGTACTACTGAATAGGAAACGGTAGGGAGGGTCTTTTTGACCTAGTAAAAGTGTTGTCGATAAAACGTTCAATTAGGGAAGATATTTGGTATTCAAATATTTGATTTTAATTGATATCTCAGTAAAACGCTAAATAAAATAATAAATGTCACAAACGATGTTATGTGGAAACAATAATAATTTCGAAAATAGGCTAAAAGCAAAAACTCTATATATAATATACGAGTAACTCTTATTAATAAAAAATACTAGCTGAATTAGCTAAATAAAGTAATGACACGCCATTTGATGTAAAAATAAAACTTTAGAGGCATCTTATTATTGTTTTGGCGTCAACTAGCCAGTCATCAACTAATAATAAATACCACAAAGGTTGCATAGTAAAAATTTAATGAATTATTGTAACTTAAAATAGAGTGGTTTTCAAGTTAACCTATTTACTGCACACAAAAGCAATTCAAGTTTTGTCCACCTTTTCTCTATTTGGTTAAGAATTGTTACATAAACCATAAATTAATAAAACGTTGAGAGTTATTTTGAAAATAACAAAATCATTTTTGCTGTCGAAAATAGTTGGCAAGTGAAACGTATTTATTACTCAATCATAAAAAAAATACTGGCTGAATTAGCTGAGAAAATTATGAGACACCATTTAAACAAAAAAAAAACAATTAAAAAAAAAAATTATGGCATCTCATGAATATTTTTAACTCTACTAGCCAGTCACCAAGTAATAATAAATACCACGAAGGTTGCATACAATTGTTTTCATAAATTATTAAAACGTAAAATGGCTTATAGTCTTCCAATTTACGTACAAAAGCAATTGAACTTTTCTCCATCTTTTCTCTGTACACGTTGCATAAACTTTATCGACTTCGATTACTTCCCACCACGCCGCATTTTTCCCCGGCGAGGTGATAATGTCGGAGTTTGAAGTCGGCCATAATTACAGACACGAGCCTCCTACGAACGGAGGGCACGGTTCATAATCGAGTCTATTATACGGAACTAATAAACAAGACACAATTAACCTATACACTTTTTATTATTTATTATAACGTTTTTTGCTTAAAATAGAATGAAACATAACTGGAAAACAGTATCATTATAATCATCATCATCATCATCATCATTTCAGCCGTAAGACGTCCACTGCTGGACTTAGGCCTCCCCCAATTTGGGGGGCTCTTTGCCATAATCGCCACGCTTGGCAGGCGGGTTGGCGATCGCAGTATGGTGGTAAAATGCATAGAGAACGCTGCTGCCCATTCTCTAGTAAGTCCCTTAGTCGCCTTTTACGACACCCACCATCACCCATCCCTCAGACAGAGATGACATGAGCGGTTATCACTACAATTGCTAAAAAAGTATTTATTTTTTCCTTTTGGTACTGCCAAATCGATGGCTCCTAAGTACATATACTGAGTCAACTAACAAATTTTAACAATCGTACTTTTTAGTAGATTAACAACAATTAAATCATTTCCCAAACCCCAACCCAGTTTGTGTTGGGGTTTGGGAATTTGTTAATTAACCCAGTATACTTAGAAGCCATTGAAATATAACCTTTATTATATTCGATAGTACCTAAAATTGCAACAAAAGTGGTGTTTCAGAGTATTAAATAATCCAGAGTTAGTTTGCACGTGTCCGTGTTTGCAGTTACTACCTCACTCGAATAATGCAACTGTTAATAATGTAACAAGGGCCCAGGTTTTCCAAATGATGGCACTCACGCAGTGGTCTCGAACGTCATAGAGCGAGATCGGTAGAATTGCCAATTAAAACGGTATATTTGTACCCAAAATCGGTAAATGACATTTCGATGTGTACTGTGAAATCGTAGAATATTCGTTATATTTCGGTATTTCGGTAGAACAGAGAAATCGGTAGGTTCGAGACCACTGCACTCACGCCATCTTTCATTGTTTCCATCAAATAGGCACATACTAATTCCATACTTCCATGTTATTAAGTTTGATATTGGAACTCTTTGTATATTTGTTTGCAACAGTGGCTCTACTCTCAGAAGCAATGAAAATACGAAAAAAAAAGAAGACTGTCTTTACCTTGCTTTATTTTTCCCGCGTTTGAGAAAAACTTAAGTGACCATTTATGAACTATGTTTATTTATTAACCAACGAATAAAAACGGAGGAGGTTCTCAAGTCGATGCGTATATTTGGCAATTAACATTCTTACATTAGTTCAAGTGGTTTTAAGTACTTAATATTGTTTGTTCGAGAAATTGCCTAGAAGTCACGACACCGCGTAATAGAGGGCCTCAACTCGGTGAGTTTCTGCACGAATGATTCCGCGGATAGTCTATGTTAATCACCACTCTACCGTAATAATGTTTGTTATTAACTTTTAAATTACAAGCTTATTGGGTTACAAAACATTATGGAAATGTTTTAATCGGTGGAATTAAATTACCTAAGTTAACAACATATTTTTATGCAAGAGGTATTTGGGATGATTCCAAATACCTACTCCCTATACCTATCGGTGACATACGAAAAGTATACTAGTACCTTCTTCCAAAGCGTAATTAAGATTTTATCACGCTAGCCTACTGCGTAGACGTAGTGGCGCTACGCGTTATCAAAAATATCTTGAGAAGTTCGTAGCAGTGCTACGCGCTAAGTAGGTCTGTACCAAAATACGCATATAATCACTGAAAGTTCATATATGCTTCAAACAATTTGTCATTAATTCAATTTGTATACAACTTTTTAATTTTTATAGGTTTTTGAAAACTAACAAATACTTGTGTATCAAATTAACGTAAGTATAGGTTTCTTTAATCTGTAGAACAAAGTATTAAAGCCTTCAAGAGACAGGCGGCGTGCCACCAAATAAAACAGTTTACTTACCTACTATCAAAAAGAAAAGGTAAGTAATTGAGTCCTTAAAAACTGATCCCAAATTCTGAATATTAGGTTTGCATAAAATTAATTTGTACCAAACACGTAGGGTAGCATAGGGCGGACTTCAGACCCGAAGGGCGCGGGCGGCGCGATTTCTTCCTGGAGCCAAACACTCCACTCACTCCAGTCAAATTGGAAGCTAAATGCTGAATAAAGTTATTTGCTATAAATGCCTCCGGGCACAAATTTCAATTATTGTCACATCCGAATAGTTTCGTAGGGGGCCCGCCGTGCATATGGTACATTCATTCTCAAAACGGTTTGCCGAAATACACGATTAAAGGAGTAGAAAAAATGTTTATGAATTGTGCGAAACGTAAATAAAATAACAATTTTGTTAAAAAGTACTTTTATTAGTTTGAGGAGTCTTGTCGACACTTTGCCTAAGTTAGCTCCAGAAAACAAGGTGTAATTTCAGAACTAGGTTTAAACTAAGGAACATTTTTTAATTACGAACTTCATCCCGAAGTCAGAAAACAAGATTTACCTTCAGAACCAGGTTTAAACCACGGGATTTTTTTACACGCTTTATATTAGCTTCATTTTTATGTTAGTATGTTTGTTGCTCCTTATAGCGCGATTTTGACCCACTTTAAACAACCAGATTTCATTCAAACTTTGCACACCAGTCAAAGACCGATGACTATGCAATAATTTCATAAATTTGTGCCATTATCCTTGCCAGGGTTACCAGGACAGCAAAAAAACTGTCTTCTAAAACTACGCTGACATACGTCACAAACTACGCTGACATACGTCTCAAAATTCGAAACACCCTAAAAGGTAAAAAATCTACACTTAATATTATAAATGCAAAAGTAACTCTGACTGTCTGTCTGTCTATCTGTCTGTCTTGCTCCTGCTAAAACTACTGAACCGATTTAAATGAAATTTGGTACACAGATAGTTTAGAGCCTGAGAAAGGACATAATAGGCTACTTTTTATCCTGGTAGTATGTTCCCGCGGGATAATTTCTGACCTCCACGCGGGCGAAGCCGCTGGCAAAAGCTAGTAATAGTTTTAAAAAAACTAAAAAACACGCTTCCATAGAAAACCAAACTAAAAAGTAGAAAATAATGGAAAAACAACGTGAGGTACCTGATCAATAAAAAAATACCTTAAAAAGCACCCCACGCTTTTTTACCATTATTTTCTACTTTTTAGTTTGCTTTTCTATGAAAGCGTGTTTTTTAGTTGTTTTTTAAACTATAATTTATTTAATTTCAAACTTTATTCAGATTTCAGTAAAATTTTTTCATGCAAAACTGACAACGATGAAGATGTACATTTGTAGAAATGTATTTCCATGGCAGTTACAATCTTAAAAAGACGAACCATTTTTAAAGAAATTTTTGCTGTCCTGTGGATGTTCGCTCAAAATCAGAAAATTTATATTTTCACTACAACGAGAAAAGGAACACATAGTTCTAAATAATAGCTCGTTGGGAACAGCTGGCGCAGCTGCATTTTCATTCTCACTCGGTAGACATAGAGTATCATGACGTTGATTTACTATTGTCTAGTGCAGCGTTGGTAGGTAATAAAAATAATTGGAACTTTACTAAATTAATTTAAACGAAAATCGATTACCTATGTTATTTAAAACATCGTTTTTTGCGTTCTTTTTCTTATCTTTAGTCAGCGGGTCCCATAAGCGTGTATGGGCTCTATAATTTTCAATTCGTTGCGAACTTTTTTCTTGAAACCACTCCATGTTCGCGTAAAATATTAAGAAAAAGGTCGGACACTAACCCAGCACGTACACTATCAAGCAAATGCACAGAGCAGGCGTTTTTATTTACCGCGCTAACAAACGCTTACTTGCAAAAGCATATCTGGCTCCGTGTTTTGAAACATGTCAAAAGAAAAACCTTGTATGGTAATAACTGAACATGTCATTGCTTGATGATTTTAACCTAAACACTTAGACACTTAAGGACATATTAGTACCTACTAGCAACAACAAATTCATATTCAAATTCTTGTTCTTCTAGCAAGAATTTGAATATGAACGAAGAACAAGATTTGAAGTGATACGCAAGAAAATCAAAGCACCCTAGGTGAGTTATGTTCCTTCAATAAATTCGCAATAAAGACTTGTCAAATCGACTGTACCGCACAGTGGGCGTATTCATCTCATAAAGGGGTCAAAATATTTTATTAGCCTTGCGATTTTAACGTCGTCGCGGGGGCGCCAACTAGATTAGAGGCCCGAGGCGCTGGAGGCGCGTGCGACAAATCGACACTCCAACAAATCGTCACTACCCTTTTATACACACTAATTCTATTTCTCGACTCCTGAAATCGTCGAACTCCTTATATCAGCGACATAAGGTTCAGATTAAAATGGTAAATCTTTTCCCAGTGACGAATGAAACGCCTTTTTCAATTTGTCCCACAGTGGTCAAGGATGAATGCAGCGCAGATTGGGCGCGTCATATGCATGTGCAATTTATGACGAATAACTTTTTTGAACACTTTTCGGCAGCAGTTCAGAGAGGCCGACCTTTATACTGATTCAATTTTTGTTAGTTTTAGTCATGAATATGAAAAAGGAATAGGAAAATCTGCTTTCATTCAATGAAAAGGCTTATAAAATTATGTTCATTCTAGTAGGTATATTCAGTAGGTGCCTGTTTTACTTTATAGATAGTTTTAGGTTCTAAATCGTGAAAATGGAAATCCTATAAAGCTACTTATAGATTGTCGCAAACAATCTGTTAATAAGTTCAGTCTGTCGTACGAAATCGAATCTCCTAACGTATAATAAATGCACCTATAACTATCGATACTTAATTCATTGTGTGATGTGTTAGCAACGTATGTAATTGTGTAAGTAAGTGTTAAAACACAATATGCTTTTGTTTAATGGATCAATATCTGGTTGACCGAGCTTTGCTCGGTATTTTTTGGTAAATTGTGTTTAAAATAATAAGTTTATGTGCGAGTTGATTATCGATAAAGTTGATCATTGAAAACACGAATAAAACGACATTGTATAAAAATGAATCCTAGCTAGATCGATTTATCGCCCCCGAAACCCTCTGTATACTAAATTTCATGAAAATCGTTGGAGCCATTTCCAAGATTCAGATTATATATATATATATATATATATATATATATATATTTACATCCAGGAACTCATTTGGCGTCAAGCATGTTGCGCATCATTACGACGTCCACCAGTTCTGCTAACATTTTTTATCATCTGTTGATGAATATTGCTTAGTTTTTTGATTGCCTACTCCATCCTATACTTAATTTTCTTGCTCATTTATTTGCGGCAATATTCTTCTTGTAGTTAGGACCAAACATTTTTGGACCCCGCACAATAGTGAAGCTTTATTGACCTCCTACGTATATCAATATTATTAATCTATTGCGTGGATATTTTTACGTCCAAATCAAACGGTTGGGATTTCAAAGTGCGACGTTGCCAGCATTATGATTCGTTTATTTATACTTATCTCTTTCTTTAACGGAGTCTCGCAAAACGCATTGTCTATTCTAAGTAAATATTTTTTTAGTTTCACGGTTGACCGCTGACTTATTTGGGCTATTCTCATTTTTAACCGACTTCAAAAAAAAGGAGGAGGTTATCAATTCGACTGTATTTTTAGGGTTCCGTTGCCAAATGGCAAAAAACGGAACCCTTATAGATTCGTCACGTCTGTCTGTCTGTCTGTCGGTCTGTCTGTCTGTCTGTCTGTCTGTCTGTCTGTCCGTTTATGTCACAGCCACTTTTCTCCGAAACTATAAGAGATATGTTGTTGAAACTTGGTAAGTAGATGTATTCTGTATACCGCATTAAGATTTTTACACAACAATAGAAAAAAAACAATAAATTTTGGGGTTCCCCATACACAGAACTGAAACTCAAAAAAAATTTTTTCATCAAACCCATACGTGTAGGGTATCTATGAATAGGTCTTCAAAAATGGTATTGAGGTTTCTAACATCATTTCTTTCTAAACTGAATAGTTTGCGCGAGAGACACTTCTAAAGTGGTAAAATGTGTGTCCCCCCCCCCCCCGTAACTTCTAAAGTAAGAGAATGATAAAACTAAAAAAAATATATGATGTACATAACCATGTAAACTTCCAACGAAAATTGGTTTGAACGAAATCCAGTAAGTAGTTTTTTTTTAATACGTCATAAATCGTAAATCGCAATTTACCTTCCATTCAATCAACTCAAATATAAAAAAAAACATTTAATTTCATAAACATAAACCTTACGCATAAACCGAGGATACCTACAGGTTTGTACGGAACCCTCGGTGCGCGAGTCCGACTCGCACTTGGCCGGTTTTTTTATATTTTATTTTTGTTACCTCATAACTTTTGACTGGGTGAACCGATTTTGATGATTATTTTTTGTATGATAAATGAACGAATAACGCGATTAGGTTAGTGCAGAGTATCTACCATAACTAAAGAGTTAAAAATAAAAACACACATCCACCTTATGGGTTTTGATTTTAATAGTCAGATAAAAGTTCTCTATCCTGACTTAAGGAATGAAAGCCTAAATACAGAGACACAGTATTGAAAATTATTAATCGTGTTTTTAACCGACTTCAAAAAAAGGAGGAGGTATAATTGATAATTGATATTCGACCGTATATTTTTATGTTTGTTACCTCATAATCATAACTTTTGACTGGGTGAATCAATTTTGATGATTCTTTTTTTATTTGAAAGCTGGTGTTTCCCGAATAGTCACATTTTAATTTGGATACTCGGACAGTGGGGTCCATGTGAAAACTATATAAGTCTTAAATTTGCATTAAGTATTTGTGCGACAAATGAACGAATAACGCGATTAGATTAGTGCGTGGTATCTACCATAACTAAAGATACAAATTAAAACTTTTTAGTTATGGTAGATACTTCGCACTAATCTAATCGCGTTATTCGTTCATTTTTGTATACCTATACAAGATGTTAATACTGCTGTGGAATCAATCGTTCTTCCTCATCGTACGAAGGAACCCTAATATTAGCATGAGTTTACTACGGGTTTTTCTAAGTTTAATTTGACTAGATTCAAAGAGTACTATTAACTAGATTTTTCTGATAATATAATATTATTCACAGCCTGTAATCGCCCACTGCTGAGCGTATCTTCGTGGTACCTACTACAAAAGCGTGACAGCCCCAACAGCATCCTGAATGCATTGTTGCACTGGACACGAAGAGCATTAACAGCTTTTTGAGTGAAACTAGTCCACACGCTACACGAGTAAAAAACTATTAGGTACATCTCACTGATAATGCTCTGCGCTCCCGGTATTCATTGATCCGATCTAGATTGTTCCTCAAATCCTCCGCTACAATACGCATATGACACCACCATTTAAAGTGACAGTAGGGTATCTCTCTGCGCCTTTATTGGCGACCTTAACGATAAGCAACTGACTTTTGTCCGTGTTATATCTAAAACCGTGCTCCTCAGCGTAACGCTCACAAACTTTATTAAATTTTCTGAGACCTGCCATAGACGGGCTCAGCAGCGCCATGTCATTAGCGTAGCTAATGTTATTAAATGCTAGCCCATCTATGTAGCAGCCAGCAAACTGCTGAGCTCGAGAATAAGCACATTTATATATAAATTAAACAGCTTAATCCACCCTGTCTAACTCCACATTCCATCACGTACTCATCCGACCGTCCATTTGCCCATTTTACACATTTAATTTGATGTGTGTACCAGTTTTTAAAAATACTCATCAATTCACTGGGCACACACAATTTAGACCATAACTTGTCACAAAACACCATGTCAAATGCCTTTGACATAGGTATCCAAGAAACAGGCAAAAACAGGAGTCTTATTTCCTGTATAATATTTTACAGTCTTTTTATACATAAAATTGCAGTTTCCGTAGATAAGCCCTCTCTGAACCCATGTTGAGCATCATGGAGCTTGACATCATTCTTTAAAAGAAAGAGAGATTGGTCTGCAGTTCGCTTTATCTGATATATCACTAGTCTTATTTTTTACATTAGGAACTTCAATAGTTTTCATCATATCCTTTGGCAGATAAGCGTGCGACACACAACAATTATAAAACAAAGCCAGTACCCTGGGCAAATGGATACAAGCGTTCTTTAAGTGTTCCACACTGAGCCCGTCGTGTCCCGGGGATTTTCCGCGCTTCATATGTACCAATACATTCTCTACTTCTTTTGCTGTATAGGTACCTTGAAGAAGGTCGCTCAAGTTCACCGTCGTCTGAGTTATGCAAAAAAGACAGTCTCGCGAGGTCTACAACTCACAGAGCCACTAGTGTACCTGATTATAAGTTATCTGATCGTTGCGAAACCCTTCCAGGGTCCTTATATCTTACGCCGGGGCTTAACTCCACTGCCGCGAGAAATCACGGTACAGCGGACAGATCTCCGGTGGGATCTCATGGCGTCATGGAGAGTACGATTGTCGCAACCCAGCGCTGGGCACGCCACAATTACGGCGATAAGTCATCTCTTTGAGGAGTAGCTAGAGAGGCACCACGGCGCGGCGTCCTCACCTTCCACCTGACGCAGGGTTACGGTTGTTTCGGGAGTTTCCTGTTCAGGATAAGGCAGGAGGAAACGCTCGGGTGTCATCATTGTGTGGATCACCCGGAGGACAGGGTGGAGCATATGGTAGAGGTCTGCCCGACTTGGGCGGCAGTAATGCTCGCGAAGGAGGAGGCAGAACGCGTGAGAGAGAGGCAAATTTCACGCCCTCACGCCCCTAATCGCCGCAGGAGGAGACGCCCTGGGCATCGGGAATCGCAGGCCGATTTCCGGCCATCGTAGGCGCGGGCTTGCGGTCGGTGAGCAATGGGTAGCTCGCCATCCGATGGACCAGACCCGGATTGACGGTGCGTTGTGTTCCACGTGCACCTCAAAGAGATGTCAGCGGAATTGACCGGGTTCACTAGGGCTGATGCCTGCCAGGGTTGCGAAGAAGTCCGAAAGGGAGATCGTGGCCCCCGGCAACATGGTAACAAAAGGAACACGGGTGGGTTTTAGTCAGTAAGAGTCTGACACGCCCTCCTGCTTCACCCCGAGCGGGAAAAGTTATTTGATAATTTCCCACCCAAAAAAAAGAAAAAAGTGTCCTTTTATGCTAGGCTTAAGTACTTGGTTGCAAATAAAATGATTTATGATTTATTTATCTGAGACGGCGATGGGTCATACATTCATAATGAGAGCTTATGCATTTATAGGAAAAGGAAGAAGTGCTATTAGATTCATATATACAGACGTCAAATATCGTACAGTATGAAAAGTATGCATCAAACCGACATCCGTATAAGTGTCGCGTAACTTTGAAGCTATATACGGACGTCAGTTGACAGTATATACTATTCATGCCGCACCATATTCAACGTCCAATTATTTTTCTAAAGTTGTGCCATAGATTCATGTATACGGACGTCAAATATCGTACAGTATGAAAAGTATGCATCAAACCGACATCCGTATAAGTGTCGCGTAGCTTTGAAGCTATATACGGACGTCAGTTGACAGTATATACTATTCATGCCGCACCATATTCGACGTCCGATTATTTTTCTAACGTAGTGCCACAGATTCATGTATACGGACGTGAAATATCGTACAGTATGAAAAGTATGCGTCAAACCGACATCCGTATAAGTGTCGCGTAGCTTTGAAGCTATATACGGACGTCAGTTGACAGTATATACTATTCATGCCGCACCATATTCGACGTCCGATTATTTTTCTAACGTAGTGCCATAGATTCATGTATACGGACGTCAAATATCGTACAGTATGAAAAGTATGCGTCAAACCGACATCCGTATAAGTGTCGCGTAGCTTTGAAGCTATTTATGGACGTCAGTTGACAGTATATAGTATTCATGCCGCACCATATTCTACGTCCGATTATTTTTCTAACGTAGTGCCATAGATTCATGTATACGGACGTCAAATATCGTACAGTATGAAAAGTATGCGTCAAACTGACATCCGTATATGTGTCGCGCAGCTTTGAAGCCATAAACGAACTTCAGTTGACGGTACATACTATTCACGCCGCACCATATTCGACATCCGTGTATTTTACTACAGTCGCACGGAAAAATAATGAAATAAAGACACATAAATTTAAGATTACTTTTTTATTATAGACAGATGGGTTACCCTATAGGTATGACAGGTGAAAACAATTGAAATAGTTTTCTGTATTTATAAAACTTTAAAAATCAATCCCTAAAAATTACGTAAAATAATTAGTATTATTCAACGTATTAATGAAAATTTACTTTTGTGACTTTCAGATCTAACATAATTAATTTTAAGAAAATATTAGATATTAGATTGTTGTATTGTTATTAGGTGTGCTAAGCGTATTCCGAACGTATAATATAATCAAAATCATATAATCGACTTCAAATAGCTGTATAATTTACGGATGGCCAACACCTGATTTTCACAAGCGAGGGCACAATACTTATTTTGCAACCGAGCGTCAAATAAGCAGCGATACGTATGTGGCAACTTCGGCAAACTGTGTATAACTGATTTGTTGTTTTCATTTATAAAATATTTCGAACCGTTCAAATACAGTCGGTTTGGCAACGTCGCAATTGGACGCCAAATAATCGGCTTTATCGAAAGTGTCTTAGAGGAGTATACGCACTGTCGATATACGCGCTACACGAGCGACGCACCGTTGATGCGGGATTTCGCGGAAGTTTTAGTTATACAAATGCAAGCGCTTCAGTGATTTTTTGCCTTCCGGCAATTTTTGTTGTACAGGTCGCTAGAGCCAAAAGGACCAAAGTAACACTGACTAAAAAAGTGGCGTCCGGTATGCGGACGTCTAAAGCCGGTGGACGTCAGATTAAATGCATTTCGGGCTATGTGGGACGCCATATCATTAGCAGGATAAATATATATATATACATATATATATATACATATATACAAGAATTGCACGTTTAAAGGTATAAGATTTTAGGAATCGAAGTGGTTTTTTTTTTTCATTTTTAGTTATAAGCGCTGCTTATAGTTGGGAAACATTAACGTCAAAAAAATTGTATAACGGACGGATCTCATTTTTAAAATAAGTATTTCACAACTTGATTTACATAGACCTTTCATAACCCAACAGGCAGACTACACAATTGCCCCATTATATTTTACATTTTATAGGATACTAGCTTTTGCCAGCGGCTTCGCCCGCGTGGAGGTCGGAAATTATCCCGCGGGAACATACTACCGGGATAAAAAGTAGCCTATATCCTTTCTCAGGCTCTAAACTATCTGTGTACCAAATTTCATTTAAATCGGTTCAGTAGTTTTCGCAGGAAAGCGAGACAGACAGACAGACAAACAGAGTTACTTTCGCATTTATAATATTAGTGTGGATAGTGTGGATTGTTATATTTATCTTTAATATACAGGTAAATAAAACTTTTTATTATCCACTTTATGATTCAATAAAATCATCACGTTTTTCCTGCAGAAGGACTAATATCTATGCGTAATATCGCAACTCAGTTTTATTCAATTACAATAAATCTGCATAATAAACAATAGCTTTAGTAATCATTATTTAACTAGCCGCATACCTACCTACCTACCTTAACTAAGACCTAGGTTGTAATTTCGCATCAATTAAAGTTGCGTTTAAAAAGTACACGTAAAAATTAATTGTGCAAGAATTGGGCCTATTAACTTTGTATAATAGTGCTGCTAAAGGCCAAATGGCGTGGTTTTTGTTATTTGTTAGCTCATACCGGTGAAAAAACTGCATCACAAATCATAGTGGTTACCAAACGTCATGACTGCAGAAAACAAACATTTAAAAAAATAACGTTTTTTTTTTAAATGCAGCGGAAAAATGAATATTGTTGGTTGAGGCGCGATGTCATTCGCAAGGCGATAATTACAGGGCCGGTTGACGTGATCCACAATGGATATAATGCTCAGCCGTGTGCGTCACCGGCACTCACCGAGCTACGCTAATGATTGTACTCGTTACGACTCCCACAAATTATATTCTAAACTTGACGGCTATCAGATACAATTTTTAAGCGAAACAACTTCTAACTGTTTGACTGCTGTTAGATAATGACGCCGAAAGAAATACGTTACTAATTTTATGTATACATAGCTGTTGGTAACTATTTAGTATTTAGTAACTACACGTATATTAACATTGTTTTGCACATCTCAGATATTCCAACGAGCTACCCTAATAAACCAAGAAATGTTTCTTCAATAGAGTCGATTCACATTTATTTTTCTACTAAATAACGATAAAAGTTGTAGTAATAGTACATTATGGTACAAGTGTGTAATGTTGGTGATTACCGCTGAGGCGCCATTGAGACCCGAGCCGTCAGGTGAGGGTCTTAAGAGAGCCGAGGACGGTAATCATCAATACACACGTGTATCATACGACGTTTTTCAACACACTTGCGAGGAAAAAACAAATATGTATTGCATAAATCGTTTAATTATTAAAACAATTGGTGAATGTACAATTTTCAAAACGATATTGGATTGTTTTTGATGGCAATTTCACAGTTTGTGTTACATTGGTACTTGCCACTTCTTTAGTACCTTCATTTACTTCTTGTGTAAATGTCGGCGACAAAGGTAAATCATACAAATTACTGGAAGGAGAGGGCACCAAATAACTCACGCTAGTAGATGTACATGGTTGTGGTTCGGGGCAAAACTTTTTTGCCTTTGGCTCCAAATTAATGGCTTGCGTTATTTTGTCATTGATTTTTGCTTTGTTATGAATTGAGTCTTCTATGTACGATTCAGCGATTGCGTCAGAACGCCATCCACTATGTCGCTTCAAAGTTAGTATATCAGCCCCCGAATCAGCCAACATTGTAGCCGACGTTCTTCTAAAACTGTGTCCAGTGTAAAAATCAGCCTCAGGCAAACCTAAATACTTCGCTATTTCTCTTGGCATATTACCAAATTTGTTAATACCGATTGTTTGTGCAGTACATTTTCCTTTCTGAAAGTTTTGGAAAAAGCGGTCATTCTTTGTTTTTGTTGAACGGAGATCTTGGTATTTTTTCACTATTTCACGAAACGTTCCTTGGATTGTAAAAGATCGTGGAATCTTGGTTTTAGTCTGGGTAATTTTGACAAGAAGCATATCTCCGTGGATTTCTACATCTTTTGTTGTAATATTGTACAGCTCTTGTCGTCTACAAGCACCAGTAACACCGAATATTAAGGCAACCTGCAAAGAAATCAATTAATTAGTTCTAAGAAATTATGCTAAAGTTACACACTTGTATATTGTAGATTCGTTTCGATTAAAAATATGAAACGTACCTTTGTTGCTAGATACTGACTATCCGGAGCCTCATTCAAAAACTTTTCAACGTCGGCTGGTGACAAAACTTTAGATTTCCGACCAATATATCCATCCGAGCGTCTCTTCAAAAATGCCATCAGGTTACAGTACGTTTTGATATCAACACCATGTTTGAGCTTAACCATGCTTCTTAACATGGAATAGATGCACCACAGGGAGCTAGGTTTGTATGTATTGGCGAGTTCAGAGAAATACGCCAAAAACACATTTTCAGAAAATGACTGGGTTTTTTTGTTGCTCTTCCATTGCAGGAAACTATCGTAAGCAGCTAAATACTTTTCTCTAGATTTTGCAGGTATTAGGCTTTCGTTTGCATTTTGTGCTGCATTTAGTATTTCTGGCGGGGTTAAATCAATCAATTGTTCATCTTCTGTACTAAAACCTGACATTTTTATAATTATTTACCACACAGCAACAAATGCGATACAAACAAAATATGAAAATTAGGGGAAAATTGGGAAATGGCGCGCAATTTTTTTTTTTGCACGCGCCAAATGTAAGTTGATTGATTACAGCCATACAGTCTACTTCAAAATGATAATTTTTGTGATAAAATGCAAATATTTTATAAGAAATTATTGTGAATTATAAATAATTTGATAATAATAAATGTTTTTTCGTCTTAATTAGGGACACATTTATTTATTTCAAAAATGTAAATAGATTTTCGGTGGCATAAAACCTCTTTGTTGTTACAAAAAAAAAAAAAAACTGTATTACCCGGTTAAATTGAAAATGCTCTGTTTACTCGCATATAATTTGCAGTTAGGTACTAACTTAACTTTGTAGGGATCATTCTATTATGCACTAGTGTGTAATATTATTATGCACGTGTATGTTATAGTTCGGTTTATGGCCCTAAGAACGATATAATAAGGCTCACTTTACGAGCAAGTGTGTTGAAAACATTAGTTACAATGCTCCCACGCCATCTCCGTCGGGTGGATTCAATCAGTGTGACCGAAGAACGTGTCGCGCGCTGAGAGGCTTAGCCTCCGTAGGTGTTCGCGAGGCGCTCCGACGCATCCTCTGGGATTCCGTCCGTCGCGTCGCGTTCCATTTACTTGAAAAATTCAATGTGCGACGAAGACCCCACGTTGAAATGAAAAGCCGTGATATAAAGAGAAAGTATCTGAGAAAATGCTGCCAAAAAGCTCATTACTTCCATACCAGTGTTTGGAGAAATGTAATAGGTTTTTCAACACACTTGCTCGTAAAGTGAGCCTTATTATATCGTTCTTAGGGCCATAAACCGAACTATAACATACACGTGCATAATAATATTACACACTAGTGCATAATAGAATGATCCCTACAAAGTTAAGTTAGTACCTAACTGCAAATTATATGCGAGTAAACAGAGCATTTTCAATTTAACCGGGTAATACAGTTTTTTTTTTTTTTTTTTTGTAACACCAAAGAGGTTTTATGCCACCGAAAATCTATTTACATTTTTGAAATAAATAAATGTGTCCCTAATTAAGACGAAAAAACATTTATTATTATCAAATTATTTATAATTCACAATAATTTCTTATAAAATATTTGCATTTTATCACAAAAATTATCATTTTGAAGTAGGCTGTATGGCTGTAATCAATCAACTTACATTTGGCGCGTGCAAAAAAAAAAAATTGCGCGCCATTTCCCAATTTTCCCCTAATTTTCATATTTTGTTTGTATCGCATTTGTTGCTGTGTGTAAAACGATTTATGTAATACATATTTGTTTTTTCCTCGCAAGTGTGTTGAAAAACGTCGTATGATACACGTGTGTATTGATGATTACCGTCCTCGGCTCTCTTAAGACCCTCACCTGACGGCTCGGGTCTCAATGGCGCCTCAGCGGTAATCACCAACATTACACACTTGTACCATAATGTACTATTACATAGCAGTGTGTGAAGGAAGTCGTGGAGCACTCTACATGTGGAATCACTCTCGTCACAAATAAAACAACGTAATCACTGTCTGAGACATTCGATGTTGCGGATGTCCATTAAAAAATCATGAATAAAAAATCTGCTCGCGTCACACAAATAGGCCATCTCAACCCTAAACGAAATGTTTTGATGTAAACGGGGAAAGAATGCTCGTCGGATCTCCCCTGATAGTTATTTGATATGATTTATTCATACGCGCGGCGTTCGGCGTTGTGCACCACGTCAAATGGAAGTTTATTTAATAGAAAATACTTTCCGAAATCTATTTATAAAGCCATTATGGCCACTTTTTTATTTTAAAGCTGTTCCTGACGCGCGCTTGTTATGCAAATAGCGCGGGGGCTGCGGCCTACTCCGCGATGTTTATCCATCTAACTATAATGTTTACTCGTACTTTTATTGGTCGATTAAGTTTCAAAGTTTTATATAATAATTTTGTTCACATATTTAAGAGGGTAAAGCTGGAAAATGTACTTATATCCACACTCAGCTTATACGCGTAGCATTGTAGCGTTGTAGGGCGCGGTCTGAACATTAATAATTCATAATTACTAAAGCTTTACATTTTCCATCAAATAGTTACCGTACCACAGACGACTATACGCACATTTAAATCCCCTAACTCCCAGAAATAAGTCCGAGAACTCCTTTTTCCGTCCAGTCATTTTAATATTCCAACCTTTGGCTCCCACAAAGCAACAGTAAAGGACAAAGGACAGATCCGGCGGCTGATAAAGTATGCACAAACCGCCCCGCCATCTGACTGGAGGATCGTGGCGATCCGCCCCGCCCATTACCGCAAGCGGCTTATACACTTATACTACATACCTACATTATATACCCAGCATGTGTACCGAAATTAAAGCCTCATTAACTATGTATTACGAGGCTTCAGTTAGATCATTCCGGGAAGTGTTGCTAATTAATTTGTAGGCATTTGTGATGGTTGCGCTATACACCGTGACATTTTATTCGTCTTACAAAGGTTGTCCACTCAATGTATCCGACATAATATCTCCAGGCGTGATTAAAAAATTGTTACTATTAATTAAGATTAGGTACTAAGAAAAATAAATAATTCATTAGAATGAGGAAATATCACGTTAATGTTTACGTATCAGACGGTAAAGAACATACCTACCCAGTGCACGAGCTGACTAGATAATTCCATCTCCATTTTCCATGAGACAAGATATCAATTTCAAACTACGTCATGCGTCATCATAATGAATAATATTTTTATTTTTCAGTTTGTCAAATGTTAATTTTTTTATGGATGTGTAGTCGTTATTGGATACATGAAGTGGGCTGGCGTTGTAAGACGATTAAAATTTCACGGTGTATAGATTAAATTACTTCATGGTGCTGTTTGTGTAAGACATACTTAAATAATTACATACATACATAAATTCACGCCTTTTTCCCATGGGGGTAGGCAGACACTACAGAACGCCACCTGCTACGATGCTTACATACTCCTTTTGCGTCGTTTAGGTTCATACATCTGGTCATTCTCACACGCTGGTTGCGAGTACTAAACACCTGACCTTTCTGAAGAACATCACTGATAAGGTCAATATATGTCACTAATTATTACATAATACAATAATTACAGTGTTTTGTGATGAGAGCCTCGACAGCCACTCCGGTCGATTGTAGGTTAAGCTACCGTTGTCGCAGTCCGTACGTGACTCCATTAAATATCGAGGACCCTCCGTTCCTCGAAAAGCACGTAAACCCGTTGGTCCCGGCTATCACTCGCCGATCTTTGACAGTTGTTACGGGAAGTCAGAAGCCCAAAAGACTCACAACCAGTCTTACAGCGTTACCCAATTACTGGGTTGTGTATGCCAGAAAGGCAGTCGCTCCATGTAAAATAATGGTATTCAACTGTATCCGCTTAAATGGAAACCAACTACATACGGCTGGGCAGATTTTTGATTAAGATGATGACTTGTCAAACACACAGACAACAAATATAAATTGATTCAACATTTCAGCAAAAAGACTTCATTTCTAGACACTACTTGCTGATCTACTTAGCGAGTCACACCAATAGTCCTCAAACATAACCAAAACAGTGTTTTATCTATAAGCCAAACCCAACACATCCACAGTTATCTCTCACAAGCATTTCTTCAGCACTAATACCGGCTGAGTGCGTGCGGAGTGGGCCATGCATATTTGATGCGGCTCTAATGCGCGCCGCACTAAGCGGATTGCGGCCGCCGCTAAATGGTGCCACTCCCTTTGTCGCTTGTTTGCCGCAGCCGACAGACGTTGCGGCTCGCCAATGTTACGGACTTTCATGTTACATAGCGCCGTCTATTTACTGTTGGATTCCTGATCCTGAAATCACATAGGTTAATAGTTTACAAGTTTTTGTAAGTAAGAAAAGACGTAGCAAAAGTGTGGTCTTTATTGATAGGTTTACCATCAGAAGAACTGTCTGCATAGAGCATACCTCGTAACAATATTCATTCAATTCATTAAATTTCATAGAAAGTACCTTAGTAAGTTTAGATTGCTATACTAGTATATAGATATAAGAAATCCTAATTCCATTAAAAATATCTACTACTGTGTCGCCAACTCGCCACTAGTTTTAATCACACGGAGAATATGGCCCATAATAACGTGCAGTTCCAACCGACTGGTCAAATTGAAAATTACAATACCGGGATTATCGAAGCACAATGCTTCGGTCTAAACTCAGACTGGAGGTACGTAATCTACAAAGGACCTACCTTTATATAGGTAAAAATGACCAGATTTATTCTCTCATATAACTCAAAAAAACATATTCCAGCAAATATCTAAGCTATACATATAACGCTACATTGCTCTATCAACATTCGCAGAAACGAGATCCGACTACGTACATTCAGAGATCAGTGAGCTTCTTATAAGAGAAATTAGCCGAGTCGTGAGCTCAGTGAAGAATGTCCCACTTTATTAGATTCCATAAGCTCTATTCATCGTTTTTTCGCCCTCTCACAGGGAACCTTTGAGGCATGGCGTATTAGTGAATAATGCGATCGAATCATTCGATCTCGCGTATTAGACGCGGTCGGGGTCGTCTGTAATGTGCCCAATGATAATAGACTGCCAGTATTAGGCGATTATACTAGCAAGTGATTGTCAAACTTTTGCCCTTATCTATTTCTTTTACTATAAAATTATGGATCCCGCCAGCCTTCGGGGTCCCATTTCTGTGCCAATAGCTGCAAACTATTTTAAAAATACTGAAGTTCATAAACAATTTAACTAGTAGTTTTGAAACAACGCTTTCAAAGGGGAAAATATTCTGTAACAACTGAAATTCTTGCAACAGAAACGATCAAGTAACTTCTAGGAAATAAATAGATATTACTATGAGTTACGTGCTACGACGTAGCTGCCTCCGTCATAGCAACGCCATTCGCATAGTCATATCGTCAATATGTAAGATATTCTAGTATATTATAAGTAAACTAGCTGACCCGGCAAACGTTGTTTTGCCATATAAATAATTTCCTAGGCGGGGATAACTAATTAAATGACGATTGATCCGTTTTCGACCGGAGAGGAAAAATGATTAAATTACTAAAATGGCTATTAAAAAATAAGGGTTGATCGTAGAAGGGTGAAAATTGAGGATTGTATGTATTTTTGTATGTTGTATCATAAAAAAATAGAAATTAAAAATTTTGTCTAAAAAATAAAAATTAGGGGTGGACTACCCCTAACATTTAGGGGGATGAAAAATAGATGTTGGCCGATTCTCATAGATACCGGATAAGCACAAAAAATTTCATCAACATCGGTCAAGCCGTTTCGGAGGAGTATGGCAACGAAAACTGTGACACGAGAATTTTATATATTAGATGTAGCCATGTAGGCAAATTATAAAAAATCAAACCACGCCCTCTAATTTACCACCGTTTCTACGCCTGTATGTAGTTTAATAGCAATGAGTTACATATGTACAGCAAAGCAAGCTTGAGGATCATTGCTCACACCAAAAATATCGAAAAAGTTTGTTGTCGATCACCTGTATGATTCCATTAAGAATTACAGAGGATTAGTGTTGAGCCCTACGTACAATATGATCACAGAATTTAACCGAATTTACTTACTTGATGGTGGATCTATTTGTATTTATTACAAGGGTAAAATCTCGAAGCAATCCTTGGAGTATATAAGCAAATCCCTGGGAGAAAAAACATAAAATATTTCAAAAGTTTAATAACAATATTTTAATAGTCTATTCTCTGGTTGCAATGTTATTTAAAATTAATTAATTTACGGTTTCCCATGGGAAGAACGCGTGAGTTTATATATGTATGTAGTTATCGTTTAAATATAGAACTTATAATTTTAAATGTGCCTTTTCTTCATACCATACCTACGGCGAAGACTGCTGCCGATACCTTTATTTGGTTATTGCTGACTAATTAAATGACAGCTTGTCTATAATAATAGTATGTACCCAAACCCCTACAGGCTACAGCGGTGCGTTCAAGGTTGTTTTGAAAACTTGCAAAAACCAACTTCACATAAAACGTAGACTAAGATTGGGCCACACTGTGCTTGCTTGATTTCTTTCATCGCACTTTACACTTTTGTTCGATTTAATTTTTTATCTACTGTATATTGTGTGCCATTTAGTCTGTTTCGAATAAATTTATTATCTTTCTTTATAGTATCTCTTAGTGTTTACAATCATGGTAAGTATTTTTAAGTAGGTATAGGTAACCTACACAAGGTGGAAAAACATTAAGTTAATAATATAGGTTAGATAAGATAAGATTAGTAGATTATTAACCAAGGGGATAAAGCAGTGTCTTCTGTCGCGGGTGACGATTTAAATCGCGAGCGTAACGAAGGACTCGAGGTTTACTCCCGAGCGTAGCGAGGGTTTTAAAAACTTAAATCACGAGCGAAGCGAGGGATTTAAGACGAGTCCTGAGTGTAGCGAGGGATTTAAGTTCACCCAAGACTAAGACAGCTTTATCACCGAGGAAAATACTCTACTTTTCCTACTATTTGCGAAAAAATTAACACTATAATAATATGAGATAAGCATTTATTAAAAATAATGATAATTAAAAGTAAAAGTTAACATTCGAAACATTGGTCCAATTAACGTTTATGTATTTGAAGAAAACAAAAACGCGGCAAATTCCTAGACTAATATTTTTTTGTCGGAAAAGCAAAGGCATCACGCTCATACGGCCTCGTCGGTTTTCGTAATTTTATTTAATAATCATAACTGCATAATAAATGCGTATTCCTTTTTCAAAAAGATGTATAATGCTTTATATACAAACTCAATGGTGTAAACACAGATGTAGGTAGTTCAGTATAAATTTCGGTAAGTATTCCAAATTTAAATCACATTCTTCCCCTAGAGGATGAATGAAATTCAGTACAATTTTCTTTCCCTGTTTTTAACAGATTAAAAATGACTATTGTTATGTTAGCTTTTTGTGGCATAGAATGTCACTTTTTTGAGCAAGTGGTACAAAAAATTTATTTATTGACACAATTAATACGAGGGCACTGAAAATTTCGGGAATCAAGGAAGTGACACAACATTACTATTTAAAAACTAGCTTCTGCCCGCGACTTCATCCGCATAAAATTTTTGTTCCCCTGACCCTTCCCGTCGCGTCGAATTGCCTGCCAGTTTTCGTCTATTTTTCGTTGCTGCTCCGCTCCTTTTGATTGAAGCGTGATGTTATATAGCGTATAGCTTTCCTCAATAAATTGGCTACCCAAAACAAAAATATTTTTTCAATTCGGATCTTCTAATTTTCCGAGCAATTTTTTCATTTTTCTCTTTCATAAGATCCTTCTCCTGACACAGAATAACAAACACAACAAAAAAAAAAGAAAGTGAAATCGGTCCAGCCGTTCGCGCGTGATGGCGTGACCAAGGGAAATACGGATTCATTTTTATATATATAGATGTATTCATTGCTTTTCGAAGTATTCTCCGCGAAAGACACATTTTTCCATACGATGGAACCAATCATTGAAGCAACCATTCCATTCGGAAGTTGGGGTCTCCAAAATGGCCGCTTTGTACGCCTACAAAGCTTATTCAGGTGATGAAAATCTCTGACCACGCAATTTATTCTTTAATTTTAGGGAAAGTATAGAAATCATTAGGGCTTAGGTCTGGGCTGTACGGCGGATGGTCTAATAATTCTATGTTTTCTTGCTCTAAAAACTCTTTTGTTCTGTGCGCAGTGTGAGAACTCGCATTGTCGTGATGGAGGATGATGTCGCGGTCTCGAGGTGGCATTGCACAAGTCCGAGGCCATGGGTTTTCATGGTCCTCGGAACGCGCCACCTGCGGGTTCCCAACTCACGGTAGGGGGGGTTCACATCGGCGTCGAGTCGACGATGAAGTACCTGGGACTTGTCCTCGACAGCCGGTGGAACTTCGTTGAGCATTTCCGACGTTTGGCTCCCAGACTGGAGCGGGCTGGGGCTGCATTAAAGCGGCTCCTGCCCAATCTGGGGGGTCCAAACGCCTCCTGCCGGAGGCTCTACACGGGGATCATGCGGTCCATGGCCCTCTACGGGGCACCGGTGTGGGCGCCCTCACTGAGGCTGCGCCCAGCGCGCCGGTTGTTTGCGGCCCAGAGGGTCATGGCCATCCGGTTAATCCGGGGATACCGCACGGTCTCGTGCGAGGCGGCGAGCCTCCTTGCCGGAGTGCCGCCATGGGATCTGGAGGCAAAGGTCCTCGCGCACATGTGGGAGTGGCGCGAGGAGGCGAAACGCCGGGGCGAAACTCCGCTGCCGCGACAAATCGCGGCACGGCGGACAGAGCTCCGGTGTGATCTCATGGCGACATGGCGGGTACGATTGTCGCAACCCAGTGCTGGGCACGCCACAATTGCGGCGGTAAGTCCCCTCTTTGAGGAGTGGATAGAGAGGCGTCACGGCGTCCTCACCTTCCGCCTGACGCAGGTTCTCACCGGGCATGGGTGCTTCGGTGGGTTCCTGTTCAGGATAAAGCGGGAGGATACGTCCGGGTGTTTCCATTGCGAGGATCGTCTGGAGGACACGGTGGAGCATACGGTGGAGGTGTGCCCAGCCTGGGCGGGGCACCGCCGTGTCCTCGTGGAGGCGATCGGCGGCGGCGACCTCTCTCGTCCGGCCCTGGTGCGAGCCATGGTACGGAGCGAGAGGGAATGGGAAGCCGTCACCTCCTTCTGCGAAGCAGTAATGCTCGCGAAGGAGGAGGCGGGGCGCGTGAGGGAGTGGCAGTCTCTGCGCCCTCACGTCCCTAGCCGCCGCAGGAGGAGGCGCCCCGGGCGTCGGGAGTCGATTGCGGACTCCCGGCCACCGTAGGCGCGAGCTTGCGGGTGGCGAGCAATGGGTAGCTCGCCGCCCGGTAAGGACCAAGCTCGGGTCGACGGCGCGCAGTGTTCCACGCGCGCCTCAAAGAGATGTCAGCAGCAGTGTAGGGGTCTACTAGGACCGATGCCTGCCGCGGTCGCGTGATTGTTCGAAAGAGATACCGTGACCCTGGCACATGGGCAACTGATGGAACACGGGTGGGTTTTAGTCAGTAAAAGTCTGACACGACCTCCCGCTCCGCCCAGAGCGGGAGAAGTCATTTGATGATTTCCCATCCTGAAAAAAAAAAAAAAAAAAAAATATCGCGGTTGCGGTTCTCTTTACGGAGTTCAAAAACGACCTGTGGCAAACAAATGCTAGCATACCATTCTGCATTAACCGTTATTTGTCCCTCAAGAGGAATAGTCGCAACATGGCCGATTATGGAGACAAACGTGGCCACCATTTTTTTTGCAACACTCCGTGAACGAACAATTTTTGTTGGCTTTAACTCATTTTCGAACACCCAAACTCGTGACTGGTTTTTTGTTTCGGGTTCGTACGCGTATATCCAGGATTCATCACCTGATACGATGTTGTATACAGCATTTGAGGACCCTGCGTGGAATCTTTCGTGAGTTCTGACGCACCAAGTAACGCGAGCCGCTTTTTGCTCTTCACAGAGCGAAAGCGGTATCCATCGGGAAAACAACTTTTTTACACCTAATTGTTCATGCAAGATTATTTGTATTTGACTCATGCCAATGTCTAAAGTTGCCTGAATTTCGCGGTATGTCACATGCCGATCTTCCTCAATCAGTTTACGCACAGCATCAACGTTTTCTTGGGTGACTGCAGTTTTTGGACGACCTTGACGGGGATCATCACTGAGCTTGACACGTCCACGTTGAAATTCAGCAATTGTTTTTCTGTTAAACCACTTCGAAAGTCATAATAAATCATCGCTCTTGAATTTTCTCGAGTCAATTCCATTTTCTCAACGACTAAACAAGTTTGACAAAACCTTTGACAAGACCGAGAATCTTTTTTTAAATAAATAAATGGTATTCGATTTTTAAAACCAATGAGTTTTCAATTAAAAAGATTTTAATATGACAGGAACAGTGGAAATATTCCATTCTGATTCCCGATACTTTTAGTGCAGCCTATGTATTAACATTACAACAACCATTTTGCGTAAAAAAAAATGGTAGGCTATAATGAAAATAAATATGAACTGAAAAATTTAATTTCCTTTTAAGGTGACGTAGCGAGATAAACGTGCTTTTTCTTTATAGCGTACCTTTCTTACCGTATGGCATCCGTACTTAATCTTTTAGTGTATGTTTTTTGACTATATGATCTAGTATCCTGTAAAAGGAATACACGATACGATGAAATTTTCTCGATACAAAAAAATCGCAAAGTTCTATCTATGATTGTGATTTTTTTAGCCTCAACGCGCGATGTGTATGTATTATTAAACATAGTTTACTTTAAAACATTGATTATAATTGTATCTTAGTTTTTGTAAAAGAGTTTTCGTTTTAATTATACTTTTCATTCATAAAAAACGGCGATTCGTTTTGGCACATACGTTATTTTATTCCAAGCGCACACACATTATCGCCATCTCTTCTTTTGCCTATCATAAGTAGTGTCATCACTCTTGTTCGTTCATAAATCAGTCGCCCAGTAGGGCTCATCGACGACGAACCTATGTCACTTTTTTACAAATCGGTGCGATTAAAATTACGTTTATTAAATATTTGTGTTCACAGAAAAAGGTAGTAGTTAAGCATTTTGCTGTAATGATTTAATATAATAAGTGTTGGCTTTCCAAATAACTTTGTATTTCGCATGTATATGTGTCTATTTTTGTGACTGTGAACAATATAACATTCTTTTTCTATTACCATTTAGAGACGACCTAAATTATGTATGAAAATGGGAAGAACCATAAACCAAAACTGAACAGTACCTTCAAGGTTAGGAGTGCCTGCACAGGGCAATTAATTTATTCATTTTGCAAGAATGAAATACCAATAAGATGATCATAACAGTAAATCGAATTCACCACCTTCACTAAGGCATTACAGCAACAATCTATTCTCACTTTGCAAAGTAATATTGAGTAAACACCTAATTTTCTAGAGAAGAACGTCTGTTTTATCCCAAAAACTTATAATAATCATGCATTTAGAAATAAAATAAAATATATAATTTGTTTTTAGGTTTGAAGTATGTCAACAATATATCTATATGTGAAGATATATATCACTTCAAATACAGCACAACGAATGAATGGAGTAGCATTAGAATTGTAAAAAAGGTGAGGTTTTACTTGACAGCAGCTCTAAGAAGGGTAATGATTTAAACAGGCTGAGTCAAACACCGAACTAGTTTAAAAAAATATCATTGGCATGTAAAAGTGTTTGTACAAACCTACTTACAGAAATAAAATCATTTATCATTTATAGCAGATGTGAAGTTTTATTGAAAATATAAATTTTAATTTCATGTATCAATCAATCAATCAAATCAGTTTATTTCGGGCTACAAAGACCCAAATCATAATACCATACAGAGTATCATACGTACAAAAAAACTACGTAAACATAACTATTGTATACGAAGTGACGGCGACGTGTTGCGCTGCGTAGTATCGCGTAGCCTTCCACGGAATCGCCGATACACGACACCCTTCGGCCAAAACTCTTCCTTGAGGAAGGTCTCGATTTGATGAGTTGGAACTCGGACCACGAATGACTTGAAGTTTGTGTTGTGGCACGGTTCCAACTTCTCGACCCTCAAGGTCCAGTTGGAATTAACACGTACAAACTCCACGATCTCCTCAACCTTCGTGGTGTAATGTTGACGGGACACATAGAGCTGCGTTGTTAGTGTAGCTGGACGCAGCAGCATACTGAGTCCTGTTAGCGCGGTCCCACACTGGTTCCGACTACGAAGCTTCTTCCTCTCTACCTCCACGAAGCCATCCTTGTCAGGCACGTGGCCTGAAGCCGAGCCTAGCTGTTTCGAACCCTACATGTACCGTGTTTGATACCTAATCATTAGCAGCCTATAACGTTCCCACTGCTGGGACACAGGCCTCCTCTCGGTGAGAGAGAGTGGGACATAATCCACCACACGGGCCCAGTGCGGGTTGGTAGATGTCACATGTCTTCGATTTTTTAGTTCTAAGACATGTTTACTCACGATGTTTTCCTTCACAGTTTTGAGAGCAGTGGTGTTGAAATAATTTACACAGAGTAAAGCGTCTGCTCGGGTTCGAACTCGTAAGTAGTAGCCGTTGCCACTGAGCTTAGATGTTTATGGAATCCGAGAGTTGGGTTCCCACGGATTCCACAATCTCCCCTCGCTTTACATGCATGACCGCACATTTGTCCACACCAAATTCCATTCTGATGGCGCTACTGAAGGTTTCAACTACTTTCAGTAGCTCCATCAGGTGAAAATTGTTGGGGGCAAAGAGTTTTAAAATCATCCATGTAAAGGAGGTGGGATATAACCTGACCACCTCTCCTCATCCGATAGCCTATGCGTGAATCCTCCAGCAGTGTGCTTAGAGGATTCAGGGCTAAGCAGAACCAAAGCGGACTCAAACTATCACCCTGAAATATGCCTCGCTCGATCCTTATCGGTTCGCTGTTCCCTTGGATATTTCAACATCCTGGATAGCGAAGGACCGTCCTCCACTGCCTCATACATGAAATCAGGAAGGTGCGAAGAGATGCATCGACTTTATACAACTCCAGCACCCTCATGAGCCATGTATGTGGCACCGAGTCATAGGCCTTCTTATAGTCTATCCAACATGTCGACAGATCCTTTCGGAAACGACGAACTTGTTGGCTTATGGTCATATCAATGAGGAGCAGCTCCTTAGTACCTTATATACTTATTATTATTACCTCCTTTATATTTATTATTATATATTTTTTTTCACTTAATAATGTATTTCTATTCAAATGAAGCACGGTCGAATTTCGACCAATGGGCGATGACTAGTAATATAAATACTTAATTTTTTTATTATATATTTTTAATTATTTTGAGTTAAACAATCTCGTATTACCCAACATCGGTACATAAATATTAGCTAGCTTTTTCCCGCGACTTCGTCTGCGTAAATCTTACGTTACGCGGACGCAGGTGAAGTCGCGGAATTAATAGGGTTAATGGGTAACAGACAGACAGAATTAGTTTCGCATTTATAATATTACGTATAGATAAAGAAGATAATTTATTGCTGTAAGATAGTTTTATTGCTTATAATTAAATATTTGTATTATTTGTCTACTCCATAGCACGCTATGTGCAAAAATTTCATAGACCGACTAAATTTATGCTACTTTCACGTACTTTTTTCTAAGATGTTTCCGTCTCTACCTTGCTATTGTAGTTTGACAGATGTGCAACAGTGACAGGAATAGTGCTTACAGCAAGGCTATGCTAAATTAGTAACGGTTTTTTATTTCGAGACATTTTCTGTCATTAGTTCAACTTTTGGCCGCTGGTTTTCCTATTCTCTATAAACGATTCAGATATAAGTTTGTGGCGGCCGGCCACTTTAGGTTGACCCGTCATAAACCACGCCCATCCTACTATCATTTACTTTGAAGGTGGGCCCTTAACAACACAGCTTAGAAGCATGATTTAATACCGCAATAACAAATTCACAAGAAGATTCCTCAATAAACCTCGTTTCTAATAATCTTTGTCCTTCGACGTCCAGCCACATTGACGACAAAAGTTAAGCCTTAAATATCGTAGTTCTACCACAATAAGCCTTCCTTTGTGTAAGGTAATCTCTTAAGGCTTGGACTCATTCTGTCGGTCAACGCCGAGCCCCAGGCATTGCGGAGGCTTTGTATTGGTATCTGTAATTCTCACATTGTCGGGAAAAGACTCCGAATAGGATTTTCTAATCGATAGAACGGGACATTGTTACACCCCAATTGTGTGTTACGTAAACCGTTTTTACTAAAAGGTATTTTTATTTAATTAGTTTCGAGCCCTCCAAAATGAGTCAAAAATGCAGAAATAAGTGCTATGGCACTACTTCCCTGAAACAATCGTTAAAATACCTAATATGGGATTTTATTCCATTTTTACAAAAACTGGCTGGCTACCCAATTGTCGGCGGGAGCGAGGCGCGGCGAGACAGAGTCGCCTGTTCGCCAACCGATTTCCATGGAATTTTTCTATTACGGGGACAAATTGCACGCCCGCCGCCTTCGTAATATTGTACACCAGACTTGATAGCTTTATTATTTCTTACTGAACATGAACTTGTTTTGAACAACTCATTATTAGGTACCTAGTAGTGAATGTGTTCAACCATTATTACATAGTAAGTTAATTTTCATTTTCTGTTTTAATGTTTGTCGGGCGGGTTTTTGTGTTCGAGTATTCAAAATTACGAGTGAGTTGATATCCTAATCATCACTAGATTTATGATAAATGATTTTATTTCTGCAAGTAAGTTTAAAACACTTTTACACTTCAATCATATTTTTTTTAAACTAGATGACGTGGGCATTTCCTATCTGACTACTCTTAGAAGAAAGGCTGAAACTCACTCGTAATAAAAACTCAGAGGTCACAGTCTGTTTTAAAGTCCAGACATAGTCTTGGTCAGACGATGTGAAGACCATGTGGATTGGTGTCTGCAATGGTGTTTTGAGGAAAGAACCACACAGATTGAGTGGACCTATCGAGTCAGTGCACGCATTGATCAGTAATCATGCAGCTCAACTCAGAACTTAAGGAGCTCAATGATTTAACGAACAATACCAAAGAAAGGACATTTGTGTATGGTTACGTCATATGAGATATATCGTACAGACATTATTGCATTATACTTGTACTGTACGACGTCGATTTCTAACTTATCCATATCTTTCATAAGAATACTAAATTACAAACAACACGATGATATAAATCATCTTTAATGCGACTTAAATCCCCAATTATTTAACAACTGCAGTAATTCCTAATAATCTTATCAATCATACCATTTTTATCTGCATGAGTATGTGTCTGAATGTTATACAATTTTAACATTGTTAGCAACCAGAAATGACAGGAATGGACAAGGACCACTGATTAGACATAATTTTAATCATGACCTAATTATTTACACTCTACCGACTTAAGAACGGACAAACAGAACTTTCAAACAGCCTTTATTATGGTCCCGTAGGATAAAACAGTGGGCAATTTTAGTTCGAACCAATATTCGCCATCTACTATGACAAACGAACGACCAACTGCACAATTTTAGCCAAGATTTTACCACAGAACGGTCCTCAAAGACAGTGGGGAATATATTTCACAGGTGGTTGAGTAATGTTTTCACCCGTCCGGTCCGCCTGTCCGGTCAACTTGTCCTTTGTGTCCGGCCGGACAAAGAGCTAACGATGTGGTATCCCAACTTCCAAATGCACGCATCACTGTTATTGTTTTAATGGTTACATTTTATGCCTTCGATATTATTAAAGATGGTTTTGTTTCTTCAAAATGGCACTCGTGTGAGAAGCCTTTCAGGTTTCCACTGCTTTCCTGTAAGTACATTATTTTACAGTTATGCCTCACTAGCTTTTGCTAGCGGCTTCGGCCGCGTGGAGGTCGGAAATTATCCCGCGGGAACATACTACCGGGATAAAAAGTAGCCTATGTCCTTTCTCAAGCTCTAAACTATCTGTGTACCAAATTTCATATAAATCGGTTCAATAGTTTTAGCAGGAAAGCGAGACAGACAGACAGAGTTACTTTTGCATTTATAATATTAGTGTGAATTGTAGTGTGGATTGATTCCTGCGAAACACCGATAATTTTGTTACACTAAAATTGACAAGGAAAATCATGGATTGTACAAAACAGAAAAAAAATATCCCAACAGCATTTGATACCGGCACAAAAAGTAGCCTATATGTTACTCCTTTTTTTTTTTTTTTTTTGGATGGGAAATCGTCAAATGACTTCTCCCGCTCTGGGCGGAGCGGGAGGGCATGTCAGACTTTTACTGACTAAAACCCACCTGTGTTCCTTCAATTGCCCATGTGCCAGGGTCACGGTATCTCTTTCGAACAATCACGCGACCCCGGCAGGCATCGGTCCTAGCAGACCCCTTCAGTTTTGCTGACATCTCTTTGAGGCGCGCGTGGAACACTACGCGCCGTCGACCCGAGCTTGGTCCTTACCGGGCGGCAAGCTACCCATTGCTCGCCACCCGCAAGCTCGCGCCTACGGTGGCCGGGAGTCCGCAATCGACTCCCGACGCCCGGGGCGTCTCCTCCTGCGGATATGTTACTCCTTATAACGTCAGCTGTCTGCCAGGAAAGTCCCGTCAATATCGGTCCAGCCTTTTCAAAAATTAGCCGAAACAGACAGAAATAAAAAAAAATGTTTTTGTTATTAATACTGTATTTACTTTCACGCATTTAGTAAAAAGCTGTTATTTTGACATTACAAACAGACACATATTTATTCGTATATACAATGAAATGAAACTGAAATGAAAATATAGATGTTATAATCATTTCCTTGGCACTGTTGTTTACTTTTGTGGGATAGGTGTTATCACATTCACAACTATGAAGTTAACTATCAAAAGAACCGACTTCCAAAAAACCACTACAAAGTGAAAAATTACTTAAATATCAGTAGTCAGTGCCAAAAGTACGAAAATATTAAACCAAAGACTTCGACCACTTTGTAGTGTTATTTTTTTGAAAGTCGGTTGTTTTTCAAACCACTTGTGTAAACAGTTCCATAAAAGTAACCAACATAATAGATTACAACAGTCACCTTTGCCATTGCAGGCAAGAAGTCTATTGACGAGTCATGATGAACAAAGTTATCGTATTAATGAGCATTCAATAGATAATGATTATTATTATCTATTACACAGGCAATAGCTTATAAATAGATTATATATATATCATAAACGTTATAGATACTTACACGTAATAGAATACACATAACATGCCAAGATAAATACAGTACATGAGACGGAACACGATATTTTAAAGGATAAAGTAATATGTTTATCTGTTACGGCAACAATATTACATTTTTTGAAATCATCACATTGGTTTTTTAATAAATCTGGAAAACGCGCTATAAAAACAATTTTACGTAAATATCAACGCCTTGTTAAAGAACAGAGGTTTTAGGGGCAGGCGAAATCTATCTATCTATGTTGGAATTAATATTAATGGTCACTAATAGAAAAAAAACACTCTACTTTACCTGATTATCATAAGCATAATCGGCCTATAATATTCCTTCTGATGGGACACAGGCCTCTTTGTAAGTGTAAGTCACAAATTTCTTCGAATTTTTCGTTCACATTTCCTCACAAAGTTGTCTTTAACCATTTTGAGAGCAGTGGTGATGAAATAATTTACACAAAGTAAAGCGCAGTAAGTAGAGTTGGGAGGCTTCCCACAAGGTGGCCCGATGACCTTGTGAAGCCGGCAGGATTCCGCTGGATGCGGGAAACACAAAACCGGTCGAATTGGCGGAGCATGGGGGATAGGTATGTCCAAAGGTGGGCGTCATTCAGTTGAAATGATGTTGATGATAATGAAAGCCCCTGTCGGAGTTCGAACGTACCAACAATTCGTAAGTCGCAACCTATACTGGGCCACTTGCTAGGCCACCTGTGCTCTCTGCCTGATTACATGTTATTATTAAAGAGTCATAATCATATAACAATACTTCATTACCACTGTTCTCAAAATGGTGAAGGAAAACTTGGTAAGGAAGCCGGCATGTCTTAGAACCAAAACTTCGAAGACATGTGACTTCTACCAACCAGCACTGGGCATGTGTGGTGAATTGTGGCACACTACCTCTCAGGGAGGAGGCCCGTGTCCCAACAGTGAGAACATTATAACCTGCTGATGAATCATATACTTAACTTAAATATTTTATTCACAGTTCCATAATAAACCTCCGCTACGCAGAAACATAAAATTATTTCGATATTCTCTGTTTCTATTCGACAGTCAGGGTAGTGTTCCTGACTGTAGCCACCGCTTGGCGTTTGATTCACACTGTAACAAATCCCAGTCACAATAAAAAACCGATTCTATTACTATAGTTACAAGGTAGAGTTTAATACAGACAGTGGCATCTGTATGAACATTCGATTATACACGCCAGTGGTCAAGTATTTATCAATTAAAAGCAAATTTAGTTTAGCAGGCATCCCCGTCGTCGTGTTAAGGGCACATTCCAGGCTAATAAGCCACATGTACGGCTGTGCTGATATTAAATGCCTACGATTCCATCCTGTGGAGACCGGCTTAATTGGAGGCTGTACAGTTACTCCAGTTTTAATGAAGATAACGTGTAAGGGAAGATATTTGGGTTAATTGTTTCAGCTACAAAGTAGGTTTTTGATTTTTGTAAATGGGTATTAAGAAAAAATACACACACTTACAAAATTGATTGATTATTTCAATACTTAAAATGCTTAAACTCGCAATTATAATTCGTCTTAAACATGTTTATTTTTTATTATTTGGCAATAATTGAGGAATCTCAATTGTTTTTGGTGATCTTTATAATTTATTCAAAGTATAGTTTTTGAAAAAGTGATAACTTGATAAGAAATAACGTTGAAACCTTTCCTCAGATATTTGGAACTGTCGAAAGTTAACTACAGCAGACAGAGAGCTATTTCTAGGAATTTGTTAGGAACCTAATTTCCACCTCGATTAAAGCTTTATTTTCTTTGCAGACATTAATGTAGGTGAAAGTGAAAACAAAATAAATCCGCGGGGTAACTGCGTAACACACTATCAGTAGGAATGGGTTTCATTTTGACAGTTCAACAATATTCATTGCGTTATTTAAGTTGTTGAGCAGTCAAATTTTTCGAACACATTTGGCAATGGAATAACAGTATCCTACAAAACGATTCAGATTGATAGTGAGTTAAAAAATTAGGGTGCCGGTTGGATTGAGGAGAATAAAAGAGCACTCGTTTGGTTTTGGAAATCATGAAGGCATAAAAAAACTCAAATGTTTTGAATCTATTTACAACGACTTACGAAGATCTATGGTGACGTAACTTATGTATGCAGCTATCAATTGTAATTTATATGTAAGTAATATAATATGCGGATATGGCGTTACAATGTGGTCTGTCACGTTGACTATTCATTATTATAATCATTTTATTGCCTCATCGCAGATATCCTTTATGATACAAAATATTCCATAAATTAAAGTAATTGTAAGACCTGCATGAGTCTAACTAAATTAACCTCAGTCAGAATCATTGGAATTGGTTGTGACTGAGGCTAATTAAGACAATTAGAGAAAATTTAATGCTCTAATCATTTAATTTTAACCATTACTAAACCACATTTAACATATAAAACGCCACAAACTGAAAAATAATTTTAATTTCGGAAGTCGGTGGAAAAAAAAACGAAAATACAAACAGACACCGATTCCGAAATTAAAATTATTTTTTACTTTGTAGTGATTTTTTCTGTCCATTTACGAGGAAGCGTTCCACTTTTCGAATGTTGATTGGAACTTTTCACCCAAGATTTGTCTTCTTCGATAGACATAGTCGCTCCATGTCACTTCAGTTTACTAACTCTACAAACTATGTATATCAGTCAGTAGCTTATTTCCAGATAAGTTCATCGCGGATCTTTACAAAAGCCATGTGGTGCCGGTCGTGAAAAATAGCACCATACCATTCTTTCTTAGAGAATGGGCAGCAGCGTTCCCTATGCATCTTACCATCATAGGTACTACGTTCGCCAACCCGCCTGCCAAGCTTGGCGATTATAGCAAAACCCCCCAAATTGGGGGAGGCCTATGTCCAGCAATGGACGTATTTCGGCTAAATTATGATCATGATCTTTACAAAAAAAAACTCCGTACATAGCTCGCCCGTTAACAATGACCCACCAGTCTACCACCCAAGACTGCGCTCCATTGTCTTGGGTGGTTCCTCCCTGGCTTAAAAGGCAACCAATAGATTTCGTTGATTAGTAGATAATATTATACAATCGTTAGTCAGCTGACCCATTGTCAGTCGTGGCTGTGTATGGACTGATATAATGGTTTGGAGTTGATGAGATAGAGACTTATACATAATTACGCATAATACCACACTAATCTAATAGTTTAAATGGCTTTCATATTGACAGTTCAAATTCAACAACATTAATTTCGTTATTTACATTGCTGAGTAGAAAAATCTTTCCATGATTTGAAGCAATGGTTTAGCAATATCCTATAAAATCATTCTGATTGATAGTTTGTTACGAAGAGCGTAGAACACAGCGTAGAGCGTAGAACATTATATAGGATATATATGATTATTATATGTATTTATTAAAGTAAATTGTATTTGCACCAGTGACAACCCCATTTTTATGTCCACGCAATCACTGTCCATTCCAAGGTTGCCTGGAAGAGATCGCAGAAAGCGATAAGGCCGCCCATTGTATGTTTTTATTGTGAAATGTTTTTTGTTGTAATTAATTTTCTGGTGTACAATAAAGCATATATAAATAAATAAATAAACACAAAATCATCATATTAATGATGACTTTACGTATTTACCTACTAGTATAAAGTCATTTGATAGGCAGCTACTTATTAATACATAATTACTCATAGGGCATTTTATATGAATGTACGAATATTATGTATGAATGTAACATCTATATTATAAGTTCAGAGACATTTAAGATGCATTTAAAAAACTTCATAAAAACCTGTTAAGTGAAATATACAGCGTCAAAAATCAAAAAGATTTGCTTTATTGGCGGAGAACGATCCATGATGGTATTGTTACTTGAAGTATAAATTGAGAAAATCTCTTTATCTTTTGTTTTATACGTGATAAAAACTTACTTTTAGATTTATATTTCAATTGATCACAATAACTGCGGTCGATGACCGCAATAAAATGTATCAAATTCTTTTTTTTTTTTTTTTGTTTTATCATTATTCGATTTCGATACTCGTCACGCGAAGTTTCAGTAGTAAATTTAATTTGACGCTATACATCTGCAGTATTCCTCAACGAATTTAGGTCTTCTACTACTGCAGGTAATCTATTGTAATAACAATAGGTACACAGACGCAACACAAAAATAATCATCCTAAAAATATTGTCATTTTTAACTGTTTATGAACTCACAATATAGATGTTACATTCGTACATAATATTCGTACATTCATATAAAATGGCCTATGAGTAATTATGTATTAATAAGTAGCTGCCTATCAAATGACTTTATACTAGTAGGTAAATACGTAAAGTCATCATTAATATGATGATTTTGTGTTCTACGCTCTTCGTAACAAACTATCAATCAGAATGATTTTATAGGATATTGCTAAACCATTGCTTCAAATCCTGGAAAGATTTATCTACTCAGCAATGTAAATAACGAAATTAATGTTGTTAAACTTGAACTGTCAATATGAAAGCCATTTAAACTATTAGATTAGTGTGGTACGCAATTACCCCACTGCCACTGTTCAGTAACGTATGAAGAAAAACCGGCCAAGTGCGAGTCGGACTCGCGCACCGAGGGTTCCGTACAAACCTGTAGGTATTCACGGTTTATGCATAAGGCTTGTGTTTATGAAATTAAATCCTATTTTTTTAATTTTTATATTTGAGTTGAATGAATGAAAGGTAAATTGCGGTTTACGATTTAAGACGTATAAAAAAAAAACTACTTACTAGATCTTGTTCAAACCAATTTTCGTTGGAAGTTTATATAGCAATGTACATCATATATTTTTTTTAGTTTTATCATTCTCTTGTTTTAGAAGTTACAGGGGGAGGGACACACATTTTACCACTTTGGGAGTGTCTCTCGCGCAAACTATACAGTTTAGAAAAAAATTATATTAGAAACCTCAATATCATTTTTAAAGACCTATCCATAGATACCCCACACGTATGGGTACGATGAAAAAAATTTTTTTGAGTTTCAGTTCTATGTATGGGGAACCCCAAAATTTATTGTTTTTTTTCTATTTTTGTGTGAAAATCGTAATGCGGTTTACAGAATACATCTACTTACCAAGTTTCAACAACATAGCTCTTATAGTTTCGGAAAAAAATGGCTGTGACATACACGGACAGACAGACAGACAGACAGACAGACAGACAGACAGACATGACGAATCTATAAGGGTTCCGTTTTTTGCCATTTGGCAACGGAACCCTAAAAATATACGCTGAAGGCTGCTGCTCATTCTCTAGTAGGTAAGTCAAATTATTATGTTAAATGTTACTGTTATTTTCAAATCTAAAGAGACTGAAAACGATTTTCTTCGATTTTAATCTCATTTAAAAATAGGTATTATATCATTTCTTCCCGTGGGTGTTGTAAGAGACGATGGCAATTCTCTAGTAAGTGTCTTAGACTTACTAGAGAATGGGCAGCAGCGTTCTCTACGCATTTTACCAAATTACCACCATACTGCGATTGCCAATCCGCCTGCCAAGCGCGGCGATTATGCCAAACCCCCAAATTGGGGTAGACGTATGTCCAGCAGTGGACGTCTTTCGGCTGAAATGATGATGATGATGATGAAAAATAGGTACCCACTTCGTTGCTACAATCTTTCCTATCTGCGCTTTTCAAATAATGATGAGTTCCTTGCCTATTTCATGGATGAGAGAGAGTTGAGGGGGCGGGGGCTAGGAAACTTAATTTAAAAATGTGGCTTTGCCAACCTTACATAACCAAAACACTCTCACAATATATATGTACCATTAATTAAATAATTAGTAGTCACACCTACAATCATACCCTTTATAAATAAAATAAAAAAATATCAATACATATTTAATATTAGTTTGGCGTTTACCTTATCTCCTATTTTCGATTCGCAGGGACTTTTTAGATTAATTGGTAGGTTCGTTAATGCCAGTGGCGTTCTTTACATCTTAAAAGTGAAGGTGTGTTACCCGGAGCTTCTCCTGGAAGCCTCGATCGTGCAGGCCTGGGTGTCATCACCGGACAGGCCTGCTGACACCAACGACGAGGCCGAGTGGTTCCGGGAGGCCATGTCCGAGATCTGTGACGTGGCTATGCCCCGAGTCCAGCCAGGACGGGCTTGGCGCCAGGTGTACTGGTGGTCGCCGCAGCTGACAGCGTTGCGCGAAGCGTGCGTTGCGGCACGACGCCGGTACACCAGGCACCGCAGGCTCCGTATCCGACCTCCGGATACGGAAGCCATTCAGGCGGAGCTATACGAGGGGTACAGAGCGGCGAAGACCGCCCTCCAAGAGGAGATCCTGCGGGCCAGAGGACTGGCCCGCAAGGAGTCGCTGGAGACTCTGAACAGGGACCCATGGGGACGGCCCTACAAGGCCGTCCGGGAGAAACTCCGCCCATGGGCTCCTCCGCTGACTCAGAGTCTCCGGCCCCAGCTCGTGGAGGGCGTGGTGAGCGCTCTGTTCCCTTCGCGAGGGGAACATAGTCCCCCACCCATGGCTCCGCCTACTGCGGTGCCCGATGCGGACCACACCACTGACGACGACGACGGTATTCCAGAAGTGACCGAGGCAGAGATGAGGGTGGCCTGGCCTCAGAGGCTCTCGGGCCTCGACTCAGGGGGCTCCTTAGCGCATGCTTGGAGAGGGGCCAGTTCCCACTTCGTTGGAAGACGGGGAAACTGGTCCTCATTAAGAAGCCTGGGCGCCCAGCGGACTCTCCGTCCGCCTACCGGCCCATCGTGCTACTCGACGAGGTGGGCAAGCTCTTTGAAAGAGTCATTGCAGACCGCCTCGTCGGGTGGCTGGTGCGGGAGGGGCCGGACTTGTCGGACGGCCAGTACGGCTTCCGCAAGGGGCGCTCTACGGTGGACGCCATCATGCGCGTGCGAGCCCTCACGACGGGGGATGCAGTGGCCCGGGGTGGGGTCGTCTTGGCGGTGTCTCTAGACATCGCCAATGCCTTCAACACCCTGCCCTGGAGTTGCATTAGGGAGGCACTCCGGTATCACCGGATGCCGACCTACCTCTGTCGCGTGGTCGAGGCCTATCTGACGGATAGGGCCGTCATCTACCCCGGTCACGAAGGGGAATGGAACCGGCGAGAGATGTCGTGCGGTGTCCCACAGGGATCGGTCCTGGGGCCGCATCTGTGGGACATCGGTTACGACTGGGTGCTGCGCGCCGACCTCCCTAGCGGCGTCAGCGTAGTTTGCTACGCTGACGACACGCTGGTCCTTGCGCAGGGGAGGTCGTACGAGGCGGCGGCCGAAATTATGACACGCGGGGTTGCGACAATCGTCAATAGGATCCGGCAATTGGGACTCGAGGTGGCATTGCACAAGTCCGAGGCCATGGGTTTTCATGGTCCTCGGAACGCGCCACCTGTGGGTTCCCAACTCACGGTAGGAGGGGTTCACATCGGCGTCGAGTCGACAATGAAGTACCTGGGACTTGTCCTCGACAGCCGGTGGAACTTCGTTGAGCATTTCCGACGTTTGGCTCCCAGACTAGAGCGGGCTGGGGCTGCATTAAAGCGGCTCCTGCCCAATCTGGGGGGTCCAAACGCCTCCTGCCGGAGGCTCTACACGGGGATCGTGCGGTCCATGGCCCTCTACGGGGCACCGGTGTGGGCGCCCTCATTGAGGCTGCGCCCAGCGCGCCGGTTGTTTGCGGCCCAGAGGGTCATGGCCATCCGGTTAATTCGGGGATACCGCACGGTCTCGTGCGAGGCGGCGAGCCTCCTTGCCGGAGTGCCGCCATGGGATCTGGAGGCAAAGGTCCTCGCGCACATGTGGGAGTGGCGCGAGGAGGCGAAACGCCGCTGCCGCGACAAATCGCGGCACGGCGGACAGAGCTCCGGTGTGATCTCATGGCGACATGGCGGATACGATTGTCGCAACCCAGTGCTGGGCACGCCACAATTGCGGCGGTAAGTCACCTCTTTGAGGAGTGGATAGAGAGGCGTCACGGCGTCCTCACCTTCCGCCTGACGCAGGTTCTCACCGGGCATGGGTGCTTCGGTGGGTTCCTGTTCAGGATAAAGCGGGAGGATACGTCCGGGTGTTTCCATTGCGAGGATCGTCTGGAGGATACGGTGGAGGTGTGCCCTGCCTGGGCGGAGCACCGCCGTGTCCTCGTGGAGTCGATCGGCGGCGGCGACCTCTCGCGTCCGGCTCTGGTGCGAGCCATGGTACGGAGCGAGAGGGAATGGGAAGCCGTCACCTCCTTCTGCGAAGCAGTAATGCTCGCAAAGGAGGAGGCGGGGCGCGTGAGGGAGTGGCAGTCTCTGCGCCCTCACGTCCCTAGCCGCCGCAGGAGGAGACGCCCCGGACGTCGGGAGTCAATAGCGGACTCCCGGCCACCGTAGGCGCGAGCTTGCGGGTGGTGAGCAATGGGTAGCTCGCCGCCCGGTAAGGACCAAGCTCGGGTCGACGGCGCGCAGTGTTCCACGCGCGCCTCAAAGAGATGTCAGCAGCAGTGTAGGGGTCTACTAGGACCGATGCCTGCCGGGGTCGCGTGATTGTTCGAAAGAGATACCGTGACCCTGGCACATGGGCAACTGATGGAACACGGGTGGGTTTTAGTCAGTAAAAGTCTGACACGCCCTCCCGCTCCGCCCAGAGCGGGAGAAGTCATTTGATGATTTCCCATCCTGAAAAAAAAAAAAAAAAAAAAAAGGTGTGTTACCCCATAATAATACAGAAATATTCCAAGTTGCCATACAAATTGATATGAAAACTAATATTATTCCCGTTAGGATTGAACGCAGCGCCTGGGCGTGATTCGGGCGACCCTCTAAGTTCGTCTGGCTAATCTAGCGGAGGGTCCGAACATAGTATGTGCAAGATACACAGATCCAATCCTACACAGATTTATTTCCATGCGTTATCCATACTAATATTATAAATGGTTAAGTGTGTGTTTCTGTTTATCCGTCTTTCACGGCAAAACGGAGCGACGAATTGACGTGACTTTTTAAGTGGAGATAGTTGAAGGGGTGGAGAGTGACATAGGCTACTTTTTATTCCGAGACTTCATCTGCGTCAGCGATAACCGACATTTACGCGAACGAAGTCGCGGGCAAAAGCTAGTAATTAATAGTATTGGAAATAATGATAAATGTTGTAATCATATTTTATGTATACATATTATTACATACATCACCGGGAGTCGAGAGGGGCCGCCCTAGTAGGACATATAGTGACCTTATCGTTGATATTTTTCAGAAAGGTCAGATGCGTAGTACTCGCAACCTGTGTGCGTGTATGACCAGATGTATGGAGCAAAACGAGGCAAAAGGAATATGTACCTATGGATCGTAGCAGGTGGCATTCCGTGGTTTCTGCCTACCCCCATGGGAGAAAGGCGTGAGTTTATGTATGTATGTACTACATACAGACATAAAGACTTTGAAGTCAGACATTTGTGACCATAATGGAACGATGTCCGAGATTGTTCCACTGCAAGTTATATGCCTAATCTCTTATCATACATGTATATGCATGCATATTATGAAACAATGGTGACCACAATAAACGTAATAAACATTAATTGAATACCAGTTTTAAATAAGAATGATTTATGTACCTATTGTCTAAATAAAGGTTTGCATAAACAAAGAGTAATGTGACTAAATGTCTCTGAAAATCCATGTGGTTTTCAGGCACGTACACATCTAACAAGGATAATTATTTAACTAACAATTTGATTTGATACAAAATTTCGCTTCTAGTATTTTTGCAGGTACTGGAGCAAAAAGTTCCACTCAAATTCTTTTTCACGGTCAATTTAAAATATAATACGGTTTTCGGCATCGAATAGGCCCTTGCAAATGTAATTTGCGCATCTTTGGGTCCGTGTTAGAGGGCAGGCACTACACTACACTACTTATGAGATTTAACTTTTTTATAGTTGGATCTTTGACCCCTAGGGATGGCCTATAAATTGACTTATTCATAACTGTATAAAAAATGTTTTCTGACCCTACCGCGTAGAATTAATTGTAACATAGAGTCACTCTACCACTCGATGATACGATGGTTACCACACCACGATATTTATTCCGCGGCTTCGCCCGCGTGGATTTTCGAAATTAACCCGAGCTACAACAACGTGAACGGGACAAAAAATCAATCCAACCGTTTCGGAGATTTGCCTGAAAAACAGACGAACAGACGAACAAAAATTTTGTTGAAAGTGCCGTATATACTTTCATATGCATTCATTATTAAAAAAACCTGTTTTATTTGTATTAGTATAGATGTTAACAAAAATGCATTGTAAGTCATTGTGTCAAGTTTAACAGAAACATTTTTTTACAAAAAGTGTTGGTGTTGTGCTTTAGACTATCACTCGTTCAACGAAGGGAAATGCAGGAGTCCAACCTCATAGGTCAGAGATCAAAAGCTGACTTGTCTTCATTCATTAATTTGGCGAGAAGTCTGAGACTGAATTATTAAAGAGTCTTGTATCCTATATAATTAATATGTACGTCGGTTTTCCTCTTAACAATAGTAAATAGTACGAGTCACTAAACTTAAAACTCCAACAATATAAACTACCTAGTAAACAGTTGTAGGTTTTAGAGTAATCACATGTGGTTAAGTGCTACTGGTTCGTATATAAGTTTTAAAGTGCAACTATACGTGCAAGATATGGAATTCAGTAAGGTGCAAAAAGTTACATTGTTTTAAGTACCTACCTGTTTCAGTACTTCCTTATCATCAGTTTTTGCATGTACGAGTATTTACAAATTTATTTTCGAAAAATCAATGGTTTTCAGTGAAATTTTGGTGATTTTAGTTGCTACGGGGAAGCAAAACTGAGGGTTTTGATTTGTCCGTAATGTATATTTGCAAGAATATGTGGGTGCCTATGTGTGTATGTTTATCTGTTCCCCCATCACTTCTAATCTACTTATCATAATGGGACAAATGAGGTATCGTTGGAAGCGTCTTGATCATCCGCTGGGTATAGACTATAGACTTGCATTCTAACAGTAGTAACTGATCATAAGCTTTAGGGCAAAGTGACATTCGACCACGGCTTTCAGACGAGATTATGATCTCCTTTCAAACTTTTTAGAGCGTGATTTGTCAGTAGCCGGGTTTTAGTGTTTGAAGTACCTTTTTATTATGAGACAATTATTGGGCGGCGTTTTCTCATGCATTGCAGTGAAAACTATACGGTTGAATCTACAATACAAATATGATAGTACGATAAAAGTTTACAGGCACGATTTTCATAAATATGATCGCACATACGTACCCTATGTCAGAGTAAAACACGTTCTATAGGAGCTATATTGAAATACATTTTTATTTATTTGTACTTTTTCCTTAATACCTATTTGAGGCTCGGTGGTAGCGAAATCTACTGTAGGCAAATGAGATACTTAATATTTTCATTAGTATTTTACGTATTTTTGTTGGAATATTGACGTTCGGGATTCCCTACGACGACGTGACTTTCAGCATACCTACTAACTGTGCGAGTGCTCATACTCTCTGCTATACAGGATGCTGTTCAAACTTGAATAATAGTTTTGTTATTTATTGAGAAACCTTATGTACAGTCACCTTCTACTGAGATGAGGACTAATAGAGAAGTGTGGAAGAAAAGGACGTGTACCGCCGACCCCAAATAAATTGGAATAGGTAAGGAAAGGAGAATGATGAAGATGTATAATAACCAAAAGAGATATGTAACCACCATATTTAATTTGATAAGGGAACTTTTTTTTTAATTGGCTGGGTCCATCGCTTTCTTAGTAAACCTCAACTATAGCTGATGACTCTGGTTATTTATCTCTGGACTGACCATCAGACATAAAGTCTACTGCTTGTTCCTTTAAGAAATCTTTATATCAATCACTTGAGCTTTGGCATTTTTATTAGGTGATATTTTATACAAATATTTCACTAACTGTTTCGATTGCTATCTATTTTAAGCAAAAATCGTGGGCAGTCACCAAAACTTTTAACTGTCGTATTTGAAGTCATAAGAATAACAATGCTTATTATTCTAACCGCGTAGATTTGTAGAACATCGTAGAAGTTTGTAATAAAAGTGTAAAGGTATATGCTACCATATTGTTTATACCTACTCACATAATTGTACTGAATAATTACTTCATAATCTTCACAATAACTACAAGAGGCCATGGACCCAGAGTTTTGATAATCCAGTAGCAGCTTTATCGCAACACTAATTTTGATATTCTACAAAAAACAACTTAACGAATGCCGTATCGTATTTACTAGAAATCATTGAGCAACATTACAAATTAGTTGTATTATTGAACTCAAAAAAAAATTTTGTGTATCAAAATAACTGATTCAGATCGCGGTTTAACATTAATTGCAACAATTAATTAACTATTGAGTATTACAATCATGCTATAGATAAAATTATTTGTAGTTCAAACACGCATGTTTGTCCTCATCAAGAATTATATAATAAGGTTAATATCGGTGAATGATACGCATTGAACTTGTGTCGGGTACGTCCGCCAGTATTAAAATAATTAGCGCTGGACGCCACACTATTGTGTTCTAATTAATTCGTTAAAATAGAAATGGTTCGGAAACACTGTTTAATTTTTGTTGTGCTGTTACAAATATGTTTGAGTTACAGTGCATATGTGAAGGTGAGTAGAGACTCTTGTTATTTTTATCTTTTACATGGTTTTAGGATTCGTGTTTTGCTTAAAATATGGATGAATGTAAATGAAATCTAATTTTACTTTGTTTCAATACGGTCAAGATTTTTGTTTTTATTATTTCTTTTATATAGTTAAATCTAGGTTGAAATATGATTTCCATATTTATTTAAAGTAGTAGTCGCTGAGTGGTTGAAATTTGACTATTATTAATTAAAATAAATACACATTAAAATATAAATATATTATTATTTTCTTTCTACACTCTTTCTCCATATAAACTTTAAATTGTGCCAAATTTCATTCTCCTCCGTCCGCTTAATTTTCCTAAAGAGAGGTGCAAAATGTTTTTATAATATTTAGATTACATTTTTACATGCCAGAATGTAACTGAGGCAGAACATGTCCTATTTCGAGTTTATTTTCAATTTTAAATCCGGAAGTTAAGTTTGAATGTGAGAGATTTTCTTTTTCAAATATGGTTGACATGGTAAAGTGTTTTCGAGTAACCACATGACCCTATCTTCAAATATTCCTCGCCGAATCTTCTCATAAACAATGATTGTAGATAGTGTCAAAAGTTAAAAATTAGCGTGGCGCTTGTGTCGTTTGGTAATCAGTAAGATAGCCGCCGCAGACTCGTGTCGCCGCCGCACAACATTCATGTTCAATTGTTTTGATAAAAACACGCGTGACAGTGCTGTTTATCTCGTAATTATCGAAAAAATAAGATAAATGTAAATAAAATGACAAATTATTAAAAACAGTGCGACAGTGTTCACTGATCTGCCAATTTTTTGAGATAATTATGGTAAGATCATAAACTTTTTCAGTTTTTTTTCATAAACTTACAATGTATCTACATATATATTTTTATGAGTGTATTGCATAACTGAGTGCTTATCACGTTTTTGTTTACGAACCGTCTATACTGGAATGTTCTAATAATATAGTAGGTATTTTAGTTCTCAATAAATTATGAAACGCGAAAAAAACACAGCATCAAATGACACTAAGCTGTTGGTTTACGAAGTGTGTTTATATATTATTGTGTATTGATTTACAAATGAAGCGTTTGAAGGAAGCATTGAATTTATGTTACTGAAATGAATATACTAAAAATTGTCTATCAAATAGTAAAATGATTCCTATGACATTCATAGATATGAACATCAATTTGACAGTATGTTTGATTCAGAGATAACTTTCTACAGTTAGTGAAATTAAACCAATATTTTCTTCCCATTTTAGGCATTATTGCCATCACAACCAAGATATAATTTAGTAACATTGTTTTGTATTATTTAATAGGCAAAACGCGTTTGTGTGATCGGTGCCGGGGTAGCAGGCATAAGCTCGGCCAGATACTTAAAAGAAGAAGGAATTGACTTCACAGTTTTGGAAGCCACGCAATATGTCGGGGGCACCTGGAGGTACGACCCTCGAGTCGGTACAGACGAGAATGGTCTACCTTTACACACCAGTATGTACAAACATTTGAGGTATGTATTTTAATATTCCAGTCGTTTCTGTGTGAATTTTAGATACTGTGACATATTCCTTCTGGTGCGTTCACGAAGAATGTTATAGAAACAATAATTGTGATAGAATAATTTATTCAACATAGTCTACTTAAACCAGATATAAATTACAAATAATAATGATGACTTCATGTTGTTTATCTTTAATCAAATATTACATAATTGTAGGTGCTCGTAGTGCATTGTTTACTAACTTCTCAACTAAACATACAGATGGCGCGATATAAAGTTATTTATAGATAACACCTGCTTCTAGAAAGCGGCATATTTAAAACAAAACGATAATATTATCTACTTTAAAAATTAATTTTGCTGCAGTGCATGTATCTTGGGTCTGGAATGAAAACTTTTTAGATATTGGCTATACAGACTCCACTATATTTATTTTAAAAACATTTTTTTGTTGTTTTAGAACAAATCTACCGAAACCTACAATGGAACTCAGAGGGTTCCCCTTGCCAGAGTACCTGCCTTCGTTCCCTAGTTGGCGTGATTATTACCGCTATCTACAGGCTTATGCGAAACACTTCGATGTATTGAAATATATTAAGGTAACACACTTTGCTGAAGCATATTTTTGCGGTTAGTAAAATTTTCAAACATCGGTCGTTTCGAAAAGGAATAAGGTTAAACTGTTCTCCCTAAAAAAAAATGGTTAACTTTATAATTTCTTCTTCACAGTTTTTACATAACGTCGTCCAAGTGAGAAGGGTGGGTGACATGTGGAGGGTCAAACATGAGTACTTGGTAACGAATGAGACGTTTGAAGAGGACTATGAATACATCATCCTTGGGAACGGACACTTCAGTAAACCTAATATGCCTAATTTTCCTGGTGAAGAACTTTTCAAAGGTAATCTTAGTTTATCCTATAGCTGCAGTTACTGTGCCTCTTTGTTGAAGATGTAAAGTTAATGAATTCTTATTTCTGCTTGTTTAATTATGAAAGTAAAACACCAACAATCACCATCAGAGATCTGAATGAAACAGGCATTAAAAATGCCTGTTTCATTTGATTTAATTTGAATTGTATTAGTACAATTTCACCGGATAGCTCTGTGTTCACTTTTCAGGTACAATAATCCACAGTCACGACTACAGAGAACCGGACCCCTTCAGAAATCGTCGTGTCCTGGTAGTGGGCGCCGGTCCCTCCGGCATGGACATCGGGCTGGACGTGGCTGACGTGGCCAGCCGCCTCATCCACAGCCACCACTCCAGGATCAACTTCACCACGCCGTTCCCCCCTCAGTACCACAGGAAACATGACATCCAGGAGTTCAATGAGACTGGAGTTATATTCAAGGATGGCAGCTTTGAAGAGATTGATGATGTTATTTATTGCACAGGTTGGTTAACTCTTATTTGACCACTAAGATTTTAATACAGAACTCGTAAAAATCTGAAAAAATACAGAACCCCAGAACGATTTGGTGTCCGAACCGAACCGTTGGAAAAACGATAGTTCGATTTTTTCGTGGACATCTAACCACAGAACAGTAAACGATCTCCAAGCTAAGTCCTTGATCAAAATAATACGCCTGAAAATATTAAAATTTTAAAAAATTCCTGACAAAACAAAAACTTTAAAAGTAAAAAAACTATACGTTATAGCCTAAGAAGTTGTAGGTGATATCTTGATCAAAGGATCGTCGTGTCGACACGGCTGAACCGATTTTGATGAAACACGTCCAAAAACCAACACTAGAAAAAGCACACTTTTAAATAAAATGCCGCATCCAAATCGGTTCATCCGTATTAGAGCTACGGTGAGAAAGACACACATAGCGGTCAAACTTATAACACCCCTCTTTTTGCGTCGGGGGTTAAAAATCAAAGCTTTGGTCAATTATTTTTGATGTTTTCTCGGTGACTTACGTATTTAATATCTTAAATATTTAATAGGTTTGCTAAAATATCTAGAAAAAGCGAAAGAATATCAATGTATGTAAAGGTTGTTACAAACATGGCTCAGTTCATGGCTCCCGCTTCTAATCTAAAACGCCATGTGAAAGTGTTCTCAAAAGAAAATCATCCCTTCCCCAGGTTTCTTGTACGACTATCCGTTCCTGGACGAGTCGAGCGGCCTGAGCCTGCACCCCAAGAGCGTGGTGCCTCTGTACCGGTACATGGTGAACATCAACCAACCCTCCATGATCGTCATGGGGCTTGTCGTTAGAGCGTGCTTGGTGGTTGCTTTAGATGCTCAGGTAATAAGAGTTGTTTGTTTTCTCTTAATGGGGGTAATTCGTTTGCTTTACATCTACTTGTGCCGATCTTTCGCGGTAAAAAATAAATTCATATTGCTTTTTCTGAAGTTTCTGAATACATGGAGTCGCTGTTTATTTAATGTAGCGTCAATGGTGAATGTTTATTTTTATGGTTTCCAATGTAACGTAACAATCGAACCACTGATTTAAGTCGCGGGTGTACCTAACCACTGCACTGCTTAGTTTAACTCTTTAGTATTGCGGAAGTTGGCTTATAAACAGGAAACAGTCGATATGAATATATGAAAATATAAGTTAATTTATTCATTTTAATTAATTATACTTATATACCTTTCCAAAAATCACACCAAGTCTTTAGGCTTCTTCAGACAAGCGCGACGCGATTATTGTATAACAATTTCCATGAACTTTACGTAGAAATTGTTCTACGACACTCGCGTTGCGCTGTCGCGTCGACCCTGTTCGTGGCAGCCTTTTTGGAACCGGGTCAAATTATAGCAAATATTTAAAGCTACAAACAGTCCAGCTGTTAAAAATAAATATGTTAATTTCCAGGCACGATACGCCACAGCTATCATCGCAGGCAACTTCACGCTGCCGTCTCGTGACGAGATGATGCAGGAGTGGCAGAAGAGAGTCGATACCATCCGCTCCAGGGGACAGCCCATGTCCTATATTCATATACTTGCTGAAAAAGAGGTGGGTTACAATTTTTATTTTTTATTAACTCTCTAATCGTAACACACTTTTTCTCTCACAAAACCATGATAATATTACCTATATTATCACGGTTTTGTGAGAGATTGTTTTTCAATGGTTTTAACCACGGAGTTTTCATCAATTTTTTTCTAATAGAACGCGTTTTCATTTGCTATAGCATTACAAATCTGTTTCGTACTCTTTTAACTTTATTTTTTTATTTAATAGGTTCAAACCCAATATGCACAGTTTCATAAACTACTAATATACACTTAGAACTACTAATAGAACTTATCAAACGATCTAAGATGAAGTACAAAATGTAAAGAAAAAAAAAACATGCACCGAAGCGGTGTTGGAGTTTTAGCTCGTGAAAGAAGTTTAAATGATTTTGTCTGGATAGTTACAGCTAAGCAAAATTATAAAAATAGTTAAACTCATGATAGCTTAGTAATTGAAAGATATGAAATGACGGAGTTTAACACTGTTCAAATTACACCCTCAACGAATAATGATATACATAGTAAATCCACTAAACAAAAATGACTTGAGCTGCTCGATTAGTGACTAATGCATGCACTGACTGTTCAGGTCACCTCAATCTGTGTGAAGACCATTTCTACATTGTCTTCACACGATGTGACGAATATTAAGTCTGGACTTTAAAAAAGACCTCTAACTTCGTGTCGACGTTTCTTCTCAGAATAGTCTGATAGGAAACGCCGACCTCATCTAGTTTAAAAAATATCACTGACCTGTAAAAGTGTTTGTAGAAACCGACTTACAGAAATAAAATCATTCATCATTTTATAATTTCAGGACCAATACTACGCCGAGCTCTCTGAAGAGTCAGGCATCGAGCGAGTCCCTCCCGTCATGTTCAAGATCCGCGCCCTGGACACAGAGGCCAAGCTGGAGAACTTGTACACCTACAGGAACTACGAGTACACCGTCATCGACGACCAGACCTTTACCAGGAAACTGGAGGATCCTGCTGTTAGGAGAGGCTTGAATCTATAATCATCAACTCAGCATATCGCAGTCCACTGCTGGGCATAGGCCTCCACCTTCCGCATCCAGTCTGTCCCAGCCACCTTTTCGAGGTCGTCGGTCCATCTAGCTGGGGGGCGTCCCACACTACGCTTGCCGATACGCGGTCTCCACTCCAGGACTCATCTGCTCTATCGGCCATCGGTCCTTCGACAAACATGGCCAGCCCACAACTTCGAGAAGCGACCCTTCAATGCGGATTGGACTCGGCAAGACGTGCGAATTGTACATAACTTTCGTCTTGTCCAAATCTATAAATAATATTTGACTCTATTTAAAGGGAAACATCGGCAGTTCTATCCACGGAATTATGTGACATACACATTATTCCGTGGATAGAACTGCCAATGTTTTGGTTTTGATCCGTCTGACCTCATCTAAATCCGTACCGTTTGTGGTTGTTACGGCCTTACGATCTAAGCCACGTTCGTACGGACGTAAACATATCGCAGTGGGATTTTATAGCGCACTCAATTTTCAACTCTCGAGCATTGAGAATCCAATAGAGTACATCCCAGCTTGTCGAAAAAAAACACTTTTCGACTCTTGGCGCTAAGCAGAGCGTTTAAGTTCCAGCGCGTGAAAAAATTCAGCCGCGACATTTCTACGACCGTGCGAAGTGGAGAGCGGTTACGACAGCCGATCTTAAGAATTATTTCAAAACTTGTGAGATTTTTTCGTGTGTGTGCACACATGGCATAAATAAAATCAGACAACACTCCCACAGGTTCATCTGTTCAGATTGACTAAATGTTAGCCTTAAAGTGAAGCGCCAGGGTAACCTGCAAACGTTTTTGTTCCAATCCCATTAAAATACAATAGAATATATTTATTTGCAAAATCAAATTTCGCGGGCTACCTTCCACCATAACTTAAAATTTGTCTAAATTCTTAAGGCGACTATACCTACATAGAGAGATTATTCTAAACTCATTACGTGATCATCACTAATACTAATAGGCACGTCATAATTATAGATTTTACTTATTAACTAACGACAAATGTTAAAAAACAATGTTATTTATGTTTAGCAAATCAGAGAAATGGATAAATAAAAGTGCCATAAAGTTGAATATAAGAAAACAGATACTGGGCGTGAATATGTCACACCGAGTTTTAAAAATAGAATACTAACCCCTTATTACAAAGGAAGGTTTTAATTTGGATCATTTTTTGAATTGAGAACCCAAGATGTATAGAAATGCAGTTCTTTTTTTACAAAACTGACATCTTAGTCTGGTGCTAAGGTGTCATTTTTAAATTAAGAATTTTACCTAAATCGAAATAAAGTCGGTAATAGAAAAAAAAAGCCATTTTTCTCAAACACTCGATATGTCATGTGCCAGACTAACTGCCGCGTCGGTACCAAGGAACTTATACCCGACCCCTGGAATGTGCATTGTCAATTTGACACCATTATAAAAATAAACCTTATGAATATGACACTAAGTTCTATTGCAGACAATCACTTCGTCAAAGAGAAATTCGGTCCGAGAGAGAAAGCGTTTCGAGAGCCCTGTGTCCCTTTCTTGAAGTAGGGTGCCCATAATGAACGAAATTATAAGATTATTTACGAGTAAAGTCCAAAATTTTGACGCATTTGCCCAATAAGTGTCCCAACCATTTTTCTTAAAAACTAATAAATAAATATAAATAAATATCTTAGGACAACCAACACATCGTTGTCTGATCCCAAACTAGGCAGAGCCTGTACTATGGTAACCAGACAACTGATAAACATACTTATATATTTCTAAATACATACATATTATAGATAAAATTACACCCAGACACAGAACAAATGATTGTGCTCATCACACAAACATTTGTCCTGGGTGGGAATCGAACCCACGACCTCAGTCTTAGCAGTCAGGGTCACTAACCGCTAGACTAACAGGCCAGTCAACAACAACTACGTCTGTTAGATTTTTACGACAATTAATACTAAACAAAAATGGTTATTTGCCCAGCGCGCCAGATATTCCAGGTTATACAATAATACTCGATAGCAGAGTTTATGCGTTGCGTTGCGTTTATGTTTACTGCGTTTTACTTTAATCCATCTTTAAAGCGTAACTATTTTTTTTTAAATCAAATTATTGGTTAATATATTATATCCTGTTATATTAGTATCTACCTACATCATATTGCTTGGTCACCCTAATGAAAGGGACAGAGGGCTCTCGCAAAGCTATCTCGCTCGGACCGCGTATTGGCAGCCTGTGCGCATTCCAGGTTGGATTTAAGTTCCTTGGTCGGTACTATCATAAGATATTATTTTGATATTCAAAGGGATGAGGATTCAAAGAGAAATGATAATTCCAACTGTTTATTATTTAAAATAATAACATCGAAATGTACCTTATAGTTAAGGAATTTTTCACTAAACATAATTTAATACAGAATTATTTAATAATTATTAGTAAAATGCACTTCATTTACAAACAAAAAATGTACAAAAACCAACAAAACTGGAGTAGTTTATTTGTACTTATTAATTAATAATAATTCTTACCTAATTGTTATTATTGGTAACAGTCAAGTTAACGAATATAAACAAAAATACTACATTATTAACTCGGCTTATTTAAATTAAATTCCTACCTAATATCAATACAGGCAAGATCAATTTTTGTTCGTCAAAAAAATTCACTGGCATCATATACTCTCATTGTATACGAATTTACGTTTTAATAATCTCAATATGATCTTATATTAAGATCGATACATTCCTTAATCTTCCTCAGAAAACTTCAAGTTTCGTTACTCGCTATTTTTTATTTATTATGAACGTCAATGTAAGTTATAGGCAAGCACATATTATAGCCGCAATGGGTTGCATCAGGCCGCAGCGCATCGTATTCCTATACAAAAAGCATGATGCGGGCCGCCTGGAGCAAAGGTTTCATACAAAATGTACGAAAGTGATGAAGGAGGATTTTGCCGTTGCGGTGCGGCTGCCCAAATGTGCGTCAGCCTTAACACATTCTTCTAGAATGTTCACTCTATTTATAATTCGATAGGACAAGGTTGTTCTTTCCTAGGATTATACTTCCTCTCGTAGTTCTCTGCGTCAATGATTTTGTATTCGTATTCACGGTAGTTCAGCAAGTCTTCTAGACGGTTCCTTCCGTTAAAACGAGCGATTTTGGTCAAAACTGGAGGCGCTGGTATGACATCAGCTTCTGCAGTCAGATTACCAAAGTAGTCGTCCTGAAAAAAAAAGCATAGGCCTTAGAAATTCAAGGAGTTTTTAGCCAGGAATTCACCGAATTATGGAGCTAAATGAGATCTTTTCCAGTCTTTGGTTTCCCTAAGAAGAACCCGTTTGTGTGATTTTTAATCAAGTCAGTCCAAAAAGCAACACGGTGTTCAGGGTAACGGAGATATTGAAGCGCAAACTATAACCAAGAATTTATTAGCACATGATTATAAACCCCGAAAAATTTCACCCCTGCGGTGAAATTTTTCGGGTTTTACAGGTTCAGAATCATGTACCGAATCCTTGTCCCCGCCACCCTGCAAATCTGATACATGAGTAATTATACTTGCACTTGTAGCAAACTTTACGTCCACTGCTAAACATAGCTTTTCAAAAAACCAACTCTAATTACCCATCTCAAAACAAGAATTAGCAAAACTAATTACCATATCGTTAACAACATTGACGTCCACGATCCTCATGCCCATGTTCTGCTGCGTATACACGTGTTCCAGCCAATTCCTCAGCATTGCCTCCTTGGGTGGCAGCTCGAACTTGCCTGCTGCTAGAGCTGCAGTATACTGGCCCTGTTCGACAAACATACTTCAAATATTTGACTCATAACGCACGAAAACGGTGGAAACTATTTTTTCTGGGTGTAAGAATTTACTGCTAAAAAAGTTGCCATTATTAAACCTAGATTCGTTTTGAACACCACTGCTCATAATATGAACTATTCAACATTTTCAAGAAATACATCAAGTAACTTTGAAAATCAAAATACACCTTTATTAGGACCAATGTTTTTGATATCAGTCCGAAGAAGTCAGAATAAAAGCAACGTCCATTTTGATGAAATCAGAAAGTATTCAAATTCATCTTCAAATATTTCTGGACCGTAACCTGCATTCCTTTATGCACTCTATTAACACTGCAGGGTCGCTGACAGATCTACAAATATTTTTAAATAGAGCATAAACCAATTAAACTGACCTGGGCATCCATAACCCTGTTGATAACTTTCTTGGAGACTCCAACAAACGTCATACTGGGATGTTTGATGTTCACTGTCTGCTGGTACAGAGGAAGTACAAATTTCTGTGATGCCGTCACTCCTGAACTGCTGTCAAGGAATGGATGAGAGTAGCTGTAACCTGGAATTCAAATAATTTTAAGTAAAAAACAGACTTCAATTTGTAGAATATAAAAGCACTTAAAAAGACTTTAGCGCTCTGCCAGGACTCAATGTCGACGTCACGACACGACGATTTTGCAATACGGATAGAGCAAAAAATCTAAGCTGCAATGGTCATCATTACTGACCTGCAATCTGATACCGTCAGAATAATTCTTAAAATATTTCGTCCCAATAAGAATTACCTGTACAGAATATAACGTCGTCAAACTCTTCAGTGGATCCATCCACAAAGAAAGCGCCAGTCGGGGTAAAAGAGTCGATGTCAGATTTCTTCACATAGTTCTTGGAAAAATCTGGCTGGTTGTAGTTGAGATGGTGACTGTGGAACAGCTTAGCAGTAACGTTGGACAGCTGCATGGCGAGGTCCAGCCCGGATGCGCCTGCTCCGACTAGAAGTACTCGCCGATTCCGGAATGCTTCTGCATCTTTGTAATCGTGGCTGTGCATGACCTTTCCTGAAATGAAAGGAAAACAAATACATTGATCATCAGATCATCATCAAATTTAGGCAATTAAATCCAACAGTCCAAGTTGTCTGTCAGGTTTTGAAAAACGAATCTTTGCTTAGGATAATAAAGTCGCATTTGTATTTGTATGCTTAGATGTTTTAAACTTCGCAAACGATTTTAATGCGGTTCTCATCAATAGATAGAGTGAATAAAGAGGAAAGTTTACGCGGGCAAAGCCGCTTGCTAAAGCTAGTATGACAATAAATTGCCATTACATTTTGAGACTTGGGCATTTCATAATGTCATAACTCCAAAGTTATGGGACTTAAACTTAAAATAATAAGGTAAGCACAATGAAAAATCCTTGAAGTTGAAGGCACAAAACGTGACTGACAACAAAACAAGCTTGCAAAGTACAGGAAAATAATACACGAACACAAAAGAGACTACAATTATTTAAGTATCCGACGTATTAGTTTGCGCATGGCTATTATATTCAGACAAAAAAAAAAGAAACACGAAATAATGGGAGGCCAGTCAGTTCATTGAAGGAGGAAGTTCTTAATTACGAGCTAAATTGATCACGATCCAATAAATTAAGGTAAAGTTTGAAAGAGGTAGAGAATTCTTCGTCAATATCAAAACGTAAATTTCACGGTTTATCGGACCCTTTCATCATTTCGAGTCGTTTCAATAACAAGAAAATTGCCTTTATTCCATCCAACAAGCGGTTGGTTTTTGATCGGTACGATATCGATTAAGCAAAACAATTGGGTTTGGTCTTTTTTTTTGTTGTTCTCGTAGTTCCTGCTGTCATAAAGGTGATTTTTCCTCAAACTTCTCAAGGTGTCTCAAATGAAAGGTTGAACAACGTAAATTGATATTTATTTATTTAATACTTTAAGCACACAAATGTACAGAGGCGGTCTTAATATCATAGGCATTTTCTGCCAGTCATCCTTTGGGCTTTTTTGGCCTTTGGTCAACATTTCATGACGTTTATTTAGCCAAAGACAGCTGCTTACCTGCAGCTGTGCACAATGTCAAAAAAAAACCAACCGACTTCCTTAAAAAAACACTACAAAGTCAAAAATAACTTTAATTTCAAAAGTTGGTGTCTTAGGATCTGTATTTAAGGGTTTTTTGCCACCGACTTCCGAAATTAAAGTTATTTTTGACTTTGTAGTGTTTTTTTAAGGAAGTCGGTTGTTGTTTTTTTGTAAAAAGTTTTTATTTTTAACTTTTCAGTTATAGTAGACACTCCGCACTAATCTAATCGAGTTATTCGTTCATTTGTCGCGCAAATACTTAATGCAAATTTAAGACTTATATGGTTTTCACATGGACCCCACTGTCCGAATGGAACCAAATTAAAATGGGACTATTCGGGAAGCACCAGCTTTCAAATAGAAAAAGAATCATCAAAATCGGTTCGCCCAGTCAAAAGTTATGAGGTAACAAACATAAAAAAAATACAGACGAATTGATAACCTCCTCCTTTTTTTGAAGTCTTAATAAACGAACGAAATCGACTTCTTATTCTTTTTTTAAGTATATTTTCACTTTGCCGGTGTATAATAAGACACTAATACCTGTTCGATGCAGTAATTACAAATACTTTTGCTGTAGCGGAACAACCGTAGCCCCATTTGGAGTATGGAGTGCATGGCATCCTGCCCATCCCATAAGGCGAAAGAATGCGATGGCACACAGTGGTATTACCTATCTAAGACTAATATTTATCAATGTAAGAACGGATGGAAACCTTACGATTAAACTAGATTGTATGATATTGATGTAAGTAATCTATATACTTTAATATAAAGCTAAAGAGTTTGTTTGTTTGGTTGAACGCGCTAATCTCAGGAATTACTAGTCCGAAATGGAAAATTCTTTTTGTATTGGGTAGCCTATTTATTTAGAAAGGTTATAGGTTATATGACATTACGTTACAATCAAAAGGAGTGGAGAAGCAACGAAAAATGGACGAAAACCGGCAGGCAATTCGATGCGACGTTCCCGTCGCATCGAATTGCCTGCCGGTTTTCGTCAGGGGTCAGGGGAGCAAAAATTTAACGCGGACCAAGTCGTGGACAGAAGCTAGTACTTTATACTAGTTTAATTTGCATGTTAGATTAAAGCAAAAATTTCGGAATGAAACGTAACATTGCACTATTTGTAGAGTCTAGGCTCGATAAAAACTATAACTACAACGTTAAAGTAGGAAATATTGCAGTTGTTTTGAACCTCTCATTAAAAGAATGAAATGTGTAATGGTAGAACCGTTTTTGAATGTAAGACATAGTATAGCTCAATTCTTGAGGAATTATTGACGGGTTATTTAACATCAAAGGCAAAATAAAAAAAAAATGGAAAGGAATGCTAAGTGTAAGCAAACTCATAGCGCGGGCGGGTTTTGGCATACGACGCGATGGGTCAGGGGCCAAAATTTTACGCGAACTTAGTCGTGGGAAGAAACTACTCTTCTTAATCATTTAACTATGCATATCCATCCAGGCTTGCCTAGGACCAGGCCAACATATTTACCTTTGAATGACTTCAGCTTGTCGACGTCAGGGATCACAGGGCTGCTAAACTCCCCACTGGCGATGACCATGAAGTCGCACACCTCTGTCACTTTCTGCTTCGTGTCAGTCTTCGTGTACGTCAGCTCCCAGTGGTTGTTTGCCCATCTGACGAGCGTCACATAACTTCGTAACTGAAATTGAAGAGAACTAAGAATAAGAAAAAGGCGAATAATATACTAATATTACAAAAAAAAAACTGCATTCCTTTAGTGCCACGGTTCCTAACCTGGGGGTAATTACCCCTGCGGGGGTAAGAGCGCTTGTAGACGTCCGTTTTTTTCACCGGATAACGGACCGTGTTTTTTGCCGGATTCGCGGTGGTGTATGAATTATAATGAATGTGTGTACATGCACCGGACATCGGGCCGGCGAACAATTTACGCCGGATGCACCACCGCTTTCCCTCGGCGCGACGGACACCGGTCCGGTGTAAGAAAGGGCGGTCATCCACGCCAGTGTATTGGTGCGTGTTGACGCTGCCGGACGTATTGCCTGTCTTCTGTTAATTTTCTGTTAATTAACGCATATAGACGGCAGTCCATCCATCCGGTAAAAAAAATATGTATACAAGGATAGCCGTTTATTGACGGTCCGTTATCCGGTGAAAAAAACGGACGTCTACAAGCGCTCTGACTGTGTAATCAAATGACAAGTCGGAGCCGCGTTTTTAATAAAAAAAACCGCGTGAAACGTACGGACATACGGTTTGTACGAATTGTATTGTAAGGTAATTGGTAATTGGGCACGCCACAATTGCGGCGGTAAGTCCCCTCTTTGAGGAGTGGATAGAGAGGCGCCACGGCGCGGCGTCCTCACCTTCCGCCTGACGCAGGTTCTCACCGGGCATGGGTGCTTCGGTGGGTTCCTGTTCAGGATAAAGCGGGAGGATACGTCCGGGTGTTTCCATTGCGAGGATCGTCTGGAGGACACGGTGGAGCATACGGTGGACGTGTGCCCTGCCTGGGCGGAGCACCACCGTGTCCTCGCACCAGGGCCGGACGCGACCTCTCGCGTCCGGCCCTGGTGCGAGCCATGGTACGGAGCGTGACGGAATGGGAAGCCGTCACCTCCTTCTGCGAAGCAGTAATGCTCGCGAAGGAGGAGGCGGGGCGCGTGAGGGAGTGGCAGTCTCTGCGCCCTCACGTCCCTAGCCGCCGCAGGAGGAGACGCCCCGGGCGTCGGGAGTCGATTGCGGACACCCGGCCACCGTAGGCGCGAGCTTGCGGGTGGCGAGCAATGGGTAGCTCGCCGCCCGGTAAGGACCAAGCTCGGGTCGACGGCGCGCATTGTTCCACGCGCGCCTCAAAGAGATGTCAGCAGCAGTGTAGGGGTCTACTAGGACCGATGCCTGCCAGGGTCACGTGATTGTTCGAAAGAGATACCGTGACCCTGGCACATGGGCAACTGATGGAACACGGGTGGGTTTTAGTCAGTAAAAGTCTGACACGCCCTCCCGCTCCGCCCAGAGCGGGAGAAGTCATTTGATGATTTCCAATCCTGAAAAAAAAAAAAAGGTAATTTGTAATTGTATTTGCAAGTTTTTTAATTTTTTGTAAAATCTGTAAAGATTAGTTATATAGATATATAGGTATTGTGATTGTAAGAACTTACTCAATATTTTTGTGCAAAAAATGCAAATATTTCTAATAAAGTCAATTTGTAATTATGTGTGTTGTTTTGTTTGGTGTTCATTGGTAACATGAGGGAGAGCGGGAGGGATAAATCAGATTCTCTTGCTAAGTCATAGGGGTGACAAGATCGAAAAGGTTAGGAACCACTGCTTTAGTGCCTGTGTAAAAAATGTCAAAGAACAGTGGTTAGTTTCTGTCTTCCACTTCGGGTGCAATAAATTAAAGGAGATATTGCATTTGTAATAGACAGAGATTTTAATCATACTATTCACTAGCTTTTGCCTGCAGCTTCGCCCGCGTGGATGTCGGAAATTAACGTAGGTATTTTTCTAAAATAAAAGTAGCTTAAGTTACTCCTTGTTACATCAGCTATCTACCAGTGAAAGTCCCGTCAAAATCGGTCCAGCCATTTCAGAGATTAGCCGGAACAAACAGGCAGAGAGACAGACAGACAGACAAAAATTGTAGAAAATGTCGTTTTGGCATATGTACCGTGTATACATCCATATACATTTAGTAAAAAGTGGTTATCTTAATATTACAAACAGACACTCCAATTTTATTTATTTGTATAGATGTATAGAAGTTTAGATAATACTATTCATAATCAACCTATAATGTTTCTACTCCTGTGACCGAGGCCACCTCTCGTCGAGAGGGAGTGGACTGTAATCTACCACGAGGACATGCCGGTTGCCTCACGATGTTTTCTTTCACCGTTTTGAGAGCAGTGGTAATGAAATTATTTACAGAAAGTAAAGCGCTTGCCTGGGTTCGAACTCACAACCTACAACTCAGAAGTCGAGGGACCACCACCGCTGTTAAAAATTGTTACCGTGTCGAATTTAGCATTTGACACACTTGGTGTTGGGTGGTCTAAGAGAAAGAGGCCCTCTGTACCAGCGCATTTATGTATAGAACTAGCTTTTTCCAGCGGCTTCGCCCGCGTAGAGGACGGAAAATATCCCGCGTGAACGTACTACCGGAATAAAAAGTAGCCTATATGATCGACGTATGCGAGTATAAGAGCTCGAAACCGCATTTTCATCCGACTTGCTTCAAATTTATCGTCACTGCTCGGCTCCTATAGGTCTTAGCGTTATGATATATAGCCTATAACCTGCCCAGGAGTATGGACTACAATCGCACCAAGTTTGGTTAAAATTCCTTCAGAAGTTTTTGACCCATGCGTGCACGTACAGACAGACAGACAGACGAAAAAATTACTGATTGCATTTTTGGCATTAGTATCGATCACCACTCATCCTCCAATATTAATTTTTTTATATTTTTTCAATGTACAGAATTGACCTCACTACAGTTTTATTAATATATGTATATATATATATATATATAAAATAAAATTAATATTGTATGAGAAACCCCGAAGCTGTTTCAAATATTTATTATTAAATCTGAACAAATAACAAATCAAACGATACGTGACACCTTCCTTCTGTAAGACAATAGAATGTAACGACACTTGTCTCACGGGATACCTATCCCACGTTCCCTTATTATTCAGCCTGGCATGTCCTACCATATCTATGAAAATCAATGAATTATTCATGAAACCACGGTGTGAACGATAAACAACAAATAAAACATCATGTACAGACGCTAGCACATCACAATCTGTCAAATTTCTTTAAAAGATTTTCATCTTTATCGCTAAAGCGTTCGGTTCAAGGTTGATTGGCAGATAAATAAATAAATATATAGGTTTCTCGTCACGTCACCCAGCTGGCAATTGGCAATGAACAAATTGTTTACAACCGTACATCCTGATTTTATTCAGCGATTATTTATGGGCAGGCGATTATTTAAGGACATCTGATTGGCCGTTAGTCTTCCTCATTTGTTCAGTAACACGCTATCTGTTATGATTACATTCATTCAGAAGAAAATTATGACTCTAGTGACAATCATCGCCAGTTACAATGCACTGTTAGTAAATCAGGTTTTATTGACGTTCTTAATAATGCTCTATCAACTACATCGTAGGTACTACTATACTTCTATACTATATATATCTCCATACCTTCGAATCTATCTATACTTCTTATGACTTGTGAGAATAATCGCCAGTTACAATGCACTGTTAGCAAATAAAACCTTTATTTACGTTCTTAATAATGCTCTATCGACTATATCGTACTACTATACTATATATACCAGGGATGTTAGGGAGCTCCGTAACCGTAACCGAAACTATCGGATATCCGATATAGACATTTATCCGTAACCGTAACCGAATCCGAAATAAAAGTTTCGGATAATATCGGATTTGTTATTACATTTTTATTTTAGGTAGATTAGATAACACTCAATATATATTTATAATAATTTTTATTTTAAATAGCTGTAATAATTACTCACAGACTGATTGTAATTCCTACCAAATGGTGTATTTTACTTTTGAAATTCCTTAAAAGTTTAATATCCGTAACCGAAATTATTCGAAACTAACGGATAATCCGAAATAATTTAATATCCGTATCCGTATCCGTATCCGGTATAATAATCATTCCTACATCCGTATCCAATCCGTATCCGGAATTTTATATCCATAACATCCCTAATATATACCTCCATAATCCACCTTCTAATCTAATACTTCCTACTAATATTATAAACTAGCTTCTGCCGGGTGACTTTGTCCGCGTAAAATTTTTGCTCCCGTGACCCTTCCCGTCGCATCGAATTGCCTGCCAAATTTCATCCATTTTTCATTGCTGCTCCGCTCCTTTTGATTGTAGCATGATGTTATATAGCCCATAGCCTTCCTGAATAAATAGGCTACTCAACACAAAAATAATTTTTCAATTCGGACCAGTAGTTCCTGAGATTAGTGCGTTCAATTAAACAAACAAACTCTTCAGCTTTATAATATTAAGTATAGATATGAAAGTTTGTGAGTATGGATGTATGTTTGTTACTCTTTCACGCAAAAACTACTCATCATTTCAAATTCACGCATTAACACATCCGGTACTTTTTATCTCTGTAGTACGTTCCTGCGGGATAATTTCCAACCTCTACGCGGGCGAAGCTGCTGACAAAATATTATTATAAATGCGAAAGTAACTCTGTCCGTCTGTTACGCTTTCACGACTAAACCACTGAACCGATTGTGATGAAATTTGGTTCGGGCTAAGTTTGAACTCCAAGAAAAGAGACATACGTAGGTCGATTTTTATCCCGCGTCCGCGATAAGTGATATTTATGCGGACGAAGTCACGTGCAAAAGCTAGTTACAAATAAAAATTAACTACATGTGAACCTATTTACCTTACTGAAGTTACTTTTATTATTATACGGAGTTTACACATAATATTCTTAATCGGTGTTAAGTGTCCCACATAATGCTTCTGTTACCTAAGTTCAAGTAAGAGTACACAAGTCATAACTTGAGTTCCTTATGACCGTTGCACGCTAGCTCCATTCTCACGACTGGAGTTATGCAAGGCTTTGACATTAGTTAGCCAACAAAAGATTTCTCTTGGCTTTTAATCTCTCACAGCGAGTGTGTTCTTTAAGGTAACATCATACAAGACTTTTGAACATAGCCTGTTATTTAATATTCCACATATGAAACTTGCTGGAAAGAAAGTGGCTGGGGCAGACTGGATGCGGAAGGCGGAGGACAGGGTGTTGTGGCGCAACATGGGAGAGGCCTTTGTCCAGCAGTGGACTCCGATAGGCTGAGTTGATATGAATCTTTACGTGGACTGCCAATACTAGGCGATTTAAAGTAAGTAGTTGCATTTACAACGAGGTTCTGGCTTCTCTGCTATTGTGTACGAGCTCTCGGGCATAACCATGAGATTTCGTCGTCGCGCGTCGTTTCAACAGAAAGACGTCAACTTATGGATATAGGTCTCCTTTAATCTGGGGGGTTTTGCCATAATCACCACGCTATGCAGGCGGGTTGGCGATCGCAGTACAGTGTTAAAATGCATAGAGAACACTGCTGCCCATTCTTTAGTAAGCCCCTCAGTCGCCTCTTTCGACACTCACGGGATGAAATGGGTGGTGCTATACTTTACGTCCGGCACCACAGGGAACGGAAATAAAATTTTAAAAAAAGAAAAAAAATATATTATATCGTAAGTAACTCACCATTGCCAAATAAGGCAGCCTAAATCGTGAAGTACCGTATATTTTGCTCTTAAAAGCATTGGAGTTTTCTATACAGGCTCTACCATCAATAAAGTTCCGGGGTCGCGTGATTGTTCGAAAGAGATACCGTGGCCCCGGCACATGGGCAACTGAAGGAACACGGGTGGGTTTTAGTCAGTAAAAGTCTGACACGCCCTCCCGCTCCGCCCAGAGCGAGAGAAGTCATTTGATAATTTTCGATACAGAAAAAAAAACCATCAATAAAGTTTAATAAAATTATTCAGCAGTGGTTGAGTTTCAAATAAAAAACCCGCAATTTCTGAGCAAAAATATTACTAAAACTTGAAGCAAATACGTAAGAAAAAAAATTGTAAACCTAGTGTCATAAAACTCATAAATGTTGAAATCGTTTAACAAACCCGATTTATAGAACAGGTGTAGTAAAGGTTAAATTTCATAAGAACATCTCTATATTATGTATGCGAAACCTGTCCAAGTCTTGGGTGCCCCTAATGCCAACTGAATGGAAATTATTCCCAACATCACACCTCACGACAGCCTCTCACTAAAATTGCACAATATTAACAAACACGGATTGAATTGATTATTAAATTGCCACGAGGTGCAAAGTTCTAGTTGATATCTTAACACTTACTAAGTTATTTCATCCAAATGTCAAGTAGATCACTTATCTACTTAACAAAAAAATCCCATGATATCATATCAAATCGTATTATGTACTTCTTTAGTGTCCTAATATTCACCTTATTTGTATTTCTAACCGACTTCACAATAAGACTCGGGGTTCTCAAGCCGGTTGTATTGTTTTTGTTTGTTTTTTCAGAACTCCGTCATTTATAAAACGATTTGAAAAACCTCAGGTCTTAAAGGGTCTTACCGAGTGGTCCCATCTAAATTGAGTTGTTCGAAAGAGATACCAGGGCCCTGGTATATGGGCAACTGAAGGAACACGGCTTGGTTTTAGTCAGTAAATCTGACACGCCCTTCCGCTCCACCCAGAGCGGGAGACGTCATGTGATGATTTCCCACCCAGAAAAAAACCGGCCAAGTGCGAGTCGGACTCGCGCACCGAGGGTTCCGTACAAACCTGTAGGTATATATCCTCGGTTTATGCGTAAGGTTTATGTTTATGAAATTAAATGTTTTTTTTTATATTTGAGTTGATTGAATGGAAGGTAAATTGCGATTTACGATTTATGACGTATTAAAAAAAAACTACTTACTGGATTTCGTTCAAACCAATGTTCGTTGGAAGTTTACATGGTTATGTACATCATATTTTTTTTTTAGTTTTATCATTCTCTTACTTTAGAAGTTACGGGGGGGGGACACACATTTTACCACTTTGGAAGTGTCTCTCGCGCAAACTATTCAGTTTAGAAAGAAATGATGTTAGAAACCTCAATACCATTTTTGAAGACCTATTCATAGATACCCTACACGTATGGGTTTGATGAAAAAAAAAAATTTGAGTTTCAGTTCTATGTATGGGGAACCCCAAAATTTATTGTTTTTTTTCTATTGTTGTGTAAAAATCTTAATGCGGTATACAGAATACATCTACTTTCCAAGTTTCAACAACATATCTCTTATAGTTTCGGAGAAAAGTGGCTGTGACATACACGGACAGACAGACAGACAGACAGACAGACAGACCGACAGACAGACAGACAGACATGACGAATCTATAAGGGTTCCGTTTTTTGCCATTTGGCAACGGAACCCTAAAAATGGAATGTTTACGAACTTGTGTGGGTTAGAGTCTAGGTATGTACCACAACTAGAGAGTCAACAATAAAAATATATGTTAAAAACAACCGGCTTCCAAAGTCGACTGTTTTTGTTACCTCGTATGATCATCACTTGCCAATACTATTTCCTAAGTGAATATTTTCAGAGAAAGATTATGGCAGGTTTATTAGACTGGCACGCTGATTAATCAAATATTGTGACATACGATGCAATCGACTAGATTCTCGCCATACTTAATAGTCGAACGTTCAATCCTAACGTTAGCAGAGGTATTTAACGTTCTTAGACCACTCAAGGCAATAAACGACTTGGCTTATAGTTTTGATATTAGCATGCGAAAGGTGCGTTTCCCAACAAGTGCCAATAACTAGAAGCATACCTACACGTCTAGGGTTAACAAATTTGACAACATGTTTCAAAAGCCAAAAAAAAGGCAAACACCCGTAAATTCGTCCTTTCTGTATCAGTCTTTTTGTTCACATTTTTTCTTGTGTTATTTGTAGAAATTAACCTTTAAACTTAGAGAGCAGTGCTAGCTCAATGGTAACGGCTGCGATTTACTAAATGTAAGTCGTAGGTTCAAACCCAGACCGGCTCTTTACTTTGTGTAAATTATTTCATCACCACTGCTCTCAACGGTGAAGGAAACATCGTGAGGAAAACAGCATGTCCTAGAACAAAAATTCGAAGACATGTGTCATCTACCAACCCGTACTGAGAACGCGTGGTTGATTACGGCCCACTCCGTCTCACAGAGAGGAGGCCTGTGTCCCAGCAGTGGGAACCTTATAGGCTGATGAACCTGATAACAGGGGTTCGAAGCAGTTAGGCCCGGCTTCAGGCACGTGTGACAAGGATGGCTTCGTGAAGGTGGAGAGGAAGAAGAGGAGGAAGCCTCCTAGTCGGAACCAGTGCGGGACCGCGCTTGCAGGACCCAACATGCTGCTGCGTCCAGCTACACCGACGACGCAGCTCTATGTGTCCCGTCTACACTACACCACGAAGGTTGAGGAGATCGTGGAGTATGTACGACTGAAAACCAACTGGACTTTGAGGGTCGAGAAGTTGGAATCGCGCCACAACACGAACTTCAAGTCATTCGTGGTGCGAGTTCCAGTTCTTGAAATCGAGACCTTCCTCAAGGCAGAGTTTTGGCCGAAAGGTGTCATGTATCGACGTTTCCGCGGAAGGCTACGTGACACCACGCAACGCAACACGACGCCGTCACTTCGTGTACAATAGTTTTTACATTGTTTTTTATTTGTATGTATGTTAGTCTGTAAGGTATTTATGTTATGGGTCTTTGTAGCCCGAAATAAATTGATTTGATTTGATTTAGACTTAGGAACACAATTTTTTTTTTTTCAAAACATTTTGTCCACAGGCCCATATCTCATCACGTAAAATGTCCGTTAAATCAGTTTCAGGCAAAGGTTCACTTACTTGAATATTGTTCATAAGTTCAAAATGTTTGGCGAAGTACTGCAAGTACTTATAGAAGCAGGGTCCCGTAGGATACGAGGGCGTGCCCTCGGGGAACGGGAACCCGGAGTACTCCATCGTCTGGCGCGGAGTGTTTGTTCTGAAACATATTGTTCACTTATACACACGCAAATAGTATAGAGAGACTCAATGAGCTTTATAAAATACTTAAAAGCTTTTGGAGTTATGGGTACCTAAGCATTTTCGAAGAATGCTTTCATTCTAAAATGAAAGCTTTTATTTAAAATTACTTGGCACTATTCTTGCTTTTTTATTTCTAGTTTGTATCAGTCATCTCCGACTCGTATTTTCGACCTGAAATCGGTGTCTAAAGATTATTTTTTTTACCGATTATTTGTGTTTCTGTTGTGTTCTTCTTGCGTGTAAAATCTTATAAGACTTGAATCGCTCTTTTGATAGCCTTGAAAGTCCAGAGAATGTCTTAGAGAAAAATGAGTACTTCTCAATTTCCTGTAGTTATTGGGATAGGGTTTGAACTCTTTAGAGTATGCGACAAGTGACCAGAACCCATGATGGCTACTTGAAAAACAACTGTAGTTATGCAGTTAACATTGCAGTCCAATTAAGAGGAACGTGCTATTTCGTGTGTAATGTTACCATTGTTCACGAACTTAACCTTCTGACTCAATGGGTTGAATACTCATAAATTTATTTTATCACTATAAGTTACTTTTATATTATTCTTATTAATGTTTAACACCTGCCCATGTATTTAGACACAAAAAACGACCTTGGTTTTCATTACGTATTAACAATAGTTTCTATCGTATTTAAATTACTTATGTTTATTAATTTTATTCTTGTTTTCATTAGCTATTTTTCTACTAAGTGTACTATTAAATATTTCTTTGATAGTTCCTGCATGAGCGGAATAAATTCAAGGAAATCTTTGACTGACGCATATATGTATATCAACGGAAATATTCGTGTCATTATATCCACACGAAACTGGTCCTTGTACTGGTCACAGCGATCTTATTTCATAATGTACCGGTTCTCTTAAAAAAGCCAATTATCTAATATCCGCGGTTTCTCTCGGCTTTACAAACAGTGCAGTCATATATTGTTGTGTATTTAGCGCATTCGTTGCAACACTTCGAGACCAGATTATGACTAGGTATGCAGCTTCGTGTACTAACGATAGTGTTGGTTTATGTGAGAACATGATAAATCTATTCAGGGAGTTACTATCTAGCATTGCAATCGTAGCAACTGCAACTTCGTTTTCGTTCTGAATAAGTAGCCAAACACTGGAAATTGCTAAGCAAACATGGGATGACGCTAACTGAACACCTTAATATTTATTTTATTTATTTAAATTTAACATTGCTTAACCTACACTTTTTGAGGTCATACTTCATAAGGATACTATCAGGACACATTTTCAAGTACACTGGCATTGAAGTCATCATCACAAAAGGTTTATACACTTATGAGTAAGTATCCTTAAACTTCGTATTAAGGAGGAAAATACATTCATACCTCAAGTTTTTATACATGCTAGTGAAGAGGGGCAGTCCATCTTCGTCAACGCCGACGTGAGGGTCGAACCTCCAGGTGCCTCCTATGAACCGTGAGGCCTCAAAGACGGTGAAGTTAACGCCATACTCCTTCATGTACCGCGCTGTGCCAAGACCGGAGTAGCCAGCTCCGATGATACAGACGCGGGGTGCGGGCGCGGACTGCAAACGACAGATTTTTTAAATTAAAATAAAGGCACATATGTATTCGGGAATATTTTAAACATACAAAACGAGGTATTCCATGAAGCACACCCAAACGAAGCACACCCAGACGAAGCACCTCAAAGTATTCCACTTAGCACACCCGTAGGTGGGCTTCAAATAAAAATTTAAAATATTTAATTTCCTATTCCACGAAGCACACCTACAAATATCACTCGCATAGTGCGGGGACTAAGAAATAAAAATGTCGATAGAAGAAAATATTTATTATTTAAAAGACTAACTTAAGAGTATTTTTATTATTCACTAAACAGGTAATAAGAAAACTTCAACATCGATCTCTAAGAAAACCTATATTTTTTGATATTTGTCCAAGCTTTTATTGTAATTATGAAACAATCTGTGATTTGTTATGTTAAAGTAGAGTATTTTTATTATTCAATAAACAGGTAACTATAAGAAAACTTCAACATTGTAAATATAGTTTTCCACAGAGATCTCTCTGTGGAAAACTATATTTACAATGTTTTTGATATTTGTCCAAGTTTTTATTGCATAATTATGAAACAATCTGTGATTTTCTATGTTAAATTCAAATTCAAATTCAAAATTTTATTTCTGACCAGAGATCCATAGAGTGTTAGTAAAAACTTAGCCTATGTTAGTAAACACAATAATTTGAAAATACAATAATAATTTATTAATTGGCTACATGAACATGTGCACGCACATGCCTGCCAGCCCAGAGCCTGATGAATGGTCCATCAACCTTGTCCGCCAGTGTCGCTAATATACTGTTAGGGCTACCCCTGAGTTGCCGCAACATCGATGCGCACCGTTTGAGCATAATGGTATGAAAATCATCTATTCGCGCATCCGCAAACATGCCCGATGCACTGCAAAACCGAGGCAGCCCCAGCAATATCCGCAGCGCATTATTATACTGCACACGCAGAGCGTTGTAAGCCTTCTGCGTATACCTAACCCACAAGCTGCACGAGTAAAACGACTGGCAGTAGGCTCTAAAGAGCCTCAGTTTTACCTCGACAGAGCACCGTGCAAACCTGCGGGCAAGCATATTGCATCGGGCTGCCAACGCCCTGCGCTCCCTATCTATATCCTGGTCATCTGTGAGAGAATCCGTAACCACATGACCGAGGTATTTAAATTGAGTGATGACTTTTAATGGTGTTCCTTGTAACGTCACGGGTGGTATATTCGTAGGTGTATTATTGTGTACTTTAAAAACCACCACCTCACTTTTAGTAGCATTATACCTCAAGCCATGAGCCTCCGCATACCTCTCACATATGGCCACTAACTTCCTCAGTCCACAGATTGATGGGCTGAGCAGCACCATAAATCATCAGCATAACTTATATTGTTGACCATTGTACCATCCACAGAACAGCCGACCATAGTGCTACTCAGTTCGCCAACCAACCGGTCTAAGGTTGAACTTTTAATCCTATTCACTAACTTGACAGTTCAATGCAAAATAATGATACCATTCTAAAACTAATAGTGTCAGGGTAGTGAACGATTTCGCATAAAGAATGAATGATAAAAATGTTTTAAATTAAATAAAACTTTAAAAAATCATTTTTACGTGTGGATTATAAGAATAATTAATAATTTTTAATAAAAGTTATTTCCTTTTTTATTTTCTTCTGATAGAAACAAAACTAAATATAAAAATCATTTCATTTTGCTTATTTTTTTACTAAAGTCATTTTATTTCCTCTGACAGCCATAGACTACATATATATCGATATAGTACACATCTTGTTTTAAGACAAGTTATTAAATTTAAATTACAAAGTTTGCATGTAAGTACATTATTTCAAGTTCATTCAATTTCATTCATTCTTGCACCACCTCACAATTTTTTTTTTTGTCAAAACCTGGTATCCCTCTAATTGTCAAGTTAGTGAATAGGATTAAAAGTCGAACCTTACGTACAGGTTGAATAGAGTGGGTGAAGTCAACCCCCCCCCCCTGACACCACAGTCTAGCCCATACTGCATCGAATGTGCATCTGACCATCTAACACAGTTGATCTGACTTTCACACCAACATTTAAATATTTTTATAACCTCAGGTGGAAGGTCTGTTTCATCTAAAGTAGAGTATTTTTATTATTCACTAAACAGGTAGCTATAAGAAAACTTCAACATAGATCTCCATGGAAAACTATATTTACAATGTTTTTGATATTTGTCCAAGTTTTTATTGCATAATTATGAAACAATCTGTGATTTTATTAAGAGCACAAAAAAGGAAAATAATAGAAAAATAGTTAAAAAAAATAATTGTTTGTTTGGAAAGATAATTATGAAACAATCTGTAATTTTAAATAGTAAGATTACAAAAATGACAAATATTGTATCAAATTGTGATAATGAAACTGAATGATGTTAGAAATTTAAGTTAGTCTTTTAAATAATAAATATTTTCTTCTATCGACATTTTTATTTCTTAGTCCCCGCACTATGCGAGTGATATTCGTAGGTGTGCTTCGTGGAATAGGAAATTAAATATTTTAAATTTTTATTTGAAGCCCACCTACGGGTGTGCTAAGTGGAATACTTTGAGGTGCTTCGTCTGGGTGTGCTTCGTTTGGGTGTGCTTCATGGAATACCTCTACAAAACAAGGTTAGATATTTCAGTCCCTTTTTAGGAACACTATTTAAATTACAGGTTTTAAAATGTAGAGTTTTGAAACAATTGACGGTCTTATCACTAAAATCGATCCTTTAAAGAATACCTTCGGATCTTCGATCAATAATAGCACTAGATACAGGATTAGGAACAAAAATACGTCGCTAATGTGGCCACGTTTACACACACATAGACATTTACATTTCTTACTACGAAATATAGAAAAAAGTTTTATATTATTAACAACTTCAGTTCATTATAAACCTTAATACTCAAACATAAAGTTTAATTACGATTGCAAAATATTTATATTTAAGTCTTTCTGTCATCGGAGAAAGGTAAAAGCAATAAATTTTAAATGTCGCTTGAAAATAAATAGTCATTTTTATAATAAGTACAAAAATATTTATTCTAAAATGAAACTTAAAACATAAGCAATAAGGTTAAAAACATTTTGTTGACAATTTAGTGCTTACTCTATTTTGAAACTAGACGTAGTTCTTGGTATTACATTTCAATGCTCAGAACACAGTAAGAATTGAAAGACGTAGAGTAGCAGAATAATAATATTTTTTTTAGGCTAAGGTTCGTTTAATATATGGTAGCAAATATTTTAGACCGATTTAAAAAAGTCGTAGGACTAAATTAGTACAATAGACATTTTATTAAGACATTGCTATGAATTGTCTGCGGGTGGGCTCATTGTAATCAACCCGTATATAGAAATGGGTGCGTCTACTTATGTACGCGATATAGAAGTTATCACACTAGTATTATAAAGGTGAAAGTTTGTGAGGGTATGTGTGTCTGTGCGTGTTTGTATGTTTGTTACTTCTTCACGCTAAAACGGAGATAGCTTATAATGGATTAACACATAGGCTACTTTTTATCCTGGTTTTCGCGGGGAAACCGCAGGGCAGAGCTAGTAAAAAATATTTAGTACAATTAATAAATCACAAATCAATTTTTCCATTCTGCGTACGTGAATTAATTTCCTCTAAATAAGTTGAGTTTGTTATACAATTGTCGTTTTGATTTGTTTTTGATATCTCCCGTTTCTTTTTTACATAATATGTAATGTAACCTTACGTTAATACATTTTTCAACTACTGATTTAAGTAAAATAATTGCGTGATTGTGTTCATCTCCTCCAGGAAACACATTCTTGTCAATATATCATTTCAAAACTGTTGTACATATGAAGTTGCTATCATACCTTTTTTGTAAAGATTTACCTCCACTCACGCGAATACAATTTCGGATCACGCTTTCAGTTTTCATGCAAATATTAAATACATCGATAGAGGCATAGAATAACCCTCCTATGTCTCTTAAGTCTATTAATTTGTGAAAGAATTGTTTTTCTGTTGCACGAATTGTTTTTTTGTTGTTGTTATAAAAGTCATCTCTTCTTTCTCTGGCGACAATCGAGATCCATTCTGCACACGTAAATGGATTGCTAGGAAAGCTAAAATAAAAAAGGAAAGCTAAGTATCTAATGAGAGTCCAACAAACAGACACAAAAGTAGCATCAACCAATTTTTAACCTACCAATTTTGAAGATCTGGTTACAATTTTTTATTTAATTATTACACTAAAAATCTACTCCAGGCATTTACTGTTCTGTTGAACAAAAGTTTGTGCGTATGTTGGCGAGCCTTGGGCAAACATTTGTAGCGGTGGTTTAAAATCGGTAATTTTGTTCAAAATTTGGTATTATTTGTTAGTTTAAAGATTAAAATATAACTTATTCTTCATGTACTTACTGAAAATAAGATATTCCGGCCGCTATATTGCTTTTTCGGGGATTATTTTTGCAACTTTTAAATACACACTGCGGCATTGTGAAACGTGTTTGCATTGGCTGTGTTTGAAGCCAACTAAACAAAATAAAAGCTCACGTCTCAAGTGCGCTTATATTTACCGAGACGTATTTTTTGCGCTGACCCGATATCTAGTGCTATTATTGATCGAAGCTTCGGATGGATAAAAGGTAGACGGAGAGACAATACTGTAGGTAATCTGTGGTAGGAACAAATATTAAGGATTCAAATAATAAAAACAAAAGGTTAAAAAGCTGGTGTTCTGGCGCAAACTTCGTAACGGTTATTTCTGGCGGTGAATTCCCGTAGACCGTTTTTATTTCTGCTAATTTTCTGCTAATCTTAGGAATATAGCACGGCGATGAGGTGGCTATATTCTTAAGAAATTATTTAATTAGTTAAGTGGTGTTATTAAAAGTATGACATAGGCATCCAGTTATAGAATCATAACGGATAATAAATCCGGTATGAAACTTGTAGCAGGCAAAGTGGTTTGAAATAGCATTAATTATCTAAGAAATAATCATGATCGTTTGCTGGATTCTCACGATAGAGTCTGTAATGATGTGTGTCGTTAGTTTCCGTTTAATTTACCTTATCATATCGATATGGGCCATGGTAGTGCCTCTAATGGTTTTTATTTAGTGTCAATTTTAATGAAGGTGATTAATTATGTATGTCACCTAGATTGAAACTTAAGTAATTTTAATTGCATTTAATGTTTCAATCTAGGTGACCGTGACTGTGATTAGCGGAAGCAAATCATGTATTCAAATATCTTCTATCTAGGAAAATACGAGAGCTATATTAAAAATAAACTTAAAAACAAGAGACTTAATGAAAAAGCGAGATTTATTCATAAGCCATTAATAATTTCGCGGAAGATAACCATCAGCTAGTCGATGGAAAACCCAGCAAAACATTAAATTGAAACGGTGACGCTGATTTCTTCTCAAAAACAAGATCGTCAATTCAAATATGCAACCTACGTCATTTAAGATTTTTTTTGTTGACGAAGTTTTATTAAAAAACACAAATTAATGACCGTCCTAAATCCATGAATAAGTAAAAAATCGATCGAGATCATAATATTAACAACACGAAATAATGATACTCATAGCAATGATCAGTCTTTTTGACTTCATCAAAAGAAAGGTCTTTGGATCGAACAAGTTTGCTATTTAGTATTCTAAAACATAACTAGACTAAAGCCATTTTTAAACGCTAAATTAATAATACATTTCAAGTAAATTTAAGATCACACTGCCTACTATATATGTATATTGACATCAACTTCCAGTATATCCGTTTTTTATATAAAGCGACTGTAGGCAACATATAGCCAACTGAGGCCCACACATCCTAATTCCATACCGAGGGAAAACAGCCGAGGGGCTGTCTCTCCGTCCACCTTCTAGTACACAAGTTTTCAATAAAAACCTATACATGTCGGTACCACGTTAATTAAAGTAAGGTAGTGCTTACATCATACAAAACATAGTCCTCCTCTTCTTCTTGAGTTATCCACTTCACTATAAAATATGTGATAATTAAAATAGACACAAATTTGCAAACACGTTTATATTTGATTCGTATCATTTTTCACTTGGTAGGCTTGCTATCCTGGAGTACAGTCCTCAATACAGGAAAGCATTGAACCTCTTGAGCTAGATCCACTGATGCTCATCTGAACGAAGACTGGTTAAGGACACTGGAATAACAGGTGTAGCGACGTAACTTGGCAGCACCGTGAAACCACTTTAGAATAATTTATGAATAAATTTCATTGTAAAATACTTTATACACAACGTATTTCCTTTAAAATACACGTTTACCAAAACCTTGACTTCTTCATCTGACTTTGGCAGTTGACTGATTAAACAGATTATACCGAAGAATATTTAAAAAAATGCCAAATCGTCGGATTATTGTAGAAGGAAAAAGGTTACTTGTATTGTCGCGAATGTTTTTCAACCAATTCACAGAAACCTCTATAATTCTTTTAACACGAAACTCATCAAACGCATGGCCGAAATGTGTGAATATTAATGTGTGACTATTTAGGACGTTTTTGAGCCAACAAGGTTTGAACATTTTTAATCCATATAAAGCATAAGTAGGAGCTGGGAGCTCTCAGAACCAATTTAAGAGAGCAACAGAAATGGGACTGTAGTGATCGACTTTGTTAAACTACGGTTGGCATTTTTTACCGACTCGCCCTAATCCTAAATGTTCTCGACCTTGGCATTGGCCTCTCTTGCAAGGTCTGCATAAACTTAACGTGATCAGTCATCATGATCTGCCAAGCCTTTTCCCAACTATGTTGATGATGCGGCTGATTACCAGTATTTTACATAGAGCTACCTGACCTCTACAACCCATTTACCGTGTAATACGATACCCGTTGTTCAGACTGGTTATCAGAATTTCGGGCTTGTGACGACCCGTAACGAGCGATAAAGATGTACGCATGACAGCCGGGACAAAGAGCTTAACGTTCTTTCCGAGGCACGAACGGGTCGTGGTATATGAAGATGGTCACCCATATCATGGTCATCCATGGATCAACCATGGCAAGCGTAGCTTAACCTAATCGATCGACCCATGCCACTGTTATTACCTACTTAGCCACAAGCCTCACACTAAACTTGATCAGTACCTTCCTCTCAATTGAGTTCTTGCAATTTTGTTGACCTATCTTACAACATAGATTGTACGGAAGCACTCTACTCCAGAAAACACAGGACTTTGAAAATACTTTTTGAATAATTTAACAAGTCAGACATTTTGGAACACCGTAGGCCAGCGCTTTTTCTGACTAAGAATATACGGGAGGTAGGAAGGACGGCACCTAAGGAAATCTCGTAGTGTTGTTTTGACACGAAGAGATTTATGAGAACACTAGCTTTTGCTAGCGGCTTCGCCCGCGTGGAGGTCGGAAAATATCCCGCGGGAACATACTAGTATCTACTACCGGGATAAAAAGTACCCTATGTGTTAATCCAGGTTATAAACTGTGTTCCGAATGTAGTAGGATAGATATATACTATTGAGGACTTTTTGTAGATCTTTTGAAGACCATCATCTTTGTAATACATACTTTTGGTGTATGATCAACGTATGCGAGGATAAGAGCTCGAAAGCGCATATTCATCCGACTCGCTTCAAATTTCGTCACTGCTCAGCTCCTATGTGTCTTAGCGTTATGTTAGCCTATAACCTGCCCAGGAGTATGGACTACAATCGTATCAAGTTTGGTTAAAATCCCTTCAGTAGTTTTTGACCCATGCGTGCATATACAGACAGACAGACAGACAGACAGATAAAAAAATTACTGATTGCATTTCTCCAATATTAATTTTGAATGTATATTCAATGTACAGAATTGACCTCTCTACAGTTTTATTATAAGCATATACATATATAGATTCTAATATATAGCTTTCGAAATGGGTCTGTGTAGTCCCCATTAAAACCATAATTTGCCCAGAGTAGAGAGCCCATACGAGACAACGAAACTAAAGTTATAAATTAAACGACAATGAGGTATAGGATTCATTGTAAAAATAAATTAAGTACGATGAGGTATAAGGTACTTAGTTGGAACTAAAGGTAAGTATGTTCGTAATGTTATATTGTTCCACCATTATTACATTACGAAAATCTGCCTAATCTCTTATTCACAAGCAGTGGCGTGCTGTGGCCGTTTAACCTTATTTGGTATTGCATAATACCAGCGCACACGCAAATGTGAGTACCTACTTAACCTGTCTGTCAAATTAACGAAAAAATCACCGGATGCTTCTACAACTCATAGGTACGCAACTAGTTATTGTTTTATTGCATAGCCCACTTCGGAAAAACCGAAAGAAGGATCTCAATTGATTGACTTTTTTGCGAGAATTTCTGGGAACTCTCTTGCGGTTGCAGTTTTATATAATAGGATTGGTTTTGCTTCTTGACGACTCAGTCATCATCATCTGGCTAGCATTTTCTTAACTATGTTGCGGTCGACTTCCAGTCTTACTAGATGCAGCTGAATTCTAATATCTATTTTACATGGAACGACTGGCTGACCTGACCTCCACAACCCAGTTACTAGGTAATACGATATCCCCTTGGTAAATCAAAAACATAAATGTGAAATGAGAGCCAAGTTCAATATTATGATATATGCCTTGGACAAAAGAAGTGAGATCTAAATGGGTGCCAAGTTCAATGGTCAGTCCTGACTTGGCTAGTTCTCATATACGAATTATTATGTTCGATGGCTAGTTTCTACCAGCAAGCCAAATTTTCGGAATAATAAAATAAGAACCGACAAGTAACAGGTTTAAAACTTGCGAAGGCTATAATATAATTCCTATATGAAAACTAGCCAAGTCAAGACAGACCATTGAACTTGGCACCCATTTAGATCTCACTATTTTTTTTTTTCGTTGAAGTCTACAACCAAGGCATATATCATAATATTGAACTTGGCTCTCATTTCACATTTATGTTTTTGATGGGATATCATTACTTTTTGTACATAAATTATTAGTAGGTACTTATTTATAACTTTATAACAAAATTCATACCAAATGGTTTTTGTTATAAGTGTTCTTAATAGAATCAATGAAGTGAAAATTATAATAAAATGATAAAAATTTGCCAGTTTCTGGTTTATTCCTTTGTATTCACCTAATTACCTATCTGCATGCCAAATTTGAACTTTCTAGGTCATCTGGAACTGGGTTAAAGTTTTGATCTATAGGTCAATCAGTGATAAAAATGACGATTTTTGGACGTTAATATCTAAATAACCGTTGGAGATATGTTTATGAAATTTGGAGCACATATGTATCTCGCAAGTTTCACTATATGAGCCAAATTTGACACGTTTATGTGAAATAGTTTTTGAGTTATGAGGGGGTCAAAAGTGGCTCCAAATGGTTCGTGTAATATTACACACGGTGCTGCTCGCCAGTTCTGTTACTTGAACTTGGCTTGACACGCTGCCGCGTGTCTAGATTGGTGACTCCATCAAAATAATATTAAAACGTTTAAAGAAATGCGGTTTAGGGTTTCCAGATTTTTTCAGGAAATTTTGTTTCCTTTTTAACATAACCCACAGTAATTCCTTTTCGTTTAACTAATGATGATTTTCATAAATTATGTCCTATGCATATTTTATAACTCTTAGTACTTAATAACCTATTATATTAGTGCTATTAGAAAGATATAAATAGGTATCTTTGCATAGATATTAACCACTTTGTAGGTGCCTGCATGCATAGCAAAAGTGTTAATGAGACAGAACCTTGGTACTTTTCCAATTAGTTTATTACCTAAATACAGGATCAGTTTTTATCCAGTGCGCAAACTGTAACCATGAATTCAGCATATCATTCTAGGCCCCCTTGCGCAGAAATGTTTCGTAGGTTTCACAAAAAAAAATCAGCTGTTTCATGGAAAAATGTATTACCTATGGGGTCAAAATGTATGGAACAGCTGTTTTTTTTTTGGCGACAAAAAATTTCTACGCTGGGGGGGTCTAGAATGATATGCTGAATTCATGGTTACAATTTACGCACTGGATACAACTTATCCTGTATATACGCAGTTCAATAAAGTATCAACATTACCCATTAAAAAATATTTGGAGACTCATGCTCAGGCAATAGGAACCTTCAAACTTCATTCAACTATATAATTCAGATGCCTGATGATCGCAGGTAATTTTGTTATTAGAATATGAAATCGTGTTTTTATATTTGGTAAAACCGGTATTTTTAGCATAAAAAATATTCTAATTCAATTTATCAGCGGCAGCCAAGATAGGCCGTGCTCAATATTTATTAAAGACAGAAAGAAAGAAAACTGCATTAGCTTATAGCAAAAAAATACAAACAGAACACAATGATTATAATGGCCAAAAAGGTATCTGCTCAGCATAACTGTGTCCGCGGCATTGACAACGGCTATTAAGCCATTAAAGTCGCAAGAAATTATAATAGTATAAGGACAATGTAATTTATGTAATCCAAAAAGGTCTTGGAAGTTGGATCTTTAGATCTACGGTGTCTATAAAGATATTGCAGTGATCGCACTACAATATCTTTATGGAGAAAAATCACACATAAACAGATGGTTTTTCGAAAATGAACCCCGCAGTGTATACTTTTCTTTTCAAAATAGTATTACTGTGCAACGCAGAACAGATGGCCAATGGGGCCGAAAGGTTCTGGAGTGGCGACCGCGTACCGGTAGACGTAGAGTTGGAAGGCCTCTCACAGGGTGGACCGATGACCTTCTGAAAGCTGGAGGAATCCGCTGGATGCGGGAAGCACAAAACCGGTCTAAGTGACGGTGCTTTGGGGAGGCCTATGTCCAGCAGTATACATCTTTCGGCTGAAATGATGACGATGATTCCTGTGCAACTGCAGCTTTCTGTTGGAGAAGTTTGTCAATGGTGCCGATTCCCTTATTCACAAACTAAACTAAATTTAAGTTCAGTGCATCTTTTTCTTTCTATTTCATTAAGGAAAGGACAGAAGATAAATTTTAGTTTAGTCCTGTCAAATTAATCAGCGCTTGACGTAAATTGACGTAATTTTAGTAGGCAAATTTTTAATCACGTCTAAACTTGTATGGACTAGTGACAGGCGCTGATTAATTTGACAGGACTAAACTAAAAATTTTCTTTTGTCCTCTTCTTAATGAAATACAAAGAAAAAGATGCACTGAACTTAAATTTAGTTTAGTTTGTGAACAAGGGAATCGGTACCAATAACTTACTTACTAGCTGACCCGACCGACAATGCTCTGTCCAAATTTCAATAATGAATAAAAAAAGGGCGTTCACTTTTTCCGCAATTTATTTTCGGGAATTTTTACCAATTTTACTTTCCGCAAATATTCTGATTATCACGAACATTTTAAAACAAAAATAGCCTAGTTCTTAAGTGATGCGCTTCCAACGAACAGTATTTCATTTTATTATATTTTTAAGAACATCTGAATGCTTGTATTTTCTTCGGAAAGGCGCGAAAACAAAGTACAGGATAAAGCTCTACATAATAAAATAATATTAGTAACAATTTATGAATTGATAACCAACACCGGAGAGCGGATTAGCCTTGTAGATTGAAGTACGGTAGCTTATTTGAATTGAAGGTAGTATACAAGTCGTCAAGGACAAACAGGCTTGATTATATCCTGTCTATTATGTGTTACGAACAACTCCATCGCATTTAAATTCATGTTTCTTAGAAATATTCGAATCTTGTAAATGAGGTGTATATGCGATTGAAACAAATAGATACGCAGAAATTATATGGTCTTCAAGTTTATAGATAACTTGAGGAAGAATAAACAATGATATTTTTTTCTATCCGTCGTGTTTATGTTTCCTAAGCCAGTACACGCACCTATTGTTCTGTTTTTTAGCTCCTCTATATATACACATTTTACTTTTTGATTAAATTCTAAGAGCAAACAAGTCAGTACATAAATAGGTACATTATGTATGAGTTAGAGTAGTGGTTGTCCGCGACTTACGAGTTGTAGTCCGAACCCAAACACCCTATACCTATTTTGTGTAAATTATGTCAACACCACTACTCGCTAAACGGTGACGGAAAACATCGTGAAGAAACCGAGACATGTCTTAGAGCCAAAAATCGAAGATATGGCGTGGTAAGTTATGACCCGCTCTCTCATACTGAGAGGAAGTCTGTGTCCCAGCACTAGAAACATTATAGGCTGTTTATTATATGTGCTTCAGTTGATGTAGTACCGTAATCTGGTCCTACTTTGCTCCTCTACGGGTAATTATGCTCCTGTTCTGTAAAATGTTTTCGCCTATTCTTAGTTGAAAATTTTGCAATTCATTAAATTGTGAATATCTCATATCATATCCATATCTCATCAATTCTCATCAATGTTTATATCATCCATAATAGCAGAACATATTATAACTGGAGCAGTTTGAATTAGGAAAGCATTACTTTGCCCCAACTGCTTTTACAATGGAGATTACATAGAAACTATTTCTAGGAGCAAAGATACCCAACAACATGGGTAATTTTGCTCATTATTATTTGTCAAAAATAAATTCATAATATACTTCTTAATATCCTTTTCCTTATAAATACATGTCAAATGAGCTTTATTTCTTTAAAATAATACATCAAGTAAATTTTATAGTTGATTGTTTTAAAAATATTCATAATTTCCAACATTTGGAGCAAATATTGGCGCAAAGTAGGACCAAATTACGGTACTAGATTTTTCATACATACATACATTAACTCACGCCTTTTTCCCATGAGAGTAGGCAGAAACCACGAAACGCCACCTGCTGCGATCTCTACACACTCCTTTGGCCTCGTTTAGGTTCATACAATTGGTCATACACACACGCTGGTTGCGAGTACTACGCACCTGACCTTTCTGATGAACATCACCAATAAGGTCAGTATATGTCCTCCTAGAGCGACCCTCCCGGTGTTTCCAGTCACATCTGCCTTGTAAATACCTTTTGTGAGACATCCTTTATTCATCCTCTCAACATAACCAAATGATCTAAGAATACTTTTTTCAATTTTTGTCACTACATCTTTTAAACCACACCGTTCTCTTATCACATCATTCCTCAGCCTATCATTCACAGTCACACCACACATGCTTCGCAAGGAACGCATTTCCACAGCATTTATTCTACTTTCATGCTTCTTTTGCCACACGCAACATTCACTTCCATACATAGCGTGGGCACCAGCACACCATTGTGAACAGCCAGTCGAGCCTTATCAGACATCAACTGGTTGATCACAATCGCATGTAAAACACCATTTACTTTATTTCCCGCATTTACTTTTCTTTCCACATCTTTATCAATCTTTCCATCCCTTGTAAACATAACTCCCCAAATAAACGAACTCACTTACTTGCTTCACACTCTTTTTTTTTTAACATATCAGGTAATTCCATTAAACAAAACAATTTATACCTAATTTTTTGCATTTAATTATAGTACTCAAAACAAAATAAGGGCCCACCTCTATTATTCTGAATAATTTAATTATTGTGAAGTTTTCGATGCTGGGGGTATTTAAATTAAATCAAACAACTATTTTTTTTTTATCAAATAAAATTATTTTTATGATGATTAAATTAAAAAATACTATTTATCATGTTTTTTAGATTTCACCATATTTACGGATATTTAAACATAAACATTACAAATAAAAGTTCAGTGTCAAAATCACAAAATGTACAGTGGCTTTTTATGAGGTCAGCAACGAGTATATCCTCCCCTTTTTAAAACACCTCGGAAGCCTCGAATGCAAGCTCTCAATAAGGTGCAGGCAAAGGCAAGCTCCCAACACCTTTTCAGGAGGTCAATCAGCTCGCGCTGGGCGCGTATATCCTCTAGAGTTGTTCTGACTCGCTGTTTCAGCTGGTCATAAAGGTGTTCAATCGGATTTTGGGCCGGGGCAGTTGGCAGACCATGGAAAAACCTGAATATTGGCTCCCTCTAAAACAGACATGGTTGCTCGGGCTATGTGCGCTCGTGCATTATCCTGCATTAGAATGAAGCTGTCGTCTGTTCGTTGTGAAAATGAGATACCATGGGGCCTGACAACATGTTCGATGTAACTTTCTGCAGTTAATGTACTCTTGTTCAGAAAAACAAGGACAGTTTTGCCTTGTAAGCTGATTCCGCCCCAGACTATGACATTGGGACCACCAAACCTGTCACTTTCGTGTATGCAAGGATCAGAAAATCGTTCAGCGCTTCTTCTCCACACTTCGACACGTCGATCGTCATAAAACTTCACCTTGCTCTCATCCGTGAAGAGCACGTTACGCCATTCCTCCATCCCCATTCAAAATATAGAGGCGCAAATCTTAAACGGTTTGCATGCTGGCTCCCTTTCAGTTTCGTTCCAATTACTCACCTTCTTGAACGTTGCTGGTCTTCGTGCAAGCGATGGCGTACAGTCTAGTCATTGACAGTTGTATCTGTAACCCGGTGAAGACGATTTTGCGAAGTGCGCGCTGTCGCAGTTCGTCCACGTCTTGCACAAAGTCGAATGTACCGATCTTCGCTGGCTGTAGTAGCAGGTTTTCTACCCGAGCCATGGCGCCGGAACACACTACCGGTCTCCTGGTACTGGTTCCACAAATTTTAAACTGTCCTTTGTGAATTATATCCTAACTGCAGAGAATCGGAACGTTGCGATTGACCACCCTCAATCATTGCTACGGCTCTACTAGCAGTAGCGTTATCCAAATGGTGTCGAATTCTTGGTATCGTACACTTAAACAATAGATTTGCACGCTTAACTTCCAAAAACAACCGTAACACACAGCGAACTGACGTTAAACTGACTGAAACAAAACACACAAATTAAACAAAACTACCCACTTGAAAAAGGTACAGGTTAAAAAATCTGTCAAATCGTACCCTCGACCACAATCTTGACAATACTTGACTATTGTCGTTCCGCAACACAATTCATAGAAGTGAATTATCATAACGTGGGTCAACATTCAGTTACTTTAAAATGTAAATGTACAAGTGGCCCTTATTTTGTTTTGAGTAGTATACTTTCTCAATTAGTGAACCGCTTTAACATTTTGTAGATTAAAACACAAAATCACAGTTGCTACCTGCATAATTTACCTACCTATGTATAAAATGAAAAATAATGCGCAGGCGCAAACTATCCATCATACATTTAACTGATAATGATCTGTCTCTAAGCATTCATCACACGACCTTAGAAAGCTAAATAGGTTTCGTAATTTAAAAGGTTAATGACAGATCGCAAAACCATGGTTAATTCACAGTTGATGTTTTTGTCATATACCTAGTGATTGTGGTTTGTTTACAGTTAATTATTTTATTAATATTGGCGATCATGATTGCAAATAATAATTTTTATCGTAACAATTAGTGAGAGGAGGGAAATGTAGCATAACACCGTAATGGTGATGGGAATAAAAGATAAGGAAGGTACGAGATAATGTTGAGCCATCAGTAATTTGATTATCTTGTACTATGGTTCAATTCATTCAATCATTTCTTAGCTGATATAAAAGGTTAAATAAAATCATCGTCGTATTGGAACATACTGCTGTCCAAATTAAAAACAAAATATATAAATGTGAAAGTTTGGACGATTGGATTTTCGTTACGCAAAACAACCAAACAGATTTGGAATAAATTTGGCACACAGACACTTTATAACCTGGATTAACACATAGGATACTTTTTATCCCGGTAGTAGGTTCCAGTGGGACAATCTCCGATACCCACACAGGCGAAGCTACTGGCAAAACATTTATATTTTTTTTTACAACACCATTAGCGGTTCTGATTTACAAAAATATTACAATTTAAGGCACACCACCTACTCATTCAATCTTAAACATGCATTGGAAACTCAGTCAAGGAACACCGGTGTATTCATCATACCCATATCAGCGGACATCTTCCATAAAAACAAATTTTGATTCACTACTAGCCGTTACGAACGGCTATAATTATGTCTGCCCATGACACGACTGCCCACCGGAGCTTCAGAGATTCTCCATTGTTCGACGACAACCATGTCTGTGTCATAAATTACCAATGATAATGTACTGGTTTCGAAAGTGGTGGAAACTTTAATATTGTTAACACAAAACAAAAGTGGAACTATAAAAAATATTTTTGTCGTACAACTTTCGCGGAACGAGTTGGGATCGCTCTCATTAATTTCCGCATAATTATTTTGAGGACAAAACTTTTAAAAGTATGCAAAAAGAAATGAGCGCTTTTAAAACAACAATGTATTTATGTAGGTATACATATTATTAACGTGATAGTGAAACTTCTGAATACTTAAAAATCTTATCAAACACTAAATCAACTGCAGCTCAATAGTTAACACAAACTCCTAATATTCTAATTGATTTGAACCGTTATTAAATTAATTGCTTCACGGTTAGCCATTGTTTAACAGTTTGGCACATTTTATGGTATAAAATCAATTATTTTTACGCTCATACTTAAGTTTAAATACATACCCATCGAAATGCAGCCTCAGAAAAATATGGGATTACGTAAACTTATTGAAGTGATTGGATTGTTAGACGTGATATCGTATTCTGTATCAGAAAGGACACGCGCTCAGATTCCTAGTGCTTACAAACATAGAGAGACATTATGTGGTCCAGCCGGTTGCGAAATGCTTCCCGTTTTGCCTTCGATAACATTTACCGCATCGATCTGCGCGCACGCACGAAACAGACAGCCCCCGATACAATCACGAAGCGTATAGTGAATACGACGGAAATGTAATTATAGGAAAGTTTATAATTAGGTATTAGAATTAATCAGATTTTGTTTAACATTGTTTAGGAAAACAAAGCTAACTGGTTGATTCGTATCTGGTTTCGGTTAGGTAAACATTTATGGACCTAAATTACAACAATAGTAAGTGTTAGGTACACATATACGAAATATGTCACGACATTTAGATTTTTAACTATGTCATCTTTGACCTCCGAAAACTTACAAAACATTTTGAATTAGGTAAGCACTTCAAGTATAGGCATACAGAATGTGCAAAAAATGATAAAACTAAGTTTTGCAATAGTACTGACTTGTTAAAAAACACTGGTGTACGGTCAGGGGAATGTAATGCTTATTTCACAAAATTCGGGAAATTATCTCTTTAATCAAATCTCAAATAAGACCAAAAGATGTACCTACAGAGTAAGAAAAAGAAGATTTGTAGTTAGGAGCCTGACTTCCCTACGTAAATTGACAAAGTAAGTAAGTCCTATTTATGTGCAAATATTCATAGAAAACCCCGACTTATTCGGGGTGGCATCCTTAAATTTTCGTGCTCGCTTCACTCACTTTTGCATCCTACATTTTCAAAGTTTTCTATTTAATTTGACAAAGTAATTCCTATGACAGTCAATGTTCAAAAGAAAATTGCACTACGCTGCTTGCAAAAAAAATCAAGTTCACTTCGCTTGCTCTACCATCCTCTATTCGTCTAATACTCTAGGTTTTCTGTTATAGCCAAAGTATCTCCTATTTCTGAAGAAAGCAACACATTTTTGAGGCAGCCATGCTAAATGTTACGATAGCAAGATTTTCATTCCTGGATTTGGGCCCCCTTTAATTTTACCGCCCTGGGCCCTGACAGTCTTAGTCCGCCACTGGATATAAAATCTTTAATATGCTTCCGACAGAACAAAAAATAAATACATTGTCTTAAAGTGTGGTCACCTAATCAAAAGTGCATTGATTGTCTTTGGTTCATCTAAGATTCTTAAGTGATTATAAGTTGCATGATAGTCCCAAACGTCTACAAAACATGTGTATGAACAGATCATCAAGTCACCAAGCACATATGTGCTAACATCATTCCGCTTGTTATTCGATAGCAGTGGCATATGCTAAAGGATTAAAAAAAATACAGACAGGCTTGTTTTTTTTTTAAAGCCCAGTTATAGGTAGGCCATTTAACATCTTTTTTCTAGATGTAATGCTTATTCCAGAAAAATTATATGGTACCAAGTGACCGCATCAGAAAAATTTGCGCGTTTTCTTGAACACGATTAGGTAACTGCGAGATTTTCTTAGATAACGATTTAAATTCCGTCTTTAGTGCAAAATACTATTAAAATCATACAATAGGCAATAATTATTGTAATGCAGATGCATGCTCGTAATATTATGTCTGGTTTATATGTACTTATATTTAGAGCTAATTAAAACTAAGAGAGATTGCAAAATATTATTAAAATCGAAAATGCAGGAGAAGTTGTATTTTTTTCATTTCTCACAGCAAAGTTATCATAATTGTTCGAACAAACCAGAATACTTTCAAAGAAATAGGTAATATTTTTACCGCACACTTCACGATTTGACTGTGAGACTGCAAAAAAACTAATTGCGTGCGTCATTTTTTAAATGTAAACTTTTCCTTCTAGATTAGCACGCTTAACAGTTGAAAACAAGTCCACCAGCTTTTTAAAAACAAAAACAAACCACGAACTTACCAGAGTCAACACATCGGCCACCTCTAAGATCACATTTAACAAACATAATATTGTCACGCACGATCGATACGCCATTATTAGCTCCTCAACATTTAATGGAACACAACAAAAAACTGCACGCGTAGAGCTTGGAGATAAATAAAAAGTTTATGAGTTGCGCGAGCGCTGATCAGTGGCGTTCTGCGAAGAGACAACACTGGAGTGAGCTTAGGTTGTAGCTGGCTGTTGTAGGGGACCACTCGACGACCTTGACCGACGAGGCTCACTGACTCACATACACAGATCTTGTATTCTTTTGCTCGTGAATCGATCACAACAAAAAGTTAATGATAATTATGCCGGTGTGAAGTCACTTAATGATGCTGCAATGATACAGCGATTGCGCCCTGCTGCGCTCCGCAAACGCAAGACGCGCAATGATTGATTATTTATTTGCGCAAAATCTTAGCATTCTTTTAAGTTATTTATGGCTAAGTTGTATAAATGACAACATACTCATGTATGTTAGGAATTATACCTAGATTTTTTAAAAGCATTATATTTTTTATCTTTACGACTTCATAGCAAAATTCATTTGAATAGGCACTAACAAAAGGCAAAGAAGAAATGTCGTTTAAGGGAAGCGCGAAGATAGCCCATGAAATTTCCTTACGTGTTTTGCAATTACGCCTTAAGGTACTCGCCAAGAAGCTGCAGTTTGCCCTAGGTGTGTTTTAAAGATATAGAAGTAGCTTAACTGCCTTTCTAAAACTTTACTACACAGTTATATTATCAGAACTAGCTTTTGCCCGCGGCTTCGCCCGCGTAATATCGATAATTAACGCAGGTATTATTCTAAAATAAAATATTTTTTCTAAAATAAAAGTAGCCTACGTTACTCCTTATTACATCAGCTACCTGCCAGTGAAAGTCTCGTCAAAATCGGTCCAGCCATTTGAGAGATTAGCCGGAACAAACAGACAGACAGACAGACAGACAAAAATTGTAAAAAATATTGTTGTGTACCGTGTATACATCCATACACATTTAGTAAAAAGTGGTTATCTTAATATTACAAACAGACACTCCAATTTTATTTATTTGTATAGATGTATAGATGAATTTTGATTAGATACTAATTTGCAGTCAAAATATAACAAACAAGCAAACAGAGACACAAAAAAGTATAGTATACATTACTATTATAAAGTACCTGTTAAATGGGTGCTCATTACTGACATTCATAGATAAAAACTATGGTTTGTTCTAATTTTTAACACATTAGGCACATCGGTTAATGACTTGCCTATCAGTACCGCTTTTCTTATCAACTTACGGTTTCTAGATTCCATGTCATCAAGTTATGATTTAGTACACCTCTAAACCTCAAACTAAGTAGGTCTAGGTAAATATTATTTTTTTGCCCCTATCTTTGGTACATAGATACTATACTTAGTCATTAAGCATTGCCATTGGGTTTTCCATCGAATTATGACATCACTAGACATAAGTATTCTTCTACTGTCGTTGAAGTAAGTACCTACTTATACTTACTGAACTTAACTTCATACATAATTCACCGACTGCATGAACCATTGGGTTAAGAATTACACAAGAGAAGGCTTTCCCTTTCGATATAGCATAAGAGAAAAAGTCGGCAGCAAACGTTACCTATGTCGATTACTAGCGGGGACATGTCTTCCTGCTAAGTTCAGCTTAAACTCAGCTTTCAACCTCGCTGACTGGACCAGAAAACTTGACCGGTGACTATGCTGAGATCACAATTACGGCAGGCCATCCTACGCTGAGGAACTAATTTAATGAGCTCTAGTGAGTGCACAAACTTGATACCTACTCTCATAGTCCGCTCGCACAACCATCCAGAAATGATTGAGACCAGCAGTGCTATTCTGTAACCATCTCACCGGGTGAAGTGAGCGTGGAGTGAGCTATCAATGTCATTCCACCTGATGCTAGGGATGACCAATCCTCAATAAATAGGCTACTCATCACAAAAAGAATTTTTAATTCGGACCTGCAGTTCCTGAGATCAGCGCATTCAATCAAACAAGCAAACATACAAACAAACAAACTCTTCAGCTTTATAATATTATTAGTATTGATAAAGATATACCTACTTACTTACTTATGTCGTTATTATCAATAAAAAGAATATTCATCAACTGTCTCAACAGCACCCATAACTATTGCTATTGATATGCCTAAATATTTTGTGTATTGTTGTTATAAGGTTTGTATCTTGAACTATTGTTTATCTAGATGATAGCTGTTTAAAAATCCTTTAGGTATGCTATTTACATATATTATGTAAATAATGTTAACGAACACATCACCAATCACTGAATACTTGCTTTGCACAATTTAATGAAGTTGCTCGATCTCACCTCATCATCTGCCTGCCCTTGTCCTGTTATTTGGTAATATGTTACCCCCTTGGTAAGACTGGTTGTCAGAGTTTCGACCTTCGTGATCTTGGTATGTAAAGATGGTCCCCATAGACGGACCGACCGAGGCAAGCGTAGCTTAGCCGGATCGGTCGGACTGTGCGGCTGTTTTTATTTAGCTACAAGCCTCTCAATTCACCGAATGCTCGATCTCACACCTCTCAAGTAAGTAGGTACCTAATATTCATTTGTTGAAAACATAATTTATAATTTTGAAATGTTCAACAAGGGTTGGAATTGACATTAAAATATACTTCATTGGCTAACTGCGAATACGTCATTGCCTTTAACAATGACTTGAAAGGCTGAAATAAAAAAAAAACTGTCTTTACAATGACAGCGTCGGTCACCTCACTTCACCCGAAACCGTTAGTCACACGGTGTTGTTGCCATAGCAACCACACCGAATGAGTAACTGCTTGCTCGACGTGAACACTTCACGCGATTCTCGTCACATTTAGTCAAGGTGGAGTGAACTCACGCGGGCGCGCTACGCGAGTTTCATTTGAAATGTTTATTTTTGACATACCTAGTAGGTAGGTATCAAGATGATGATGATTTGATGAATATTCTTGTATTAATAATACGATTATTAAGTAGGTATACATGCATTTATATGAATGTTTCGAATACTTGCGCACTAATTATTCTCAATCCGATTACGAAATGGCTTCTGCACAAGGTGATAAAAAAAAGTTGATACCTATTGAAAGCCTATTGATGACAGCGTCTAGCGCGCATGTGCGGCTTGATCACGCGATGCTCGCAATTTCGTTGTCATGGTAACATCACTTCACCTCACGAGCACGCAGGTGACCGTTTTGAACTATTGCATTTTGACATTATTATCAAGATGATGACGATTCGATGAATATTCTTTTTATTGTTTGCAACCAAATAGGTTACCTTCAAACATTGAAATAAATGAGTATCTAATCATTTTGTCTGAACTCTAAATATGTTCAGGCACATGGTCATCAAAACAAAAATAAAAGAAAAAAAATGTATGACATTGATGAACTAGTGGCCTAGTGCGCTTGCGCGGCGTGAGCACTTCACGCGATTCTCGTCGCATCATCGCATGTATTCTCGGTTAAGTGAACACGCGCAGAGACGCGCTACGCGATAGTCATTTGAAGCGTTGAATTTTGATTTGAAGATGATGATTTTATGAATATTCTATTATTATAGACAATGAGTTTGATGAGAGTGATGCTGATGATGATAAGTGTTTAAGTACACATGCACATCATATTTTATCTCTCATCATCGTTACCTTACCAATCAATGCTCAGACTACGAGAAGATTCTGTGTTACTACACAAGCAGTACCGTACAGCTACCTACTGGTAGCTGTACGGTACTTCTTGGTATTGCATATTATTAACGTGCAGGTGTCATCACGCGATAAAGGTTAAATGAGCAGTAAGTAGGTACATAGTTTAAAAAAGCGGATTAATTGTTGACATCAAAGTGTAGGTACTAAACTGACATTATACTTGTATGAAAACTGTTGTATTAAGATAGGTACATATCTACAAGAATTGAAATAAATCCCTGCGTACTAATTACTCTCTAAACCGAATACGAAATGGCGTCTCCACAAGGCGAACAAAAAAAAGTTGATACCTATTGATGACAGCTTCTAGCGCGCATGCGCGGCTTGATCACGCGATCCTCGCAATGCCGTTCTTATGGTAACATCACTTCACCTCGCGAGCACGCGGGTGACCGTTTTGAACTGTTGAATTTTAACATAATATTTTCAAGATGGTGACCATTTGATGAATTTTCTTTTTATTGATAATAACGACATAAGTAAGTTAGTAAGTAAGTAGGTATATTTTTATCTACAATAAAATGTTACTCGGCACATTTTTGGACGCTGGTATTGCATTTTCCTAATGTTCTTAGTGCGCATACGTGACACGTTATAAGTTAAATAAATACCTACCTAGTAAACAAATGTCAATGTGAATATGACAGCGCCTAGATGTGGGTTCCCACATAGTATGCTCCGTCAGTCAGGCACGGCCAAGTTCTTTCATCTTTTTTAATAGATTTTGGTTAGTAACAACGCTGAAGAACGTTGCACAATCTTTAGGTACTCGAGTCGATCTACAATCGCTTCTCCAAGACACATCGTGATTAGGCCATGTGATTGCATTTACGTATTTAATTTTAATCAGTTTACAGTGGGTTCATAATAACTGACAATGTCGATTCGCATTTTCTGTTGTAGCTATCTTACCTATACATGTACATATGTCTTACTATATTCAATAATTGTTCGTGCGTGTCGCACTTGTACGTCAGGCATAAAGGGCTAGTTGAGGAAAAAACAGAAAAAGAAAACAACAATGCGTTTCTGACTTAAATTCTGTTTCGCTATTTCATTTGAAAAACTTCCCGAAACAGTAGTAATGTCAAGATAATTTACTAGCTTTGAAATACGCATAAAATGATCAATAGAATAAGCATAAAAAATATTATCAAAATCTCGATTATGATTGTAAATGTTATGTTTGGTCAATCCCTAGCAGCACTGGGATGACACTGACAGCTCACTCCACGCACCTTTTCACGGTGAGATTTTTACAGAATCGACATGCAGGCTCATACCATACCAAAGAACTCAGACGTACATAGAAGCACAGTTCTTAAGGATTATTCGTGCCGATTCTACTGGGGACATGTCCCCACGGTTAGTTCTCGCTTAGTGGCGCTGACGGCAGAATCATTCTCGCGCTCACTCACTCTCGTATTCTCGCGCTCACTCACTCTCGTAGGCTCAAGCAACGAATTCAGATGCCGACCCGCACCCCGCACCGCAGCGCGACTGCAGCGCTGCCCAAGCGGCTGTTTGGGTCGCCTTAAGTTTGTCTTCAAACCGGCCATAAGAACTGTGCTTCTATGTACGTCTGAGTTCTTTGACCATACTTTTACCAGGTCTTTTACGTGAACTTCCAGGGAAGGAGTTGTTCCACCTTAAACATCCTAAGTACGGCTGCTTCATTTCGCCCTTGACCTCGAGTCCTAACCAAAGCGTTCTTCCTGAGAGGCGCGACCTTTTGTATGAATTTTGACGCACATAGGCGACTTGATTGAAAGTCGAATTCATAATAGCTTGATGGTCGTGTACTTGACAATCGCTTTTGGTTAGGATGCGAGTTAGGCTTAGCAGACGCGCTTGCGAACATATACCTAATAATGATAACGATAATTTGTAAAACGTCTTTTAAAAAAAATGTGGTAAAAGGTCGGAAAAGCAGAGAGCTCGGAGGCAGAGTTAATTCTCCTAGTAACCCTTCCCTTCTATTCCAGAATGTCGTGCATGCACCTCCCCGGCAGGTGCATGCACGGTTCAACTGCGTAGAAACAAACATGAGGAGGAAGAGGATGACACCAGGGCTACATCTGCAGATAACCTGTGCAATGTAAAGGAGCATTCTGGAGGATGCGGTCTGTGAGTTAACATGGTTCACATCCCATCTTGTACGTGCCGAATGTAAAGAATAGCATCACCCCATTTAATACCGTGGGGGTCGTAAAAGGCCACTAAGGGATTTAGGTAATAGGTAGAACGGGCTGGTATCCGCAACGTGACGTGGACGTCTGAGCGCGTATTTTGCGTACGGGTGGGAAATCGGTTATTCGATCCACCCCAGCTCCTCGAGAAAGGCCACCAACGCCTTGATGTTGCTGACTATCTCGCGTAGGGTACCTGGGTTACCGAAGTACTTGGCCCTGTATGTGGCGATCGCCGGGCAGTTTAAAAGCACGTGCGCTGCTGTCTCGTCGTCCTCAGTGCAGGCCCTGCACAGTACACTGCACACTGTAGCTCCTATGACAAATAGATGTTTATTAAACGACCCATGGCCAGTTATTGCTGCTGTAACCATACGCAGCTGTCGTTAGTCTAGCCGGAGGACCTGTTTTGTGAGGCGGGAATCGATGGTAGGTAGTACTTCCTTGGCCTGCCTGCACTCACCTGCCTGCACCCATAGCTTAAAGTGTAGATCCCTGGTACGTTTCCTTACCAGAGAACGTAGGAACCCAAAGGTGAGTGGCTCGGTGGGTTCTAGTCTCACCGGTGTCTTGCTCGACCCCCTTCTGGCAAGTTCATCGGTGGCATCGTTACCTAGCGAACCGCTGTGTCCTTTTATCCACTGAATGGTTATATTATTGAGGCTACCCACCTGATTGAGGCGCTGGTGACATACGTATATTAGCCCAGAGTCAATCGAGTGACTGTCCAGCGCTTGCAGAACAGCCATCCTGTCAAAGATTTTGGGGGATAGACCCCACTTCTTACCTATCATTTTCCTGCATTGCCAGAATGTGATGCAGGCCCTGTTTACTTTACTGTCTAAATGACTACTCCAGTTTAACTTACTGTCAAGAATGACCCCGAGGTACTTGACTTCGTTGGCCAGCTGAAGTTCTGTATTGAACAATTTCGGTAGGCGGAAGGGGCCTAAAGCTCGTTTATGGGTGAACATGACTAGCTCAGTTTTAGTGGGGTTCACTGAGAGGTCATATTCACTGCACCATCTCTTTACGATACGTAGTGCTTGTTGGGTGAGGTTAAAGTTCGTGCTCGTCACCTTCCCTGAGATAAGGATGGCGAGGTCGTCCGCATAACCTATTGTGTAGTAGTGATTGGCATTGAGTCTGGCGATTAATTCATTAATCATCAAATTCCATTGAAAGTGTGATAGAACCCCTCCTTGGGGGCAGCCTCTGCCAATGGCCAGCTGCTGCTCATACTCTAGGCCAGGGTTTCTCAAACTTCTGGCTCCACGTACCCCCATTCAAGTTTCCAGATGACAGCGAACCTCCAAACGGGGGGGGGGGGGGCGACCCCCCCAACAAGAAAAGAATAACATTGCATATAGAATAACATAAAGTTTATTATATAAATAAATAAATAAAATAAATATCTTTGGACAACCAACACACCGTTATCTGATCCCAAACTAGGCAGAGCCTGTACTATGGCAACCAGACAACTGATAAATATACATATATATTTCTAAATACATACATATTATAGACTAGCTTTTGCCAGCGGCCGCCCGCGTGGAGGTCGGAAAAATCCCGCGGGTATCGTCACTGCTCAGCTCCTATGTGTCTAAGCGTTATGTTATATAGCCTATAACCTGCCCAGGAGTATGGACTACAAACGTACCAAGTTTGGTTAAAATCCCTTCAGTAGTTTTTGACCCATGCGTGCACATACAGACAGACAGACAGACGGACAGACAAAAAATTTACTGATTGCATTTTTGGCATCAGTATCGATCACCAATCATCATCCTCCAATATTAATTTTGAATGTATATTCAATGTATGTATGTATTCCAAATTGACCTCTCTACAGTTTTATTATAAGTATAGATAAATAACACCCAGACACAGAACAAATGATTGTGCTCATCACACAATGATTTGTCCTGGGTGGGAATCGAACCCACGACCTCAGTCTTGGCAGTCAGGGTCACTAACCACTAGACTAACAGGCCAGTCAAAAAAAGGTAACAAATACTGGCCAAAAACAAATATCTTACAAATATAATGCGATGGATGGGCTTGTTTCTTGTCACAAATTCAATTCAATTTTTGGAATAATATTGGACAATATAAGCCTTAATTCTGAATCACCATGAACTCGATTTCTGTAGCCGCCATTACGTGAATTTTGTCGCAAACCCCCTACCGTTGCATGGCGAACCCCTAGAGGTTCGCGAACCCCACTTTGAGTAACCCTGCTTTAGGTGAACCACGCGCTTGCTTAGCATGTTTGTGATCCAGTCTGTGAGTACCTGTTCAACTCCATGTCTGGAGAGGGCGCTGCTGATGCTGGAGAACTTTGTTTTGTCGAAGGCTCCTTCAATGTCTATGAAAGTACCCAGGCAGGTCCCTCACTAAGGGACTTACTGGAGAATGAGTAGCAGCGTTCTCAATGCACTTTACCACGATACTGCAATCGCCAACCCGCCTGCTAAGCGTGGCGATTGTGGAAAACCCCAAAATGGGGGAGGCTTATGTCCAGCATTGGACATCGTACAGCTTAAATGATGATGATGACATCACCTGACCTGAGGCCACGGGTACCATGTTTGCCCATAAATAACAAAACCGGCCAAGTGCGAGTCGGACTCGTGCACGAAGGGTTCCGTACCATTATCAGCAAAAATCACGTTTGTTGTATGGGGGCTCCCATACAACAAATGTGATTTTTTTTCCTCTTAAATATTTGTTTTAATTTAACTTAATTATTTAAATCTATACCTAATATTATAAAGCTGAAGAGTTTGTTTGTTTGTTTGGTTGGTTGAACGCGCTAATCTCAGGAACTACTGCTCCGATTTGAAAAAATATTTTTGTGTGAGTAGCCTATTTAATGAGGAAGGCTATATGCTATATAACATCACGCTACAATCCAAAGGAGCGGAGCAGCAACGAAAAATGGACTAAAACTGGCAGGCAATTCAATGCGACGGGGAGGGTCAGGGGGAGCAAAAATTTGACGCGGACAAAGTCGCGAGCAAAAGCTAGTTGAATATATAACTCAATATTCTGTGAATATTTCAAGCGTCTACCTGATGCCGTTATCAATATCGAGCAAAAACGAGGATCAGGAGGAGAGGCAGAAAAAGGAGGGATCACGTTTGTAGTATGGAGCCCCCTTAAATATTTATTTTATTCTGTTGTTTTTTTTTGTATTTGTTGTTATAGCGGCAACAGAAATACATCATCCGTGAAAATTTCAACTCTCTATCACGGTTCATGAAATACAGCTTGGTGACAGACGAACGGACGGACGGATGGACAGCGGAGTCTTAGTATTAGGGTCCATTTTTACCCTTTGGGTACTGAACCCAAAAAAGAGCTGTGGTGCTATCCAGGATTTCTAAAGATACGGGGGACCGATGAACCAATCAGGATTGAGCGCAGAATCTTTCAGGGATTAGTTTGAATTCCCTTTGGTTTTGCTAGAAAAATGTCATAGGTATAATGTAAAACAAAGTTTCACTCGAATATCTCACACCATAAAGGTTTAATGTCAATCCAAAGTAATAGATAGAGATACTTACTTTGGATTGACATTAAACCTTCATACTGTAAAACGGCAATTTCATACTTTAACCCAATTTAATTATTTAGTCATATCGGAATCATTAGATATCAATGCTGCCGACATCAAACTATCGCTCAGGGAGCATTTCTTTGGAAAATGTTTGCCTTCAGCAGTTGGATCATACCGGTGTTAGTGTATTCTTTCGGCACAAATGGACTCAGATTGAACTTGGTGCTCTGGATAGGAAATTCCGTACATTGCTGACGGTATATCGAATGCATCACCTACGGTCATCAGTGATCAGTGATGTTTCTTAAATGCTAAAACTGCTTTTTGTGTTCTTTGCAAACATATTTAATAAATGTATTTCATAATTAAATTAATTTATTAACTATAGTAAAAAAAATATTATAATTTTAATATAGAAGTTAGTAACTTGTTAAATCCTATGCCAGACCAACCCTTTGCTATTCGCAAGTTTTACTGTGCTGTGCAGTTCTTATGTAATCCCATAGATGTCACTACACGATTTAAATGACAATAATAGCACAGTTAGCCTGCTACATTTAAGTAATCTATGATTACAGCACAAGTTAGATTTATGTTTGGATGGATAAATACCAAGGGTTACCAAGGTAACCGACATAGCCCGAAGAATTGCTAAACTAAAGTGGCAGTGGGCAGGGCACATTGCTCGCAGAACAGATGGCCGATGGGGCCGAAAGGTTCTGGAGTGGCGACCGCGTACCGGAAGACGTAGAGTTGGAAGGCCTCCAACAAGGTGGATCGATGACCTTGTGAAGGCCGCAGGAATCCGCTGGATGCGGGAAGCACAAAACCGGTCGAAGTGGCGGAGCTTGGGGGAGGCCTATGTCCAGCAGTGGACGTCTTTCGGCTGAAATGATGATGATGATGATGGATAAATACAGGAAGAATCATTTATTCATAATAGCAATAGCCCATAATAAAATATTGCTACAAAAGAACGAAACATTTCCGTAATAATATATTATACCAATTGAACGGGACATTCTACTTTCTACGGGAAAATAATTATCTGACAGTGACAGTTGAATGAACGTCCAACTTGACAAAAAAATTCGTTCGGAAACTTGTCAACACACAACGATTAAAGTTTTCAGAACACAACGATTTCAGTTGAATAATTCTTAGTTTCCTTTTTATCGGGGAATTACAAAAGCTTTTACTTTTGGAAGCGATTGAAAAAGTGGCAGTTGATCGTCAGCCAGTGTGCCAGCCCGTACGATAATTATCAGGGCATATGAAATATTATATCAACAAGGGGTCTACTCTCTTTCAACGAAAAACGAAGTTTCGATTGAATTTCGCGTGTTTCCTACCACAACGTTCCATTCCTTCCGAAGTTCGTTAGGTACGAACGAACATTGTTTGACGTTTAGATTCTCTAATGCCCGTTCTCACCAACGACCCCTAAACTATACCCCCTAAGTAGGAATCCCTTACACTAATACATAAATGTTACGAACGAAATTTTGAATTTGACAGATGATTGTTCGGAATTTTAACCTTAAATTGACAAAACCAAAAGTGAAAAACCTATGACTAGGTGCCACAAAAAAAAAACTTTTTACAAAAAAATAACAACCGACTTCCTTAAAAAAAACATTACAAAGTGAAAAATAACTTTAATTCGGAAGTCGGTGTCATCTGTATCTAAGGTTTTTTTGCCACCAGTTTATTTTAAGGAAATCGGTTGTTATTTTTTTTTGTATAAAGTTTTTATTTTCAACTTTTTAGCTATGGTATGTACCCTGCACTAATCTAATCGCGTTATTCGTTCATTTGTTGCGCAAATACTTAATGCAAAATTAAGACTTATATGGTTTTCACATGGATCCCATTGTTAAAATGGAACCAAATTACACCAGCTTTCTAATAAAAAAAGAATCATCAAAATCGGTTCACCCAGTCAAAAGTTATGAGCTAACAAATAGGTATTGAAAAAATACAGTCGAATCAAGAACCTCCTCCTTTTATTGAAGTCGGTTAAAATTGGCGTATAAGGGTTCTGAAGTGGTTTAAAGTAGTTGCAACTCTGCGCACCTTCCTGATGTCGTGTATGGTATGGAGCAACGGTCTTTCGGTACCCAGGATGTCGAAATATCCAGAGGAATAGCGAGGCGATAAGGATCGAGCAAGCCATATTTTAGGTCGATAGTTTGAGTCCCCTTTGGTTCTGCTTAGCCTTGAATCCTCTAAGTAAACCACCGGAGGATTCAGATACAAACTATCGGCTGACCGGAAGCGTTGAGAATCTATGTTACTGACATGAAGCAATCGTTGAAGAAGCGCTTCTTTGGCTACCTGAAGAAAGTCTTTTGTAGTCTTTAATCAGGTGGAGTAAAACTACAATTAATATTGTAGTTTTAGTCTAGGCTGGGGTTGGCAACACCACCGATAATAATCCGGATCGAATATTTACAGTCATTGGTTCCCTATAATATAAAAGCTGACTGGATAGCAGTGACTATATGGCCGAGGTATTTAAACTCACTCACTTTTCGAAGAGCGACAGCGTTAAGCAGCACAGGTACCACATTCCCCAATTTATGACCCTTGGCTTGAAACACCAAGAGCTCGCTTTTCTGCACAATATACATGAGACCGTACTACCTTTGCATACTCCTCACACACGCATATCAGCTTTCTGAGCGCTGCTATTGATGGGCTGAGCAACACCATATCATCATAATGCTGTTGATACAGTAACCATCAATCGAGCATCCTACTCCGATACCACTCAGCTCATCAATCAGCCCGTTCAAGTTGAAGAGTGAAGGAGAAATTAACCCACCTTACTCACTCCACATTCCAACCTGTACTCTTCAGAAAGTTGACCAAACCATTTGACCCGGTTAGTTCGGTGTTCATACCAATATTTAAAAATATTAATTACCTCACCCAGCACATCGGTGTATTTCAGTTTACGCCAGAGTATATCATACCTAACCCAGGTCGAATGCCCTGGAAAGATCAAGAAATTCTGCATAAACAGACGTGCTCTTGTCTGTGTATGTGTAATACCTGACAGTTTGCTTGGGAGACATAACTGCACATTCTGTCGAAAGTCCTGGGTGGCTGGGTCTAAAACCGTACTGTAATAAGAGAGTAGAATAGGGCTGTTTTTTAGTTAAGAGCAAGTACAGCTTGGCAAAAAAGAATCTGTCGTGGTGATAATTGGAACTAAAATATATTTTTTGTGGCAACACTGCTCTGTTTATCAACAACAAGTAGCTAATCTGTCATTGTGTTATGTTCCCAGTCGTATTTCACTTATTTTTCACTAGCTTTTGCCAGCGGCTTCGCCCGCGTGGATGTAGGAAATTATCCCGCGGGAACATACTACCGGGATAAAAAGTCCTATGTCCTTTCTCAGACTCTAAACTATCTGTGTACCAAATTTCATTTAAATCGGTTCAGTAGTTTTAGCAGGATAGCGAGACAGACAGACAGAAAGACAGACAGACAGAGTTACTTTCGCATTTATAATATAATAAATAATAAATAAATAAATAAAATAAATAAATATATAAATATATATATATATATATAATAATATTATATATAAAATATATAAATATATAATATATATAGTAAATACAGTAATATAGTAATATAGTATAATATAGTATATATAGTAATATAGTAAAATATAGTAAATATAGTAATAGTAATATATAGTAAACATAGTAATATAGTATGTATTGTAAATATAGTAATATAGTATATATAGTATGGATTAATATTAGTGTGGAAGTGTGGAAGTGTGGATTAACTACCGATTATTTTTGCTTTTGTACATATACAAAATGAATAAAACAATAAGGAGTAGTGGTATAAGCTGTGATATGCCAAGTTTTCGTAAGATATTTCGCGGAATCGGGAGCGGAACTAATTTTTTTCTCCGATTGCCAATGTTTTCGAAAGAACTCCCGATATGACAGGTATTTATCCAAGAAATTTATCTTTTAGTCAATGCCAGTCATTGTTAATCCTTTCTAATACTTAGTTTTATCGGTACTATTTAGATTCAAGCCATTTTAATGTTTTATTTACTAATTGATTATTGAGGTTATGTTTTCTAGTTTGACAAATCGCGTGTACGTTGACTCTTCATGGTTGATACTTGAATTTGAAAAATGTACTCATGGGATTAATATGATTGTCTTTATCATTTCTTTGAGGTAACTTTGTAAAATGTCACCTTAATGAAGACTTGAATGATTTGTGTGCAATGAGACAAAAAGTTAACTTTTCAACACTGTAAAGAAACAGGCAAGTATTTTTTTGTAAATGCTATTATCGCATACCACAGTGAAAAAAGTATTATTGACACTTTTTATTTTTCAGGTGTCTACTTTACGTAATTTGTTACCTATAGTTTGAGACAACGGATAACCCGTTGTCTCAATGGGATTATGGGAGCCAAAACCTCTAAGAAATATTTTAAACTCTTTAAGTTCCATAAATAAGAAATGTAAAACTGACCAGATCAGTGTTAATGGAATACACGAATGATGTTGTCACGCTTTTCTTTTTAAACAAAACCTAGATTTTAGCGTGTTCTTATATTAATTTCCGACAGTAAAAAGCTGTTAGAGTCTGGCACACGAAAGTTGATCCTGAAAAACAACGGCAAATTTAAAAAATCCAAGTGTGGTAACCCGGAGTGCAATAGGAATAACTAGTTTTGATATTTGTAAAAAAAATATTATGTTCAAACAAGGTTGAAACCGATTTTTCGTGGTAGTATTCTGACGAATGAATACGGTGGATTGACATATTTTTTATACAAAGCTACCAAATCATATACTATATATTAGTAAAAGTTATTTGACAATTGAAAATTCGACCAGTGAATTACGTAAATGAGTTCTGATTAATTTAAATAGATTTCACCAGTTTTATATCGAACTAGCTGTCCGCCGCAGTTTCATCCGCATTTTGGTTACTGAAAGAATTTTTTAAATCGGACCAGTAGTTCCTGAGATTAGCGCGTTCAAACAAACAAACAAACTCTTCAGCTTTATAATATTAGTATCTGTAAACTTTAGTTATTTTATTAATTATCGTATGCAATGATCGTAATTAATGAGGTTCATAGACATCAAGCTATTTAGACTATGTATGTTGATAGAAAAAAAAAAAAAAGGTTAATTATTTAAATACTTTATTTTATGAATCACTAGCTTTTGCCAGCGGTTTCGCCCGCGTGGAGGTCGGAAGTTATCCCGCGGGAACATACTACCGGGATAAAAAGTAGCCTATATCCTTTCTCAGGCTCTAAACTATATGTGTACCAAATTTCATTTAAATCGGTTCAGTAGTTTTAGCAGGAAAGCGAGACAGACAGACAGACAGACAGACCGACAGACAGACAGACAGACAGAGTTACTTTCGCATTTATAATATTAGTGTGGATGTGGATTAGTGTGGATAATCAAAATCGGAATCTAAAAATTCCATTTCTAGTGATGCACCAGAATCACTGCTACTATCGTCACCAACATTTATGATGAACCGATCCATTTCTTCATCGGTTATTCTGTCTCTTTCTTTGTATTTATTTTCTATATGGATAACATGATCAGTAGTTTTTTTCCATTCTTCTGGGGTTACATACTCAAAGGATTCCCTTATAATTCTTCATGACCATGCTGTTCTAATAATTGATCAGCTTCATAAATTGGATCTGGTTTATGTTTCTGAACCAGGCAGAGCAATTCAGCTTTCGTATAATGACTTTCAAAATCTATGTTATTTTCTCTGAGCCACTGTTGAATTTTGTTTTTCACAGTCTGTGTTGTAGGTGGTTTATTCACTTGCACTGTGTGATAACTTGCATTATCCATGACAATGACACTTGGCTCGTACAAATTGGGTATAAGTTTTTCCACTAACCATTTGTTAAAATTTTGTGAATTCATGTCATGGTGATAGTCTGCCATTTTTGATTTAGTGCTAAACAATAAAAGTGCATTTGGCACGAAGCCTCTTTCTGAACCAGCGTGAACAATTATGTACCTTTTGTCTGCTGATATCTTGTCTATAACACCACTTATTGAAGGCCCCTGCCATGACTTCTTGGGTCTATAATTTTGGTGAACATATGTCATCTAAATAAATTATTGGTTTCCCTTCTGCACGTTTGGAAGAAATAGTTCGTAAAAATTTGTGTCTCCAAGCTACAAGATCAAATCTTTCAATAAGTAAGGACCGTTCATTTTTGTTTTTTTTAAACTCATAACCATTATAATGTAATATGCGACGCAAAGTTTCACGGGAGCCAGTAAACTCGATAGATTCCCTCAGTTCAGTCAATAAGCTTCGCAAAGTAGGTACTCGTTTTTGTACTAAGTAAAATTCATTAATTTTATTTCTAATAGCATTTATATCGAAGCTGTCCAAATTAGATACTGTGGGCTTATGTGGTCGTTTTTTCCCTGGTGTACTAAAAATTCCATCATTCAATCGTCCTTCCTCTTTAATTCTTTTTAAAGTTGCGACGCTAACTCCTGAAAAAGAAAACAATAAAACATAAATTACATCCCATACATTTATAATACCATAATGATATGAATTCTAGCAGTACATTACACAGTAAAAACACTGCATACACAGTTACATACCAGTGATTGACGAAATTTCTTCCAAAAACTGGTTCTGGGTTTTAATTAGCTCATTCTTTCCCAAAGCACTTAGTTTTGCAATAGTTCCTTTAACCGATGCAACTTCGGTACCTTCAATATTCAAATTGTCTGTAAACAAAACATCCATTACATAACTATGCGAATAAGGTAAACATGATTTTGAAGCAAATATTATAATACTATTTAGAAGTATCAAAATTATATGTATAAACTAACCTATAAAGTCTGTTATCGCAAGTAAACATTGCTGTTTTTCGTTGTAATCATCTCGTTTCTTTTGTTGTTTTTCTTCAAATGAATTCATCATAGTAAACAATAACTTCCGCACGTCACTTTTTATTGTTTTGTTCATTTTAAACGTTAAAATTCGAGTATAAATACAATGAAATCCTATGAATAGTCTGACAATATACAACATTCGTTTTTGTTTATGCGAAACCCGAAACACGGGTCTAGTATTTTTATGTAAAGAATCTATGAAAAAAATTTCAAAACTGTATCATTAATAATCACAAAGTTATAAGCTTGTTACGGTACCTGATTGTCCTCGCAAAAAACATATGCAGCCTACCGGAGGGCACCCACGCCAGCCGCGCGCGCTGCTCTCACTCTCACTCATTGATCATAATTTGCCACAGTGATTGTCTATGTATTAGTTGGTGATAAACATTTTCCATCACGCTTGCTGGCTTTGGACTGTCGTAATGGTCAAGTGTAGGTAGATATTATTATGTAATTTATTCGTAAATGCAGTAGTAAGTGGTAAAATGTAATCAATGCCATTTGCTGCACCTTATGTCAACAACTTAAAGTTCAAAATGGATGAAAATTGTTAAACATCGCATTACTGAACCACAGCAGGCTGTAAACAAATAATAAATTTGTACCCTTGACTATCTTTGCGTGTTTAAAAATGTTAATCATCACTATCTACAATAATTGGCGTAATCACTATTTACAAACTGAAGCAACTGTTCGAAACTTTCTTGTATGCACTGCCATGCCAGGGAAATGTTATCACCACAAACAGCTAGTTTACGTACCATCTCCGTATAATGGACGTTTGAGTACGAGAAAGACATGATAATTTTAAAATCTAAACACTAGCCCCGGGGCCTCGGCGTCCGCGCGCTCGCGATCCCGTATTGTTGCGTGACGTGACTGATACGTGCACATCTGTCCGTAGCATTCGGGCGACTGAAAGAAGGGGGGCGGGCGCCGTCGCGCGGTCCCGCGCCTACGCCGCCGCACCGCCGCCGTACGCGGCCGTTATGAACTTTCGTGACCCCTGTGTGCAAACAGATGATTGCGGTTACCAACTTTTAAGCGTAATTAAATATTTTTGGTACAAAATATAACATGGTGTAAAAATTATTGGAATCGATTCAGTTACTGATTCTGAACAAACTATATTCAGGTTTCGCATATACTAAAAATAATGTTGTATAAGTCGAATGACAATCATCTGACGTTTTTAGAAAGTTGCCATATAAAAACTTACGATTAAACCCCAGGATCAACTTTCGTGTGCCAGACTTTTAGTAGCCTTCTTGTCGACTATAAGCTGTCAGCATTAACAGGGTTTCATTCATCATCATTCTTTCTAGTTGGTTGCCGCAAATGCGATTGTTGAACATTTAGTCTTGGGTGTCGGGTTCAATGGACAATCCCTGAGTATGAATTAATTTATTTTTTTATTCTGAACAAGTTTTCATTATGTTATCATGATGGTACTCGCATCTCTTAGGTAAAAGTTTATTCTAGCGAAATAATGCGCAATCTACTAAATACAATGAAAGTAAAAGCCTGTGTGTCTATCAAGTCTTGAAATTTTGGCTGTTGACAATTCCCGGGATCCCGTGTTTGTTGATTAAAACACCAAGTATCTTATCACTTTTAATCCTAGTATACAGGGTGGCCATACGTGCTAAACAGGCGCCCTCATTTTTTCCAGATTCTTTTTTGCCAAGCTGTATAACTGTTAGCAACACTGCTTGACAGCTGACACTTTGACAGACTGACAGTTAGCCGGGTACGTAGAGTTAGCACGCTGTAGATATTTATTTTGGTTGTGAATTCTTCAAAATAATAATCTAAATGAACTCACCTTGTAAGAATATACGGCTTTGAATAATTATTGAAATGTCTGTTAAAACCGAAAACGATTTCTCTGACTTAAAGGTATGTATTACTTGCCTGGAGTTAAGGTCTAAATGTAAAGTTATTCTCATAATAGAAATGGTGCAATATGTTTTAGATACCGCCGATCGTCGATGATCTAAATGAAAGGGTAAAAGAATACCTTCTGAAACCGGAAAGACTTCCCATACATCAATGGGAGCGGTCGCAGGCCCACTGGCATCGAGTACCGAACGTCGATTCCTTATTTATTCATGATGACGATGATTTCGGTCTGGACACTACACTGGAGGTAATTATATGCATTATTGATAAATAATAACAGCCGGTTACGTATAAATATGTTGTTATCAGACTGCAGGTCATTATTAGCTAGTACTCTAGATACCTACTAGTATACTTACATTGTAATACAAAGCCATCATCCATTTAATGATAAAATCTCTAATGAGATCAGTCTTTTAACACAGTCTATCATTATTCATAAATAGAATTATGGGTTATCAGTGGGTTGTCTAGTTATATTTGTCTATATCTTACTCTTAAATATAACTATATCTTGGGTTGTCTCATAAGATTTGTCTATACCTTACTCTTAAATATAATTTGATGTTTATACTAATTTAATCAAGGGAGACAGAACTAAAACCATATTTGTTTATTACTCAGGTGGTCAGGGACCCAATCACAGGTGAAATAACAGGATTGGAGGAAGTAAGTATACCAGTAGACGATGATGAAGGCAGCAACTCTATGTCTAGGGCTCCATTGCCCCCAAGCCTTGCAACTAGAGGCACAACTTCCCAAAGCCCATTCCTGCCAGCGGGTTTTGAAGAAGAACTGGAGAAAATGCTGGCTGATGCAGCAAATGGAGTCAAGATTGACCTGGATAATGAAGAGCCTGGAAAGTTCCTGGGTGAAGGTAAGAATACAAAGAAATTGCTGTTTCTCTTTCGAACATAGAACATAGAATGCTATGACACTTGATAATAAGTTTTTAGTTCTTTCAAGGTCTCCTATGTTTTGGTAAGTTTTTCTCCTATGTTTACCTATTAACTTACTGTGGAGTGTCACCAGAAGAATAAAAATTGAATCAAATTACTTAATTGCTTATTTTCTCAATTCTGCCCTTTCATTAGTTTAGTTATTTCTAGCTAAGTATGTGTTTTGGTAAGTCAATGTTAATTTATTCAGTTTCTTAAGAAAAAGATGCATCTTCTCTTATCTCAACAAAACTCACAGTTTTCATCAACTCCCATTTTCAACAGTGCCATTTCATTCTTATATTTGAGTAGGTCAATATTAATGCAATCTATATCTTTGCCTTCTAGTGTTCAAGCGAGTATTGTTTGCTTGTAAATAAAATTGAAATATTTAAAACGTATTTTGTTTTTCAGACATTCTGAACACTGCACCAGGATCTAAAGATGCAGTACTGTTTGCTGCTGATGGATTCACACTCCTTAATGCACCCAAGGTCTCAGATGATGCAGCTGGGGATGTAGAAAATGTTGACATACATGTGAAGATCAATTTAGAAGAAGTGGTGGATAATTATGCACATTTAGTTGGCAAGTATTACTTGGAAACTTGAACAAAAATGCCACTAAGAGTTTTCTTCAAACTCTTTCTGTCTGTACAATACATTTGAAAGTGGTAGTCAAAAGAGACTTAACATTCACTTAAAAGTATTTAAAAAAGCATAATCAAATATAATTATTCCACAGATCTTTGGAAAGATGAAGAGGTATCAGAAAAGAAACCGCAGGGACCAGTCAAAAAACTTCAACTAAACAGTGACCTGGATGATGACGGCTTCCTAGATGGATTGATTATCAGCCCTCCCATAGAACTGCCAGACATACCAGTGTTGAACATCACAAGCTCAGCGGCAAAGCAAGGAATAACATCCACTGATTGTGCGGAGATGATAGATGTGTCACAGCCAGTACCAGAGTTCAGAGAAAAGATCAAAGATATGGCACAGACTTATCCATTTGAGTTGGATAACTTCCAGAAACAAGTAAGCATTGTGATTAATGCATGCTCGCATCATTAAGGGTTTGGTTTATTTACATTTAATGGGCAGATTCTTGAAACATATAATGTTGCAGCCTATTGTACTAAGGTACTTACTACAAAATGGGAAGAAATGTTCTCTATACATTTTGCCACGATGACACGATTTACACGTGACGATTATGGCAAAGCCCCTCAAATTGAGGGAGGCCTATGTCCAGCAGTGGACAGAAATGATGATGGTGACATTTTATTCTTCCTTTCTTGCAGGCTATTCTCAAATTAGAAGAGGGGCACCACGTCTTCGTCGCAGCACACACATCGGCCGGTAAAACAGTTGTTGCTGAATATGCCATTGCTATGTCCAGAAGGAATTGTACAAGGTATGTTTCATGTTATTTACATTTAGCAGTAGCATTTTCATCGAGAATATCGACTACAACCGGAAATTTGCATATTGTCGTGGAGTTGTAAAAACAGATGAGAATGTAAACAAATGGATCAAATAAATAATAGTTTTAAAAAAACTAAAAGACACGCTTCCATAGAAAACCAAACTTAAAAGTAGAAAATAATGGAAAAAGCGTGGAGTGCTTGATATCAATGTAAAAATACCTCAAAAAGCTATTTATTTTCTATTTTTAGAGTGTTTCGAATTTTGAGACGTATGTCAGCGTAGTTTGTGACGTATTTCAGCTTAGTTTTCGAAGACAGTTTTTTTGTGCTGTCCTGGTAACCCTGGCAAGGATAATGGCACAAAGGGTATAGCGGGATAAGCATGGCCAAATGGCCCCTTCTCTAAATCTAGGGACTTATTTACGTAGTTTATTTGATGAGTGGAACTGTGCAATATTATAGCGTTTTTACCCCTTTATCATTGATATTTTGAAAGATAATCACAAAAGTATTAATAACTGAGGGTTCGGAAAAAAAAATTCACAGGTTTTTCTGGATCAAATCGAATTTGGTCAAATGGAATGTGTAGAAGGAAAAAAGAATTATTATATTTATTTTTTTTGAGATTTTTCATTTTACTCTCCACATATTCAACAATTATTTCGGTCTATTCACCGTCAGAACTTTGTCTTTTCCCATATCTATTGCGTAAAAATCCAACTATTTTACACGATATAAGAGCCACAATATATGAGGGAGCATTTTGTTATCTAACCTATGATGCAATAGACGATTTTAATCTGAGCTATCATACCATGGACTGCCTCGGCTGCCCAACGTAATTTTATTTTTCTTGATAAATTCGCTTCTTGCATTGTTAATTGATCTGATAAATGTTATAATAGTTTAGCTGAAGAAGTTAAAAAACAACGATGGATTAGCAGGAAGTTGAATCTACAAATTCTAAATACTCTTGACCTTATAGATTTTCCACATTTATCTGAACAAGAACTTAAAATTGTATTTACAGGGAGTTACCAGTTTTTACAAGCTGTTTCATACTTAGCTGAGGTAATGGATGATCAGGGCAACCTATAGGTACAATATATTAAGCAAACACCAAATATAATTGAAGCAGAAGTCAAATCTCGGCATATAAATCGCAAAGTCTACGATATAAACATACAACGTATCATTTGCGAGATATTTGTAACGTATAATGCGACCTGCGGAAATATTATCAAGTATATTTGCCATGGACCAAATTCCACTAGTAATTAACCAAGATAGTGATAATGGCTACATGATCTGCGTAAAATAAAAGAATTCACATGTTCCGTGGAAGATATTACGACATAAGTGTTATATGTATGTAAATTAAACGAAATCCAACAGTGGATTTTGAATTACGACATTCACCCAAAAAAATTTTTCGAATTGTTCGAGTGTTTTGATTTAAGTGTGGATTGAATAATATGTAACTAGGTTTAATAAATCATTATTGGCATTTTTTTATAGAGGTGTCACTCTAAGAGAACTGTGGGAAACACCATTTTTTTTATTAAAACCTCCAATTTTTTCAATACTTCCTATATAAGGTGTATCTATTCATACACGAAATATTTTAAGGGGTACACCTGTAGGTGGTAAAGAAGCTACAGCAACGGAAAAAAAATTGTCTAAATGTATTTTTTTCTAAATTTTATATTTATAAATTATTTGACGCACATAAGAAATACTGGCTCGTTCTTATTTTTTACGGCCCGAGACACCACGGCCATGCTCGTGCCGTCCGTTCGCCGCCCTCGCAGCGTCAGGCGGGCCATTCATAGAATTTGGAGTAAAGGTTTTATGCAAAACGTCTCAAGCAGTTTTAAAATTATAATAATTACAAAAATTCAAAAACGCTTAGATAAAAAAATATTTTTGCTTCTATAGCTTCTTTACCACCTACAGGTGTACCTCTTAAAATATTTCGTGTATGAATAGATACACCTTATATATCGGAAAATCTCAAAAAAATTAATATAGTAATTCTTTTTTCCTTCTACACATTCCATTTGACCAAATTCGATTTGATCCAGATAAACCCGTGATTTTTTTTGTCCGAACCCTCAGTTATTAATACTTTTGTGATTATCTTTCAAAATATTAATGATAAAGGGGTAAAAACTCTATATTATTGCATAGTTCCACTCACCAAATAAACTACGTAAATAAGTCCCAAGATCTAGAGAAGGGGCCATTAGGTCATCCTTATCCCGCTATACCCTTTATGAAATTATAGTATTGTCATCGGTCCTCGATAAGTTTACAAAATTTAAATGAAATCTGACCGTTTGAAATGGATCAAAATCGAGTCCCAAGAAGTCGCTTACAAACATAAAAAGCGTGTTAAAAATGTACCGGAGGATGCAAATTTTTACAACGATTTACAAATTGAGAGTTTTGGTTTGATGATTTGAATACACCGTGGCCCTAAATAATGTTGACAAAATTAAAATTTCAAAAATGGATTGTGTTGCGATTATTTTTTTGCATTTTGTTATAATGTACTCATTCTTCGGCGTCATTGTTAACATTGTTTATTTGCTAAAAAAAAGTGTTAAAAATATATTTATTTCGCTATATCAGTACAAGGTGTAGCCACAATTTTATTTCGTTAATTCTGTTGTTGTTTTCTCAAAGGGCAATCTACACATCGCCAATTAAAGCCCTATCCAACCAGAAGTACAACGATTTCAACAAGATGTTCGGCGAAGTGGGTCTACTGACGGGTGACCTACAAATCAACGCCACAGCCTCCTGCCTCGTTATGACTACGGAGATCCTACGGTCTATGCTGTACTGTGGTTCTGACGTCACTAGGGACCTCGAGTTCGTCATATTCGATGAGGTTCATTACATTAATAATGCCGAGGTTAGTGTATTTATTTATTTATATACATAACCAAGTGTTATAGGCCAAGTTTTTCGTTCCTGTGAGTTTCTGACCTGAAGGATTTAAAGCTGAAGACCTGTCTATAAAAAGTAATCGTTGTCTATTGTATGCTGATGTTGTTATTCCACCAGCAGTAGATCGCGGATTTCAGTGTCAAATAATTATAAACCTTGAGATCGTTGAAATAAAGTAAAAAATAATAAATTTAGTTAATCATAGTCTACAAAACTATAAACTAGACAGACAGTACAATACACAACTTAGACATCTCTTTTCTCATTCACTCTATTTTCTCCGAAACAGTGGAGTGATATTTCTGTCATAATCATAGTATTCCTTCTCCTCAGCGAGGTTACGTGTGGGAGGAAGTCCTGATCCTGTTGCCAAGTCACGTGAGCATAGTGATGCTGAGTGCGACTGTGCCGAACACGCTACAGTTTGCGGACTGGGTGGGCCGCACTAAGAGGAGGAAGGTGTACGTCGTATCCACGCCTAAGCGACCCGTGCCGCTTTGTCACTATCTATATACAGGTAGGATATTATAATACTATTAGGCGCATAACACATCTTCGCCGAGAAACCGCAGCAGTTCCGACATGATTTGTCCATTGTACGACAAGCGAAATAGCGAAAGTACCTGTTCGCACAGATTTGATTTTCCCGCTTGATTTCGCTAATCTACCCGGAAGCGACCTACGGCGGAGTGCTAAGACACTCATGAATTAAATAGGCGAAAACTTAAAAAGGGAATGAATTACAACGTGACGTGAAGACGAGAGGATTGAAGAGAATATAAGCGTGTTAAAACATGTTGCGCCGACACCAAGTAATATGGGAAGAACAGTCAAAAGAAAAGGATAAGAAATATTACGCTACACTTTCATTCAAAATTGGTCTACAAATCGCCACTTAACACTTTGGGTCACTAAACACCGCCAGACGTAACAACAATCAAAATGAAGTCATTTGTTCAAGTTAGGCTGAGAATTAGCACTTTTCAAACGACAAACATTTACACGTGACATTACCTAAGACAGTCCCCCAAAATGTCCGCCCTTCAGGCGGCGTGTCAGACTTGTACTGACTAAAACCCACCCGTGTTCTATCAGTTGCCCATGTGCCAGGGTCACGGTATCTCTTTCGAACAATCACGCGACCCCGGCAGGCATCGGTCCTAGTAGACCCCTACACTGCTGCTGACATCTCTTTGAGGCGCGCGTGGAACACTGCGCGCCGTCGACCCGAGCCTGGTCCTTACCGGGCGGCGAGCTACCCATTGCTCGCCACCCGCAAGCTCGCGCCTACGGTGGCCGGGAGTCCGCAATCGACTCCCGACGCCCGGGGCGTCTCCTCCTGCGGCGGCTAGGGACGTGAGGGCGCAGAGACTGCCACTCCCTCACGCGCCCCGCCTCCTCCTTCGCGAGCATTACTGCTTCGCAGAAGGAGGTGACGGCTTCCCATTCCCTCTCGCTCCGTACCATGGCTCGCACCAGGGCCGGACGCGAGAGGTCGCCGCCGCCGATCGCCTCCACGAGGCCACGGCGGTGCTCCGCCCAGGCAGGGCACACCTCCACCGTATGCTCCACCGTGTCCTCCAGACGATCCTCGCAATGGAAACACCCGGACGTATCCTCCCGCTTTATCCTGAACAGGAACCCACCGAAGCACCCATGCCCGGTGAGAACCTGCGTCAGGCGGAAGGTGAGGACGCCGTGGCGCCTCTCTATCCACTCCTCAAAGAGGGGACTTACCGCCGCAATTGTGGCGTGCCCAGCACTGGGTTGCGACAATCGTACCCGCCATGTCGCCATGAGATCCTGCCGGAGCTCTGTCCGCCGTGCCGCGATTTCTCGCGGCAGTGGAGTTTCGCCCCGGCGTTTCGCCTCCTCGCGCCACTCCCACATGTGCGCGAGGACCTTTGCCTCCAGATCCCATGGCGGCACTCCGGCAAGGAGGCTCGCCGCCTCGCACGAGATCGTGCGGTATCCTCGGATTAGCCGGATGGCCATGACCCTCTGGGCTGCACTCAACCGGCGCGCTGGGCGCAGCCTCAATGAGGGCGCCCACAAGTGGCCCTTTACTTACGTTTTGTTAATTTTAGGAACGGGTGGAAAGTCTAAGAACGAGCGGTTTATGGTAGTGGATCAAGAAGGAAACTTTCAACTGAAAGGATACAATGAAGCAGTTGCCGCTAAGAAAGCAAGAGAGAATGAGTACAAAAAGAGCTTTGGACCAAAAGGTAAATTATCACGACGATGAGAATGAAAAGAAAAGTTGTCATAATTTTATTACATGTCAAAACACATTTTATTTTCAGGTGGTAAAATGTATATGAATCCTAAGGCTGAGCAAACGATGTGGGTAGCGTTTATAGACCATTTGAAACAGCACGACAAACTACCTGTGGTTGCATTTACACTGTCACGTAACAGGTAAAATACATCATTTTTATAACTTAACATCACGCCAAGTTGCCCCGAAAGGTTGGACAGAGGTGTTGGCCCATATTTCGCCAATTTTGTTTAAGTCCCATGTAGTAGGCACAAATTCAGACTCTGGGCTGGTACTGAGAAATCCCAGATAGAAAAACCCAATAATACTTTGCCCGACCTCAGAAACGAACCCAAGACCTCTTACTCAGCAGTGGCGCCTACGACCACTAGACCGACAACAGAGTTTTATAGTTTTTAATCTAACGGTATACACAATGACATCAGTCGTATTTTTTTTATGTTATCACTATCTTTTGCTAAAATATTGAGTGAGTTTCACAGTGGCATGCTGTTCACTTAACTGAAAGCTTCCATAAAAACTAATAGTCAATAAGAAATCTATTTCTATATAGAATTTGATTCCAGATGTGATCAGAACGCTGAAAGTTTAATGTCAGTAGACTTAACTACTGCTAAAGAAAAGGGTCACATCCGATCCTTCTTCCAAAAGTGTATTCAAAGACTGAAAGAACCTGACAGGAGGTTGCCACAGGTAATTATGATTTATTTAGGTTACATGCAGGATTTTTTTTAACCAGTGCGCAATTTTTAGGGTTCCGTTGCCAAATGGCAAAAAACGGAACCCTTATAGATTCGTCATGTCTGTCTGTCTGTCTGTCTGTCTGTCCGTCCGTATGTCACAGCCATTTTATTCCGAAACTATAAGAGCTATGCTGTTGAAACTTGGTAAGTAGGTGTAGTCTGTGAACCGCATTAAGATTTTCACACTAAAATAGAAAAAAAACAATAAATTTTGGGGTTCCCCATACATAGAACTGAAACTCAAAAATGTTTTTTTTCATCAAACCCATACGTGTGGGGTATCTATGAATAGGTCTTCAAAAATGGTAATGAGGTTTCTATTATCATTTTTTTCTAAACTGAATAGTTTGCGCGACACTTCCAAAGTGGTAAAATGTGTGTCCCCCCCCCCCCGTAACTTCTAAAATAAGAGAATGACAAAACTAAAAAAAATATATGATGTACATTACCATGTAAACTACCAACGAATATTGGTTTGAACGAGATCGAGTGAGTAGTTTTTTTTTAAAACGTCATAAATCGTAAACCGCAATTTACCTTACATTCAATCAACTGAAATATAAAAATTAAAAAAAATATATATATTTTTAAACCGAAAATACCAACAGGTTTGTACGGAACCCTCGGTGCGCGAGTCCGACTCGCACTTGGCCGGTTTTTTTTTCTGGTGGTTCAGTATCAGTTAAAGAACACATTTCAACTATTTTTTCAATACTTTTTTTAAATTTATATCTGACCTTAAATCAGTAAACTGTGGACACCCTACATATTTCGTAATATGTTATCCACAATAGGAATAGGTCAGTGACCGCGCGCCAGCGTAGGTACTTCGAAGTTCTTAGAATTTTGACCGATCGAACAGCTGGTAGGTACTTGTAGCTACGCTCGGTCGTTCACCATCGCCGCCGCGCTGGCGCCGCGCTCAAATTACCATAAAAACCAGTTTCAAAATAAACATCTTTCGTTAACGATAACTTAATTTTTTTGTACTAAGATATATCAAAATAAAAATTGCATGGTTATTATAACTCGTCTAATTTTAACGTTTTTTTAAATTTGCGCACTGGTTAAAAACTTATCCTGTATATACAATACAATCCTTTATTTCAACTAAGGCCCATAAAACACAATACATATTTAAGCATAAAAACAATAACTATAAACAAATACTTATCCATACTAATATTATAAATGTGAAAGTGTGTATGTCTGTTTGTCCGTCTTTCACGGCGAAACGGATCGACGAATTGACGTAGTTTTTTAATTGGAGATAGTTGAAGGGGTGGAGAGTGACATAGGCTACTTTTTGTCTCCTTCTAACCCCCCACTTCCCTAAAATGGGGGGTGGCACGCGAATCTCAGGAACTACTGGTTCGAATTGAAAAATTATTTTTGAGTCGAGTAGCCTATTTATTGAGGAAGGCTATAGGCTATATAATATCACGCTACAATCAAAAGGAGCGGAGCAGCAACAAAAAACTGGACGAAAACTGGCAGGCTGCGATGTGACGGGAAGGATCAGGGGAGCAAATATTTGACGCGGACGAAGTCGCGGGCAGAAGCTAGTACTTTATAAAACGATACTTACTATAACTCGTATTATCCGAAGGGTTGGGCAGAAGTGTACGGCATATTATTTGGAACAAAAAGAAATTTCAAAGTCAAACCGTATATTTCAAATAGGCAGATAAAAGTCACTTGAGAACGTCAACATTTACATTAAAATAAAATTTATTCTAGTCGCCCATTCTAAAAGGTAGTTTCGTATGTAGAAGAATGGGAAAGAAACTCCACCTTTACTTTTTTTTAAATGTTTTAACAAGGACCTTTGAATTTAATGTATGCCATCGTTGGTTCACAGGTTATAAGGCTGCAAAGAGTTTTGGAGAATGGTATTGGAGTACATCACAGTGGCATATTGCCTCTACTCAAAGAGATTGTTGAAATGTTGTTCCAGTCTGGTTTTGTAAGTATAAAATCTATATAAATAAATAAAATTGAAGTGTCTGTTTGTAATTTCAAATTAACAGCTTATCTCTAAATGTATATGAAAGTATATACGGTACATACATAAAAAAAAAAATTCGTCTGTCTGTCTGTCTGTATGTCTGTTTGTTCCGGCAAATCTCTGAAACGGCTAGATCGATTTTGACGGGACTTCTTATAATATCAACTGTGTGTACCAGTGAAAGACTGGCGTATAGTTGATATTATAAGAAGTAACATAGGCTAGTTTTTGTCCCGGGAGCTCATTCCCGTGGGATAATTTCCAATATCAACGCGGGCGAAGCCGCAGACAGCAGCTAGTTTCAAATAAAAGACGTTATCTGAGGAACTTGACGCACTAAGGGCGGTGCGGTGAGACAAAACCTTGAGTTTTCAGGGCCGTTCCTTCGATTTTGAATCAATTTCTAAAAAAAACAGCCGCAAGAAAGAAGAGTCGTAAAAGGCGACTAAAGGACTTACTAGAGGATGGGCAGCGGCGTTCTCTATGCATTTTACCACCATACTGCGAACGCCAACCCGCCTGCCAAGCGTGGCGATTATGGCAAAACCCGCCCTTTGGGGGGTGACCTATGTCCAGCAATGGACGTCTTTCGGCTGAAATGATGATGAATGATAGTCAAGTAACTCAACGTGTTGATTTGATTTTGACTTACGCAAATATGCTCTTAATTTCACTATACTTACAGGTCAAAATACTATTCGCAACGGAAACCTTCGCGATGGGAGTGAATATGCCCGCGCGTACCGTTGTATTCGACGAGACCACCAAATATGATGGATTGCAGCGCCGAACCCTTGCACCCGCTGAGTACATACAGATGGCGGGTAGAGCGGGCAGACGAGGTTTGTATTACATAGTTTACATGGTAAATGAAGCCTAACATAACGCATAAAAACTATTCGCAACACTTGAAGCAAAACAAATGAGGCTGTATAACGAGTTCAACAAGGTTTCAAATAGACTGCAGTGATCAACTTGTTGCCTTGCTCAATTTTGTTTGAGACTCACAGTCCGCTGCCTTAAAATTGGAAAACCTGATCATTATAATTCTGGAATCTATCTTGAATAGCTGTATCTTTATCATTTCAGGTCTGGATGACACAGGAACTGTGATAATACTCTGCAAAGAAAGCGTACCTGACCTGGTTACACTGAAGGGTATGATGTTGGGCACTCCACAGAAACTGTCCTCGCAGTTCAGACTTACTTACGCTATGATACTCAGCTTGTTACGGTAAGGTTAACAATGATTATAATTTTGTTTCTTACCAGCTACTTTACAAAGGGTGTGAAACGATGTTCCTCTTTATTTGCTCTTTTTTATTAACGCTTGATGTCTGTATTCTGAAATTTGATTTACAAGAGTCATACTTAAATCCTCTTTGCAACGGATCCATTTCCAAAGTGAGGTTAATCCTAATCCTACTAATATTATAAATGTGAAAGTTTGTATGCCTTGATGTTTAGATATTTGGATATTTCTTACTCAATCAAGCAAAAACGGCTGAACAGATTTGAATAAAATTTGGCACACAGATAGTTTAGAACACAAAGTATACTTTTTATCCCGGTAGTACGTTCCCGTAAGCTGTCACGAGGGTGAAGCCACTGGCAACAAGCTAGTAATAACATAAATGTAAAAGTTTGGATTTTTGTTTCTCAATCAAAAAATAATTTCTGAACGGTTTTGAATGAAATTTCCAATACAGATAGTTTATAACCTAATTTAATACAAATCATACTTTTAATTCATTTAGTTTGTGCCCGTGGGGCCATTTCCAACCGCTACTGGGGCGAATCCGCGGGCAAAAGCGAGTAGATTATATATTGAAGATTATATAAATTTATAGTAGAGCATTTTCAAGAACAATTTCAATACAGGGCAGCAACAGTATCAGTCGAAGGCATGATGCAGCGTTCATTCCGAGAGTTCAGCCAAATATGTCAAGCGGACAACTACAGGAAACAACTAGAACTCGCCGAAAAGGAATATTCAGAGAAGTGTAGTACACCGCTGGCTTCCCACCTGGCACCTTTGGCGTTATTCTATGATACCGCAGCAGCGTACATCGATGTGCTGAATGAAATAATGCCGATACTGCTTAGTACGGCTAAAGTGGCGAAGGAAATGGTACCTGGGAAGGTGCTGGTGGTGTCTGCGGGGCCTTTTATGAATCAGCTGGGTGTTCTGCTAAATAATAATGGTAAGCGATTTACTCATACACTTTTTTTTGTGGGTGGGAAATAATCAAATTACGTCTCCCGCTCTGGGTGGAGCGGAAGGGCGTAAAACTCACCCGTGTTCTTTCAGTTGCCTATATGCCAGGGCCACGGTAACTCTTTTTTCTACTTTTTAGTTTGGTTTTCTATGGAAGCGTGTTTTTTTAGTTTTTTTTAACTATTATTTTTTGACAATTGATTTTCACGGAGGGAACGACGTCGGGTTTTTTTTACAAGCTTTTATTTACTTTCACCTGTCCCGTTGTCTGTCTGTAATCAAATCTTGCAAGTTAAAGAGGCAAAAAAATATTGTTTTTTTAAGTATCGTCTAATATTTTGAAAAATCTTAAAAAAATATGTATTGTAGGTCAATGTTAGAGTAATACGTGCAAAAAACGCTAAGGTGTAGGTACCATACGTTTTCGGCATACATTTTTTTATTAAAAAATATAATCGCATTTTTACCCATGACCAACTTACTCGATTATCAAGCGAATTTTTCTAGGAATACTAATTAGTGATACCTTAAAACCCATAAGCACTTTTTTTAATATTGTCAAGTAGATTCGGAGAAAATGGGTTTTAAATAAAATAAAAAAAAAATACTCAAAAACGCGTGATATTTCAGAGTTGAAACTGGGCTGAGATATTGTCCACAGTATAAGGTATTTCAGAAAAAAAAAAATCCCGATTGCAATGGGGGCATTTTACCCCGGCTTATCTGACGAGGGCCTTTGTGACTCCAAGCCTAACGCAGGCCGCGCTCGTCCTGCAGATGATGAAGTGATTTACTCATAAATGTTTGATATTTTTATACTTTTTACGGACTATCCCTACTTACTATTATCTACTTATAGCCGTCTATATACTAATATTATAAAGCGGAAGAGTTTGTTTTTTTGGTTGAACGCGATAATCTCAGGAACTACTGGTTCGAATTGAAAAGTTCTTTTAGTGTTGGGTAGTGTTGGGATATCGAGGTAGGGTATAGGCTATATAACATCACGGAAGGAGCCTGAAGAGCTGAACAAAAAGAAAAAAAAATCACGAAAACGAACTCGTACGGGCAGGCGATTCGATGCGACGGGGAGAATCGGGGGAGCACGAAATTTAACGCGGACGAAGTCGTGGGCAGAAGTTATTATTCATAACCATTCATCAGGCTATAGTATCGAAAATGACATATTTCGATAGCCTGATTTGCGTTTTTCCCGACAAAAAACAGCTGTGGGAAGAATAGCGGCCAACTATTTGTTTACAATTGACTAAATTCTCTGGTTTTAGATTTTTGAACAGTGTTTACTCCAACGATAATATAGATAGATTTTCGATTTTATACGATAGCGTATCGATTAACTGTGTGTAGCTATGCTGATGTAATTTCCCGTAATATACCTGTTTTATAATGATTTCAGGTCCGAGACAAACTCCATACAAAGTCCTCGTATTGAACGCCCAAATCCAAGACGACGCTAAATACAACTTCGAGGTGGATGAGAACTGGTACAGAATGCTTAGTTTCTCTGCTATGTATGATTCCGTAGGTAAATATCTCATTTTTATTTTTGCCTTTTGAAGAACCAACATTGACCATCCACAATTTGAACTCTATGTCAATGACCATAAAGGTAATATCGGTAACGTTTGTTTTATTACAGGCACTGAAGAAAGTACACTAGATCACACAATATTATGTATTGCGCCTAAAAACATAATAGCCGTCACTAAAATGACCCTGAAAATTGACAGTAAGATCATTATTGATGACTGGGAGAGAAGACAAATGCCCAGGTAACGTATCACATAAGCTACTACATTATGATTTAAAATAATACCTACTTAACATTTGCTGAGAAAAGAAATGTCTTGATTGAACTTTCGATATTTGAAATCCATACGAGCTACGCATCGTATTGACGTCACGCGAAATCCTACATCGCGCAAGCAGAGTTTACCGCGCAACTAGAATATATATAACTTTCTGACATCAATATCAAATCAAAAAAATTTAATCAAAAGTAATTTATTTAAACTAGGCTGAGAGCAGTTTTTGAACTTCAAAGTTACATAAGACAGTCCCTCCAAAACGCCCTTCACCCCTTTCTAGTGCTTTATCTGAGAAGAAGTGGCGCAACAAACTCCCCAGCAGCACAGCTGCCTGTTTAGTTACATAAACTTGATTCTATACAATAATATGTAAGAAAATAATATTAAAAACAAATCATACATTAAATTATTTGCCATAAATATGTCAGCTAGCATACGCCAATACACCAACAAAACATTGAAAACTACTCTCAAGCTGAAATAAATAATAAGAAACAAAATCTTAACCTCTAAGTCCCTGAGATACCACATTTGGTATAGACACAATGGTTTTTAATTGTGTCTGTAATTACGGTATTCAATGGGTTAAATAGAACTTAAAACCTGAATAAAAGCCGCCAGGCATGAAGGGCGTACCCGCTTACACATACAACGATACATAATGTTACAATACCTGGATGACCGAGCTTTGCTCGGTATTTTTTGGTAAATTGTGTTTAAAATAATAAGTTTATGTTCAAGTTGATTATCGATAAAGTTGATCATTGAAAACACGATTAACACGACATTTTATAAAAATGAATCCTAGCTAGATCGATTTATCGCCCCCGAAACCCCCTGTATACTAAATTTCATGAAAATCGTTGGAGTCGTTTCCGAGATTCAGATTATATATATATATATACAAGAATTGCTCGTTTAAAGGTATAAAATATACATACATTGATGCATATAGCTAAGTTCTAATCGTCGGGCGATTGCCCACCAGACCCGACACCCGACTGGTCGGAGACTTCACCTTTTTCAGAGATTGAGTGAACTATACACCCTTTTTCTCATACCTACAAAAGCGGAAGTCAATATAGTTTTCTTTCCTTTTGTAACTATGAGTCATCACAAATATTTAGAAACTTCCTTGAACGCATTGTTTTGCAGGTTCAAAGACGCCCCAGTAGGGTTAAGCTGCTCTACCGCAGTGATGGAACTCTCGCGCATCTCCCACGCTGTGTGCTCTGGCGCCACCACGCTCGACCACGTCAGTCTCACACAATCGCTGTCCATCACCACCGGAGAAATACTCTCCTCCATCGACAAAATGAATAAATGCTTGGTAAGTTCAGCTCAAAAAAATTATATTGACTTGTAAAAGTGTTTGTACAAACCTACTTACAGAAATAAAATTATTTATCATTAAGTATCAACTTTTAGAGGAAAAGGTTCTGCGAGTTTTTAAATGCAGCATTAGCCATATGTTTTGGGTTATTAATTTCCCTTCAAAATGGATGAGCTGAATGGTGCTGATCCATACGTCGTGATCATGAACGGGCGCCGTCAGTAGGGACTTGTCATCACTTAGCGCTTACAGCTTGTAAAAATAAACAAAAAAATCAGTTCGCATTATTTATTATTTTTCATCATCATCATCATCATCATTTCAGCCGTAAGACGTCCACTGCTGGACTTAGGCCTCCCCTAAATTGCGGGGCTTTGCCATAATAGCCACGCTTGGCAGGCGGGTTGGCGATCGCAGTATGGTGATTAAATGCATAGAGAACGCTGCTGCTCATTCTCTAGTAAGCTCCTATTCCTTCTGCTATTCTTTTTATGTATGTGTAATTGCAACTAAATTTGGGAGACACGTATCTTCACTAGGTGCCCTAGTTTCGAGATTCAAATAGGCCAAGCTCGGGTAAGCTCTCTCCAGATGGGCCACCAATAAACCCTTATAACTTTTGAACCAGTGACCGACAGATTCGGATATCAGGCGACTAATTTCGACTAATGAGTGAATTTTTATGTTATCAAAATTCAAATCCCTGATGGTGGCCATGCCAGTGTCAGTCACAAGTCTAGACATACAAAAATAATATTAAAAACAACAATTCGCAATTCCAAAGGCACCGCTTGGTTGCGGTCCTAAATTGTAAGCTGTGTTTCAGCAGGGCCCAACCCCTTCAACGCAACATGATATTGACATTTATTGCTATTATAATTTGACAAATGATTGACTTTATTATTCTTAATTTAATAACTATGATTTATGTTCCAATTTAATATTTTCATTTATTTAATTAATGTTATCAATTACTTTGCATGCTAGATTTAGCGAATTGTATTAGATACTGTAAAATAATCCGACCATCTGTAATGTACTACAATTCTTACAAAATAAATTTCATTTCAACCCCCCATTACTTTATCAACAAAATTTTTTACTTGTGACGTAATTATTTACGTTACTAACCTAAAAACCTACTTCTTTTAAATAAAAGACGCGTCTCCGGCAAAAAAAATATATGGTGGAGGGATAAGAAGGCCGCCTAGAACCCCGAAATAGACTAACATACTTTCTAGCGAGGCAGCACGTTTCTAAACCTAACCCCACAGACCGCTGTTTGGTGTCAGAAATAATTACGGCGGTATACTACTTACCCAGACAAGCTTTACGAAGAGAAAGAACAGTACCACTTCTGCTGTTATATTTAGTGGCAAACTGCGAACTTTGAGATAGGTCTAACGCAAAACTTCTGCAAGGAAAACCGAAAACTTCCATGAATACTAACATAATTAAATTTTCAGAAAGAACTCAAGGAGCATAAGAAATGCACGGACATCGCGAACTTTAAAACAGAGTTCGCGATAGTTTATGAGCGGAAGGTGACGGAACGTAAACGTGACAAGTACAAACGGCTCTTGTCGTTTGAGAACCTGGCTCTCTACCCTGACTACCAGCGACGACTGATGGTGCTGAGGGAGCTCAGTTATATTGATGAGCATGACAGCGTTATACTTAAAGGTATGTGTATAGAGGGCCAGCTATAAAATACTAGCTTCGACCCGCGACTTCGTCCGCGTCAAATTTTTTACTCCCTTGACCCTGCCCGTCGCATCGAATTGCCTGCCAGTTTCCGACCATTTTTCGTTGCTGCTCCGCTCCTTTTGATCGTAGCGTGATGTTATGTAGCTTATACCCGTCATTAATAAATAAGCTACCCAACACAAAAATATTTTTTCAATTCGGACCAGTTGTTCCTGAGATTACCGCGTTCAACCAAACAAACTCTTCAGCTTTATAATATTACTATAAATAAATACAGGACTTATAATATCCGTATGGTGGTGGATCGCAATACAATTCCGATCCCTGATTCAATGTTAACACATAACTTTGTCTTAACATGGAATCTTCTTCTTCATAATATTTTTGTCAGGGCGGTCGTGGTCTTCATGAAGTTTCTTGTCAAGGGGCTGATGTGATTTGCTTCACGTCATCTACTCTGATTCTTGGAATTTAATGTACAGTCGTAAAAGAGATTGCCCACTTTGTTTTTAATTTACGTTTTTATTAGATTTAATTTTTTGCCAGAAAATCAGTTCTCTGAATAGATTAGATTAATTCCGTTGGTAGAAGCTTCACTAAAATTAATATCCCTATGAATAAATGTAAATATTTTTTTTTACGTATATCTTGCTATTTAATGGGTGTCTCTAGTCTGATTAAATATCATAAAGATTAAATATTTGAAAAATTAATTAAATAATCCTATCTAATTTAACTCAATTTATTGTATGTTTTTTGTATTGATTTTTTATTTAATCCAATCTTAATTTATTTTTAATTTATGAAACTTATTTTTTTTTCTTTTAATTGCATCATTTTAATTTTTCCTATTTGTATTAATTTTGTGTAACTTATTTTAATTAATTAATCGTGTGTTATTATAATTATCTGCGCATAATGTAGTGCATGTGGTGCTTCTCTGTAACTAGTGAGGCACTAGAGTTAAGATAACAATGTCATAATTTTATTATAAAGTAACAGTGTATTCACTGTTGAGAAGCCAAAATAAATAAATAATAAATGTTGTTGTGCAAACCAGTTTTACTGATCTTGCAAATGGGCCTGAAATAAGTAACTCGTAACTTCGGAAATGTGTTACATGTTTATTATTAAGTAGAATAGTTTTGCACCTAGCTTACCGGAGTGGACAATCCCCGTCTAGGCTTACAACTCCGACTTTTAACCCGAGACTCTGAACGTAAAAAGCTGTCAAAACCCAGGCGTTTTTAGGGTTCCGTTGCCAAATGGCAAAAAACGGAACCCTTATAGATTCGTCATGTCTATCTGTCTGTCTGTCTGTCTGTCTGTCTGTCTGTCCGTCCGTATGTCACAGCCACTTTTTTCCGAAACTATAAGAGTTAGGCTGTTCAAACTTGGTAAGTAGATGTATTCTGTGAACCGCATTAAGATTTTCACACTAAAATAGAAAAAAAAACATAAATTTTGGGGTTCCCCATACATAGAACTGAAACTCAAATTTTTTTTTTCATCAAACCCATACGTGTGGGTTATCTATGAATAGGTCTTCAAAAATAGTATTGAGGTGTAACATAATTTTTTTCTAAACTGAATAGTTTCTGCGAGAGACACTTCCAAAGTGGTAAAATGTGTGTCTACCCCCCGTAACTTCTAAATTAAGAGAATGATAAAACTAAAAAAAAATATATGATGTACATTACCATGTAAACTACCACCGAAAATTGGTTTGAACGAGATCGAGATAGTAGTTTTTTTTTTAAAACGTCATAAATCGTAAACCGCAATTTACCTTTAATTCAGTCAACTGAAATATAAAAATTAAAAAAAAAAACATTTATTTTCATAAACATAAACCGTATACATAAACCGAGAATACCTACAGGTTTGTTCGGAACCCTCGGTGCGCGAGTCCGACTCGCACTTGGCCGGTTTTTTTAGGTTCTGATAGCAGTCTCCTTTTTTTTTGGATGGTAAATCATCAAGGAAGGGCGTGTCAGACTTTTACTGACTAAAACCCACCCGCGTTCCTTCAGTTGCTCATGTGCCAGGGTCACAGTGTCTCTTTCGAACAATCTCGCGACCCTGGCAGGACAGCTGTGTCCTTGGAGAGACGGTGGGATTTTCGGTCAACTGTCATAATCATCATAGAGTATTTAGTACCATTGGATAGCTAACTTCACGCCCGTGCCCAACATTTAAAATACTTGTTAATATCAGTCTCACTCCTATAACAAAAAGGCAAAAATTTGAGTGCGGCAGGGCTGGCTATCTGGGGAGCTAGCTGTTACCAGAGGTATTATAATTGTGACTCTCTCAGGAGTCAACGGGTCTCGAAAGATTAAAGCCCCGGGTCGGGGAATGCTAGGTAGATGAGGAGATTTGTCCCATATCCAAATCTAATCTAAAACTATTAGGTAACACATCGATACCGGAAATTTCAATTGTCGTAAAGGACATTTTGCCGAAAATGAGTTATATATATATTTGGAATCAGCGTCGCAAGCTCTATCGATTGGTATATTTAAAAAAATTCTATCTTTAAAAAAAAAAAGCCCCTTACGACCTGGCTTTCCAACAGCTCCAGCGCGATTTTTTTTACTATTTGGGATGTATCGCAAAAATAATTTTCAATAGGGGAGCGTAAAGTCATGTTTTAATTATTTAAGAGGTCGTAATCCTCATTTTTGCATTAAACTTTTTATACGACGTTATAAACAATAATTATTATTACAAATCAAAAGGTCGTAAACATGTTATTTGATAATCGAAACCCTTACGACCAAATCTATGCTTTGTTTTAACTTACGTAATTAGGGCGTAAAGGACGTTTGTTTTTAGGGTTCCGTTGCCAAATGGCAAAAAACGGAACCCTTATAGATTCGTCATGTCTGTCTGTCTGTCTGTCTGTCTGTCTGTCTGTCCGTCCGTCCATATGTCACAGCCATTTTTCTTCGAAACTATAAGAGCGACGCTGATGAAACTTGGTGAGTAGATGTATTCTGTGAACCGCATCAAGATTTTTACACTAAAATAGAAAAAAAATAATAAATTTTGGGGTTCCCCATACTTTGAACTGAAACTCAAAATTTTTTTTTTCATCATATCCATACGTGTGGGGTATCTATGAATAGGTCTTCAAAAATGGTATTGAGGTTTCTAATATCATTTTTTTCTAAACTGAATAGTTTGCGCGAGAGACGCTTCCAAAGTGGTAAAATGTGTGTCCCCCCCCCCCCCCCGTAACTTCTAAAATAAGAGAATGATAAAACTCAAAAAAATATATGATGTACATAACTATGTAAACTTCCACCGAAAATTGGTTTGAACGAGATCCAGTAAGTAGTTTTTTTTTTAATACGTCATAAATCGTTAACCGCAATTTACCTTTCATTCAATCAACTCAAATATAAAAATTAAAAAAAAACATTTAATTTCATAAGCATAAACCTTATACATAAACCGAGGATACCTACAGGTTTGTACGGAACCCTCGGTGCGCGAGTCCGACTCGCACTTGGCCGGTTTTTTTTATTGCCCTTTACTACCTTAATTTTAACAAAAACACAATTAAAGTTTTCGCTTCGTTCTTATTACCGACGGCGTACAGAGGTCTGACGAGCACCATTCTCAAAGAAACTCAAAGTCAGAAAAAAAAAACTATGTGTCTGGTATACATACCTTTATAAAAGGTTAGTTACTCCACGTAATAGTAACTCCAGTTTTTTTTTTTGTGTGGGAGTAAACAAAGTTAATTTATTTGAAACCGAATAGAACTGAAGGGCTGGTGCTCACACGAGGTATTGCACTGTTACGAAGATCGTAAAGTCTAGAAGCATCATGCTAACTCCATCTCAGAAAGGGGCAGTGTGACGTAAATCGAAAAGTCTAGAAACATCACGCTAATTCCATCTTAGGACGGGGCAGTGTTAGTAGCTACTGGAAATGACACGCTAACGCCATCTGTTATCGAGTAGCAAGTACTACACGAAATTGTACGTAGACGCTACTGCCATCTATTGTCGAATAGTGGGATTAAACAGTTCAATGGAAGTTACTAGAAGCTTCTACAGTGTGGCAGTGTCGAATGTTCGAGAATGTTCTGCTCGGGATATAAATAGCGGATTGTCGGGCCGACAAGCAGTTCGATTTCGGAAGCGAGCGAATACGATTCGAGTGATACAGTACAAGCGAAACAAGTGATTCCAAGTGACGTTTCTTGTAGTTGCGATATTTGTGTTTATTTAATTAAACTGTGTTGTGTGTTTTGGTAAATTGGTTTCTATTAATTTATCCCGAACCCCAGCTCGTAACATTTGGTGTCAGAAGTAAGGGATAAATTATGCCAGTTTTACCGAAGGAGGATACGGAAGGTATCCGTACCAGGAGTCAGCGCCAGCAGGAGGTGGATCAGAGGTGGTTTGAAGGAACTTCTAGACAGACACCTGGGGGTAATCAGCCAACGACAGAGCCAGTCTCCCAAGCGTCTGGTGTTCCTACAGCATCACCAGCCATGGATCTTTCTGCGCTAATGGCGATGCTGCAGGAGCAGGCCCGCCGACAGGAAGAACAGGCCCGCCGCCTACAGGAACAGCTGCAGCAGGACAAAGAGGAGCAAGCTCGCCGACAGGAAGAACAGGCCCGCCGCCTACAGGAACAGCTGCAGCAGGACAAAGAGGAGCAAGCTCGCCGACAGGAAGAACAGGCCCGCCGCCTACAGGAACAGCTGCAGCAGGACAAAGAGGAGCAAGCTCGCCGGCAGGAAGAACAGGCCCGTCGACAGGAAGAACAGACCCGCCGCCTGCAAGAGCAGCTTCAGCGTGATAAAGAGGAGCAGGTTCTCCTTTTGAAAGATCTACACGCGACATTTGGCAAGGACATCAAAGCCATGAAGGAGACTGTTCAGGTACATGAAAATCGTATCTCCGAGGCTGAAGTCCTGATCGCTGATATAAGAAAAGCGGTTGGAGTTCTGAAAGCTGGAGATCGGACTACGGCTTCGATAGTTGCTGCACCTTCCGTGCGCGGGTTTAAAGTGCCACCCTTCGACGGAACATCTTCCTGGTCGGCATACAAAATTCAATTTGAAGCTGTCATGGAAGCAAATGGGTGGACAACGGGCCAGGCCATGACCGCGCTTACTTTGGCGCTTCGTGACCTGGGTGCTTACTCTCGAATTTAATTCCAATAGATCGACATTGGAATTGTCAGTCAAACGTCACTGATTGGCTGGACTCGCTGAGTCTAGCCAATCCCTGACGTTTAACTCAACCAACTGACATTTGACCAATGTCGATCTATTGGAATTATATTCGAGAGTAAGCACCCAGGCCTTAACTGTGTTAGAGGCTCTCGGCAAAAATGTTACCTACGAGCAGCTCGTTGATGCGTTAGAGGCCAGATATGGTGACGCGCACCTGGAACACGTTTTTCGTGCCCGGTTGAAGGATCGTGTGCAGCGCAGTGGTGAAAACCTACAGCAGTGGGCCCTGGAAATCGAAAAGCTGGTTCGAAAGGCGTACCAGACTGCGCGCCCGCGCTCATCGAGGGTATACTAATTCAAACCTTCATAGATGGCATACGGGACCTGGAAGTAAGGGCTGCTGTGAGACTTGGGCACCATGAAACCCTCAAGGACGCCTTGGCCCATGCGTTGGAGGTGGAGGCAGTGAGGCATGATCATCGAGCCCATCGCATCAGGGAGGTTGCGGTGTCACCTGTTCGTGACCGTGTTAGGTACAGCCCTAGATGCTACACTTGCGGAGAAAAAGGCCACCTTCGCTCAAGTTGCCCGAAGCGAAGCACAGCTAACGAAGATCAGACCCAGGAAAGAAGGGCGGCTGATGTGACCGCCCAGCAGCAGGGAAACTAATAAACGCCAGGACTGCGGGGCGGGTGCTGGCTGGTGTTAAAATAGCCCCAAGAATTTCGGTCTCACAAGCCCATGATGGGAACACCCTAGTCATAAAAGGTGAAGTGAACGGAAGACCATGTAAGCTGACATTGGATACTGGAGCTTCTCGCACGGTTGTCAGTTCCCAACTAGCGAATCGTTTTCTTGGGGACTTCTTCGGTAAGCATGACGGCGTAAAATTAGTAACAGCCACCGGTCAGCACATAACCGTCCGTGGTGAGAAGGAGGTGGAGTTAAAACTGGGTAACACAATCTACCGGCATAAGGTCATCATGGCCGACATAGTAGACGACTGCATCCTAGGTTTGGACTTCATGCGACAGCACTGTTGTGAGATTGACGTTAATCAAGGAGTCCTCAAATGTGGGTCAGAAGAAGTCTTCATGGAAGGTGCACCATCAGGGAAAGTGTACTGCTTGAAGAAGATTGTTCTTCCTCCCCGATCAGAAACAATACTTCCTGTTAGTCTTCCACATAATTCTGGGCAGAAAAACCGATGTATTCTCATTGAAGGATTGGATGAAAACCTTCCATGGAAAATTGCGCGGACTTTGGTAAAGGCAATCGACGTTGCAGCCGTACGCATACTGAACCCAAGTGAAAAGGAGCAAGTAATCAAGAAGGGTACGTTGATGGGTTCCTGTGGGGAAGTGGCTTGGATGCGTGAATGTCAATATCAGCCTTCTCAAAATAACACCCAAACTGCAAGATTTAACGTGTTAAATCTTTTAGAAGACTGTCATAAAGATTTATCAGAAGAAGAAAGAGAGAAGGCTAGGAAGATGCTACTTCAGTATGCAGACTTATTCTCCAGAAATGATGCTGACATAGGGAAGACTGGATTAGTTCAACATAGAATTAATACCGGAAATGAGTTACCGATACGACAGCGACCAAGAAGACTACCAGTGGCAAGAGAAAAGGAGGTAGATACCATGATTAAAGGAATGGTAAAGGATGGAGTTATAGAGCCTTCGTCTAGTCCATGGTGTTCTCTTGTGGTCCTGGTAAAAAAAAAAGATGGCAGCATGCGGTTTTGTGTAGACTATCGTCGATTGAATGACGTTACTAAGAAAGACAGCTATCCACTACCCCGGATCGACGACACACTGGACAAGCTGTCAGGAATGAAGTGGTTCACCACGATAGACCTAAAAAGTGGCTACTGGCAAGTGGAAATAGACCCTAAAGACAAGGAGAAAACTGCATTTTCTACGGGAAAGGGACTATGGCAGTTTAACGTGCCATTCGGATTGTGCAATGCTCCTGCAACATTTGAAAGGCTAATGGAGCTAGTTCTCACGGGACTAATTGGAGACGCCTGCCTTGTCTATTTAGATGACATCATCATCGTGGGCCGCACATTCGAAGACCACCTTCAAAATCTGGAGCGTGTTCTATCAAAAATCCGAGGAGCCAATCTTAAGCTAAGTCCAAAGAAGTGCTCATTCTTCAGACAGCAAGTGAGCTTTTTGGGGCACGTGGTTTCGAAAGAAGGAGTGCAAACAGATCCTGAGAAAATTGTCGCTGTCAAGGAATGGCCAGTCCCGAAAGACAAGACGCAGGTCAGGGCATTTTTGGGTTTGTGCTCGTACTATCGACGGTTTGTCAAGAATTTTGCTGACATTGCCAAACCTCTTCACAAGCTTACTGAGGAGAAGAGACCGTTCTGTTGGGATGAGAACTGTGACATCGCATTTAGAGATTTAAAGGAACGTTTGTGCAATACCCCAATTTTGGGCTACCCTGGCACAGAAAATGAATTTATAGTTGACACGGACGCAAGTAATACTGGAATTGGCGGTGTGTTATCTCAACGGAAAGGAGATTATGAAGTTGTTATAGCTTACTTCAGCAAATCTTTATCAAAGCCAGAAAGAAATTATTGTGTCACGAGACGCGAACTTCTTGCCGTAGTAAAGACATTGCAGCATTTCAGCAAATACTTGCTTGGACGTAAATTCCACCTGCGGACTGACCATGCTGCATTAAAGTGGTTGTTGCAATTTAAGAATCCAGAAGGACAAGTGGCGCGATGGATTGAACTGCTACAAGAGTATGACTTCGCAATTGAACATCGTAGTGGGAAGTCTCACGGTAACGCGGACGCTTTATCAAGAAGACCTTGTCCTGAAGACTGTAAGCATTGTGTCAGGCAAGAAGATAAGGAAACAGTACCCATCAGGATGTTAAGAACGGACCTTAGTGACGAGTGGAAGGAAACCCTACGGCATGCCCAGCAGAGTGATACTGATATCAGGCCAATTCTCGAGTGGATTAAAGCTAATGCTCCCAAACCGAAATGGTGTGATGTTGCAGCGATGAGTACCACCACAAAAAGTTATTGGGCACAATGGGAGAGCTTGGTGATCCAAGATGGTGTCTTGTGCCGAAAATGGGAAAATGCTCGAGGGAATAGCTGTCACCTGCAAATGGTAGTCCCAAAAACGAAGGTACCAGAAGTTCTACAGCTCTACCACAATGGTTCTTCAGGAGGTCATATGGGAGTAAGAAGGACTCTATTAAAGATCCGAGAGAGGTTTTACTGGATCCATTGTCGAGAGGATGTGGAGGACTGGTGTCGCAGATGTACCAGTTGTGCAGCGGTAAAAGGACCACACACACGCAGCAGGGGTGCATTGAAAGTGTACAACGTGGGAGCCCCCTGGGAACGGATAGCACTAGATGTCGCTGGGCCTTTCCCCGAAAGTGAAAGTGGAAATAAATATTTCATGGTTGTCATGGATTACTTCACCAAATGGCCGGAAGTCTTCGCCATCCCTAATCAAGAAGCTTCAACAGTCGCTGATAAATTAGTCCACGAAGTCTTCTGTCGGTTTGGGGTACCCTTGGAAATCCACAGCGATCAAGGAAGGAATTTCGAATCTCAAGTGTTTCAGGAAACATGTCGGGTTATGGGTACTCACAAAACCAGAACCACTTCGTACCACCCACAATCTGACGGAATGGTGGAGAGATTTAATCAGACGTTGGAAAGATATCTGGCAAAAGTTGTAGCAAGCAGACAAAAGGATTGGGACAAGCACATACAACCGTTTCTTCTGTCATACCGAAGTGCAGTTCACGAGAGTACAACTGTGACGCCAGCCTTCGCGAACTTTGGAAGGGAGTTAAGGTTACCAGCTGATCTAATAACCGGCATTCCCCCTGATTCACCACGGAGTATAACAGATTATGCAAATGATCTGCGCAACAAGATGAATGACGTATATGAGCATGTCAGAGAATCAGGCCAACAGATGTCCGAGAGAATAAAAACTCGATATGATCGGAAAATGAACAATACTGGCTTCGACGAAGGATCGCTAGTGTGGTTGCATAACCCAGTGCGCAGCAAAGGAAAGTCCCCTAAACTACAGGCAAAATGGGACGGGCCGTACCGAATTGTGACCAAGATCAACGACGTCACTTACCGAATACAAAAGGGTATGCGAACTGCACCAAAAATTGTCCATGTAGATCGATTGGCACGATACTACGGGAATAATGATGCTCGGGACGAGCATGTCTTAGGAGGGGGCAGTGTTACGAAAATCGTAAAGTCTAGAAGCATCATGCTAACTCCATCTCAGAAAGGGGCAGTGTGACGTAAATCGAAAAGTCTAGAAACATCACGCTAATTCCATCTAAGGACGGGGCAGTGTTAAAAGCTACTGGAAATGACACGCTAACGCCATCTGTTATCGAGTAGCAAGTACTACACGAAATTGTACGTAGACGCTACTGCCATCTATTGTCGAATAGTGGGATTAAACAGTTCAATGGAAGTTACTAGAAGCTTCTACAGTGTGGCAGTGTCGAATGTTCGAGAATGTTCTGCTCGGGATATAAATAGCGGATTGTCGGGCCGACAAGCAGTTCGATTTCGGAAGCGAGCGAATACGATTCGAGTGATACAGTACAAGCGAAAAAAGTGATTCCAAGTGACGTTTCTTGTAGTTGCGATATTTGTGTTTATTAAACTGTGTTGTGTGTTTTGGTAAATTGGTTTCTATTAATTTATCCCGAACCCCAGCTCGTAACAGTACCATACACGGCGATCAAGGTGACATCAAATTATACCTTTATATACCTTTCCGTGCCGCTTCGCGCGTACCATATTTTTGAATTTTCGATAGGTGATTTTTCAAATCTTTGACATGGTCAAACGAAGTTGACCATCGATTTACTTGTACTATCGTTAGTTCATACCCAACTAATGACTTTTTTGATGAGAATAATTAAATACGTTATTGATCAAATACTTTTTTTTTACAAAATTTCATAATCAGTCATAATCACGGTGATTATAAGTGAGTGAAAACTGATGTTACTAAGTACCTTATTTGTTAATCACCGTGACTATGGCTGAGTTATAATGACACGCCCTTCCGCTCCGCCCAGAGCGGGAGACGTCATTTGATGATTTCCCAAACACAAAAAAAGACCTCTAACTTATTCATTTCCGCAGGAGTTCTTCCCATAATGGCTTCCCATAATAGAAGGCTGCAGGTCTTCAATCTCGTTAGCAATCGTAGCCTGTTCTTCAACTATGTTCAACTTGTTTTCGTTTGAAAACTAAAAATATATTGGTCTGCAGAACATTGTGGAAGATGGTTCTGGATTCTCCCATATCACTTCTTCGCCACAAACTAAGCGCAGAGGCACAAACGAACACATAAAAATGCTAGAATCGTCATCCTCTGCCATAGTTTGCTTATACAAACTTTGCCCTAAGCACCATCAAAACCCCATTTGCATATAAGTATAAATTCTTTGCCATCCAGATTCTACACGTAGGAATTTTCCAAATCTAGCCACAGTTTTGTTCAAAATAGCTTGGAGTTTTACTTTAACCCCTCTTCTGTGACTTCTGTGGCATCTTTTGGCGGATAGCAGTTCTTCATCGCTTCAAGGATAGCTGTGTAAGAAGGATACAATGGTATTCCTTCTTCTTTTGCACAAGATTTTAATGTTATATACTGCCACTTAGAAAGTTTCAATGAAGTCAAAATACCTAAAGCTTTATCAGCAGAATATATGAGCATAGTTTTCTATACCTTTAACAATTCCTTCATATTTGTAGCTTCTTCGGGATGCTCCGAGACTAGTTTAATGATATCTACTACTTTCTTATTTGTGCTTTTAAACCAGTTGCATGAGCAAGACTTTCATTGCTGTACGTTAGGAGCTCTTCCACTCTTCTTTAGCGGGCTTTGTGCACTAACAAATGGTTTTCTGGGACTCGAAACTGATGTTGATATTCCAACACTGCACGTTTTCGGTCCACAGGATGTTAATAATAATATCTTAGGACAATCAACATAACGTTATCTGATCCCAAACTAGACAGAGCCTGTACTTTGGTAACCAGACAACTGATAAACATACTTTTATTTCTTCTAAATACATAAATATTGTAGATAAATTACACACAGACACAGAACAAATGATTGTGCTCATCACACAAACATTTGTCCTGGGTGGGAATCGCACCCACGACCTCAGTCTTAGCAGTCAGTGTCACTAACCAATAGACTAACAGGCCAGTCAATGTCATGTTGATATACCCACATTTATAGCGAAGTCAGAACTGGAACATGGGTGCTGTTCTACTAACACTACAGAAGGGGTTATCTTTTCCCTCACGACCTCAGGCCATTTCATGTCCTCTTGCAACCATGTCTCATACTTTTTTTATGAACGTACGTCTCGTGCGATTACACGAGATCCATTTGTTCCTCAACAAGCACATATAAGTCTGAAAGAATTGTTTCAATTCGTTCTTTTCATTTTCTGACAAATCAACTATATTCGCAAAAACTTCAAATAACATTTGAGGTTGTTAAAAACAACTGGTGTTTGCCAAAAACAGGAAAATGTCCAAATTGGTAACAAAATCTTCCATCACAACACAATTATAAATAAAACGTAATAACGTAATAGCGCAAAACATTTTTTTTAATTTTGTGTTCCTAATAGAATAATATATTTTTCATCCCACCATCTCGGAAAGAGTATTTTTAATCTTCAATATCTGAGTGGAAAAGCCGTTTTTATTCTCTAGAGGATAAAGTAAATTGAATTTAGAACATCGTGTGCACTAAGTTTGTGATAGTGCACACGATGTTCTAAATTCAATTTAATGAAAATGAATAATGAAATGCTTTTCCACTCAGATATTGAAGATTAAAAATACTCTTTCCTCGCTGAGGTGGAATGAAAAGTTACGTGTTGCACTCGAGTGCAAAGATTTTTCACCTCGTGCTCTTTTGATTCCCTCGCTAACGCTCAGGATTCTAATTTTGAATCACTCGCTGCGCTCGTGATTCAATTTTAGAATCCTTCGCTTGCTCGGTCATCAAAATTGAGCACGCGGTTAAAAAGCAACTTTGCACTCTTGTATAACAAATAACTATTTACTTTTTTACTAAATATTAGAATAATAAATAAAAATAATAGAAATACTTTTATTTCACTTGGTTTTACTACCTATTGTAGGTATTTCTATTTAGAACTTTAGGATTTTTGTTCCTTGTACCCCCTTAGCCTCTGGTTTAAATGACTTGTACTATCCCTTGATGATCATGATTAGTCCTTTACGACACATCTGACTTTATCATAACCAATTGTTCGTAGCTGTAAAGTACTTCAGTTAATTTTTTTTGGGGTGTAAAGGACTCTCATTTTCGTCAATAATTATGTTTGGTTTATTTTGTTCATTTTTATGGATAGAACTCGAAAAAATTGTGAGGGTTTCTTTTGACATCATGAATATAGTACTTTATTTGAAAAAGATATTAGAAAAAAACATTTTTTTTTTTTCGTTTTTTGGCTCTACTGAAAACTCGTGTTTTGTCCTTTACGACAATAGAAATTTCCGGTATCGACATGCATTTTCTTTTCACAGGACGAGTAGCATGCGGCATGGGAACGAACGAACTTATTATTTCCGAGTTAGTCTTCAGAAACGTATTCACAGACAAAACACCGGCTGAAATAGCAGCGTTGCTCAGTTGCTTCGTATTCCAAGCGCGGACGCAGGTGGAGAACCAGCTGACGGATAAACTGGCGGAGGGAGTCAAAGCCATCGAAAAAATTGACGCGGAGTTAACTGCTATTGAATCCAAGTACTTGGTAAGTAGAAACTTGTGAGAGTCTCGTCTAGGGCCTGAGATGCTAGGCTCAAGGACGCGAAAAAGTAATAATGGAAGACGCCTAAAGTATAAAACAGTTTTGATTTGTTTATTATTAGCATATTTCATTGATGCAAAGTGTGCAAGATCATTTTAAACACTGTATAGAACTACTAATTAGCTTTAAAAATAAACGTCGCAGAAATTGGACAGTAAAAATTCCGTCGCCTCTTTCTTGTCCCTCTCCAATAATACAAACATAGCTTATTCAGAACTGTTCAGTACGCTTCCGTGCCGAATTCAACATCAATCAATGTTATTAAAACGGTCCTCTATAAGCTATTCAGAAATCCAAAACCCAAAAAGATGTCTATTCAAATAAATTGACTACCGCTGTGCTTTTGACAGCTATTTATTGTTGGGGGCAAGGCAAATAAGTAATTAAAAGTGTGTCATTTTAGATTCAACAACCTGAAGAATAGTGTCGTCTTCCTCGAATTCTTGGTTCTTCAGTATCACTAATGGCAAATACTTTCAGGTGGGGCAATTCGAAGGTCAAGCTGAACGACTGAACTTTGGCCTTGTTAGGGTAGTTTACGAATGGGCGCTAGAGAAACCCTTCGCCGAAATAATGGATCTCACTGATGTGCAAGAGGGAATTATTGTCCGATGCATTCAGCAGTTACATGAGGTAAGAGTTGTAATAATACTGTTTTTGAAGTAGTATACATAACATACATAATCAGCCTATACCGTTCCCACTGCTGGGACACAGGACGCCTCTCAGTGAGAGGGAGTGGGCCGTAATGTACCACGCGTGCCTAGTGCGGGTTGGTAGATGTCACATGTCTTCGGATTTTTGGTTCTAGGACATGCTGGTTTCCTTACGATGTTTTCCTTCACCGTTTTGAGAGTAGTGGTCATGAAATTATTAACACAAAGTATACCGCCTGCCTGTATTCGAACCCACGAACTAAAACTCATTAGACGAGGCCGAAACCACTGGGCCAGCACTGCTCTCACGTCCACTTTGAAGTAGTATGAAGTAGTATTATAACTGCCGCACGGTTCAATCGATTAGGTTAAGCTACGCTTACCGCAGTTGGTCCGTCAATGGGTGTCCATCTTTATATCATCATCATCATCATTTCAGCCGTAAGACGTCCACTGCTGGACTTAGGCCTCCCCCAATTTGAGGGCTTTGCCATAATCGCCACGCTTGGCAGGCGGGTTGACGATCGTAGTATGGTGGTAAAATGCATAGAGAACGCCGCTGCCCATTCTCTAGTAAGTCCCTTAGTCGCCTTTTACGACACCCACGGGAAGAAATGGGGTGGTGTTATTCTTTACGTCCGGCACCACACGGTACATCATGCATCACGGTACATCTCATCTTTATATACCTAGACCCTTTTGTGCCTTGGGAAACATGTTAAGCCGTTGGTCGCGGTTGTTATTCGTGGATGTTTGATAGTCGTTACCAAAGAGTGTGTTATAACCTAGTAACTGGACTGTGGAGGTTAGATAGGCAGTTGCTCCATGTAAAGTATCCAGCTGCATCCGATTAGACTGGAAGCCGACCCCAACATAGTTGGGAAAAGTCTAGGTAGATGATGAAAGGTGTCACAACCACAAGCCAAACAACGAGTTTCTCGCGAAGTTTCGGATTTTTGTCTATTATTTAAAAATGTAAAAAGAAATAAGAAAACGTAAAAAATACAAATTATTGAATAAATCAGTACGCATATTATGATATAAAATTCATGTCGAACAATTCAGCAGATACCGAGTTTTTTTTTTAAATTTAGGTTGAAGAAGGACCTGTTTACCACCAAATTCTAAAATTTGGGAGTGTTCACTAAAATTCTAAAGAAAACAAAGTATTTATCATGACCTTAAGTATGACTTAAATTCTTCATATGAAAACGCACGGTAGGATTCGTCAACAAAATTCGTTAAGAGGCCTCTCACAAAATTAGAATGCTCGAGTTTAGGTAAAAGACGGCAATCTTATGTATGTGTGCGTAGCTATCCACACATGCACAATACAAACAGTGTAACGCGAGTGTCGAGCCGGTCTAAACAATCTTGAGCCGTTAGAATTATAATGCGGTATTTAGAGATTTATGAAAATACTTACTTTTATTTAGTCAGTTTAATAAAGATTTCTAGACTAATAAAAAATTACAAATATATGTTATGTAAAGTATACAATAAAAATAAAAAAATTCAAACAATTACATATTGGTGCCGATTCTGTTGTACACCGAACTAAACTATCTCTAAAATTCCTTACTTTTAGCTATGATAATTGTTACGCTATTCTGCAAGAAATAATCTCTAAATGTAAAAAATATTTTGACACGACTAAAATCAAATTTGACAATCGCGACTCAACGTGGTATTTTTTTTTTCTTTTGGCTTCGCAACTTGGTACAGCTTGGCAAAAAAGAATCTGGAAAAAATGAGGGCGCCTGCTTAGCAGGTATGGCCACCCTGTATACTAGGACTAAAAGTGATAAGATACTTGTTGTTTTAATCCATAAACACGAGATCCCGGAAATTCTCATCAATCAAGATTTCAAGACTTGATTGGCACACAGTCCTTTACTTTCATTGTATTTAGTAGATTGCGCATTATTTCGCTGGAATAACCTTTTATCTAAGAGTGCCATCATAATGCAAACTTGTTCAGTTTAAAAATTAATTAAATTACACTCAGGGATTGCTGATTGAACCCGATACAACCGAACAAGACATAATGTTCAGCAATCGCATTTGCGGCCACCATCTAGGGTATTCACAACCATTCGATGGTTGGTATGCCTGTATCAAGGACATTGTTCTGCGTCCATAGATCGTTCGCCCCAAAACCAACAGCGAATAAAATGTACTTAACGTGTTCTAAATTATAAGTACATGCCCATGAAGATAATTTTTGATGACGGACAGCTTGCAGAAAGCATTTATTTAAAAATAAAACAATGATTTTGAGGTTATGTTTAGTAAGAAACAATCATAATACTAGATGCCTACTACTAGATACCTACTAGATGCCTGTCAATAATGCTATTTGTATTACCTGTACCCATGTGGCTGGTTAAGCTTAAAGATTCAAGTACCTACTTATTTTGTTTGGTGTAAAATATCCTTATTTTTACTTTTAGTGCAGTAGTGGAATTACTTGACAGTTGAATTGACTGACAATATGACAATTGACAGGACAAGGATTAGGGATGTCCATACGTTAGATCCGTATCCCTATATTTTGTGAAAAATCGATACCGATCGATACTATTTGAAATATTACAACGCATCTCACTTATGTGTAGTTATTGTTTTTTTTTCTTTATGAAGGATGATAATAGGATGGATGGATTAGGATATAAAACATAGTTTTGTTATTTAATTATTTTTACACTATTAAGGTTATCATGATACCAATAAAAACGTCGCAAGTTAGTATAGAGCATCCTACCTTGGAAGGAAAAAAAGCTTGTTACAAAGGTTGAAAAGAAAAGTACGAACGAATGCGTATGCCAACCCTAAGCAGGTGGCCAACCAACGCAAGCAATCTCTTTCTCGATGTGTGAAATTAAATATTGGGCATCACTATTTGTCAAAGATGGCGGTATCTAGTGTGATGTTATTTCTCGTAAGTCGTTGCAGCTCTCTTTAATGTTCATAATGATACGCAGAGTGTCCGTTTTATACAAATATTCGCAATTAGTATAATAAAATACATTTATAATTATTATGTACGTCAGATGTTTGTTGGTCCTGGGGCCATTTTTAGCGATGTCCTTTGACATGAATGATACTGAACGAATCCTGTTAATGCTGACAGTTTATCGACAAGAAGGCGACTTACAGCTGCTTACTGTCGGAAACTAATCGGAAGTCAGAGAATACCTATAACATGTCGCATTCGAAAGGTACAGGCAATATCGAATAAACTTGAACAGTTGACTAATGAAAGCGTCAGGTATGTCTATGTGGGTTACATAACATTATCACTATTCACATGACAATGAAAATGAAATAACACGCTAAAATTTAGATTTTATTTAAAAAGAAAAACGTGACATAACATCATTCTTGTATTCCTTTTCGGTGCTATGTTATCTCTCTCTGATTTCCATTAACACTGATGTGTCAGTTTTACATTTCTTATTTATGAAATCTAAATAGTGTAAAAATCTTTCTTACACGTTTACGACTCCCATTACAACCCGTCTCCTCAAACTATAGGTAATATATTACGTAGAATAGGCACCTGAAAAATAATAAATATAAATTATACTTTTTTTTACTGTGGTATGCGATAATGGCATCAACAAAAAAAAATAAAAAAATACTTGCCTGTTTCGTTATAGTGTTGAACTTTTTGTCTAATTGCACACAGATCAAAATCGTCTAATTCCTTCTTCCGCCAACTGTTTTGGTGTTCCTCCAGGTGTAGAAAAAAATCCTTAATTTTTTTCACCTTCATTAACAATTTCTCTAATTATACTGTGAGATTTACCTAAAAAACATAAAGACAATCGTATTAATTCCATGTAGGTACATTTTTCAATTTCAAGTATCAAACATCAAGAGTTAACGTACACGCGATTTGTCAAACAAGAAAACATAACCTCAATAATCTATTAGTAAATAAAACAATAAAATGGCTTGAAACTTATAATACCGATAAAACTTAGTATTAGAAAGGAAAAACAATAACTGGCATTGAATAAAAGATAAATTTCTTGGATAAATACCTGTCGTGTCAGCCGTTCTTTCGTAAACATTGTCAATCGGAGACAAACTTTGTTCCGCTTCAGATTCCGCCAAATTTCTTACGAAAACCTAGTATATCACAGCTCACACCACTACTCCTTATTGTTTTATTCATTTTTTATATGTTCAAAACCATTAATAATTGATAGTTAATTAGAAATAAGTAAAATACAACTAGGAACATAACACAATGACAGATTAGCTACTTGTTGATGATAAACAAAGCAGTGCTGCCACCAAAAAAATATTTTAGTTCCAATGGTTACCACGACAGACTCTTTTTTGCCAACCTATACTTGTGTGCGTTACGCAATGAACTTGTTGAGAGTCGACGGCGCGCGCAAGGGGGCAACCTGGACGTGTTTTATATGGAACTAGCTTTTGCCAGCGACTTCGTAGCGTAACGTAGCGTCGTAAGCGAGCGCCAAGAAAGGAAGTAGAATTGCACGGACGAAGTCACGGCCAAAAGCTAGTAAACTACAAAACTTCTTTATAAACCACATTTTTTGCTAATCTATTACTGTATGCCAAAATTATCAGACTACTGGGCTTACGCGAGAGCAAGCCACATAGAATTGCCCGTGTGAAAAACAGTTTTCTCTCAAGTCTATACCCACAAGTTTTAATGTCTGCCCTTGTGATTCTGGTCATTGCAAAGCACTTTGAGGGGAAACTGTATTCGTTTGAATTCAAAGGGAAGATCATTCAGGATCAATACAAAATAGGTTAGTATTTCTCACCTTAGTAATTCTTTTGGTTTTGCCATATAATTCATTTGAAAAAAAAAAATTGGGTTGGTTGTTTATTTTCATTGTTTTTTAAATTATATTATTTTTGTTCAGGAGTAATTTTGTGCAATTTTTTGTATAAATCTTCTTGTCTATTTTGTTTTATGTTTTTTGTGCAATTTTTGTGAAATAGTTGTTGTTTTCGTAATCAGCGACCCAATAAATCATAAAAACGATACCCATGTTGATTTTCAGAATATGTCACCCCTTTTCTACCTTTTAGGGGTTGAATTCTGAAAGAGTCTGACACACGTGTTTACTCATTTATTGATAGGAAGTTTCGAATAAAATAGTTTAACTGATCTTGTTTCCCCATACAAACTTTCAAACCCCTTTTTCACCCCCTTAGGGGTTGAGTTTTCAAAAACCCTAGGACACAAAATTGTTTATTTCTATTTGTTAACCTAAAAACAAAGTTTCAGGCTTGTAGCTCTAAAAATGACGGACTTCCATACAAAATTTTAATCCCTTTTTCACCCCCTTAGGGGGTGAATTTTCAAAAATCCTTTCTTATCGGATGCCTACGTCATTACAACTATCTGTATGCCAAAGGACAATGCTCAAGGATGTATGGAATCCCGTACCATGTTGCATCAAAATCAAACTTTGTTTTTTATATACTACATTGATCATATTAACTCCTACAAAAGTTATTTTTGAAAAATAAACCCGGGTTTCAGAGTTATTTAGTAAAATCAAAATAACCTAAAAACTAGGTCTGTTTGGCTCAACGCTGCCAACGACTTGTTTTATATCTACTTAGACACGTTATACACGGACGAATATTATTGTTCTAAAAACAGCGTAATACTACGTGTATTATATAAGTTAGGAAGATTTACGAGTTATAGCAACGTCTAGCCCCGCCACAGGGTTCGTGACTGAAACTCGTTTTTCTTTAATACGTTGAGTCTCACCTACTGGATACAAGTCACTATCTGCTTAAGCAGTCTTCCCGGTGGAGACTAAACTATAGCCTCCAGCCAGGCACATGTGACACTCGGTGATTTGACCGACCCTTATATTATCAACAGTGTGAACCGGTAACGTGGGTATAATTCTTGCTAAACTTCTTGGCCGCCCTGAAGTTGGCTACAATGGCTGCGCAGTCGTAAATCTAATAAAAAAACAGCAGCCAATAATGTTCCCACTGTTGGGACACAGGCCTCCTCTCAGTGAGAGGGAGCCGTAATCCATCACGCGAGCCCAGTGCGGGTTGGTAGATGTGACATGGCTTCAATTTTTTGGTTTTAAGACATGCCGGTTTACTCATGATGTTTTCGTTCACCGTTTTGCGAGTTGTGGTGATGACATAATTTACACAAAGTATAGCGCCTGTTTGGGTTTGAACTCACGACATACTACTCGTAAGTCGCGGCCGCTACCACTGGGCCGCCGCTACCACTGGGCCACCACTACTCACCAATACCAATAATACATTATCATAAATTAGGGTGACCAGTCAGATTGATAGGTAAGTGATAGAAAAATGAAACAAAAAAGTTCATTTGGGTTTTTAATAGGGATCAAAGTCAAAAACTGTTACATAAATCATACATCATACTCCTGAAAATCATCTAAATCCGTTGCTGGCGAAGTTATGTCATTATACCGTCCCCAGCTCAAATACTATACTATCGTCATAACATGAGCACAGCAGCCCACTGTTCGCTTACCGACGAGGCGACTGCAGCAATAACCTACTATGGTTTCTAATGTGTTGGCCACAGTATCATCTCTGCTAATCAATAAATACATGTAATAAGTACGACTGTTGACATGTCTCGAATTAATCCTACCTCTTAAGAGGTAATTCATCATCAGCCTATAATGTTCCCACTGCTGGGACACAGGCCTCCTCTCGGTGAGAGGGTGTGGGCCATAATCCACCACGCGGGCCCAGTGCGGGTTGGTAGATGTCACATATCTTCGAATTTTTGGTTCTAAGACATGCCGGTTTCCTCACGATGTTTTCCTTCACCGTTTGAGAGCAGTAGCGATGAAATAATTTACACAAAGTAATGCGCCTGCTTGGGTTAAGAGGTAATTATTAAGCCCTAAAATCCAAGGTACATCATCATCAATAGAATTATTCACCTCAACTGAATAAATACCAGTCCGACGGATGTGTTCCCCATAATAAGATCTAGCCTGTTTGAGTTGGTAGGTCTCAAGAGCTAACCGTTTTAAATATGTTGTTGTCAATCATAGTAAGCCATCTAAACGTGAATTATGGCTTAGGAATATTGAGATCTCCACATGATCCAGCATCTGGCAGACCTGGGCGATTGGAGTTGTGCACATCACGACGTTGAACTTCTCTTGTAGCTGACCTCCAGCAAGCAGCACATACTCTTTCCAATCTTGATATATATAAAAATAACATGATTATACATGTAATACAAAACATTTCACAATGGGTAATAGACTTGATAAAAGTATTACTGTAATGTGATGTAACTAGGAATACATGATAATGATCAGGCAGTAATTGTGTCAAAATAGATAATAATTAGGCTTCATTTTTATGTTGCAACATAAATAAAAATATTTACCAAATGGAGCGGAATATTTCTAACTAAAATGTTTCTCTCTTGTCGATCTTGTCTTACAGAGTTACGGGATATGGTCTAGTTGCACGTAGAATAGAATTGCCATAAGAACAACATAATTTTCTATGACCAAAAGCAGGCAAAGATAAACTTCCTTCACTGATTGTGGTTGCTCGATCTTGAAGCAGTCTCAAACACTCTGTACAAAGCACACATTATGAAGATATCTGCAATTAAAACCATGAGTGAAAAAGTGTGCTTTTACCCTTTATGACGTTATCTATCTTCTGTAACATATTCAAAGAAATTACACCTACAAGTGAGTAAGATTAAAGCGTTTTTTGGCCTCAAACAGGTTCGTTTTTTTTTTTTTTGTTATTTATTTGTTGGATATTTCCTGTGCGAGTCCAAAAATGTTTTCATTCATTCTATAAAAATAATGTTTTGTAAGCTGGTACATTCATTAAAAGATTAGTCAGGAAATAGGTGCCTGACATTCATAAGTACCTATATATTCAAAGAGTAAAATAAGATCTGCTTACCTGTGTAGGAGTTATCCAAGACTGTTACAAGTTAATCATTGGAGTAGACGCTTGTTCTAATGATATGTGGGTAGGTTTCTGGGTATCAAAAATTGACTATTGATACATCGCCGGTTTTGCCGGGTGACTGACGATGTCAATCGGTCGACCGACTCGACATATTTGCACAATGAATTACTCACAAAAAAAGTTCACAAAATACAAACAAGTTCTACTTTTCAAAACAATTCAATAATTATTCAATCTCAATCTCAAAAACACAGACGGTACTCGCTACTCGCTAGCGCAAACCAAAGACTACAGACTACATGCGCAAAATGTCAGATGCACAGATAAATCTATTCTGTTGCATTCTACATCTTTTTTACCAGTTGGGAACGGGTAATTAACCATAATAAAACCAGGTAAAATAATGATAATCTTTTAAATATATATTCTATTCTAGTTTTTTTTTTAATTAATGTAGAATCGGCAGAGTATTATTTTTACAGTGAACATGGCACTTTCAAAAATCAAGGTTATGTTAATCATTTATCACGTGAAGTGAAACGGAACGTCATTCATAGGAAGTAAAACAATATCCATACTTTTATACTTAAAAATAAATTCCCTGTTCAAAAACTAAATCCCCGACGTGTAACGTCGTAAAAAAATATGAAACTAATTACTCCAAAATGTTGGTCTTAATGCATGAAACTTTTTGGTACCACTTTTGAGCATTCTCCTTTCAGCGAAATCCGTTCAGTAGTTTCGGCTGTGCGTTGATAGATGAGTCAGTCAGGTTTGCCTTTTATATATTAAGATTTTTCATTTTTTGTTTGAATTCTATAAAAAAAAATATTACCCACGTGTTGAGATTTATATGTGTGGGGTTTTATAAAGGGAGTCGAAAATGTCATTATTTTTACGATAGGACACGCCATTTTCGAGATATAAGCAAAAGAAAAAAAAAATACAGTACTGTTTTTGGACGTGAGGCGAGGCGTTGGTGTGAATTTTTGTTCATGACCGCTAGTTGTATTCCACACCTTTCTAATCGCGATTAAAAATAGTCAGATTTAGTTAAAATAAATTATTTTAGTCAACATTTTTCTACAATTTATTAAAATAATGCTTTCATTGATAATAAACGAAACTCTTATCTTATACAAAAAATAAAATGCGAAGAGTAGCTGATTTTTAAGAAGACTACAACAGTTGTAGTATATTTTTGCGTTCACGATACGAGTACCCGAAAACTGAGACGCCGGAAAAAATGGCACAGGTCCTGCCTCGTTGGGCGCTTGCGCCGTACTAAACGCTGCCCGCTTGTGCAACGTAATTTATTCTAATTTAGAGTGATTTCAAAAACGATATTATGTCTAATTAAATAAACGGATTTAAGGGAGACTTTGCCCTTGGAGTGCCATATTTCAGGTGTTTACGTTTACGTCTATATATCATGAATAAAATCAAGAAAAAAACCGCACTCAAAAAGCTTTACTCGTTTCCTTTAAAAAAAATAAAACGTAAACACCTGAAATATGGCATTCCAAGGACAAAGTCTCCCTTAAATAAAACTTGAGAATTCGATTCGTTATAGAGCATACTTTATATTGACATGCATTTTTTTAATGTAATTATGCTTTATTCAAAACAAAAAAACGCGATAAAATTGCGAATAAATCGTAAAAATTGCCATAAGACTTATTTTTTTTTTTACTAATTAAGCTTATTAAAAATCAATATTCTTGTACTAAATGTAACAACTAGATTATATGTCTGATGTTTTGTGTATTTTTTTTACTCAAATTTCTACATATTAATGATAGAAATAGGAGTCTGAAATTGACCCTGCGCTGATTTTTAAGAAAACTAGTTGCGGGAGATTAATTACTACGAAGTAAACAAATAAGTTTTTGTAAATGTGCTACTAAAAGTAACAAAACAAAAGATTGATCTATTTTTTACATGTGTTCGTCAATCCCAGAGTATTTATAATGATGAGATGAGAGGTAAATAAGGCGACGAAAATCTTAGATATTCGCGCAAAAATGTAAAATGGCTCTTAAACGTACGGTATTTTTCGGATTTCAGCAAAGTAATTCCCTTAAACTCCTGTTAAACTTTTTTAATTAAAATTTCATTCAAAATCAAAAGTCATTTATTCAAATTAAGCTGAGGATCAGCACTTTTTGAACGTCAAAATTACATAAGACTATCCCCCAAAACGCCCACCCTTCACCACTTCCTAGTGCTTTAGCTGGGAAGAAGAAGTAGTATTATTTTACTATTCAGGTCACAGTTTGACGCAATCGTAAACACAGGAAACATTCATGATTTCGTTACACACATTGTTATATAATAATCAATTAACCCTACTTCTAAGTTAATAAAAAATAACAACAACAACAGTTAGTCAACAGTTAGTCTCCAATTATGAGCTCTACGAGGTGCCTTTATAGTTACTCGAATACACTATGCGAATATACTACAAAATATGCCATTAATAATATTTATTTCCAACCCCACAGTTGTTAGTAGACGTGAAAGACGCCGCCGTAGCTGTCGGCGACCCGAAGCTTCAAGCCAAAATGATGGAAGCATCCACCGCGATCAAGAGGGACATCGTATTTGCAGCCAGTCTATACACCACGCAAAAAGAAACGGTCACTACATGAAAATAGAGTTGAATTTACAAAAGCTAGTGCCTTAATAAGAAATTTTATATTCAATGTTTCTTATGAACAAGATACGCTTAGTTAGTTAGTGCCTTGTGTTGTAACTAAGTTGGAAGTGTGAAGTTGTCAATATGCGTATTTTTTTATCATTTGCGTATTACGGGCGTGTTGCGTGCGTACTTTTACTTAAACGCTGTGATTCGAACATTGTAAACAACCAGCACCATAATTGCGTCAATAGAGGGATATTGTTAATCCATTGCTCCATATGTTGGAAAAAAATGTCTAGTCAGCAACGAAATAACGCAATGAATGCTGTTGAACTTTCAATATGAATGATATTCCTTCTGTTAGTGAATCATGCAATTACCGATCAGCTTAGTTATAGTAGTTAATAGTAGGTAGAGTGATGTTTAAACTGTTCGAATTACAAGACTTACTAAAGAGTTTTTATAATGCACAAGCTGGCATTGTAAAATGTATTCATTCGTAACGTTTTACCCCCATCCACTTGTATACGCAGTGCGCATGCCCGTATATTAAACGATTTTTTTTTATTTTAATTTTACCAAAAACAAATGTTTTAATCTAATAATTCAAACTTAATTTATACGTACTACAGTGTTTTAAACAATATTATCCTATTAATTTGTATGCATGGTTTTCTATTAGTTGCTCAGGCCCATGGAAATAAAATTTTGCATTTATGTTCTTATTGGTTTCATTTTGTTTTTATTTTTACTGTTTTATAGATCGGTGTTGTATTATTATTGGAAAAAAAGCTATGCTGCAAGATTGCTAATGAAGTAAAATAGCATTAGTTTTTTTAATAATTTTGCACGAAATTTACGGCTAGGCTTGAGCTTTCTTGGGTATGGATTTGCCTGCTTTGAAGCCATTGCGGATAAACAACCTCCAGGTGACGCATGATACCAGTCCCTGACGATCAATTCTCGTAATTAAAAACGTTTAAAATCTTGTCGCAGTCTCATCTCGCCGACAATCAAACGTCAGAAAATGTATGGAAACTAGAGTTATTTTTGACAGATCAGACTAATCGTTCTTAAAATTACGAGAATTGCACTTCTGTTGTCTTCCTACGCTTAACTGCGGGTATTCGCACAGTGTACCTTTAGATTTTTGGATGTGGTAAAATGGTCTGCCACAACTTTTGCACCAGGAACGTGTCTTGTTACGACGTTTAGCAAAGCTCGAAGTTCCCTTCGTCGTCATGTCACAATTTGACTAGCCAAGAGGCTTACACCACGATCGCACTGGATCTTCAACCGCACTGCTTAGAGCTGAAAGTTTAAAATCGAACAGTGCGTTTTATCGACGCTCTCGGATGCACTCTGTTGGATACTCAATGCTCTGTTCAACACCGAAAGTTGAATATCCAGTGCAATAAAACGCCACCACGAGATTCTTACGTCCGAGCGATCATGGTTTTATTGATCGTGCAACATTTGAGATAAATAGTTGCTATATTCTTGACACATATTCCGATCACGTGTTCTTGATTGTTTAACGGTATGCGCGGGTTGTTTAGGGGCTGAACAAGTACAGCTGTTAGATACATATCGCAAGTCTGCACGAGCAATGCTAGAACGTTTGTTTTTTGTTCTTAGAATAACACAATTTACGATTTGTAGTGTTTGGTTATTAATGTAAGTGTCTTTGTAATATTGTTAATTACTGTGCTCCAAATTTTTAATACAACTGCATGTTTAACACTAGTTTATGTTTTCTTTGAAGACCCAAAATTATCTTGAATGATTTCTAATAACAGTTTGAACTACCACAGAACAAAATGCTGAAGTTAAACGAGCGGGCAGGAGCAACCCGGTTGAAAATAAATCAGCAGAATAAAGAGAAAAACTCCTCAATTTACCGAGAGATCGTCCTTGCTGCCAGCTCGGCTTCCTCCGAACCACAAGCAAAAAATGAAAAGAAAATTGACAAGAAGCCTGTATCGACTCAACACCCAGATGAAAATATAAAACCAGAAGTAAAAGAATCAACATTAACCAAATCTGTGGAAGTTTCCGAAAAAGCTGAACTGGAAAAGATTGATCAAGGTAGCGCGAAGTTGCGGAAGAAAAAAAAGAAAAGGGCGAGCGAGAAACAGGAAGGAGCTAAACCTAAAGAAGAAAAACAGAAAAGGACGAGCGAGAAACAGAAAGAAACTAAACTTAAAGAAGAAAAAAAGAAAACGACGAGCGAGAAACATGAAGAAGCTAAACCTAAAGAAGCAGACATACGTTTGGGACAATGCGATGACTGGACAGACTACCTCTAGTGCAAAATCTTAGGATATAAATCTTATGTGACGTGTGCAGACATTTGGAATCTTCATGTTAGGCGTGACAGCAGGTAATCTGCTTAACTGTAGGTACATAATCCCCGAGCTGATGCGTTCAAAAGGTGCTCTAAAAAAATATGCACAGCTGCGCAAGCATTCCTACTACCTAATAGAATATGCTGAGGCTACCTACAAGCAGCAATACAAGACTATTTTTGAGAAACCTGAAGAATATTTTTATTGTAAAATAAGTAGGTATACAAAGTTCTTAAAAATAAGGTAGGTAAGGTATTTGTATTTCTAGATTACTTTTACCACGTGAATAAATATGGCGGTTTAACTTATTTTGTATACAAAAGCTGTCAAAACTATCATATTTTATTCTTCAGATAAAAGTTATCTGACGATTGACAAATCGGCCCTAAGAAACTCATCTGGATTAAAATAACAAAATGTCAAGCAGTAGGGGGAGGTGGGGCACAATGATACAAGGGCACATAGATACACAAGCATTATTTAAAAATCCATTGAATGTATTCGAGTGGTGACATCTCTAGAACGATCATACATATGTTTTATGACAGCCAGTCAGCTAGTGGCATTCAACGAGTCGTAAGTCGTAACGTGTTTAGTGCGATCAACTAAAAAAATACGTAATTTGTAAAAGTGTTTCTACGGTCTTCTGTACGATCCTGTGAACGTTTATATATACCAAAAGGTAAGTTAGGGGATCAGATGTTAAGGATTTCGTATTTTTTTATGTTAGTTTATTTAGAATAATTCGTATTTTGAAAAATATCTTTTGGGGCACTTAGATACAGCGAAGTACGGGGCACAATGATACACATCATTGTGCCCCGTAACTGTATCAAGGTGCCCCAACAAAATGTGAAAATATAAAATTTCAATTTATATGATATATTCCTTTGTTGTCATCAGAATATGGTACGCACGTACAAGCCAAAGACCGATAGATGTAGTATAGGTGAAGAAAGGTACTATCCATTCCTAAAAAGGTTTCTAATGAAAAGACATCTAAGAAAGGAAGAGAAAAAGGAAAATCCAGGGTTTATACTGATACGACAGAAATAAATCGGCTACAAGTGTTACATGAAGAAAAAGAAAGAAAACGAGAAATTAAATTGATAAAGCAAAAAGGAAAGCAGTTGAAAACGGCAAAAAAATTTATGGGACTTGAAGAAACTAAAAAGCCTAAAAAGAAAAAAGTCTGTACTCCTTTGAAGCTATTGTCAGATTCTGATTCCAGTGAGAATGAGTTACTGAAATGAAGTGATGATGATGATGATGATGATAAAGAGTCATACGCAGAAGGTGAAGAAGACGATCACGTTCCTAATCCAGAAAATATAAATATTGGTGATTTCCTTCTTATTAAATTTGAAAAAAAGAAAATCTGTAGTTCATTATGTCGCTAAAGCATAGAGCAACACGGACCAGAGGGGAGTAGCCATACGCAGGCGTTCCCCTCTGTCAAAGTACAAGTCCACGCGGTCCTATGCGTACAATAAAACTAGTTGCAGCCGCACTGCTCGGTAGACTAAATCTAGTTGCGCGACAAAATTGACATCCTACAAAAATGCCGAATTGTTCTGTATTTTGCTGCAAAAAGAGATCTGCCACGTCAAATTTACAAAAAGATGGCGTTACCTTTCATATGTAAGTAATTTTTAATCACATTATTCCTATTTACTTCTATAAAACTTAAAAATTACAAAATCATCGGTCGTGTTGTTTCGGATTTGTTTACCAACACAGGCCGCTCGCCCTCATACAATATGCGGATCGGTTAAGTTTTCTGATTTATTTAAAATATTATATTGTAAGCTGTATATTAATATACATAGTTGTATAAAAAAAGCGTTAAATTAAAAATATTATAAGACGTACGAGTTAACACATTTTATTAAAATTACTTATTGTGAACTTCAAACATAATATTTTTTAATTTATTTATTGAAGGTTTCCTAAAGATCCAAATTTAAGGGATATATGGAAGAAATTTTGTAATAATAGACTAACCTGGAGTCCCGCAAGAAATAGTGTCATTTGCTCAAAACATTTCAAGACCTCTGACTTTCATGTGTTGTCGAACAATAGGAGGAGATTAGTCGAGGGCACTAAACCAACTCTAACACCACACTGTATTTGTCCCGTAAGTTTTTTTTTATATCACGGAAAAGGTAAAACAGCCGACCTGATGTAGTTCACATTAGTTATAGTGGTGAAATGAAGTTTAGATTTCTCAACTTGAAAAATTAATAGTTTTAAACCTAATTTTCCAGAGTCATCAAAAATCATTCAGTCTACCAAATTACAGACTATCATCTCATGATGCCATTAGTGCCACTCTCACTATTCCTGATTATATTCAGTAATGAGTATATTCATACTCATTACTGAATATACTGCTTAAATCATTGAAAAAACCTTTTATTTTACCTATCATTCACTTACATTGTCGCAGCACTATGCAAACCATGCCCCTGTACTGCGTTTATACTACTCACGTACCACTATATTTTTCTATCGTAATGGTATAAAGTTGATTTCGACAATGTACTTCAATAAAACTACATTGGCCCATAACATTTACTTTCATGTGATAAGAAACACCATGGTTTCGCAGATTTGTAGTAGCAGATCGATTTTTACAGCTAGAAACTGCACAATTAACCATTTTTGGAGAGAACTTATTTTCGACACAATACGATATATAATGGCGGCGGCCGCGCATTCAATTAGTTTTATATAACGTGCATGGTATATATAAATGCTCTAAGGTGATAGATACACATCCACTCGTTTTTAAAATGACGTAAACCTTAATTTTATTTGTTAAATGATAATTATTGTAGTACATAATAAATAAAGTCAATCTTTATTATAATATCTATCTTTGTATCACTTTTTAAACCTAATATTCCGATAAAAAAAATAAAGTCAATCTTTATTATAATATCTATCTTTGTATCACTTATTAAACGTAATATTCCGAACCGAGTTCTTGAATTTATCGATAATGGGTATCGACAGTAGTTGCAACCACGGCTGTAAGCAACTTGTCAGTGTAGTTGCGTCATCTCATTGTACTGTAACGACACATAATGTATCTATGTGTGTGTGAAATTGTTAGTGTATGTTTTAATTTTTATGTGTGAGTTTCGTAGTAACAGACGATTATTTTTGTGTGAAAATTTGAGAAAGTGTGGGTAGAGCAGATTTCCCCCCGCAAAAAATGACAGACAGTTTTGTATCGGGAAAAAACGCTATGGCGTCTCCCCTCCGGTCCGCCGGTGGTCCGTGTTGCTCTATGCGCTAAAGTAATTTCTAAATACAATTTGACTGAATACCAAGTTTTATATCTCAGAAAAAATCCTAGGGCTTATATTTTTGTTTTCCCAGAAAAGGAAGACAAAGCAAGCGTTGATTTCGAAGATGTTGTTTTACAGTTGCTTAAACCAAATTTTACGAGAGGCACATCTCGAACATCATCTAAGTATGTATACTTTTTCAGTTGATTTAAGTGCATACAATGTGCAATAAAAGTAGAAATATGATGGTTTTTAATAATATTAACTTTGTATACGATTGTTTTGTTTTTACTTTTTGAGTTTTATTTGTTGGATAGATAGGCGTTTTAGGGATTCATTTTTGAAGACAAAAATATTCTAAACTGTTAATTTGATTAAGTAATAAGTAATTTATAAGACTGATTATGGTATCTTCACAATAAAGAAGTATTTATTTTCAAGAAAGTCTTATAATTTAACCAATTCCATACAACTTTCACACTGTATTAAAGTACCCCACGTGATGTATCTAAGTGCCCCGTTCGTGGGGCAGAATGATTCAAAATAGTTTTTTTTACATGTTATTACATTTTAAATTTTTATGGATCAATCTGCCCCACTTCCCCCTACCTAACCCAATAAGGCTTTTTTTGTAACTTTTACAATAGCATACAATACATTTTTATTTCATTGACAATCTCGAGTGTAGTTTACGGCAGTTACGTTTATAAGTATCTGGTCTACATTAGTATAACTGTAGGTACCAAAAAGTTAAATTTAATAATATTTTTGATAACTGTACCTCAGTTACGAGCATAAATTTATTAATTTAGGCAGCTCGGCAATATCTGTGATCATGATCCATTTATAATTAATTTACGGTAAATACACTGTTTGTAGCTTATATCGAAGGAACTGAAGGAACATCAAAATTATCTGTAAAGACATTGGTAAAGACAAACACCACCAAAATTAGTATGCTGCATCAGCTTCAAAAACATGTTATTGCAATATTAACGGACAAACGGACATGTAATGTCAATATCATCATAAATATCTACCTCTCAATGAAATTCAGAGGATCATAAAACCTTGTAATCGAAATATCTGACTATATTTTGCGTAACCGATCTTGCCAAATAGTTTTGTGTTCCTTCGGTGGTGCATATTTGTGCTGCCAATTGTATATGTATGCCTTCCACAAATGATTTATTATTATTATTTAAGCCTTTTATTTCCCAAAAAAATACAATGACAATTTTAACTCATACTATCTTAAGATATTCGTGCAGATTAAAAATTCATTCACAGTAGTTAAAACATGCAATAAAGTAATATTAAATAATAAATAATTTGTTCTTTAAATAAATAGATTGGTTACATATAATAAAATTGTATAAAATTTAATAATTTAAAATAGAATTGATTGATATATTGGGTGCCCACAAATGATACATATGTATAATTGTCGTCAAATATTAAGGGATGAATCATGAAATCAGATATTGTTACCGAGCCTTCCATAGTATATTTTTATACTTATGTATTGTATTTGTATAGTTAGTACCTATATTTTTGCTCGTGGCCGTACCTACCGACTCTTGTGTAATCTTTAGAAAACTAGATCATTCCATCTATGCATTCCTGTATTGCTTAAATCTACATAGTCATTATAAATAAAAATAAAAATTTTCTACATCGTGTGTTTTCAATTATTGTTGTTTTTTAGCCAACTACGCTAGGTATCTGAATTGATGAGGCTGTGACGTATGTTCTCGCACCTACTAGCCTAAACTATTGCACCAATTACAACAAAGAAGGTGCCATGGAATCCGTCTTGATTCAGAGCGTGTCCTAGTACCTAAATCTCGAACAGACCTAATTACCTTGACAAAAACTGTATAATATCAGCAGCTATGACCTATTCTCGGCGCCAGTGTGCGTTTCCCTTGCCGGGGTCGCGTGATTGTTCGAAAGAGATACCGTGACCCTGGCACATGGGCAACTGAAGGAACACGGGTGAGTTTTAGTCAGTAAAAGTCTGACACGCCCTCCCGCTCCGCCCAGAGCGGGAGAAGTCATTTGATGATTTCTCATCCAGAAAAAAAAAAGTGCGTTACCCCTACCAGAAAATGTCGAATATGCATCATTTCAGTGTTACCTATAGTTATTTAGGTAAGACATTAGCTTCTGTAATTGTTACGTAGATTTTTATACTAGAATGAGTTTTAGTATTAGGGAGTAGCTTAATTAATCCAAAGACAGTATGCTGTCTTAGGATAATTTTTTCACTTGTAAAAATTATATGTGAGGAAGTTAAATTAATTTAACAAATGGACACATTTTCAACCTAGGTAAATTGTATTTTGTATCTTAAACGGTTGCGAAGATATTCAAAATCCTGCTGGGGGAACGTTTCCGTGTTTGCTGGAACGAACGGATCACTGAAACGGTTAAGCGCAATTTTCTACAAACGATTTCGTAACAATTAGCTTATCAATTGAAAAATGCATTATTTAGAAGTTATTTAAGTAAATAAAAGTATTCTTTAATCGGTCCTAGCACTTCGAATAAGAGCTCCAACGACTTACTTGCAACGTTACCTATGTCATAGCTTATAACAGTTACTGACTACAATTGTTTGTGATGTTTTGTTGCTACCCATCACTATCAGGCCCGGACTTACAATTAGTGACCCAGGGCCCCAAGGCACCCGACACTTTAATCCCCATATCCCGAACCGTTTTGGAAATTTTATTTAAATAACATGGGAGACTTACAGTTAAAACAAACAGATCAAGGACAGTACCTACCTACATTACTCAGAAAGTTTCTCTTGCAACTGTTACAGCCAAGGTTTTGGACAGCATGTTTGACTTATACTTGGCAAAATATTAATATGTTCTTTGGGTTTTGTTCCGTCCCGTATGTCATAACGGGCAGGGACGCACTGGTTGAAGACCTTGGTCTTCAAATATGAACTGATGTAAAATGCCAAAAATGTGAGTATATGGTCTTAGGGGTCGCTGGTAAGTGCCGAGATAGATAGTCAAACTTGCCATAGGTGCGCCTGTACGTAGACTCAGATATTTAAATATCTTGGGCATTTTCTTACCGACGACTTCAGTGACCATGAGGACGTTGAGAGGGATCGTAGGGCTCTGGCGGTCAGGGATAATATGCATAGCTGGGCATTAACTCGTTAATCCGTTAATCGTTAATTAACGAAGTTAACATTTTGATTAACGGATTAACTTTTAAGTTAACTTTTAAAAATCTTAACGGACACGTTAACTTCCGTTAATATGCAGAAGTCCGTTAATCGTTAATCCAATGCCTACTATTTACCGCAATTCAATCCTGTCACTCACTGTATAGAAAAACCAAAGAGCTCCAACTCTTTAAAAAGTAAAGCGCAAAGTCTAGTTAAAATGTGGCTGGACATGAAATCAAAAGACTCGTTCAACGATGCTGCAATCCTCGGGGAACAGATATTCATAAATCTATTCATTAAATACAATACTGCTACACCCTCAAGCGCTGCAGTTGAACGTCTGTTTTCCACGGGTCAAGATATTTTAACACCAAAACGAGCCTTGCTTTCAGACGAGAACTTCAACATGTTAATGTTCATGAAGGGGGATATGTACCTTATGCCCGACGATTAAATCACACATTTGAATTATACAAATATTTTGTTTTGTTCCTAACCTGTTAACTTCCAGAATCTAAACCAACAGGTTTTATTAGTTCACTAATGCAATGATATGAAAATGCAATTTTACAGAATATTAACGGATTAACGATTAACGTTAACTTGCGTTAATTCTTCCGAAATGTAACGCTTTAAAGTTTAACGAAGCTAACTTCTTTTGTAGCGGATTAATGATTAACGAAGTTAACTATTTGATTAACGGTGCCCAGCTATGATAATATGTTGGTACGAAGATTTGATCGGTGTAGGTACTGACCTATTCAAGATTAAGCTTAAAGCCTATTGTAAGAGTTTTTAAAACGTTAATCTTTGGGTAAACTACTCGAAAAGATCGCTGGATGTCCTACACGTCCAATCCAATAATGTTTTTAGGATGCTGTTGTGACTGCCTCGTTTTACAGTGCGTACTACCCAGTGCCGGATTAGCCATGTAGCAGGAGGCAGCAAATGCTACGGGCCCCGCGCTTTGGGGGGCCCCGCAAAAATGCAAAAAAAAAAAACAAAGAAATTGTAAGCCACCCACTAAGTCACACACATAGTAGCAATTCTTAGTGAGCGCTGCTGGCCATACTGTAATTATTGTACAGATACATTAGCCCAAGGCCCTGAAACAAATATATAAAAAAATAGTATATTATTATGCCGCAAGTTGGCAACTTCCTAAATACTTATAGAGGGAATCCCCTAATATTAAATGGATTCGATTCGAGCTGTATGTATGTATGTATGTATAACCCGACCACGAAAAATAGTTTTTAAATGATAACCAATACGAAAATAGCAAAATGCATAATTCATTTGATAAGCCTAATTCAACAATTACACGAATTTATTTTCTTTTTTGAGTGTTTTTATTACTGGACTGTTTACATCGTGTTAAAGTTTTTTAGTTTTTACGTGCTTGCTTTTGTGTTAGGTATTATTTCTGTTTTGTCGATCCCCGTGGACTTATACAAACTCATTATAATATTGCTGTTTCATAACAGTAAAATTGTACTAGATATATATTACGTTCGTTGCATCTCTGTTCACGATAAAATATCCAAGATTTATGATCGTTTGGCGTACTGTATTCAATTTGACAGAATTTTGAATTCCGTTGTTATTCTCGCAAACCAGTGATATGTCATTTTGAAAAAGTTTTGGAGCCACCTAAGTAATCAAAAGTCCCCTCTGAGGAGTGGATTGAGATACGCCACAGCGTCCTCACCTTCCGCCTAACGCAGGTCCTCACCGGGCATGGGTGCTTTAGGGAGTTCCTGTTCAGGATAAAGCGGGAGGAAACGCCCCGAGGGTATTCATTGCGAGGATCGTCTGGAGGACACGGTGGAGCATGCGGTGGAGGTGTGCCCTGCTTTTTTTGTTTGTGGGTGGGAAATCATCATATGACGTCACCCGCTCTTGGGCGGAGCGGGAGGGCATGTCAGGAGGAGAAGCCCGGGTGTCGGAAAGGACCAGGCCCGTGTCGACGGTGCGTAGTGTTCCACGTGCGCCTCAAAGAGATGTCAGCAAACTGAAGGGGTCTGCTACGACTGATGCCTGCCAGGGTCGCGAGCTTAGTTCGAAAGAGGTACCATGGCACAGGCATATGGGCAACTGAAGGAACATGGATGGGTTTTAGTCAGTAAAAGAATCGTGTTTTGCAAATGTCCAAATATTGTTACGCATTTACTTGAGTTTGATGATCACAAACTGCAGCGGAGAACGTTCTTTTTCAACATTAAAACGAATTAAAAATGTGTTAAGCAACACAATGGGACAAGAACGTTTGAATGACCTCGCTGTAAAGAGCATAGAAAATGATTTACTCAACAATATTGATTTGGCGAGCGAGTGTTATTTCTAAAATTGGTTACATTAAATCACGAAAAGAGTTTTTCTAAATATTTTGTTTTATTTATATCCTTTTTAATAGGTAATGCAACTCAAGGGGCCCCCATCCTGCCAGGGTCGCGAGATCTGTTCGAAACAGTTACCGTGGCCTTGGCATATGGGCAACTGAAGGAACACGGGTGGGTTTTAGTCAGAAAAAGTCTAACACGCCCTTCCGCTCCACTCTAGAGCGGGAGACGTCATTTGATGATTTCCCATACACAAAAGCAAAGGGCCCCCATCACAATTTTGCTGCGGGCCCCGCGCTGGCTTAATCCGGCACTGGTACTACCCCAAATGTTTGCGGTGAACCATACAAATGGATTTCATTCAAAACGGGCTCACTCCTGAGCAGAATAAAAGGCAGTCGAATAGCATCCTGAAAGCTGTGGTGGCAGACACGTCCTCTGCCATAATAAGGCAATTCGTGAGAAGACTTATACCCTATTGGCCATTTGTCGTTATTTCTAGTTGCTGGGTGGTCTTCTCATTCATTTGTCTGTAGATTAAATTAGTAACAATACCTAGTGTTTTAAGGAAATCTGTTACTAACAATTTATGTATTTTAGTTGTCCGAATTAAAGTAATTTTATTTATTTATTTATTTATTATTGTTCAACTCTCAACGAGTTTCATTTCCCTTCTATGTTTGATAGCAAAACCCGACGGATCAGTCCGTCTCATATTCAGTCTAAAAGCGTTTAACGAAATTGGTTAAACCATTTCACATAATAAACATGATTGTATCGCATCCCAGACTTTTTGCAACAACACATCTGGATGTGCAAAGTGGCTCTATCATAGGTACTTATATTTCCATTAAATTAAAAATTTCAAAGTCAATCATCAATGAGGTCACTATAATGTTCTCCTAGGCCCTACGAGAGGGAACGCCCTAGGACCTAGGGTGTTCCCTCTTAGTATATCCAGTCACATCTGCCTTGTAAATACTTTTCGTTAGCCGCCCTAACTAATAATAAGCGTAATCCAATTCAGGAAAAGTTCTATTAACCACTCAAATTGAAAGCAATACCATTAGGAGGAGTAGCAGAGAAAACATTGCATATCCACCTATCTACCTGATATAATACCTATTCCTACTTGAAGGTAAGGTTAATGCCTCGCTTGCCGATCGATAATTTATTACATATCTATAACTTCGGATTTGCAACCAATGGTATTGCAGTTGCCGCTTCCTGCAGTCTGAAACCCACCCAAACACCATTGATAATGCGTTGAATGGAACGTGATTAAGACTATTTGACGAGACTTGGACTTCAAATGACGCATGTCAAACTTTAGTGAATCGGAACGTACCTTCGGGACTGACTTGGCGATTCGGATTTTCTTTCAGTGATTATCTCGATGACTTGTGTAAATTTAATGTTAATTTGATTTGTTAAATGACATTTTGTTATTGGTGACCCGCGATCGTATATCGAGTTAACTAACAGTTGTGCTCATGTGGCCTCCAGGCATAAAGAACCTAGCGCAGTGACTCGTTATTTTTTTCTAAAAACAAATAACGTAAAACAATCAAAATGTTACAAGACGACGAGTTCGAGATGCTGGTGACAACCCCGGAGCGTATAAAGGCTCTGGGGTTCAAGCCGCAGAAGGAAATGTTGACGAATCATATCCTACCATATGCCGCCGAGTTAGACAATGAGTCCACAATATTCCTGGAGCAAGTGAAGTCCAACCTGGCGAAGGCCGTGATGCTGCGTGAGATGAAGCCGGCGTGCGGGGTCTGGTCCTCCAGGCTCATGAAGTAAGTATACTTTTTTCATAGAGACAATGTGCCTGGCCAGCGTTGGCACATTTTAGGAGATATTAAATTGTTGGAAGCGGTCCAATAGATAGCTGAAAGATTGTTATACACATTTATTAGGAATAATAAACATAACTGTTCTCTGGAATCTCTAAAGCATCCGTATGTTAGGGCCCTAGACAGAAATAACTTACTTGAAGTCCGCAATAAAAATAATGGACTACTCCATACGCCTACTGTATGCCCTGTATAAGGGTATTTGTGGTGTCCTGGATTTGAATCCCAGATTCGACAATGTTGTTGTTTTACCGGTAGGAAATTCTAAGTTAGTAACAGTCTTGAAGAAAAACAGCCATGATGTTACTCACTTGTTTTATAAAAAAACATAAAGTTAAGGTATTGTAGGTACTTAACATATTATTATGTATTTTGACTTATTTATATGTATGATTTAGTAACCAGGAAAAAATTCAAGGAATTACACATAAATTATACATTTTTATTGGTACCTGTGTAAATCAAGACTTACTATAAAGTTACAGAAAAAAAAGATTGAAATAAAATAAAATAAATAGAAAAAAAAAATTCTAACAAATTCATCAAAAATAACTTGTTTGTAAACCACTTAAAATGGTCTTAAATAACTTGTACTTGATATTTCAGGCAAATTGTGCACAGCGTGTGACAGTTGCAACTGAAATATTTTCATTTACATTTTAAAACTGTGATGTAAAAAAAACAGCAGCAATGCAAAATGAATATGATTTGCATTAAATATCAAAAGAAGAATGAAAAATTGTTTATTCCGCACAAACAAAAGACATATTACAAAAACAAAATTGCACACATACAATAAGTATAAGTATTGGAAGAACAAAACCACTTCATTTAGATATACATACATACTTATAATTCATTATGTTTCGGATTATTTAAACGCTTGAGACATCATAACATTGTTTTGAAGTGAGACACACCCATTAGTGGTATAGTTTATTAAAGTTATTGGAAAGCCTTTTCAATTAAGCTAAATACATTTCAATCATCATACTTATGCAGTTACTAATTGGATAAAGGGTTAAATACTTTGCCAGTAACTTATGTTCAGGGGGAAAGGAGACAAAGAAAGCACAAAAAAAACATCCTGTATACAACAATGATATCGGTGTTTTGATCAAATTTTGCAGAATAATGATGACTCATAAAATGGAATGGTTATATTCTTTGGCCATTATATTTTAAAATGTTGTAGAATATTACAACTTAACTCAATAATAAGTAACGGGTAATATTTATGTATGTAGGTATTATGTGTGACTATCTGTATAGTATTACAGTCTGTTCTGTATGAATAATGTAGGTACTGTAATGTAGATATTTCAATAAGTAGGTAAACGAAATTTTTGGTACAAAACAGTAGGATTTAAAACTTGGCAATTTAAGTTGATGTTTTGTGTGCAATTCAAAAACAGAACAACAAGAGTCTACCCAGCGATCGCAATTGTCACGCTCATCTATACTAATATTATAAAGAGGAAAAGTTTGTATTTTTGTTTGTTTGTTTGTAATGGATAAACTCAAAAACCACTGGACCGATTTTAAAAATTCTTTCACCATTAGAAAGCTACATTATCTGCAAGTAACATAGGGTATATTTTATTTAAAAAAAAATAGGGGTCCGTAAGATATTTGACTTTTTCGGACCCAAGGTGTAAAAAGTCATCCAAAAAAGTTCCTTATTAATATGTCTTCGAAGTACCAGGTTGTCATAACTTGGTAGGAGCTCACCTAACATGGGTGTGTGATAGCTAGAAAACGCTTTATGTCTTCGAATTACCAGATTGGCATAACTTGGTAGCAGCTCACCTAACATGGGTTTTATTGATTCTGAGGCCGTACGAAGTTCGCTGGGTCAGCTAGTATATGAATAAATGTACTCGTAATTCGCTACGACCAATTCGCGTTGCGATGTATCTACGTCAGATTTCAACGATCGCCTCAATTACTTTTTTACGCATATCATTGTAAATATATCGTTTTAAACAAAAATAAGTGTTTTAAAATAAAATCGTTTTAAATTTGTTTATAACCACGACCATGTGGGCCGTAAATTGATAATGGTGCCGATTCTGTTGTACACGAACTAAACTAACTAAACTATCTCTAAAATTCCTTACTTTTGGCTATGAGAATTGTAACGCTATTCTGCAAGGAAAAATCTCTAAATTAAAAAACTATTTTGACACGACTAAAATCGAATTTGACATTTTTTTTTTTTTGGTTCTTTTCGTCCCTCTTTGGGACAGGCAAAGGGAGCTGAGCCCATACAGCCATCGAATTTGACAATTGCGACTCAGCGTGGTATTTTTTTTTTTCTTTTGTTTTCGCAACGTTTACTTGTGTGTGCATTGCGTAGAATGATTTTTTTGAGAGACGAAGGCGCGTGCTAGGGTGCAGCCTGGACGTGTTTTATATGGAATTTTTCACTTTTGTTTGAAAAATATAAAAAAAATGTTACCCACGTGTTGATATTTAAATGTTCCGGGGTATACTAAGGGGGTCGAAAATTTCATTATTTTTGCGATAGGACACGCCATTTTCAAGATATAAGCAAAAAGAAAATAAAAAATACAGAACTGTTTTTGCACGTGAAGGCGAGGCGTTGTTGAGAATTTTAGTTCATGACCACTAGTTTTATTCCACACCTTTTTAATCGCGATTAAAAATAGTCAGATTTAGTTAAAATAAATTATTATAGTCAAAATTTTTGGTGAAAACCGGCAAACTCAGAATAGCAAAATTGACACTTGCACTAAACTAATAACTCAGTGCAATCTTAGTGCTGTCAAACTAAAATATAGTTAAGTTGTGTCACTTTAGTCTATTTCAGAATAGGAAATCGTCGTTTGACAGGAATAAACCAAAGGAGAATCGGCAAAGATGTATGGAAACTGGTACCAGCACCAATAACAACTACACGTATGCCATTAGATAGGTATTTTAATGAATAACAATAACTAGTATGGCGGCTCATATCAATTCGCTGTGTGGAAAAAGTTCTGGCGATGTTTGGTAGAACGTATATATATAACGGCGACGAAATAGAGCAGTCGAAGAGTAAATCACTTTTGGTGGTTTGGTTTGTATATTTGCAAATGTAGTAATTCCGATGTTAAGACAATAATATAGTACCATATAGTACCAGGTCCATAAAGACCCCTTCGCCAGGAAGGGGTCTTTATGGACCTGGTAGTTACATAACGGAACCCTTGAATAGCTACTAGCATATCTATCGAGTGTGGGCTCATCAGATGTGTCTCAAAGAGTCCTGTTTATTTTACCTTACGACGATGACCTGGTGACTGACCTGTACGCTGGGTAACGGAACTCTTGAATAGCTTTTAGTAAACCCATCGAGTCTGGGCTCATTAGATATGTTTTAACGAGTCCTGTTCATTTTGCCTGATGACGATGACCTGGATGCTGGATGACCACACTCAATATGTTTTCTAGTAGCTATTCAAGGGTTCCGTTGTCCGACGTTTGGCTCCAAGACTGGAGCGGGCTGGGGCTGCCTTAAAGCGGCTCTTGCCCAATCTGGGGGGTGCAAACGCCTCCTGCCGGAGGCTCTACACGGAGGTCGTGCGGTCCATGGCCCTCTACGGGGCACCAGTGTGGGCGCTTTCATTGAGGCTGCACCAAGCGCGCCGGTTGAGTGCGGCCCAGAGGGTCATGGCCATTCGGCTAATCCGGGGATACCGCACGGTCTCGTGCGAGGCGGCGAGCCTCCTTGCCGGAGTGCCACCATGGGATCTGGAGGTAAAGGTCCTCGCGCACATGTGGGAGTGGCGCGACGAGGCGAAACGCCGCCGGGCGAAACTCCGCTGTCGCGACAAATCGCGGCACGGCGGACAGAGTGATCCAATGACCGAGTGACCGATGTGATCTCATGGCGACGCGTCGGGTACGATTGTCGCAACCCAGCGCTGGGCACGCCACTATTCCGTCGGTAAGTCCCTTCTTTGAGGAGTGGATAGAGAGGCGTCACGGCGTCGTCACCTTCTGCCTGACGCAGGTTCTGGTGGTTCAGGTGAGTTCCTGTTCAGGATAAAGCGGGAGGAAACGCCCGGGTGATCCATTGCGAGGATCGTCTGGAAGACACGGTGGGGGTGTGCCCTGCCCTGCATGGGCGAAGCACCGCCGTGTCCCCGTGGAGGCGATCGGCGGCCGCGACCTCTCACATCCTCGCGGCCCTGGTGCGAGCCATGGTACGGAGCGAGAGGGCATGGGAAGCCGTCACCTCCTTCTGCGAAGCAGTAATGCTCGCGAAGGAGGAGGCGGGGCGCGTGAGGGAGTGGTAGTCTCTGCGCCCTCACGTCCCTAGCCACCCCAGGAGGAGACGCCCCGGGCGTCGGGAGTCAATAGCGGACTCCCGGCCACCGTAGGCACGAGCTTGCGGGCGGCGAGCAATGGGTAGCTCGCCACCCGGTAAGGACCAGGCTCCGGTCGACGGCGCGTAATGTTCCACGCGCGCCTCAAAGAGATGTCAGCAGCACTGAAGGGGTCTGCTAGGACCGATGCCTGCCAGGGTCGCGAGATTGTTCGAAAGGGACACCGTGACCCTGGCACATGGGCAACGGGACACGACAAGGAACATGGGTGGGTTTTAGTCAGTAAAAGTCTGACATGCCCTCCTGCTCCGCCCAGAGCGGGAAGTCATTTGATGATTTCCCACCCTAAAAAAAAGGGTTCTGTTGTATACCGTTCACGTCAGTTTTCAGGTCATTGTCATCAGGTCAAATGAACAGGACTAGTTGAGACATATCTAATGAGCCCAAACTCGATGGATTTACTAGTAGCTATTTAAGAGTTCCGTTATCTAGCATTGAGATCCATCATTCGACCAGCTGGAGAGTACCATATTATTTTATTATCATCGAAATGCTTACATATTGGAGAATTCAAACAAAGACCACTAGAAGTGATAAACTATTGAATTCAAGTTTTCCTTTACGTAGCGTCCAGTACATCCTGCAAAATATCGCCATAACTTTTTTCACACAGCGATTTGAAACAAATCGCCATAGAAGTTATTGCTCTGTATGAAAATACCTATCGAATGACATATATGCGGTTGTTATTGGTCGTGAAGACCATTTTGTTCGATCCTCCTTTTAGTGATTTTTAGTTTAGTTTAGAGAATTTTGTGACAACAGAATCGGCACCAATGTATTACTTACAATTACGTTAAAAAGGCTAATTGAAGTCCTTCACAATTTTTTATTAATGAAAAATCATATAATAAAAATTCGAAAGACTTAAAACAATCTAGACAGGCGTAGCTATTTATTAAATCTAAATGTTAGTTCATTTAAATTTACTAGACCATAATTATTCATTTAAGACTTAATGTAGGTATTGCTAATAAATAATTTATAACCCAGCGAACTTCGTACCGCCTCAGAATCAATAAAACCCATGTAAAAGGCGGCCCCTAAACGATCAATTAAATTGTGCAATATTACGAATTGTGCAATATTATTGACCGTATAGGGTTAATATTGAAAATTGCGCAATGATTGAATGAAAGTTTGAGCATGTTTAATTTTTATTGCACCATATTTTTCCATTGCATCGTGTAGTAAAATATTGCGCAATACTGACCAGTATTGCGCAATATTTTTAGTATTTGTTTTGTCTTGAACGACGAGTACACGGGAATTTCTGGCGGTAAATCAGACGCTTCGCTTGGGTTTTTGTTATATTTTTCCAAAAACTGAATTGTAATGAATTTTACGGCAGAAAGTGGTGTAGTTTTGTGTTGTAAACTGTATTAATACTATTCTCCGACTGAACACGAAAACATTGTGCAGTTCGTATTATTGTGCAATATAATTGATCGTTTGGATTCAAAGCGCCTCTTACTCTTATTGTACAATAAAATGTATTGTACAATGTTATTGTAGGTCTAGGGGGTGCGGTTATGCCAACCTGGTACTGCGAAGACATATTAATAAGGAACTTTTTTGGATGATTTTTTACACCTTGGGTCCGAAAAACCCAAATATCTACGGCCCCTATTTAAAAAAAAAATATAGCCTATGTTACTTGCAGATAATGTAGCTTTCTAATGGTGAAAGAATTTTTAAAATCGGTCCAGTGGTTTTTGAGTTTATCCATTACAAACAAACAAACAAAAATACAAACTTTTCCTCTTTATAATATTAGTATAGATTAGGTTACTGCATGCCTCCATATAAATATTAACTATGCCTAATTTCATCTTTTCCCGCCCGTGAAATTTTCGTAAAAAGGGGTACAAAGTTTTTGCTTCACGTATTAATATATAATATCTGGATGACCAAGCTTTGCTCGGTATGTTTTCGTCTTGCTGAAAGGTGACTGTTCGGTCTCTTTCGAAGATCGGGACACCTGATTCCTCTACCAGCAGTGGTAAATCAATTTGCAGAAATTGCAAATAATTTTCGCCATTCAATGGATCAGGCAAAAAGTGGGGCCCAATCAATGTTCTGCCAATTATTCCAGCCCATACATTCACAGAGAATTTCATCTGAAATGACACCTGTTTCTTAAAATGTGGATTGTTGTCTGCGTCGGCCCATTCATGGATGTTGTGAAAGTTTGTAATACCTTCCCTTGAAAATTTACTTTCATCCGTCCACAAGATTGATTTCAGAAACCACGCATCTTCGATGTCTCTGTTGAGGAGGAAACGGCAGAACTGAATTCTTCTTTGAGGATCTTGCTCTACTAGACCTTGCACACTCCTGCCATGGAACGGATACTTATCATTTTGGTGCATTGTATGCCACACCTTCCATTGAGAAATGTTTAAATTTCGAGCTACTGCTCTAGTACTGGTAGTAGGATCCGCTTGAAATGCTGCTAAAATGTCTTCGTCGACGGCAGTTTCGTGTCTGCCCGGGTTGACTCCAGGTTCCACGCGGTGAAACCCATCTTGGGCAAGACGACGAAACGTGTTGTAAAACACTCGGACATTCGGTATCCTGCGATTCGGATAGCGCTCTTGATACATCCGTCGCGCCAAAGATCCATTGCCGTCTGCTCTACCGTACATAAAATACGATATCCGCATATTCTTGATTGGAAAAAGTAGCCATAGTCACTTAACAATTAAGAAAAACGGCGTAGGAGCGCACTAAATGTCAACTCAACACAATTAAGTCAAAAATCAACACGTGCAGGAGCGCAAGGCTACGACTGGACACGGTGAAACAAAAAAGTTCAAAACTAACGCAAACAACACGTGCAGGAACGCAAAGGGCTACAACTGAACACGGTAAATTGTGAATGAACACGACAACGTCCACTCACAAGGGCAGTAGTTTGACTAATAAGTAAAAGATGTAACGGCTTCATCACAGACCGACTGACCCTGACTAAAGAAAAACGACTTTGTTGCCTCAGTAACTAAGACCATTTTGCTGTAAAAACCAACTCTTATCGCTTTTTGCTATTCATTGGGCGTTCTACCTGGAAATGCCGTCGCACCGCACTCGGTGGCCATTGTTTAGAGAATCCCCTCAATGGGTTCCCCTCAATTGGTTCCTGCATGTGCCAAACATTCTTAGAATTGAACAATGTTATCATTTCGAGCACATAAAGTATTCTTTTAAGCAAACATTTTGTGTTTTGTTAGACTGCCTAAAATTTAAAATTTCTCCCTCGAATTGGTTTGTAGGTCCTAATTTCAATAATTTGTAAGATATCCGCATAAATGATACCTCAAAAGAAAGAGCGATTATCAAGCATGTCTTCAAAAAGGTTTGAACAAAAAAAGCGCACTCCGTTTTTTTTTTAAATAAGTTTTAAAAGACGTATTGTACAATTTTTTTATTTTTTCTGAGCTTTAAATATCTGTAAATAAAATGTCTAATGACACAGAAGCCTAAAACATGTTTTGCTTGGTTGCTTACACATTACTTTAATTAAATAAATAAAAAATGAATTCATTTATCATTCAATTTGGCCATAATTATGCAGTTTACATTAAATTTTGAGAAATTCCGAAAAAAAAACTTAAAAATTTGGTTAAAAAAATTTGGTAAGACTTCGTCTAAGACAACCATGGCTTAAATGGTTCTAAATTGTCTATACTATCTTCACCTTAAGCTTTACACCCATCTTCCAATCACCCTGTATATATACAAGAATTGCTTGTTTAAAGATAAAAGATATATGTATGTACTTAAATACAATATACACTTAAAAAATATTTTGTAGCGACGTATCAATAAACAAAAATTGTCTGATTAGGTTGGTATTCAGCCACTGCATATTTTTACTCGCCACCAGCGTGCGTGTATACATGAACGAGGCAAAAGGTGTACATGTAGGGATCGTAACATGTCACTCTGTAGTTTCTGCCTACCCATATGGGAAAAGTTTATGTATGTATGCATATTTTTAGAATGTTATTTTATTATAATTGCCCTTGATATATCCTAAATCAGGAAGTAGGTGTTGTCTGGATCACGTCATATGTATCCTCAGTGCATTCTATTTAAAAAACTATTGAATCCATTTTGTACCTATTTTCACGGGATGGTTGTTTTCGGTTCGGAATAGTACTAGTAGTACTAGTAGTAGTAATTCTTCAGTTGTACGTAAATCATTTTATTGCAAGTTTCGGTTTAGCCCTAACCTTTGGCAAGTATTAGTGAAGATTGAAATATGCTGGCTAACACCCAGGCCTTCCTGGTTAACGCACCTGGCGTCACATAGCACTCACTGATGATTATGTTACTATACAATTCCTATTGTTAACTGTTATGTTCCTATAATATTGCAAAATGACTCATTCATTTAAAAATACGATGTTGGATGTAATGTAATTTCAATGGCCATAACTGGAGAGACAAGTTGTTTTTTAAACCTACACATTGTTATAACAACACTTCATTAATTTATGTAGTAAAAAACTATGTTAGAACAATGTGTTTTTTTTTTATAAAGGAATGGTCTTACGAGATGTTATTATGTCATACACTAAAGTACAAGTAAATTCAAGTACGATTTTATGAAAAATAAAGTTTAAAGTCCATGTAATAGTTATAACAGTTCTTATGATTAAGAAGAGCTTGACTCCAGGCTGCTGCTAAGGAATGCTAAATGTAAAAGCCCAATAGAATTATGTCCACTCTGGAAAACAAACCCATAACCGCATACTCGTCAAACGCGCGTGCGATCCATGGGGTAGTCAAAAAAAAAGTTAGGAATACAATGTAATTTTCATATGTTTTTCCTTTTCCACTGCAACTATGTAACTTCTTATTACTATAACGTTTAAATTATTTTATTCACAGATACATACGACTTCATGGGCTAAAGTTCGGGAAAGAAGATCATATCAGATTGATAAAACTGGCTTATGAACTTGTGCTCATACCTGATCTGGAACCAGGCAAGGTGCACAAGTTCGCTACTATGTTTCTAATGCTCACAAAGTAAGTACAAGTTTCAAGTTAACAGTATATATATTAATAGGGAATTTAGAAAAGTTCAAAAAAATTGTAAATAAATTGTTACTACTATAACGAGTAAGATGTAGCCAACTACACCTTAAAGGTAGTCAGTTCACGTTTGCACGGACGAAGAATATCGCGGCAAGGAAAGCTCAGCTAGACGCCGAGAGTAGAAAATTCAACGATGTGTTTTTTCAATGTGCTAGGACCACTTTGTTGGATTCTCGACGCTCGGCTCAACACCGAAAGTTGACAATCCACTGTGCGATAAAATCGCACAGTGGATTGTCTGTTTTAACATAGTAGTAAGTTTAAATTGTGGTTTTGGATGGAGCTTCATCACCAAATGCAGAAATCATCCGGTCAACACACTGTTTTTGTGTTAAGTCATAATAAATCATCGCTCTTGAATTTTCTCGAGTCAATTCCATTTTCTCAACGACTAAACAAGTTTGACAAAACCTTTGACAAAACCTTGTGACAATACCGAGAATCTTTTTTAAAATAAATAATTAGTATTCGATATTTAAAACCAAGGAGTTTTCAATTAAAAAGATTTTAATATGACAGGAACAGTGGAAATATTCCATTCCCCATACTTTTAGTGCAGCCTATGTACTTTGAATAATTGGCACTGTCGGCTTTGTTAATTGCTAACGAATTAAATATTTTCTACAGGAAAAGACAATTGATTACACCTGACGAACTGACACTGCATTGGCGCCCGCTCTACGATATGGGCAAAAAAATATTTGATAAGAGCTCGACCCATATTGGAATGTACCATTACCTAAAGTAAGTATTCCTTTACTAAATATTGGAATGAAGATCAAACATAATACTCTCATCACAAGTATTAAAACATAATCCAAAGAACTAGATTGTGAATACGTCTGCTACTCATCTAGCGCCAACTTTTGATTCGGCACTTCCTTCATGTGACGTATCGTGTACGACAGGTTTGATGCAATCAAATGTACGTGAATATTGTATTACTTCTACGTGTTGTACATATATATACATACAGAGTGTAGAACATAACGTAATTCTTACCTTCTTACATGATTATTTCAACAAGGCTCGATGCTCGATTTATATCGATGTTTCGATTCTATAATAACTACCTTTTTATAAACTCGATTGATTTTGTTTAATTATAACATCTACGTGAGACAAAGTTAATGCCACTTAAAATCATAATGTGTGTTCAGGCCAAATCGTTTTGTGAAACAAGAAGGCGACAATATGCTCGATATGATTCGCAAATTCCTGTCGGGAGACGGGCTGGGCGACGCCCTAGAGTTGTTCGGCCTCGCAGGAGCCGACGAGAACGAACTGCCCACGTAATGAATAGACAAACAATATTAGTTTTCGGGACACGCTTAAAGGCTCTCGCAGGCAAGCGCGACGTGACGGTGCGACGCGATCCTGGTATATAAATGCCCATGAATTTTTCTTAGACATTTTACTACTAGAGTTGTGTCGGGCTGTTGCGTCGCGCCTGTCTGTAAGAGTCTTAATGTTCGCACATCGGGTGGCAGACGGGTTGGGCTCATGATTCATCGGACCCATGTCACTATCTATCCTTGGTATTATGGACCCTAAAAATCATTTATTAAGTGTTCAACTGCAATGTGGTTGAATAATTAATAAGTTATTTTGACCAAACGTAATCCTATTGTATAAATTGTAGTGTCTGTGTATCAAGGTGGCAGGCTGTGCATGTTTGAAACGTCTCTTCAATAGGAACTTATTTTAATGCCTTAAATTTAATTTCAGCTCCCTAGAAGGATCATACATATCGATGGTTAAATGCGCAAGACCGTAAGTAAAATACCAACTTTAGTACCATTAAAATTCCCGCTAAGGAACTGTTATATATTCTCGGTTATTTTTAGATATTTCCCTCTAGAATCCACAAAAGAGATCCTAGCAGAGTTGTTGCCTCAACTGAACCCGTGGTCTACGGACACACACGTGATCTGTCAACTGGCCACGTTCTTGCCGGTCGCGTTGAAGCCCGAGCACGCGCAGTTCGGCCATCTCTTGTGGTTCGATGAGATCATGACTCTATGGGATACCTGCTACAACGCACAGTGTGGGATCTCGGTAAGATATAGCAAGTAAAATTTAGGGCGCATACAATTAATACTGTAATACTGTACAGGATACTGAAATTGTTTGCTACATAACAAGTTGGTTTGTCTAGGACTTAATGATGCTATTCGCTGGGCTGGCTAAGCGCAACCCTGGCGCTATTGACTGGACGCCGCATGTCCCCAAGATGTTTATGCGTTTCCTGCACGCCCTGAACTTGCCGGTCGCCTACAAAGACATGCAAATCACTCGCTGTCATTCCCTTGGTGAGTCAATATTAATACCTGCTTTATTATAGGTATGTTACGGTATACAATGCGGTACAATGTGGTAGATGCCAATTACTGTTTTTGATAAGCTATTTATCATAAGTTGACAATATTGTTTAATGCTATTTAAAGTATGTGTTCAAAAAACTTATTGGATAACCGTTAAAATTATAGACAACGAACTAACACATATTTTTGTTTTGTAACGCAAATTCAACTACAATACATCCTAAAGTGATCTGGCGAAAATCGCCTCAAGCGATAAAACCACCTCTTGGACATTTCTGATTTTATTATCCGGGAACAATAAACGATGTTGAATTAAAAACTCGCAAGTGAAATCCGATACCTACAGACAAACCTGTATTGGTCACGTAAAATATTGACGCCTCTCATACTGGTGAAATGTGGGTATACTATAAGTACATCTCTGCCTAACCGCTCTAGGAAATACAGGCGTGATGATATTGTACGTAAAGTTTTGACTAACAGCTGTATCATAGCCAATATGTTATGATACTTATATATTTATTTATATAACCACTTGACAGTCCTTGGCCACTATAGTTGCCAAAGTGAAACTACTCTCAGCAGTCCGTGGCCACTTTAGTTGCCAGTTTCAAATTTTACGGCACTGTCCAGATTTTTCCAATTTGTCGATACTATGAGAACAAATTGAACAAAACCTCTATTTCTATGTCACTCTAACAAACCACGGAATGCTTGTGTGTGAACAATACCATACTTCTTGTGAAAGTTGTAGCGAAAAAAGCGCCGGAACGTCAGTCTTGGTACGCGGCTGTCGTGTTGTTGTGTGTGCGAAGTGTTTGTGTCGATTTTTGGATATTTATCGTGTCGTAAGTACTTAAGTTATATACTAAAATGATATTTAAGATTTGGGCTTTGTACTAATGTTGTAAGATTATAACAACAAACAATTTACTATCGTAATAAGTTGATTGAAAACTTATAAACAAACTGATGTTTCCCGTGGGCGACATTCGTGTGTAAAATTACTTCACAACTCACAAAATAAGATTATTTGAAATGTTATTTATTTATTACAATGCAGTTAAACAAATATTTTACATTCATCGAGTATGTTAGAACGAGTATGTTAGGTTGAACGAGTATGTTAGATTTTAAGCACGATCGATTTACGATCCCCGATAAAAATTAGGGTCGACGGTGTCTTTTGTTTGGATAGTTTTGACTTTAAATTATTACCGAAACAAATTATTTTGGCACCACCAGATAGAAAAATTAGTCTAGTTTTTACTAAAATAGTTTAATTATAGACTTTACGATATATTTGCAGTATTATCATCATAAATATAATATTTGTTTATAAAAAATAGTCAGAATGGTTGATTCAAGTTAAAAATACCAAATTATTTTATACATTTTGGCTCTTACTCTTATCATTTCCAAATTTTTTATTAAATCAGCTTTCCGATCGTAGCTTTTATTTTGACCAAGCTTATATAGTTTGCGAGATATAAACATTTCTTTGTCGCGACGGTGTCCGGCGATATGCGACTGAATCGTGACCCGCGGGCGCGGACTGTTGACGGTATATTTTTTTGAGCGGCCGGACTGTCAAGTGGATACGCACAGTAACAAATTAGTAACAAATTATTTATGTGGTCTAGATATGAAACACGTGGCCTCTTGGATCGTATGGAGCATCAGCCCCAACGGCGTGGTGCTGAAGCACTTGCGCAGCTTTCTGGCAGGAATCGAGAGCTACCTGCACAGCGCCAACGCGGGCCGCTGGTCCTACAAACTAAGAGATCTCCTGAGGAAACTAGCGCGAGAGTTCCTTAACAGGTAAACATTTTAAACAATCAAGCTGAGCCTAACATGACATTAATCATATTGGAAATACGATAAAATACCTCATATGGTTATGTCTTGTCGCTTGGCCATTTTATCTATTGTTATTTCGAAATCATCTCACATGCTTCACTCTCGTCACACCATTTTTGTTTAGGAGTATGTATGTCTTTACTTGCAAGAAGATCCCCCCTCGGCGCCGGAAGAACTCATGATTTTGGGCTCTACTGCGCACCTATTGTGGTCGGGCAGCTTCGCTTCTATGCATGTGAGTAAAGTCGTACATGCTGCTGTATCATTCACCTAATTTATCATATTAATAAAGGCAATATGAACTCGATTTTTTCCTTACAGGGTGCGACGGGAACGTGAAAAGAAATTTTTCGAATCTTGGGAAAACCAAACTCCAACTGAATATCGACTCAGAGATGAAGATATCACTGAGTTTGTTAACATTGTGCTTGAACCAACGCTTCAGGCCGTGTACAGCCGCAGCGGCTCGCTCGACATTTCCATCGCATTGCATAATCTAGCGACGCTGCGACCTGCTATAGTAGTTCCGCCATTACTGGAGAGGCTGAGGTCCTCTCTGACGTCACTGACGGAGCCTCACAGAGTGACTGCCGCCATGTCTGCGGTGGCCGCAGTCGCGCGGCCCATGCTGCGAGGGGCCGACGCGGACTACCCGGAGGGGCCCACCCATGTTATACCATTCCTGCTAGCCGTGCTGCCCGGGCTCGACCCGAACGACATCAAGAAGACACTAGTCACACTGCATTTCATACTCATCTTCACCTGGATGGTGCCATTCATAGATTGTAGTTCTGCTCACGAGTATTGGCATGACCTCACAGAGGAGGAACTCTTGACCTGTGAGTCTACTGCTCAATTCGAAGACTTCGTCCTCGTCTTTTTTGATAGATTGTTTGTCATTATCGAGTCCAGTGTACTCGAACATGTGAGACTGGACACCAAGGAATCCGACGCTGTTCGCAGCAAGACTGATGCTGTAATGGAGACAGCGATCTCTTCGGCCGCCACAGCCGTGCTGATGCAGTGTTCGCCAAAAATATTCAAGGAGGCGTTGAGAAAGTTCAAGGCTTTCGCGACAGAGTCGACTTTTGAGACGAATGTGTCTGGAAGTATGGTGGGGGTAATGTTGCGCGTGTTTGCGAGAATTAATTCGGAAGCGACTTTAGCGGCTTTCATGCCAAAGCTATGTGAAGACCTGACGGAGCTTCTATCGACGGAAGAGGCGCTGCATGAAGAGAACCCACCGCGCGACCTCATGTACAGTTTAGTGCTGTTCATGCACGCGGTGGAGTGCGACGGCACGGTGCTCTTAAAGTACATTCCTGACATTCTCCCGATATTGGACCGAGCTCTGAAGCTGCACGCTAACTACGCGCTGTTGAGGGCGAGCGAGGTGCTGAGTCACATGCTCACCTCTCTGTGCTACATCGATCTGAAGGAGTGGAAGAGTTCGCCGAATGATTATGGGGAGGCTCCGGAGAAGTGGCTCCCTGTCAGGGAATGGGGTCACGGGTGTCTGTTGAAAGACGCAAAATTTAAGTGGCACGTGCCGTGTGCGGAGGAAGCGGAATGTGCTCAGATGTTGCTGGATAGATATTTGAAGGCGGAGGTGGGACGCCTGCGGCAGTGGCTGAGCGGGGAGAGGCCCATGTGTCGCGAGCGCAGGCTGAGAAGCTTCTACATCATCAACGCCGCGCTGTCGTGCAGCCCATTCCTGCCGCCTCCTGATGAGGAACCTGTGTCGCTGTGAGTATTTTTGACGTAACAATCTTTTATTTTTGACCCGTCTTGCTTTATACCTATACAAGAGGAGGTGCGGAGGAACCAAAACAAATAACATTGAACTTATCTAGGTTATTATATTGATTAATAAAGTACCTAAATAACACACAATACGAACACTTTTTTATCCAGTAGATCATCAGAAAACAATTTAATATAGTATCCAATAAAAATCGAAAAATTTAGACATTCTAAATTCATACAAACCGTCAAACGACTGACATCATAATTATTGTCTCGGCGACATTGATTTATGAAATACCTTCGTTCAATTATATGTGTATGATATGATATATATATATATATATATATATATATATATATATATATCATTTAATGCCACTGTTTATAAATACTGTTTGTAAATATGTTCACACCGCTACAGGTCAAGCTATACGTTTCCAGTTTTACCTGACCTCGCATTGTATAGGATTTTTGTACAATGAGATGTCAGCTTATACTGGAAATGTATAGCTTGATGTATGGCCGTGCGGACAAACAGTATTTAATACAAATGCATATAAAAATAATAATGTTGTAGGTGTATGACGTATGAGTATATTATCGTCTGGCAAAAATAGGATATAATAGAAGGGCGAAGAAAGAAAATTGCAAAATTTCTTTCTTGGAATACAGGGTGGCAGGGATATCGGATCACCTGTAACCTGTAAAAAAAACACTTCTACATATTTTGGCCGCGTAGGTATCGCACTTTTCTATGAAACAACAGATAGTTTTTTCAACGAATTTCTGTGTCTTGTATATTTTTACATGTTATAAAGTTTTAAATTCGGAGTAAATGTTACATAATAAATCAAACGGTAATCATCCAAATCATTTATTTATAATTTTAACATTGATCACCCCTGAACTTATAATTCATAGAGCCACATGTTTAAACCAAAAAAAAAACGAAATATTGTGCGGCCATTGTTCTTTACATCGGTTTAGAAACACCCTAAAGTTTCAAAATCTTCTTCTTAGCGTTTCGATAGGAATCTAAATAGAGTTAGCTCGAAATTATAAATTAAAATAAACAAATATCATGAAAACTAAATAAGTAACTTTACTCACTACTAAATAAGCTGATAGTACATAACTAATTCCTGTTTTATTTTTTCAGCATCGACACTCAAGTGCCGGCAACAAGCATTCCATTCACTAGCGGCACGCGGTTCCGCGTCACGCTCGACGGAGAGAATGTTCGCGTGGCGTTGACTCGTCTACTGCTCGATGTCCAGGCCAAACTGTTGGCCGAAAAGTCTGATGATACTAGGGGCCTTGAGATGCTCATACAGGTGAAATGTCTTCTCTTTTTTCGTGGTTTTAGGGACTTCAATCACATAATCAGCCTATAATGTTCCCTCTGCTGGGACACCGGCCTTCGTTCTGTGAGAGGAGTGGGCCGTAATACACCGCGTGGGCCCAGTGCGGGGTTGTTAGATGTCACAAATCTTCGAATTTTTGGTTCTAGGATATACCAGTTCACGATGTTTTCCTTCACCGTTTTGATAGTAGTGGGGATGAAATAATTTTGACAAAGTGCAAGTGCCTGCCTGGGTTAGAAACTGCGACCTAAAACTCCTTTACTGGTGAGTCCAGAAATCACCTGACCCACAGAAATTCTTTATAAAGCTGTTTGTCACAATTCTAACCTAATCCATTTGGTCGCGATATCCTAGCTTAGTTACAGCGACCACAAGCCAGACAGTTACCTGCCAGGGTCGCGAGATTTGTTCGAAAAAGTTACCATGGCCCTGACATAGGCAACTGAAGGAACACGGGTGGGTTTTAGTTAGTAAAAGTCTGACACGCCCTTCCGTTCCGCCCAGAGTGGGAGAAGTCATTTGATGATTTCCCACCCACAAAAAAAAGACAGACTGTTGCCGTAACGCGTTACGTAACGAAGCGCCCATAAGAAGTTACCACATCCAAAAAACTCTTTTTATCGTCAGGTATGGGAGCGCGTAGTGGTGATGAAAGGTTTACGCGGCACGCCCGGCCTGGAAGCCCGGCTGCGGTCGTACGGTGCGTTAGAGCGAGCCTTAGAGGGTCGCGGCGGCGCGTTGGACAAGCGTGGCGGTGCGGGCGCGGCTCGTCTTCGTATGTTGGCGGCCGACGCGGCGCGCCTGCACGACGACTCGCGCTACGACCTCGTGTGCGAGGCCGGCATCACACCCTCCGCGCTCAACGCCCTACACGCTTTGGCGGAGCTGTCGCTCAATACCTATAGCACGGTGAGTCATCATGATTGTTTATTTTTATACAAGATGCAGTTTTGAACCTGCACAACATTTCAGGAGGTTGTTATGAGACTCGTAAATAATCATATAACAATAAGATACCAAGTCAATAATCAATAATACTTTTTATTTTAGATTTTTCAATTTTATTGTTTTTTAGAATAACTCTCTTAATAACCCTCTTCAAGAAATCTGTGGAAGAAATTTCGGTTGCGTTTGTTTGTGTGTGTGAAAGCGACTAAGGACACTTACAGTCTGGCGACTGTAAGTGTCCTTAAACTGCGCTTTCGAAACGCTTTAACGCGCCTTTTAAAAAAGGGTGTCACACTTACCGATTTCCGTAAATAAGAAAAAAATGAAAAAAAAAATACCTGCCCATTTTATTGTTGATTCGGGTCGAGAATCACTAACATAATTACTTCCTTAAATGTTTTGCAGATCCAAAACTGCACCTTTTATACATACGGACATAAACTGACGCCTTTTCCCCATGTGAGTAGGCAGAAACTACAGAACGCCACCTGCTACGATCCATACCCGCAAAAGGGGGATACGGGATACCCCTTTTGCTTCGTTTAAGTTCAAACATCTGATCAAACTCCAAATTTAAAAAAGTTTATTGCGAAATAAGTGTACAAAGTTGGTGTTATGCTGTGTTAGTTATGACTTACAGCCTTTTACAAGCATTGGTCATACACGCACGCCGGTTACCAGTACTACGCACCTGACCGTTCTGAAGAACATCACCAAAGAGGTCTTTTTTAAAGAACACGTGAATCAAGTGTCTTCCCTATAACTTATAGTGAATAAGAAAGACGTTATTGGACGATTTCTTAGTTTTATAGTTACTTAGCAGTTTAAGTTATATTTAAATTACTTATTAGCCCATAGGCTAGATTGTAATGTAAATAAAGTATCATCTAATGTGATACTTTATTTAGCAAAAAAAAAAAAACCAAAGAGGTCACTGTTTTTTCTCCTAGAGCGTCCCCTTCCGGCATGTCCAGTCACATCTGCCTTGTAAACCTTCCGTTAGCCGCTCTCCATTTATCCTCTCAACATGACCATACCATCTAAGCATAAACTTTTCAAATATTTTTTCACTACAACTTCGTTTAAACCGCACCGTTGTTTTATCACATAATTCCTCAGTCTATATTATTCAGTCACACCACGGACGCATTTCCACAGTATTTGTTTATTTTTATATCCGTATTTTAGTGGTTTTCGGGAATAGATCGTTTCAAAGAACATGAGTGCACGTGTGTTTACAAAGAATAAACGAATTGAAACCTCGTTTTGTTTCTGTCAGTCTGATAAAACGATTGAATGAAACAGAACGACGTTTAAATATGTTCAGCGCTAAACGTATTTAATAATATGTGGTACAAGCGGACCGTGTAGCTACGATAAGCTTCGAAAACATAATACCAAGCAAGTTTAATCTTTATCTAACGACTTTTCAACTCACAGGTCCGCATCCTAGCTCAAATCCGTCTCTACTGGATGTTGAGCCACTACCCGTATTCGTACCGCGCGTTAGTACCGAAACTGGCCGCCATATTAGCGGCAGGGGGGGAGGGGGACGAATGGCACGCCAGACATAAGGGCGTGTTGTTCATGATGTTAGGCCCGCGCACTGGCCCGCTCGTCGCCAAGCAGGACTGGGACGTCGTGCGGACACTGTGGCCCGCCATACTAAACGCGCCGCTCAGTGAGAAACCAAGCATGGTTCGGTAAGTCACACATTTAAATCATTTATTAATCGTGTCGTGCTAAAAAATACTCACTCAAGCCATGGTTGACTCTAGTGATACTTAAGCGGACCAAATCGCCAGTTTTAATCTTAAGCTGACGAGTTGCTCCACTTATATCCTTATAGTATCCTCATTATTATTTCAACCGAAAAACGTCCACTGCTGGACATAGGCCTCACCCAAGTACGGCCACTTCTACCGGTTCTGTGCTCCTCACATCCAACAGATTCCTGCGGTTTTTACCAGAGTGACAGTTCATCTTGTAGGAAGCCTTCCAAAGTTAAGTCTTCCGGTACACGGGCGCCGCTTCACAACCTTTCGGCCCCATTGGTCATCTGTTCTGCGAGCGATGTGCCCTGTCTGAGTGTCTGCCCAATTGTTCAGGCTATGTCGGTTACATTGGTTCTCCCGCAGAACTCTTCTTTTCTGATTCGATCACGTAGGAAAACTCCAAGCATCGCCTCTCCGTTGCCCTTTGGGTGGCTTTGAGCCTTCTAATAAGGTCCACTGTGAGCGACCATATTTCAGTGCCATAGGTCAGCACTAGCAACACGCACTGGTCAAAGACTTTTGTTTTGAGGCACTGTGGTATGTGGGACGAGATGATATAATATTACGTACCTGAACGAACACACTCAGCCGAGTGGATTTGTCGATTGACCTCTTACTCTAAGTTGGGCCTACGTAATTGGCCCTAGGTAAACATAATCGTCTACTACTTCGAGTATAGAGTTACTACTTCGAGTATAGAGTCTACAATCTTCATGAGGAGGGTGAGTGTTGTTACATGGGCATTAAACATGAGCTTCGTTTTGCCCATGTTCACTTTAAGACCCACTCTTTTGGAAGCTCTACTGAGGTCCTCGAGCTTTGTATTGAGGTTCTATACTCTCAGCCGTGACTATTATATCGTCAACAAACTGAAGATGAGTCATGTACTCGCCTTTGATGTTGATGCCAACTCCTGCTTCCTTAACGTATGTGAATGAATAAATAACGGTTTATTGTAAAATATTAACACCCTTTAATAAAACACAAAAACAAAAAAATAATTAATATACTCTTCGTCACACTCAGATCCCCTGTGATATGGATCAGAAATGCGAACGGATTGCTTTAATCCTCCGGCATGTATGTTCTATTTTCACCCCATAAATGAGCGGTAGATTCTCCGTATAAACAGGTCCTTATTCTTCGTCATATTTAACAAAACCTAACTTATTCCTAACATGTATTATTTTGTTTCTTGTGTTATGTGTTCATTTATTGTTATAACAGCTTAGAGCAAGCATTCGGCGAGAGTCTCCACCGCAACTTCCCGACCGTGAACACGCGCCTCACGTTGACCGAGGGCGCGGTAGCCGCGGCCGGCCTGCTCTTAGCTGAGTCAGAGCGCACCGAGGCCACCTTCAAGAAACTCTTGGACGCTTCTGTCCAGAACGAACAGTCAACTTCGGATAGATGTGAGAGACTGTACCACGAGCTTATTGCAGAGCTCATCAAAGTTGTCGAGACGCCAAATATGTGAGTCGTATTTTTTTTTTGGTATAATCAGTTCCTACATTTTTTTTAACATACACTCTTCATCCTGAACATGCCTTAATAATTTTGTAACATCGTAATATCTAGACTTTTAATTTTTTAATTATGTCTCAACATTGTAGCTAGCAAAGTAACCCATGGGAAGTTGCGAAGTAACCTCATCACAAGTATCCTTATAACTTATCTGAGCTGCCTGAATTCTAAGCTGCATTATTATATGAAAAACAATAAAAGCTTTTTTTTATCTTGATCAAAACTCAAAACTGACTTTCCCAAAACATGATAGTTCCATGTTCAGAATGACACTTACCAGAAAATTTAATCACCCAATAGACAGTGGCGCCGCCTGGAACTAGCAATGCAGATGCTAACATTCTGCCCGTCCCTACAAACCCCGTACCCTGGGTCTGCCGTGCCGGCCATGTTACGCGCTCTTCTACACGACGACATCGCAGTCCGCCGCACCGCACAACGCCTGGTGCACTACGTGCTGAAGCAACGCAAGCACAAGATCGTCAAGATGTCCGTCGATCCGTACGACATCGCTGGCGTCCCTCGGCCCGTCAAACATGTACCTGGTAAGTTGAGAAGCTGTTTTTTTTTGTCTTTTTATTAATTTAAGGCTTACGAACTAAATATACACACAGCGTTAACCCACTCTTCAATCTTCGTTATAACTTTTACTGTAACTAAAAAGGAAAATTCATCATCATTTCAACAGTCAAAAGACGTCTGCTGGACATAGGCCCCCCCAATTTGTATGGGGGTTTGCCTTACACGGCACGATTGTCAGGCGGGTTGGCTATCGCAGTGTGGTGGTAAAATGCATAGAGAACGCTGCTGTCCATTCTCTAGTAAGTCCTTTGGTCGCCCTTACGACACCCACGCGAAGATATGGGATGGTGCTATCCTTTACGTCCTGCACCACACGGAACAGCCCACAAACTAATCAGCCCTTCTGTTCTGATACAATACTCCTTGTCATTAACCTGTGGCATAAAATGGGGTTAATTAATTCGCATAGTTCAGCTCTATTTAGTTGCATCTGATCTCGAGAGTTTTGTGTGGTGCTGGACGTAAAGCGGACACCAACCCATTTTGTCCCGTGGGTGCACTAGGGCGTTTACTAGAATTGGAACGGTGCATCCGTTCACTATCCATTTTACCACCATACCACCATGCATTTACCAACCAGCCTGCCAAGCGTGGCGATTATGAAAACCAAGGGGGGGTTGGCCTGCCAGGGTCGCAAGATTCTTCGAAATAGACACCGTGACCCTACGTGACACATGGGCAACTGAAGGAACACGGGTGGATTTTAGTCAATAAAAGTCTGACACGCCCTCCCACTCCGCCCAGAGCGGGAGAAGTCATTTGAAGATTTCTCATCCAAAAAAAAAGTCGGGGGTTTGGCTTCTTCGTGGAGGCCTATATTCAGCAGTGGACGTCTCTGGGCTGAAATGATGATGTTGATCATGACCGTAGTCCCTTCAGGAATTCGAATTCAATTCGATTATTTTTCGATTTTTATTCGGAATAATATATTAGTATCTATTGTACTGATTGTTTGCTACACCGATCGACGCTATCACGTCAGGGCCTACTATCACTGAAAACCAGCGCTGACGCTCTGTCTCGCATAGGGTCACAGCATTAAGCTGAGCGATGGCCTTTTTGCGTGGATTTGACGCATGTTTTTTCTAGCTTCTCTTTGTTTTTTTTATTATTATAATTTAATAAATAAGTGGTTCACTTCACGCTTTTTAACCGACTACAAAAGATTCTCAATTCGATTTTTTTTGTATGTTCTGGTCTTTCCGTGCGTCATGTTTGCCGCAAATAAACGTATTTTCTTTCTTATTTATTTCTTCTATTCATAATTCAGAATCAATAACGTAATCAAGCATTAGACACATAATGTATAACAATTTTCCCAGGGTACCGGCCGGATCTGGACTGGACTATATGGTCACAGGATAGAGTGCATGAGACTGATGAGCAGTGGGAGCGCCCGTGGTTAAGGAACCCAACATACGGATTCTATGCTTGGCCGGATTTGCTTGAGGTAAGTCATACATTATTTGCTCTTACTTTTGTAATATTTTTGCATCTTGTGCAGGGTTGATATGATTTAAATCACTTGATTTAAATCAGTGATTTAAATCGCGATTAAAATCTAGTGATTTTTTTATAAAAATCAATTATTTAAATCAATACTTTTTTACTGCGACCAAATCAGTCAAAATGTGTCAAGGGACTTCCCCTGACATAAACTACGGCTCGCACACACGTGTCTAATGCTGTTTATCTTTATATACACCGTTCGGGGATACCCCGAAATTTAAGCTCGCGACTGAATCCGTCCGTTTAGTCTTTGGCGCGGTCATTCGTGGAGCGTAAGTGAAAGTGAATACAACAAGATGTCTGGAAGGAAAAAAGATGCTGTATGGGTTTGTTTCGATGAAAAAAAGTCCGCTTGCGGCAAGTTTAACAAAGCGGTGTGTAAACGTTGTAAGAAGGAATTAATGGGCTTAGTATCGAGAATGAAAAAACATTTAGAAACATGTGTGACAGAAATCGATCGCCATCGTAATATAGACGCAGACGACGACGGCGGCGGCGGCGGTGCCGCGAGCGCGGGTAACGTACTAACTTATACTTTTTTTTGTTAATAGCCTATTCAGTAGGCGCGGTATCCGCTACCGGCGCGGGGCGTGGCGCCAGAATAAGTAGTACGATTTTTGTATGTCATACAATTTGTTTTATGAATAATGTTATGTGGTAGGTACAATTTCGGATCTAGGTCTTAACTACCCGGCAGGATATCACGCCGCGCCGGTATCTTAGCCGCCAAGTGGTAGCAGGTAGGAACCGCGCCTTTCTGAACATACTTTGTTATTGGAAACTTGTTGGTGGAAAGTTATAGCTATGATGTTATAACGGTTCTTTTATTATTGTTTTAGGATTAAATGAAAATGCTTGTACCTTTGTGTCTGCTCAGTCTTCTGCTAGTTCCTCATCTAAAGTAAACCAGAGCGCTTGTTTAAGCCAAGAAAAATTAGATGGTTACGTAATCAAAACAAATGCTACGCAAAAACATCTTTTTGATTTGCAAGTTGCGAGGTATTTTTATGCGACAAATACTCCTTTTCTGCACGCGGATCACGAGGAGTTCAAGAAATTGATAAGTATGTTGCATCCTGGCTACGTTCCTCCAAAACGACTTGATATTGGTGGTAAGCTGCTCGATTATGTTTTCAAGGAAGAACAAAACAAATGTAAATCTGATTTAGAAAATAAAACTGTATGCTTGGCAATTGATGGGTGGTCCAACATAAGAAATGATCCTATCATTTGCTCGTGTGTCACAACGAATGATGGTAAAACTGTTCTGGTTGATACCATTGATACAGTCCCCGGCACGTAACTTGGCAAGAGTCGTTGGCAACCAGTTTGGATTTCGCTACGTCCCCGTAAGGGGGCGCGGCGGGCGGCGCCAGGGCATCGCTCCCTGGCCGCGGAGGGTTCACGGTGGCCCGCTAATACGGGCCCCTCAATGTGTTGCCCTATGGTGGGCCTACAGATATTATTGGACGCGTAAATGATAACGCGTCCATGTGAGTCATTGCTATATGTGTCTCTGTAGGCGCGCCGCGGCGTTGAGTTATAATCAACGCCGCTTTCTTCACGACATCTTGGCGGTCTGTCCCCGCCAGGTGAGACCCCCGGTTACCCGGGGGAGGCCCGGCGAGAGACGACCAGCGACAAGATGCCGACTCGACGCTCCTACAGAGTAAGGTGCGCGCCCCCGCTTATCCCGTTTTCCAGAGCGAGCCGGTAGCGGTCTAAGCTAAGGGGCAGTATGTGCGTGTGGGCGGTAATGTACTGTGTAACACCGCCCATGTTAGCGCGACACGCGGGCCCGTCCGCGTGCGCGTGTGAATCTAGGTGCCTGCTTAGAGGTGAATGTCTGATTTACGTTACGTGACATGCCTATATTAACTTAGAACACGCCACGCAGCGAGTGTGTGTTGTGAGTGTGGAGTGCTATGTGTCTAGGTAAGCCGCGTGTAACCTGGTTGCGGCTTACCCGGGAGTCATGTCCGGTGATGGCATCAGTCGTCCCTGACCAGGTCACGGGGCAGAGGTCTCGCGTCAGGGGGCCGCGTATGCCAGGGCGCGATCTGTTTGACGTGAGGCCAATCAGACGCGTCGGCACGCGCGAACATCCCCTTCGCGAGGCGCCGCACGTGGTCATCCAGGCTCTCGATCCCGAGGTCCCGCTGGATGACGTCGTTCCTCACGTAGCGAGGAGCGTCCACTATGGTCCGCAGCGCCAGATGTTGTTGGGCGCGGAGCAACTTCCGGCTCGACTCGCTCGTGAGGGCGAACCAAGCTGGGGCGGCGTACGTCAGTACCGGGCGCACGTACATTTTGTACACGCCCAGCTTGACGCGCGCCGGGATTCGGGACGAGAGCACGGGCCGGAGGAGGAAGGAGCTCTAGCACTCGCTGCATTTTGACGGCCGCGTACTTCGCATTGAGCGAGGTAGAGATGTACGCGGCGTCGTCCGCATACAGCGCGAGCATCACATCCGGAGTGGTGGGGATGTCGTCGGTGTAACGTGTGTAACACGCCGGCGAGACGCAGCTGCCCTGCGGTACGCCCGCGAGCACCGGCCTGACGCTGGATAGCGCCCCATCAACCACCACCCTGAAGGTTCTGTTGGAGAGAAAACTAGAGACCACTTTAACAACGCGACGGGGCGCGTCTGTGGTGGCCATCTTGTGTACTAGGCCCTCGTGCCACACACGGTCGAAGGCCTTCTCCATGTCGAGGAATACTGCTACCCCATATTCCTTCCTGTTACGCGCAGCCGCGAGGTGGTGCAGTACCCTCGACAGCTGGAGCGTCGTGCTATGTTCCGCCCGGAACCCAAATTGCTCCGGACGTGGCGTAATATGTGGGAGGAGCAGTCGCAGCAGGAGTGCTTCGAACACCTTGGAGACCGTCGGCAGTAGAGTGATCGGCCGATAGCTCTCCGGCTTCAGGATGTTCTTTCCCGCCTTCGGCAGCATAATGACGCGCCCTTCCTTTCACGAGTCAGGGAAGGTGCCGGTGCGCAGTATCCCCGTGAACAGGCGCGCCAGCGCCGCTACCATACGGTACGGCAGGTGGCGCAGCACTGTGTTGGTGATACCGTCCGCACCGGGGGCCTTCCTGGGTTTCGTGTTCAGGATGGCGCGTCGGACTGCGTTGGGCGAGAAGAAGACAGGATCTTCATCGGGAGCTATCGGCGCTGCGAAGTAGTCTCCCAGGTGTTGCTCGACCGCTGCGACATGGTCCGTGTCGCTGGTCGGGTTAGGGCGGAACTGACGCTCCAGGTGTTCCGCGAAGACCTCCGCCCGGTCCTCCGCTACATACTTGAGCGCCCCGTCGCTGTTCAGCAGTGGACGCACCGGGGCCGGGGCGTTCGACAGCTGGCCGCAGAGTTTGTGTATCGACGGCCAGCTATCCGTCGTCGAATCGATACGTTCTTCCCAGCCCGCGGCGGTCTGGGCCTCTAACTCGGCCTTGACCTTCTCCGCGAGACGGTTCAGCTGTCGTTTTTGGGTCGGACATCTCGACTGCTGCCACTGCTTGCGTAGGCGCCTCTTCTCGGCGATCATCCGTGCCAGCCGCGGAGGTAGAGGCGGAAGTAGCCCCCTCTCCTGCGGCTGAACTGTAGTCGCCGCTTGCAAGGCGCTTTGTATGCAAGCAGTGACGTCACAAGCTGTCCGGTCGACGTCCGCGGAGGGAGCGATCGGCCGAGTCGGCACCGTGGTCTCTACCTTCTCTGCAAACAGGGTCCAGTCGATACGTCGACGTGGCGCCACAGGTCTCAAACGGGTCGGCACACCCGAAAGGACGACGAGCACCGGGTGATGGTCCGAGTTCAGCTCGTCGTCAATCACATGCTGGGTGATCTGGCAGTGTAGGCCTCGGTGGACCACAATGTCCAGCACGTCCGGCATGTACGAGACAGCGTCTGGGTAGTGGGTGGGTGTCTCTGGGCCGGACACTGTGTAACCGAAGGCTTCGGCATCCGCTAGGAGCCGTCTCCCCCCGGTATTCGTGCGGCACGAGTTCCACGCCGGGTGCTTGCAATTCAAGTCACCGGCGAGGAGAGTAGGACGCGTAGAGCCCGATATTAGGGCCCGCAACTCAGATGTATCTAAGTGGGTTGCGGGCGGCTTGTAGCAGGCGTACACGTCTATGTCCTCGCCGGCTACGTGCAGCTGAACACCCAGCGCGTAAAACGTGCCGAGTGACGGCAAGGGGAGTTCTTGGTGGACGACTCTTCGCCTTACCAGTACTACCAGACCACGGTAGTTCTGGAGTGCCGACCGTTCGTCCTGCCTGTAAATATGGTACCCCGGGAACCTGATCCTGTCTCCGGGGCCCAACAGCGTCTCGCTGATTAGCGCCACGTCGACGTCCTGCTCTCTCAGGAGGTGGCGGAGAGGGGCGACCTTGTCCCGAAGGCCGCGGGCGTTCCAGTGGATCACCCTCAACGGTCTAGCCATGGTACAGGGTGAGTAACTTGGCCAGACCGTCGAGGATGACAGTCTCTACATTTTGGCCCTGCCTGATGGCCTTAATTAGGTCCATCAGCAGCTGGATCGCACAGGCCGTGAAATCACTCCTGGTGGTGCCAGGAGTCCGAGTGGTGCGTGGCGGTGCGGCGTGGGCGTCGACGTCGGCAGCGCCGCGACTCGGTTTGGGCTCGGGGTATTTATATGTGTTCTTATTTTTCTTCGGTTTGACCGGTCGCGGCGCTGTGCCGGCGCTGGTGGTGGGCACCACCTCCTCGGCCTGTGCCCCGCTGGTGGCAGGGCCAGCCCTCGGGACAACTGGTTCCTCGGTTGTCATGGTCGCCGCGGGGGGTTTGGGCTTCTTGCCTTTCCCTTTTCCCCCGCGCCTCTTCTTCCTCCGCCTAGTGGAGGACGGCTGCACATTTCTGGGCGTGGGCCCGTTGGCCGCCGCCATCAATGACGATGCGCCCGGTGGCCCTTCTGGCTCCACCTGCCTCTCGGTGGCCGCCAAGGGCCGGCGTGTGGAGGCGGATCTGGCGGCGGTCCCCGCCCGCCTGTTTCGTATTTCCGCTTGGTAGGCGAGGCACTTTATATTGCACGCGGGATGCGGGCCACCACAGTTAATACAGGTGGCCGGCTCCTCCCGCGGGCGAGGACAATCTCTCGCCGTGTGCTCGCCCCCGCATCACACACAGGCGAGCGGGCGGTGACACTGGTGCGAGCTGTGTCTAAATTGCTGGCACCGGTGGCACTGAGCGGGCCCACGCTTCCCACGCCAGGCCTCGATTTTGACACCCCTCATCATCATGAAGATGGAGGTATCATATATGGCCCGGACGTCTGGGGTTTTCTTCAAGATTGCGTGGAATACGCAGCCGGGTCTTCCTTGTGCGCCCTTGATGTGACGCACGTACTCCGGCTGGTATCCCAAATTGCGCAGCTCGTCCTCTATCTCCTGAGGGCTAGTGTCCGCTGGCAGCCCCCTTATGGCCACCTTAAGGTTCTTCTCCGCTGGTAGGGAGTAGGCGAACCAGGCAACGCCCTCTTCTTTCTCCAGGCCAGTCAGGTACCGCTGGACCAGCCTGTACTCTTCCTCCGAGTCGGGGGTGAAACGTACCCCCCCCCCCCCCGGCCCAGCTTGGCGGCGATGGCCCGGAAATGTGTTGCCCAGTTCGGCAACTTCTCCACCACCAGCGGAGGATATCTCAGCTTTTTGGTTCTCTTACCTGCTGGGGCCGTCGTCGTCGCGGCGCCAGAGGTAGTGGTGGCAGCAGGTGTGGCAGCAGGGGTGGCAGGGGGCCGCGCAGCGGCGCTGGACCCAATTCCTCTGCTCCGGGTGGACGCCGTCGGAGAAGGCGTAAGGCGCGCCGCGTCGGCAAAGGTGGGCGACGCTGGCGTGTCCCGACCCCGCGGCGCGCTGTCGCGCTGTGGCCGCGGCGGGTCGAGGCAGTATCTCTTCGCCTCCTCCTCGTTGTCTCCCGAGCTCCTTCTTCTTCGATGTCGCTGGGGCTTCGGGTCCAGTTGGAATTCGAAACCGAACCCCAGCGACGGCGTCGGTGAGAAGGCCGGGGTGGCCGCATCGGCCTCCGCTTCTCCCACGTAGGGCCGCTGTCCGGATCGCGGCGTCGTATCATATGACACGTTGCTGCGACCGGAGGCGGCCGAGGCAGGCGCCAGCGTCGTCGACGGGCCCGCAGTCGCAGCGGCGCTCGTTGCCCCTCCTCCTCTTCGGGGGTCTTCCCCCCCTCCTCTTCTCGGTGCGGCCAGCGGCGCACCGGACGACGCGACGCCGATGTTCGGCAGCGACGTCGCCCGGTCCAACGCCGGACGCCCCTCCTCTTCTTCCGTGGTCCCGGCATCGCGGCCCAATGAGACGCGCTTGCCGGGCTTAGGCATCACGGGGGCGTAGGCCTCCCGCGACCGCTGCGGTGGCGTGCCACCGGGCAGCGAGCTCCCGTCTGTGTCCCCACAGGTGCCGGCTGGTCCCTGAGTAGACACAAACGGAAGGAGTTAAAAACGTAGCACTCTAGGAACTAGTGCGGTCCGCGCAGGAATGGGCAGTGCGTGTGGGATAACACCGCCTTGGCCACTGAGCCAATCCGCAAGAGTCGTTAGATGCGCACAAGTCGTTTTATAGGTCTCTTTGGTGGTCAAGCGGGACGCGGGGTATGAGGTAGCGCCGATCCGAGCGCGCGATTCGTCCGTCAGTCGACCCCTGCCTCCCGCACCGCGTCTACGTTCCGTTCGCTCCCGATTACACTTACGTGCACGAAAGTTGAACCCTTTGTTTTTGTTGAGTTTTTGTTACGAGTTGTTGTTATTGTTTTAAATTTAGTTTTTGTTATAGTTGGTGTTGTTTTAAATTTAGTTTTTGTAACGTTGATTACAATGCCAGGACCAAATACCGTTTTACGCTGACATGCCAGAAAAATGGTATACGATGTGTATTGTTTCATGGAGAAAGAAGTTCGAACTGAAAAAGAGACGGTAAAACGGACTGCAGAAGCTACTAAAACGTCCGAAAGAACTGTTAGACGTATAGTCAAGGAAGGTAGAAATTCTGAATTCCTCACTATCTTTAGGACGCCGGGAAAAAAGAGGAATAAAACAAAGCCGATCACGGATATCGACACTTTTGACCAGTCGGTGGTAAGAACCTGTGTCCACAATTACCACATAACAAATAAAGAGCTGCCCACAGTAGAAAAACTAAGAAAAAAATTAAAAGGTGACATCAATTTTAATGGGTCAGAACGCAGTCTACGCAGGATTTTAAATAACTTAGGCTTCCGGTGGAAAAAAGCCGAAAACAATAGAAAAATTTTAATAGAAAAATCTAACATTAGATTACTAAGGATAGAGTTCCTTAGAACTATTACTAGATATAGGGAAGAAGGAAGACCGATTGTTTACACAGATGAGTCGTACGTTGATTCATCTCATTCAGGTATGTATCATACTTTGTTCTCGCATATTTGTGTCCTGTGAAATTGTCTGGACGTTAAGAGAGAAATACTTATGAAAAATAATCATTATATCTCTTATTATAGGTTCTCAAGCGTGGTCAGATGGATCACTAAAGGGGCTTAAAAAGCCCATTTCGAAAGGACAACGTATTGTGATAGTGCCTGCTGGATCCGAAGCTGGATTTGTTCCCAATGCGCTGCTCTTATTTAAAGCTGGAACAAAGTCGGGGAACTTTCATGACAACATGAATTACAATAACTATACAAAGTGGCTTCGCAGCCAACTAATACCGAACCTGCCGCCAAATGCGGTGTTAGTGGTAGATAACGCATCGTACCATAATAAGCAGTACGATTCTGCACCTACCTCGAATGCCAAGAAAGCGGACATGCAGAAGTGGTTGGCGGAAAAGGGCATAGCATACGAGGAAAGTATGCTCAAACCCCAATTGTACAAATTAATTAAATTGTACAAACCACAACACAAAAAGTACAGTATTGACCAAATACTGGCAGAACACAACCATAGTGTTCTGCGATTGCCGCCCTACCATCCGGACTTAAATCCAATAGAAATGGCATGGGCGGCAATTAAATGTTCTGTAGCCACTAAAAATATTACGTGGAATGTGACCAGTGCAATGGAGTTAGTTTGGGAGAAAGTAGCATTAATGGGCACCGATGAATGGTCGAAATTATGTGGGAAGGTCAAGAAAATTGAGGCGGACTACATCGAAAGCGACCATATAGTCGACACAGTCACTGAAAGTTTAATTATTTACACCGGTGACGATAGCGACTCCTCCGACGAGAGTGAAGATAGTTTTGTCGAGGATGAGGAGCCAACTCCTTCCACCAGCTCAGGTGGTACTTTTAATTTGATGCCAGGCGTAACAGTTTTATCAACTGATAGTGACGACGAAACCACCTAAGTTTTTAATAAAACTTAATATTTTTTAAATACATTTTTTTTACTTTGCTTATATATATATATTTTATTTATAACACCTAATAAACTTTACGAATTCCTCTTCTTTCTTTAATAATGACAAGCAAAAAAAGTGACCAGTTTTTTGTTCCACTAAGTGCACGATGCGCGAACTTTCCCCCACTGCGCCAAAACCTTGCCAAGTTACGTGCCGGGGACTGTACGACTGACAATCATCACACTGCCGACTACTTAGAAACTGTGGCAAGTTCGAGTATACAAAAAGCAGAACAACTGTTTAATTGCAAAGTCAGAAGTGTTGTGTCAGATAACGCGGCCAATATGGCCAAAATGCGTAGACAGCTTCAAACAAACACTGGTGACGATGATAGCGCGAATGTTAATGTACCTATACTTACGTACGGATGTTCGGCGCATATTCTAAACTTACTGGCTAAAGATTTAGAAATTCCAGATGTTACAGTACATGTCTTAAAAGTAATCAAGTACTTCAGAAATAATCATTTTGCGCATGCTAAATATTCACTCACCAAGGCGAACAGTTTAGTAATGCCACAAGAAGTGAGATGGAACACAATGTGTGATTCACTAAAGAGCTATATTAAAAACTGGCCGATATTGACGTAAATAGCAGATGAAAATAAAGAGGAAATTAGCTCTGACATTAGCTCTGACATCAGGAAAAATATAAATATTAAAAGAAATGCAGAGGATCTTGTGGCACGACTGGAGCCAATTTCCAAAGCTCTAGACAAGGTTCAGAGCGATAAGTGTACTATTTCAGATAGTGTTCTTATCTGGAAAGAATTAATAGATCAACTGGAAGAACTAAACATGATGCAAATGAGGGTTGTCATGAATCGTTACCGCCAAGCCATGACACCGGCTCATTATCTAGCCTACATGGTTAATCCGAAACTGCCCCAAGAAAAGTTGTCGACCAATGAAAGTGATGCAGCCTTGCAATTTTTGCAAGAAAATTATGGAGAGACTGGAATCTGTTTGATGAGTAGCATTATTCGTTTGAATGCAAAAGTTGAGCCTTTCACGGGAGTATTATTCGATAAACACGTAATACAGAAAAGTACCCCTACTGATTGGTGGGTAGCAATACATAATATGAAAAAATGTATAACCGAAGAAGAATTGGATATAATCAAGCAACTGCTATGTACAGTTGCTTCTTCCGCTGGGGTCGAAAGAATATTTTCGGCATTCAATTTGGTGCACAGCAAAATAAGAAATAGATTAGGCACCGAGAAGGCAGCCAAGTTAGTCTTCCTTTTGAAGAAACTAAAATAATTATTTTTCTTGTTAATTAAAATGTTGTTCAGTGTGTTTTTTTAAAGTGATTTGATTTTATAGTTGTTCAGTGTGTTTTTTTAAAGTGATTTGATTTTATATGATGTAATTAAAAAATATATACCTATATGTTGTTTTTATTTAATTAATAACTGACTTCCAAATTAAGAAAGATCCGAATGTAAAAAAAAAAACAATAAAATCCGATTTAAATCAAATAAATCTGATTTAAATCAAATAAATCCGATTTTTTTGTTTTTTTTTTAAATCATGATTTTTATCAACCCTGATCTTGTGCAATTAAAAAATGAGTTTTTTATTTTTGTTATTATTTATTTATTTATATTTTTTTGTTATGTAAGATGGTCAACAATACGTTCTTCATTTTGTACTTCAATGTCGATTGTACAAATATAGGCAATATGCAAGTTACTTTCAACTGTTTAATTGTTTTAGTTATTAGTTATAATTTAATACAAATAGGTAGGTACATTGTATAGGAGTCGAGACACAAGTAGCTATTTTTTAATCAATAATCAAAAGTCATTTATTCAAACTAAGCTGAGAGTCAGTAATTTTTGAACGTCAAAGTTACATAAGACAGTTCCCCCAAAACGCCCGCCATTCACCACATTTAATATAATCTAATACATAGGTGGCGGCACCGTCATCGCAGCAGACATACTCGTCGGACCTGCCCGGTGAGGCCATGGAGGAAGGCGAACGTCACGTCTACGAGTTCTTCAACGACGACGCTAATGTAGACCGTCTGGTCTCCTTCCTCACTGTCGAGGAGAAGAAGGGAAAGGACAAGTTTAATGGAGTGCGATTCTCGCTGTTCAAGGTGAGATTTTTTTTAACTTACTGTAGAGAAGGTCGTATACCTCGCGACCCAGGAAGCGATCGTCCATACCGTGAACTATGATTATTATGACACACGAGACTTGATTGTTCGTGTCATAACTTTATATAAATGAGTTTTTGTAGTAGGAAAATTATTTGATACATTTCTGAGCGTTCGTATCACGAAACCAATAAATTACGTCACGTACGTAAAAATTGGAATATATAGTGATATTTACCTATCCGCACTGGACCCGGCGAATTACGGCTTACTCCCTTTCACCAAGAGGAGGCATGTACAGTGAGTGTAGAGGAGTGTGTGCAGTGGGAATATTATAGGTTGATTATGATGAAGTTGAATTTTATATTTTTTTTTTTAATGATTGTGTAATAGTATTCATTGATGTGTTAATTTCGATTTAATTATAAAACAACAAAAAAAAACGAGATTTCACATATTGTACCCTATTTTTTTTCTAGACGGTCAGCAGTGGTTACTTAAAAATCCAAAATTTATTCGGTTTCAAAATAAATCACTCTGCACAAAACGGCATTATCATAATTTCTTAGTGCGTTTACAATACGAGGTCATAATCCCAGTACTTTATATCTCCCACATAGACACTGTTCGCCCAGTTCGGCGAGCCGGTGGCGGGTAGGTTCCTGCGCCAGGCGGCGCAGTGCGCGGCGGACGCGCAGGAGGCGCCGCAACGCTTCGCGGCCGAGGTGTGCGCCGCCGCCCTACGCGCGCCGCGGTACTGGCCGCGCCAACGAGCTCAGGACATGTATGCCGCCGCCGTCAACATACTTGAGACTGGTATGTACTTGAAACGACTCTGTCCCCGTTGTTATGCGTAATTACAGTAAGTCCGTATTACTGGTGTTATCACTTTTTAACACTTTTATTAGCTTCACCTGTATGTACACCCTGCCAGGGTCGCGAGATCTGTTCGAAAAAGTTATGGCCATGGCCTTGGCATATGGGCAACTGAAGGAGCACGGGTGGGTTTTAGTCAGTAAAAGTCTGACACGCCATTCCGCTCTACCCAGAGCGGGAGACGTCATTTGATCATTTCCCACCCACATAAAAAAACCTGTACATACACATAGGTTTGTTTCTATGTATGTAGCTTTGTTTGCAACCGACTTGATTTTGACCCTCTTCAAACGGTCAGATTTCATGTAATCTTTGTAGACTTATCGAGAGTCAATGACAATATGATAATTTCATAAATTTGTGCCATTATCCTTGCCAAGGTTACCAGGATAGCAACAAACTGTCTTCAAAAACTACGCTGACAAAAAATAATAGTTAAAATAAAACAAAAAAAACACGCTTCCATACATTTTTTTTATGGAACGTGTTTTTTTAACTATTATTTTTTTACAGTACTGTGGTTCTTAATTAAAGTCCTAAATGGAACATTTGTCTTTTTAATCTACGCAAAGGAGAAGGGAATGACTTCATAGATTCCTGGGCCCAGGTGTTAACTAAATCAAACTAGCCTTATTTGTAAGAGGGTATAATAATAAGGACTCACTGAAAATTTGGTGAAATTTGGCTATCCAGGAACCAAGTTATATGAATTATAGTAAAAGTGAGGTTTACACTTTACCCAGCAATCCATCTCGACAATATCCAATCGATAGGCGTAAACAGTTGTCCAAAATAGAGAGCCAGGTAATTTAGAGTAGCAAGATACGTCAAATAGTCTGTTATAATATGCAAAGCCGTGGTGTCATGGGGTTCAACAATAAAACAAGGAAAATACGGGCGTACTCAGAACGGAAGAAAACAAACAAGTGCATCTGTCAGTCAGTGACTGACGGATGTCAGGCACAAATGTTGCCGGAACAAAAAAATTCACTATAAATCGATTCAATTGATTCCACGAAAGCTTGATATGCACTTGTCACTCGACTTGCATACATATTCTCAGATTTTACCGATTTATTCATAAACGATTAATAGTAATTCAGTCAATATATAATCGATTATTTAGTTTCACTAACTTAATTTAAGTTTTCTCGCTTTCTATGTAGAAACATGGTACCATATTCTGTGATTTCCTTTAGAAAAATATAACGGTTTTTTTAATACACATTTCAACTAGTTAACTGCTGGGCCCAGAAGTCCCCTTCTCCTTTACCTTCTTGGTCGTTTAAATATCTGAATTATCTGCTATAATCATTAAGATACACCAATCTAAACATTTTGAAACAACAGTGCGATTTCCTGCGATTTAGTTTTTTTTACTTACTGTAATTACAATAACAGGAGCAGTGCTGGAAGGTGCCCGACGCCATCTAGTTTAAAAATTATTGCCCAACAAAATTCACACACCACAACCACACCCACACCATATCGCAGCGACAAAATGTGGTTTCGTGTGAATATGACAAGTCCGGTACACGCTAAGTTGTCACAACGTGTTTAATTTTTATACAAATTAGCACCCAACCATGTGGAGTGGTTGTGATACGTGTGTAACAAGCCTAAAAGTGTCTTAAAATGTCTACTTACATAAATAAACATTTCATTTCATGCCACAAATCATGTCTAAACTGAAAAAAGATATACAAATGTAACCGGCTCTCACTATTTGTCAACAGTAAAATAATTGTTCAAAAACACCACAGATCAGGAAAACATGGCACAAAATAATGAGAAGCCAATTACTCAGCTTGTGGGTGGGAATAAATGTGGCAATGTTCATAAAATCTTTCAATTTTATTGCACTTTGTCTTGTATCAGTTTTACGCCAATTCTTTACTCTTTCTATGCATAAAATATCAATGATTGGACACATTTTTCAAACTATTGTCACTTTACAACCTTTTTTTTGTGGCTCTCAAAATCAAATGACGTCTCCCGCTCTTCGTGTCAGACTTTTACTGACTAAAACCCACCCGTGTTCCTTCAGTTGTCGATATGCGAGGATCACGGTAACTCAAATCTCGCGACCCTGGCAGGGCCTCTACAACCTGAAGAAGCCTTCAAAATCAAATGACGTCTCCCGCTCTTGGTGTCAGACTTTTACTGACTGAAACCCACCCGTGTTCCTTCAGTTGTCGATATGCGAGGACCACGGTAACTCAAATCTCGCGATCCTGGCAGGGCCTCTACAACCTGAAGAAGCCTTCAAAATCAAATGACGTCTCCCGCTCTTCGTGTCAGACTTTTACTGACTAAAACCCACCCGTGATCCTTCAGTTGTCTATATGCGAGGATCACGGTATCTCAAATCTCGCGACCCTGGCAGGGCCTCTACAACCTGAAGAAGCCTTCAATTGTTTCAAATCAATCCACGGACCATAACTTAATCCTATTTATCATCAGGTCTGACGTCAGTAACACCAGAAACTTTAGAGGACTGGGGTACATGCGTGGCCACAGGGGTAGAGAAACTGGACCCCACTAGAGGGCGCCAGGTGTTGGTCGCGCTCGTAGAGCTGTGCGCTCCTCAGCCGCGCCGTGGAGACGACGAACCGGACGTCGACACTTCCTTCAGCGTCTGTGCCAGGCTTTATGCACTGCAGGTAAGACATGAAACATGAACGCTGGAACCCAGTGTTCCTCGTCAGTACTGTAGGTGTTTCGGCGTCGAGTCTTTGTCTTGTGGCTTTATCATTTAGGTGATCATACCATACCGTTTTGTTTTTTGTTTCGGAGATTACGTCGAAGATCCCATTGTAGAAGAAAATAAGACAAGGGTATTCCGCTGTCATTGAAACGGCCAGTTATCATCTTAGTGCTTGGTGCATAAACATTATATGGGCCATCTTTATGATTTTCGTTAGGTATTGCGCCAGTTGGAAAACGTTACTTGGTCCAGTAATCGATTCCTGCAGTATGCGTTGCAGTTGGTAAGGTCCTGACATTAATGAGTCTCATTGGTAAGTTCGTGCGTTTGGTAATTTTAGGGCTAAACCAATCTTCATAAATCTGGGCATAACAATTTTAAATTAAAGTGTGCCTAGTTTCGATAGGTAACCGGCAGGGTATGAAGAGTATAAAGATGAGGTAACACAATGAGGTACGTTTTTAAGTTGAGGTGTACCTAGTTTTGCTAGGTAACCGGCAGGGTATCAAAAGTATAGAGATGTGGCGACATACTGAGGTATATTTGACGGTTGTTTTTACATTACAAACGCGTGGAAACTGAAGCGGTTGTTATGACACCTTGACAATGAATTAGACTATCTAAACAAGTGACCGATCCAACAGACGGGCCTCATTCACGCCCGGCCGGAAATGCCGCCCGACCTGCTAGAGAAGCTGAATTCGTCAAGCAAGCGATACACCGACGCGGGTGGCAACACCCTGTTCCGTGTATGTGCTAGGCTCCAAGCCCTGCAGGTGAGATGTCGGTCCCATGTGAACACAGCTTTAGGCAATCACACGCGCCTTGTTACCGAGTAGTTTTGGATAGCATGCTGTCTTACCTCGTACAACTTGTATTTTGTTTTCTGAAGTTTTTATGTGAAAAAATTGGCAGATAATCGTGTTTTTCTTCATATTTTTTAGAAATAGCCATTTTCGTGTTCCAATTTTAAAGCGGGATATTCTAATTGTGTGATAGATAAATTTCGTAATTATATTTTTTTTTTCACCAAAATTTTGTAAGTGTCGCCTGGTAGAAGTAATCGTTAGCAATCTTGCATCCCTTGCTTTTTATTTTCTTTATTTTTCAGCACTATTTCGTTTCGCCGCAAATTTTTGTTGGAGTATATCCTGCGTTGTAGATGATTTCCAAGTTTTTTTTTTTTATTTTCTTTTGTCTTTGGATTATTAGACGGCTGTTTTTTTTTGTTTTTGAATTTTATTAGCTTATGAGTGGGATGTTATCGATTGGTTTTTTTTTTATTCATGTTTTTGATTACAATACCCTTTTTTTATATACTTATTCCTTCAATTCCTTCATAATGTTGGCGATTGGTTTTTTTTTTATTCATGTTTTTGATTACAATACACTTTTTTTATATACTTATTCCTTCAATTCCTTCATAATGTATTACGAACAGTCAAATGTTTGATGTGTTAACAAATAAAGGCTCACGTTGAACAATTTCTATGAACACTTCATGGAAATTGTTCTACAAGCGGCGCGTCGCGCTTGTCAAGAAGCTATAAACTATTGTTTTGTCTTGACCAAACAAAAGTATATTGTAGTAATAGAGATAATTAAACATTACTAAGAAATATTCCCGTGTCTTACTCTTAGAGTTCAAAGTAACGCGATAGTGATACTGTTAAGTTACAGCAACATATATGAAAGCATTTTTAAATAAAGACCTAAAAAAAATGTCCTAAAAATAGCGCTTTAAGGTTATTTTGGCGCGTGGCCATAACACGTAACACCGCCATCGTGTATTTTCAACCGACGAAAAAAAACGGAGGAGGTTATCAATTCGACGCGTATATTTTTTTTTTTTGTGTATGACCACGCATAACTTTTTACATAGTGGTCCGATTGTGACAATTCTTCTTCTATTGGAAAGGGTATACTCCCAAGGTGGTCCCATATCAATTTGGAAACCAAAATCGAACCCTAAGGGTCGGAAAACAGGGGATGATTGATTGTTCACTCACTGATTGTAATGTATAAACACGCATAACTTTATACAGGGTAGTCCGATTTTGATAATTCTTTTTGTGTTGGATAGGGTATATCTTGCCAAGTATTATTAGTACATTAAAGCCACAAAAAAATATAAAATAATAACCTTTTAACAAAAAATTAAACCGCCGAAAAACTGAAAAGCATAAAATAATACTTAAACCTTAAAATTTTGAGTCGGCGCTGAAAAATCAATGAACAAGGATCACTCAAAGCGCCGACTCATAATTTTAAGGTTTAAGTATTATTTTATGCTTTTCAGTTTTTCGGCGGTTTAATTTTTTGTTCAATAGATTTCAGAAAGCAATTGCACAAATGTGTTGTTATTCGAGCGCCAAAAGATCATTGGAGCGGTGTTGTAATGTCCATTCACCTCAGCCTGACATTTGATTAGTTTAGCAGGTGGAGCCAATGAAGTGTAATTAGGAAACCAGGAGACCTGTAGCACAGGTTTTACTTAGTATGAGCTCCTGTCTCCCATCTTAATTTTTCTTTTTTTGCTATTTAAACTGTGTAAATTTTTATATCTCTGGGAGAAAATAAATAAATTTATTATTATTATAAAATTTACTAGCCCGCGTATAATACGTATAAATAAACCTTCCTCTTGAATCACTATTAAAAAAACCGCATCAAAATCCGTTGCGTAGTTTTAAAGATCAGATACATAGGGACGGGCAGTGAGAAGCAACTTTGTTTTATACTATGTAGTGATTATTAATGTTGATAAATATGTCCGTGCGTAGGGCGCACTAGGCTCGCTCCGCTGGCGCGCTGCGCCGCTTGCCGCGCTGCTGCTGCAGCGGCTGGAGGAAGCCAACTTCATTCAGCACCCGTACCAGAACGTGCGGGAAACTGTGGGCAGGTAATGAGGACCAAACTCTAATAATTTATTATAATGACCAGAGGTCGGAGTAGGTAGATTGAAATGGGATCAATGAACTGGCACGTATATATTAGTATGGATATGCCTCCGGGATTCCGGGATTTTGAAATTAATTTCAAATGTTGTAATGTGTAGAATAAAGAATACATCAATATGAATAAAGAAACGTTTAACTCTTTTGCTGTCTTTTTAATAGTATATAGGTGATCGGCCTTCTATAGTAAGAAAAAAACAATTTTAAATGTTTATCTATCGCATTCTATAAATTTCTAATATAGTACCTAGTTTAAAAATTATCTTACTTTCACAATATTTGATTCAATCCCGTAAGTACCAAAATGAAATCCCGGAAAAATGGTTTATCCATGTTGTGATTTCTATGACTATTCATGATGCGAGTACGTAAAATCAATCTACCTACTCCGACCACTGATAATGACACACATGAATTACACTTATGAATTTCAAAATTTACAAGTTAATAGAATTAATTTTAGTAGCCCTTCCCATTAGACTTGTGTAAGTAATGCGAGTGATGCATTGCGCGTCATATATCTCGGCCGCGTACTGTAGCATTACACATGACTCGACTCAATCAACCATGGCACATGACGCGCGGGCTGCGGCGCGCTGTTCGGTGTTCGTAATATCTCTGTAATCTTTGCTGTGTGTGCAAGCGAGAAGGAACATGCTCCAGTCGGTTGGCTGCGAGATAAGTTAACTATTATCTAGAACCGTATTGTTATTGAAATAAGGTTTACGAGAATTAAATTTTATACAATTTAAGAAAAAAATGAAATTGTTCTTAATTGACGAATACTTAAATGACGAATTAATTTAGAATGATTAATATTGAGATTAAATTACTGTGACATTTTAATTATTTTGACATTTTAATTATTTGGACTTTTTAATTATTTTGACATTTTTTATTTTGACATACGAATTTAAACGTTTTTAATAATTCCTCATTTAGGTCTGATATGATTAGAGTATTCACTATTTGTTTGATTTATTTTCTATTTTGATACCAATATAATGCATGATTTTCAAATATTTTTAGTTAATAATATTTTGCTATTGTCATCTAGATTTGCACACCATATTTGTACGCCTCCTGGCATAACGTAGCGCTCTCATTATCAACATAAGATCTGTAATTTTATTACCTATGTTAACAAATAAATAAACTGAAACTGAAACTACGTTTTATTGAAACCGCGGACTGCCTACGTGATGTTTCAAATCATGACTCGAACTGTATGACACTATGACAGTTCGAGTCATGGTCAATAATCACTATTGCAATTCATGTCTATCGTTTTAATTCAATAATTCCTTATATTGGGGGCTAAATATGAAAGGAAATCGACTACTTATATGAATATGAAACAAAATCAAATGTACGTTCCGGCGAAGCGACGGCGCATTGCGTTTGACCCATGTCACATCACATCACAATATAGGCAATGCGATATCTCATGTAATGATGTATATCTTTTACAACGCGGCATTTCATTATACAAAAACCATCGCGCGTGGTGCGTCATCTCGCGTCATGTTTGGAGTCATGGTGTAATGAAACATTACTCGGGACGAAATGTCATACCATATGACATTACTTTAAAAGGCACTGTTTTGCGCATGTCTACTTCCCATGAGGTATTTACGTATGGAGAAAAATGGGCCATACTTCCATAGTTACTCTAAGAATTATTAGCATTTATTGTTGCCCAACTTCTTTCGTCCCTGTTTTTAGTCATCAGCAGTCCTGCCCTTAACCCAATTATTTGAAGTCGGCGGAAAATGTCTTCTTCTTTCATTCTTGTCTATTAGTCGTCATCTCGGTAGTTAGTTCTATACAGTCCTTAAGTTCCGTATGGTCCGTACGTAAAGTAAAGAATAGCACCATCTCATTTCTTCCCATGGGTGTAGTAAAAGGCAACTAAAGGACATACTAGAAAATTGCCAGCAGCGTTCTCTATGCATTTAACCAGTATACTGCGATCGCAAACCCTCCTGCAAAGCGTGGCAATTGTGGACCTCTTCTGGCTGAAATGCTTAAGTGGTCCCCTAAAAGTAACGTGATCATTTGTTGATTGTAGCTTGTTGATGACTATCTTCGACACGGAGCTGGTATTCCCAGGCGGGTACAACGGGTCGGCGCCGCGCCTCGCGCAGTTCCTACAGTCGGTTCAGCCGCGCCTCGCCGCCTTGTACGACGAGAATGGGGACATAGGTCTGTATTGCATCGTCTGTTTGTGCGTGTGCGTTGTATTAATAAGAAAGTACTGCAGAATTGAAACCGATAACTTTTTAGACTTTGTAATGATGGAGCAATAAACTAGACACATGTTTTGGTTACGAGTCAGTTATTTTTTTTTATTTATTTATTAATAATGGTTGTCGAGCATCGAGCAACTTACTATAGGCTATTTTATTAACTAAATTGAAATATGCTGAGGGGTAATTGCGGAACTTTTTATCGGTAGGAATTGGTTTAATATTCATAGTTAAACAACATTCATTGCGTTATTTACGATGCTGAGCCGACAATTTATTCTAACAAATGACGCAATGGTTTAAAAATAATCTTTAATCCCATTCAGATTCTGATAAATTGTGCGTTTCGCAATTAGGGTTCAGGTCTGTTATTATATAAAATACATTTTAAGGCAGTAATATCCATCTATCTGTACACGATTTTTTTAAGAGACATTCTTATTTGGTAGAAGCCATAGACACGAAAAACTTTTCTATGGCGAATAGTTTTTTCACTCAACCTCTGTAGGAAGCCGCGGATTGGCCGACGGGTGTCGTGTCTGGTGGACGGAAGAGATTGGCAGAGGTGTATTTTATGTGCATTAGTTCTTTAGTGATTAAGATTGTTTCAGGCATAAGGTGTAACATATGTGATGTGTCTGTCCTTTTTTAAAATCAAAGAAACAGATTCAAGATTTCCGAAAACTCGCACTAGTATTAACCGGTAGCCAAATTTTTCGCAATTCCAGTAATAAAGACGGCGGCGTCAGTGTCGGCGGTGTCGTGCAGCCCGCGCGACGAGCCGGGCGAGTGCGCGCCGGGAGGTCGCGGCACTCGCGTGCGTCTGCCCGACGCGCACGCCGCGCACGTGGCGCGTTTGTCGCCCGGCCCGCACCACGAGCCGCCCGCAGACGACGCGCCGCAGGTATGTTACACAAGCTTTACACGTCTCTTTGTGTTTTGTGAAGGGTTTTCTTTATTCCGGAAGGTGTATCTACGCCCGCGTAGACGTCGACAACTATCCCACAGCAATGTACTACCGCGATAAAAGTATCCTATGGCCCGAATAATAAAAATTTCATACAAACTTCCACCCCCTATTCGGGACGAGTTCCCTAATAGTACATTACGATATTAGTGCGTTATGATGGTTATAACATGCGAGGCGGAATTTCAGCCCGAGCCGAAGGCGAGGGCGTATTTGAGCCGAGCATGTTATAACCAATACGCACGTATATCGTACGACGTTTTTTAACACATTTGCGAGGAAACAGAAAAAAATACATTTCACAATACAAGTACAAAGAAAAGAAAATTTGAGAAAAATGACGCGAGGATTATTTTCTGCCGTGGCTGCGTGAAAATGTTGGCAAAGACGCTAGAGTACGCAGCCAAGTTTTTAAATTACCGAATAAACTTTTTTATTTTTATTTTAAATAAACTCAATCTGTGAATGCACACTGTTGCTTTCCCGCCATTTTAACAGCGCGCTAGTGCTGCCTACTGACTGGCGCCGCGCGGCGATTAGTTCGAAATTTGAATAGCAACAGCGCGCTGCTCACTAGCTGGAGTCGTGCGGCGGCGATCAGTTCCATATTTGAAATGGCAAATATACTGTTATGGAATTTGTATGGACTATAACCACTGACCTCTATCTAATACGCTGGACTGGCTACCGCTATCAATTTATTGTGCCTATTTGAAAATCGCCATTTTGGCGCTGACGGCAGCAGTGAGGGGGAATGGAACTAATACTAGTGATGTACAACAAATGGTTTGTTATCGATAAAAACTTCTCTGATATCGACTACAATGATAGAAATATTACCAAGGCTATTTTTGTTACTATTTTCTATAAATTAATTTGTTTAGATAATTATTAACATGTAACATTCGTGTTGTCTTCTAAACGTAATGTTTTTAAAACGTGGAATACGTTTTATAACATAAAATACGTTAGGATTTACTAAAATCATAGATAATTAATTTAAAACAAGTAATATAGGCATATATTTTGTTACTAAAACACAAATAAAAAGACATGTCTGCACTAGTTGAGTACCTAACTAAACCAATGAACTATAGATAGTCGTAATAAACAGATATTTTACATATAAAACATAACTTGAAATAGCAGTATATAGTACTGTTTATGGACTGTAATTCATAATAAGTTGACCCCTTCCTTGTTCTCCTTAGGGCAGATTTTAGCAACGTCAGATATCTTTTATCCTGGGAATTAAATCGACGTTTGACAGTTTCAGTACGAATGAACTGTCAAAAATTCAAAATGTATTCTCTGGATATGACTTATTCTAGGTATAAAAGTTTGGTGAAATTCGCCCTTTAACGGATAAAAGTTAACTATCGGATCAATAAATAATAAAATTCTGTAAAATAGTAAATTAAGTACCTCTAATTGTCTTATCGTGCACTCTTTAAAGGAAGGGATTATCTTTTACTAGTCAGATACCGTATGTCGCCATGTGGTACGAGACACAATAAATTTTTATTAGGTCTGTAATTACGGTAATTAACTTGTAACAACTTAATTACCGCAGGGGAGGGGGACAGGGAAATAAAAAAGCATTCTGAAATCACATATTTTATTAAATTAAAACTTACTGTCGAGCCCATATTATTTGCCGAGTCAAAAAATGTCTAACCTTCTCTCCAGTTATTAATAAAGAATATTTTTTTGACACTAATAAGATTGCAAATGGCCGTTGTTTGTTGTATTTGAGCTAAGCGTCTCTGCGAAATAAAAAGTTTTCCAATGCATTGTTTGGAAGTCTCATTAATATTAGAGTCGGGTATTGCCCAAAATATATGTAAAAATTCACCTAACTCGGTTTGTAACGAGGATGGATGTTTAATTAAAACTTACTGTCGAGCCCATATTATTTGCCGAGTCAAAAAATGTCTAACTTTCTCTCCAGTTATTAATAAAGAATATTTTTTTGTTTCTGCGAACAAACGGATGTTTACATATTTAGTTATTATTTCTTTTAAAAGAATATTTAAATGACTGTGAAAATTGTCTGAGACATAACTATCTCTAAAATGATCTTCTAGCTCAGGAAACAGTTCATTTGTTTTTGTTAAGAGGTTCCTTATTACCTTTGCAGTGAGTACTGCAGGAAAATTCAACTCTATAGGTGGTTTATTTTTATTATATTTACATGCTTGTCGGAATAATGATTCCACCATAAAACAAATATTGACTACACTCACAGAGGGCACAGTTAAACCACCTCTCTGCTTTTGGATAATAAGTGCTACCCCATTTCTCCTATTTGACACTGCATCTAGTGGTACAGCTTCACAGGCCATTAAACATTCATCACATTTAATTTTTTTTCGAATCGATCGAATTACAAAACCTGCAATATAGCCAATGCATTGTTTGGAAGTCTCATTAATATTAGAGTCGGGTATAGCCCAAAATATATGTAAAAATTCACCTAACTCGGTTTGTAACGAGGATGGATCATCGTCGTCAAGGCGGTATTTCTTCGTAGTACGCATATTTTCAGCATTCGTAAAATCATCAACATTAAATTTATTTATTTTAGCACGCTTTGCACTAGAATTAGTTAATATGGATACATTATTGTCCTGAACGTTGCCGGTAGAAGTTTTTATTTCGTGATGGATTAATAACTGTTTATATGCATTGACAAATTGTGCAGCTGTTGGGTTTGGGCACCAACCCCCACGGCTACGAATGGCACAAAAAAACAATTCTAGATGATCCTGGCTCATCTTATATGTCAGAAGATACTTTAATTCAGGTCTGTCTGACTTCACATAAATATCAAATATATTCATAACAGAAATTACTGCGTTGTAGAATCCTATAAAACCCGCCTTACGGCGTGATTTTACTGCCAAAGTATTATCCATCAGTTTGATTTGACTCAGATACCTAATTTCGTCAAGAACTTTTGTCCTCCACCTGTTTTCATTATTTACTCGTAAAGGACTTTTAAATCCTCGACCCCAAGGATTCCGTACATTTAGAAAATCAAAGATTCTATCCACAGCTCTTATGAACCTTACCGTAGCTGCGGAACCACTAAACTCAGGGAGATTTAAAATTTTATCACAAAACTCAATCGCGTCTGCTACACTGCTACTGAGAGTTTGAGCCGCAAGGTAAACTTTCATAATCATTTTTTTATAATTTATATGCAAGTTTTTCAATTTGTTTCCTAATCTTAGGCCTTCAGTTTCTTGCAATTTTGCCAAATTCTCGACATATACCCATTTAATTAAATCACCTCTGTCATCTTTTAAAACTTTTAGATCACCCAAACAATTTCTTATATTTTTTAACATATGACAGGGGTCAAAAATAACATGCACTTTGTGTTCTTTATCTATGGGATGACAGAAATATGGTTTTGCTGCTGTTCCTATTTGAAGCTCTGCCCCTAATTTAGCTACTGCAGAAAAATGTTCGGGTGGTCCATCTAAAGTTAAGGAGCATATCTCCACAGATACGTCATGCAACCGAATTAAAGCCTGTTTAATTAGAGCACTTTTGGTTTCTGAAGTCAAACTATTAATAAAAAAATAGGCTATGGGCAATTTCCAATAACTATTTAAAGGCACGACCATAAATACCAACGCATCTTTACATTCAGGTAAATCGTTACTCTCAGAATCTATACCCAAATCGATTTGGCCACGAGTCACTCCATCACGACTGCGAGTGCAACTTTTTTTTAAGCTCATTTCGTCAATTATTAATGCACATATAAGTTTTTCCCCTTTTTGTTTTGCTAGTTCACTTTTAAGTCGCAAAGCATTGAAACTTTCAACAGAGAAACCTGGATTGGCATCAATTGAACTATACCATGAGCGTATAACACGAGGATGCGGCAAGGCCAAATTAAATTTACTACGCACATATGCATATGCCTTTGGCGAGTAAAAATGTAGAGTAATGGCAAATGATCTTAATTCTGGAGCATACTTAGCATGTTTTAAATATTTGGTCATTCTTTTAAAAAGTTGTGGTTTAAAATTGTCGTACTGATTTAACATATATAAACAATCATCACATACCAGTTTTCTTTTTTTTAAATCAGCAATTACAGATCTTAAAGTAGACACGGTAATTTTCATACGTTTCACATTTTGAGACAATACTTTAATTCGGGCTTGTGACATTTTCAAGGCTCTTTTGACCCTTTCCAATTTAATTTTGGAAGATTTTGGGGTGTTCTCGTAGCGGTGATCTAATTTTACACTAGAACAGATTTCCGCTAAAGTTCTAGATATCTTTGGTGTACTACAGTTGCTTGTGTTGTAACTTGTGCTTGGAACTGTAACAAGAAATTATATTTCATTACTTATATTATTCAAAGAAGGATGATTAGATAGTGAAAATATCATTGAAAATAATTTGGAAAGGTATGTCATCATCATCATTTCAGCCGAAAGACGTCCACTGTTTGACATAGGCCTCCCCCAAGCGTCGCCACATCGGATTCTAGTGACTCTCATCAGGTCATCGGTCCACCTTTACGTTTTCCGATACGCAAAGAACATGCGATATGAACGCGTATATTTAAAAAAAAAATTACACAAGGGCACAAAATTAAACATTGTTTAGTATTAGTATTTAACCACTGTTAGTCGCCAACTTAGTACATCAGTAAACCATGTTCAGTATTTTAGATAATTTTTTTTTACATAACTACCTGCATGGGCTTCACATGGCAATATTTCTTTTGGATTAACTTCAATATATTTGCAATCATAATTTGTTAACCCGACTTGCACAGGTACTAAAGGTAAATTAAATTTATCCAAGTTCATTTCAATATCACTCTGGCATTGGTATCTCGTTGGTTGGTCAGCGTCTTTAAGCATCTCAGTTTGTACCAAGGACAAATTAGTTTCTGAGAAAAACAAAAGTTTTATTTTATTAAGATAATCAATAATATTTCTTGGATACCGACAAAGTATTTACTTAGGTACTATGAATGTACACTCACCAAGAAATATTGTGGGGATACTGCATTTTTTCAATGTAGTCCGTGACTGATGTTTTATGAAACATCCATCCGTGAAGTGTTTAGAACAAAGATAATGATACATGGTTGGAGTCCAATTGACAACCTTCATATTTTTTAACCAAAGTTTGAGAGTGTAATCGGAGGGGAACCTGTAATTAAAAGAAACATTATAGTAGGTATGGGTAAAAAATTAAAATAATATAGTATATCTATAATTATATAGAACACTTAATGAGAATTATGAATCATAGGTGTTAAATTATTTGTTATTGACTCTAATAATAATAAACCTTAAAGTGTTTTGCTATTATTACAGATCATAATAATGTGCGTATTATTATTTTAACAAAGATGATAAACATTATTGTTAAGCATGTTTTTTTTTTACATCTTAATATAATATTACGAAAGTATCGATATGAATTTTGACATCCCTAACAAAAGTTATTGGTTAAGTAAAAATGTTCGTAAAATCCCGTAAACTCGAACAGAAGCAGTGTATTTTTACAATAATAAACGTAAACGTTTATTATTGTAAAAATACACTGCTTTAAGCGGTTTTCTAATAAGTATTTATGATTTAGATACACTTACTTGTGAAAAGTGACACCACTGCCTTTTTCGTATCGTGTTTTACAATATACGCACGATTTCATGTTGGACGAACAATACAAGCTATGTTATAATCACTGTCATTATTATAACACTTTAATCTAAATCACAATCACAGTAAATACTTTAGAAAACTTTTTATTTCGCAGAGACGCTTAGCTCAAATACAACAAACAACGGCCATTTGCAATCTTATTAGTTCTTAGAACTCTCACTGGGGGCGCTTTGAATCGGCACAGCAAATAGTTGTCATTTTGTATGGGATAGCCAGTCCAGCGTATTAGATAGAGGTCAGTGACTATAACTTAACTATTTGCTTTGGTAACACACGCGTTTTTTATGACCCGCTTTACATATTTAAAACCGGTGCAATTACATCAGCTTTACGAGCAAGGGTGTTAAAAAATTATTTCTTAGCTGACGTCTCCAACTCATAATCTACCTCTATGCCAAATTTCATCTTCGTAGATCCAGTAATTTTTGAGATCTCGTGATTAATCAGTGAGCGAATGAATGTATGAATGAGTGACCAAACCCATTCGTTCCACCTGATGAAAATCTTGCACCTGGACACGAGTTACCTTGGCTTTCTTTTTTTCTTTTCTCTTTAAATAGACTCTGAAGTCAGGTAGATATAATTAAATAAAACTGCTCAGATGGAGATTCACAGATGACTCCGCCCTGGAGTGTGAATGTGGTGCTCTCCCACAAACAATGCAGCATTGATATATTGTCCAGCGTGTCCTGCTGTTTGCACACTACAGGAGATGATGCTGAAAGTGCTGAAAGTGCTAAGCTCGTAGTCAAATTCTATCAATATTTAGATTGCTATCGACATGCTAAGAAGAAGAATATAAAACTTGTGTAAAGCAGGGATAGGTCGGTAATAATAAAGTCGTTCGTGGTCGGAAGTTCGGGCTACCCCGGCGCTTATTCCTTTAATATGTTTGTGTATGTTGTCAGTCGGCGGAGGGCGGCGAGTCGTCGGACACGGAGGGCGCGGCGTGCGAGGCGCGCGTGGAGCGCCAGCTGGTGGCGCGCCTGGACTCCGCACTGTCCCTCACGGGCGACGTGGCTGCGCATGCGCCGCAGGACCACGCCAGGGCACTCAACCTGCTCACCACTGGTAACGTAACAAGTCTGCTAAGGGGCCGTTCAAGTATTACGTAAGCAGATTTATTACAATAATTTACGCCCCCATCCCCCTTGTCAGCAAAAGTAAGCAAAGCTCTTACCCCCTCCCCCCATGCTTACGTAAACATTGGTATATGCATTTTTCTTTTAATGTACCTATTCTGTTTTTTTTTATTGATTCATGGACAGCAGTTATGATTCCAGAAATAAGAACAACAATTCTTATTTCTGGAATCATAACTGCTGTCCATGTAATAAATCTGCTTACGTAATACGGTAAGGCAACCTTGACAATCTTAGCACTACTGTTCCAGTAGACGATTAACCATTGTAAAAACCAATTATATTTAAAAAAAAAGTAAAACCATGGAGTTTCTTGCCGGCTTTTCTCTGTAGGAAACAAGCAATTGGCCTATCTACCTGACCAAGCTTCTGACGATTCATAAGGGCCCTTGTAGGTTTATGTGAAATAAAAATATTTTGATTGGTTTTGACGCGCCGGCCCGACACGCTCAGCGCGAAATCTTGTCTTCGCATCATCATAAGTCAGTGTCAAGTTTCTCCACGACGTATTCCTTCATCGATGTCAATACTGTCCAAGATAAAATCAAGTCATAACACCCGCACGGGTTGATCGTTCAAGTTAAGCTACTCTTGCCGCGGTTAGTCCGTGGATGGGTGACCATCTTTACATACCAGACCCTGCCGTGCCTCGGAAAGCACGTTAAGCCGATGGTCCCGGCTGTCTTTCATAGATCTTAGTCGTTACAGGTCGTCAGAAGTCTGACAACCAGTCTTACTATGGGGTATCGTATTACCCAGTAACTGGGCTGTGGAGGTCAAATAGGCAGCCGCTCCATGTAAAATACTGGTACTCAGCTGCATCCGGTTAGACTGGAAGCCGACCCCAACATGCTTGGGAAAGGGCTAGGTCGATGATAAAATCAGAAATTACAGACGCCAGCACACAAAGCTACTACAAACTGTCAGATTTCTTTAAAAGATTTTCAACTTTATCGCTAAAGTATTGGGTTTAAAATTGGTTGGGCAAATGATAGTTTCGGGTAGCTTGATGTACTGGCGTCTGTACATGAAGTCAGTTGATCAACGTTTTAATCAATCCATTGTTTCCTTTTTTCCAGTCCTACGCGGCTGCATGGGCGTGATAGTCCGCGGCGTGAACGGAAACACAGTGACGCAATACTCTATGATCGCGACAGCCTGCGCGTTGGCGGCGCGTGGCCCTCCTCAGCCTCACGACGAACTGCCTCGCGCTGCCGCCGGCCTACTGGCCTCGTTGGCCCTCGCGCATCACTCCTGCGCAGCCTTCGATACTGCACTCCAGCATCTGGATGCGCTGTCTAATAGTATGACGCTTTCATATTTCTTTACATCAAAACCAGTCTATTGTATCCGTTTTACATTACGCAACAAGCAAACAGCAGATATGTGTTTTCCTAAGTAAAGGCGGTTTTCACATTTTAAGTGCAGTTGTTTGAACCCAATTTAAATCACGAAAGGTTAATATTCCGCGTGTCAGATTATTCGTTATTTTGATTGCTTCTTCATCGGATGTCATAGTTGTGATACGAATATTTCCCTGCTTTCCGAATTGCGACAAAAGCGATTATGTCGCGAATCCGCCCAACGCGGAACGTCACAATTATTACTCAATAGGCCTTATATTTTACGACTATTATATTTGTTCGGATTCGCGAAATAATCACTTTTATCGCAATTCGGAACCGGGCCTTTGTCTCCCTCCAAAGTCTTTAAATACGCCTAGAATAGCTTCTATACAAAAGCATTATAATCCATTTTTCTATAGTAACGTCACCTTTGGCTTTGACCATAATGATCTAAATTACATAGTTTTCACCTAAGTACACATTATGGTCAAGCAATAAAGAAATTGAGGGGAACCTCTAACTGATCCATAATGTATCGTTATCGTCAGGTCGGTCGTGGTGGGCTCGCCTGGCCTGCATCGACTTCGCTCAGCCGCTACTGTTCTACGGGCTGCCGATGTTGTGTGACCGTGTCGACCGTGCCGTCGCTACAGAGAATTTCGCACTCAAACTTATGAGAGATCCAAGACTGGAGGTAAGCAATATGCATAATAATATTTTGTCGCAGAAACAGGCATCCTTTTGTGTTTTAATATGAGACTGTGTCATAAACGTCATACTGGCGGGATCAACTCTAGTAATAAATAGATTCTACCACGTATACTTAGTACTAGCGTTTGCCAGCGGCTTCGCCCGCGTGGAGGTCGGAAAATATCCCGCGGGTATCGTCACAGCTCAGCTCCTATGTGTCTTAGCGTTATGTTATATAGCCTATAAGTATAACCTGCCCAGGAGTATGGACTACAATCGTACCAAGTTTGGTTAAAATCCCTTCAATAGTTTTTGAACCATGCGTGCATATACAGACAGACAGGCAAAAAATATACTGATTGCATTTTTGGCATCAGTATCGATCACCATTCATCCTCCAATATTAATTTTGAATGTATATGCAATGTACAGAATTGACCTCTCTACAGTTTTATTATAAGTATAGATAGATTTAGTAACTGTCCTAAAACATTTGTACGTCACACAGTATAAACAGAATTTCACGATAACAGTCACAGTGGTCCGCCATTATGATACGTCATAATGACGAGATTGTGCTGGGACTCAACATTTTTTTTACAAAAAAGGAACTCGGTTGTTATTTTTTTTGTAAAAAGTTTTTATTTTAAACTTTTTAGTTATGGTAGATACCCCGCACTAATCTAATCGCGTTATTTGTTCTCATTTGTCACGCAAATACTTAAAACAAATTTAAGACTTATATGGTTTTCACATGGGTCCCATTGTCCGAATAGAACCAAATTAAAATGGGACCATTTGGGAAGAGCACCAGCTTTCAAATAAAAAAGGAATCATCAAAATCGGTTCACCCAGTCAAAAATTCTGAGGTAGCAAACATAAAAATATACATTCGAATCGATAACCTCCTCCTTGTTTTAAGTCGGTTAAAAATTACATTAGTCTGATCCAACCAGTATTTAGTACTTCCAAAAATCAATAGTGGTTGACGGAAATCGTAGTAATGTCATTACAAAATTAGTTTTTCATTTTTGACATTTTGTATGCCGGAAGAATAATGTAACAAGCAAAAATACTTGCAAGAAAATATTACAGCTACAATTCATGCAGGTACCGGTACTAAATATACGTGGTAGAATTTATTAATTACAAGAGTTGGTTCCGTCATCATGATGTTTATGACCGTGTCCTCACATGTCTACTGACTCAATTCAATCATTCATACAACATTAATTTTTGTTTATGCGAAACCCGAAACACGGGTCTAATATTTTTATGTAAAGAATCTATGAAAAAAATTTCAAAACTGTATCATTAATAATCACAAAGTTATAAGCTTGATAAGTTACCTGGTTGTCCACGCAAAAACATATCACCACAAACAGCTAGTGTACGTACCATCTCCGTGTAATGGACGTTTGAATACGAGAAAGACATGATAATTTTAAAATCGAAACAAAACACTAAGGCCCGCGACTTGGAGCGTAATTAAATATTTTTGGTACAAAATATAACATGGTGTAAAAATTATTGGAATCGATTCAGTTAATGATTCTGAACAAACTATATTCAGGTTTCGTATATACTAAAAATAATCTTGTATAAGCTTTTCTTTGGCCTTCCTCACGGCCCTTTCAAATAAATGTGTATGTTGAAAGACTGTGTGAAGTAATAAATTTGTCGGTTCCAGGTTCGTCAATCAGCAGCAAAGCTGTTGACGGGATTGATGCACTGCCGCGCGTTGCCGGACGAGGACAGTACGCTGCGTGAATTAATGCGCAGCTGCCGCGCGCGCTCGCTGGTGGAGCGGCACTGCGGCGTGCTGGGGCTGTGCGGCTACGTGGCGTCGCGGCCCTACGCGCTGGGCGCGCGCCTGCGCGACGTGCTGGCCGAGCTGGCGCGCCACACGGCGGCGCCCGACCCCGTGCCCGCCGCCATCCGCGCCGCGCTGGCCGACTTCCGGCGCACGCACCAGGACGACTGGCCCAAGCACCGCGACCAGCTCTCCGAGGAGGAGCTCGACCTGCTCGCCGACCTCACCTCGCCGCCCGCCTACTGCGCGTGAAACAACTCCCCGCATCCCTACGATAAGCTATCTAATTAGAGTTGCAAAGGACTCGAGATTTGAAAGACTCGACTCAATTATGCAAGACTCAGTGTGCTCAAAAGGCTTGGAGTCTACAGATAAGCACTCGAGTCTTAAAAAGGGCTCGAGTCTTAAAAATGGCAACATAAATAAACTTCGTCCGTTTGGTCATTCCAGTGTAACCGGATAAAACTGAGTACCAGTACTTTACATAGGGCGACTGCTTTTCTGACCTCCACAGCCCAGTTACTGTACAACATAAAACCGAGTTTTAATGAGGACTCGAGTCTTAAAGAAAAACTCGGAGCATGAAGATGAAACTTGTACCTCATCATTCGAAAAGACTCGAAAGAAGGCAATAAATTCAAAGTAGTGGTTATTATGTAACTTTGCTAACAAAAAAATCTGTCGAGTTTTTCCGAATGATGAGCTACAAGACTCGCGTTCATTTTAAGACTCGAGTCGTTTTTAAGACTCGAGTCCTTTTTAAGACTCGAGTCCTTTTTAAAACTCTAGTCCCTTTTTTAGACTCGAGAATGACTCGGGCGCGGCTTGACTCTAGACTCCGAGCCTTTTGAGCACACTGAGTCTTGTTTAATTGAGTCGAGTCTTTAAAATTACGACTCGAGGACTCGAGTCCTTTGCAACACTATATGTAATTGTGATATTCTACGACAGCTTTACGTATGACACTTTTTTTTTTGTTGCATAATTACTATTCCAAAGTAGGATTTCTATTTTTGTTTCGTCAAACTTTTAATCTGTAATCGATGTTGCCGTGGAATATATTTATGTAATCGACGGTATTTAAAGTCAATGTAATAGAAACGCCATAAATGTTGTAGTGGCTTAGTTTTGTAAGTTACGATGTTCATCGCATCACTTGCGCACTTATACAATTACGTATTTGTATTGAACCTGTCGTGGTGGTGGACCCACATCTCATTATATTGTGCCCACAGTAGACACCGGTGACGGATTTAGGTGTTAAGATACTCTTAGAAAACATTTTGATATTTTATTTGTTTTGTAGTTTTATAGCACATTTCGTGTTTTTATTTGGAAAGAGGAATAAAAGGCAGGAAAAAGGTTGAATTTTCAATTCATGGGCATACATCGCCAATTTTGTATGACAAGTGTTGCATTGATCTTAAAGACATTTTGTTCCATAATAGATCTGTTTACAATGGGTTAAGGCTTTGTAAATACGTGTATAAATATTACGTAATATTTCTTTTCTAGGATGTTATATTAAATACTACATTCATACAATAATGTTTTTTTTTTTTTCTATAAGTCTCAAATAAAAATAGTATTTACCACTTATTCAAATTTATTTATATGTACCCAATTTTTTCAGAAAAAGTTGCATGGATTAACAATATTAAGAAATTCAGAGCATATTACAAAAGATTATGCGTTTAAATTAAACCTAATGTGAATTAATCTCCAGAGGCTATCTTCGTTCCTCAACATCTGAAAAAAGAAAACAATAATTGATTATCTGAAAACTAGGAATCCTTAGTTATAAATTAGTGAGCTACTCAATTACTGACAACTGGGTGCACTGACTGGACCATTCAATCTCACCAATCAATGTGGATCTTTCCTCTTAAGATCATTTTGAACACTAATAAAAATCTTAATACATACTTTATTTCTTATAAACCTAAATGAGAACTTATGAATCGTCAGAAGCTAGGTCAGGTAGATAGGCCAATTGGTTGTTTCCTATGGAGAAAAGTTGGCAAGAACCTTCATGGTTACTACTTTAAATGGGTTTTTATAATGTTTTCAACTAACAGTATTCAAAGGTATGGGAGGGCAGTGTAGCCTGTCAACAAGTGCCAGGTACTTAATCCATACTCCATACTATATACTATTATACTATATTACTATATTTACTATTATTTACTATATATATAATATAATATATAATATAATATATAATCCATACTAATCCATACTAATATTATAAATGCAAAAGTAACTCTGTCTGTCGGTCTGTCTGTCTGTTTGTCTGTCTCGCTTTCCTGCTAAAACTACTGAACCGATTTAAATGAAATTTGGTACACAGATAGTTTAGAGCCTGAGAAAGGACATAGGCTACTTTTTATCCCGGTAGTATGTTCCCGCGGGATAATTTCCGACCTCCACGCGGGTGAAGCCGCTGGCAAAAGCTAGTAATATATAAAATTGGGTCCACCCTTTATGGCAGAATTTTTTTCGTCATAATATTATTTTGCATAACAGCGGATAGCATAAACTTCATTTCGCAGAAAATCGTTTGGCATACACTCATTTATCATACATTCACAACGCATAATTTTATAAGTCAGAATCATCTTTAGGCATAAATTTTATTCCATAATATTTAAAAAGTAGAACCATCATATCGCAGAAAGTTCGCAGTCAGAATCGTCTCTTGGCATAATTTCATATCGATAGTTATTAAAAGGCAGAACTATCATATCTCAGAAACTTTAAACTTAGAATCATCTTTTGGCATACATTTCATATCGAAGAAGCATGCAGCATGCAAATAAGCATGCAAACAAACTTGCAGCATGCAAACAAACATGCAGCATGCAAGCAAGCATACAGCATGCAAGCAACCAAGCATGCAGCATGCAAGCAAGCATGCAGCAAGCAAGCAAGCTTACAACATGCAGGCGAGCATGCAACATGCAGCATGCATGCTTTCTGTCACGGCTTCGGCGCTGCGGGGCTCCGGCGGTCCCACGCAATCTCATCGTCGCAGATGGTTTAACGCTCACCACCGCGGCTTCGGCTTGCTGGCCGGCTTAGCCGGCCAGCCTCAGCCGCGGCGGCGACCGTCAAAACCACCTGCTCCTCAGCTCGCGGGCCGCCTCGCCACTCCGCGCCTACGCGGGCTTAAATTACACTCTAGGGGTAGGGCAGACAAGACTACGTGGAGTCGGTTCTGCAGCAATTCGTTTCTGTCAATAATTTTTGTAGCACAACATATTTTATACTGACTTTTTGAGACACTATTTCATTTTATTTAAGGTTAAAATGCAACTTAATAGAAATGAAAATATGCCTAACAAAATTATTCTAAATGAAATGCTGCCAAATAATCATTGCTCTAAATAAATGTTATGCTAAACGAAATTATGCGGAATTTTAAGTCTGCCAAAGGTAATTATGCGAAATAAAATTCTGCCATCTTAAAAGTATGCCAGCGTAAAGTCGAGCATATAAACATTCGGCCAAACAGTGATTATGCTAGACATTTTTTACGCCTTACAAATGTTCGTTTAAATAAGATTATGCCAAGTGTGTTATGCCAAATAAAATTCGGAGCATCAAGTTTCTGCCAGATAGAGGGAACCCATATAAAATTATCTACAGTCTACAAGCCCTACAACATTCTCAACATCACAATTAATTAAAGAATCTACAATAGTAGATAAATAAAATTGATATGTACGTCGAAAATGCCCCAAAACCTAAAAGAAGTTTAGGACCTAAACGTAATTCGCCAAAGTCTGCATAGCAAAACCCTGTTTTGCATGCAAATCAGTGAAGAAGCAGTACAGGAAATATTTGAAAGTTTTGGTCTACATGGAAATACACAGAAGTTATTTGCGAATATTCGCAGTCGCCCCCGCGGGGATTGCCCCGGAGGCAAATGGGAATAAAAATTCCCAGTCGCCACCGGTGGTGACTGGGAACTCATTGCCCCCACTTCAGTTTCGCTGTACATTGCTTTCTCCACCGTAGAGAATAAAAGGATGAGGCAACTTATCCTAAACCTGCCTCTAATCTCTAAAAAAAAAAGACACAGTGCATTGAAATATTTTTTTATTTCGATATGAATAAACTTGTTAAAATTAAACATTCGAACTGATATTTTGTATCACAGATAATCAGACTCTTTTTTAGAGACTAGCTGACCCAGCGAACTTCGTGCCGCCTCAGAATCAATAAATGTTGTGTTAACTTATCAGATCCCACCAACACAAAGCAAAGAGCACCAAGTACCATAATACCCATGTTAGACCAAGTTATGACTGACCCAGCGAACTTCGTACCGCCTCAGAATCAATAAATACAGTGTTAACTTATCAGATCCCACCAACACAAAGCAAAGAGCACCAAGTACCATGTTAGACCAAGTTATGACAAACTGGTACTTTGAAGGCATAAAGCGTTTTCCAGCTACCACACACCCATGATATGTGAGCTCCTACCAAATTATGCCAACCTAGTACTTCCAAGACATAAAGCGTTTTCTAGCTACTACACACCCATGTTAGGTTAACTCCTACCAAGTTATGCCAGCCTGGTACTTCGAAGACATAAAGCATTTTCTAGCTACCACACACCCATGTTAGGTGAGCTCTTACCAAGTTATGACAACCTGGTACTTCGAAGACATAAAGCGTTTTCTAGCTACCACACACCCATGTTAGGTGAGCTCCTACCAAGTTAAGACAACTCATCCTCTTATTCTCTAAGATGGATGGATGGATGGATGGATTGATTTATGTATGTTTGTATGTATGTATATTTTTATTTTATAAGTTTATATTTAAATTATAGTATTATTTTTCTTCTACTATTACACACATTGTCTACATCTCTTTGTATATTCTCTCCTATTGCAGCTATGCTGGTAGAGATTTCAATAGAAATAAGCATTACCTTTGTAGATATTTTTCTGTTCCTTTCTATTTGTCTATTTATATGTGTGCATAAATGGTTAAATAAATAAATAATAAATAAATGGAGAAAGCAATGTACAGCGAAACTGAAGTGGGGGCAATGAGTTCCCAGTCGTCACCGGTGGCAACTGGGAATTTTATATTCCCATTTGCCTCCGGTGGCAATCCCCGCGGGGGCGACTGAGAATATTCGGTTATTTGTATGTTCTATGACAGACATAAAGACGAAGTAAAAGGGAAACCTCGGGAAATATCTCTCAGCGTGTCCATAGTAAAGGAGTATAACGTCCATGGCATTACAAAAAGAGTTTGTCTTTAAACATTTCTTACTACTTAGGCATCAAAGAATGGACTGTCTCCTATTGCTTAGGAGATTGGAATCAAAGACAGCTTGGTACCAAAAATTCAAATTTATAGCTTAGCACTGAGAGTAAAAGAGAGACTTACAAGACATTCCATGAAAAGTTACCTGAACAGTTTACCTAAGTTACCATCATACTATTGTCAATGTAGCACAAAACAATATCTAGAACCTATTATTCAATCGAAATCTTAACTCTTCAGAATATACATAGAATATTGTATAGCATCTAACCAATCCAACTAAGAAAGACGCTTGTGATTTCTATTCCTATAAGGCAGGTAATGTAGAAGAGGAAGCTAACCATCAACATAAAAAAAATCGCTGTTAAAATTTTATTATATTTTATAATTATATTTTTCACTTAGAAGTCCGTTGCCCAGGGTGCACCGGACGTAACAAAAGGTTAGAGGGTTATGTTCATAAGGGGAAGGTCTTATCATGTTGTTGGTAGATATCTTGTACTATTTCATATCCATTTATTACCCTAAATATTTGTGATTAAATTTATTCATTTAAATACTTAATATTATTAAATAAATGATTGATTGAAGTTTAGGCATTATTTTATTCCATTTACAATTTTGCGTAAGTACTGTTTATGAACCAGGGTCATTTGAAAATATACAGCGTAAGTGATTCAGTAAACAAACTATTGAAAAAATTGAGTTTAGATTAAGGAGAATGAATCGGTCCTATACTCATGTTCAATTGAAATTCGGCTGATTCGTTTATATAGAAACTCAGTTTTTTGATACTCATGTAAAATTAGCGAAAGTGTTAATAAGTTGCTTATTGTTCACTTCAGGTTACAGACATCATTGTAGCCCTGGCTCTTGTACTAGGAATTCCTGTATCACAAGAGCCTGGCGTACATTTGCAATACCTATTTAACAATGTAAGTTATGCAGAATTGGACTATTGATGATGATTTATCATTTAGACCTATTGCAGAAAACTAACTGAAGTTGGAGAAACTAAAACAGATTATTAAAGACCAGATAGTGGTACAGGTGCTGGAATCTTCTCGCAAGACCTCAACATACACATTACTACACCATTTGGATGCTGTGTTGAAACCTTCAGCCTAGAACACTGTGTTGTGGACAACACTTGCCGCTTCAGCCATCATGGTCAGGGAAGTTAAACACCACTTGTACATAAACTCTCAGATAGCATGGTTGTTCTACAAGTGCTGAACAGTTGACTCTGGGCTGATATACGAGTGCCACCAGTGCCTCAACCTGGTCAGCCTTAAAAACATAATCATACAACGGTTCAAAGGACACAGAGGATAGCTAGGCAATGATGCAGTTGATGAACTTGCCAAAAGGGGGTTGAGCATGACACTAGTGGGACCAGAACTCATCGCACCACTCCTCATAAGAAAACAAACCAAGGATCAACATAAAAAACTAAGGCTGGACCAAAGTGAGTGCAGGCAGTCCAAGAAAGAACTTCTTACTATTGATGCCTGCTTCACAAAACATTTTCTCTGCCTAAACAAACAAAAGCTACATACTTTAAATGCAACTATAACTAGCCATGGGTCTTTTAATAAACATCTCTTTGTCATAGGAGTAACAGAAAGTCCGGTATGCCCTAACTAAAACAAATGTCATTTACTATTGCAATGTTGATTACACATACAATCTAGGATGAAAAGCGGAAACAATACTCAGCTGTTCTCTAATTTTTCAATGAGCAATTGGACAGTATTTTGGACAATCAACACTGTGATTCATGACATGGTGGAATATCTTACGACTAGCATAATTAGCTAGCCTTCACTTTTGTATACCTTATTAATTCAGCATCTTAAAACTATGTTGCCTCTGCAACAGCATGCAATTTTTGGCAATACCAATAATAATTATTATAATCATAGAAATTGCCAAGTAGTGGACAATATTAGTTGCCAATGTTAGAACACCAAAAGTATTCACTAGTCAGTATAATCAAAAGTAGTATTGATGAGTTGGCTTATCTGAAGCCAACGCCAAAATGATGACTATCTGACCCAATTGAGTCTTAAATCTGTATTTCTATGTCTAAAGCAACAGCAGTTTTACTCACTTTTGCCATCACATGCTACAATTTTTACTTTGTCAACTTTTGCAACCTCTTGAACTTCACGAAACTCCACATCGTTCAACATGAATGTCCACACATTATCACAAAACCTGAAACACAAATTGTTCAATTAACAACTACAGAAATACTTTCCCAAAGCCTATGTAGTCAAATATTCACCTATAAGTATTTAATTTTCCTGCTTTGAAGGTTAGTCTTGACTTCACCCTGTTAGATAGCGCCTGATTTATAGATTTATCAAATTGCAATAGAACTTTCACTGCTAGAGCCGGTGTTATCTGTCCATACTGAAAATAATCAAACATTTAGCAACAGATATGGATTAATATAAAACAAAATAATGTAAACAATCCATACCTGTATCAATTCGTCGAGGCTTTCTTGTAAAGTATTACCGATCGTGGTGTTTCTATACAATTGATATGACATTACTAATGATTATAGTATAACTATAAAGGTATAATTTCAACTAAATACAAATCAATGAATTAATGATCAATCTTTATGTCAAATTCAATTTTTTTTTCTCTCACGTCTCACGATCTCACGTTCAATGTTCACTTCACAGGTTTTTGTTTTTAAGATAAGCACATTAGCACAGATTATGTAAATTCCCAAAGTAAAGTCTATGGATTATGTAGCAAGGCAAAAAATTACCAGTGATGCCAACTCTAAAAAATCAGATGACCGAGTTCACACATCTAAATTATCGTATTGCGGACAAAATTATCGTACAATCGACAAATTAAAATCCTAATCCACTTTGACGATAAATCGTTGGAAACCGTCAAAATAACAAAGATTTCCTCCTTTAAAGTCAATCAATCAATCAATCAATCAATCAATCAATCAATAGATCTTTATTCGTCCTAAGTGCATGCCGCACTTAGGACGTTTTAAATATTAAACAAGCTATGTCTATGCGGATCGGAGATTTATGCAATTTTAACCTTTGTCATCACTGTTATAACTAAAAGTTTAGAAAAGCATTAATAACCATACTTTGAATCCAAACTCTTTGGAATTAACTTTTTTTTGGTTTCGAACTCTTTTGTTTATAAAATGGAAAAGAGTTAAAAAGCCATTCCGATAGTGTCAATATTGGTGTCAATCAATAGTTTCTATGAGAATAAAACTGATTCGTTTATATTTATATCGGACTAGCTTTTCCCCGCGGCTTCGCCCGCGTGGATGTTGTTTAACGACGTTTGCTTTGAAAATGAAGATCTTTCCACACAACTACATCCCCTTTTTCAGCGTTTCGGGAATAAAATAAAAACGTATACATTTATTTTTAATCGTCATCCTAAAGACAAAATTTGAAGAACCTGGCTTCAAAACTGACGGACTTTCATACAAACTTCCACCCCCTATTTCATCCCTTTACGGCGGGAGTTTCCTAAAATCGCTGACGTGTACTAATTTCATCTTCGTTGGTCCAGAAATTTATGAGATATTGTGATTAATCAGTATGAATGAATGTATGAGTGACCTTTTACTTTTATCATCATCATCAGCCTATAATGTTCCCACTGCTGGGACACAGGCCTCCTCTCGGTGAGAGGGAGTGCGCCATAATCCACCACGCGGGCCCAGTGCGGGTTGGTAGATATCACATGTCTTCGAATTTTTGGTTTTAAGACATGCCGGTTTCCTTACTTTTATATATATAGATAATAGCAGAAGAAAGAGCTCGGATGTAGGATCCCCAAGAGTAAAAAAGGCACAGTTGGGGGCCATCCATAAATTACGTCACACGTTAAGGGGGAGGGAGGAGGTCGACGAAGTGTCACAAGGGGGTGGGAGGGGTCCTAAATTTCGATCCGTCACATTTCAAAATCAATTTTAATCTAAGTGTTAAGTAAAACACATATTCGTATGATAGCTATTGCCCCAGTGTCAAGGCATACTTGTTTAAGCGATCATGTAGCATTTGTTGTTTATATTTTGCATCATAAAGGCCACTAATCAACACAAGCAAATACATAAGAGACAACAAGTTTTGCCCATCGTGAAGATTCGTCCTCAAAGAATTTTCTGCTAGACGTGCCAGATAAATTCTTTGTTTGGATGATGACGATGCCGATGATGCCGTATGGTTCGATGAGAAAGATGTGGACACAACGAATATTCCTGACATTAACAACCCAAACGAGAACGAAGTGACTGCTATGCCTATATTATTTCTAGATGTAAAATTATAAAATTCGTGACGTCACACTAGGGTCTCACAAATGTGACCAGCTGTGACAAGGACGGGGGAGCGGGTTAAAAATCATGAAATTCGTGTTACGTAATTTATGGATGCCCCCTTGGCACTATTCGCAAACAACACATTTACTTCATGGGGGCTTAGTCAAGATGTGATGGCTCACACTCTCCAAGCCGCAATCGACCAGCTCGTTGCATGGTTCAGGCAGTGGAAAATCGAAGTTAATCCCGATAAAAGTCAAGTGGTCCTCTTTTCGAAACCGCGACTCAAACCCTGCCACCCTCCCAACCCATCTCTATGTTCAGCAAGCCGATCTCTTGGGAAAAGCGAGCCAAATATCTAGGCGTGATCCTCGATCAGCACCTCTCCTTCTCTGAGCACATAAAGAAGGTTCGTTCGCGGGCCGTTTTCGCTCTTGGTAGGCTCCAGTCCCTTTAAATGCGCGTAGTAAATTGTCACTAAACTGCAAGAAGCGCATTTACTCCGCTTGCACCAGGTCACCTTACACCTATGCATCTACAGTTTTTGCACACGCGAAACCCCACCGTATCCATAGGATGCAGAACCTCGAAAACCGTTTTCTCCGTAAAGCCACAGATTCCCGTTGATACGTTCGGAATGTAAATCTACACCTCGATCTCGATCAAAATACCTCAATTCATGAAACACCAACTCCAAGCGTTTCTTCGATAAAGCCATAACCCACCGCAACCCTCTGGATGTCGCAGCCGCGACTTTTATAGGGTTAGACCCTCTCCCGTATCAGTAGAGTTTGCCACCCAAGGGACATACCCACTGACCTCGCCGCCAAAGTCCGTCGCGACGCTCCCGACTAAATAGTCCCGCCCGATCCTTGCTCGAGCCAGCCCGCGCCGCTGAGCCTGTAGCTTCATCCCTAAATAATAACCACTCAGATCCAGCCCGTCTCTTGCTGCCCTCTACCAGCGACGCCCTAAGCCAAGGTCCGTACCCCACGTCATTACGAAGACCATCCGTTAACTCCCACTCGGTATTTTGCGGCACGTTATGAGTTTAGTCTACAAACGATAAGAAATCATTTGCACTCTACTGAACTGCACTATACTATCGACATCACGCTGGGCATCCAGAAGTTACGCCAATTCACTGGCCGTCTAAATCCCTGGACTTAAATCCAAATGAAAATATATGGGGTCTGATGGTCCAAATGTGGGATAAAGAAACGACGGGACAATATAAGCAATTGCGCAACATTTAAATAAAATTTGGGATTATATGAGAGGAAGTGATATTTGCAGTCGCCTGATTGTACCAATGCGTTCAGGACTATTGGCTGTTATTTCAAGCAATGGTGGTTACACTCGATATTCATCAGCATCAGCATCCTATAATATTCCCACTGCTGCGACATAGGCTGCCTCTCGGTGAGAGGGAGTGGGCTATAATCCACCACGCGGGCCCAGTGCGGGTGGGTAGATGTCACATGTCTTCGAATTTTTGGTTCTAAGACATGTCGGTTTCCTTACGATTTTTTCCTTCACCGTTTTGTTATCTGAAATAATTTACACAAAATAAAGCGAGTTACTCTTAAGTCATGGCCGTTACTACTGGGCCATCAGTGCTCGATATTAACTATTGTTGAATAATAATGCGGTGAACATTATATTTTTTTATATTTTTAAGCATTTTATTTCCCCATTTCATAATGTTGCCACACACTTTGCAAACGAAGTTCAGAGTGAAGAAGTATGCTAAGATGGCAGAATCTCGTTTGTCGCACATTTAAGCTGAATGCACAAATTGTGTAATAAGTAAATCAAGTATAGCTTGGCAAAAAAGAATCTGTCGTAGTGAAAAATGGAACTAAAATATATTTTTTGTGGCAACACTGCTTTGTTTATCAACAACAAGTGGCTAATCTGTCACTGTGTTATGTTCCCAGTAGTAGTGGGTCGTTGTCGATTTTTTGACGGACGAAACGCAACAGTTTTCCCAACGACGAAAACGGTTGCAGAAAACGGTCGTCGTCGCAACTGGTTTGAAGAGCCGTCTTCAAACCAGTTGTTGCGACGACGACTGTTTTGTAAAAAACGAAACTTATCGAATATAGAATAGAATTACGTTTGTGTCGCGTGAAATAGTTGCAGTTTCTTCGAGAAGTAGTAATAAAATATAGACTCTATACCATTGACAAAAAGTTCACTTTTTACTGTAAGAACTGTTTTGTAAACGAACGCGGTTCACTAAGGACGACGTCGCGACGAGTGTGATAGTTGAATCAATGCGTTCTCGACCGTATTTTCTTAGCTGTAAAATACATAATCGCATCTAGTCATTCGAAGACTGGTTTGTGCAACGAAGACTGTTTGGATCCAAGACGTAAAAACAGTTTCATCGTCGTAGTCATCGCAGAACATAAAACGGTCTTTGGAACGGATTAAGGACGACGACGCGACGAGTGTGATAGTTGAATCAATGGGTTCTCGACCGTATTTTCTTAGCTGTAAAATACATAATCGCATAGTTATTCGAAGACTGGTTTGTGCAACGAAGACTGTTTGGACCCAGGACGTAAAACGGTCTCATCGTTGCAAAACATAAAACGGTCTTCGGAAACGGTTCGTTGTCGCAACGCCCACCACTAGTTCCCAGTTGTATTTCACTTATTTCTAACTAACTAACTATCAATTATTAATGGTTTTGTACATATAAAAAATGAATAAAACAATAGGGAGTAGTGGTGTGAGCTTTGATATATCAAGTTTTCGTAAGATATTTGGCGGAATCTGAAGTGGAACAAATTTTGTCTCCGATTGACAATGTTTTCGAAAGAAGTGCCGACATGACAGGTATTTATCCAAGAAATGTATCTTTTTGTCAATGCCAGTCACTGTTTTTCCTTTCTAATACTAAGTTTTATCGGTATTATAAGTTTCAAGTCATTTTATTGTTTTATTTACTAATAGATTATTGAGGTTATGTTTTCTAGTTTGACAAATCGCGTGTACGTTGACTCTTAATGGTTGATACTTGAAATTGAAAAATGTACGTGGAATTAATATGATTGTCTTTATATTTTTTTCAAGGTAAATCTCACAGTACCTGCAATTAGAGAAGTTGTTAATGAAGGTGAAAAAAGTTAAGGATTTTTTCTACACCTCGAGAAACACCAAAACAGTTGGTGGAAGAAAGAATTAGACGATTTTGATCCGTGTGCAATTAGAAAAAATGTTCAACACTGTAAAGAAACAGGCAAGTATTTTTTGTTAATGCTATTATCGCATACCGCATACCACAGTAAAAAAAAAAGCATAATTTACATTTATAATTTTACAGGTGCCTATTCTACGTTATTACGTAGAGTATGCACTAAAAGCACTAAATATGTGTGTGAAGATCATTTCACACGAACGAAGCAAGAACCCTAGCGCAACTCTGACTGTACATTTACACAATCGTGTTCGCCATTCGAGACGAACATTCGACGACACATTCGTAAACGAGTGCCGTCCCGAACTACTGTTTACACATTCGCAGTGTAAATCATTTTGTCATTCGCACACGAACATGGAGGACGTGAAAATAATTGCGTCTACACGTCCTGTTGAGTCGGGCGCTAGCTTGTCAACTGAATGCAGGCGAATGTGTAAACAGTTAGTTCGTGTTCGCCATTCGTGCCCTTTGATTCGCGTCCGAAATCGAATCGCGAGGCGAGGCACGACGCTAATAGCGAGCGCACTGCTTATTCAAGGTAAGTTTTTATCCACTGCGCAAAGGACCATGCAAAAAATCGTCCCATACCACCAACAGATTTCAAACGTATCTCAATTAATTCATCTTGGCAGCATAATATTTTTTTTTTATTATGACGACATCACCGTAAGTCATGGGGATATCGCGGAAAAAATGATTCTGGTTCACACTTTTTGTTACAGTTAATTGTAAAAAAAAATGTACAGGAACACTATTTAACCATAGAAAAACTATTGATAGTGAACAGCCGTGAGATGCACAGAAATTGCGCGCGCGCACCTCAGTCGTGGTTAGTACGTTCTGCTATGATGTTTGCGACTATTACTGACGCCTGGTTGTTTATTTGGACCCTTTGATCACTTTTCGATTACCCTGGCACATTTACTGGACCCTTTGACTGATTTTTGATTACTCTGGCACGTTTATTGGATCATTTTACTGCTTTTTGATTACTCTGGCACGTTTATTGGACCATTTGACTGTTTTTTATTACTCTGGCACATTTATTGGACCCTTTGAGTGCTTTTTGATTACCCTGGCACGTTTATAGGACCATTTCACTGCTTTTTGATTACTCTGGCACGTTTATTGGACCATTTGACTGTTTTTTATTACTCTGGCACGTTTATAGGACACGTTGCCTGCTTTTTGATTACCCTGGCACGTTTATAGGACACGTTGTCTGCTTTTTGATTACCCTTTAATTGTGTTTTGATTACTCTGGCACGTTTATTGGCCCCTTTGACTGCCTTTGATTACCCTGGCACGTCTATAGGACCCTTTGACTGCTTTTTGATTACTCTGGCATGTTTATTGGACCATAATTTGACTGTTTTTTGATTACTCTGGCACATTTATAGGACACGTTGCCTGCTTTTTGATTACTCTGGCATGTTTATTGGAACCTTTGACTGTTTTTTGATTACTCTGGCACGTTTATTGGCCCCTTTGACTGCTTTTGATTACCCTGGCACGTTTATTGGACCTTTTGACTGCTTTTTGATTACCCTGGCACATTGTAGGACCCTTTGACTGGTTTTTGATTACTCTGGAACGTTTATTGGACTGTGATTTTTACAACTATGGAGACTGGGCGCCAATGTGTAATGTGCCCACGATCACTTTTAAGACAGAGGCGACACATATTACAGGATACTTTGCTTCAAAGTAGTCCCGAGTTAGTGTCCTACATATCCCAAAATGGATTGACACAAAACAATCATTAGTATATCGATAACTATTAAATTCATATATTAAGTAAGCAGACTTAGAATATAGCAGGGCATTTTTACGATGTTTTTTGTTAAATTTTCTTCATTATAATAATATATAAAATATTGATACCTAAAAACTTTTTTTTAATGACCCCCCATATATTTGTTAAGATATTAATTATCTGTGAACATGATGTCTGTCACATCTTTAGTTTTGTTCACTCTCTGGGATTTTGGATTTTGCCTAAGATGGCTGTTTATAAGAGTGTAACAATAAAAGATAATTGTATTAGATTAGATGTCTTGTTTTATTATAGTAACCACTAAAGTTTTCATAGGTTATGGGCCCAGACGCCAAATAGTGTCGAGTAGGAAGTAGATTGTCGAGATTTTCAAAGATTTAATTTTATGCAACAAAAGCGTAACGAAGAAAAGAAAATGGCCGGGCAGCAAACTAAGTTGTTTTACAATTTTCCCCAACTAAATCCAGAAGCTTTCGACAATTGGATGTTCAGGGTGAATTGTATTTTAGAAGAAAAGGGATTAAGTGAAGTTGTGTCGTTACCAAAAATCGAAGACTGTAATAAACAAGACGATGCAAAAGCAAGAAACATTATTGTTCAATGTCTAACGGATCAGCATCTAAATCTGATAAAAGAATGCGTTAACGCAAAGGATATGATATCCACTTTGAAAAGTACATTCCAAAGAAAAAGTGTAATCTCCAAATTAAGTTTGCGAAGAAAACTTCTAAACTTGAAACAGCAAGGAAATCTTCAAGAGTATTTTTCAAACTTTGATAACTTAATCAGAGATCTAGAGGTATCAGGAGACAAGATTAATGATACAGACAAAGTATGCTATCTATTAACAGGACTGAGTGAAGAATACAACCACATAATTACAGCTTTGGATGCGGTGAACACTGAAATAAAAATAGATTTTGTAAAAACTAAATTACTTGATCATGAAATAAGAAAAGAAACAGTTACAAACGAGCCACATACATCTTTTATATCGAATATAACCTGCTATAAATGTAAAAAGAGGGGACATAAGTCCTATGAGTGCTACAGTAGAGGACGAGGCAGAGGAAGAGGATATCGAGGACCAAGAACTCGTGGAGGAACTGCTCATCCTGCTGAAAGTCAACCAATTTTTATTGCCTCAAATGAAGCACTTGTATGTAATAGTAATGATGGAATATTAACATTTGTTGTGGATTCAGGAGCTACTCAGCATTTCATAAAAGAATCTTATGAGAAATACCTCACAGATGTCAAGCAACTGTCACAGAAATTAGAAATCAAAATTGCTAATGGCCAAATACTGACAGCACATAAATCAGGATATCTTGATGGATATTACAAAAATGAACCATTAAGACTGGAAGTCATACTTGTACCGGGAATCAGTAACAATTTAATGTCGGTCAATAAATTAGCAGAACGAGAAAAGCAAGTAATTTTCAAAAAGGATAAGTTAATAATAACTGCAGGTAAAAAGAAATATTTTGGAGAAAAGAGGAATATGTTATATACCTTCTCAATAAAAATAAAAGATAAAGATGAATGTAATGTGATACAAGAAGATAATGACTTATGGCACAAAAGAATGGGTCATATGTGTAGAAAACATCTAGCTATATTAGGATTGCCATACAGTAAGGAAGTGTGTGAAGCATGCATGAGGTCAAAATCAACCAGACTACCATTTAACAGATTACAAAGTCCAAGGTCAAGTAAGATAGGAGATTTAATACACACTGATATTGCTGGACCAGCAAGAGTAGCAACTAAACAAGGATATAAATATTTCCAAACAATAACAGATGACTATTCTCATTATACTCAGACGTATTTGTTAAAAAGCAAAAATGAAGCCACAGATAAATTAATCAATTATATAATAGAACAAGAGAGGCAAGATGGGATAAAAGTGAAAAGGATCAGATGTGATAATGGAGGGGAATTCACAGCGGAAAGTCTCAAAAAGTTTTGTTATGAAAAAGGTATCAAAATTGAATACACGCAGCCATATAGCCCACAGCAAAATGGGAAAGCTGAACGTATGAACAGGACAATATATGATAAAGCGAGAACCATGTTAGATGAATCAAATCTACCAAGACACCTATGGGGTCAAGCAATCTTAACGGCTACTTTTCTTATCAACCGATCGCCATGTTCTTCAATAAATTATCAAGTACCTGCGAGGATCAAGAACAAGGAATTAATTTTAAATAAAATCAAAGTTTTTGGATGCAAAGCATGGGCACATATTATGCCCAAACAGGATAAATGGTCAAGACGAGCAGTGCCAGCTCGAATGATAGGATATTCTATGAATGGATATACCTTATGGAACCCAAAAACTGATGAGATATTTGTCTCAAGAGATGTAAGATTTGATGAAACAAACATAAAATATCAACATGAAGAACAAAACAAAAATATAAAAGGATACTTAGAAGAAAATGAAATTCAGAAAGAAATGTGTGTGAAACCAAAAGAAAAACAAATAATAAAAGAAACAAAGTATTCAGAATCAATACAAGAAGAAGAAAGTTTTTATGATCCAGAAGAGAATAATTACTCCACTCCAGAAAAACAAAACGAAGAAATCAAGCGAACAAGAAGTGGAAGAGAAGTAAAAAAGCCTAAACAATTTGATTTAAATACATATGAAGATTATTGTTTACTTTCAAGTGAAAGCGATCCTGTCACATACACAGAAGCCATTCAACAAGATAAAGAATGGAAAACAGCAATAGATAAAGAGATTAAGTCATTAAAGGAACAAAACACATGGATAGAATCAGAATTGCCAAAAGGAAAAAGTGCTATTGACACAAAATGGATTTTCAAAACAAAATCGGATGGAACTAAAAAGGCAAGATTAGTTGCACGCGGATTTCAACAGTACACAGAAGATTATGTTTATTCCCCTGTAGCCAACATAACTACCATAAGAATGGGATTATCAGAAGTAATAAATAATAACTGGGAAACAAAGCAGTTGGACATACCTACAGCATTTCTAAATGGAAATTTGAGCACAGAAGTTTACATCAAAGTTCCAGAGGGAATAAGTTTGGAAAATAAACAAGAAGGAACTGTTCTGAAACTTAAAAAAGCTTTATATGGATTGAAAGAGTCACCAAAATGTTGGAATATAAGATTTGATAATTTCTGTCAAACAATAAACATGAAAAGATCAAAATATGATATATGTTTATACATAGGAAAAGATATATGGCTCATATTATTTGTAGATGATATTTTACTGATGGGAAAGAGTAGTGAAATAAATAAAATATCAAGAAAATTGCAAGAAGAATTTAAAGCTAAAGATATGGGAAGAGTATCTAACTTCTTAGGAATTGAAATTATGAGAAATGATAATACATTGAAATTATCACAAAAACTGTTTATTAAAAATTTATTACTAAAGTATAAGATGCAAGATTGTAAAGAAGTGAAGACGCCGATGGAAAACAATTTTCAAGTACCTGAAACAGAAGAAATAATTAGTGATATACCTTACAGAGAATTAATTGGAAGTTTAACTTACCTGGCTACAATAAGCAGACCGGACATCACTTTTGCAACTTCATTCCTCAGTCGATATCTTGATAAACCCACGAGAAGCTTATGGACAGCTGCAAAACGTGTATTACGCTATCTGAAGGGCACAATTAATAAAGAGTTGACATACTATTGTCAAGAGAAAGAAGAAAACACTAATAAATGTTCTAATATTTCAGCATTTTCAGATGCCGATTGGGCAGGTGATAAGATCACAAGAAAAAGTGTTAGTGGAGCACTAATATATCACCAAGGGAACCTAATTGCATGGTCATCACGAAAGCAGAGGACTGTATCTCTCTCCAGTGCTGAAAGTGAATACATAGCTGCTGCAAGTTGTGTCAGTGATTTGTTATTTGTGAAAGGATTATCAGTTGACTTTAATGAAAAGTGTAATATTGTGCTTTATGTGGACAATCAGAGTGCAATAAAAATGATACATAATTGTGAAAATACAAAACATTCCAAGCACATAGACATTAAATATCATTTCATAAAAGACATTGTAAACCAAAATTTTTTGATTGTTAAATACGTAAGTACCAGTGAAAATACTTCGGACATTATGACGAAACCACTGTGTAGTGTTAAGTTTTGCTATTTTCGTGACAAGCTGTTAGTTTTGTAACATTGTTTTTCATAGAATGTTTGCATTGTTTATATTTTAAGGTTATGTTGTCACTTGTCACTAGCTTGTCAAAATTATCTGTCAAAACTTATATATGTCAGTTTTAGTGTTGCAATTTCAAGAATTTAAATATTACTAAGTTTGTGTTGCCATGTTAAAGTTAAAGTTTGGTAGAATTTATTTTCATTTATTTATAGAAGCAATTTGTAAGTTTTCACAAACATAAAATTGAGGGGGAGTGTTAAGATATTAATTATCTGTGAACATGATGTCTGTCACATCTTTAGTTTTGTTCACTCTCTGGGATTTTGGATTTTGCCTAAGATGGCTGTTTATAAGAGTGTAACAATAAAAGATAATTGTATTAGATTAGATGTCTTGTTTTATTATAGTAACCACTAAAGTTTTCATAATATTTACGGACTAAAATTTGTTATTTGTGTTTTTATGAGACTACATAATAATATTGAAACAAGCCCCATCTCTGTTGGTGGGTTGGGACAGCGCCCATACAATCTTTCTTAAACGAGTTATAATAATCATACAATTTTTATTTTGATCTATCTTAGTACACAAAAATTAAGTTATCGTTAACGAAAGATGTCTATTTTGAAACTGGTTTTTATGGTAACTTGAGCGCGGCGCGGCCGGCGCGGCAGCGAAGGTGAACGACTGACCACCTGTTTAATCGGTCAAAATTCTAAGAATTTCGAAGTACCTACGCCGTCGCGCGGTTACTGACCTATTACTATTGTCGATATCATATTAGGTACGAAATATGTAAGGGTGTCCACAGTTTACTGATTTAAGGTCAGATAAAAATTAAAAAAAAAGTATTGAAAAAATGGTTGAAATGTGTTCTATTACTGATACTGAACCACCAAAAAAATTTGCGCACTGGTTATAAAATTGTCTTGTTTATGCGTGTTCGTTATTCGCCTCGCGATTTGCACGAATTTGTAAATGTAGCATGAAACTAATACTTGAATGATTCGTGGTGCCGTGATATTGAATAGGTCAAATGACGTCACAGGCGAATCAGAAACCACAGACGTGCCGTACTAAAATACGTAAACTTCAATAATTTATTTCTAAGTCATATATAGATGGATTTCAAAAAAAAAATCTGTGATTAATTACTTTTGATCTATATTTTAATACCATCACGTTAAATATAATATTAACAACATCATGAAACTTCTCCATTATATGACAGATAACAAGGTCGGTTATCATGGAAATGTCTGTTTACGCGAAAGTCCACCTCATTGTATTTGAATGTCTTTATGAAAATAAGCTTATTGTGGGTTTATCCAATAGGAAGGTTTATATCGACGGGTAAAAGGTAAAATATAACACTTATAAAATGAGTTCGGGTGAAATATAAGAATTTCGTTATCCACCTTCCAGGCCAACCTATGAACAGGACTCGTTGAGACACATCTAATGAGCTCACACTCGCTGGGTTTCACTTTATCAGCTTATAATGTTCCCACTGCTGGGACACAGGCCTCCTCTCGCTGAGAGGGAGTGGGCCGTAATCCCACGCGGGCACAGTGCGGGTTGGTAGATGTCCTATGTCTTCGAATTTTTGGTTCTAAGACACGCCGGTTTCCTCACGATGTTTTCCTTCACCGTTTTGAGAGCAGTGGTGATGAAATAATTTACACAAAGTAAAGCGCCTGCTTGGGTTTGAACTCACGACCTACTTCTCGTCGGCCGTTACCACTGGGCCACCACTGCTCGCTGGGTTTACTAAAAAGCAGTCTTCAAGAGTTCCGTTATCCTTTCATCATCAGACCAGCTCGATGGTATCACAGTATTTTGTTATCATCGGAATGCTTACATTTGGGAGCATTCAATCAATTCTAGTGGACTTTCTACTACAATAATTAACTATTTAATTCGAGAGTCCCTTTATCGAGCATCCAATACGACGTGTATTGGACGCTAGTAAACATCGCCATAACTTTTTTCACACAGTGATTTGAGACAAATCGCTGTAGAATTTATCGCTCTATAATACAATGCCTATTAATAACATATGTGTGGCTGTTATTGGTCGTGGGGACCATTTGTTCGGTCCTCCTTTTATCGAAATCTGTTGTTAGAGTGGAAGGGTACCAGTCTGAATATACCTTATAGATTTTTTAGAGTAACTAGTTAAGGGAAAAAAAATGCGTATTTTAATTACCAATAAAATTTTATTACATGCTTCTGTTCTATTTATTTGATACAACATTTTTTTACTATTTTCGTTTTCTTCACCGCCTGGTCCTGCTTTCTTCATCGCCGCCCGGTCCTTCATCTTCATCGCCGCCCGGTCCTTCATCTTCATCGCCGCCCGGTCCTTCATCTTCTTCGCCGTCTGGTCCTTCATCTTCATCGCCGCCTGGTCCTTCATCTTCTTCGCCGCCTGGTCCTTTTTGATCTTTTAACTGCTGGATGCATCTGGAACGCAAACATTTAGACAAAATTAGTATGATGATGGAAGTAAGGAAGAAAAATTTAATATTGCTACAGAGCACAAGATCGCCGAGCTTACAGTCGAGCTTTTAAAGCATTGCTAACCGATAGGGGAATTAAAAAAAAAAGGAATGTGACTAGGGATAATTTACTTATTTGCAAAAATTGGCTAGATACCTTGTTGCGTGTGGTGTTTCGGTCTAAGTTTTCACCGCGTGACCCCTCACTGCCGTTTGCACCTACGTATTGCTGATCTTCTGCTCCTCGTCCGTGTCGTCTTCTTGCTGATCTTCTGCTCCTCGTCCGTGTCGTCTTCTGCTCCTCGTCCGTGTATTCTTCTAGTTGATTTTCTGCTGCTCATCCGTGTTGTCTTCTTGTTGATCTTCTGCTGCTCATCCGTGTCGTCTTCTTGCTGATCTTCTGCTCCTCGTCCGTGTCGTCTTCTTGCTGGTCTTCTGCTCCTCGTCCGTGTCGTCTTCTTGCTGGTCTTCTGCTCCTCGTCCGTGTCGTCTTCTTGCTGGTCTTCTGCTCCTCGTCCGTGTCGTCTTCTTGCTGATCTTCTGCTCCTCGTCCGTGTCGTCTTCTTGCTGGTCTTCTGCTCCTCGTCCGTGTCGTCTTCTTGCTGGTCTTCTGCTCCTCGTCCGTGTCGTCTTCTTGCTGGTCTTCTGCTCCTCGTCCGTGTCGTCTTCTTGCTGGTCTTCTGCTCCTCGTCCGTGTCGTCTTCTTGCTGGTCTTCTGCTCCTCGTCCGTGTCGTCTTCTTGCTGGTCTTCTGCTCCTCGTCCGTGTCGTCTTCTTGCTGGTCTTCTGCTCCTCGTCCGTGTCGTCTTCTTGCTGGTCTTCTGCTCCTCGTCCGTGTCGTCTTCTTTCTGATCTTCTGCTCCTCGTCCGTGTTGTATTGTTATCTCTAGTTTTTTTGTAATATTTTCGCCTTGGCAAATGCTAAAAGCGATTGTTACCTACTACCATTTACTCTTTATTGACGCCTCCGGATTGTCCAATTCGTCACCCTGAATTCATATCGCCGTGCAATTTCCTAAGGCTTTAATATTATTACCTCTAATGTTGCATTGTTTTATAATTATCTAAAGGTCGTGACGATTGCAGCAATCCATCCTCACCTCGTCCGTGTCGTATCCATTATAACAGATGCTATGCTTTTTTTTAAGCTCTACCCAATGAAATAAGACTTAATTTTTCGTCCTCTTCAATATTCTGGCGACTTATATCAACTGTCTTCGCTTAGGTTTGTCTCATGTAAGGTTGTTACTTTACATACCTTAATCTACACACGATTTCGTTTTTCTTACCCGATTCTATTTACTTCCTTGGCTGTTCAAGTCACCTTGATTGAATAATGCGCCCTTGAAGTGAAAGATGAAATGGACGTTTATATAATTACCATGGTTTAAACTCGATGTTTTGCACGTCGTCCGTGTGTCGTCTTCATAATATTCTTCCTTCTTCTCGTCGTCGATGTCTTCACAATCATCTACTGCTCCACGCTGTTGTTTATGCTTTCCTGAAACATAGATGATATATTTTATATTTACGAATATTTATAGCAATTAAAGGTTAAAATAATCTTGTATTTGATATTGCTTCTGACGATAATGTAACATTGTTTAATATTGTTTCTGATGATAATATAACGTTCTTTAATAAAATTTTATTACCTGTTCCACGATCTACGGCCTTGTTCTCCATGCTGGTCCGTGACGTTTTCTCCTTGATTTTACTACACCCCGTCTGTGTCGTCTCCAATCTGCTCGTCCGTGTCGTCTTCTTGTTGATCTTCTGCTCCTCGTCCGTGTCGTCTTCTTGTTGATCTTCTGCTCCTCGTCCGTTTCGTCTTCTCGCTGATCTTCTGCTCCTCGTCCGTGTCGTCTTCTTGCTGATCTTCTGCTCCTCGTCCGTGTCGTCTTCTTGTTGATCTTCTGCTCCTCGTCCGTGTCGTCTTCTTGTTGATCTTCTGCTCCTCGTCCGTGTCGTCTTCTCGTTGATCTTCTGCTCCTCGTCCGTGTCGTCTTCTTGCTGATCTTCTGCTGCTCGTGCGTTTAGTCTTCTATTTGATCTTTTGCTCCGCGTCAGTGTTATCTTTTAGTTGATATTCTGCTCCTCGTCCGTGTCGTCTTCTTGCTGGTCTTTTTTCTGCTCCTCGTCCGTGTCGTCTTCTTGCGGGTCTTTTTTCTGCTCCTCGTCCGTGTAGTCTTCTTGCTGGTCTTCTGCTCCTCGTCTGAGTCGTCTTCTTGCTGGTCTTCTGCTCCTCGTCTGAGTCGTCTTCTTGTTGGTCTTCTGCTCCTCGTCTGAGTCGTCTTCTAGCTGGTCTTCTGCTCCTCGTCTGTGTCGTCTTCTTCTCCTCGTCCGTGTCGTCTTCTTGCTAGTCTTCTGCTTCTCGCCTGTGTCGTCTTCTTGCTGATCTTCTGTTCCTTCTCCGTGTTGTGTTCTTGCTGATCTTCTGCTCCTTGTCCGCGCCGTCTTTGTGCTGATCTTCTGCTCCTCGTCCGTGCCGTCTTCGTGCTGAACTCCTGCTCCTCGTCCATTTCTTCCGGCTGATCTGCTCCTCGTCCGTGTCGTCTTTGTGCTGATCTTGTGCTGCTCCTCCGTTTCATCTTCTTGTTGATCTTCTGCTACTCATCCGTGTCGTCTGTAAGTAGTTATTCTGCTCCTCGTCCGTGTCGTCTTCTTGATGATCTTCTGCTCCTCGTCTGTGTCGTCTTCTTGCTGATCTTCTGCTCCTCGTCTGTGTCGTCTTCTTGCTTATCTTCTGCTCCTCGTCCGTGTCGTCTTCTTGTTAGTCTTCTGCTCCTCGTCCGTGTCGTCTTCTTGCTTATCTTCTGCTCCTCGTCCGTGTCGTCTCCTTGCTAGTCTTCTGCTCCTCGTCCGTGTCGTCTTCTTGCTGATCTTCTGCTCCTCGTCCGTATCGTCTTCTTATTGATATTCTACACCTCGTCCGTGTCGTCTTCTAATTGATATTTTGCACCTCGTCTGTGTCGTCTTCTTGCTGATCTTGTGCTCCTCGTCCGTATCGTCTTCTTATTGATATTCTACACCTCGTCCGTGTTGTCTTCTTGTTGATCATATGCACCTCGTCCGTATCGTCGTCTTCTTATTAATATTCTACACTTCATCCGTGTAGTCTTCTTTCTGATCTTCTGCTCCACGTCCGTGTGGTCTTGTTGTTCCTCTTTAAGATATTCTGATCAATCTTGTTCGTGTCGTTAATGATTTCTAGTTCTCTGATTCGTTTTTTTTCTATGTTTGTCTTCTTAACTTGTTTTTTCCATGTTATTTCATTTCCATAATTTCTTGGCTGTTCTCTTTTTATTTGCTTCGAAGTTTCGGTAATTCTTATTATTTTGGTTTTCTAATTTGCTCCGCATCTTTTGTAACACATCACTATTTCTCTTCTTTTGTGTTGAGGTCAAATATCTGTCAACAACGCTCCATTACGTACGTACATACCAATATTATTCAGACGTAGCTACTGAACTGCCGTCACAGTTGCCTGGTGCAGGGGGTCCCCAAACTTCTACTCATGTAGCCTCCGAAACGATTGCTGGCGAACTATTTATCTGTTAACAATACTATATTACGGTCGGTGTTCTTCCACGGCGTTATTGCTGCTGCCGACCATCACTTAGCTGAATCTGTTAACAATACTTGATTAGGATCCTACCCAATTTTGTCTCTCCATAGTGTTCTTTCTCGTTAGTCTTGGAATTTTTCGGCAGTGCTTCGCGGTTGTGATGTTCTTGCGCGACCTCTACATGAAGTTTCTTGCTGTCAACAATCTTATTACGATCCTATCCTAGGTATTTCATATCTATTTACGAGTATGTTGTTACCTTAATTATATTTTTTGCTTGTATTTAACGCCTGAAGAGATTTGTACCAACAGTTGTGCCCAGCTTTTTAATCCATATTCTCGGTTTTCACACTACTAGAATCACAATTGTTGTGATCACAAAATCACTTCCCTCAATATCTGTCAACAATATTGATTACGATCCTATATGCTAGTAATTTTATCGATTAATATAATTTGTTACCTCTAAAATGAGTATTACTGTTCTTCATCTTCTGGGTGTCCTGGTCTCGCTTATATTTTCAATAGGTAGGTACTCTGCTTTCCATGAATTCATCAATTCACCATTTTTTTTTTCAAGCGTCTGATTAAATTTTACTATCAACATTTTTTTATAGCCTACTTAACTCTTAGATATTTGCGGTAATTTAAGGTTCATCCGATCCTCCCAATTTCAATGTTGTCATTTTGCCAGGTTGTCTCGCACGCATCTGTTAACAATGATTATTACGGGCCTAACCTAGGTATTTATACTAATTATTCAAGTTTACCCCTATATATTGAGGTAGGGTACCCGTGCACCTGATGAATCTGTAGACAATAATTTATTAGCACTGCGCCAACCGGTGACGCTGTCTGAAACTTGATGACGACTATGAAGGCTGGTGTTAAAACAAATATCAAAACATGCTTGCCATACCATATGAAATACGCAGCAATCCATACTCGGGTCCATCACCTCTTTCACGTGATATTATGTGTAAAAATTATCTACGTTCACTAGTGTTTATTGAGGTGGTAATCTTACATATTTCATACTGTTCCAGTTCTTTCTTCACACGATGTTAGTCGCTACAGGCCATAATTCTGGATCTGTTGACAACAGTCATTACGAAACGAACCTACCCAAACATTTTTTTAATAAATTGTACCTTTATTAATTGGAGTTTTAAGATCGTTAACGATGCTTTACATACCGTTCTCTCTTCCACCAAGATACTTCAATGCCGCCCCGTTGTACTACACACAATAATATTAATCTGTCAACAATACCTTATTACGGGCATTTCTTAGCCTATTTTCATCAAAAAGCATACTTATAATACCAAAGGTCCGTGCATTTAAATCACAAATAATACTTTTTATTAAAATATACTTAACTACTATTGCGTAACATGATGCATATTGCAAAATATCACTAAACGTTACCGTTTGCACACGATGCTTGTAGAACTAGCACATTGCTCCTTCAGATATTTTAATATCTCGGTAGATTTTATTGTCATTTTATGTTTTACATACTTTGGTTTAGAAAATTTGGCCGTCGATGGCTCCACGAACCAGCTATTACGGGCATTAGGTTGGTTTTCTGTAAAAGATATTCGTTATGTTCCTACCCAAGCTACTTAATATCGTGCGAATATTTAAATATCGTATTTACCAGACCGTCTTGTTCTCTCACACGTCACTCCATGACCATCTGTCAACACTTGATTAAGCACCTACCATGACTTTCTCAATCCATGAAGTCTGGCTTATCAGAGGATATTTAAATGTAAGTAGCGTTCTGTTCCAAAAATCTTGTCGGCCATTCTATGTTGTCTGGGGTGACTGTCAGGCGTAGATACTTAAGTTTTCTTACCAGTAGGTATTCGCCACACTGTCTTGTAGATGCCAGAAGTGTTTTTAGCAACTTGTGCATTATTATTTTCTTTTATAGGTAGGTATACATATAGGAAGTTAGTTACCATTTGTGGTGTTGTTGTCTTGTTCACGATCATGGGCGAATAGCTGTCAACATTTGACTATGCACTTACTTTATCCGTCTGCGCAGTCAGTTTCCATTTATACAGGTCTAATTATTTTAATTGAAAATAAATCTAATTCAGATTACATACTGCTGTTGGTTTTGCAAATCTTGCACCAATGATAATCTTGCACAAATGACATTCTTAGATGTGTTAAACTCACGTCGTTCCACTTTTTAACGGTGTATAAGAATCGTTTTTTGGGTTACCACTAAGCGTAGTATTAGGTACCAGTTGCTCCAGATATCAGATGGAATGGGTATCCTGTTAACAACATTTTATTATGCAGACCTACCGATCGTTATCTATCCCAGAATTAGTGCTGTCCGTGGCATGTGATGAAATCCACTGTCGCTTAATTTTTAATGAAGTCAATGCTAAAGTTTATTTTAGTTACGTAGGTACTACATACTTTTCTTAGGTTTGTTGCTATTTGGTCAATACGCTGCCATAACGCCACGCAGTTTTATATCTGTCAACAATACTCGTTAACGCACTATCCTAGTTATTGTAATAGAAAAGGAGCTCAAACAACTATTTACCTAAAGAGCGATGTTTGATTTTGCACTGTAGGTACTTAAGCTTCAAGAACCTGTTAATAATACTTATTAGGCAGAAATGCATCTATACAATTTCAAGCTATAATCAAACATTTAGTTACAAAACAGATAAATAGGTGTTACCTTTGCTATTGCTTGCAGTGTTTTTCGCATGAAATGCTATTATCTACACAGCTCTAGTTTTCTCATTCACCAAACCCAGTCAGCTAATAATAGGTCTGCACTCTTTTGAAATCGTTAAAGCATTTGAACAACTTGTCATTCCGTGTATCGGTGTTATTTCTACCATGCCTCTCGTGAACATCTGTTAACAACACAAAGAAAGTGCCCACCTTTCCTTCACAAGTACTTAAAGAGATAACCAATGTTAATAGAAACAGTTATACATTACAAGATTCATAGGTGAGTGGTGATAGAGGCACACGTCATATCATCAATCTACTTGAGATGTCTCGAGAGAGTCGTTGGTCGAGATCTGTTAAAAATATTTATTATGCACCCATCCAAGCTATCTACGCATGCAAAACGCACATCGAGAAACAATTATGTTTATAAATTAGCGCAAATTTAAACAGGTTTTTAAGAGCGTAATAAAATTTACTTTACCCTCTTCGACGAGTATTTATCTGAAACAAAGTTTATTTTTGTACCTACCTAACTTCATCTACAGATGTCCCAATATTTATATAGCAGGTAGCAAAAAACTTTACACATTTGCCAATACCAACTCAGCACACATAAAATACACACACGCAGTGCTCGTGCATTCACACGCAAACATATTTTCACGGTATTATGCATCTATAGTCCATGCACCATCCTCTTAAGGCCATAACTAGTGCACTCGTTTGGTATCTGTTGACAACATTCATTATGCACCTAACCTAATTACATATAGTTATTTCAAAAATAATAATATTAAAAACATTGAAAGATGTGTAAGAAGATACTTCAAATAAAGCAATTAACTCCAAAACCGAATTAACTCCTCTCTTGGTAATACAACCTACCTCGAATCAACCTTTTTCAAGCGAAGTGTTACAAACAACAATTAATGCGCCTACCGAACCTCGTCCAGTGAGTGGTCTGGTTTTCTCTATGTCGTAATTACATAAGCGGCATTCTCAATGTTCCTGGGTGTTACTTTCAACTTGCAAAGGCACAAGGTGTGGATGTAAAGCAGCTAGTGCCATCGAAATCTGTTAAAAATACTTGTTATGGACATACCGTATTCCATAGAATACTTAAATAAATATCGTTACCTCCCCGTACCGCCGCGTGTGTTTCATTCATCAGAGTCCGTATTCGTTTCTCTCTATTGTAATTACTTAAAGCGGCATTCAGTGTTCCTTGGTGTATAATACTTTTAACTTGATCGCGTGTATATCATCAGAGTCCGGATTCGTACTGGCTACTGCTAATCCAATTCTTTTATAAAGGTGCTAAAGCCCTTGCTGTGGTGTCCACATACAACCAACGACACGCTCTGTCAACAATACTTATTACGAACCTATGCTAGTTATGCTTAATAATATAAAAACCATAAAAACGATGACATCTTGAGACGTTGTGTAAAAACAATATTTGTCAACAACCTCACCTCCCCTTATTACATTTAGATAGTTATTAAAGAAATAATAATATTAAAAGACATTGAAAATTGCCAACATTGGTAAGTTATATACAGCAATTAACTCCAAAAGCCAATTAACTCCTCTCTTGCTAATACAACCTACCTCGAATCAATCGTTATTCAAGCGAAGTGTTATAGACAATAATAAATGCGCCTACCGAACCTCGTCCAGTGAGTGGTCTGGTTTTCTCTATGTTGTAAATACATAAGCGGCATTCTCAATGTTCCTGGGTGTTACTTTAACTTGCAAAGGCACAATGTATGAATGTTAAGCCGCTAGTGCCATCGAAATCTGTTAACAATACTTGTTATGGACATACCGTATTCCATAGAATACTTGAATCATTATTGTTACCTCCCCGTACCGCCGCCGCGTGCATTTCATCAGAGTCCGTATTCGGTATCTCTGTATTGTAATTACTTCAAAGCGGCATTCACAGTGTCCCTGGGTGTTACTTTAACTTGCAAAGGCACAAGACGTGGATGGAAAGCAACTGCCATCGAAATCTGTTAACAATACTTGTTATGGACATATCGTATTCCATAGAATACTTAAATAATTATTGTTACCTCAATGTATCGCAGCGTGTAAATATTCAGAGTCCGTATTCGTACTGGCTACTGCTAATCCAATTCTTTTATAAAGGTGCTAAAAGTTCTTGCTGTGGTGTCCACATACAACCAACGACATGCTCTGTCAACAATACCTATTACGAACCTATGCTAGTTATGCTAAATAACAAAAATAAAAACGGTTACCTTTAAAAACAGTATTTGTCAACAATCTCACTTTTACATATGAATAGTTATTTATTAATAATATTAGACACAGAAAATTGCCAAGATGTTAGGTATGTAGATACTTTATATACAGCAATTAACTTCAAAAGCCAATTAACTCCTCTCTTGCTAATTCAACCTACCTCGAATCAATCGTTATTCAAGCGAAGTGTTATAGACAATAATAAATGCGCCTACCGAAACCTCATCCAGTGAGTGGTCTGGTTTTCTCTATGTTGTAAATACATAAGCGGCATTCTCAATGTTCCTTAGTATTACTTTAACTTGCAAAGGCACAAGGTGTGCGTGTAAAGCAGCTAGTGCCACCGAAATCTGTTAACAATACTTGTTATGGACATACCGTATTTCATAGAATACTTGAATTATTATTGTTACCTCCCCGTACCGCCGCGTGTGTCTCATCAGAGTCCGTATTCGTATCTCTATATTTTAATTACTTAAAGCGGCATTCACAATGTTCCTGGGTGTATAATACTTGTAACTTGCAAAGGCACGTGTGAATGAAAAGCAACTGCTATCGAAATCTGTTAACAATACTTGTTATGGACATACCGTATTTCATAGAATACTTGAATCATTATTGTTACCTCCCCGTACCGCCGCATGTGTTTCATCAGAATCCGTTTTCATATATCTGTATTGTAATTACTTAAAGCGGCATTCAGATGTTCCTGGGTGTATAATACTTTAACTTGCGAAGGCACAAGGCGTGGATGAAAAGCAACTGTCATTGAAATCTGTTAAAAATATTTGTTATGGACATACCGTATTCCATAGAATACTTAAATAATTATCGTTACCTCCCCGTATCGCCGCATGTGTTCCATCAGAGTCGGTATTCGTATATCTGTATTATAATTACTTAAAGCGGCATTCACATGTTCCTGGGTGTATAATACTTTAACTTGCAAAGGCACAAGGTGTGAATGTAAAGCAGCTGCCATCGAAATCTGTTAACAATACTTGTTATGGACATACCGTATTCCATAGAATACTTTAATAATTATTGTTACCTCCCCGTACCGCCGCGTGTGTTTCATTCATCAGAAGTCCGTATTTGTATTTACTTAAAGCGGCATTCATAATTTTCCTGGGTGTATAATACTTTAATTTGCAAATACAGGTGTGAATGGAAAGCAACAGCCATCGATATCTGTTAACAATACTTGTTATGGACGTACCGTATTCCATAGAATACTTAAATAAATATCGTTACCTCCCCGTACCGCCGCGTGTGTATCATCAGAGTCCGTATTCGTATCTCTATATTTTAATTACTTAAAGCGGCATTCACAATGTTCCTGGGTGTATAATACTTGTAATTTGCAAAAGCACGAGGTGTGAATAGAAAGCAACTGCCATCGAAATCTGTTAACAATACTTGTTAAAGACATACACAATAATTATTAAACTATTCAATGGAATTCGGTGTCGTATTCCATTGAGTACTTTATTATTTATTGTTACCTCTCTGTAAGGCCGCGTGTGCATCAGAGTCCATATTCGTACTGGTTACTGTAAATCCAATTCTTTTATAAAGGTGCTAAAAGCCCTTACTGAGGTGTCGACATAAAACCAACGACATGCTCTGTCAACAATATCCTACTTGTTACGAACCTATGCTAGTTATGCTAAATAATATAACAATAAAAACGGTTACCTCTAAAACAGCATTTGTTAACAACAACACTTGGTAATGCACTATCATATTTGATACTCCTCGCACAGCATCTGGTCAGTGAAATACATAGATGTAGATGAAGGAAATCTTTTAAGTACATACTGTTACTCCAGAGCCTTTAGCCTCGAAGCAACTAGCTGTCGTCTCAGGAACGGAAGTCATCTGTTAACAATATGAATTACGAAACCACCCAAGTCTAATAGCGATAGTATAAAAATACATAATTATCTAAACATTTGTTTTTGACATACAACACACGCTTGCTATTCGAACAACATTAGCCATGCAACAAAATAGTAACGTCACATTCTAAGCAATCATCATTGTTTTACATACATAATGATGGTCGAGGAATCTTTCAACACAAATGACGATAGGCATCGTCAAGTTGAGTCAGGCACGCAAGTCTTCACCTGTCAACAGTAATGAGTTACGAGCCTATCCTAGCTTTAAAACAATAATGGTTACCGGTGGCTCTGGCTTGCATCTCGCGCTCCGTTATCTGTTAACAACTCTTTGTTAAGCACCAACAATACATTTCCAATTTAGAAATTGGTAATATTTATTGGTATAGCATAGGTACAATCAGTAAAATTGATAAGTTGTTTTACATACACGTGCATAGGCGCCTCAGCCCAGTCAAGACTTTCCACAGGATGTAAGGCATTTGATATGCTCTCGGACTCCCAAAAGTCGTCATCTGTTAACAATACACGTTACGGGCCTATTCTAGTGCATTACCAGCAAATGCATCTACATTAACATACTGTGTGGCTCTCACACGATCCAAAGATATTTATATCGAGCATTCCAACGAAAATCAGCATCTGTTAACAATATGGTTTACGGTAAGTCCCCAGGTCAGTTTATGAATTACCGTAACCTTATGTGGGGTTTATTAAGAGCATAATAAAATTTTAAATTACCCTTTTCCATGAGTATTTATCTACAACTCAAAAATTGTTAACAGATGCCAACCAACAACATATGCACTATCTTATTTGGTACTTATCGCATAGCATCTCGTCAGTGAAAAAGATAGATGAATGAAATGTTTTCAAAACATACAACACATATTACGCTTGATATTTGAACCACATTAGTCATGCACCAACACAGGTAATATACAATTTTGTTTAATACGTCCCATTCTAATCAATCATCATAGTTTTACATACATAATGATGGTCGAGGAACAACACATGACGATAGGCATCATCAAGTTGAGTCGGGCACACTCAAGTCTTCACCTGTCAACAGTAATGAGTTACGAGCCTATCCTAGCTATTTAACAATAATCGTTACCTGTGGCTCTGGCTTGCATCTCGCGCACCATTATCTGTTAACAACTCTTTGTTAAGCACCAAGAATATATTTCAAATGTAGAAATAGGCGTAACAGGCATAAAATCAGGGAAGTGCATAAGTTGTGTTTTACATACACAGGCAGTCACACCAGCCCAGCCAGACTTTCCACAGGATGCAAGCCATTTGGTATTCTCTCGGACTCCCAAAAGTCGTCATCTGTTAACAGTACACGTTACGGATCTATTCCAGTGCGTTTACCAGCAATGGAAAAAGTAATCATAAAATTGTTAACTCTATTGTTCTGTAACTGGCGCTTGATTAATATTTCATAATAAATCACAAATTGTTATGCGCCAACAATCAAGGTTATAGTCATTTTAGGTACAGCCAACCTTGTTAAACAGATACAATCTAATTATGCCAACAGAGTGTTGAATTATTTTAATACCAAATTAAGTAGAACCTACATTAACATACTGTATGGCTCGCACACGATGCCATGCAATCTATATCGAGCATTCCCACGAAAAGTCAGCATCTGTTCAAGAATTTTAATTAATTGCTACTTACATACCATTCAGTTTAATGGCTTGATACTCACTCAATAACTTAACTCAGTCTGTTAACAACACATTAGATATGCACCAACACAATGCGTCCTCAGTCTTATTTTGATATTATATTTTACATATAATTTGAACTAGGATTAATGGACATGTCTAAACCATTATTTAGTGGCCTCTGCATGCGAAAATCTGTTAACAACATAAATCAGGATCCCACCTAGTCATTGCATGAAAAAGAGTAACTTGCAAATACTTCGATTTTAACTCATCTTACACTAACAATCTACATGCATCTGAAATCTGGGTGCTTGTGATGCTACTCCTTACACATAAAGCAGTTAGGCCACGCAACACTAGGTCTACATCTGTGAACAACGTAATGCACCAACCTTATACCAATAAATGCACCCCAAGCTACATACTCGTAATTGTTAGCATAAAACAAACAAATGTAAAATAATACCTGAATATTAGCACTAACTGAAAGATTGGTGTGGCGGTTATCTGTCGACAATACCCATTTAGGCATATTAACAGTCAATTTTAAAGAAGCATAAGTGTGCCCAATGTTTCTAATGTGAGTAGAATTTTTGTATAACTGTTTATACGTTTTATTTTCATGCTAGGTAGGTACATAAGCATCATTCGAACAAATCTGTTAAGAATACTGATTACCCACAAATTCAAGCTACATACTTTCTCCACATTTAGTTTTCCAGTCAGTTGGCACCTGCAATCAATTTATATTTCCTACTTTACTAATCCAATAGTTTGAGCATGTCTGGTTACTGATATTTATATCATCCTATGGTTTATCATGCTGATATTTTTATCAGGCATTGTATGTACTTTGATTCGCCAGCTTTGTAGTCAAGTGATTTCACGTTACTTGATTAGCAATTTTAGTGATTTCAAATAGTATATTGGTTTTGTCCATTTAGGTAGTTAAGTTCATTATTCAAAATTTCCCAATCTTTATCCACTTATATGGAATGGAAGAATTTCCAAAATCCACAGCTCATTTTACTTTCTTGATCATATAAACAAGTGCAGTTTCGTGTTAAGGTATTATATCTAGCTGAAATAAATTCTAATTACAGACAGACTTACCGATTCTATATTAATGAGAATTATGTAGGATAATGTAAGATAGGTTTACTTGTGGCGTAGGATCGATTTTAGATATTGTTGTTTTAATTTCGTGTTCAGATAATACTTGATTGTAATTTGTGTACAACTTCAGATTTACCAAGTTCGCGGGTTTTTTTCTACACTTTCATAGCATTTCAAATATCTAGCCGATTTTGCTGACATTTTCCCAATACGAAGTTCCAACATAATTAACAATTCACTGCCTGGGATTCCTCTGCAAAAAATGTGTTATTTGTCTAGCAGGCGAAACAAACATACCGTTCCAACAGTTGCTGGACAGAGAGTCCGTTGAGAAGTCTACGGGCCGGGCGACCTTGACATTGTAGTTTTTCGTAGGCACGGCAGCAGCAAAACACGGGAATGTGGCAGTCGGAGGCCGCACCGTCAACCCGGCGAATGAGTCAGGCGGATAGGCCGTGACGTCGACTCGGGCGGATAGACCGCACCGTCGAGCCGGGCCAATGTGACAGGCGGACTGGCCGCGCCGTCGAGCCAACCGATCGGGTACGGGGAGAGGCCGCGAAGTCAACGAGCCTGGCAGGGGCGACACGACCGCCACAGGCTGGCCGGAGTAGTCGTGAAGCCAGCGCAGCAGGGGCTACACGAGCGCCACAGGCTGGCCGGAGTAGTCGTGAAGCCAGCGCAGCAGGGGCTACACGAGCGCCACAGGCTGGCCGGAGTAGTCGTGAAGCCAGCGCAGCAGGGGCGACACGAGCGCCACAGGCTGGCCGGAGTAGTCGTGAAGCCAGCGCAGCAGGGGCTACACGAGCGCCACAGGCTGGCCGGAGTAGTCGTGAAGCCAGCGCAGCAGGGGCGACACGACCGCCACAGGCTGGCCGGAGTAGTCGTGAAGCCAGCGCAGCAGGGGCGACACGAGCGCCACAGGCTGGCCGGAGTAGTCGTGAAGCCAGCGCAGCAGGGGCTACACGAGCGCCACAGGCTGGCCGGAGTAGTCGTGAAGCCAGCGCAGCAGGGGCGACACGAGCGCCACGGGCTGGCCGGAGGTAGTTCGCGTAGCAGGGGCGACACGAGCGCCACGGGCTGGCAGGAGTAGTTGTGAAGCCAGCGCAGCAGGGGCGACACGAGCGCCACAGGCTGGCCGGAGTAGTCGTGAAGCCAGCGCAGCAGGGGCGACACGAGCGCCACGGGCTGGCCGGAGTAGTCGTGAAGCCAGCGCAGCAGGGGCGACACGAGAGCCACGGGCTGGCCGGAGGTAGTTCGCGTAGCAGGGGCGACACGAGCGCCACGGGCTGGCCGGAGTAGTCGTGAAGCCAGCGCAGCAGGGGCGACACGAGCGCCACAGGCTGGCCGGAGTAGTCGTGAAGCCAGCGCAGCAGGGGCGACACGAGCGCCACGGGCTGTCCGGAGGTAGTTCGCGTAGCAGGGTTGACACGGGCGCCACAGGCTGGCCGAAGAAATCTGCGTAGCAGGGGCGACACGGGCGCCACAAGCTGGCCGGAGAAGTCGCGTAGTCAGCGCAGCAGGGGAGACACGAGCGCCACAGGCTGGCCGTAGAAGTCACGTAGTCAGCGCAGCAGGGGCGACACGAGCGCCACAGGCTGGCCGGAGAAGTGACGTAGTCAGCGCAGCAGGGGCGACACGAGCGCCACAGGCTGGCCGGAGGTAGTTCGCGTAGCAGGGGCGACACGGGCACCACAGGCTGGCCGAAGCAATCTGTGTAGCAGGGGCGACACGGGCGCCACAGGCTGGCCGGAGAAGTCGCGTAGTCAGCGCAGCAGGGGCGACACGAGTGCCACAGGCTGGCCGAAGAAGTCGCGTAGTCAGCGCAGCAGGGGCGACACGAGCGCCACAGGCTGGCCGGAGGTAGTTCGCGTAGCAGGGGTGACACGGGCACCACAGGCTGGCCGAAGAAATCTGCGTAGCAGGGGCGACACGGGCGCCACAGGCTGGCCGAAGAAGTCACGTAGTCAGCGCAGCAGGGGCGACACGAGCGTCACAGGCTGGCCGGAGAAGTCACGTAGTCAGCGCAGCACGGGCCACACTAACTCCGTAGCGTGGGCTAATATCGGGGGAAGAAAAGCCGTCTGCGAGCCGCGCAGAGGTGACGCGACGATCAGGTCTCTGGTACTGCTGCAGCAAACACCGCACTGCTGAAACGTTCACCTCGGGGTAGCTGACCGGAGAAGGCACGCAGTATGCGAGCCGCGCTTGATTGACACGACGACCACACGGCTGGTACCGCTTCAGCAAACACCGCGCTGCTGACACGTCCACCTGAAGCTGGCTGACCGAAGAAGGCGCGCAGTATGAGAGCCGCGTAAGAATGACGCGACGACCAGGCGGCTGGTACTGCTGCAGCAAACACCGCGCTGCTGAAACGTACACCTCAGGGTGGCTGACCGGAGAAGGCACGCAGTATGCGAGCCGCGGTGACGCGACGACCAGGCGGCTGGTACCGCTTCAGCAAACACCGCGCTGCTGGCACGTTCACCTCAGGGTGGATGACTGGACAAGACGCGCAGTATGCGAGCCGCGGTGACGCGACGACCAGGCGGCTGGTACCGCTTCAGTAAACACCGCGCTGCTAGCACGTTCACCTCAGGGTGGATGACTGGACAAGATGCGCAGTATGCGAGCCGCGGTGACGCGATGACCAGGCGGCTGGTACCGCTTCAGCAAACACCGCGCTGCTGGCAGGTTCACCTCAGGGTGGATGACTGGACAAGACGCACAGTATGCGAGCCACGGTGACGCGACGATCAGGCGGCTGGTACTGCTTCAGCAAACACCGCGCTGCTGGCACGTTCACCTCAGGGTGGCTGACCGGAGAAGGCGCGCAGTTTGCGAGCCACGGTGATGCGACGACTAGGCGGTTGGTACCGCAACAGCAAACACCGCGCTGCTGGCACGTTCACTACAGGGTGGGGACCGGAGAAGGCGCGCAGTATGCGAACCACGGTGACGCGACGACCAGGCGGCTGGTACCGCTTCAGCAAACACCACTCTGCTGGCACGTTCACCTCAGGGTGGATGACTGGACAAGACGCGCAGTATGCGAGCCACGGTGACGCGACGACCAGGCGGCTGGTACTGCTTCAGCAAACACCGCGCTGCTGGCACGTTCACCTCAGGGTGGCTGACCGGAGAAGGCTTGAGTGACACGACGACCAGGCGGCTGGTACTGCTCAGCAAACACCGCGCTGCTGGCCCGTTCACCTCAGGGTGGCTGACCGGAGAAGGCGCGCAGTAGGCGAGCCGCGCTTGAGTGACGCGACGAACAGGCGGCTGGTACCGCTTCAGCAAACACCACGCTGCTGGCACGTTCACCTCTTGGTGGCTGACCGGAGAAGGCGCGCAGTATGCGAGCCGCGGTGACGCGACGTCAGGCGACTGGTACCGCTTCAACAAACACCGCGCTGCTGGCACGTTCACCTCATGGTGGATGACTCGACCAGGCGCGCAGTATGCGAGCCGTGGTGACGCGATGGGTAGGCGGCTGGTACCGCTTCAGCAAACACCGCGCTGCTGGCACGTTCACCGCAGGGTGGATGACTGGAGAAAGCGCGCAGTATGCGAGCCGCGTGAAAGTGCTGCCACTTCGCAAGCGGCTGGTACTGCTTCAGCAAACACCGCGCTGCTGGCACGTTAATGTGAGGAACGCTTGCCGGGGCGTGTGTTAGCGAATTCGGCGTTGGAGACACGAGCCTGGGAGACTGGCACGCAGTATGCGAGTCGGGCACAATGTGGCACAGGAGGACCTGCGATGAAGAAGCGGCTGGCCAATGAGATGGACTTCGGCTGACTGTAGGGATGGCACTGTTAAATAGGTCACCTGTAGCTAGCAGACCGAAGAATGCGCGCTATTAGCGAGCCATGCGAAGTGACACCCAAGATGACCAAGCGGCTGGCCGATGGGATGATGCTGCTGATACGAGCACAGGTGGCTGCCCGGAGAAGGCGCGCAGTTTGCAGGCCATGTGAGGAGACGCACCCACGACGCTGATACCGCTTCAGTGAACAACAGTGCGCTGTTGGCTGACCGAAGAAAGCGCGCAGCTGTCTGCGGGCGCGCAGTATGCGAGCCGACACCCAGCAAGCACCGCACTGCGGCACGCTCAGTTGCGGCTAGCTGCCTGGAGAAGGCGCACAATTGGGCGACCGTGCGAGGTGAAACGAGCTCTCACGATGACCAGGCGGCTGGACGATGGATTGCGCTGCTGGCCATAGGGTCGGTTGCAGCGAGCCGGGTAAAGTTGAGACAGGTTAGAGGTCGCACTTTGTCGCTGACCCAAGAACCTACGGCAAAAGTACAGTGGTCGTGTAGACAGGAACCAGGTCAGTAGACAAACGGCAGATACACAATTTACTAAATAATTAAGCTGACATACCAGAAACATGTGCGATGACCGAAGGTTTGAGCAGTCATTTGATGCAGAGAACCGATGCAGTTGACCCAGGTAAGGGATCCATAAATGAGAACGAAGCTGATCCGGCTATCAGAAGATGCGATGCTAGCGTCTACAGTTGGTTGACCGAAGATCTTCCCTCTGAAGGAGCAGCTAGCATCTTGACAGGCCATATAGGTAATGAACCTTGAGGAGATGATATGGGTAGCAGGAGCAAAGTTTGTGGAACGGATTCAGTGGGGAGCTGTACTTATGGCATGGATGGGCACTACTGTTATAGAAAGAGGTGCTGCATGGCAGACGGGAAATAAAATAACGATGGCGGCTGATTTAAGAGAATTGGATGGGTAGTTAGACACCATTGAGAAAATGGGTAGTTAGACACCATTGAGAAAATGACATATTCGTCTGATATTAAAGAATTGCGGCGATCACGTCGTTAATGAGTATTGACGACACACGAAGTCACGCTGTCAACGATCATTGACGACGCGCAGATGCATTTGCGGATGCATCTTGGTTAATGAGCTTTGGCGGCACGGAGAGGTGACCGCGATAAGCGTTCAGTGACGATTCGAGGGTCAAGTTATCGTACGCATTAGCCGCACGCGGAGAACACGTCGTCTGCGATCATTGACGATACGCTGAGGTCACGTTGTCAACGAGCATTGACGATTCACGGAGATACCGTCGTCAGCGAGTATTGACGAAACGCGTAGATCACGTCGTCAGCGAGCATTGACGAAACGCGCAGGTCACGTCGTCAGCGAGCATTGACGAAACGCGCAGGTCACGTCGTCAGCGATCATTGACGACAGGAGGTCACGTCGTCTGCGAGCATTGACGATACGCGGAGATCACGTAGTCAACGAACATTGACGAAATGCACAGTTCACGTCGTCAGCGAACATTGACGACACGAGGACACGTAGTCAGCGAGCTTCGACGACACGCAGACTCGTAGTCAACGATCATTGACGACACGCAGACACGTAGTCAACGAGCATTGACGACACGCTGACACGTAGTCAACAAGCATTGGCGACACGAAGACATGCGCAGTCAACGAACATTGGCGACACGAAGACACGTAGTCAAGGATCATTGACGACACGAAGACACGTCGTTAGAAAGGCTTGACTACCTAGGAAAAGACACAGCCCGCACGTGTTGACGTTTCGCGAAGTGGCAGCGTAGTCACCGAGCATTGGCGATACGCGAAGAGGTCACGTTGTCACCGAGCATTGACGATACGCGAAGAGGTCACGTAGTCACTGAGCATTGACGTAACGCGAAGAGGTCACGTAGTCACTGAGCATTGACGTAACGCGAAGAGGTCACGTAGTCACTGAGCATTGACGTAACGCGAAGAGCTCACGTTGTTGGAGAGTATTGACGATACGTGGAGAGGCCACGCAGGGGAGCGCTGTCAACTAAGGGAGCAGAGTTAACACGAGAACTGGCGACGCTAGGTCGCACAGTCAGTAATTAAGGAAAAAAAAAATGGAAATCTAAGAGTACCTGCAACGGCCGTACGACGCCGCATCTTTATCCTGAATCTGAGAATTGATGACTGGCAGAGAAGCTGCCGGTAGCAAGCCGGAAGTGAACTATCACAGTTGACACATACCCGTTTATTATGAGCGAGACTGTGATGCCGGAAGTCACGGTGGTCTAAATTAAGAGTGACCCAACAGACGTACTTGCAATAAGGCAGGACACGCGAAGTTGACACGTGCCGAATTTGTTGAACCACTACTCCCGGAACCGACGATGATTGGAGAAGCAGTAGTTCACACGTAGTGTAGTTATATAACATGATGTCAAATTGCAAGCGTCACGGCTGCGCCTCTTGTTACTCGTGGACGTTTACCTGACAAATTGACAATAGCAACAAAAGCACGCGCGCAATCATAAGGAAAAAATTAACGTAACAGATTATTAAATTTTATAAGTTCAGAGACTGTGGATGAAAAAGTTTTACCGCATGTAATGTTTGTATATACGACGATCACGTCAATATAATTCATCAAGTTAAGAATATTATCGGTACCTTTAGATGTGTGGACAGCTATACTTATCCATTAAGTTCTTAATAAGTAACAATCGTATGTAATGTAACCATTGTCATAATAGTTGTTTGTAATTATTTTTGTAATTTAGTATTTAGGCAGTTGATAATCTCATATAGATTCATTGTTTTTAACGCTGAAAATTGGAAAACATATGATGTTGTTGCTCTTGATTTTCTCTATGTAAGAAGGTATTGATTAAAGGCTTATGTAGTAATTTGTTGCTTCATGTTCAATAAGTATATCTTGAAAACACTCTGGTAGAAAATCCTCTCATTGATTAATTCTCATCAAATTCTATTTATAGCTCCATAGCAGCCCTTATAATAGGATAAAATAATTAATATTGCCCTTTTGGGACAATACTGCATTACATAGAAGCACAATATGCCACTTTTGGCTAACTGTGTAAAGTCGAACTTTTGTAGTTGAGATGCAAGTACTCCAAAATGTTGGTCTTTCCACAAGTCTTTTGAATTGAGGAGTTAACCATAGTCAGTTTATTAATAGGCTTCCTCAAATCAGTTTATTGGGTCTGCTATATCATGTCCAAAATAGCCTGCTCCTAAACAAATAGAAAAAAAAGGTTGATTACAGAAAACTGCATAGCAGTCCTACAAGTGTATAGGAAGGTATGCGAAAAAGCTCTTGAAAAATAATACACTTTATATCCACGTTTCTGTGGTTTTATGCATTAAGATATAAAAGTAAGCAGAAAAAAAATCTAATAGGTTTGTGTACGAATACTGTAAAATTATAATAAAAAGTTAATACTAAAAAATCGTACCATTCGGCAGAAGTTATCATGTCTGGAAGTCGACTCGCCGTCTGACCTCATTTGGTTCCTTGTGTCCATTACGGCGTTATTAGCTTTATTAGCAGCTTAGGTATATTATAAAATGTTGTAAGGTCAATCTGATAAACTTAGCTTGGTTTTTTGCAGGACCAGTGATCAATAAATGTACTGAAATTGACCGAATCTTGACTAAATGTACACCACCAACAACTGTATGACATACCTTTACGCAGTCAAATATGATTTGTATAATTTATTTTCTCTTGTTCACTTTATAATATTATCCTTATTTATTCGTGACGTCACAATTTGAACTGAATCGCATTGTTAGAATTTTCTTACTCTCACGTAGTGAATTTCGCTTGCGTAGGGAAATGCAGTGAAGTTTTGCTCGTTTACCGATGATAGCAACAATATTAGGTTACTTCATAGTTGTTGTTGTTGTTGTTGTTGTTGTTGTGTAATACTGAAGTATAGTTATGTGCGAAGTAATAAGACCTGTCAATCAAAAGTTTCAGCACACAAAGTTCCTCAAAACGAACAATATAACACTACTAGGCAGGAAATTAAATAATATGAAGGTTATTAGTTATTCATTGCAGATAATGTACGTACATACCTCAGGCTGTACAAAACATACTTCCAAACTAAATAGTCATTTATAGATTTGTAAAATTAGATTTCTCACTGCACTTTGAGCTAATTGTCTAAGATTCTATAATTACTATTTCTAGTGTGAGTTTGCCGAGTTGGCTTTGTGTATTTGTGATACGGAAATGAACACGTTGGTTATCAAATTTAAAGGAAAATGCTAGTTGTAATCGCAGCTTAGTCTGTCGCTGGACAACAAAGTTCGTAATAAAATCACAAAAATCTGAAATCAAAAGCTTATATGGTTATAGTGCCCTAATTGCCAGAGTGGCAAGATTGATAATGATAATACATGAGTAGTTAATTATTGTACCTACTGCTACTCAAGCAGAATGTATAGCTTCATAGGTATACATTTGTCAAATTTCCATATAATAACTTTAGAACTTACCTATTAGTACGTATTATACTTTCTAAACATTATGTTTTTGATCATGTTACGATTTCTACTGTAGCCTACATTATAGAGTTCTTCTGAGGAATAATAAGTTTCATTTTGAATACGAGTATGGTACTATAGTACGGTCGGTTAGACTTATCTGTGGATGGGGTGAGTCGATCCACTCGCTAATATCGACTGGAGCCGGGTTAGCCTTCTTCAATAGGAAGGACCACCTTGCTTTTCATGATAGTCATAAATTGCGTGATACTTGCTCACTTCAGCCCCCCAGTCCAGTAGTTAGCTGTGAAGTTTGCACACAATCAGTAAATGTTGATACTACAAACAATTTGTCGCTATAAGCACATCAACTAAGATCTCAGAACATTTAATTATTACAGAAGATCAAAGAGGTCAGTACAGTTGCGACAACTCACCGTTCAATTTATCGTTTCACGTTTTCACCCTCCATTCAGTTATTCAGCTTATTTACTTAGGTTTCAATCAGGTTTCGCTACAGAGTATTGTCCCGGTTTAGTCATCAGCCCACGCTTTCTTTCTTGATCTATTAAGTCATTAAGGTCTTACCCAGACAATATTTCACGTTTTGTGTAACCTATCTTTGTTGTGGTCCATGATAATCAGCACCTACTGTGATGGAAGCTATTGCGTTCTCGAGCATGTTTCCTTTTACAACAATGATTATAAAAAACAGCATGCCAGTACTGATTTGTAAATAAAGTTATAACCAGTCATTACCTAAAAGTGAAAGTCGCCTCGACCGCCACCGCGTCGACGGCAGCCGGGAGCAGAGGCATGTCGAGGTCAGTACAATTTGCTGTCGGAAATAACGGTTCAGGTACCTACATTGCCGACCTCTTCTATATCTCACTTCTTCCATCCATGTTTACATTTTATCTTGACGATAATTCCGTTGTCAGTATTTCATTCCTGTTCATTAGATTATTATGGCACAAATATCCTAACGTTTACATTGTTATTCTCAAAAGACTTTAAAGATCAAAACAACAAGTATTGTCATAAGATATTAAATACACAATGACCACTATGTTTTGAAAACAAGCGACTCACCAATGTTCATGACTTCTAGAAAAGATTCATATTCCAAAGTAGGTAGAATTTCTGTGGCGACGGTTTAGATCGTCACGGCGAGGTTAAGGTTGGAAGCCTTTCCTCGTCGCTCGTGGCAGCTGCTGGCCACGGTAGGCAGGGCTCTGAGAGACTAAACACAATGTTACACGCAAAGGCCCGCGTACGGGCCAAACAATAACACTAGCTAAATGTTGGATAGGAAACCTTCACGCCATCATCCTAACGGTTACCTAGTGGGCTGACAACCGGGACGGATTCGTGCGAGCGCGTCGTATAGCAGACAGGTAGCACGCCAGTGCGTTTGGAACGCAGATCGCAGGTAACAGCGGCACCGCAGACAGCTGACTCATACACTCGTTCACAGCGACTCGAACACGCCATCGCTGACGCAACTCTGCCATGTTCTCCACGCAGAGGCGATGATGACTCATGGAATAATACATTGTTGGTGTGGTGAAATTGTAAGATAAGCAGAAAATTCATTAATACGACCTTTTTTTTCAAAAATTGTTTATTTCCATACTTAAACATATGTACAATTTTATTATTCAATATGAATAAAAATCAAACTTCCAATTTAATTGTTCGTTAGGCGAGAGCATAAATTGAAACACTTAAAATAAAACTAAATAAATGCATGATACCGTTACAAACCCATTTTGTAGCTGGCAGCGACCACGCCACAGCGGCGACCAAGATGGCGGCCGACGGATGCAGGCCCACGCGAAACGCAATGGGACTGTAATTTAGAAAAACATCCTACATAATATCACAGATCAAATACACTTTACTTTACCTAAAATGGTCTATTTTATAGCTGGCTTGACATTGTCTAATTCTCTAAAAAAACTATCTAAGCCGCTGAGATCATTCTTCCATAGATTATCGATTTTCTGCTGGTGTTGCCTGGCGACCTCTTCTTCCTTATTGCACAATCCAAGATCAGCTTGCATTTGAGCCCACCTCCTGGCGCGTTCTCTTTGTTTCGTAACGAGTTCACTCTCGGCACGTGATAGAGAGTTACTCAAAATGGCGATTATTCTCAAATCACGATTTCTCTTTGTCTTGGCATTTAAGGATTTGCTTTTAACTTGACGAACCCAATTAGACAGGGATTCGGTTTTACTTTCACAAAAGTCAACGATATATTTTTCCTTTGCTTTGTAGCCCATTTTTAAGGATGGGCCAAAAAGTACTGTTTTGAGACAATACTACACACCTGAATCCGTACAGGCACAAATATCACTTCTTGAAATTTTCAACACTACACACAACGGAGACACATCTGCACTTCACCAGGTTGATTTAAGAATGTGGGGAAAATTACGTCATGGTCGCCTTAAATACCCAACCTGAGGCGGGGGGCCGCACTGCGCAGTTGGCCGCAAAATGGCGTCACTCCAATACCACAGCAATGTACGAATCTTGCCGATCAAAACCGAAGACACACGATGATTTGGTGAATTCGGAAATATTGTATTGTCAGAACTGGTAGTAGGTTCTGTGAAAATTATGATTTTTGACTCTGGACAGTATTTTCAACCACCGAGAACAAGTAAATATAAAAAAAAAATATCTGATTGAGTGCACCAAATTGTAAGAATAATGTTAAATGATAAATTAATGATAAATGATTTTATTTCTGTAAGTAGGTTTGTACAAACACTTTTACATGTCAATAATATTTTTTTAAACTAGATGAGTTCGTTGCCTAACTGACTACTCTGAGAAGAAAGGCCGAAACAAACTCAGAGGTCACAGTCTCTTTTAAAGTCCAGACTTAATCTTGTTCACATCATGTGAAGATCATGTAGATTGGTGACTGAAATGGTCTTTTGAAGAAAGAACCACACAGATTGAGTGGACCTGTCCAGTCAGTGCAAGCATTTGTCACTAATCGTTTAGCTAAACTCGAAAGATAAGGAGCCCAACGCTTTGACGAACAGTACCAAAGAAAGGACATTTGGGTAGGCCACATAAATTACTCAAACTGCCAGATCATGATTACTAAGAACGAAAGAAAACAAAATTAAAAAAAAGACCCACATAGTCTTCACATTCACAATAATTAAAAAATACGATACTTTACAAAGTAAATATTCATGTCATTGTATATATAAAAAATTATCAATGTCAATGTGTATATTAAAAAAAAACGAAACGGATATAATTTTGTTGGTCAGATCATTTGATGACCATGTAGATCGGTGTCTGAAATGGTCTTTTGAAGAAAGAACCACACAGATTGAGTGGACCTGTCCAGTCAGTGCAAGCATTTCTCACTAATCGTTTAGCTCAACTCGGAAGATAAGGAGCCCAACGCTTTGACGAACAGTACCAAAGAAAGGACATTTGGGTAGGCCACATAAATTACTCAAACTGCCAGATCGTGATTACTGAGAACGAAAGAAAACAAAATTAAAAAAAGACCCACATAGTCTTCACATTCACAATAATTAAAACAATACGATACTTTACAAAGTAAATATTCATGTCATTGTATATATAAAAAATTATCAATGTCAATGTGTATATATAAAAAAAAAGAAACGGATATCATTTTGTTGGTCAGATCATTTTGATGACCATGTAGATCGGTGTCTGAAATGGTCTTTTAATGAAAGAACCACACAGATATTGCCACTAACTACTCAAACTGCCAGACCATAATCAAAAGTGAAACAATGATCCACATAGTCTTCAAATTCTCAATTCTCTGTTGGGCTTAGATGTAGGTGCCTTAAAGACTAAGCCCACGTATACGGACGTAATAAAATCGCAGCGGGTTTTTTTCGCATTGGATCTTCAACACAGTGCTTAGCGCCGAGAGTTCAAAATCTAACACTGTGTTTTTTTCGACTCCTTGAAGCTTACTGGCGCTGCATTCTGTTGGATTTTCAATGCTAGCTTCAACACCGAGAGTTGAAAATCCAGTTCGCAAAAAATCTCGTCGCCATTCATTTCGTCCGTATCACGTCGACTAAAGAGACAGACACTGAAAATCAGAAGAGATAGAGCTAATCATGGCTAGACATTTTGACACAAAATTAGGTCGGTTATGTGACTATATCTCTGGCCAATGTCATATATTTTTAAGACATGAATAAAATAAATGGAATCGTAGTTACTTATAAGATTGATTGACTGTATCTACATAAAGGAAAACAATAAAGAGCCGAATTCTTTCATCTGTAACAGTCACTGAAAAACTGTGAACCGATTTCTAAAATTCGGCAGCTTCGGCGCGGAAAATCATTTTGCTTATAGACTTTTTGCACTACCCTGACGAAAGAGTGATAGCAGTTGGGATGGTTAAGATTCTAGTTAGTCAGACATTGACGATGACTTCTGCCTTCTTGATACGCTTACCTTCAATTATTCTTATCACAACTAGTAAATTCAGAATACTGTAAAATTATTCCCATTATAGCCTTTAATCGTGTAGCATATTTCCGAACATACTCGTAAAGCGCATGAACCATGGAAAGAGACGGCATGATGGAGAGAATGAGAAAAAGGAGGATATTGATCCAACAAAGAGGCCACCTTGGGGAGGTGGGGAGGGACAGGGGAAGAGGAGATCAGGGGGCTCGGGCGGGGCATGTTCCAGATATTTCCAACAAAGTATTGACGCAGGAATGGAAAACCCTCTATGTACTATCTAGACTTAGGCTATTATAATAGGGCTTAAAAGTAATTCATTTTTGAACACACATATTACAAAGTACACGCTCTTATTTTCATTGTTACAATTATTATTGATGAAAACAAATCTTTGTTGTTTCTCCGAATACTACCAATTGGTAATTACCACTAAATGCAATACCTAGAAACTCCAATAATATAGAATTAATAAAGGTCTTTGTATCTTGTAATAGGCTGATTTACTATACGATTACTATAATATTTTAGAAATTGGTACGGTCTACGCTGCCTGCGGCCAAGCAGCCATAGCTAATATTCTAAAGAAAAGGATTTTATCGCCTCATCTCCAAAGTCCGACTTAGGTAGGTACCTGCTTAACTTAGTAAAAAAAGAACATTCCTGAGCTTGTATCAGGTAAAAATAACGTTTCTCGGGAAGAAGCTAGGTAAACAACTTGTTTATCACAAAATCACAACGCACGTGTAATTTAAACATTGTTTTAAAACGATATCAGCAGTGATGGATAACAACTTTTCAGCGACTAGGTACTTTACTAATAATAATACATTCGGTGTCAGTGAACCTATAATAGGACAAACTTTAAAATACTATGTGTAGACCAGCATAGACTAACGAATACCTATATAAAAACTAGCTTCTGCCCACTTTGTCTCCCCTGACGCTTCCCGTCGCATCGAATTGCCTGCCATATTTCATCAATTATTCGTTGCTGCTTCGCTCCTTTTCATCATAGCGTGATGTTATGTAGCCTATAGCCTTCCTCAATAAATGAGCTACCCAACACAAAAAGATTTTTTCAATTCGGACCAGTAGTTCCTGAGATTAGCGCGTTCAACCAAACAAACAATCTCTTCAGCTTTATAATATTAATATAACAAACAAACTCTTCAGCTTTAGATAGTCTCTGAATTCTATAAAACCAAAAGTGTGACGTAAATAGCTCGGAAAAGGCTTAAAAAACCAGTCGATGAGGAAAATGATGACAAATGTGATGATTCCGTAGATTCCTCATCGTTCTCCTGCCGTTATCCCAATTTATTTGGGGTCGGCGCAACACGTCTTATCTTATATCTTTAAACAAGCAATTCTTGTATATCCTACTAATAATATAAATGCGAAAGTTTGTATGTATGGATGTGTGGATGTTTGTTACCCTTTCACGCAAAAACGACTGAACGGATTTGGATGAAATTTGGAACACAGTTAGTTTATAACCTGGATTAACACATAGGCTACTTTTTATCCCGGTAGTACCTACGTTCCCGCGGGATATTTTCCGACCTCCACGCGGGCGAAGTCGCTGGCAAAAGCTAGTATATATATATGTATATATAATCTGAATCTCGGAAACGGCTCCAACGATTTTCATGAAATTTAGTAGTAAGGGGTTTCGGGGGCGATAAATCGATCTAGCTAGGATTAATTTTTATAAAATGTCGTTTTATTCGTGTTTTCAATGACCAACTTTAACGATAATCAACTTGAACATAAACTTATTATTTTAAACACAATTTACCAAAACATACCGAGCAAAGCTCGGTCAACCAGATATTGATGATTAAATCATCATCTGCCTAGCCTTTTTCCAACTATGTTGGGGTCGGCAGTCTAACCGGATGCAGCTGAGTACCAGTATTTTACATGGAGCGACTGCCTATCTAACCTCCACAACCCAGTTACTGGGTAATACGATACCCCTTGGTAAGACTGGTTGTCAGACTTTCGGGCTTCTGACGATCCGTAACGACTGTCTAAGATCTACGAAAAATAATATCCTTTTGTTATCCTAGCCATACATTTATGGCGTCATATGCGTTATCATGTGCTGCTGACGCAGATATAAATATCATGCATTCAGTTACCTGCCAGAACCTGTGTTTATCGTTTTAATACCTACCATATTCGTCATTACAATAGAATAGGTAGTGAATCATTTATTATTTTTCATTGCTTGAGTCACGAGATACCAACATCTGCATTGTCTTTCGATCGTTCTACGTTAAGCCTTCTTCTCATAACATTTAGGTTGATTTTTCCTTATCTCATTATTCAATGAGTTGGAAAGAAACAACACGGTTGGAGGTCGGCCATGTTGTGACGTCACCCCAATGGTCTCACGCTCGGGCCACGGTCGATAAACAGACAGGGTAGGGTGGCTGGCAGCTGCATGTAACGGACTTTAGCAAAAAAACCTTGTTCGTCTAGAATTATTATTGAAACGAAAATGAAGTGCCGTGGCTTCCTTTGTGTTTATTGAACAAAGCTGCCATGAGAATTTTGGTTTGGCTTCCCTTGAGAACCCATACAAATGATACTTACCCACCCTAGTATTATTCCTAGTTTTATTATTTACTTGCCAATTTGTACCCACGTTACTCAACTAACTACCAGTTATGACAAATATAATACCTGGAATTGAGTAACATAAGTACAAGATAACTTTACGACTGCTACTATTTATATCAAAATACTTAGATATAAATAAGTAGGTCCCTAAGATTTTAAAATGTCAAACAAAAGACTCAGAGATTTTCAATCAAATGCAGAACATGTTATTGAAAATATCTTGTGCATACCAAATTCATATTTTTTGGCGCACATAAGTAAACAGAACTAATAGAAACATTAGATCAACATGAACGTAGGCATGTATTTCTTTATTCTTTAGAAAACTATATCGGGTTTCATAAGAATTATTCCCAGTTTCACATAATGATTGGTTTCAGCGAGTTACAAATTAAATTCCGAGCTACTTTTGTCCACTGTGCGGGAGGTGATTTCTTAAATAAATGACGCGACGGAGATGCTAATAAAGCATGAGGAAAAAGTACCTAATAATAAATCCTTCATCAAGTCGGGCTGCATACCTACCTAGTTATTACTAGAAAGCGCCTTTTCCCAACAATTAACAGTCAAAGAGTCGACTCTTTGTTCCAAGAAACTAAAACGTGTTAATATTGATCGTTACTCACGTAACGAAAACCAAAATGGCATCTTCTCGGAGGGAGGGATATTGTTGAACGTGTCGTTTCTAGCGTTTCTCTTATTGTTGTTATTTCTAACAACCAAACATTGGGCTCAAGTTGTTTTTTTTTTTTCTTTAACATGCGTCACACAAACGAACGACAGAAACAACACGTTTCAACAAGAATCGTTTGCCCTTTAAATTCTCCGAAGAATGACCTCATTATCATAGTGTTTATCAGCAGTGATAAGTTGTTGGTCAAAGTTGGCCTGTATATGTCTGATAGTGAAAAAACGATGGCACGTCTTTGTTTTACATTGGGTTGTAGTTGTAGGTATACTTGTCTACTTGTTAATCATGCGCATATGTATTTTCAGTGCGTCTTGCTACCCAGATTCCTACATCATAATCTGATATGCAGCGATAACACAAATGTTTGTGTATTGCGCACTTTTGTGAAACTATCAGCAATACCCATCTAACGTTGGCTTTGTTATGAATTAGCTAGTACGTCCTTGAAGTTATTTAATCCGTCATTACCTAGATGCCAAGGTCCCCATTTTTGCTAAGACAAGCCTCGTTAATCTCGTGATTAAGTAAAACTAATTACCGAGTCTTTTAAGTAGGTACGGTCCCGGAATAACGGGCGACTATTTACTAAGCCTTTACTAAGAAAATCCGAGGTAAATATTATGAGGGCGTTAAATAAATGGATAATTACTTGGTGTTAGTGTGATAAATGCTAATGGTAATTAACTACACAAAAAATGTGTGTGTATTTTATAGATAGTTGTACCTATATAGGTCATTTATTTGCAAAAATATTTGTGTTAGTATATAGGATAGATAACAAAAAACACCATAAATATAAATAAACGTTTTATTTAACTAAGTAATACATCCAACATTGCACTTGTCCTCGCCATTGAGACTGCCGATAAGCGTTCCGTATAAAATAAAAGAGCCTTGAAACAATCGCCATTCCAACGCCAACGTGACTAATTTTATCGTTTTATGTGGTTGCGTGCGAGAGTATCATTTTCTGAAACAAACGAGGTTTAATTTACTTACTTAGTTTTATGAATACTCAAGTCTAGTAGATTACCAGATATATAGATAGACTAGCTTTTGCCAGCGGCTTCGCCCGCATGGAGGTCGGAAAATATCCCACGGGAACATAAACTAAAACTTTGTAATCAACGTATGCGAGGATAAGAGCTCGAAAGCGCATTTTCATCCGACTTGCTTCAAATTTATCGTCACTGCTCAGCTCCCATGTGTCTTAGCGTATAACCTATAACCTATATAGCCTATAACCTACCCAGGAGTATGGACTACAATCGTACCAAGTTTGGTTAAAATCCCTTCAGTAGGTTTTGACCCATGCGTGCATATACAGACAGACAAAAAATTTACTGATTGCATTTTTGGCATCAGTATCGATCACCATTCATCCTCCAATATTCATTTTGAATATATATACCTATTCAATGTAAAGAATTGACCTCTCTACAGTTTTATTATAAGTAAAGATATATGTAGATCACCATATAATGTACATAGTTTATATTTACTTGAATTGTACTTAAATAACATCCTTATGCTAATTGAAGTTACCATGTGTTTATTAACACTACTTAATAAAAAAATAATAAGAGGAAAATCCTCAACGTGTAAATTTTCCGTTTCACTGCTGAGGTTAAATTTGGTAGAGGATAAACATGTTTCGAAGTAGTCTTTGTAGTGTATTCATTGAATTGTGCGAACTACTAAGTAATTTTCCGAGAAAACCCACTTATTAGGATTTTATGGAACAGGGACTATTCGACATAAGCATGAAACTATTTAAGGATCAGAATTCGTACTGGCTTATAACGATATTTGGATATTCTTTAGTTTTGAGGCATCAAAAACAAGAAGCATGTTTAAAAAAATATTCCTCGCAACTCAGGTATATAAAATAACGAAATAAAACAAGGTACAACACAATACCGGATTACGTATGTTTTTGATTTCGTGAATGAGTTTTGTAGTCAATATTATGAAAGTGATGGTGTAATATAAGAACGATTGCTGTTTTAAGCAAGATATTGTGTCATACATAGCACGCACGCATTTACGCGTTATACAACACTAAAATAATGGCGGTTTTTATGCCAAACCGTTTCATTATTACTGCAATCGTAAGTGGAGTTCCCTTGTTCAGTTTGAGCCAATGCGTAGAAGTACCGGACAAAGATAAAGGGACGTTACCCGGATACATTTATCTGGTATCTTGATAGTGTTCACGTAAATCGTGTTGAAACATATTTAGCAAGGCATTTAAGACATACGTTTAATACATGGAATCAGTTACAAGGCTACTTTGGGTGGAAGAAAGCCAGATACGTATAGAAGTATCTGTAGTGAGTGCGTTTAACAATACAATTTCTGATAAACAAAGCCCAAACCCGGAATAACTATCAATATTTCACAGTGTTCCGGGCGGAAGTAAAACCTGCTGCTCTTAACGTAGCAGAAACATTAAATATGTTTTAAATATTCATGAGACTACACTTTTCGTACTAGAGAATGGGCAGCAGCGTTCTCAATGCATTTTACTATCATACTGCGATCACCAACCCGCCTATCAAGCGTGGCGATTATTAAACCCCTCCAAATTGGGGGGCTATGTCCAGCAGTGGACGTCTTTCGGCTGAAATGATGATGATGAGACTTTTCCTATGTTGGGGTCGACTTTCCATCTAATCCAGTCTTTCCCAACGTGGGCGATAACGCCCCCTTGTGGGCGCTGCAGGCCTAAAGGGGGGCGGTAAGAGACCCAGAAAAAAAAGAGGGCATTGTGTAGGGCTTTGGGGTCGATTTATAATTTCATCTACCTAGCTAGGAAGACTCTTAGACACCGACAAGACAAAAAGGGGGGCGTTAAAAAATAATTTATTCTTAAAGTGGGCAGTAGACAAAAAAAGGTTGGGAACCCCTGATCTAATCGGATGCAGTTGGATTCCAGTATTTTACAAGAAGCGAAACGACTGCCTTTTTGACTTCACAACCCAGTTACTAGGTAACACGATACCCTATAGCAGCGGTTCTCGAACTTTTTTGTTGACGGAACCTCCTTGGAAAGCGAAATATTTGACAGAGCCCTAAAATAAACAAAAATTTGTTCGGTATTTTGTTTTAGTAGCTGCATAGGTCGAAAATCCTGTTTCGAACAAGTATGTTCTTGGGAACTGTGAAAAATATTCATCGCGGATTCTGCACCAAAAATCACTGAGAGGCATCATTTTAAACAGCGACTCCATACTGGTGTCTGATGAAATTTCTAAAACGATTCATATGTATTGGTTGGCATACTTTCGGGCTTTTGTTGAGTAAAAAAGATTTTGAACCCCTAAATTCGTGGAGCCCCCACAGAGGCTTTACGAAACCCTTGGGCTCCGCGGAGCACACTTTGAGTATGGCTGCCCTATAGTTTTCATATAAAAATACGTCAAAATGCAGGTTTACCTTCAAAGGTCCCAAAGCGTTAGTGATCTGGACCCCTACGCTTCTCGCCAACACTACGGGCATCAGGTCTATGGTGTACAGTCGATGTAGCATCTCGATCATCAGCTGAGTCGGCACGTTATGTCTTTGTCGTGTGCTCTCGTATTTTCCGAGCCAATCAGGGTGAGCTAAAATGAGATGGAGTTATTAACTTACATGGTTTTGCTACCTTGCTGGTCTGATGGTCAAAAATTTGACAGCTGGTCCTAACTTTTTATTTTGTGTTGGGCTTCATCCCTTACTGCATGGGACTTTATTTTTATTGCTCTAAGTAGGTTTATTTAAACACTTTTACAGATCAATAAAAAAAAAATATGAAAAATAAGGACGGAATTCATATCCTAAAACCAACTCAGATATCAGTCTCTTTTAAAGTCCAGACATAATATTTTTAGAACCAAGCTATGTGAGGTGAGGGTCAACTGCTGAAGTGTGGGTGTACGACCTCTGCCTACCCTATGGGAAAACGTAAATCACACAGCCCATCGCCTCTCATGAAAGCCTATTGTAAAAAAAAAATCATACATAAATACCCGCACGCCTTTTTCTTATGGGGGTAGCCGGAAATTACAGAACGCTACTTGCTACGATCCTTAAATGCTATTTTTGCTTCGTTTACTTTCATTCATACATTTGGTCATACACGCACGCCGTTTACCAGTACTACCTTTCTGAAGAGCATCATCAATAAGGTCACTATATGTTCATAAAAAAAATCAACTAACAAATAAAAAGCTATCTACACACGCTCTACGTATGCACATATAACTCTTTAAATATTTACTAGTCCTTGTTTTGTAAACTTACTGATATCTAGTCCACTGTACATGGCCTCTGATAGTAAATGTGTGAGATCTTTGACGTCGCCAAAACCGAGGTTGACTCCTTGTCCAGCCAATGGATGTACCCGATGCGCTGCGTCGCTGTAAGCAATAATGATTTTATCAACACACTTTTTTAAACCATGGAATCACCTGGTTTATTAAAAGTGGAGTTCAAATAATTCATTCCCTGGGTCAGATAAAGTCCTTTTAAGAATTCCTGCTAGGAATGGAGGATATATTTTAAATTTTAAGCCTGGCTGAAAAAGGTTGTTTCCATGGGATCTTATTGAAATAACTGGTGAAATGTGGTGTGCTTCCAGTAATTTTTCAGATTCTGATAAAGAACAGATGCTGCCTATTTATATTTGAAATAGATGTGCAGCACGTAGCGACACCTCTGCGGCTACATATAGAACCACGTAGTCAGCTGGTGAATTAAAGTTCTAAAGTTGCTCAAAAGTTGTAGATAGATGGAGCTACTTCGACTTCAATCACGCAAAGTTAGTCTGCGAAGTTTAATTCATCCTAATAAAGATTGTTATATTATTTTATTTCATATTCAATATAAGGTGGAAGATGAGGGGCCCTTGGTGGACCTGAAACATTGATGGTAGCAAAGTTACATAACGGATCTTTGATTCTGTATATTGATGCCATTAAAAAAAATTACACGATTAAGTTTTTGGTACTTATGCTTGTTGTATCGATTTTCGGCGATGACCACAACATCAAATGTTTTAGCAAAAAATGCTGAATGCAATTATGTTGTTAACCCTGATTTTTACTCCGTAACACTTTACACATAACTTTAGATCCATTTGAAAACCAGCGTCAGGCAATAGTGATGCGACATCTTTTGGGCATATTTGGCGCAGTCGTGACGCCCCGTTTTTAGAATGAAGGTTTTTAGAAAAAACATAAGTACATACAGTACTTATGTTTTTTATTAGAAGTCACTTGTTTTTTAACCGACTTCAAAAAAAAGGAGGAGGTTATCAATTCGACTGTATTTTTTTTTTATGTTTGTGACCTCATAACTTTTGACTGGGTGAACCGATTTTGATGATTCTTTTTTTATTTGAAAGCTGGTGTTTCCCGAATGGTCCCATTTTAATTTGGACTATGGGATCCATGTGAAAACTATATAAGTTTTTTTAGTAAAGGTGTTTTTTGTGGATATATTGTTAACATTGTGTGCCTTAAAGTCAGAGTTCAATGTACTTTTTTTCCTTGATTTCAGTTATGTGTGTGTTACGCCGAGCGGTGAGCAATGGGTAGCTCGCCGTCTGGTAAGGACCAGGCCCGGGTCAACGGCGCGTTGTGTTCCACACGCGCCTCAAAGAGATTTCAGTACATATTGAACGTATCCGCTAGGACCGATGCCAGCTAGGGTCGTGGATTGGTTCGAAAGAGTTACCGTGGCTCTAGCTAAGGCAACTGAAGGAACACGGGTGAGTAAAAGTTAGTTAGTCAGTAAAAGTCTAACACGCCCTCCCGCTCCGCCCAGACCGGGAGACGTCATTTGATGATATCTACCACCCACAAAAAAAAGGCAATAGTGGTGCGACATTATTTGGGCATATTTGACGCACTCGTGACGCCCCGTTTTTAGAACAAAGTAAATTTATGTTTTTTGTTAGAAGTCACTAGTATTTTTTTTTTTTTGTAAAAGTGCTTTTTTTTTGTGCATATATTGTTAACATTGTGTGCCTTAGGTTAGAGTTCAATAAATATATTTTGTAGCTTTCAGTTATAAGTGTCAAGTGTGTGAGAGTTACCCGACGAGCGCGACCCCGGGCCCGACGTAGCGCGTGCTGTGCCCGAAGCCGAGCGGGAAGGCGGCGCGCGAGGCGGGCGCCACGCCGCGCACGGAGGGCGGCAGCTGGCGCTCCGCGCCGTCCGGCAGCCCCATGCGCCGCAGCCACGTGCCCGTCCATGCCATCACTGCCTCCACGCCGCTGTTGCGAGGGTACTGCTTCCACTAGAACATACAATATAGTCTAGCAACGTTACTGGGCATGAATGCATTTGGAAATACCTTCTGAGGAATGATGTAGAATTTATTATAAATTAGCTGAAAAGACACGAGGTTGTCCTGTTCCAATAATTATAAAAATCCCATAGAAAAAGCACTATCAGTTTTTCCCCAGTTTTCCAAGTGTCTGGGCAACTTTTCCAATTTTCTTACTCTTAAACAGATATTCAGAACTTATAACAAAAAATTTTAATTTCATTTATATTATACAAGATTATTTTTAGTATATGCGAAACCTGAATATAGTTTGTTCAGAATCAGTAACTGAATTGATTCCAATAATTTTTACACCATGTTATATTTTGTACCAAAAATATTTAATTACGCTTCCAAGTCGCGGGCCGCGCTCTTTTGTTTCGATTTTAAAATTATGATGTCTTTCTCGTATTCAAACGTCCATTACACGGAGATGGTACGTACACTAGCTGTTTGTGGTGATCTGCATATGTTTTTGCGTGGACAACCAGGTAACTTATCAAGCTTATAACTTTGTGATTATTAATGATACAGTTTTGAAATTTTTTTCATAGATTCTTTACACAAAAATACTAGATCCGTGTTTCGGGTTTCACATAAACAAAAATTAATGTTGTATAGATACATTTATATTTACTACTAGACAAGCAGCTATTTTCTCTTTAGTCTTTAACTAAAAGTTAATTTAATTTTAATACTCAGTAAATTGTTGTTACAGGGTTCAAGTAAATTGTAGGAACCCTTGAATATACCATACATACAATAAAGAATTTAAAAAAATAAACATCTTGGGATTTCCTTAACATGCCCTTAACAAAGCTGTGTGGGAGTATGGACAGGAGAAAACGGTTCTTTCAGTGAGAAAGCTGTCTCTTTTTAAATATTTTTTTCTTCTTCTGTAAACAAGGTCTCGTATGAGTTGTCGATTGAGCCTTCTGACATTTACTGGTTACCATAACGCTGTTGCTAGGTTTTTTAGAATCAATTTTATACGGTCTTTGTATCCTTTTGCTCTGTGTCCCTTCCAGCTTAACCCATTCCCTGTCCCATTACCCACATATGGTTCATGTTGATTATTTAACTATTGTGTCTACTTTGAGAACAGTGACTTAGGTAACTGTTTTCATAAATACTCGTATATTTTTCTACATGCTACACGACTACAGTAAAATATTTGAATTTGAGTTCCAGAAAAGGCATCAAACAGTCCTTCGTTTTTATCCATTCATAGAAATCTTTATTACTGGGCACTTTTCAGTGAAGCCTACTTTCTCCAAGGTTATTCTTGTGATGGATTAAAAATTGAGTCTTACCAGCGTTTTATGTTCCATGGTAGCCAAATGGATTATCATATGGGGCCTTCCTATTTTTCAATTTCCTTTCTATAGGCTTGTTCTTATAGTTGTTCAGATCCAGTCTTACTTAAGCACTATGTCTGAACCATATGTGGTTCATGGGACAGGCAATGGGTTAAGGGACGTTTAAATCCCCGTCCCTTACAACATTTGAGATTTGCACCATCGGTTTTTTGATACAATATTATCTTGCTAGAGAGCGGGCAGTACACTTCTCTATGCATTTTACCACCATACTGCGATCGCCAACTCGCCTGCCAAGCATGGCGATTATAGTAAACCTCCCCATTTCTTGGGGGAGGCATATATCCAGCAGTGTAAGTCTTTTGGCTGAAATTATGATATTGATGATAAACAATATGATAAGCATTTCTATTACCAGAGCATCATTGAGCGCGTCCACGAATTGGTCTTCGGGCAGTTGCAGCAGCTGTTTAGCGTTTTCTTCCCACGTGGACCAGACCAGGGAGCTTCGCTTTGAATCTAGCGGAAGGATCGCGATGGGTCCTGTAGGCAACCAGCGTTGCCATGCTGTTGTGTTGGCGCACTCCTGGAACACGGAGGAAAGGGGGAAATGTAAGTGGAATAATGTTCTTTTTTATCAAAGTCTGTTAACATATTAACATATATCAATCGAGTCAAAGAACACATCATTTCGTCGGTAGTTGTTCTCATTAAAAAAAATATGTTAACCTCTAAGTCCCTGAGATGTCACATTTGGTATCGACACAATGGTTTTTTAATTGTGTGTGTAATTACGGTAATTGACTGGTTAAATGTAACTAGCACATATTATTATATTCTATAACATGGAGACGATAATCTATCTGCTGTGGTTTCTATGTATAATGTTCTCTCCATGCCAATGTTATGTACTCATTTCTTTCCATGCGTGTCGTAAGAGGCGACTAAGGGACTTACTAGAGAATGGGCAGCAGCGTTCTTTATGTTTTTTACCACCATTCTGCGATCGCCAAACCGTCTGCTAAGCGTGGCGATTAAGGCAAACCCCCACAAATTGGGAGAGACCTATGTCCAGCAGTGGTCTTTCGGCTGAAATGGTGATGATGATGACTGTTCTCTCATCAGTGGAGCCGTGCTGTGTAGCCGTAGTTAGGAATTTAAGAATACCGTCTCAAACAGGAGTCGTATTATTAAAAGTCACAAATTGACACTGGTGCAATGGTGCAATCCAAAAAAGAGATGGAGCTGTACCGGATGGATGGCACTATCCCTTTTCAGGAACGGAACCATGATGGCATCAGCACTTGATCTAAAGGAATCTTTAGTTTTACATACAGGTACGTTGTTGCAACCTAATCCCGTTTATGGTTTTAATAATAAATAAAAAAGATATTTCATATTATTTCAATAGTAACAAAGAATCGTTTAGAAGACCTGTGGGATGCACGTGGCTAAGTTATAACAGCCGCACGGGTCGATAGATCAGGTTAAGCTACGCTTGCCACGGTCGGTCCGTGGATGGGTGACCATAGCAAGACTCCTCCGTGTCTCGTGAAGCATGTTAAGCCACTAGGTACCGGTTGCCATTTTTGGATCTTTGACAGACGTCAGAAGCCTGAAAGTTTGAAAAGTAGTCTTACCAAGGGGTAGGTACCTATCGTTTTACCCAGAAACTGGGTTATGGATGTCAGATGGGCTGTCAGTTCATATAAAATGTTAGTATTCAGCTGCATCCACTTAGACTACCAACCCCAATTTAGTTGGGAAATGGTTAGGCAGTTGATGATGATGAGGTTCGAAACCTATTACATGCGATACGGTGTCACGAGTTGATAAAGCAATCATTAACTTATCTAACAGTACCTAGCGATAATTAGCTAGCGTAGGTAAATAATAAACCAGTTTTTATGAAATATGTGTGAGTAGCCACTGTAGCTTGGCATCCGCTTTTGTGAAGTGCCAAGTTAGCGTCGGACGTAGGGTAACAAATTACCTGGCAAGGTCGCGAGATTTGTTCGAAAGAATTAACATGGCCTGACATAAAGGCAACCGAAAGAACATGGGTGGGTTTTAGTCAGTAAAAGTCTGACACGCCCTCCTGCTCCGCCCAGAGCGGGAGACTTCATTTGATGATTTTCCATCCACAATTCCAGGCACCAGGGCCGGACGCGAGAGGTCGCCGCCGCCGATCGCCTCCACGAGGACACAGCGGTGCTCCGCCCAGGCAGGGCAAACTTCCACCGTATGCTCCACCGTGTCCTCTAGACGATCCTCATAATGGAAACACCCGGGCGTATCCTCCCGCTTTATTCTGAACAGGAACCCACCAAAGCACCCATTCCCGGTGAGAACCTGCGTCAGGCGGAAGGTGAGGACGCCATGGCGCCTCTCTATCCACTCCTCAAAGAGGGGACTTACCGCCGCAATTGTGGCGTGCCCAGCACTGGGTGTGGGTTGCGCCAATCGTACCCGCCATGTCCCATGAGATCACACCGGAGCTCTGTCCGTCGTGCCGCGATTTGTCGCGGCAGCGGAGTTTCACCCCGGCGTTTCGCCTCCTCGCGCCACTCCCACATGTGGACGAGGACCTTTGCCTCCAGATCCCATGGCGGCACTCCGGCATGGAGGCTCGCCGCCTCGCAGGAGACCGTGTGGTATCCCCGGATTAACCGGATGGCCATGACCCTCTGGGCCGCACTCAACCGGCGCGCTGGGCGCAGCCTCAATGAGCGCCCACACCGGTGCCCCGTAGAGGGCCATGGACCGCACGACCCCCGTGTAGAGCCTCCGGCAGGAGGTGTTTGGACCCCCCAGATTGGGCAGGAGCCGCTTTAATGCAGCCCCAGCCCGCTCCAGTCGGGGAGCCAAACGTCGGAAATGCTCAACGAAGTTCCACCAGCTGTCGAGGACAAGTCCCAGGTACTTCATCGTCGACTCGACGCCGATGTGAACCCCTCCTACCGTGAGTTGGGAACCCGCAGGTGGCGCGTTCCGAGGACCATGAAAACTCATGGCCTCGGACTTGTGCAAGGCCACTTCGAGTTCCAATTGCCGGATCCTATCGACGGTTGTCGCAACCCCGCGTGTCATAATTTCGGCCGCCGCCTCGTGCGACCTCCCCTGCGCCAGGACCAGCGTGTCGTCAGCGTAGCAAACTACGCTGACGCCGCTAGGGAGGTCGGCGCGCAGCACCCAGTCGTAACTGATGTCCCACAGATGCGGCCCCAGGACCGATCCCTGTGGGACACCGCACGACATCTCTCGCCTGTTCCATTCTCCCTGGTGACCGGGGTAGATAACGGCCCTATCCGTCAGATAGGCCTCGACCACGCGACAGAGGTAGGTCGGCATCCGGTGATACCGGAGTGCCTCCCTAATGCAACTCCAGGGCAGGGTGTTGAAGGCTTTGGCGATGTCTATAGACACCGCCAAGACGACCCAACCCCGGGCCACTGCATCCCCCGTCGTGAGGGCTCGCACGCGCATGATGGCGTCCACCGTAGAGCGCCCCTTGCGGAAGCCGTACTGGCCGTCCGACAAATCCGGCCCCTCCCGCACCAGCCACCCGACGAGGCGGTTTGCAATCACTCTTTCAAAGAGCTTGCCCACCTCGTCGAGCAGCACGATGGGCGGGTAAGCAGACGGAGAGTCCGCTAGGCGCCCAGGCTTCTTAATGAGGACCAGTTTCCCCGTCTTCCAACGAAGTGGGAACTTGCCCCTCTCCAAGCATGCGCTTAGGAGCCCCCTGAGTCGAGGCCCGAGAGCCTCTAAGGCCAGGACCCATGCTTTGCCAGGCAAGCCGTCGGGTCCTGGGGCGGTAATTTTGGAATTTAGCCGACGTACGGCCACTCTCAACTCTACCTCGGTCACCTCTGGAGCGTTGTCGTCGTCATCGGTGGTGTGATACGCAGCATCGGGCACCGCAGGAGGCGGAGCCATGGGTGGGGGACTATGTTCCCTTCGCGAAGGGAACAGAGCGCTCACCACGCCCTCCACGAGTTGGGGCCGGAGACTCTGAGTCAGCGGAGGAGCCCATGGGCGGAGTTTCTCCCGGACAGCCTTGTACAGCCGTCCCCACGGGTTCCTGTTCAAAGTCTCCAGCGACTCCTTGCGGGCCAGTCCTCTGGCCCGCAGGATCTCCTCTTGGAGGGCGGTCTTCGTCACTCTGTACCCCTCATATAGCTTCGCCTGAATGGCTTCTGTATCCGGAGGGCGGATACGGAGCCTGCGGTGCCTGGTGTACCGGCGTCGCGCCGCAACGCACGCTTCGCGCAACGCTGTCAGCTGCGGCGACCACCAGTACACCTGGCGCCAAGTCCGTCCTGGCTGGACTCGGGGCATAGCCACGTCACAGATCTCGGACATGGCCTCCCGGAACCACTCGGCCTAGTCGTTGATGTCAGCAGGCCTGTCCGGTGGTGACACCCAGGCCTGCACGATCGAGGCTTCCAGAAGCTCCCGGTCCAGCTTCTTCAGCGTCCACCGCGGACCACTCAGGGTCTGCCGGATCGGCGCGCTCGAGGTCTGGGCGGAGACGTCAAACCGGATGTACCGGTGGGGGCGACCTCCCTTAGTGCCGATTCTAATAAGATGAGTTTGATTTGCGATTCAGAGGGTGCTAATTCAAAATTATGGGGAGCGCCCAGATATGTAATGGCAACCTTATTATCATTATTACATGAGGCGCAATTCCGTATCTACCTTCAGAGATCAGAAACAATTATGTATAGGTAGGTTGTGTTAAGAATAGCAATTATATCTGCGGCCAATACGTTAATCGTTATTAATAGTTTAGGTACTTGTACTGGACAGCCTTGGTCGAAGACTTTTAATTATTTATAAAGATTTTTGGTTTATCTAAACAGTATTAGCTCGCGTTAACTCTATCCCCTTCGATTTATCTATGGCTTATCGTGGTATCTACCCTATATCGTATTTTTTTTTATTTGTCACTAAGTTATTAATTTATTTATTGTAAATGATGTAATAATTTTAATATGTTCTATATGTTTAATAATACCTTTTGGTGGCACTCACCTACATACCTCTGTGGTCATACAGAACTGATGCCACGATTGTTGTGGGGCCCAGCTTATCTCCAATGTTTATATCAAGTGCTAATTAGTGGAAACTTGGAAATGGTCTTAAATTTCATATGTTTAAGAACGCTGTATAAGTTAGCTTATAAGTTCCTCGAACAGAATAAAATAAAACATTTACCATGGACCGCCAAGAATATGAAAGAAAAATAAATATGTTAATAAATATCATTTTAGGCGGCCTGAATACGATTATTTGGCAGCAAAAAGACCTTATTAGAGTGGATGAAAATGATTCAATGCCTTTAACATATTTAAACAAATTGTAGATCTTACCTCAGCTAATTCCAAAGTCGCTACAACGCCCATTTGTTCGTAGCTCCAAGACAGATACTGCACTCCCATTGCTTTCCGCACAGCAGAATTTGCGCCATCAGCACCAATCTGAAACAGAGAAAGAAATTTTATAACGACATGATCAACATTTTAGTAGTCATAAGTCCGTAAGTCTGACGACCAGCCTTACCAAGGTGTGTCGTATTAACCAGTAACTGGGTTGTAGAGGTCAGGTAGACGGTCGCTTCATGTAAAGTACTGATACTCAACTGCATCCGGTAAGACTGGAAGCCGACCCCAACATACCTACTTGAGAAAAGGCTAGGCAGATGTTCAGACTGTTGGTACGTACCATTAGGTACGTACCAACAGTCTGAACATCTGCTCTCTGCATCTGCGTCTGTCTGCACTTTTAATATGTTCACGGTTAAATATTAATTTAACCGTGAACATATTAAAAGTGCTAAATGACCTTCAGAAAGAGGGACTTAGCTGTCTTGGAGGTAGAAAACAAATAATTGCTTAGTCGAGCAGAGAGTAGTAGAGTAGAGTTTCAGATGTAAACTAAACTAAGGCCCATGTCGCATTTGACGATTGTTTAACTAAAACCGCTGATTGTTATTCATAGGGCCGTTCCAAAAGATTATGCATTTATTCAAGCATTTGTATGCATGTTTGCACATATAAATCTGCAATGGAGGAAATCTCAAAAACATAGGATAATCAGCCTATGTTTATGAGATTTGTTGAATGTTCCCACTGCTGGGACACATGCCTTGCCTCTGTGAGGGGACGGCTGTAATCTACCACGTGGGCAAAGTGCGGTTACGTAGATGTCAAACGTCTTCGAATTTTAGGTTCTAGGACATGCCGCTTTCATCACGTTTTCCTTCACCGTTTTGAGAGCAGTGGTGATGAAATTATTTACACGAAATAAAGCGCCTGCCTGGGTCTTTACCGCTAAGCCACTACTGCTCTCCAATACATGGCGAGCAAAGAATAACACAACCTTCTAAATACGATACACATGATTTCGATCTTTGGAAAATTTCCGGGAATGTTTCAGTATTTTCAGAGATTCAATTTAACAATTTTGATGGCCTTATTTATCTAGACGTAGACATCTTTGAAAAGACGTATACAAATGGCTCTATTTTGCGGATCGTTTCGAAGGCAACCTTGGAAAATTTCATTCGAAGCTTACAGGAACTGCTTAGTAAAAGAGGCAATATAACAAGAATAGCAAAATTTTCTATTAAAATTTCATAGTAAACAGATGTTGGGATTGCGGAGTAATCATTAGTTGTGGTGGTTTATTTGCGTATGGCGTGTAAGCAGCTCGGCTGCCGGTGCAGTGGAGTACAGTGTTGCGCAGAGCACCGTGCAGGTACCTGCTTGCTCCTTAAACCATCAAACTCCACGTGTTCTCGGAAAGTTCCCACATGTGACTATTTAAAAGTGCAGTGAAGGTTGAAGTGACGGTACTAAAAAAAAATTAAAGGAAAATGGCTCGTTTTTTTTGTCTATACAAAATAATTTCAATGATTAGATAACACTACAGTTTGAGATTTTAACAAATGGAAACTAAGTTACTCGCTCAAAAATCTCGGCAGGTCATCCCAATTTCATCGTAACTCAACTATTTGCAGATAAAATAATGGTTTTCTAAATTAATCCATGCTGAGTTTATTTAGGTTCTCATATGCTCGTGGCAAAACACTATAAGTAAGTAATGGCGAAGTTTGTTTTTCATAATCTTTCATGAAAAACACTTGAAGACGCTTAGATTGATCATTCTTCATTTAGCAATGTAGGAAAAGAAAGAATACTGTTTATGTGGATACAGTTCGTGTAACACAAAATACAGATAACAAAGTAAAAAAAGAAATAATGTTTTAACAACAACAGTGTACCTCACGGCTGCGCCAAAAGGTTCATTTCAGCATTAATGCCAGACAGATTCTATCTGACGCTGGTTTCCTAAAGAACCTTTAGAGACAAGAGGCTATATGGAATGCTAATGGTTTATTTCGTGAAGGTATTCGTAAGATATCTATATTGAATGTCCAGGGAATAAATACCACTAACGCGCTTTACCGCAAGCACTAGTTTTTTTTTTTTTTGCTTTATAACAACCCCCTGAGCAGTAAAGATTCGCGACCCGTTTTCTGACAGGCTATTTGTTTACCCCTTTAGGAGATCCTCGAGAGAAAAAGAATAAAGGTGGAGTATATATAGGACCAAATATTAAACAATCCATCTAATGCAAATATTTCTTGACTGTAAAACCAAAATATAATTAAGTAACAAACGACAAATCACCATTGCCCACGTTTCCCCACAATTCACAATGGTTCAAAGTTTTTCTGTTTTTTTTTTTACTATGCCGATTTAAAATTCTTTCATAGGTCACGTAGATTTGATTTATTTAATGGGAGTTAAGGATATGTTTACATTGACATGACAAATGATATGATCATTTGCATAATGTTTTGTGAAAACTAGATTTTAATTAAAAGTTTGTCTGCTAATAAACCGTTTGTTGGAATCTTTGATATCAATCAATGTGCTCTGACATAGATATGGCATTAAATCTGCCTGATTATGTTCGTGTATTAAATTAATAAGTTTAACTATGCTTAAATAAAAAAAACTCATTATATCTAATCTAGCCTAAGCCAATCCAGTTTAGGCCTACAATTAATTAATACCTTAGGGTTTGTATAGATACAAGATTTTTTCTGTTCATTAACGGAAAAATCGATGCGATTCTTGAGATGTAATTCCTTTGAGGTTTAGTGGCGCTAGGCTTTATCACAAATATATTATTCTATATATAGCTTTACCCAATTGCAAGACTTGTATTGTTTTTTGTTGTAGGTACCTATTAGGTATGTCTTTTACACTGTTGGACATTGAAATTATGAGTATTCTATCTTAAGGGTGAAAGTAATTTTGTATGATGTTAAAAATGCCCGCCCAACTAAGGGGGCATCCATAAATTACGTCACACGAATTACATGATTTTTGACCCCCTCCTCCGTCCTTGTCACAGCTGGTCACATTAATGACATCCCTAGTGTGACGTCACGTATTTTACAATTTTACATCTAAAAATACCACTGGTCAAAACTAGTTTTGGTGCCGAGCAACTGTATTTTTTTATTAACTTAGGACCGTGTACTAATTACATTCATACTAAAAATTTTGACTTCCTACGTGTAGTTTTCTAGATATGACTTTTACAGAAAAAAAAATCAAATCTACAACGAAAAACAGCATTTATTAATTTGTTATGTTCACAAAAACTTTATTTTTCACGAATTTCGTGAATTAGGTGTATTGGTACAATCCCGGTGCATACCCCAGCAGTAGTCAGCCGTCATATGCCGATCCTAATGGCCTTGGTACCTCTCCTCTATCGTTTTTAGGTCTTGGTGAGACCATTTCCCTTGTTATCGCTATAGAATCCATGATTTTCTGGAAATGTATCAAGACGCCTCTGGCGGTAGTGCATTTTTATGAACAAATTACATCCTAAGTTCTTCGAGTTCTCTACAAGGGAAAAAATACCATTATCCGAATGAAAAAAAAGGTAGCAAATCTTGCTACCTTGTACGATAGAACGTCACTTTTGTATCTGTCGCCAACAAGTTTTTTCTTTTAATCTGGAAGTCAATACTTCCACAGATTCTTTAGGTAGCTCAAGAATCCTTATCAAATCATCTAATTCTTCTTGAGTAAGAGGTTTCGGTCCTGTAGACGCTATGCCTTCGAAATCACTGTCGCTACTCACTTTATTAAAGATTTCGTCAAATGATGGTTTACGGGTAGGACAAAATGTTGGAACAGGTAGTTCCTCTGAATGCGGCAAGGTCTTCTAGCCGATTTTAAGTCTGGGTAAACCATTTTTTTAACGTTAACACTACGCATATCAACACAGCAGACGTAAAAATCATCGATGTGATTTTTTTTGTTCTTTTCATTGTATAAGCACTCCGAATGTCATAGGTACGGCTTCTTTTACCACTGACCCATTGTCTCAAGTGTCCACGGCCTATTTTACAGACAATTTGAGGTATCCACCCACGACTTGTATTCATCCACAATTTTTGAATTAAAGTTAGAAAAATAAGATCTTTTATGAAATCTTTCATAGGTTTTCTTTACTTTTAACACTAGATTTACCAGACCAGTCATTTTGACTGGTCGTGCAATTTCAATTCAAAATTCCCATTACATATAACATTTGCTTTCCGAAATTATGTTATGACTTTTGTAGCTATAAGTAGAGAATACATTTTATGATTTTAATGTTACTTTATATAGTAACAAATATATTTTTTGTTATTAACATTTATACGTTTGCACGACCAGTCAAAATGACTGGTCTGGTAAATCTAGTGTTAAACTGTGTTTGTAACAATACACATATATGGTTCATTGAGACAACTTGTTTGCGATGAAGACATAATATTAAAATCAATTTATTTATAGAAATGTACCGAGAAGTTAGCATACCGAGCGCATAATAGTACTGATTACAGCCAATATACAAAACTGAAGGTAAATCCAAAACAACACGGAGGAAAAAAAAATATGTTTAGTGTTATCAATGGCTACTTAATAAAATCCACTATCGCTCAACTCTGCACCAAAAAAAAAAAAATTTTTTTTGTTGACCTGTGTAATTATTGAATTAAAACAGCAGTTCCGAAATTAGTTTTATTTCAATTTAAATGATTTTGATATTAAAATTAACACCAAATCAAACAATGCAAGAAATTTGAACCTTATATCTCTACAGATAGAGTTACAAATGTTTTTGAGTTTTTCGTTAATAGTTCAAAGTTCGTGTTTTACTTAATACTTAGATTTTAAAATGTGACGTCACGAAATTTAGGACCCCTCCCACCACATTGTCACACAATGTCACACTTCGTCAACCCCCTCCCTCCCCCTTAACGTGTGACGTAATTTATGGATGGCCCCTAACTGTATGCAGCAGACGATTTAAAAAAAAAACATCGAAAATAACAGTTACAACACTATCCATACTAATATTATAAATGGTGTGTGTGTCTGTTTTTCCGTCCTTCACGGCAAAACGGAGCGACGAATTGACGTGATTTTTTTAAGGGCCCACCTTGAAAGTGAATGATAGTAGGATGGGCGTGGTTTATGGCGGGTCAACCTAAAGTGGCCGGCCGCCACAAACTTATATCTGAACCGTTTATAGAGGATAGGAAAACCAGCGGCCAAAAGTTGAACTAATGACAGAAAATTTCTCGATATAAAAAACGTTACTAACTTAGCATAGCCTTGCTGTAAGCACTATTCCTGTCACTGTTGCACATCTGTCAAACTGCAATAGCAAGGTAGAGACGGAAACATCTTAGAAAAAAGTACGTGAAAGTAGCATTAATTTAGTCGGTCTATGAAATTTTTGCACATAGCGTGCGATGGAGTAGACAAATAATACAAATATTTAATTATAAGCAATAAAACTATCTTACAGCAAGAAGTTATCTTCTTTATCTATATGTAATATTATAAATACGAAACTAATTATGTCTGTCTTTACTCTTTCACGACTAAACCTTTTTCGTTACCCATTAACCCTATTTATTCCGCGACTTCACGTGCGTCCGCGTGACGTAAGATTTACGCAAACGAAGTCGCGGGAAAAAGCTAGCTAATATTTATGTACGGATGTTGGGTTATACGAGATTGATTAACTCAACATAATTAAAAATATATAATAAACAATTTAAGTATTTATTAATTACTAGTGATCGCCCATTGGTCGAAATTCGACCGTGCTTCATTTGAATAGATATACATTATTAAGTGAAAATATATATACAATACTAAATATAAAAAAATAATATGGTTAAATTGACATTCAGTAACACTATAGACAGATAATATTACAGACAAATATTCTAGATATGATCATAGATTGAAAAAATGAAATAGGTTATATATCTATAAAATTAATTTATTACCTATATTTATACTTGACAATAATACAAACAAATAAGATCTTTATATTTTACCTATATTAACAAATAATTAAACTGAACTGAACTGACATTCAGTAAGACTATAGACCATAGATTTGGACCATAAACAAAAGAATATCTATGCATGTGTGTATTATTAAATATACGGTAATGAATAGTAGTGTGTGTAACGTGTTATTTATTGAAAATAATGTATTATAACGCACAATTTAAAAAAAATATTAGCATTCGTCACTTCTTCTCTGTATAAACTATACGTCTGCGAAATTTCATACTCCTCCGTCCGCCCAATTTTCGTAAAAAGGGATCCAAAGTTTTCGTTTCACGTATTAATATATAGATTTACAACATGAAATTAAAAATAACGAATTAATCTTCTAGAGCTCTATAAATAAAATATATGATGGTGTTTAAGAGATTAATAAACTTCAATTTTGTTTCACCGATCACTATACATTTATTTGGTAAATGACAATTACAATATTTTACATAGACTTCGTCCATTACGTAATACTAGTTATGATTTTTTTTTCACCTTATTTTACAAGTCATTTATATTTCCTTCAAGGTCAATTACGTATGGCAATGTGTATGATAAATGTCAAAATTACTTGACGTATACATATATATTTTAGTAATTACGTGTGACTGCGGTTAGAAAACCAAAACCGATATTATTGCCGATATTTTGTAACTATGTCTAGATTATATCTTTTTATTTGGGTGTTTTACCCGACTGCTGAGAGCAATGTGTTTATCAGCCTATTAACTCGTATGTATGTTTGTTCTTTTATTAACTTTATTTTTCATTAAATTTACTTTGGGGTTAGGGGTAATTCAGAGATGGAGTACACAAATAATTTGCTAAACAGTCTTCATAAGATTATAGAAGTATGTTTAGTGTTATTCAAAACAGAGTAAAACACCATTGTTTTGATCATCCAATTATTTGATTTTGATTAAAATCTTGTAGGAATGAAAAATTATAAATAGCCAATATGTTTTCAGAAAGCACTCTTGTAGACCTTTGATTAGATATCAATTAGATATCGAGAAGCAGTGGTGGCTCAGTGGCAACGGCTACTACTTACGAGTTCGAACCCGAGCAGACGTTTTACTCTGTGTAAATTATTTCAACACCACTGCTCTCAAAACTGTGAAGGAAAACATCGTGAGTAAACCGGCATGTCTTAGAACCAAAAAATTGAAGACATGTATCATCTACCAACCCGCACTGAGCCCTCGTGGTGGATTATGTCCCACTCTCCCTCACCGAGAGGAGGCCTGTGTCCCAGCAGTGGGAACGTTATAGGCTGCTAATGATTAGCTATCAAACACGGTACATATAGGATTCGAAACACCTAGGCCTGGCGTCAGGCCACGTGCCTGACATGGATGGCTTCGTGAAGGTAGAGAGAAGCTTCGTAGTCGGAACCAGTGTGAGACCGCGCTAGCAGGACTCAATATGCTACTGCGTCCAGCTACACTAACGACGCAGCTCTATGTGTCCCGTCTACATTACACCACGAAGGTTAAGGAGATCGTGGAGTTTGTACATGTTAAGTCCAACTGGACCTTAAGGGTCGAGAAGTTGGAACCGTGCCACAACACGAACTTCAAGTCATTCGTGGTGCGAGTTCCAACTCAACAAATCGAGACCTTCTTCAAGGAAGAGTTTTGGCCGAAGGGTGTCGTGTATCGGCGATTCCGCTGAAGGCTACGCGATACTACACAGCGCAACACGTCGCCGTCACTTCGTGTACAATAGTTATGTTTACGTGGTTTTTATTTGTATGTATGATAGTCTGTATGGTATTATGATTTGGGTCTTTGTAGCCCGAAATAAACTGATTTGATTGATATATGAAATTAAAATTTATATTTTCAATAAAACTTCACATCTGCTATAAATGATAAATGATTTTATTTCTGTAAGTAGGTTTGTACAAACACTTTTACATACCAATGTTATGTTAAAAACATACTAGTTCGGCGTTTGACACAGCCTGTTTAAATCATTACCCTTCTTTGGGCTGCTGTCAAGTAAAACCTCACTTTTTTTACAATTCTAATGCTACTCCATTCATTCGTTGTGCTCTTGCATTTGAAGTGACAGTACTTGACATATAGATATATTGCTGACATAATTCAAACCTAAAAACTAATAATATATTTTATTTTATTTCTAAATGAATGATTATTATAAGTTATTGGGATAAAACAGACGTTCTTTTCTAGAAAATAAGGTGTTTACTCAATATTATTTTACAAAGTGAGAATAGATTGTTGCTGTAATGCTTTAGTGAAGGTGGTGAATTCGATTTATTGTTATCATCATCTTATTGGTATTTCATTCTTGCAAAATGAATAAATTAATTACCCTGTGCAGGCACTCCTAACCTTGAATGTACTGTTCAGTTTTGGTTTATGGTTCTTCCCATTTTCATACATAATTTAGGTCGTCTCTAAATGTTAATAGAGAAAGAATGTTATATTGTTCACAGTCGCAAAAATAGACACATATACAGACGAAATACAAAGTTATTTGGAAAGCCAACACTTATTATATTAAATAATTACAGCAAAATGCTTAACTACTACCTTTTTCTGTGAACACAAATATTTAAAAAACGTAATTTTGATCGCACCGATTTGTAAAAAAGTGACATAGGTTCGTCGTCGATGAGCCCTACTGGGCGACTGATTTATGAACGAACGAGAGTGATGACACTATTTATGATAGGCAAAAGAAGAGATGGCGATAATGTGTGTGCGCTTGGAATAAAATAACGTATGTGCCAAACCGAATCGCCGTTTTTTTATGAATAAAAAGTATTATTAAAACGAAAACTGTTTTACAAAAACTTAGATACAATTATAATCAATGTTTTAAAGTAAACTATGATTAATAATACATACGCATCGCGCTTTGAGGCTAAAAAAATCATAATCATAGATAGAACTTTGCGATTTTTTTGTATCGAGAAAATTTCATCGTATCGTGTATTCCTTTTACAGGATACTGGATCATATAGTCAAAAAACATACACTAAAAGATTAAGTACGGAAGTCATACGGTAAGAAAGGTACGCTAAAAAGAAAAAGCACGTTTATCTTGCTACGTCACCTTAAGTGGAGATAGTTGAAGGGATGGAGAGTGACATAGGCTACTCTATTTTTTCTTTTTTAGGTGGCTGGGTTGAACTACGAAAAGCCTTGCTTTTCCCATGGACAATTGTATGTAGCATGTTCGCGTGTGTCCAATGCCCAGAATCTTTACATTCTATCCCCAAATGGAAAGACATATAATATCGTCTACAGTAGCTTATTAAAATAACATTCTGTTCCGAGTTCTCTTCTGTGTTCTAAATCAGGAAAGAGGAACCGTGTTACCTCGAATTTAACGCGAGCGAAGCCGCGGGCAAAAGCTAGTTCATAATAAACTAAAGGTATAAAACCTAATAAACATCAATGTAGAATATATCGTAAATTCATTAAGACTAGACAAATGACATGTCAGGTACCTACCTACGACTACGAGTACTGAAATAAAATAAAACATTGGATGCTAGATTCATTGTATTTAGGTAGGCAATACCGACCTAGTTTTCCTTGATTTTTGCACGTTCCATTTGCTTACGAGTAAACTATGCGTTTCTTTATAAATAAATTCAGTTAGATTCAAGTTTTAACAAAGTTTATTTATTCTCCAGTCACTACCAAACGCACATGTTTTCATGTTTCATGTCATGAGAAGAAAATGTATAGACCCCACGTGACTTAGTCTCATTCATATGGAGGTGGCGCTAAGGTAGCGAAATTTAAAAAAATCAGGTCAGTATCAGGCTGTATGTTGAACAAAATATAATTGTTACGTTACACAATTATAGTCATTAAAATCATCAATATTGAGTGCAGTTTCTTGCCGGCTCTTCTCCATAGGAATCAAAAAATGGAACCGTTCACCTAGCTTCTGACATTTCATAAGTGCTCCTGTAGGTTTATGTGAAATAAAAAAAATGATTTGATTTGAATACGGGTTGTATTCAAATCAAATCATTTTTTCCAAGTTCATTTAATCCCACTGAATGACTATTTCATGAAAATGCATTAAATGGGAACACATTAGGAATCGGGGTCCCAAGAAAATTCTATGTAACGGGTACGAAAACTCAGTAATTATAATTATTGGAACCTGTCAATTAGGACTACGCAGTCTGAAGTTAAAGCCAATTACAGAAACGATATTTTTATTTTTTTGTGTTTACGTATAGGTAGTCCTTACCGAAGTTGGTTTCGGTAAAACACTAACATAGCAATAAACATTTGACATCTGGGGCATTTCACGTCAAGCGGACAGGAAAAAAAAGTGAGGTTCTGAAATTTGTTCATATTAGGTCCAGTTATACTTCTAGTAGATATAAATACGGACACAATTTATTTTTTTATATATGATGTGTATTTGTCTAGTTATGGGGTCCCAAAGAATCGTCTAAGTTACGATTCGAAATCGAAGTTACGATTTTTTTCGTATTGAAAACAATTACACTAAATTTTCAAACTACGCGATTTGTATAGAAAATTAGCTGATCTTTTTAAAAAAGTAATCAAATTTGAAAAAAAAAATTTTTAGTCTTCTAAACCAGAAGTAAACATTTCAAAACAAAATTTTGGAAACTTCGACCATTTTTTTTAAAACTTTCTTATCTAAAATATAGCTTAGAGTATCTAAATAATACACGAGAAGTTTTGAAATGGGATCTGCATTAGTTAAGGAGATAGGTAAATTAATGTATATACATGTAGCAGTAAGTATGCTGTTAGGCGCTTGTTTATGTCGGTTAATATGCGAATTATGGCATGAAAACGCGACACTATTAACATTTATCATAGTATTTATGTTTGCTGAAGCTCTAACAATAATTAGAGGTAGTTGTTAAAAAATAAAATAATATCAAGACATTAATAAAAAACATTTGAATAGCTACAAATATTAGTGGGAAGAAGTAAAAGATAATTCGGTAAATAATGTTTGTTTGTTAGTTTAGATAGATAGGGGTAATCTCCGGAACTACTAGAAACTGCAACGACTACTACTCAAAACTGCTGTGAAGTTAAATGATAATTGTAATGAAATAACGTAAAACAAATTCAATACAATTTTATTTTATAATATTTTCAATTTTACTTTGAGGATCTATGCAACTGGTTCTTTTTACAAGGAGACTTTCCGTTGTTGGAATGAAGGTATGCAACTTTTTAGTTCCAGGAATGGTTATTGCAGAATTAAACCGTCGTTGCAAAAAAATCCTTTCACGATTAATATCATCTTTGGAACAGTAGTAAATCGCTGTTTGTTTTAAAGATGATTTTGGCCATTCATATAATGGCACTGGTGAAATGATTGATCTACTTGCAGGTAATTGTAGACTTGTACGCGTCGCTAAACGTTTGAGGTTCCCCCGAAGATCATCACATGGCCCCTTTCCATGAGACGTTGCGTGAAAATGTATTTCTGCATTCGTATTAAAATCATGTTTAATTATAATAAAATAAATTCACAAAATTGAATCTATTTTTAAAATGTTGAGAGGCACCGTCGGTTATATATACCGGATGACATTTTTTACCGTCTCGACCTTCATACAGTGTGTTGTGTAACTAGAATAGAAGGCAGGAAGGCTTTCAGATTCATCGCAGGTGACTAAAGAAGCGCGGGACGCGGGCTGCCGGGGATGCGAGTGCGGCTTGTGCGCCTACGAAAGATCAATTTGGCGGCCTATCGGCCGGCTTCAAAGGGTAGGACCGTGCTACAAAATCATTGATATATGCCGCGCATTGAGTAAGGTGCCTATGATTTGAGTTTCGATAGATTTTAATTGATTTTTTTATTTTATTTTTTCCAAATTTCTGTTTTCGTTGTTCTGGTATGAAAATGTTACTTTAAATGTGTAGTATTTATTGATAGATCAATTTTATTACATGTTATTCAAAAATAAAAATAATTAAAATTTCTATGCCAAAGGCTTCTACTCCGTTCACCTATTACACCCATTTTTTTTCAAGACGTTAAAAAAAGTCACACGGTATAATTTAAGACACATCTATAGCTTGTTGAAGGTGTTTGTGTAGTATTTTTTGGTAAGAGTAAACTTTTTGATAAGCTAAATATAAAATTATCTTTTACTTCATCCTACTAATATTTGTAGCAATTCAAATGCTTTTATCAATGTCTAGATATTATTTTATTTTTTAATAACTACCCTTTATTATTTTTAGAGCTTCAACAAACATAAAAAAAATGATAAATGTTAATAGTGTCGCGTTTTAATTCCATAATTCGCATATTAACCGACATAACGAAGCGCCTAACATTATACTTACTGCTACATGTATATACATTAATTTACCTATATCCTTAACTAATGCAGATCCCATTTCAAAACTTCTGGTGTATTATTTAGATACTCTAAGCTATATTTCGAAAAAAGAAAACTAAAAAAAAAAATGGTCGAAGTTTCCAAAATTTTGTTTTGAAATATTTACTTCCGGTTTAGAAGAATAATTCTTTTTTTTTTCAAATTTGATTTATTTTTAAAAAGATCACCTAATTTTATATACAAATCGCGTAGTTTGAAAATTTAGTGTAATTGTTTTCAATACGAAAAAATTCTTCAAAAAAATCGTAGTTTCGATTTAGACGATTCTTTGGGAGCCCATAACTAGACAAATACACATCATATATAAAAAATAAATTGTGTCCGTATTTATATGTACTAGAAGTATAACTGGACCTAATATGAACAAATTTCAGAACCTCACTTTTTTTCCCTGTCCGCTTGACATGAAATGACCCATCTCTGAAATCGACTAGGTATTTCGCAAAGTGAATGAACTTATAAGGATGCACATAGCACAGCACTTTGTATTTTGTACAGACATTAAAACTTGGCTACATTGAACAAAGGATCGACTTCGAAGAATACCTTTTCCTTATCTAACATCAAACAGACATTTATAAATGCCAAGTTTGAAGAAAAATGTTTCATCGAAAAAAATACGCAATTCTTGATTTCCAATAATATCCGGTCTTACTCAGAAACCGGGACGTGGTGAAAAATCAATTAGGTCAGTGAGATCGAATTAGAATTAAAAAAGTATTGCGTATGAAGAAATAATGAGGAGCTCCTCAATTGGAGTTTGCACCGGTAGATACCGGACTGTAGCATCATGCTGCGCGAAACAATACAGGACAACGCCAATACGGTAAGTGGAATATAGCTCTCGTATTTTCTACCTACTAACTACTCTTGTTTATGCACCAAGAACTTTAGGGGCAAGATAAATAAAACTTTTGCCTGTTGAAAAATAGGCTAATGTTTTAAAGTATTCGAAATGTCCAATAAAAAAACAAACCCTTAGAGTCATATATTCATTCTATTTTTGAGAGTACAAAGGTACTGATGGGAATCCCAACAGATTATAAATGAAAATATCATAATTTACTCGATATTTATTATTTTAATAACATCCACCACGTTTCCAGCTAAACAGTAGCAAGCTGGCTGATTGCCGGTTTCTTGACATCATAAACAACAAATTAACATCGAAGTGACTTGTATAAACAAGCCCTTGTCTGCCTGCCTTCTTCAAGTTCAGAAACAAAGGAGATTGTAACGTTACAACATAAGTATCAAGAACTCATGATCTTGTTAAGAATCGATTTACGCGAACACCATCAGTCGGACGTGTGTCTAAACAAAGATTAAAATAGAATGTAAACCTTGATGTTAACTATTACAAATATGTAAATTCTGTATTTTTGTGGAAAATGTTAGATATTTGGCCCCTTTCTTAAGAAATGAACAGACGTCTACAATCCTATTATATACGGTCATTAAAATCTTAACGCAGTTCTTGGAATCTTAGCTTGTCTGGACAAGCGCCTCTATAAATGTCTTTGATGTAATGGTAAAGCACTATTCGAAATGACCACCCATTTTGTTTTCAATTATTTAAAAAGAATGTTGTTTGACAAACTGTCTAAAATATTATGGAAAGTGAGACATCTTTTAATACAAGTGGGTGGTTTTCTGTTGCTGTGTGGATAATACACATATTATCCATACATACAGCAACGTAGAAAACGGCGGAGTCTAGTATGCCAGAACCAAGCGGTTATGACGTGCTAATATTGGATGTTTGATTTCATTGTTTGCATGTTTCACTCGCATAGCAGGTGGTTTCGGTCACTTTATGACACGATGAATTTAGCAATGGCTAATACAAACTTACAGTTGCCTTTGCAATCTGAAGGATTTCACGATTTTCATCCAATGTTGTAAGATCTTTTCAATGATTTTGGACAAGGTCGTGTGAATCAATATACCAATAGTTTTTGATACGGTATCCATCCCCACCTTTAAATATATGTGACACGAATGCCTTTCTGAAGTGGTTTGGGAATATGCGCTTTGACAAGCACATTAAGGCACACATGAGTGATCGAGGGGATGAGAACATGCCTAGCAGATTTAATAGAGTGGAACGTTCAGGTTGATCTTTGATTTGAAATCGTTGATGATTGAAATTAGGAGACGAGATAACCGGCTGGCTATAAGCCTGAACTTGCACCGTACGGTCTACGTACCTATGTACGTAGCTGAAAAAAAAAATACACGAACCACTTTGTATTGCAATCATATTTCACTGTGTTCTATTGAGAGTAAAAACAAACTTGTATGTAGAAAGTGCGGGTTACAAGTTTACATTATCGATAACGAATTTGGAACATATTGTTAGTTTTTGTTAAGCTTTTTTATATTAATGTAACATCTGTCATTGCCATTTAATAAAAAAAGTTAATCTGTCTAGAGTTTGTGAACAATCCGAACTAGTTGAGTAGTTCCTAAAATAATTGCGTAGGCCGAGATTGTCGCGACACATGTGATGGTCATTGGCGCCGCTATCGAAACCGTGAATACACATTCTTAACAAACGTTTTCCGAAATATATATAAACGCAGTAAAATTAATAGACATGTTTCCAGGAATGATTGATTCGAAATATGCATTATCTGGAATGGCGAATACGCGAATGACGAAATGTTAGTGGCAATAAATTAGATTATTTCTCGTGTTATGATTCTATCCATCGCCGGGGACGACAAGCGCGGGAGTTGAGAAGCTTTCAGTTTTCAGTAAAACACGGGCGCGCTATGATACGGTCTCACGCGCCACGACCGCGGAACGCGGACATTAAAGCTCGCAACAATCATGACAGAAAGAGGAAAAAGGTTAATAATATATTTAGTGGTCGGTTTGTAATATACGTAAATCTTATAAGTAGCAAACACTGATCACAAAGTAGACCAAAATAACGTGCCTACTTTGTAACTCCAAAAGCAAAATGTTTGAGCCACACAATGCGGTTATATCCTGTAACGAATTGGTTTTATGGTTTGCTTGGCGTTCTAAAGATCAAAGGGCTTGTCTGGGAGTGTTAAATGCAGCGTAAGTCTTGGAGTTATTGCAAGGAGTGTTTGTGCGGTTGGCAGGTGTACCGCGAGGGCAGCGCGCGATGGTGCGGCGGCATGAGCCAGGTGGCCGAGGACACAGACGACGACTTGGAGGCCGGCTACATCTCCAGCGACGAGTCAGCACACGGTGTCGACCTCGCGGAGCGGCTCAGAGTCAAACCTTCACCAGATATCTGGGAGCTAGGTAAGTTTTATACGTATTGCTACTACGACGATCTGGCAGGTTTGAGTGACCATTGCACGCTGATGCCTTGTATATTAGAAAACTCACATGGTTATAACAACATATTTTAGAGACTGGCATTGTACATCGTTTGCAGCTAAACGTCATTATTATTTCAAGCGAGAGACCTCCACTAAGAAGTAGTTTTTATGTTATACTTTTTACAGATGAAGTTGAATACAATTTACGACATCTCGAATTAGCTGAAGAAATATCTAGTAGTGTTGAAACAGGACACTACGATGAAGCTATAGAAATTGCAACGCAAACAAGTAATGGAATCCTAACAGCTGCACTTTGGGCATGCTGGCTCGGGAGGAGTTCATTGTTAGCTAGGTTGTTGAAGTTGGGACTAGATCCAAATAAAACTGACGAAGCAGGAAGGTAAGTAAATGAATATAAAAGAAGACACTACAACAATTTAATAAATATTTGCCGAGTACAAAACAATATCTACTTCCAGGACGTGTCTGCATTTAAGCTGTTTAGTAGGCAGCGAAGAATGTGCCAAACTGTTATTGGAGCACGGAGCAAACCCCAACATGTGGGACTCATCGACAGACAAAAAAGCCACACCGCTGCATTGCGCTGCGAGCGCGAAGAGTTTGGCGTGCGTCAAGGTAAACAGAATATTTTTAAAGATGAAAGATGACCCACTAAAGTAATGTTGTAATATTTAATTTATTTCAACAGGTGTTAATTGCTCATGGGGCTGACGTGAATGCTGGTCTCAGCGAGCGGTCTCCTTTACATTACGCGGTACTCAGCGACGCACCGGTAGTTGTGAAGGAGTTATTAGAAGCGGGAGCTTGCCCTGACACACCGCAGGTGCGCCCTGGTTTCGATAATAATTTATCTAACACGAATCAGATTATAAATCATCATTCAATATAAACACACTAACGGAAACGATTTCAAACAATATTACTAAGCCATGAATCTGTTTAGGTATTCACTGAGACTCCTCTGCACGTGGCGGCATCTCTCGGCTCGGCAATTTGCACAAAGTTATTATTGGATGCGGGCGCTGACGTGAGAGCAGCGCTGGGTGCTGGTAGATCTACAGCACTGCATCTAGCAGCAGAGGACGGGCATGCAGAGTGTGCTCGGCTACTTCTAGAACATGGATCGCGTATTGATTTGCCGAATTTGAGAGGACAAACACCGTTGCACTTAGGTAAGACTTTTAACAATGTTATATAGTTTTCCCTAACTTCGAAATTGACTGCTATCCTAAGTTTAACGCTGTTCGGTATTGTTACAGCATCATTGGCACAATCACTGGAAGTAGTTGAGCTGTTGGTGTGCAAACGCGCTGACGTCCGTGCTCGTGATAGTGACGGTCGGACTCCGCTGCACGGAGCTATTGTGAGAGGAGCCCGCGCCTGCGACGTTGCACGAACCTTGCTGTCCGCAGGAGCAGATCCCAACGCACCAGACAACTTCGGATACACGCCTCTACATATTGCCGCCTTGAACGAATTTTCTGCCTGTGTATTGTTATTATTAGGTAATGTAGACGTTGGTAATATAATTTAAACAAGAACTGGCCACAAACTAATTACTTGTATCAACGTGCTGTCCAGCAATCTTGTTCCAATGATTCACACATCGTACCATCACATAAATTCACTTTGTTTATGTTAAGTCGATATCTCAAAAGTCAAATTCCTGTTATTCTTACTATTGGAGAGAAATGTTCTAAAGATAACGCAAACTGTTTGCAGACTATGGCGGAGACGTGACTCTGCGTACGAACGGCGGTGTTTCGGCGCTGTCGTTCATAGTGCGTCGAGTGCCAGATGTGATTCCTCGCTACTTGTGCAAGTTTGATGATGCTGTGCACGTCAGTGAGCATGAGCTGGGCGACGTTGACTGTGAGCTCGTCATAGACTTTAGGCCCTTGGTGCCATGTCTGTCCAGAGGCGAAGCTGAACTCCTACTGGCTTTCATTGAGGTAAGATATATCATTTTCAATACGTCATTGTGGCTAAGTATTACAGATTGGCCGAAGCGTCAATCGTCCGTGCATGGGTGACCATCTTTAAATACCAAGATCGATCCATTCCTCGGAATTGGTAAGCACGTTAAGCCATTGGTTCCGGCTGTCATTCGCGGATCTTTGGCAGCCTTTATGGTTCATCAGAAGCCCGAAAGTCTGACAACTACCCTTACCAAGGGGTATCGCACTACCCAGGGTGGTGATGTGGGCAGTCGGTCCATGTAAAATACTGGTATTCAGCTATATTCGGTTAGACTGAAAGCTGACCCCAACGCAGTTGTGGAAAGACTAGGCATATGATAATGAATATGTTACACACTTACATATGTGTATAAGTTGAATGTGAATAGAAGTTAACAGAGTTCTTAACTTTGCAGGTGGGCCGCAAAGACGTTTTGAAACATCCAGTTGCTGAAACATTTCTTTTCTTGAAATGGCGAAGAATAAGGAAGTTTTTTGTGCTCAGCTTCATTTATCACGCCTTGTTTATTACGCTATACAGCCTCTATATACTTCGTACGTATCACTTTGGCATCTTTACTTGAAAACATTGTTACCCACTCTTGTTGATAATGTTATTTAGTGAATTGTTATATTTTTTCAGAGATCTTTCTATGTGAATCGAGGACTTGTAACGTGCCAACATATCTTCGCCCGGTTCAATATCTCATACTCTTACTGAATCTCTGTTTCTTGTCCAAGGAGATATTTCAAGCGTGCTTGGATTGGTCTGCTTACATAAGGCAATGGGAAAATTGGTTGCAATGGTTGATTATAATCGGAGTATTTTTGTGTACGGTAAGATTACTTTGTAACCAGTTGGATATGTGTCGAAATTAGTACCAATAGGTATTTAATATTATGATAATTTTATTTTTCAGATACCCAGTTGGGATAATGGTGAAATAAGGCACAACACATCGAATTGGCAGCACGATATCGCAGCTATTACGATATTCTTTTGTTGGTTGGAGCTAATGATGATCATTGGTCGATTTCCAACCTTTGGTTTATACGTTCAAATGTTTACTACAGGTACAAGCCAAACACATTATTAGTTAATGCCCAGTAAGGGAAATTAATTGTTTAGCAGACACACTACGTCAATTAGCCGTACCATTTCATACGACAAAGTATCAAGAAATTACAGTCACGTTATGATTTGCATTTATGGACAGTTTAGAGTGATAGACAGTCATTACAAGCAGTGCTTTTCCCAGATTTTTTTCCAATAACAAATCATATGTCTTATTTCCAGTAACGGTGAACTTCGCGACATTTCTACTAGCCTACAGTTGCTTGCTGATAGCTTTTGGGCTCGCGTTTAGCGTGCTGTTCAGCAACTATGCTGCGTTCAAGCTACCGGCCAGTTTAGTGAAGACAGTTATGATGATGTCAGGCGAGCTGGAGTATGAAGACATATTCTACGTTAATAGCACCACCGCGTCACACTATCCAGTCACCGCGCATGGGATGTTTCTCATATTTGTGCTGCTTGTCACGGTTATTTTGACGAATCTTCTAGTCGGATTGGCTGTCAGCGATATTCAGGTTCGGACCAATGTTACATTATATGTATTTAGAGATAGCGCTTGGTTGATCTAATTATACAGGGTGATTACCCGCAAGCCTAGCCAGATGTTTAAGGCTGACTGGCCAACAATCTTACATATTATAGCATAGGTAGTTTTTTCCCAATATTATCATAATATTAACCATAAGCGGCTGTTTACGTGAAATTTGGTCTCAGTTGAGAGCAGTGGTGGCCCAGTGGTAACGGTCGCGACTTACTAGTTGTAAGTGGTGCCTGCGTGGGTTCAAAACCCAGGCAGGCGCTTTGCTTTGTGTAAATTATTTTATCACGACGGCTCTCAAAACGGTGAAGGAAAGCATCGTAAGGCCCGCTCGGTAGATTATTGCCCACTCCGTCTCACCGAGAGAAGGCCTGTATCCCAGCAGAGGGAACATCACAGGCTGATTATGAGGTCTCAATTTGAATGACATATGACTACGGGTAATCATTCCTCATATATAACATTCATTGCATCTTTATCTTTTTCATTTCCAGGCGTTACAAGAAAGCGCTGGCTTAGACCGTCTGGTGCGACAAACGCAGCTAGTGGCACATCTAGAGAGCATGCTGTTCAGCTCACTACTGACCTGTGCGCCTAAGCAGCTACTCGGTGTGCTGCGGTGGGGCGCGCTGCTCACTGCCTCGCATACCCGCACACTCACTATACGGCCCAACGACCCCAGGGAGAACAGGGTAAAACATATTTTTATTTAGAGACGAGCCCAAAAAAAACCGGTAAATAAAAGTAAGTATTAGAAATATTTTCGAATATTAATAGAAATCTGTCGCAGAAATAGGTATTTACAATCCATTATGAACTCAATTGAGCTGGACTGTAGGTATGAAGAAGAATGGAAAGTGTTCCGGGTAAGCAGAGTACTGACTGTACAATTTGTTAAAAAGGGCTTGTCATCTATGATTACATACATTGTTTATTCGGTGCAAACCAAATATCATATTTTAAAAATCTTAATCGCCGATTCTATGTCCGATTCCAGATCCCGAAAGATTTAATAGCATCCGTCTACAAAATGGTGGCAAGTCGAAAAAACACGCGGAAAAGTGTAAAACATAACAACAACTATGTGTTTCGAATACGAAAAAGTAAAGAAGAAGAAGATGCAACAAAACAAGATTTAGTCAAGAGAAGAAGTAATTTGTTTGACAGATATTCGGTAGAGAGCCAGCAGGTTGAGCGTAGAAAGAGAACAACGTCTGCGTCAAATGCTGACAGAATCAGACCAACATCACTCAATATCAATGCAATACAAGAAATATGCATGGTTGATATAAAAACACAGCTATTAGAGTTAACAAAGAGGGTAAACAAATTAATTGATAATACAGAATTAAGGCTAAGTCAAATTGAAAACAAACTTAATCAGCCACCCTAAATTGCTTTGGTTATTCAAACAGACCTATCCCAGATACAAATACATGAGGGATCAATTACATATAATCAATCTATAATGTTCCCACTGCTGGCGCACAGGCCTCCACAGCCTCCATGAGAGGGAGTGGGCTGTAAATCATCACACAAGCCCCGTGCAGAATGGTAGATGTCACATGTCTTCGAATTTTTGTTTCTAGGATATGCTGGTTTCTTCATGATGTATTTTTTCACGGTTTTGAGAGTAGTGGTGAAGACATAATTCACACAAAGTAAAGCATCTGTCTGCATTCGAAACTAAGACCTACAATCATTTGATGTGTTATTATTGTTGAAAATGTGTTTTTGTATGGGCCATGGTCTGGTTTACATGATTTAAGAACTGGTGTTAGTTCATGATATTTTCTACTTAGTATTGTTAGGTTAAGCTTTTGGAACTTTACCATGTTTAATCAATTATATCTATTATTGTGATACATATGAGAATGTTTACAGTTGTTACTTATAATTGTTATCTCTACCTTAAAACCATTACAATATTAATTATTAAGTGTACCAAGTTTTTATTTTTTACCTGAATGACTGTAGCCACAGGTGAGGATATATGATAAGGATGGAACATCCAGACAGAATTTCGACAGAATTTCCAGAGTATATGAGTATTTCATCATCATTAATCATCATGATTGACAAACACATAAGAGACTAATTGCAATTCGAGGTACTGCACAAAATAATATAGAAAATATTCACATAATGTCAAGGTTGTCTTATACCACCCTTGACAAGGGCTACCATTCCTTTCCTCGAACCATGCACTTGTTAGTTAAGAGACAAAATAAATAAATAAACTGACTTACCAGAAGCTGACATGTGTATGTGTCTCCATTGGTCATTTCAACAACACTTTTTGGGCTGGTATTAGTATCTTCTTGTTGCGGCAGCTGATAACCGGCAATTTTAGAATTATATACTATGTTGACATTTGTATTGTTGGCATGGGAAGATTTATAATCTTCTATTTTTGTAGTTAATTCTGTGTTGATGGCATGTAACATGACATCATTTTCTACAATGTAGGCAACATCGTCGTCCAACATCTCGGCACTGCTGAATCCTATCGTAGCATCAGAACAGGCATCCCATACCTAAAACAAGAAATAAATGTTAAAATGTATACTTAAGTACATTTATAAATGAATAATTCTACTCTCATTAATATGTTTTTTTTTAATATGTGACTATTAGAGGACTTCAATTAAAGCATTTGATGGCAGACTCTGGCGGTGCCACGGTGGTGCCTACTGTGCTAGGGCAGTAGTATAAGGCCAGCAGATGTCTTTGGAAGAAATGATGATGGTAGGCTGCACTTTATTATAACAGTTGGTATTGAATTTTTAAATAAAAATGAAGGAGTGAAATATTTGACCACCATCCCAATTCTTCACAAGGGTGTGGTAATAGGCGACTAAGAGACTAACTAGAGAATGGGCAGCAGTGTTCTCTATGCATTTTACCACCATACTGCGATCGCCAACCCGCCTGCCAAGCGTTGCAATTATCGCAAACCCTCCCCAATTGGGGGAGGTCTATGGTCAGCAGTGGACGTCTTTCGGCTGAAATGATGGTGAAAATATTTAGAAATAAGAATCCATGTATCATTAAACTTACTTGCATATTTCTGACAGGTTGTAACCTCATCTTTTCGACATGCCTCCATACGTCCAGTGAGGTCATCAAAGTCTTGGTGTTCTGGTTGAGGGCCACCACTCTGTTGCTGTATTCTGGCTTTAGTTGAAAAGTCTTGTTAGGACCTCCTTCTAACAGCAAAACTTTCAAGCTTGAAAGTAATGAGTCTTTTGCTGGAATATTGAATAACAAGGTTTTATTGTTTAACCCTTTATAGGACGGCTCATACAAAGTGGCCAGTAAACTGGACAGTCACTTCTTCACTCTTCAGTTTACTAGCCACTTTGTATGAGCCATCCTATAAAGGGTTAATAAGTTTTGCCAGCAGCTTTGCACGCATGATCTAAAATTATCCTAAGGGATCATACTCCCGGGATAAAAATATCCAGTTTGTTAATCTAGCTTATTATCTATATGTGTGCCCAACTTAATCCAAATCCATTCAGCTGTTTTTTTGTGATTGAGTGACAAACATCGAAACTTTCACATTTGTAATATGAGTAGGATAATAAGAAGTAGGATTAGGTAATGCTTCTGGCACTTAAATATTCATGAATAAATATGTATTTGCCTCCTAACCTATAACCAATTATTTGACATTTATTTATTTATTTAGTAGGCGTTTTTACAATAGACATTTCAGATAGCTTCAGGATAGGCATTCATCTTTGATGTCTCTGCTATTGTAGATGTGCAAGCAGTGTTCAAAATAAATTGAAACAGGGCCCTACTGGTCTATCAGGTAATATTCGGGGGGCCGATTGGCACCCAATATCTTAAAAAAAACGTTCATACCCATAGCACAGGCGAGGGTACATCCAACCATACCACCGCCGGCGATGATCACATCATAGTCACCCTTAAAGTTCTTGGCTGGTTTCGTAGTTAAAGCAGCGATATCTTCTGCGGTGCTCAATGCGCGAACACTCGCACTTTTGATATTGCATTTTATTTGTCGTATTAAAAGTCGCTTAACGTTGTTGCTTAACATTTTCGTTGTAGCGATTTTTTGTTATAAAAATAACGAGATATGCTTCTAGCTGCTACTTTTTATCTAACAGTAAGTCCTACAGTTATCGGCGCCTTATTTATGCATATTTTCACGTTATTTTTAAAAGATAATTTATCGCTTTCGATATTATATTAATTATTTTTAGGTTAGAATTATGAGTTTTTATTTTATTTTGTTTCTCTTGTCAATGTCAAATACAGCTTCAAAATCTTCAAATGTCAAAACAACTGCTGTGCGTACCAACTTACGCAGAAAATATGTTTCAATAATGCTTTTTATTTCTCGGTGATTTATAATGTAATTTGTTCGAAAACAATTACGGTATTTTAATAATAGCACTGGTAAGTAATATCACTGGAATTGTGGATATTCTTGTAATAATATTAAAGTTAGAGTTGACTGCTTAAATTGCGGCCACACATGGCTTCCATAGTGACTACGATGACAACAAACTCTGCAAAAACAATAAGTAGGAAAATGCGATCTATAAACTCTTTCGTGATGTTTCTACAGTGATAATCGGTATGAACCATCATGCTAGTGTGTTTAATAACTCTTGTCTAAGAGTTCCTGTGGATCCCGTTAGTAAAATGCCGAAGTCTGCTTATGAACGGAAGGGGAAGATAAATACTAATCAGCAGTGTTCTATTGATTCTTCTTCAACGTGTTCTGGTCCTGTCGCAAATGTAGATGCAGATAAAATGAAGGATTTTTACCGTAGTATTCCAGACTATAATGATATCAACCATTTGCCCACCGAAGAGTTTTATTCCACAGTAAAATCACTAAGAGATAAAAAGAAAGTTATGCTAGGTATGGCTGTTGATTTTATAGATGATTGCAATGGGCACGGTGACAAAGTTTTAGATGATTTATTGGATAACACAGAGGAAAACAGTAGATTACCGACAATGATGACAAAAAGTAATAAATCAAAATCAAATCGCATATCAAGGAAAAAACTGTCAACGGGATCGAATAATACAAATAATCTTAAAACAAATTATGTAACACCGAGTCCAACTCTACGTTCGAAACCCTTACCTACAAATATTTCAGAGACTTGTCTCAAACGACCTGTTAGGAAAAATGTTACAGACGAAAAGAAAAATGGCGACGCAGATTTAAAAATTGCTCCAATGAAAAGTAATTTAGAAAAGACTAGAAATGAACGCCCGAAAAGGAATCATTCGGCCTGCTCGATATCATGGAATGACGCTAAGTTTGAAAATAGAAATGAAGTCGACCAGAAGTTTGACGATTTTTTTGACGGGAAGAAGTATGAAAGTCCAACGAGTAAAGTTGACTTTGACGATGGAGATGAGTTCAAGACGCAAAGTATGCCTTCAAGTCCTTTGAGATCGAAACGTTCTGGATCACCTGTTCGACGCAGGAAGAGCATTACTATTCCGAAACCTTTTAAAATGACTGAGAGGTAAGTATAGAAAAATTACGCTACCTTGATGTAAGGAAGCCGACAAAAAGATGCTTTTAGCAAACTATGTTACTTAGACCTGACTTAACCTCCATCTTTAATTTAGTGTCACATTAGGTGGCTACTGTTCTAACAAGCATTCTCTCTGTAAAAGTTAGCAAAGAACTAACGCTCAATGCACATGAGCAAAAACTCGAATGTAAAAGTGCTAATGTCGTTTTTCCTCAGGGACGAAGAAGAGCGTATAGTAAACGAACTTCGATGTCTCCGTAAATCGTTTTCGGAAGACATGCTCGACCAGAAGCGCGAGAGGAAGAATTTCAGAGCCAAGCCAGTTCCGATCGAATCCCGCATTCCCCTCTACGACAAGATCCTAGAGGACCAAGCTATGAGGTTTTCATCCGTCATGAAAGCTCCCTGTATGCTTATTAGACTACACTTTTGTTTGACGTCTTTCTTTTAAATAACAAAATGCTTGTTTTTTTTAATACTAATCACTTATATGCCACTTACTTCAATTTATTTCGTTTGTGTTTGTATTATTGACTATTGTAGTTAGTTTGGTTTTGGAAACAAAATATCTGGCTCAATTTGTAGAATTTTGTTCTTCATTACGGTGGTCGCTCACGATGTTGGTTTCATTTTATAATACCCCTGGTCGTTGAAAGAAAAGGAAGGTAGGTACCACATAAAAACCTACATACCTACTTAAGTGGTAATTTCTATTCCTAACTTTTTCATTTTTAGTGCAATAACACAATAGGTCCCGTAGTCTTATGATGTTGATATATCTGCCAGGAGAATGTGGTTACATATATTTCGATTTCCTATCAGTAATTTATTTGGCAGAACTCTAAGGCTGCAGCAGAGGCTAGGGGAGGGCTAGGTAATCATAGTTAGTAATAGAATTTCACAATGACTACCTATGTTACCTAGAAGATAGCATACCTACTTATTAATTGTAAACAGCATGACGGTTCCATCATAACCTGTTTCTAAATAGATACCTACGGGGAATATAGCATATTAGAATAAATTCACGATTTATTTTCATTGAAGTTTTCTGCAATCGTCATTCATTTACCTTATTTACTTTTTCTTATTTTGTACTTACCTACGTAGGTTTATTTAGCTCATTAATATCTTTCTCATCATGCCCTGGCGCTGCGCTGTTCATTCAAAATCATGCTTATTAGTTCCACTTACATTTTGCAGACGAGCAATAACAAAGATAAATAGTGAGGCGGAGTTGAGAGCACAAATGAAACCTTTTAGTTTCACAAAAAGAGAAGAAAAGGGGCTGGGCGGAATGTGTGAACGAGCTATTAACGTTTTGCCTAAAAGTAAAAAGAAGAAAAGATTTAGGGCTCGACCCGTGCCTAAAAGCTTGTTTTCCAATTACTTTTATGACAAAATGAGAGAGGATGACTTTTTCAGGTAACTGACCGTTATACAAATATTATTTTCGTCCCTTGGACCAGTTGAACCATCAGTTGATGGATGGAAGTGAGTTAGTGTGAGACCACGTGCACACTGAAGTAAATGTGTCAATGTAAATTTGGATCTTCAACACACTGCCTAAGCAGTAGTTTTAACTCTCACTGCTAACAGAGTTGAAAGACGAACAGTCTGTTTTTTCGAAACGTGTTCTGAGTGTTATCATCATGGAACCGTGAAAGTAGTTATCAACCAAGATTTGTAGCAGGCATCTAAATCAGTGTTCACAACTTGAAGCAAGGCAACTATCGTACCAGTAGCGAAGAATTATGGTACATGGAGCAAAATTATCGTACTTTTTAAAATAATCACTATAATTGATAAATGACTCCTATTAAACATGATATTAATATTTTTACGTATGCTTCGCAATTAATTACTTGTAAACTATTGAACAGCTACAGAGTAAAAATGATAGGTTGTATACAATTTACAGCTAATCAATCAAAGTATTTGATCGGCATACTTACTCGTTAATATAAAAACACAATCATTCAATATAAAAAGATAATCAGCCACTGTTTTCTTCGAATCACTATTTTGAATCTTGAACACTAGTTCGTGAGCTCAACACAATAAACAGAATAACTGCCAACATTTAAACAAAAAATACGCCAAGTGTGTGAAGTCTTCGCCTAATCGAAATCGAGCGATATATCGATATCATTTGCTCGCTGAACAAACCAATACATAGCGTTGCGAGCAAAAAGGAAAAAAAGTATTCGCGAATAAAAAAAATCTTTGTAGTATTGTATAAGAGAGTACATACATAGGAATGCATCATAATGAAAATTATCGTAAAGTCTGCGTACCTACGATAATAATATGATATCGTACATCGTACTTTGGCATGTAATTATCGTATGTGTACGATAATTATTGTACGGTTGCGAACACTGATCTAAATTGTTTAGATGCATTTTTTCCATAGCAAGTTTAAAATAATGACAGGTTTTCCTTTTAATTACATTTCAGATCAATGAATAAACGTATCAGAGCCGATGAAATGTTACGAAGCGCAAATTATCCGGGCACGATGGCGGCCCGTGACCGCAGTCGCCTCTCGACACCTGCTGCGCACAGCGACCTGCCCATAGACCCCTCTCCAGGTGTACCATCCATTTCATCCTCCAGCCGACAAATGTGCTCAAGCCCTACGAAAGATCGGAAGAAGCGAGATAAATATCACAAGGAAGACTTCATTACTACAAGTCCACAGCCGTTCCGGCTATACACAGCAGATAGAGCGGCTAAGAAAGTGTGTTTTCTTAAATCCCGTTTTATTACCATGTTCTCAGTTATAAGAATAATTCACAAATTTATTTAAACTATTTCAAATTTTAGATGCACGATGTTGCAATGAAAATTTACTCTGAAAACAAAAGCACCGAGAGTGGTGGTACCAGTGCGGTTGGGAATGGCCCAGGTGCACGGGCGTACTCTGCCCTCGATCTACGAGCTTCGGCCTCAGGGAGGTCTAACCTTGCAGCCTTACTAAGAGCTGAAGCGGTCAGGAGAAGGTTTGAAATGGAGGCAGCCTCACGGTTGGCAGAACAACGTCGGCGCAACGAGATGAGGCTCAGAGATCGCCAGCTCCGATCCAAACCTGCTTGGCATCTTGTTAAAAACAAGTTAGTTTACAATATTAAAATGTAAGAGCAACCAGAATGTCATATTATGATGCCAATTGATATTCAAACGCTGTTTTATCCTCTTCGATATTACTTGTTTTGAGTTTGTTGTTTAAGTATTTTCAATATGAATCAGTTTCCTTCCTCAAAACACTACATGTTTTTATGATGTTTTTGGTAAATTTATTTCATAACTGAATGATAAGTGAGTACCTACTACTTAATACCTAACCAATACCTAAGACCTGACAAACTCGTTTGTACCGGTGAATGTCGTCAGAAATCGCTAGATGGGTGCGGCTGTTTTGATAAATTAGACAAATACATCTTATGTAGTGAGTTATTGGTTGTTAGCTTTGCGGACATTCTCTCAAAGTAATTGTTAATAATTTTCTAGTCATGAAGAGGATATAGCAATGAGACTACAAACTCGGCGCGATGAGGAGAGAATGAGACGAGAGGAGTTCCTTCACGAGATGGAGTTGATGTACGGAAGGGTGCAGCAGCAGCCGATGCTCTTCGAGAGGTACTACGCACCAAGATCACTTTCTGCGCCATTGGACAGCTTGCAACTGTCACCAAGAAAGTCGACGAAGAAGCGCAGCTCGAGGAACAAATCCTATCATTACAATAGTCCCACTCGATCTCGTAAAGTATCGATTAACGACACAGCCGAGACATACACCGGCGATGTGACAGAGTTCCTGAACAGAATCGATATCGATGACAAATACTCAGACTCAGAAACTGTGACCGATAGGCCATAAGGCCTATCGGTTACATATAGAGGAATATTGTTACTTATTTATTTTTCTCTTGTGCACTGTAGATTGATAAAAATGATTTAATTAATAAATGTTCAACTAAATCTCTTTGGTTGTCAAGTGTGTTTATTATAGTTACCGATCACATAAAATATTGCCTACATATATTTTGTTAGCGTATGTACATATAAAACTACAATAGGAACTACTAATAGATACATATCACTATATAAGGTTTGAGTTAGACTAGTTTATCTAGGATCCATTTGAGGAAGTGCGACACTGAAGCGTAGACTCCTGGCTTTTTGATGCCGCAGATCGTGGGACCGAAGGAAACCACTCCGACTAAATAGTTCTTAGGCCCATCTGGTGTATCAAATACCTGGAAAATGACAGATTATAGATAATTAGTTACAAATACTTAGTGGAAATTGGCCGGAGAATGCGACACATGAGGAACAATGAAAAGCTATGAGGGAGACCTTTGCCCAGCAGTGGAACAAAACAGGCGAAATAAAAGGAAAAATAAAATATTTAGAGACGTGACGTATTTCAAGCTTTGGTTAAATCGATGTTGGGTCGTTCATGAAAATACAACTGCTATCTATACTTAATATTATTAAGCTGTTTTTTTTGTTTGTATGTTTGGTTGAACGCGCTAATCTCAGGAACTTCTGGTCCGAATTGAAAAATTATTTTTGTGTTAGGTAGCCTATTTATTGAGGAAGGCTATAGGCTATATAACATCCCGCTATAATAAAAGGGAGCGGAGCAGCAACGAAAAATGGACGAAAACTGGCAGGCAATTCGATGCGACGGGAAGGGTTACGGGAGCAAAAATTTTACGCGGACGAAGTCGCGGGCAGAAGCTAGTTAAATATAAAGCACTTTGGTCGACTCATGTAACCAGTACAATAAATCAATAAAAACTAATAAAACTAGAATCGAATCGGCTGGATTACTATCTATACTAATATTATAAAGCTGAAGAGTTTGTTTGTTTGTTTGTTTGTTTGTTTGTTTGTTTGTTTGTTTGATTGAACGCGCTAATCTCAGGAACTACGGGTCCGAATTGAAAAATTCTTTTTGTGTTGGGTAGCCTATTTATCGTGGGAGGCTATAGGCTATATAACATCACGCTACAACTAAGAGGAGCGGAGCAGTAATGAAAAATGTTGCAAAAACGGGGAAAATTTATTCCTTTTGAGAGTTTCCGTTGCATGCGCTGCGTAAACGGTTAAAGTAACGCAAAAATAATGTATGACGGAATTGTTCCTCTTAAAAAGTTCTAAAAAAAAATCCGCGAGAGCATATGTCTATCTTTTAAGGTTGACTCACTATAACTCAAAAGGAGCGAGCAGCAACGAAAAATGGACGAAAACTAGCAGGCAAATCGATGCGACGGGAAGGGTCAGGGGAGCAAAAATTTGACGCGGACGAAGTCGCGGGCAGAAGCTAGTATGATATATTTTGAGGAAATACAAAAGGTGAACATTGGATTGTTTATGTTGTACCTAATCAGTTTCTTGATCAAAATATTAATTTACAAATCGTTATCATATTATTATTATTATTGAATAGCTAGAAAGACATGTTTATTTTCTATAACACATTGATAAAATTGCAGTGAAATACCTCATAGTTGTATCAACGTGACCAATCAATGCTATTTACCACATTTTCAAGGTTAGATTTATTTTACAAGATATTTTTCAACACACTTGCTCGTAAAGTGAGCCTTATTATATCGTTCTTAGGGCCATAAACCGAACTATAACATACACGTGCATAATAATATTACACACTAGTGCATAATAGAATGATCCCTACAAAGTTAAGTTAGTACCTAACTGCAAATTATATGCGAATAAACAGAGCATTTTCAATTTAACCGGGTAATACAGTTTTTTTTTTTTTGTAACAACAAAGAGGTTTTATGCCACCGAAAATCTATTTACATTTTTGAAATAAATAAATGTGTCCCTAATTAAGACGAAAAAACATTTATTATTATCAAATTATTTAAAATTCACAATAATTTCTTATAAAATATTTGCATTTTATCACAAAAATTATCATTTTGAAGTAGGCTGTATGGCTGTAATCAATCAACTTACATTTGGCGCGTGCAAAAAAAAAAAAAATTGCGCGCCATTTCCCAATTTTCCCCTAATTTTCATATTTTGTTTGTATCGCATTTGTTGCTGTTATTTGTTTTTTCCTCGCAAGTGTGTTGAAAAACGTCGTATGATACACGTGTGTATTGATGATTACCGTCCTCGGCTCTCTTAAGACCCTCACCTGACGGCTCGGGTCTCAATGGCGCCTCAGCGGTAATCACCAACATTACACACTTGTACCATAATGTACTATTATTAAACGTACTTTACAGTCTTATTAAGATTTCCTTTAGCAGAGAAATTGAGATGTACTTCTTCACTGGGTACAGAACTACAGACTAGCACCCTAATGGCGTAACACATCACCTCCTTCTGCGAAGCAGTAATGCTCGCGAAGGAGGAGGCGGGGCGCGTGAGGGAGTGGCAGACACTGCGCCCTCACGTCCCTAGCCGCCGCAGGAGGAGACGCCCCGGGCCTCGGGAGTCGATAGCGGACTCCCGGCCACCGTAGGCGCGAGCTTGCGGGCGGCGAGCAATGGGTAGCTCGCTGCCCGGTAAGGACCAGGCTCGGGTCGACGGCGCGTAGTGTTCCACGCGCGCCTCAAAGAGATGTCAGCAGCAGTGAAGGGGTCTACTAGGACCTATGCCTGCTGGGGTCGCGTGATTGTTCGAAAGAGATACCGTGACCCTGGCACATGGGCAACTGATGGAACACGGGTGGGTTTTAGTCAGTAAAAGTCTGACACGCCCTCCCGCTCCGCCCAGAGCTGGAGAAGTCATTTGATGATTTCCCATCCTGAAAAAAAAAAAAAAAAATGGCGTAACACACTCACTATCTAAATAATTTTAAAAGATTTTGCTAATACATTGCTTGGTATGTTCGAAAAAATTTTTCACTCAGCAATGTAAATAGCGCAATGAATGTTGTTGAATTGTCAAAATAAAAGTCATTTCAAGTACCTACGCAACTACCCCGCACATACGGATTTACCGTGGAGGTTCGCTCTCCCTTGAACTATCTAGTATTTACCTATTTGTTTTGTCTCAAATTTTTTGGCATTGGATTAGGTAGACTGTTAATTACGGTCTTCGAGAGTCTGATGATAGCTTTAGCTTCGCTACGGTCCTTTCCCACCGGGTATGAGCTATTTGCCTCTAGATTTTACTCTGTAGTTGTAATACGTAAGTGTGTCGACTAGAGGAGTAGACTGCCATCAGTAATTAGGTACTAACTGACACGATGAGACGACGTCAAAACAATTGAAAGCTAAGATTATAACCAGCTTTGCATTTCGAATTCGAAGAAATCAGAAAATTATTTGACAGTAATTTGGTAATAGACACTAACTTATGACTGTCATTAAATCATTGTCTGATTCCTACCAGAGGGGTAAATACGAAATATACTATCGGTAGGAATCGCTTTCTATTTGAAAGTTTTACAACATTCATTGCATTGTTTACGTTGCTAAGCAGGCAATTTTGCGAACAAATGAAATAATGGATTAGCGATAACCTTCAAAATAATTGAGATTGTGTGAATAATTTATAGTGTGTGACGCAATGAGCTGTCACAATAAAAATCAGGCTTTAACTGCCAGATGTTAAGAATGTAAATAGAATTACCTTCATGAGCGGACCTCCTGAATCACCCCCGCATGCATCCTTATTATGTTCTGCACCCGCGCAGATCTCTGAATCAGCCAGTTTGAACCCCTTGCCAAACGAGTCGCACATCGCGGGCGCTACTACTGGAATCTAAATGGTTGGTAATAAATAATAGTTTTAAAAAACTAAAATAACACGTTTCCATAGAAAACCAAACTAAAAAAAGTAGAAAATAATGGAAAAAAAAGCGTGAATGAAATCTGGTCGTTTAAAAGTGGGTCAAAATCGTGCTATAAGTCGGTTACGAACAAACATACAAATATACAAACAAACAAACATACAAGTTAAGCTAATATAAAACGTGTAAAAAAGTATTGTTTTATTGTCAGGGAACAGGCAGCTAGGAAACGCCGGCGCCATCTAGTTTTTAAAATATTGACCTGTAAAAGTGACTAAGATCTATTTACATAAAAAAAATCTTTAAGACATAGAGCCAAGAGCCCAGAGTTGTGTAGGTCGTAGGTTCGAACCCAGACAGGCGTTACTTTGAGTAAATAATTTAATTACCACTGCTCTAAAAACGGTGAACGAAAACATCATCAGGAAATCGACATGTCCTAGAACCAAAAATTCGTAGACCATGTGGTATCTACCAATCCGCACTGTACCCGCGTGGTGGTATTCGGCCCACTCCCTCTCACCGAAAGGAGGCCTGTGTCCCAGCAGTGGGAACATTATGGGCTGGTTGTGCACGATATAGATGTCCTTGGGTACTGGTTTAGCAACTCCAGATTTTTTTACCCTCTTTTCATCTAGCTCATTGTCAACATAAAATTTAGAATTCACACACATATTTCATACTAGCTTTTGCCAGCGGCTTCGCCCGCGTGGAGGTCGGAAAATATCCCGCGTGAACGTACTACCGGGATAAAAAGTAGCCTATGTGTTAATCCAGGTTATTTTTTTTAGCTCGAAAGCGCATTTTCATCCGACTTGCTTCAAATTTATCGTCACTGCTCGGCTCCTATGTGTCTTAGCGTAATGTTATATAGCCTATAACTTGCCCAGGGGTATGGACTACAATCGTACCTACCAACTTTGGTTAAAATCCCTTCAGTAGTTTTTGACCCATGCGTGCACATACAGACAGACAGACAAAAAAATTACTGATTGCATTTTTGGCATCAGTATCGATCACTGTTCATTCTCCAATATTAATTTTGAATATATTTTCAATGTACACAATTGACCTCTCTACAGTTTTATTATAAGTATAGATATAAGGCCGGTACTTACACCCACAACTTGCAGCACTTTAGCGCGCTCCTCCGTGGTCATGTTCATCTTCCCCCAGCCAGCCACCGTCATCTGGTCTCCAATGATAGGGTTCGCCAGTTGCTCAGTCGTGCGCGGCAAACAGATGGGCATCACATAGTCTTGGAACATTCAATACATTATGAGGTTTCTTTGTAATATATACATACAGATTAGAATTGAGTTTGGCTTTAGCAACGAGGCTAGTGCACCTGTGATGGTGCAAAAGGAGGCGGCTAAAAGCAGTGGCAAATACAGGGTGTAAGTTCAAGCACCTCCAAAAAGCATTTCAGTTCTTCCGTGACAATTCTTTAAGTGATTTGATATTATTCTTAATTAACTTTTTAGCAAGCAAACACTACCTAAGATACAAGACGAGCGATTTAGACTTCTGTCCGCGGATTCAACCGCTTGGATGACGGAAATATTCCATCGGAACGTGCTGCCGAGTTGGTGTTACTTAGCACATGATAACTTCAGCCATCTGTCGCTGAAAGTCTCGTGAAAATTGGTGCAGTCGTTATGGCGATTAGCCGGAACAAACAGACAGACAGAAAAACAAAAATAAAAATGTTAAAAATGCGGTAAGGAATTTGCGTAAAGTAATCCAAGGAGGCGTTGAGCAATCATCTCCTCTCCTCTCAGCTTTGATTGGGACCTACCTGTCCAACGACCAGTTCTATTTAGCCTCCTAAAAATATATTTGGAGGCTTATTTAGGCTTCGGATCCACATTGGAACAAACTAACGATACGTTTAAAGTTAAGATTATAGTACCATTAAGTGTAACAGGCTTGTCTAGCTCAATGATGGCCACGTCGTTGTGGAAGGCTGGCTTGTTGAAGGAGGGGTGACTGGTGATGTTCTTGATGGCTCGGTCTTGCACGGCGGGGGCACACACTTTCAGTTCGCAGTCTGGGTCTGTCCGGGTGTCGTGCTCACCCACACGAATTGTAGTCCTGATGTATAAAATGATATTGTTGTAGGTACTGTATAAACTAAACAGCTTTTTAATTTCGCTAATGGACATATAAATTATGTTCTAGAATCGAGATCCTGTGCCTCGGAATGAGCGTTAAGCCCCTGGCCCCTGCTGTCATTTATTGAAGTTTGATAGCCGTTACAGGTCGGGAGCAGTGGTGGCCCAGTGGTATCAGCCTCGGCTTACGAGTCGAGGTCGTGGGTTCGAACCTAGGCAGGCGCTTCACTTTGTGTAAATAATTTCATCACCATTGCTCTCAAAACGGTGAAGGATAACATCGTGAGGAAACCGGCATGAATTAGAACCAAAAAATCGAAGACATGTGACATCTACCAACCCGCACTGGGCCCGCGTGGTAGATTACGGCCCACTCCCTCTCACCGAGAGGAGGCCCGTGTCCCAGCAGTGGGAACAATATAGGCTGACGATGATGATGTTGACGGGTCGTATTCTGACAACCAGTCTTGCCAAGGGGTATCGTATTACCCAATAGCTGGGTTGTGGAGGACAGATAGGCAGTCGTTCCATATATTCACCTGCATCGAATTACATTGGACGCTGACTCCAACATAGTTGGGAAAAGTCTAGCCAGATGATTATGAATCGAGATAGCATGTTTTAAAGCAACAATGTCAATAAAAAAAAAAATCTTGTGCACAAATACGTAAAAGGTGGCTAACCTTGAAAAGTTTGGCCTTTAGGATTTCGTACCAGTTTTCGAAAACGAGATTTCGGTGTAAATATATGTATACAGAATACTTACAAAACATAGCCATAATCTGACTTCTGCACGCAATGCGCGGCTGTCACCACGTGGCGGTCGGTGATCAGCGCACCTCCGCACATCCAGTCGATCTCATCGTCCTCTATCAACATAAACAGATCATTTACATAATTACATGCTCATAACGTAACTAGCATCGTTGTAATTATTATTCATATTTCTGCATATTTCTTCCTACATAACATTTTATGTTCATATTTCAATAGTTAAGTAGATTTTCTGACTGCTAACAACCTCTCCGAGTGGGACGTAAAGAATGGCATCATCCCATTTTTTTCCGTGGTTGCCGTAAAAGGCGACTAAAGGACTTACTAGAGAATGGGCAGCAGCGTTGGCACAATTTTGCTAAAACATAATCTAAGACCCAACGTTGGAAAGCCTACTTCAAAACAAAAAAACCGCACTCAAATCGGTTCACCCGTTTAAGAGTCACGATGCCACAGACAGACACACATAGCGGTCAAACTTATATAACATAACTTATTTATATGAGAGAAAGATACTCACTGGCGCATTTTAGTAGAATAGTATCAACGCGTAATGCAATTTATGATCTTCAAAACGGGCTGTGAATTCAGATTAAAAGTGACATCTAGGACACCCAAGTTAGGTATCAAACAGCACTTTGTCACTGTTTCGGCTTCGCATTAATAAACCGAAAGGCTGGCTGTACTAAAATTAATCAAGCCGCTCTCTACAAGGCTTTGCAAATGATTTCCCAAGAGCTTCTGCAATGTTTTACAGACTTAATCTCTATAGTAGAGGTCTTTTTGAAGGATCTCGTCAGGGAAGTATAGTCCTCCAGACAGCCATCAGCACGGGAGATATTATAGTGCACAATTGTGTGCGTAGACACAGGAGCACTCGCTCGTCCCTCACTCACATAGTCCGACGGGACAGCAATCCGTCACGACCGGAGAGAGATCAGAGGGGTAATTGCGGAACTTTTTATCGGTAGGAATTGGTTTAATATTCATAGTTAAACAACATTCATTGCGTTATTTACGTTGCTGAGCCACAATTTATTCGAAAAAATGACGCAATGGTTTAGAAATAATCTTCAATCCCATTCAGATTCTGATAAATTGTGCGTTTCGCAATTAGGGTGCTGGTGCAGGACCAATGGTTTAATGAGCTTTTCCAGGGCTGTTACTATGCATCTCTATGCATCTTACCATCATACTGTAATCGCCAACCAGCCCCTTCCAAAAGCAAAAAGCCCCCCAAGTTGGGGCAGGCCTTTGTCCAGCAGTGGACGTCTTATGGCTGAAATGAACAACTTGGCAAAACCGATGTAGGTGTACCTATCTATGTAGATATCCATAGTAATATTATAAATGGGAAAGTGTGTGTGTCTGTTTGTCCATCTTTCACGGCAAAACGGAGCGACGAATTGACGTGATTTTTTACGTGGAGATAGTTGAAGGGATGGAGAGTGACATAGGCTACTTTTTGTCTCTTTCTTACCCCCCACTTCCCTAAAAAGGGGGGTGGAACGCACAAATCTCAGGAACTACTGGTTCGAATTGAAAAATTATTTTTGAGTCGGGTAGACTATTTATTGAGGAAGGCTATATAACATCACGCTATGATCAAAAGGAGCAAAGCAGCAACAAAAAAATGGACGAAAACAAGCAGGCTGCATTGCGACGGGAAGGGCTGACCCTTCCCGTCGCATATATTTGGAAGGGAGCAAATATTTGATGCGGACGAAGTCGCGGGCAGAAGCTAGTACATTATATATGTATATGAGAATCTATTTAAGTAAGTAATTGACCTCTGACTGCAATATACTTGAAAACCTATGATGTAATATTGATAATGATGTCAGTTATGTAGAAGTGCTCTGTGTCTTGATCTGTGTACCCAATTTCTATTAATGAATATTAATCATCAATCGAAATTTAAAATCGAATTAGTTTCGTTTAGTGCCGGACGTAAATAATAGCACCATCCCATTTTCCATGGGTGTCGTAAGAAGCATCTAAGAGACTTACTAGAGAATGGGCAACAGTGTTTTCTATGCATTTTACCACCATACTGCAATCGTCACCCTGTTTCCATGGATTCTAGTACATAATTCTGATACCACGTTGAAACTTTTCGTCGGTTATTAAAAAAAACAACGGTTCCATACATTTTGACCGCGTGTATTGCAGTTTTCTATGAAACAGCAGATTTTTTATAATAGAAAAATGTCAACGCTGAGGGGTCTAGAATTATTTACTGCAATCACGGTTACGGTGCGCGTCGATGACCCTGCCATCCTGTATGTAAAGTGCGGTTTGTGCTGGAATCCAACCAGTACATCTTTCTCATATTTCAATGCTCTTGCTCCTGATGTGAAATAAACAAACATGTCCTTAGCAAAACGCTAGATTGTTTTGAGGAACCCAAGAAATAGTAATGCCTATAAGTGCTGACCAATGTATCCGAGCCGTGCGATCCAGGGGAACTGGCCCAGCCCGGCGTTGACTCCACCGATGATGCGGTCTGCAGCACTGTCTCCACAATCTACAGCGTCCAGCTTCGCCCATGCAGGGTGCTTCAATAACTCCTCCGAAAGCAAGGTTTTGTCATCTGTACAAATTAGGAATGGTTATCAATATGACTTGGATGGGTTAGCATTTGCTTTCTCGTTATTGACATTATTCACAACGATAGTCGTCTCATGTGCCTAGCTTTTTACCAACTATTTTGAGGTCTGATTCCAGTTCCACCGAATGGAGCGACTGCCTATCTGACCTCCACAACCCAGTTATTGGGTAACATGAAATTTCTTGGTGAGACTGGTTGCCAGACTTACGGGCTTTTTACTTTCTACATGACCCTTAACGACCGCCAAAAATTTCACTAATTCCAGCCGGGGCAGGGACCAATGGCTTCACATGTTTTCCGAGGCATGGTGGCGTTTTGGTATGTAAAGATCATCACCCATCCACGAACCTATTAACCTGATCGAGAGACTCAAGTAATTATTTATCACGCTTAGCAAAAATCAAAATTCGTGCTGTGTGTGAGAGGGCTCCGAGAAAGTACTTACCCGCCATAATACCTACCACACGACCGTTAGTGGGGTGAACAACGGTCCGATCAAAATGAGTTCATGACGCACATTTTCTCAAATTATTTTTTTTTGTAAGTCGTGGTGTGCGTCATTTGTGTTGGACCCGGATGCAAGTAAAAAGTAAAATATTTTAAAAGCGATTCTTCCTTTCTTCTTTCCTCCTTATAAACCCGAAATATTACTTAAACTTTGCCAGCTTAGACATTACATTACAATAAGGCGGTGTAATTGCGCAGTAATTGTGTACTCAACATGTGTAATCTGCTAATAATAAAGCTGAATAATTTTGGTTTTCTTTTGGATTGTTTGTTTGAACGCGTTAATCTCCGAATCTACCGGTTAGACTTGAAGTATTATTTTTGCATTTGATAGCCCAATGCTTGAGGAAGGCTATAAGGTCATTTAATACTACGCTTGGACACTTAGGAGCTGAGCAAAAACAAAAAAAGTCTGAAAGAACGCTGAGTGAAGACGAACTAGAGTGCGGGCAGGGGATGCGATGCGACGCGACGGGGTGGTTCGTAGGAACAGTTTCTGTATATACCGTGACATTTTAGTCGCCTTACAAAGGTTGTCCACTCAATGTATTCGACATAATATACCTCTAGGCGTGATTAAAAAATTGTTACCATTCAATAAGAAAATAAGTCTAAGAAAAATAAATAATGCACTAGAATTATGAAACATCCTGTTAATAATGTTTACGTATCAGATAGTAGAGAACATACCTACCCAGCGCACGAGTCGAATAGATCATTCCATCTCCATTTTCCATAAGACAAAATATCAATTTCAAACTACGTCATGCGTCATCATAATGAATGATGTTTTTTATTTTTTAGTTATTCAAATGTTATTTTTTTTCCTTATGGGTGTGTAGTAGTCATTGGTTACATGAAGTGGGCTGCCGTTGTAAGACGATTAAAATGTCACGGTGTATATATTGTTTGCTGTTTAGCTAGTATAAATTAGTAGTAGGTATAACCTACTATTAGGTAATACAGTGGACCCCCGGTAATCCTTATGTCCAACACTGCTCTGACAGACAAGTCACATAAAGTGGTGCACGTAAGAGACTACTGTAATATGAGTTGATTATTTATTGATTATGATTTATGAATTGTGGATAATGAATTTTGAATTTAATTTATTTAATTTGTGTGTTGTTTATTGATATTTAATTTTTTCGTTTGTATTTATTTCTGTGTGAAATTGTATTTATAATTTGATCATTTTAATTTTGTTCTCTAATATGGGTTGTGTTGTGTTGCCTGAATTAAACGAATTTTATTTTTTTTATTTCGGTCCCTGTCTAATCCGGCACCCCTTGTAATCCGATATGTCTATTATTATTGAATACTAGCTTCTGCCCGCGACTTCGTCCGCGTCAAATTTTTGCTCCCCTGACCCTTCCCGTCGCATCGATTAGCCTGCTAGTTTCGTCCACTTTTCGTTGCTGCTCGCTCCTTTTGAGGTATAGTGAGTCAACCTTAAAAGATAGACATATGCTCTCGCGGACTTTTTTTTAGAACATTTTAAAAGTAACAATTCTGTCATACATGATTTTTGCGTTACTTTAACCGTTTACGCAGCGCACGCAACGGAAACTCTCAAAAGGAATAAACGTTCCCCGTTTTTGCAACATTTTTCATTACTGCTCCGCTCCTCTTAGTTGTAGCGTGATGTTATATAGCCTATAGCCTCCCTCGATAAATAGGCTACTCAACACAAAAAGAATTTTTCAATTCGGACCAGTAGTTCCTGAGATTAGCGCGTTCAATCAAACAAACAAACAAACTCTTCAGCTTTATAATATAATATTATATATAAATATATAATATATATATATATATATATATATAGTATAGATTTGTTTGACAGTCTTTGCTAATGTAGAATGCATGACTGAACGGGAAATGGATGATCTGTAATTTGTCGGATTACAAGGTACTCTTTTGTAAAAAAATCCGGACTATACGGGGTCTTCTTAGCAGTACACTATATTCCGACAAATTCGGTAGTCCGATACTGCCCTGCAAAACGTTTCTCGGATTACCGGGGGTCCACAGTATATACCTTCTGTCTGTTTAAATAATACTAGCTTGTACATAAATGTGGCATTATTTATACGCAAGGAAACTGTGGTAGATATGCATTTTAGCATATATTTATTATTTATATTTATTTATATATGCTTTATTGTACACCAGAAAATACATTAAAAAAAACATTTAACAATAAAAACATACAATGGGCGGCCTTATCGCTTTCTGCGATCTCTTCCAGGCAACCTTGGAATGGACAGTGATTGCGTGGACATAAAAATGGGGTTGTCACTGGTGCAAAACATATACTATTTATACAACACATGAGCACATCATATAGGTATCTTTTCTTATCGTTACCTTATCAAGGATATTCGATGATAGTTATTTAATGTATTTACATATATAGTAGGCTATTCATTTCAAGTTTAGTACTTATTGCCCTAAGTACCCCATGTATCTAGGATATAGGATCCTACGCTTATCTATCTTAACTTGCTCTAAAGCAATACCATTGGCCTGAACTTTATCATGATTACCTTTACAAAGTTCATGATTATTGGATAAAGGCAGATCAATAGAAGAACAGGAACAAGTAATAAAACGTATTTTTTTTCTGATTTTCACTTTTCACAATAAGAAAACCCTAGTTTGATAAAAATCCTAGAGAATCAACTCAACACTGCTGAGATTAAACCATATTAAAAATAATATGGTTTAATCTATTATTAAGGCGATTACTGTTTTGGCTAGAACTAGATCAACGTGATGAACATAATTTAAAAAATATTATATTGATTGTGAATGTGTTATTCGACGTTCACACGTACATAATAATATCGCGATGGGATTCTTAGCTCATTGCATTTTCAACGCACTGCTTAGGGGCCATCCATAAATTACGTCACACGTTAAGTGGGAGGGGAGGTCGACGAAGTGTGAAATTGTGTGACAAAGGATGGGAGGGGTGCCGGGGTCGCGTGATTGTTCGAAAGAGATACCGTGACCCTGGCACATGGGCAACTGAAGGAACACGGGTGGGTTTTAGTCAGTAAAAGTCTGAAATGCCCTCCCGCTCCGCCCAGAGCGGGAGAATTCATTTGATGATTTCCCATCCAAAAAAAAGGGGTGGGAGGGGTCTCAAATTTCGTGACGTCACATTTCAAAATCTATTTTAATCCAAGTGAAACACGAACTTTGAACTATTAACGAAAAACTCAAAAACATTTGTAACTCTATCAAAAAAATCATTTAATCTGAAATAAAACTAATTTCGAAACTGCTGTTTTAACGTCAAACTAGGGGGTCTCACAGATGTGATCAGCTGTGAGAAGGACGGGACGGGGGGGTCAAAAATCATGAAATTAGTGTGACGTAATTTATGGACGCTCCCTTAGCGCCGAGAGTTCAAAATCGAACAAAGCGTATTTTTGACGTGCCGAGATGTAGGGGAAGGCGGGGCAAGATGGGGTCCTTAACGTTTGCGGAGTAATAAAACTGACAATATTTGCGTCATGAGATCTGGTTTATTTTAATAATCTTCCTTGGTAATCAGTCTTTCGTATTTAAGTACTTTTAGGAACTTATGTATTATAATAAAGAAATAAAAAATCAATAAGTAAAAAAGCCGTATCACCCCATCTTGCCCCCTAGGGAGGGCAAGATGGGGTACCCCTTGGGGCAAGATGGGGTATGCTAAAATTAACCCATTATTGCTCACAAAATTCGCAAGTAAAGGTTAAATCTTCATCCTTATCCTCTACTCCAGCGCAGCTGCAATGAGCCCATTTGCCGCATGCTGCACAAGCAGCCCAACCTTCGTTTGAATCCAAGTAACGACCACTGCAGAACAGACAAGGAGTATTTTCAACATCACTGTCGCTATTCTCTCTTTCCGATGAGGTCTTGGCAACTTTTTTGTTTTTTGTCACTCTTTTCTTTTTACTACTCTCTCTTTCTCTCTACTCTCGTCTTTCAATGTCAACCCATAGAGCCTACTTTCCATGTCTAATATATAATTGCACAATTCTTGCTCTTCGTCGGCAGAAAAAACTTGCACCTTTAGGCCTAACTGGACCTTCAGTGGTTTCGAAGTGGACTCATTGTCTAGTAAGCTTTCACGAAATACCTTCAATTTTCTTTCCAGAATTGTCTGAGGCACAGAAAACGTTCTTACAGCTAGCTTATATCCCATTTTCTCTTCTATCACAGACTTCACCGCATTCTGCATACTCTCTTCAGACCAAATTCCTCTGTCCGCCTTTCTTTTATAATTTTTCACCATTTTATAACAAAAAAGATTTTAAAATTACAACACGTAAACAGAAAAGTAAACTTCCTACTCCAAAATTACAGAATTTATACTTGATTAAGTCCTCACAATACACACATACACCCGAAAAACATAAAATGTTACGTATAAATTATTATAATATAATATTTAATAATTATTATATAATAGTTTATTATAATTATATAAATTATTATATAATTATAATAAAAAATGCAGGCAAAAACTTGGAGGCTAAAATGGGATACCCTCATACCCCATCTTGCCCCTTCATGCCTATGTCAGTATAAAAATTTCTTAAAAAATAACACTACGAAGTACAGAGGTAAACAAGTTCTTACCTGTTGGCGTAATCATTGACACACGGGAATAACTTAGCAACTCAGTTTGAATAGTTGTTATTCGAGGAAGAAACACGACTTAACTGCGGTACAAAAATAACAAGCAAACTGCCAAAAAATATATTTTTCATCCCACCATCTCGGAAAGAGTATTTTTAATCTTCAATATCTGAGTGGAAAAGCCGTTTTTATTCTCTAGAGGATAAAGTAAATTGAATTTAGAACATCGTGTGCACTAAGTTTGTGAATTAAAAAAAAACATTAAACCTATTTACTGCTATATATTACTATCTACCTCTATGGTGCCGAATATATCATACAACTTTTTTTTTAATTTGTTAAAAACTCAGACTCGGAACCTTCTTGGTGTTCTTTTTTCAATTTGCTTTGTACGCGGTTCTTTACGCGGCATTTTTTCACGTCATTGTTAAACCTTATATTAAAAACAAGAAACTTGAAAACAAGTGAAAAAACTAAAATGAGTGATTCTAGCGACGAGGAAGTTTGCTTGACGCCAACAGAATTGACTGAAACTGTTAATAATGCGCAAATGAGCTTTCTCCCTCAACAATCACGCGAGAAGTATTTAAAACAGTACGATATGTTCAACACGTGGCGACTAGCAAAAGGAGCCAAAACTTTCTCAGAAAACGTTTTGCTGGCATATTTTATAGAATTATCCGAGAACAAGAAAGCAAGCACTCTATGGAGTACGTATTCGATGCTAAAAGCAACAATAAAGATGAAAAAAGACAAACATATCGATACCTATCCTAAATTAGTGGCATTTTTAAAAAGAGCCTCATCTGGTCATCAACCAAAAAAATCGAAGGTTTTCACAATATCTGATATTGAAAAGTTTCTTAACGAAGCACCCGATTCCGTATATTTGGCGGCAAAAGTAAGTCAGTTGCACATTCAGTATCTACTTAAGTATATTAATCTCAATTAAATAGTATACTTAGTAGATGTTGATAGGCATAATTATGCGTTCATATCAATTTTATTCATTTATCTACTACAAACTCTTTACTTTACAGGTTGTTCTTATTATTGGAATAAACGGAGCATGTTGAACTAATGAACTAACACAACTTAATGTCAAAAACATTGAGAAACATTCAGATGACTTACTATTAATTAATTTACCTAATACAAAGACAAAAAGAGACCGCAACTTCGTCATTCGCAAGGAATACGTAACGATTGTTGAGAAATATCAAGCCTTACGCCCGCCTAACACTCCAATCAATCGATTTTTTCTACAGTATCGCAATGGAAAGTGTGTTAGACAGCCTATGGGTACTAATAAAATTGGCAGTATCCCACGAGAAATAGCAACATTTCTTGAACTTCCAGAACCCCTGTTGTACACGGGTCATTGTTTCCGACGAACTTCAGCCACACTTTTGGCTGATTCCGGAGCTGATCTCCTGTCCCTTAAGCGCCACGGAGGCTGGAAGTCCAATGCAGTTGTAGAGGGATACATAGAGGATTCCATCCAAAATAAGTCTAAAATATGTCGATACCGGAAATTTCAATTGTCGTAAAGGACATTTTGCCGAAAATGAGTTATATATATATTTGGAATCAGCGTCGCAAGGTCTATCGATTGGTAAATTTAAAAAAATTCTATCTTTAAAAAAAAGCCCCATACGACCTGGCTTTCCAACAGCTCTAGCGCGATTTTTTATACTATTTGGGATGTATCGTAAAAATAATTTTCAATAGGGGAGCGTAAAGTCATGTTTTAATTATTTAAGAGGTCGTAATCCTCATTTTTGCATTAAACTTTTTATACGACATTCTTAACCACATAATAAAGATATAGTCTTAACCCTTACGACCAAATCTATGCTTTGTTTTAACTTACGTAATTAGGGCGTAAAGGACGTTTGCAATGTGTCTGGTATACATACCTTTATGTAATATTAACGTATGGAACCTCCACGCGTGAGAACAAAAAATTTTAAGTTTTTTTTTTGTATGGGTGAAAACACTTAAAGTTAATTTATTTGAAACTGGATTGGAACTGAAGAGCATCAGGCTCACAAGAGGTATTGTACCATACACGGCGATCAAGGTGACATCAAATTTATATACCTTTCAGTACCGCTTCACGCGTACCAAATTTTTTGAATTTTCGATACGTGATTTTTCAAATCTTTGACATGGTCAAACGAAGTTGAGCATCGATTTACTTGTACTGTCGTTAGTTAATAGCCTATTAATGACTTTTTTAATGAGAATAATTAAATACGATATTGATCAAATACTTTTTTTTTACAAAATTGCATAATCAGTCATAATCACGCTGATTAACAAGTGACTAAAAACTGATGTTACTAAGTCCCTCATTTCAAAATAGAAGGCTGCAGGTCTTCAATCTCGTTTCCAATCGTAGCCTGTTCTTCAACTATGTTCAACCTGTTTTCGTTTGAAAACTTAAAATATAATGGTCTGCAGAACATTGTGAAAGATGGCTCTGGATTCTCCCATATCACTTTTTCGCCACAAACTAAGCGCAGGGGCTCAAATGAACATATAAAAATGCTAGAATCGTCATCCTCTGCCGAAGTTTGCTTATACAAACTTTGCCCTGAAGCACCATCAAAAACCCACTTGAATATAAGTATACATTCTTTTCCATGCAGTGAAGATTCTACACGAAAAAATATTCCAAGTCTAGCCACAGTTTTGTTCAAAATAGCTTGAAGTTTTACTTTAACCCCTCTTTCCGTGACTTCTATGGCATCTTACGGCGAATAGCAGTTCTTCTTCGCTTCAAGGATAGCTGTATAAGAAGGATACAATGGTATTCCTTCTTCTTTTGCACAATATATTAATGTTATATACTGCCACTTCGAAAGCTTCAATGAGGTCAAAATACCTAAAGCTTTATCAGCAGAATGTATGGGCATAGTTTTCTATGCCTTTAACAATTCCTTTATCTTTGTAGCTTCTTCGGGCTGCTCCGAGACTAGTTTAATGATATCTGCTACATTCTTATTTTGTGCTTTTAAACCAGTTGCATGAGCATGACTTTCAGTTCTGTACGTTAGGAGCTCTTCCACTCTTCTGTAGCGGGCTTAGACTTACAAATGGTTTTCTTGGACTCACAACTGATTTTGATGTTCCAACACTGCACGTTTCCGGTCCACAGGATGTTGATGCACCCTCATTTATAGCGAAGTCAGAACTGGAACATGGTTGCTGTTCTACTAACACCATAGAAGGGGTTATCTTTTCCCTCACGACCTCAGGCCATTTTATGTCCTTTTGCAGCTATGTCTCATACTTTTTGATGAATTTACGTCTCGTGCGATTACGCGAGATCCATTTGTTCCTCAACGAGCACACATAAGTCTGACAGAATTGTTTCAATTCGTACTTTATTCGCAAAAACTTCAAATAACATTTGAGGTTGTTAAAACGTGGTGTTTGCCACAAACAGGAAAATGTTCAAATTGGTAACAAAACCTTCCATCACAACACAATAAAATTATAAATATAACGTAATAGCGCAAAACATTTTGTTTAAATTTTGAATTCCTATTAGAATAATATTTTTACTACTTTTTTACTAAATATCTGAATAATAAATAAAAAATATTTTAATTTCACTTGTTTTTACTACATATTGTAGGTATTTCTATTCAAAACTTTAGGCTTTTTGTTCCTTTTACCCCCTTAGTCTCCGGTTTAATTGACCTGTACTATCCAATGATAATCAAGATTAGTCCTTTACGACACATCTGACTTTATCATAACCAATTTTTCGTGGCTGTAAAGTACTTCAGTTAATTTTTTTTGGGCTGTAAAGGACTCTCATTTTCGTCAATAATTATGTTTGGTTTATTTTATTAATTTTTTAGGATAGAACACGAAAAAATAGTGAGGGTTTCTTTTGACATCATGAATATAGTACTTTGTTTGAAAAAGATATAAGTCAAAAACAATATTTTTTTTTGTTTTTTGGCTCTACTGAAAACTCGTGTTTTGTCCTTTACGACAATTGAAATTTCCGGTATCGATGTGAAGGCATCGTAGGAGCCATTACACTGAAAGAGCCTCAATCGGATCCTTGGACTGGCCCTTCTACATCAAAAATAAGCCGTTATGAAACACCTAACCATCTCCCTCTCTCTCCAACATTCACGCCAAGGGAATCCGATGAATCGGTACAACTATTAAGTATGACAGATAGTTTACCGAAAAACAGTACACAAGTGACTAACACCAATTGATATTACAGTACCAAACAAAAATATTACACTCAATTTAAATAACTGTAGCAACGTTACTTTAAAACTTAGTATTATTTTGTTATAATTTAAAGATTATTCTGTAATACTTACCTGTCATAATGTAGTAATTAATACCTAAACTGAAATAAAAGTGTACCTATCTTGTGATTGTAAAGGTTTTTTTTTTGCATTTAGTCATTTCCTCGCTGAGGTGGAACGAAAAGTTACGTGTTGCACTCGAGTGCAAAGATTTTTCACCTCGTGCTCTTTTGATTCCCTCGCTAACGCTCAGGATTCTAATTTTGAATCACTCGCTGCGCTCGTGATTCAATTTTAGAATCCTTCGCTTGCTCGGTCATCAAAATTGAACACGCGGTTAAAAAGCAACTTTGCACTCTTGTATAACAAATAACTATTTTCGGAAAACAATTAAAGCACGTAGTTTTGCCGCTCAGTCGCAATGCCAACTAGAAGCCATCATAGCCGCGCTGCGTCCCGCGATAGAATGATCGTGATTGGTTAATTAGTTTGCCTATAACACACCGTACCCCGTCTTGCCCGCTACCCCGTCTTGCCCCCCTTCCCCTACTCTGTTGGATTCTCAATGCTCGGTTGAACACCGAGAGCTTAAAATTTAAAATCCAGTGCGCGATAAAATCGTGCTGCGATATTTTTGCGTCCCTGATGACGTCGACTTACGCAATAGGCTGTAGATAAAAAAGTAATTTCGTGGGTTGTATAGAGCTTTTTCTAGCGACCAGGATGTTGAAGATGACTGGAACTAAGAAAAATAGAGCGACATAAAAGTCTGCAGTTCTGTGTTTGATCATAGAGCCCATAATATACAGAGTGTAAAGGGAAAGCTTCTGAAAATAGAACGTAGGTTATCAACAACCTAAATGCAAACGGATACAATTAACCTTTCATCTTAAATTGATTAATTGATGAAAAAATTTGAAAGTGTATTTGTTAAATCTCATATTCTTCTCACAGCATAGTGTACAAAAATCCAAAAAAATAGGGGAAAGAATATGGTTACGTTTCGGGAATAACCTCACCTGTCACCTGTCTTCGTTTACGGAAGCGATCCCCTTACACCCTGTATACGATAAGGCTGCCTGACCGTTAGAGCTAATTTACCGAATTTCCCGAGCTCTCCATTTCGCAGGTATCCAACAGACAAGCAATTTAACATAGACTAACATAATTACTTAAACTTGTATATTTAAATGGATCCACTCTCATAATCCTACCAGTGAGCCAATATCTCATTCATGAGGTAGTTAGCTCTATCCAATCATCCTGTCAAATGAAAACCGGCCAAGTGCGAGTCGGACTCGCGCACCGAGGGTTCCGTACAAACCTGTAGGTATCCTCGGTTTATGTATAAGGTTTATGCTTATGAATTTAAATGTTTTTTTTTTAATTTTTATATTTGAGCTGATTGAATGAAAGGTAAATTGCGGTTTACGATTTATGACGTATTAAAAAAAAAACTACTAACTGGATCTCGTTCAAACCAATTTTCGGTGGAAGTTTACATGGTTATGTACATCATATATTTTTTTGAGTTTTATCATTCTCTTATTTTAGAAGTTACGGGGGGGACACACATTTTACCACTTTGGAAGCGTCTCTCGCGCAAACTATTCAGTTTAGAAAAAAATGATTTTAAAAACCTCAATACCATTTTTGAAGACCTATTCATAGATACCCCACACGTATGGATTTGAAGAAAAAAAAATTTTCGAGTTTCAGTTCTAAGTATGGGGAACCCCAAAATTTTTTTTTTTTCTATTTTAGTGTAAAAATCTTGATGCGGTTCACAGAATACATCTACTTACCAAGTTTCAACAGCGTAGCTCTTATAGTTTCGGAGAAAAGTGGCTGTGACATACGGACGGACAGACAGACAGACAGACAGACAGACATGACGAATCTATAAGGGTTCCGTTTTTTGCCATTTGGCAACGGAACCCTAAAAAGGTCGCTAAAAAGCTCTATACAAGGTGTATTTTTGTACCCAAGCAATGACATTAAGGAGGCAATATTCTAAACACCAAAAGATATGAAGGCAAAAGTAAGACTGGCCAATCATAATGCTTGTAGTCTTCGCTAGAACACTGCTTGGGTAAAAAACTACATCCAACACCCACCTTTAATCGGTCTGAGAGGAGCGAGTCTCCAAAAGAAATTATTCCTAAGATTGTGCCACTGGAGCCAAGTACCTGTGAATCCAGTCATAATGTGATACATCATTTGCAAGAAAACGAAACACTATTCTCTAGAGATAATCATATTGTAATACTAGATACTTCCTCATACAATGTCATAACAATGAGCAAAGAACCTGTTAATTATAATTTATTCATACAGTAAGTGACTAATTATTAATTTCTATAAAGCCTTGTAATTATTTTTTATGTTTTATTTCAATTTGAATAGAATACGTACACATTACGTAGGTCTACGATGTGAACATAGCATAATATTACGTAGGTATATGTAGGTATTCAAGGAATTTATATGGTAGGTACCTATATACCTGTTTATTAATTATCATGACGATCATCGGGGACAAACCTTATCCCAATCATACTAAAACAGACCACCGAATATACAATTAGGTGAGTAATCTAAAGGAAGGAAATGACTAATATTTTATAATGGAAAATCGTTTATATAAATTATTAACGTAAGTAAAAGGTTTATTTATGATGGATGATGCTCTATTGAAGAATGGAACTGATGGTTGGACTATCATTTTGTAATGTAATTGAAAAATGGGGAGTAATTAATGTAACTATGCAATATTTTCTGTAGGTACTGCTAACGGACAGCAAAAGAAATAAAAATTCTGCAGTAAGTAAAAACCAAATGAATTTACATAGCTCCATGTTTGATTCGTCCTTATCTACACTTGAATTAATAAAAACACTGAATAAAAATAATTGACTTTGTAAACTCAGTACTAACAGCGTTAATGAATTAGAAATAAATCGATTAACTCACCCGTAACGCCGTAATGTAGCAGAATTGTAAACGCTAACGTGAACCGGCATTCGATCGAAAACATAATTTGGTGTTATCCGTTTATTATTTTCGGACAAATATATTTACGAAGTTTGTTGTATGAACAAACGTTCATGACTGCTTGGATTGCGTTTCCAGTGTTCTGTTCATACGTGCAACAAGTGCACTGCAGCGTACAAACGATATTAGTTACGCGCGTGTTCTGCATGTTCTCACCTCGCTCAGGGTAGCAACACTAGCAACCAAACCTTACCGTGTCGCAGGTATAATAATTATAATATTCGTCAACAACCCATACATATAGAATATGCTTCTCATGAGAAACAACTGAAAAATCTTTCGTTAGACTTCGAATAACCAGGTTCCGCCTATCCTACACTCGAGAGCAATGAATCCGGGTCACTTAAAGAATGTTAAAAATCTCGGAAACTAAAAATGATAGGTTAATGCAATAAATTGTATTTAATAGACAATGTAATACTCCTTAAATGAAAGTAAAAAAAATATGAGTCACCACACATTTTATTAACACAAAATTACATAAAGAAAAAAACTGCTGATCTCTCCTTAAAACAAAAATAGGAAACATGAAATTTTTGAACTTTATTACGATTTTCTTGAATTTTAATACTTCGTATTGCCTCCTCGTGCTTCCATTACTGCGTTTACGCGGTTTGGCATGCTGTACGCCAAGTTCCTTATACGATTTTGGGGAATATTCTCCCATTCCTCTGTGAGAGCAATTTTGAGCTCACGAAGCGTGATTGGGGGAGGGTTTCGTTGTTTTACGCATCTGCCTAGCTCGTCCCAAGCATGCTCGATCGGGTTGATATCCGGGCTGCGCGCTGGCCACTCCATACGAGTAATGTTCATCTCTTGAAGGTAGTCATTCACAATCCTACCTGTATGAGGTCGGGCATTGTCATGCATAAATATAGCATCCTCACCTAAATTGACCATAAATGGACCAACGTGATCATTGAGGATTTCTTCCACATATCTTACGCTAGTTAAAGAGCCGTTTTCTATGATCACCAGCTCTGTGCGACTTTCAGAAGAAATTCCGGCCCACACAAGTACAGACCCACCACCGTAGGCTACTTTTTCTTCGATGCATGCTTGCTTGAATCTTTCCCCTGGTCTTCGATACACTCTGTGTCTTCCATCGTGCTTGTAGAGCATAAATTTTGATTCGTCGGAGAACATAACTTTTGACCAATCTTCAATACTCCAATTTACGTGGCTCTGGGCATATCTTAGTCTTGAAATACGATGCCCACGCTCCAGTTTAGGGCCGTTTGCAGGTCTAAGGGGTTTTAAGTTAGATTCAGCAAGCCGACGTCTTACTGTCCATGCACTTGGGTTACTTCCTCCGAGGCGTCGAAACTGATTTGTGAGTTCAGTTCCTGTGAGAAAGCGATTTCGAAGCATGGTGTTCACCAAGTATCGGTCTTCTCGTGCTGTGGTACACCTGGTTCTGCCCGTTCCTGGTCTGCGTAGGTTAGAACCAGTTTCTTCGTAACGTCGGAGAACTCTTTGTACTGTTGACAGCGACACACCGACAGTCCAGGCTGTATCGCGCTGACTCCGGCCGGTTTCCAGCATTGTAAGTATTCTGGTGCATTCTTCAGGCGTAAGCGACATAATTTCAGCTTGAATAATGAATATAGAGCACTATCAACATGGTTTATGTACCCACATAAATGACAGATTACAAACAAAAGCAAAACCAAATGCTGTAATTTCGTAGTTCCATCTTCGAAAGTGGCCCTTTTTCAAATTTGATTTTTTTATGATATAACTTTACAATAACTAAGAAGTTTTAATACCTTCATTTAAGGAGTATTACATTGTCTATTAAATACAATTTATTGCATTAACCTAGCATTTTTAGTTTCCGAGATTTTTAGGATTCTTTAAGTGACCCGGATTCATTGCTCTCGAGTGTATTAGGGATTCAAACGAGACAGTCATACGATCAAAATTACGTGGCGGTAGGAACTATCTCTGAATAGAAGTGAAATTGCGCTTTATCGATATATGAAAATCTGTTTATCATTTTCACAACGATATGCTTCATTAAGCATAATTTGATAAGAGAAATAAACAGTTCAAAATTCATTGTCCTTCCTTGGTATTAAAAGAACTTGGTTACGGCTTAGATCCGATTTTTTGGGATGATGCGACATATAATTCAGTAATAGAAGTCAAAAAATTCCAGACCCATACTTAAATAAACTCATTATTTACTGTCAGAAAAATATCGGTCAAAAAATATTAAAATATTACTAGTACTAAATTAAAAACCACCGACTCGGAGAAAAGAAAAAGATAGGTTCAATACATATTATTTTTGAAAACAAGATGCTACTTAATTCGTTGCTACCTAATTTTTTCTAAGTTATTCTGATGGTAAAATGTAACAAATAGGAACAAACCCTTGATGTTTGTCGCTTTGAAATTCAATTGACTTGAAAATCAATGAAACCAGCAAGATTGGTGTCAACCACACTGATAGCACCATCTCATAACTCCCCGTGTGTGTCTTAAGACGCGACTAAGGGACACTAGTAATGGGCAGCAGCGTTCTCTATGCATTTTACTATATATAAGGTGTATCTATTCATACAAGAAATATTTTAAGAGGTACACCTGTAGGTGGTAAAGAAGCTATAGCAACGAAAAAAAAATATTTCTAAGGTTTTTTTTTTTATTTAATATTTATAAATTTTTTGACGCACATAAGAAATACTGGCTCCTTCTTATTTTTTACGGCCTGAGACACCGCGGCCATTCTCGTGCCGCCAGGTCGTCGCCCTCGCAGCGTCAGGCGGGCCATTCATAGAATTTCAAGTAAAGGTTTTATGCAAAACGTCTCAAGTAGTTTTAAAATTATAATAATTACGAAAATTCAAAAACGCTTAGATAAAAATGTTCTTTTTGCTTTTATAGCTTCTTTACCACCTACAGGTGAACCCCTTAAAATATTTCGTGTATGAATAGATACACCTTATATAGGTACTGCGATCGCCAATTGCAATCGCCTGCCAAGCGTGGCAAATTACCCTCCTCCAAATTGGGGGAGGCCTTTGTCGAACAGTGGACGTTTTTTGGCTGAAATGATGATTATGATACTAATAGGTGTTTCTAGTGTTTTTCTGGTTCAGTACTTCCTGATTTATCAAGATCGTTTATTAAAACAGTCTCTCTTTCGAGCAAGCAAGATGGACCAATCATTATCGTCAAGTTACTTAGAGTCTACGTCCTTTCGCAACATTCAGGGGTTGGGGCATTTTAACACCAGCTGTATCGCTGTATGAAAGTTATGCACTAAAGCGAATAAAACTTCTTTTCCATGACTTAGTTACAATTATTTTATCCTCTTTCTACCGATGCAGATGGTGGAATAATGATAATTTCATTATCATTTTCAATTCAATTGGTTAGGTTACTTTTTCAATTTCAATAGGTTTCCCTCATTACCTCCCTAATTCAAATCCATGGAAAACAAACATCAAACTACTATGATTTGAAGTAGGAATCCTACGGATAGTATCTTTAAAAATGTGAACATTAAAGAAGTTACTTTGTTCTGATATGGGTAATTTGATTTAGGATGATAGCAGCTGAACTCCTTTCTTTTAAATGAGCGCCAAAAATGTATTTTAATGTCCCGGTATTTTTTTTCACCCACACCTTTCACGCAGTTTTCCTTAACGTTCTTTTGCATCCTTCATAACCTGTTGTTGCTTTCGTTTTATAAAAGCTCTACCTACGTCAGTAGTTTCTAAATTGGATTAGTGAATGAAGGATGGTTTACCGTTACTTGAATTTCCTTCCTCCTTTTTGTCAATAAAAAAATGAACAGTTACAAAAAACTGCTCGGTAGGATTTCTTGATGTTGACGTCATTTCTAATGACGTAAAGAAATGTGTTTAAAGCGCATAACCATATACTCTAAAACTAATTATGGAGCATGGCCCATGGCCACAGCAATAAACTTCCTATTATAATTCTTAGAATTACAAAATTCTTTCTTGGACCTCTAACCGAATCGTTTAAAACTTTTTATAGAACCTACCTAATAGGTATTAGAATACAATAATTCGTCCGAATTCGATTGATTTCGTATTGAGATATTCTGATTAATTTTGATATTTATAAGGAAGTGATTCACCCATGATTTTTTTTTTGATTTCGTGACCGGTGGTTTTACCCTTTCGGAAAACCTATCCCCAAACGAGCCGTCTGCATCACCTGTGATGGAGGGCGACCAAGATTTTATTATAAAATAATAATATAATTATCGTCAAAATATTCTGTACTATTTATCACAACACAAACACACCGTCTGAGTGTAGCCATATTTGTTTATATCTATTTATCGCAAGGCTGTGTTTCAAATTGAATTTGTTAAAGTCGTACGTTGCAAATTGATTACAAATTCACTATACTCGCACCTTTAACAAACCAACTAGCACCTAACAAATTACATGAATTACAGAATAATTTATTTATTTACCTATTTACTAGCTAGCTGAAAAAAATCAGAATATAGAGCTGTAAAAAAATTGAAAATGTGACATAACTTTAATCAACTAGGACGTATCCGCCGATGACAGTTGGTGACGATCCGGGGGCAAACACACCGGCAATCGGCCATACTAGCGTAGCGGGGGACGGGTTGTACAGGATGTTGGAAGGATTCGGAATGTAGGTCTTGAGGTGGCTTTGCACAAGTCTAGGGTTCTTTGTTTCCATGGACCTCGAAACAAGCTAGCCTGGGATCCACGCATAGTGGTAGGAGGCGTTCGCGTCGGTGTTGAGTCGACAGTGAAATATTAGGTGTACAAAAAAATTCGTCCGTTTCTGACAGATGTCGCCCCTCAAAAGAGAGAAGGTCACAGAACTATCTGTTTGACTTATGGTAAGAGTGTGATTGACGATAGCACATGTCGGAAATGGTTCCGACTTTTTTGGAACGAAGTTCCTTATGGCTCGTTGCGAAAAGGGGGCTAGACGGAATTAAGAGAAAAAGTTGTAACGACACTTTTTAACCGACTTATATAAAAGGAGGAGGTTTCTCAATTTGACTAAATATATTTTGTTTTGGAACGAAGATTTTGGAAAGGAGAGAGAGAGAGAGAGAGAGTGAGAGAGAGAGAGGGAGAGGGAGAGAGGGAGAGAGAGTGGGAGAGAGAGAAGGAGAGAGAGCGGGAGAGAGAGGGAGGAGAGAGGAAGAATGAGAGAGAGTGAGAGAGAATGAGAGAGAGAGAGAGGGAGAGAGTGAGAGAGAGCGAGAGAGTGAGAAGGAAGTTAAGGAACTCTTTGATATGATAAAAATGAAATTCGTAATATTTTTTATGCAATAACATTATTACGCAATTATATTCCTTAGGAACGTAGACATATGTATTTTTTTACACGTGAATTAGATCGTCCGAACGTTCCTAAAGCACGAATGACGCTTCGGGTTCGTCCGTAAGCAGTCGGGTAGCTTCGGGAGGTTTCGGCGGACCGATGCTGCACGAACTGGCTGATACCTTGTGGTAGCGGTCCGTTTCATACTAGCCCATACGTATGACGTCATACCTTCAAGGTATTTACCCAGTATTCCGGTCTGTACCCGGGCTCCGTACTGGGAAGTACATACTTCGTATATATACCTGTACCAGTATATACGACTCACCTCTACTGATCATTATTACGTTACGTTTGGGATTTTCATAATACCTAAACCCATTTTTCATCTCCGACGAGAGAGAGAGAGAGTGAGAGAGAGAGAGGGAGAGGGAGAGAGGGAGAGAGAGTGGGAGAGAGAGAAGGATGCTGACGGACGGCTGGCTGGATTTGGTGGGTGTAATTCGTTTCTTTGTCTGACTTCCATTAGAGTGATAATAAATAGAGGTATGGTTTCTATTATTACTACCTAACTAATAGAAACTATATCTCTGTTTGAAGTAGTAGTAAGTCTCGTCTTGGAGACGTAAACTATACTGCTAATGAATTAGTTAAGCAAATGTGAGAAGAGCTTTTTCATATTTTTGCTGCCGTACTCCTAGTGGAATATAAAAGAAACTTGTGGGGTCGTCGGGGGATCCCAGTAAGAAACGAAGGTTCTTACGGTTGTTATTCAACTACAAATGTAACGTCGTGTCCAATACTCAAATTTTATTTTGACCTTACCATAGTCTTAGCAATTTGAGAACTATGAAAACGACACCCATGGTGAAAACTTTGTAAATTTGCCCTAACTATCGGCATACAACACCCATGAAAACGACACCCATGATGCAATATTTTTTCAGTAGCCATCTTGGATTTTCATTTTGGACTCACTGCTGTCTTCAGCATCCCCGAACCAATAAATCTATGGAGCATAGCGTTTTTTGTTACGTAACAATTGCTTGTTACCTATGTGGCGATTTCCACTACTCCAACCGAAAGCTGCGTTACAGAACTTCTTTGCAATAATCGAGTTCAGTATTTCAAATGCTTCTATCTCAAGGTTTATTGATAGGTACTTAACTAAAATTCATCTGAAAGTACTATCATTTCAATTTTCAATACATTCTTCAATGAATCTATATGTAAACAATACAATCGAAGCAGAGTGAAAACTGTACTTTGTTTTTTTTTTCACGGTTTCTGGTATGCCAAAAATATAGTGTTTACAAGTTTCGTCTGTTTTACTGTTACTGTGAATGTTCCAACATCACACATTATACTATTCTGTTCAAATTTTTATAGGACGAGCTAGTTCTCAGACGAACAACGGTACTGACTTTCTATATGTTGGCTACTGAGAATATCACTACAAACGATTCTACGTTTAATAAAAAAGACGCTGTTATTTTAGTATAGGTATTATGTTGTGCTAATTATGACTTCCACACAAACGAAGTCACGGGCAACTAGCTCTTGCCCGTGACTTCGTTTGTGTTGTTTCATAAAAAAACGGTCATATATATACGAATAACTCAGAAAACCCCTAAATATTGTCACAGTTTTTTTGACAAATACTTAAATTACTCATCACTTTGATCTCATTCCACATAGGAGTGGAACTTACTGTCAGGGTGTCCGCCCACACGGACACGCCATGGATTGCACGATCCCCACGTAGAGTCTCCGGCAGGAGGCGTTGGGCCCCACTAAATTGTGTAGCAGTCGCCCAAGAGCGGCTGCGACGCTAATCCGAATGTGCTGCCCGAACTCCCACCGGCTGGCGAGGACAAGTCCCAAGTATTAGGTATACAAAAAAGTTCGTCCCGTTTTTTGACCCAAATACATTTATTTATAAAAACGAAAAGAAGTACCTATGAATGTAATTAAATATAATGACCATTAGCTTCTACTACTTTTTCCCAATGTGTAAGTAGCTCATGGATTCCTTGGCGAAAAAAGTCTTGGTCTTTTGATACGATGAATTCATCTACAATTTTTCGAACTTCAGATTCATTTTGAAATTGTTGCTGAGTAGTTTTGTAGCGATCGAAAAAGGTGATAACCACTTGATGCAATGTCAGATGAGTACGCTGGATGCGGCAGAATTTCTCATTGCAATTCACCTATGGTTTTCGAGAACACCGAACCTCTATGTGGTCGAGCGTTGTCATGCTGAAGAATCACTGGTAGACGCCCATGTCCTGTATATGGTCAGTTTTCATGAACTTTTTCAGCCAATCATTTTGATTGTTGAAAGTAACGTTCGCCAGTAACTACGGTTTCGTTTGGTTTGAGAAGCTCGAAAAACAATAAGTACACCTGATTCATTCCACCAAATAAAAAGCGATTGCTTTTTATTGAAAACATTGCGTTTTGGTGTTGATGTTCTCGGCTGCCCTGGATCTACCCTATGTTATGCAAATTATTTGAGGTGTATGTGTGCGTATGTGTGCATGCCTGCATTAATTACGTTATGTCGTGTCAGTAATAAACTAGCATCCAATTGTAACGGTGGTTTTACTTAGTAGATGACTGATCATTAGACATGAGACATACCTGCCAATCTCCATACCCGGCCTTCAAGGTATGGGTATCGCCAAATACCTGGACCAAAAACCGGGTTTCAAAATACCTGTAAGTATTTGGGTGTGTTATGATTTCGTTAAGTAAACGTATGCTATAGGTATGGCATTAATGGCATACCTCCAATATTATGTAGGTACGACGTTTCAAGTAAGAGATATGAAGATGGTTATTAGTGAGTACTAAATATTATATGCAAAATAACATTAATTTTATTTAAACTGACTAACTAGAGTAGCTGCGTAGTTAAAAATCACTTTATTACACACAATATATTTTTAAGGAACTTTTTCGCCAAGGAATCCATGAGCTACTTACACATTGGGAAAAAGTAGTAGAAGCTAATGGTCATTATATTTAATTACATTCATAGGTACTTCTTTTCGTTTTTATAAATAAATGTATTTGGGTCAAAAAACGGGACGAACTTTTTTGTATACCTAATACTTGGGACTTGTCCTCGCCAGCCGGTGGGAGTTCGGGCAGCACATTCGGATTAGCGTCGCAGCCGCTCTTGGGCGACTGCTACACAATTTAGTGGGGCCCAACGCCTCCTGCCGGAGACTCTACGTGGGGATCGTGCAATCCATGGCGTGTCCGTGTGGGCGGACACCCTGACAGTAAGTTCCACTCCTATGTGGAATGAGATCAAAGTGATGAGTAATTTAAGTATTTGTCAAAAAAACTGTGACAATATTTAGGGGTTTTCTGAGTTATTCGTATATATATGACCGTTTTTTTATGAAACAACACAAACGAAGTCACGGGCAAGAGCTAGTTGCCCGTGACTTCGTTTGTGTGGAAGTCATAATTAGCACAACATAATACCTATACTAAAATAACAGCGTCTTTTTTATTAAACGTAGAATCGTTTGTAGTGATATTCTCAGTAGCCAACATATAGAAAGTCAGTACCGTTGTTCGTCTGAGAACTAGCTCGTCCTATAAAAATTTGAACAGAATAGTATAATGTGTGATGTTGGAACATTCACAGTAACAGTAAAACAGACGAAACTTGTAAACACTATATTTTTGGCATACCAGAAACCGTGAAAAAAAAAACAAAGTACAGTTTTCACTCTGCTTCGATTGTATTGTTTACATATAGATTCATTGAAGAATGTATTGAAAATTGAAATGATAGTACTTTCAGATGAATTTTAGTTAAGTACCTATCAATAAACCTTGAGATAGAAGCATTTGAAATACTGAACTCGATTATTGCAAAGAAGTTCTGTAACGCAGCTTTCGGTTGGAGTAGTGGAAATCGCCACATAGGTAACAAGCAATTGTTACGTAACAAAAAACGCTATGCTCCATAGATTTATTGGTTCGGGGATGCTGAAGACAGCAGTGAGTCCAAAATGAAAATCCAAGATGGCTACTGAAAAAATATTGCATCATGGGTGTCGTTTTCATGGGTGTTGTATGCCGATAGTTAGGGCAAATTTACAAAGTTTTCACCATGGGTGTCGTTTTCATAGTTCTCAAATTGCTAAGACTATGGTAAGGTCAAAATAAAATTTGAGTATTGGACACGACGTTACATTTGTAGTTGAATAACAACCGTAAGAACCTTCGTTTCTTACTGGGATCCCCCGACGACCCCACAAGTTTCTTTTATATTCCACTAGGAGTACGGCAGCAAAAATATGAAAAAGCTCTTCTCACATTTGCTTAACTAATTCATTAGCAGTATAGTTTACGTCTCCAAGACGAGACTTACTACTACTTCAAACAGAGATATAGTTTCTATTAGTTAGGTAGTAATAATAGAAACCATACCTCTATTTATTATCACTCTAATGGAAGTCAGACAAAGAAACGAATTACACCCACCAAATCCAGCCAGCCGTTAGTAACCATTAAGGACCTCGCAGAGAGATGTGATTCCGGTAGAACAATTTCAATTTAAGTTTTCATAGAAATTGTTGACGTTAAGTCGCATCTCGTTAGTCTGTGCTTTTTTTTGCGTCTTGTTTGTAAATAAATAATAAATATTTTTTCTTTCTTCAAAAAACGAATCAAATTCGACATATTTGTCGGTTAAGCCAACCCGCCAGAAGTTCTTCTTATCAGTCATAGATAAACTTTTATGATTATCTATGTTCCCAGTCAAAATTATGACAATCTGTGTTTTGATAGGGCAATAGGTGTCTACTTTTTGGACCAGTTTCCTTTTTCTCTTGGGTCAGGAAATATTTATGTAGTTAGAGGAATATTTCATGTCGTGATCAAAATATTGGGGCTGAATTTACATGACAGGGAGCGGGCAACTAAATTACGTTTCAGTATTCATTTTTCTTTAAAAGAATTGTAATGCATGGGTGAGATAAAGCTATCGATATTGATGATTAAATAAAAAGGTAAATGAATGATGGAAATGGTTTTATTGGCCTTTGTACAACAACCGGCAGGGTAAGTAACCTAAATACTTAAGTTATTACAAATAAACTAAGTAGGTACGTACTGGTTGAAGATGCTGCTTGATGAACTACGTCAACGCGCTCCATCTTCACTAATTATAAATGTTAAGTTTTTAATTTTGTTTGTAGGAAGTAGCCTCAAGAACTATTAGTCGGATTTGAAGAACTCTTTTTCCATTTGACAGCCCAATCCTTGAGGAAGGTTAAAGGCTATTTTATATCACGCTCAAATCCTTAGGAGCAGAGAAACATGAAAAAAATGTCGGAAAGAACGCTAAGTCTAAACGAAGTCATAGCGTGGGCAGGCGATGGCATACGACGTGACGGGTCAGGTACCAAATTTTCACGTGGACAAAGTCACGGTCAGAAGCTAGAAATAAGTAAGAATCTTTAACGAAAAATAGGTATGCGTACTTATTATAAGATCGCGGTGTCGAGGCTGAACATGTTCCTCGGCCAAACTGGTATGGTAATGGCCGTCTCGTTTATCTAGTCGTCAATGACCCTCTACGTCATTTCGACCATCTCCTCATCCAAGCGGTCCTAATAAATTATAAAACAAAATATACCTAAGTTAGAAAAGAGATACAAAAAAACAACAACATAAGGAAAATGACACATAAGCGGCCGGACTGCCGGAGTTTGTAAACTTGTAAGTATAAAACGATACAGCGCTCATTCTGACTCGGGCTTTATCAGCGGATAACCAATCCACACAGACAATTAATTTAGTGGAACCGCGACAGTTTGGCGGAAAAAATCTATTTATTATAATAAGTGTTTGTCAACGATAGATGATCACGTAGTTTATTCATAAGTAGTGTGTGTGTGTGCTATACAAGTTTGTGTGTTCGACGTGAGCAGTGTTATTTTAAATTGTTTAAATACTGTGATGTAAACAATTAATAATGTTCAAGTTAATGATAACCGTGACTGTGTTCCTGCAATTACTGCTGCAAACGGAATGCTGTAAGTAAGACGAGAATGCATTCCATTATAGGGCGCCCTGTTCCAATCAAAAAGTTCGCTGTCACAACGAAACTTAATGTATTTGGATGAGAATTCAATGCTCTTTTGTATACTGTAAACAATTTTTTACATTGATTCCCGAGATTAGTATTAATTAGCTTTTCATTTATCTACTTAATATTTTGAAGTAAGATTCAAGAAGAAGCCAACTTTGCCATATCACTCTGTATTTTACTGTGTGTAGGTACATAAATATAAATAAGAAGTACCATGACGTCTCGCGAGATGAAGCACGGGTCAAGACTCCCGTGGGTATTTTGAAAATGGACAATCTTGATATAACTAACAAAACATTACTTTTGATAGTTAATCACATAACAATTACGTGTGTACAATTATCATAGACCGTAGAACCATATATAGACCGGTTCTGTGCTTTTCGCATACAGCGAATTCCTATGCACCATTGTTCTATCAAGTGATGGTCAGAGGCCAAAAATTTGCTGAATGACAATGTTAACTATTATTTTAAAGAAAACACGTTATTTAGAACGTAATCTCTGGATAGGGTTCCCTCTATCCGGCAGAAACTTGATGATCCGAATTTTATTTGGCATAACACACTTAGCTTAATCTTCTTTAAACGAATATTAGTAAGGCATAAAAAATGTTTAGCATAATCATTGTTTGGCCGAATGTTTATATGTCCGACTTTACGCTGGCATACTTTTAAGAAGGCAGAATTTTATTTCGCATAATTACCTTTGGCAGACTTTAAATTTCGCATAATTTCGTTTAGCATAACATTTATTTAGAGCGACGATTATTTGGCATAATTTCACTTGGCATACTATGAAGATGGCAGAATTTGATTTTGAATAATTTTGTTAGGCATATTGTCATTTGTATAATATTGCATTTTGACCTTAAATTAAAATTAAAATAGTGTCTCAAAAAGTCAATATATGTTGTGCTACAAAAGTTATTGACAGAAACGAATCGCTGCAGAACCGACTCCACGTAGTCTTCTCTGCCCTACCCCTAGAGTGTAATTTAAACCCGCGTAGGCGCGGAGGGGCGAGGCGGCTCGCGAGCTGAGGAGCAGGTGATTTTGACGCGCGCCGCCGCAGCATGCTGCATGCTTGCTTGCATGCTGCCTGTTTACTTGCATGCTGCATGCTTGCTTGCATGCTGCATGCATGGTGTACGCTTGTTTGCATGTCTGAATGCAGCGTGCTAACTATGATTTTTCTGTAATGTAATATATGAGTGTTTCAATTATTATGGATATGAAATGTATGCCAAAAGATTATTTTAACTGTACAATTTCTGAGATATGATAGTTCTGCCTTTTAATGAGTATCGATATGAAATTATGCCAAGAGACGATTCTGAATGCGAATTTTCTGCGATATGATGGTTCTCCCTTTTGATTATTATGGATATAAAATGTATGCCTAAAGATGATTCTGACTTATAAAATTATGCGTTGTGAATGTATTTTATATGAGTGTATGCCAAACGATTTTCAACGAAATGAAGTTTATGCTATCCGCTGTTTTGCAAAATAATATTATGACGAACAAAATTCTGCCATAAAGGGTGGACCCCTCTGGATAATAGAAATGCGCACATTCATGCTTTGAATCATGTTAACTCGTAGAGTAGTCTGTCCTCATGCAGAACAGATTATCATCATCTTCATTTCAGCCGAAAAACATGTACTGCTGGACATTGGCCACTACTAATAGGGTTTGCAAACATCGCCACGCTTGGCAAGCGGGTTGGCGATTGCAGTACGGTGGTAAAATGCAGAGAGAACGCTGCTGCCCATTCTTTAGTAATTCCCTTAGCCGCCTCTAAAAGAGTAATCCGTTTAGAAGTGCATTTGAATACATTTTTAAAATCACCGGATGCACCAATGAATTAAATAACTGTTTACACTATTAAAAACAATCCAAAAGAAACTGTAATTTTAGTCTGTCACGTCAGCTATACACATATATGCTGGGTATACAAATATACATACATAATTATATGGATCCCATTTTTTATTTACATCATCCTGGCACCCTTTCTAACTCTGTGATTTAATCAATCTCTTTGTTAGACAACCTGCCGATCTATTTTGTTAAAAAAATTACCAGAATACGTGAAGTGAGCTTGGATTGAGATGTAAAGAGTGTCAGTCATGTGGAAATACATCCCACTTCATACTCACTTCCCCTAAATTATCACGGTCAGAATAGACCGGCAGCGCTCTTTGTTATCGTTATGTGAACTTGAGTCTGCTAAGACCACGTTAAATATTCTTTTATGCCTTCTAAAACAGTAAACCTACGAACATCCTCCACTACAATGTGGAATATTGATTGGTGCAAAATATGTTACCACTTAGCAGCTTTCCGTTAGTTCTATATTTCCTTTAGCTTTCTAAGAACGAAAGCGAATGAAAACCTTAACTGGATGAAGTAATCTAGTGGAGTCAGACTAACAAGTTGACATTGTAGTTAATTAGTTACCGGTCCACCGCCTTCCGGTAATTATAATAAATCTTTGCGTCATCGGCGAGGTATACAACCCAGAAGACGAGTTTCTTACCGCCTATTATTTTTCAATACTTATTATTATTTTCTCATGGAAGCTAGGGCTAGTCGCAAACACGACTATATCCCTGTCAGGGCTGCAGGCATGATGTTGTTGGACTCCCGATGCCGATTTGTTCGAAAGTTACCGTGGCCCTGCTGGCACAGGCAACTGAAGGAACACGGGTGGGTTTTAGTCAGTAAGACTCAGACACGCTCTCCCACTCCGCCCAGAGCGTGAGACGTCATTTGATGAATTTCCATCCAGGAAACAAAAGAATGGCAAGATGTTGTTGTGTTTTGTATGTTCAGGGATGCAGGCTGGCACCCTAATTGAATCAGAATCTGAATCATTTCGAAGGATACTGCAAATCCATTGCTCCCTTTGTTCGAAAAATGTATCTGTTCAACTAAGTAAATAAAGCAATGAATGTTGTTGAACTGTCAAAATGAAAGACATTTCTACTGTAAGTGTGTTACGCATTTACCCCGCTGATGTTTTTCTGTTTTGTGTAAGTTATTTTTCACTAAGCGACACGGAAAAATATCTTCCATCGTTGTTTATTCAATAACTAGCTTTTGCCAGCGGCTTCGCCTGCGTGGAGGTCGGAAATTGTCCCGCCGGAACATATTACCGGGATAAAAAGTACCCTATGTGTTAATCTAGGTTATAAACTATCTATGTGCCAAATTTTATCTAAATCCGATCAGTAGTTTTGGCGTGAAAGAGGAACAAACATCCATACATACAAACTTTCGCGTTTAAAATATTAGTAGGATAAAAACACCAAGAACATACACATTCAATTTCGCCCTATAATACTTTTACTTATGTCTTCCATCGTTATCATCTATTCTAGTGTATGCCGGAGACAATTGCGTTGCTGATGGTGAGTCGGGCACCTGCGTGCCCTTGCCGCAATGTCAGCATATCCTCGACGAGATCAAGCGGGCAGGCAACCCCATACCGCCTGACATGAGGAAGAAGCTACAGAAACTAACGTGTGGATACGCAGCCAATGACCCTATGGTAAGCAAGCTACAAATTGACGACCACAAATTGTGTGTTTTCATTTACTCACGCGAAACAGAAACTTCGAAGACATCCAATAAAACTTTTTATGTAGCGTGCCTAATTTGGGTCAAAACTGTAAATACTATTGTTATACTGTCGAACGGTGGGCGTTTTGGGGGGACTGTCTTTTGTAACTTTGACGTTCAAAAAGTGCTGACTCTCAGCCTAGTTTGAATAAATGACTTTTGATTTCGATTTGATTTTGTTACTTTTTAGTAAAGAAAAAAGTTTCAAATTAAAATTAGTTTTGTGGTTGCTTTCTCTTTACTTATTTCGCACATTTATCAAGTAAGAACAGTTACAACGGTTAAAATATTCAAACTTGATAAATGATTCACAGCTTGAGGTATTATTTTTACGAGATCGTTTCATTCATTACTTACTGTTTTGCTTGGTGGGATCGAGTGAATTTCCTATACTTCCTCTTCTCAGAAGGTCTGCTTTAGTTAAGATTCATAAATGACTAAAGTATGAGAAAGCAATTGATATAATCATTAGAAGTATGAGTGACTCACATTCAGAAAATAGCTTTTGACGTGTATATGACACGGTCTATCTACATATATAATGTCAAACAAGTGTTTTACAGGTCTGTTGCGTTACTTCGGGAAATACAGGTAATGAAAAACCGGTACCTGACACTGAAGATGTAGAATCTTTTAATAGCGCTACGCTCGACAATAAGAATGGACCAATAGGCGTCGAAACTCATCCGAACTTGGGCCTCCTCCCACAGCAGTGTGGGAACATCGAGAAAGACAGGATCACTGGCGGTAACAGGACCGATCTGTACGAAATGCCTTGGATGGTGCTTCTATCTTATGATTCAGGTATGCTTTACTTAGTTACCTAGTAACAGGTCTTCGATTTTTTTATGATAATGTACTTTGAACTTGTTTGTACACGATGATTTGCCGATAGTACGGAATATATTGATTTTAATATCTCCTTAAATTACAAGCAACTGTTATAGCGGTTTCACTATATTTGAACTTTTAGTAGTCACTTCTCCTAGCTAATACACTACACTCTTATTATTTCCAGGTCGCGGCACAGCGTTGAGCTGCGGTGGTTCACTCATCAACGAGTGGTATGTCCTGACGGCAGCTCACTGCGTGTCCTTCCTGGGCAATAGACTGCGGCTGGAAGCAATTGTCCTCGGGGAGCATGACATCAGACAGGACCCTGACTGTGAAAAGTCATATGATGCAGACCCAGATGACTGCGCGCCGAAAATAGAGGTGTGGCTAATTATCGAGTATTTTACCATCTGCACAGCTACCTATGCTTTTCAGCCAGTCTCAACCATCCATTACCAGTCACACTTTAAGGATCATCATTCTGAGTGACTATGTGATGCATTTAAATTGCATGCATCATCAGGTCTTCAAACAGCTTTTATATAAATATACAGTTCCACCAAAGAACTCACCTAGGTTTGAGATGCCATCGACGAACATAATAATGAAAATAGCAGTTTGATAGAGCTACTAATATCTTATACCTTTAAACGAGCAATTCTTGTATATATGTATATATATATATATATATATATATATATATAATCTGAATTTCGGAAACGGCTCCAACGATTTTCATGAAATTTAGTATACAGGGGGTTTCGGGGGCGATAAATCGATCTAGCTAGCATTCATTTTTAGAAAATGTCATTTTATACGTGTTTTCAATAATCAACTTTGTCGATAATAAACACAATTTACCAAAAAAATACCGAGCAAAGCTCGGTCAACCAGATATTGTAACAATTATATAATGAAGTTAAACAGATAGATTAAAACAAAATGATAAGAATAGTAGTAAATAAAAAGTAATTGTTTTCTGTATAGGTCAAGTCTATATTGAATAGAATATGTGCACGACTCGCCCAAACGGTGTTTTTTCATTATCTGTGGCGGCAATGGCGCCATGCTATCGCAACAGCTGATCGGTTGATAGTTTACATGAATTTAGGTAAAATTATGAATATTGACATAACAAGGTTTTGCCGGGTTATGTACCAGTTTCATATGATACTACAAATACAAATCAAATTTATTACCTCACTGTAAGATACTCTCCATAAAGATATATTCATCTAGGGCGGATTAGCAAGGTATTCAACCATGCTAAGTCAAAATCAAAGCATTTATTTAAAATAGGCAAATAAAAGGCACTTTTGAACATCAACATTTCCATTAAAATAGAATTGATTCTAGTTGAGAATTGAGTACTAGGCTCAGGATTCTGGTCTTAACTGCCTCGATTTACTCAGGAGTCAACTCCGTGCAGTCCTAGATTCGGGATTCTACAAAGATGCTGCCCTTGACAAAAGACACTGCTGCTTACTGAATAATCCACTATTACAGATTTATAGCTATGGGTATTCATCATTTCAGCCGAAAGACGTCCACTGTTGGACATAGGCCTCCCCCAAGCACCGCCACCTATTAATAATCCATAATCAGCCATAATCGCCACGCTTGGCAGGCGGGTTGGCGATCGCAGTATGGTGCTGATAAAATGCATAGAGAAAGCTGCTGCCCATTCTCTAGTTAGTCCCTTAGGACACCCACGGGAGGAAATGGGCTGATGCTATTCTTTACGTCCGGCACCACACGATACATGCACCTTGACTACATGCTATGGGTATTGGCTGTACTTTATTTGTGTAATTTTATTCCACAGAACGTGTCGATAGCTGAAATAGTGCCGCACCCTGGATACACACCTGACTTGCTGTTCGACGACATAGCTTTAATACGACTTGCACGACCAGCCAATTTTAAACTTCGTAAGTACTTTGTACGTGTTATTATTTGAACGGATGGTTATGGTATTAATAATAGGCTCTTAAACTCCTATGCTCTTTCGCGAGTGCCGTGGAGCCTCCAAGATCTCGTAAGCTAACAAAGAAAAGGCTAATTTACTTTACCAAGATTTATCTTGGATAATTTTGACAGGCCTGTTGGTCTAGTGGTTAGTGACCCTGACTGCTATGCCGGAGGTCGTGGGTTCGATTCCCACCCAGGACAAGTGTTTGTGTGATGAGCACGATCATTTGTTCTGTGTCTGGGTGTAATTTATCTATAATATGTATGTATTTAGAAATATATAAGTATGTTTATCAGTTGTCTAGTACCCATTACACAAGCTCTGCTTAGCTTGGGACTAGATGGCGTTGTGTGATAGTTGTGGAATATTATTATTATTATTATTATAATTTTTATGTATATGTTAACATAATCTCGGGATTCTGGAATCCCGGTCTTTTGGAAGGCTTACGAGGGGCCGAAGCCAACTCGCAGAGGCCCCTTAGATAATTTTAAATGATGAGGGGGCACCAACCGACGATTATCCCTGTATGCACTATGCAAGTGCACCCAAGGACAATTCTCGGTTGGAGCAGAACTATTACAGAATATGGATACAAAGCAAATTAGGCTATGGGTTTGGATGGCTATAGTGGATTGGTAACCGCAACTATGGAAGGACTATGGCCCCTGCCTGATCAATGTTTTGTATACACGGATAAAAAGGCAGGGGGTGACTTGCACACTCAATAATGGGCCCCCGGAAAACGTCGCTAGCACATAGTGACGTAGCGACAAGGGGGCAACACTTCCTGAGGTGCTTGAGAAGTGGAGAGGTATTCCAAGGCTTTCAGAACAATCCCAGAGCCCGGAAGATGGTCATGTCCCTACGAGCACTTACTGGAATACTTCTTTCCCCGAGCACGTTTGCTCTTGCGAATCTCCACTCAAGCCAGCCAATAAAGGCAAGAATGAGGTGGGAGCTCTGAACCTCGTCAGTGTTCACTCCAGCCGGCCAATAAAGGCAAGCCAGAGATGAGGAACAAGAATTCTCCCGGGAGATAGGGTCCGTGGGGTCGCTACTGCCCAACAGCTCGCCACAAGCTGTCCTGCGGGTTTATTATTATTATTATGTATCTTTGACATTCTCGGGACCCTGGGGTCCCGGACCTTTGGAAGGCGTACCAGGGGCCGAAGCCAACTCGCAGAGGCCCGTTAGAGGTTCTTAATGGAATGAGGCACCAAACCGTCGATTATCCCTGTTTGTACTACGCAAGTGCAGCCAAGGACAACCCACGGTTGGTGTAGAACTATTGCAGGATATGGAAATAAAGATATTGGGTTATGGGTTTGGGTGGCTAAGTGAACTCGTTTTCTCGAATTATGGAATGACTATGGCCCCTGCCTGACCAATGTTTTAAAAATACACAGATAAAATGGCAGGGGGTGACTTGCACACTCAATAATGGGCCTCCGTAAACGGTCGCTAGCACAAAGTGTCGTAGCGCCAAGGGGGCAACATGTCCTGAGGTGCTTTGAGGAGTGGAGCGGTATTCCACGGCTTTCAGAACAATCCCAGAGCCCGGAAGATGGTCCAGATCCCTACGAGCACTTACTGAAATACTTCCTTCCTCCGAGCACGTTTGCTCTTGCGAATCTCCACTCAAGCCGGCCAATAAAGGCAAGAATGAGGTGGGAGCTCTGTTCCTCGTCAGTGTTCACTCCAGCCGGCCAATAAAGGCAAGCCAGAGGTGAGGAACAAGACTTCTCCCGGGAGTTAGGGTTCGTGGGGTCGCTACTGCCCAACAGCTCGCCACATGCTGCCCTGCGGTTTTTTGTATCTCTCTTGGTCTGGTTCCTCATCCTAGACCTGCTCCGGCAAAGTAAACTCTACCGGCACAGACCTAGAGTTCGGAGCGCGCAAGCCCCACCACGACGTCAACGTAGAGATACGGCGGTGGGGTTATTATTATTATTATTATAACATTTTTTGTAATGTTGGTTACAGCTAGCATGAAACCCTTGTGTCTGCCCATCACACAAAAGAGTCAAATGGAGTCTCTTGTCGGTCAAAACGTGAACGTTGCGGGATGGGGAGTCACGGAGGAAGGGATACAGTCTCCTGTGCTGCTCAGCGTCGAACTTCCCGTGATCAGCACCGAGGATTGCATGGCGGCGTACCGTGGGTTGGTTTCACTTTCATTATAGTCAACTCTTTCGTACATTCTTTATAGCTCTAGGTCTCCTTTATCTAACAAGCTTCGCACATCTTAATCGTTTAAGAAATATGCATAACTTTGAGCATTGACTTGATACTTGATAAGCAACATAATACAAGCAGCATTGAAAAGACATTGTGACATTGACATTCAATTCTCGAACTTCTAATAAATGAAATACTTTACTGTTACAATGGCGTCAGTGCCCCCCAAGAGATCATCATTGGATACAGTTTAACCAGTCAATTACCGTAATTACAGACACAATTAAAAAACGATTGTGTCTATACCAAATGTGGTATCTCAGGGACTTAGAGGTTAAATTGATAGAACAGTCAGAGATCCCATAGTCAGGTTCTCCTTGCTTTCTTATCAACATTTGAGATACTGATTAAATGTCAGCTTGATATAATAAAGTCATTTAAAAAATCTTTATTTACAGACTCCGTGCACTGAGGCCGACTCAAATATGCGCTGGTGGGGTCAAAGGCAAGGATTCTTGTGGGGGAGACTCGGGCGGACCTCTTATGTTCTCTGGTAGTTACAAAAAATTTGGGGTGCGATACATCCAGCGAGGTATCGTCTCCTACGGCACGAAGAGATGCGGCCTAGGGGGCTTCCCAGGAGTCTACACCAATGTAGCATACTACATGAAATGGATCTTGGACAACATGCACAGTTGATAGCGTGTGATATCTGAAATAACGCATCTGATATTGTTCATACTCGGAACGATCAGTGAAAGCCGTGCAATCACGATGTAGATTGGAAAAGGCTATACTGATGCAGGCACATCTGCTCAGAATAGAGTAGAATTATATAAGACTTTTATTTAGTATATGCGGGTTGTTAAATGCCAGCCCTGTTACAAATTTAGTGATAACTGACAAATAATTTCTTGAAAATGAGAGGATCTCAGCGAATCTACATGGCTTACTTATATATGTAGAAAAAACATTGAACCTGTGTCCGATAGATTCCCTGGTAATATTGTAATAGTTATACCATTTTTGGTGAAACCCAGTCTTCTGGTCGATACCTGCTTTGACAGGTTTTTTTGTGTGTATTATTATAATTTATCTTAGAAATTTTGCGTGTATCCCGCCGCATGAAACGCCGAATACGACCGGGCGAGCCGCACAAACTTTGACACCGGCTGTAGCAGTCCGTCGAGCGTCTATAATCACACTATAATGTTCCCACTATTGGGATTCAGGCCTCCTCTCTGCATAAGGTAGTGGGCCGTAATTCAACATGCGCACGCCCACGACACATCACATCTGTCACAGATCTTCAATTTTTGAGTCTAGGACACGCTGGTTTCCTCACGATGTTTTCCGTCACCGTTTTGAGAGCAGTGATGAAATAGTTTCTAAAAACTGCTGCCGACGGTTGTGAGCATCAGTCTATGAACGAGAACGTCATACGCACATATTACGGGTCTACAATGACTTATGTAAACTTATATTAAGTATTGAAAATGTTTTGTTATAACCGAATTTCAATAACTAGTCACGGGATGTGAATTTTAAACGTGGTAAAGAATGTTTTTGTACTCTTACTCTGTAAGTTTGTCTTCATTAAACTAGTCCAGTATTTTTATTGAAAACATGAGTAAATGATCTTTTATAATATTATTTTTTTATTTATTAATTATATATTAAGTCGTTCATTGCGGGCCAACCCCACGTAACGGAAGAAGGAAGGACGTACAAATATATGCAGTGTTCTAAGATAAGCTCTTTGTAGGTGCCTTATCAACACATATTTAAAACTTATATTGAAAACTATGTCAGCGAGATATATATCTTCCTGCAATGAGGAAGCACCTGTGCCTCTACCTAGCCCCAAACAGACGCAGCAGAATGCCTGTTTGTCCTCATACCCCGTTACAGCAGCTTTTGCCTGTAGACAGTTTGACAGCATAAGCAGTAGACTGTAGGACTTCTTAGTAGTGTAGGACTTTCCAAGGGTTTATGGTTTTTTTTTTTTTAAATATCTTAGTACAACCAACACAACGTTATCTGATCCCAAACTAGGCAGAGCCTGTACTATGGTAATCAGACAACTGATAAACATACTTATATATTTTCTAAATACATCCATATTATAGATAAATTACACCCAGACACAGAACAAATGATTGTGCTCATCACACAAAGATTTGTCCTGGGTGGGATTCGAACCCACGACCTCAGTCTTAGCAGTCAGGGTCACTAACCACTAGACTAACAGGCCAGTCAATGGTTCCTCGAGGTTTTTCATTTCTCGGTTCCGCCCACGATAGCATTATTACGAGCTTGAACTTGTATAAACGCTATCGTAGGCGGATTTCTGGCATTATCATAACTTCAGTCGAAAGACGCTATACGCTAATAGACGCTATTGCTGGACATAGGTCTCGCTCAATTTTGAGCGGATTTGTCAGAACCCCCACGCTTGACAGGCGCGTTGTTGATGGCAGTATGGTACTATTCTTTACGTCTGGTACCACAAGGAATTTTTCTATATCAATACAAAAATCTCCAAACATTTTATGAACGAGTCGACCACTTTAATAACGTTACATACATACATACAATCACGCATTTTTCCCATGGGGGTAGGCAGAAACCACGGAACGCCACCTGCTACGATCTCTACACACTCCTTTTGCCTCTTTAAGGTTCATACAATTGGTCATACACACACGCCGGTTGCGAGTACTACGCACCTGACCTTTCTGAAGAACATCACCAATAAGGTCACTATATGTCCTCCTAGGGCGTCCCCTCCCGGTGTTTCCACTCACATCTGCCTTGTAAATACCTTTTGTGAGTCGTCCTTCATTCATCCTCTCAACATGACCAAACCATCTAAGCATACTTTTTTCAATTTTTGTCACTACATCTTCTTTTAAACCACACCGTTCTCTTATCACATCATTCCTCAGCCTATCATTCATAGTCACACCACACATGCTTCGCAAGGAACGCATTTCCACAGCATTTATTCTACTTTCATGCTTCTTTTGCCACACCCAACATTCACTCCCATACATAAGCGTAGGCACCAGTACACCATTGTGAACAGCCAGTCGAGCCTTATTGGACATCAATTGGTTGGTCACAATTGCATGTAAAGCAACATTTACTTTATTTCCCGCATTCACTCTTCTTTCCACATCTTTATCAATCTTTCCATCCCTTGTAAACAAACTCCCCAAATATACGAACTCACTTACTTGCTCCACATTCTTATCATTTATTTTCACATCACACACCGATACGTTCTCTTCTCTTTCAAACACCATCACCTTCGTCTTATTCACATTTATATTCATCCCTTTCATCTTAAATGCTTCATCCATTACAGTCACCATGTCTTGCAACTGTTCTGCTGACGATGCAAGTAGAACTTGATCGTCTGCGTAGAGAAGGCATTTGACAGGCAACTCACTCATTGTCAATCCACACTCACCCTCTTTCAAATCTGTCAGACAACTATCCATGTACAAGTTGAATAGCCACGGTGACGCTACACTGCCTAACACCCTTCGAGATGCAAAACCAGTTCGTGTATGCCCCATTTATCCTAACACAAGCACTGGAATCCTTATATAAAGATTTCAGTGCCCGTACCAAGTGCCAATCCCTTTGGTCCAATCAGTCTTAACATACTGTATCCGTATTTGGGGAGGGTCAGCAAAAACAAAATTCATTGAATTAGAGCGTGCTCAACGTGCCCTAATAAAAATTATGTATTTAAAAAAAAAGAGACATTCTACAGAGAGTATTTATCAAATCAGTAGCCTACTCTCTGTAAGAAAATTATATATTATGCAGACAGTATTAAAAAAACATAAGTCCCTGCCCTACGATGCATCTAAACTCTCTAAGAGAAGAAAATATACAATTGCACAAATTCCCTGTACAAAAACCACATTTGAATCCATTCAGTATAATACACGGTCGGCTCAACTATATAATAAAATAAATAAAGAAATATATGTATATAACAAGAAATACTATGATTGCAAAAAGTCAATAGTTGAATGGATCAAACAACTTACTTATGAGGAAACAGAAGCGCTTTTGAAACACGTTACATAACACACATACTCACACACAAACACACACACACACACACACACACACACAAAATGATTAAACTTAGATTCTAGATAAATGTTTTTGTATTAATTATTTCTTTTGTTATGGAAGAGCGGAGCCTTCTACTACAGGCTTTCTTAGCTTAAAAGGAGGCTCCAATCACAATTTCAGTGCCATGTATTTGTTATAGAAATAAACTATTTTGTATTTTGTATTTAAATCCACACCGTACATGGATAGTGTTGACCACAGTTTTTCTCTGCACACACTGTCATAGGCCTTCTCCAAGTCAACGAAAGCGCAGTAGACTTTCTTGTGCTTTGCCAGATGTTTTTCGGCTATGCACCTTAGGGAGAAGATCTGATCCATACAGCCCATCCCCTCTCTAAATCCTGCCTGCACATCCCATATTTTCTCACCGGTCACTCCTATCGCTCTATTTATCAAAACCTTCGCATACAGTTTGCCGACAACACTCAAAAGACTAATGCCGCGGTAGTTTTTACACTCCTGCTGTGAGCCTTTTCGCTTATATAGTGGTACGATTACAGCCTTACACCCATCATCCGGTACACGGCCATATCTCCAACACATATTAAAGATCCGGCACAACAGGCTTGCTACCACCCCGTCACCGCTCTTCAGCATTTCAGCAGACACTCTGTCATATCCTGCAGCTTTCCCAACTTTCATACCTTTCAGCGCTCGTACTATCTCTTCTATTTCTATTTTATTATCTTCATCTACTTCTAAGTTAGGGTCTTCTAAACTGGCATCTGCCCAGTTGCCCACTCCTTGCACACTGTCCTGACAACTGAATAAACTTTCAAAGTATCCCTTCCAGCATCCCAAGACCTTACATTCTTCATTTAGTAAACATCCATCTTTTGCTCTTATAACATTCATACTCGATGTTCCTGTTACTCCGCGAGCCAATCTTACTTGTTTCCAAAACAGCTTAACATTGGCCCTGAAGTTATCAGAGAACTTCCTGTTATACTTTTCTTGCCTTTCATGCTTTTTCATTTTTACCATCTCTTTCACTCTCACTTTCATTTCGGAGTATTTCCTTTTCACTCTTTCCAAACCATCCGTCACATTCGCTGCCTGATTCATCCTATTTTGGGCCTTATAGGGTAACACATTAAACCAGGCCTCTTTCTTCTTCCGCACAACCTGTTTAACATCACCATCTACCCAAGAATCACTTATTCTGTTACCATTTTTTCTCCGTGCTACACCACATACTTTTGTGGCTACTTGCACCATACTATTCTTCATAATATCCCATACTTCCTCCATACTATAATCATTCGTATCATCAAATATTTTATCCGTCTTCACCTTTACTTCCTGCTTGTATTCCTCTTTTAATTTCAAATGTTGCAGTCTTTCTATTTTTATTCTTTCAAGTGCAGTCACAGGAACTCGAACTCGGTGACGCCAATGTCTGAACAGAACATCCATCCGACACATCACCAGATAATGATCTGTCCCTAGGTTAACACCCCGATATGCTCTAGTATCTGTCACTTTACTCTTTAATCTTTCATCCACAATCACAAAGTCAATCATACTTCTACTGTCTTGCCTTTCCCACGTATACCTATGAACTTTTCTATGATTAAACATAGTGTTCATAACTGACAAATTCTTCTCTATACATATCTCTAGCAAACTCATCCCATACTCATTCACTCTGTCATTCCCAAATGCACCTAATACTTTTTCATACCCATTCCTCTTCACACCAACCCAACCATTAAAGTCACCTAGCATAACAATCTTCTCGTTTGCTCTACATTCATTCACTAGATCCCTTATGCTATTCCAAAATACATCCCTCTCCGACGGTGAGCTTCCCATGTCGGGTGCATAGACGCACAGCATAAAGATAGGGTTTAGGCCCACCTTCGCTCTCAGCCATAAAATCCTAGGACTCACACAAACATAATCTTTCACACATTTCATCATTCGCTCGGAGAGGACAACTCCCACACCCTGACAGGCTCTTTGTGTCTCTTGAACACCAGACCAGATAGCGGTCAGAGATCCGTGTTTAGTCGTGTCCACTCCCTTTCTTTTCGTCTCATTCACACATAGCACATCAATCCATTTATCCTTCACCATGTCACACACCTCATCCATCTTATCTTTTATACCTCCCTGCACATTCAGCGTTGCTAAGCGACATTCCGCTGCTCGCTTTTCGCCCCGTGGAAACAAATGACGTAGTGTGTGGCGAGCATCACCGCCGCCTCCGAGTTTTATATTATTATTTATGCTCATTGAGTTCCCACGAAAAGCAAGGGAATACATTCTGTCGACACCCTACAGAGCCCCGCATGTAGGGGTAAGGCTGGTTAGTGCCTGGGGACGCCCGATCCCAGACAACAGGCACGCTCGCGACTAGGCTCCCCCCTAGCCATGCAGCTCTCGGCACGGCAACCTTAGCTTGGGTGTGAGAGAACTAATGAAATCCTCCAACAGCTACCTTAGTCGCCTTTTACGACACCCACGGACTGTGATGGGTTGGTCCTATTCTACTACCCGGAGACCAAACGAGGATGGTCTCCGGCGGGGAATCGAACCCCGGTCTCCCGCGTGACAGGCGGGGATACTTACCACTATACTACCGAATAGAATGTAAGTTTAGTTTAATAAATAAAAATAGCCTTTACCTCCGACCCTTCTTCGTACATATACAAGTTCTAAAAAGTTATCAAATTTTATAATAATCTAATCACAGCTCGATAACCCTATATCAGCAAATAAGCTATGATCAGCTACCAGGTCAGGTTTTCTTGCAGCATTACTTCCTCTTTCACCCTCCACTTATTCCTGTCCAGAGCTATTCTTCGCTGTTTGGCAGACCATCCTCCCACCTTTTCATCCGTCTATATCTACGTCTTTTCTCATTCCTCGACCATTCTGTGACTTTTTAGTCCCTTTTTCCGTCTTAGCTAAAGTCACCAAACTGGCAAACGTTGGTAATCGTGTGGCACAGATACATCTCAACCTGGTGACTTGAATTTTATTTATTTAAATAAATAAAAGTGTCAGTTCGTTGCATTGATATTATGAACCCTGATGAAGATACAATGACTGTATTCTAAAGGACTTTGTTAGAGAACCCCAGGTAGCGCTTCTCACCAGCTAACATCGGAAGATTCTTCCGTTTCAATGGGGTGGTGGTAACTTACACCTTTTCTAAGCGACACATTATTGTTTCCCGAAATTCGCGCGAATGAAGTCGCGGGCACAGCTAGTATGATAATAATATGGATTCGCAAGTAACCCTGTCTGTATGCATGTTATCTTTTACGCCTTAACCACTAAACGGACTTTAAATAAATTTGTAAGGATATAGATGAAGGAAGGACATCGCGGGCGAAGCCTCTGGATAAAGCTAATTAATACTAATATTTAATAACTTGCCTTCTGAGTATGAGGTATTAAGAGAATGTGTTAACGGTTAGTGCCCAACATTTTAAAATGCTGAAAAATTCGATTCAACAGAATAGAAGCCTGCAAATTCTTCCACACCCTGCCAGATCAAGGTACTTCACATAATATTGGTTTTAAAAATAAAAATCTTTCAAAGTAAGTTGTTATTCATTACCTAAATTAGAGACCTGAAAACCAACTGTCAGGGTTTAAAACAAGGTTAAGAGCTGTAACAAAGAAGAACAAACCCTGAAGTGTGTCAGATAGGGATACTTAGTTCCACCAAGTTTCAGACTGACTAAAGTAGACTTAGCCTTTATGGGGTAGGTACTGCTTAAAATGTGTTATGTTACAATAAAATAGAGCCCCATCACATACTTCAGTCCAACTGGTTGAAACAACATTTCCATCTATACAAAATAATAATAATCAGCCAGTATTGTCCCACTCAACTCTATCCTGAGCCAATAAGGACTAATCCCTCATGTAGCGTCGAGTTCGTCCCGCCATCTACGCCTGGGTCTTCCGCGATGCCGTATGACGTTTTCGGGGACCCATGTTGTGGTAGTCTTAGCCCAAATTGCATCTGCATTGCAGCAAACGTGTCCGACCCAGTCTCATTTGAGCTTGGCTGCTTAAACATACAAATAAATAAAATTGAAATTTCTGTAAGTAATGTAAACATATCAGCTTTTTACTAAATGCTTATGGAAAGTACGGTTGTGAAAAAAGGTGAAATTCAAACCTGCGTGATTAATTTGATTCGTTGACCCTAAAAATATATATCTACCTAATATTATATGGATTCTGTCCTGTGCTACTAACACTTATATGGATTCTATCTAAAATAAATGGATAGTAATATTATAAAATAATGTTGGGCATCAATGTTACTTACATGAAGCAATCGTTGAAGGAGCGCTTCTTTGGCCGCCTGAAGAAAGTATTTAATAGTCTTCTATCAGGCGGACACAAGGTGCGCGCCTTCAATGGTTGGGTCATGCCGGTTTTGATATACTCTATCGGCATACTCAAATGGACTCAGACCGAATTCGATGCCCTGGATAGGAGGGTCCGGACACTGCTGACTACACATCGAATGCATCACCCAAGTTCATCGGTTATGAGACTGTATATGCCGCAAAAGTTAAGTCGCTTAGTGGTCGAGGCTTTTAAAACGCTAAGAGGGAATCTTTCCTAGAAGCCGACGTGGGGATGCATCGAGATGTGGCCAAGGGCCTCACCCCGCTCTCCTTAGCTAACGAGAACTGGCGCAAGCCGGTAGTGCTTAACACTAATGACCGCATGGAGGTATGATAGAGTAAGGAGCTTCACGGACGCTTTTTCCGGGCCCTAAACGGACACGATGTAGATATACTAGCGTCCGTAGCCTGGTTGCGTTTCGGTGACCTCTTTGGGGAAACCGCAGGTTTTGTCTGTGCAATTATGGACGAAGTTATGATGACGAAGAATTACCGGAGATATATTGTTAAAAACGGCACGGTTGACATCTGTTGGGCATGCCACCGTCCGTGCGAATCCATCGGATATATCGCTACCTTGGGGTAGAAAGGTTGTAAAAGCCATAAACCCTACTTTACAGGACGAGCAAAAAACAAAATTTTAAAAACATTTTGGCTAATAACTTTTTTGTTCTTAAAGGTATATTGCCCCTTTTAAGTGAGATTTGTTAATTTGTTATGTTCTATGCAATGGAAAACCTTATTGTATTGTCAGTCTCTTAGTTTAGAAGTTAGCGTGGATTTACGACCAATGTTTTTCTGAAAAATGGTTTATACATCCCATAATTATTTGAGTTGTTACATTGTAATGAGTCGTAACTAGATGTAAGTCGTTGTTATTGCGCTTAAAAACCACTAACATAAAATAAAGAAAGTCGTAAAATCAATACCTTTCGAATGTTGAGTCGTAACTATGATAACTTTATAGGAATATTACATACGTTACTGTAAACTTGGGTAACAAAAACCATTATACACTATACCCCACTGTCCCTACTAGTCCCTTTGTGTAAACTAATTCCAATTTTAATCAGTTATTGAATCAAATTTAGTAGTTTTTGATCAAAACTTTATTTTTTGTTTAATGAAGTTGTTTTTATTCAAGAAAACGTAAAAACAACGTTAATGATACGATACAGTGACAGTAATTGTAACTGTAAAAATACTTTTGTGTTTTGTTGCGGCAATTTAATACATAGTTCACAATTTTTTGTACATCAGTAATCAGTAATACAGGTACTTAAACAAACAAACAGACAGAGGTAGTATCATTAACTTATTCTATTACCTCGTCCTTTTTTACTAAAGATTTGGAACGGACCTGCAAAGTCAGTACCAGTCGAGTGGAAAGGCAAAGTAGGTCTCATCCTAGCCGATGGTAAGTTGCCCATTATAGGCTGTACAGTCTGACCACGAAATCTAGTGCATACGATGCATTGTTTATTAACCTTGCGCGCTAAGGCCCTTCCACGTACAGTCCAGCTGAAATAAACTTTTACATTACATACTGCATGAAATAAACGTTGGTGTTCGTTTTGCATTAATAAAAGGGTAAGTCTATGTTTACAATCTAATATGATTGGATGTTTCTTATCATAATACTCATGTTGATATGGTTTTGGTATGGTTCCTTTTTCACGTACACGTTTTAAAATCGTTTTATTTTGCTTTGCAGTTGCAATGGGCAGCTGATGGTCATACAAGTTTCGCAATACCAATTCTTCGCCTTGTATGGAACTTTGTTCGTTATTTGTATTGTCGTCGTTATCGTGAATTCTTCCTCTTCCCTTTCCTTTAAATCTCTCTGTTTATTTCCCTTTCCCTTTCCTCTTTTCCTTTTTTTAGATTCTTTATAAAGATGGATTGTTTCTTCATCGTACTAAACTTTGGTTTTTACAACCAAGCGCAATTTTTTACTTTGGTAGTACACCGTACTTGACTCAAATGTACTGTCTTTTACAACCTGTACTTTAAAAAAATATGGCATTACTCCCAATGATCATAGCAAAAAAAGTATTTTTGGTTCTTACATCATAAATTCCAACAAAAACTCTGTTTAGACTTTGAAATCATCTGGGCCGTAACAACCATTTTTTTGCGAATTTGCAAGCGTCACATAGACCAGTCGATAGAGCGAAAAATTCTGAATAAGACTGCATTTTTAACTCATTTTGGGTAAAAATGGCTTATACGACCTTTCTACCCCAAGGTGTCGATATTATCTCCGGGTGTTCTCGTCTAGCTAACGAGGAGTACTTGCATAGACACAACCTTGTAGCCAGGATTATCCACCAGCTGCTTCCTCTGAAATACAGCCTTGTGGAATCGGAAGTGCCGTATTACAGGTATGCGCCCGACCCAGTTCTCGAAAATGGACATATCACACTGTACTGGGATCGATCCATCATCACTGATAGGAATATTGTTGCAAATAAGCCTGGTATAGTGGTGGTGGATCGATTAGAGCGGCGCACAATGATCATTGACATAACGATCCCGCATGACGGGAACCTCGTGAAAGCCGAAAAAGATAAACAGATCAAGTATCTTGACTTGGCTCGCGAGGTTGTCTACACGTGGGATGTGGACTCAGCGATCATTGTGCTGATAGTCGTCACTGCCAATGGCTTTATAGCCACGAGCCTCGACTAACACCTGAAGAGGCTGTCGTCGGGCAGCTGGATCAAGGGCTTGATTCAGAAAGCGGTACTTCTGGACACGGCTCGCATCGTCAGGAGTTTCCTCTCTCTGGATCCCTGACCGCCGGTAGCTTGGACCCTGTTCGCGATACCAGTAGGCTACTATTTTTTATATTTTTAAATGTTTTTTTTTTGTCTAATATTTAATAATATAATTTATAAGTTTGTTAGTCGAAATAAAGGTTATAAATATATACATATTTTTAGTTTATCATGTTTAGATATCGATAGTCGATACCCATTACGTCTGTGGAGTTTCGCAAACTACTTTAATATGACAATTTATGAAGTTATTTATGTAGACTTATCCTCTTTCTACCGGTGGTGAAATAATGTTGTGGCGAAATACGTAGGTCGCCAGGAAAGTTTTGGGACTGATTACTAAGCTGATGTTTTTTCAAAATTATTTCCAGCATTAGCAATAAAAAATATATACATATTTTTAGTTTATCATGTTTAGATATCGATAGTCGATACCCATTACGTCTGTGGAGTTTCGCAAACTACTTTAATATGACAATTTATGAAGTTATTTATGTAGACTTATCCTCTTTCTACCGGTGGTGAAATAATGTTGTGGCGAAACGTAGGTCGCCAGGAAAGTTTTGGGACTGATTACTAAGCTGATGTTTTTTCAAAATAATTTCCAGCATTAGCAATAGATTTCTCCATACGCCGAAATCAGTCATTAAAAAAATCCTTCTTTATAAATGTTAACTTCTTTATAAATGTGTAACTAAAAACTTCTTTATAAATGTTTGTGTTGTCTCAGCCCGCTGTGCCGGGTGCGTTAAAAGTGAAATAAATAGAACATTATTAACTGTAACTGATTGGTTGCAGTAATAATAATAATACATTTTTCAATCAGTACAATTTAAATAGTAAAAATAATTTTGAACCCATTTTATTATAAGTTTACAGTTTCACAGTGAACTTAAACCTACAAAATATCAGAAAATCATCAAAAAGAGACTACATAACAGCAAAATGAAAAAATTATATAAAAAATTACAGAAGAGGAGATGACATGACAGATGTCATCTCCGAAAAACAATAACTACAAAATGAAAAATCGATGACGAAATGTTGACCAGAGCCGCAGCACGGAATGCACGCCTACCACCATCGGACTCCTCGCTCAGCTCCGCCTCGCCGCCGCCGGTACCCGGCCCTACTGCGGGCACTGTGACGACACCGGCCGCGGCAGTTGCGTCGAGCTCGAGCGACGAGTACTTCTCTCCGCCCACGACGCCACCACCTGCTCGTCGACGGAGAGGACGCCGGCCTCCGGACGGCTTAGGACTTCGAGGCCCACCGGCCTCTGATAGGGTCCCAGCTCCCGGCGGAAGTGTGCAGCGCATGAAATGGACAAGATCCATCAATGAGAATGTCATGCGCTCATACTATGGGGCTACAGAGGGGGGAAACAATCTGACCGCGTACCGTGTTCGGATGCTCTCTCTTTTTCAGGTGCTTGAGGCAACTGTCAACGTTTCAACCCAACGACTATCGGATCAGGTGCGGGTCATCCAGCGTAATCATATGTTGGATGACACTGTACTTGATCGCCTTCGAAATGAAATGCTGATTAGCCATGTCATCGCACCTCCGTTGCAGACTGTTGTGGTCCCACCACAGTACGTCACAAGTCACGCTGACGAGGGGAGTGATGACAGGGCTACAAACGTAAGTACCCAGTGCAATGAGGAATTGAGGATTGCTTTGGAGAGTGCGATTCGAGAATATCGATCCATGCCACCAGAACTTAGACCACGTTTACCTCGTTTGCCCATGCATAACAAAAATACTATACTACACTGCTCAGCTCCTATGTACCTTAGCGTTATGTTATATAGCCTATAACCTGCCCAGTAGTATGGACTACAATCGTACCAAGTTTGGTTAAAATCCCTTCAGTAGTTTTTGACCCATTCGTGCACATACAGATAGACAGACAGACAGACAGACACAGACAGACAGACGGACAAAAAATTTACTGATTGCATTTTTTGCATCAGTGCCGATCACCATTCATCCTCCAATATTAATTTTGAATGTATATTCAACGTACAGAATTGACCTCTCTACAGTTTTATTATAAGTACTAGCGACCCGCCCCGGCTTCGCACGGGTGGACATTTAATTTTTTAAGCTCTCTGAAAAAAAAAAATAGTTTTGTATGTATGTTGTGCGACACCATCATTCATTTTAATACCAATTACAATTTTAAATTCGTAATATCTTTTGAATGGATTGTCCGATTGGAATAAAATAAAAAGTAATTTATAGCCTATTTATAGCCATTTATGCCTATAGTGAAGAGTAAAACGAAAGATGCGACAGACAAGGACAACTATAGACCAATTTCGTTAGCTACTGTGACAGCTAAGGTGCTTGACCGTGTGTTTGAGCGTAGGATAAGTGCCCAGCTCAAACCACATGATGCTTAGTTCGGTTTTCGAGCCGGGTTGTCCACTGAGACTGCTATTCTGGCGCTTAAGCACACGGTTAAGTACTATACTGATAGGAATACTCCTGTGTATGCTGCTTTTCTGGACCTCTCCAAGGCGTTTGACCTGGTTAATTATAATATTATGTGGTCAAAATTGAGACAAAATACCATACCCAATGAGTTGGTTAACCTCCTCGAGTTTTGGTATAACCACCAGATTAACCAGGTCAGATGGTCGGGTGCATTGTCTGCTGAGTATGGGCTGGAGTGTGGCGTGAGGCAAGGTGGCTTGACCTCTCCAGGCCTTTTCAGCCTATACGTCAATCAGCTGGTGGAGGAGCTCGGCAGCACTGGAGTCGGATGCTCTATTGATGGCAAGGTCATGAATAGTATAAGTTATGCTGACGACATGGTGCTGCTGAGTCCTTCGATTGATGCACTCAGACGGTTGCTTGGACAGTGTGAACAATACGCTACGGCCCATGGACTCCAGTACAATGTCAGGAAGAGTGAGGTCATGGTTTTTCGTGTTGGTTCCCGAAAACCTAAGGCGGTTCCTCCAGTCTTCCTTTATGGGGAACCACTTAAGAGAGTGTCTCAATTTAAATACCTTGGGCACGTTTTGAATGAGGATTTGAGTGATGATGATGATTTGGAGAGAGAGAGAAGAGCGTTGTCGGTCCGATGTAATATGTTGGCCCGCAGGTTTGCTAGGTGTACTAAAGAAGTGAAACTTACTCTGTTTAAGGCCTACTGCCAGACTTTTTACACCTGCAGCCTGTGGATCAAGTATACGCAGAAGGCCTACAACGCTCTTCGTATTCAATATAATAACGCCTTCCGGGTGCTGCTGGGGCTTCCACGGTTTTGTAGCGCGTCGGGCATGTTTGCTCAAGCAGGCATAGATAGTTTTGAAGCTATCATGCGCAAAAGGGCGGCCTCCTTGATGCGTAGGATACGTGGGAGTCCCAACAGCATCCTAAGCGTTATTGCTGAAAGACCGGACTGCCCTTTCCTGGCGCACTGGTCCCGTAGGCATGCCTGCTTGCCCGGTGCAGAGGGAAAATTTATGAACTAAATTTATGAAGTAGATAAACTTTTTTTTGATTAATTTATTTTGTCTAAGGTTACTAACATAGTTGTAAGCTTTTCTGTTACTAACTCATTATGGATTTTAATTATGTCCGAAATAAATGATTATTATTATTATTATTATAGCTATTGAAACAATCTTGCTCAATAAATAGTTTATTTGGATAAGGATTAGTATTTGACGATAATATGATCAATAAACATAGGCTAATAATTTTAATTACTTTTATTCTATGGAAAAGTGGTTATAATGGCTAAAATATAAATGTTTGGTTTATACTATCGCGCACTTTTTTGTAGGCATTATTGAGTTCTACAACTTTTCTATAGAAGTCAACCATACATCTCTAACCATTTAGGCAGCGTTCGCGAGAATCGTTAACGTACGCGGCAGTTTTTTCGACGCCTTACTCCACAATTTTCACTACCACGAAAAATCCTATCTATTTTCCGGGATAAAATATAGCCTATACGGATTCAGAAGAATCCTTCTAAGTAATGGTAAAAGAAATTTTGAAATCGGTCCAGTAGTTTTTGAGCCTATTCAATACAAACATACAAAAATACAAAAATACAAAGGTTTCCTCTTTATAATATTAGTATAGATAGATATGATGTTTTATAAAAGTACTTATGTGACTGCTATTCGTGTGTACAATCAGTTACCACCAACGATTAAGCAATTAAATGGAAATATGTTTAAAAATAAATTGAAAAAGATGTTAATTGAAAATGTATTTTATAATCTACGTGAGTTTTTTGACAAAAAATAATATTTGTAAGAAATTATAATAGGTTCCTTAAAAAAAATATTGCATGTCCGATTTGGGTAGACTGTTGAAACTAAAAATGTAATGTTTATTAATAAGAACTTAATGTACACAGTTATGCAATAAATATATCTTTATCTTTATCTTTGATATGGTGCAGGCGCCATGTGTCCAACCGCGAATACAGCTCTACAATTAGTTGAGGCAGACAAACTTCTGTGTACCATTGAGCAGTGACTGTCTTTTGCTAGTACAGGGTGACTCTTAATAATACCTATTTTACTAAAAATACCAACACCATTTCATTCTTTACCGATCATGACTGTTTCACTGTAGATTTCTTCATTTTCAAACACCCATAGTTTGTTTTTAGATTTACTTTTAAAATCGAAGTAGTTTAAGCCAAGACTCGTCATCTGTTACTATACTATTTACATACTTTGATTTTCCGTAGTCAAAAAGTTTTAGCATATTTTCGCACCATTTGATGCGACACTCTCTTTGGGCGTCAGTCAAATTGTGGTACCCAAAGCATACACAGCTTCCTTACTTTGAAGTGGTTATGAATAATACTGTAAAAGGCTGGTGCATTAAGGTGTAAGATTTCCTCTATCTGCCTGCAGGGTATTTGTCTATATTCTTCAGTTAGTTTCTTTACCGCTGCTATGTTTTCTGCAGTAACCACCTCGCGCAGCCGCTCTTACCGTGGATCATCACTTACGTTCGAATTGCTTATATAGAACTTGGTGCTGTCTCATGGAACACAGACTGCATTTCACAGACGAAATCATCAGCAGTTAAACCGCGCTCGAAATTATACATGATTATCACACGTAAGTCGCGAGCGCGACGCGTCAACTCCGACATCTTGGGGTGAACTAAGATTATTTAAAACAAATACCTACAGTAAACGCACGAGATGTTTCTTTTTGACAATAAACATGTTATATATGCACGTCGCATTATAAAATGACAGAATCTCGAACTCCAGAATCGTTTTGAGTGCCTAGGGAGCTCCGTGGACGATTATAACGATGGGTTTGTGGAAACTGTCTACACGGTCGGGTCTAAGTTCTTCAAGACCCGCCGTACAAATAGCAAAAAGAAACTTTCAGATCTAACATTACAGCTCATGGAACAGAGGCGCGAAATGATCCTGCAGTCTTCAGAAGCTGCACTCGAGTACCGGCAGCTAAATAGACGGATCTCTAAGTCCTTGAAACGCGACTTCGCCTCTTTAATACGGAACGTATTAGAGACGCAATAGAGCGGAACAAGGGCTCCAAAGTATTTGCAAGAGATCTGTCTATTGGGCAGAGTCAACTTGCCAAACTGAAGACCGACGACGGCAGAATCGTGTCCGCCAAACCTGAGCTGTTAAGAGAGATCGAGAAGTTCTATGGACAGTTATACACGTCCACCAGAAACCCAGTTATGAATCTGGCTAACGACCCGAGAGCTAGATTGACTCGACACTACACTGAAGATATCCCGGACGTCAGCTTGTTCGAGATTCGGATGGCTCTGAAGCAGCTTAAAAATAACAAGGTGCCGGGTGATGACGGAATCACGGCCGAGCTCCTGAAGGCTGGCGGAAAACCTGTTCTAAAGGCCCTTCAAAAGCTGTTTGATTCCGTCATACTCGAGGGCAAAACGCCACAGGCATGGAACAGAGGTGTGGTGGTACTTTTCTTTAAGAAGGGTGAGAATACCCTACTTAAGAATTATAGGCCCATCTCACTTCTGAGCCATGTCTACAAGCTGTTTTCAAGAGTCATCACGAACCGTCTCGCGCGCAGGTTTGACGACTTCCAGCCTCCCGAACAAGCCGGATTCCGTAAAGGCTTTAGCACCGTGGACCACATACATACGCTGCAGCAGGTTATACAGAAGACCGAAGAATATAACCTGCCTCTCTGCTTAGCGTTTGTGGACTACGAAAAAGCCTTCGATTCGATCGAAACCTGGGCTGTACTGCAGTCTCTCCAACGGTGCCAGATTGACTATCGGTACATCGAAGTGCTGAAGTGTTTGTATGAAAACGCCACTATGTCAGTCCGGCTCCAGGACAGAGCCTCGAAACCTATCCTTCTGCAGCGAGGGGTGAGACAGGGAGACGTCATCTCTCCGAAACTGTTCACCGCTGCACTGGAGGATGTCTTCAAGGTTTTGGACAGGAAAGGGGCTGGCGTCAACATCAATGGCGAGTACATCACTCACCTTCGATTTGCCGACGATATAGTAGTCATGGCTGAGACTATGGAGGACCTCAGTACAATGCTCGATGACCTCAGTAGAGCTTCCGAAAGAGTGGGTCTTAGGATGAACATGGACAAGACAAAGGTCATGTCCAATGCTCATGTGATACCCACTCCAATGAAGCACGGAAACGCTACACTCGAAGCTGTGGACGAATATGTGTACCTAGGACAGACTGTCCAGTTAGGTAGGTCTAACTTCGAGAAAGAGGTCAATCGTCGAATCCGACTCGGCTGGGCAGCGTTCGGGAAGCTACGCTGTATCGTCGTCCCACTTACCGCAGTGTCTCAAGACAAAAGTCTTTGACCAGTCGTGTCCAGTCGGGTCGTGTGTTGCCAGTGATGACATATGGCACTGAGACGTGGTCGCTCACAATGGGCCTCATAAGAAGGCTCAAAGTCACCCAAAGAGCAATGGAGAGGGCTATGCTTGGAGTTTCCCTACGTGATCAAATCAGAAATGATGAGATCCGTAGGAAAACCAAGGTTACCGACATAGCCCGAAGAATTGCCAAACTTAAGTGGCAGTGGGCAGGGCACATTGCTCGCAGAACAGATGGCCGATGGGGTCGGAAGGTTCTGGAGTGGCGATCGCGTACTGGAAGACGTAGCGTTGGAAGGCCTCCCACAAGATGGACCGATGACCTGGTGAAGGCCGCAGGAATGCGTTGGATGCGAGAGGCACAGAACAGGTCGAGGTGGCGGTGCTTGGGGGAGGCCTATGTCCAGCAGTGGACGTCTTTCGACTGAAATGATGATGATGATGATAAAATGACAGAGTATGGTGTAATTTAGCTAACATGTATGAACAAGTCTCGAAACTTTCTTAGCGGCCTTGTTAGTAAAAAACAAAAAGTAAAAAAAAAAACAATTGGGTAGGTGTACACGTATAAACCTACCCAATTTTTTTTTAAGGGTCATCATATTTTGATATCGAAATTTAATATATAACACTTTATGAAGTTATCCTGTATTACTCATCCTCTTTCTACCGATGATGGTGAAATAATGTTGTGGCTTTTATGCTTACACGAAAGTACCTAATATATATTTTAAAATATTGCAATATATGTAGCAGAGAAACACCTCAAACGGCGCATATCATCCTCATCTGCCTAGCCTTTTCCCTACTATGTTGGGGTTGGCTTCCAATCTAACCGGATGCAGTTGAATATAAGTATTTTACATAGAGCGACTGCCTATCTGACCTCCACAACCCAGTTACTGGGTAATACGATATCCCTTGGTAAGACAGGCTATCGAGCTTCTGACGACCTGTAACGACTGTCGAAGATCTATGTACAAATGACAGCCGGCACCAACAGCTTTCCGAGGCACGGATTGGTCTTGTCTCACACGGCTCCCTTATCGCGCTAGCTACACTTTAATGACCAATGAAGTATGAAACTCAAACGGCGCATATATAAAAGTGTTATTGGGAGCTAATTAGGTTTAAGCCCCATGGGGTTGGGCCTTGGGGCCCGAGTGCTCATCGAGTATTTTGGGACATCGCTAAGCGGTTGCTCGAGTTCTCACGTACCCGAGAGCTGGCTTATTTTAAGGCCGAAAACATCAGCCATGCATCGTGGCAATGCTGGCAGAGTGAGTTGGCAGAATGCCGAATGAGTTCTTCGCTTTTTTTTAGTATGTAATACTTATGTATGTTTTAGTGTAACCTTGATATTATCATTAAGATAGTGGAAGAGTGAAAATAATTCTAATCCTAAGAAAGCAAACTGCGAATATAATGTTCTACGAGTAGTTTTTATTTTCTCTTGGGGTGCCCTATGTATACGGAGAAAGGCAGATTTTGTCGGACTCCTACCGACTAAAACGCCACTATTCTTTCAACATGGGATACATTCGTCTACCTATGAAAAGAATTAAAAATGTATCTTATTCTGATAACTACAGTACTCAGATTGATAGGTACTGCCCTCTTTCCTTTGACATGAGTGCCAATGGCATTAAATTAGGTAGTTGATGGAGGGGTTATTATGTTTAAGTTAGGTTATTATATAGGTTCAGATATTTATCTATGGGCCTGTGTCGCCAGGGTTTTTTTTTTGTAATTAGCCTAGTTTGTCCCACTGCTGAGCAAAGCCCTCCCCCAAATCCCTCCAGGCATCCTTTTCAAAGACCACGTTGATCCAACATTTGCAGTATGCCTCTAGGTCGTCTCGCCTCCCCCGTCTATCCTCAAGCACCCACTGTGCATGCGGCTTTCGTGACCTATAAATCTATACTAATACTAGCTGAACGTACAGACGTTGTCCTGTTCCCTAGAACTCGATAGCAGCGCTACCTACCGGGTCCAATAGTGAATCTAAACCATCCAGGGTGCCACCCAAATACATACAAAAAAAATCACCCAAATCGGTCCAGCCGTTTAGGAGGAGTTCAGTGACATACACAGTCATACGTACAGTAGAATTATACTTAAAAGATTTTTTTAAAATCTGAAGAGTTTGTTTTGTTCAACGCGTTTTAATCTCAGGAACTAAGTACTGGTTTGAATTGAAAAAATCTTTTACCGTTGGGTAGCGGAGTAGGTATCAATGAAAAAAATGTTGTAAAAACAGGGGAAAATTAATTCCCTTTGAGAGCTTCCGTCTTCGTTCTTCCGGAGGTCAATCGTGGGCCCTAACCCAAGAAATGAAAAACAAATTAGCAATCTGCCAACAGCATTGGAAAGAAGTATGCTAAACGTCAAAAAAAAATCATCTATCTATATCTATACTTATAATAAAACTGTAGAGAGGTCAATTCTGTACATTGAAAATATATTCAAAATTAATAGTGGGGGATGAATGGTGATCGATACTGATGCAAAAAATGCAATCAGTGAATTTTTTGTCTGTCTGTCTGTATGTGCACGCATGGGTCAAAAACTACTGAAGGGATTTTAACCAAACTTGGTACGATTGTAGTCCATACTCATGGCCAGGTTATAGGCTATATAACATAACGCTAAGACACCTAGGAGCTGAGCAGTGACGATAAATTTGAAGAAAGTCGGAAGAAAATGCGCTTTCGAGCTAAAAAAAATAACTTGGATTAACACATAGGCTACTTTTTATCCCGGTAGTACGTTAACGTGGGATATTTTCCGACCACCACGCGGGCGAAGTCGCTGGCAAAAGCTAGTTAGAAATAAAACAAAAACGATAGATGCAACAGTGAAAATCAAAAGACTGAAATGGAGATGGGCAGGACACATGATAAAAGGACATGACAAGTGGAGTAAATTAATAACAAGGTGGTACCCCAGAGAAGGAAAAGGATAAGAGGTAGAACGCAGAAAAGGTGGGATGACGACATAAAGGAGGTAGCAGGAGAGAATAGAGTGGCCCAAGAGAGATTGGAATGGAAAAGGTTGGAGGAGGCATTTCCCGACTGGCAAAACAGATTTACAAAAAGTAAATAAGTTTTAGAATTAAGGATAAGTTTTTTTTACATTAGTTTAATAGGTTAGGTTAATTTTTCACTCATTTTATATTAGGTAAATCTGAATAAAAGGCTTTTTTTTTTTTTTTTTTTTTTTAGACATATTTCATTACAATTTTAAATATTTTTAGAAAAAAATACAAAAACATTTAAAAATATAAAAAATAGTGGTCCATCGGTAGCGGGAGCAGGGTCCAAGCTACCGGCGGTTAGGGCTCCAGTGACAGAAACCTCTATTATTATTTATTTTTATTTATGGTTGGCTCACTTTATCTGTTTAAATTTTAATCAAATCTAAAGTAATATTATAAAGCTGAAGAGTTTGTTTGGTTGGACGTACCTACTAGGTAGTCTCAAGATCTTCGTTTAGTGTTGGATATCCCATTTATCGAGGAATATTAAAGACTATATAAAATCACGTTAGGAGCCGAGCAAAACAATTAGCAATAAATTTGACGCAGACGAAGTCACGGGCAGAAACTAGTATGTGGTTAGTAGCTAGTATATAACCTGGATTAACACATTTTTATCCCGGTAGTACATCCCCTTGCGATAATTTCCGACATCCGTGCGGGCGAAGCCACGGGCAAAAGCTAGTTGCTTATAAAATTTGTACCTACTTTCCTTCACCCACACCGTTAACGCAGTTTCCCTTAACTTTTCCCGATTTTTTGCATCCTTCATAACCTGTTGCAACTTTCTTTACACAAAAGCTTTTATCTACGTCAGCAGTTAGAAGTTTCTCATGTAGGGTACGTCATTGGAGGATACTTTTACCACCGTTAGTTGAACTTCCTTCCTCCTTTTTGTCAATAATAATATGCACCGTAACAAAAACTGGTTAGCTGACGTTTAATGATCTTAAAACTGACGTCATATCGCATGACGTAAATTGATGTAAGTAAGATCGTACGTTAATCATAGATTCTATAAAATACCAATGACGAAATAAGGTAAATATTTAATATATATCATTTATTTCTCAAATAATATTAATATTAAGAAATATGGTCCAGATACAATTATACGAACTATAAAAGGGCTTTCTTGGTCTCGTTATAGCTCGAAACCTCAAACCTCGTTTCACCGACCAGCTAATAGTTTACAAATTCGTCAGATATTCTGATTCCCAATTTTGCTAATTACATTGAGATAATTCAGACGTGCTTCTTTCTGGGCTTCTTGATCGGTCTTCTCTATTCCTTCAACTGTGCCCGAAGAAGGCATACATATTTAAATAAATGGATTTATTAATAGCTAGGTACAGTATAAGTTTGCAAGGTTTGGGTGTGATGACTGCAAAGGCTTTATGGGTTACAAGCCTTCATGGGTCGGGGACACAAGGAGAAGTGACATGGTAACGTCCACGGTAGCTCGTCACCTAATAAAAATTTCAATAAGTAGTGATGTATACAAGTTAGGAACGCTGCTATAAATTATAAATATAATATTTCAATACGTAGTGATGGCTTCACACAGAAATATTTATCTAATATTATTTATCACAACACTAACACACCTTCTGAGTGTAGCCATATTTGTTTATATTTATTTATCGCAAGGCTGTGTTTCAAATTGAATTTGTTAAAGTCGTACGTTGAAAATTGATTACAAATTCACTATACTCGCACCTTTAACAAACCAACCAGCACCTAACAAATTACATAAATTGCAGAATGATTTATATATTTACCTACTTGCTGGTTGGCTGAAAAAAAATCAGAATATTGAGCTGAAAAAAAATGAAATAATTAAATCAACCAAAACATAAGGTACCTAGGACCTACAACCTTCGGACGTTCTATTGATAGCCATGTGGAACAGGATCAAAACGATGAGTGATTTAAGTATAATAATAAATGTTAATATGAGTTCGTTAATTTTAAGGATTCCTGATTTATTCGTATCTTTCGTTCTTAATGTGTTACATTATTTATATGAGAGTTTTATATAGCATTTATCTTAAATCAATGTATACCTTGCTATTTATTTGAAATACCGTATTGGATTAGATATGTTTGTTTCACGTAGCAGAAGCCAGCAACAATAAGCAAAGACTCTTTGAGTCCTAACATTTTCTTAACTAATTCATTAGCAAGATAATCTCATTCAACAATACTTAGGTATGCAAAGCTTATATACCTTTTTTTATTGTCAATCTAGTGGAAATCAAGCAAAGAAATGAATTACTGCTAAACTGTTGTACATTCACCAAAACCAGCCAACCGTTGCCATCAAACGCCTGCAGAGTGCAATCAAAGTTGACATATTTGTCGGTTATGCCAACTTGGCAAAATTTCTTGTTACTAGTAAACATTGTGACAATCTAAGGTTTGATAGGACAGTAGCTACCTACTTTACAGTTCAGTGTTAATCTTCGCTTGTGTCAGAGGAATATCTGTTGCCGTAGTAATACATAATGGCCAGTCAGCTGTACGTAATCGAGGTCGAATTTACATGCCAATGAACGGGAGACTAAATTAAGTATTCGTATTTGGTTTTTGTGAAAAAGAAGTGCAATGCACAGTGCTGGTACTACTAGGGTCTGATAATGGTAATGGTATGGGAAATGATAATGATGATTCATTGATGGCATTATACAGCCCGAATGTTCATATACCTGAGAAACTAGTTTTACAACCTATGAGAGGGTAAGTAACCTGCAATAAGTTATTACAAATAAACTGAGTACTGGTTTAAGATGCTGTCTGACGACCCGAGCGCCATCTCACTGGTGGTGAAAGCGCAAATAATAAATGAGAACCTTCAATTAAATGAAGGTATGCGTGAAGATCGCGGAGTCAAGGAAATGGCCAAGTGTGTTTCCCGGCGGAACTAGTATGGTGACCGTCTTGTTTATCTAGTCACCAATGACCCTCTACGTCATTTTGACCATTACCACATCCGAGCGGTATCGCTAATTCCTTTTAAAACAAATTGTACGTTAGAACAGAGATAAAAAACGACAACACAAGGAAAATGACACATGACCGGCCGGAGTTTGTAAACTCGTAAGTATAAAACGATCTGGCGCTCATTCTGACTCGGGCATTATCAGCGGATAACCAATCCACACAGACAATTCAGTTAACAGGACCGCGACAGTTTGACGAAAAAATCGATCGATTATTATATGTGTTTGTCAACGATTGATGATCAAGTAGTTTATTTATAAGTAGTGTGTGCGTGCTATACAAGTTTGTGTGTTCGACGTGAGCAGTGCTATTTTAAATTGGTTAAATACTGTTATCTAAAAAATTAATAATGTTCAAGTTAATGATAACCGTGACTGTGTTCCTGCAATTACTTCTGCAAATGGAATGCTGTAAGTGAAAATTAATTTTACACCTGACATTATACAAGAGACGGCGATGAATTGGAACGTTAAATGAATTTATGTGCCTTTTTATGACCATATCTAAATGAGCTTAATTTGGATCCAATTAGATATTCTACTAACATTAATTAGTACAAGGTAGTTAAGATAACAACAAAACAAAGGTATTTGACACGCGTGGTGGATTTCGGCGAGGATATATCTATGACGGCCAAACCCCTCTCACTCAAGCGTCTCTGAACTGAGTCCTTACAGTGGGAACAACATAGGCATATTATATAGGCAATATCTCATTTATATTATTACCTCTAATAATGCAATCATGATGTTAGACACGTTCAGTACACATTAAAAATAAATAACACTTCAGTACCAGTGTCATGATCATAATTTAATGTTGTGTTTACATTCAAATACAATTTGCAATATTAAACAATCATATGTGGGGAAACACGGAGTTTACTTACCTACTAATTCTTTTAAAGATAAAATTATACATAAGTTTAACATATAGATGACATCTGTACAAACACAATGAGGAAGTTGTAATGAAAAAAAAAACGAAATTTCCATTGAATTTCTGAAAATACCCAAAAAATTATTTACGTTAGTTATCACATGATAAATTAACAGAAGACGTAGAAATAAAAAGTCGTTCTTTGACATGACTAAATTTAAGAACTTACTTGAAACAAGATGATCAATACCAATTGAAGTGGTATTTTATTGATTTAAAAGTATTATATAAACAGTGCTTTTTCTCATATCCTAAATAAGCATGTCAAGTCGTATGTAAACAATGATACTTTGAAATTGATGTATTTAGTTTCGATTGATAAAATCCCTGGAAAAATCAAACAAATGCAGAACCGCTTAGAAATTCTTAGTACCTCACTCACACAGCTTTCAAAAACTCATAGTATGTCTCAGCTAGTACCTACGCCAACATCTTGAGAACATTCGTGTCGATTGCCCAAAATATAGACCATCGACCGCGACTAAAGATATGGATGTGTTTCGGCTGAAATGATAATGATTTTGATTTATACAGTTTTATCAAAAAAGTAGGCCCTCTTTATTATAAAAACGACTTGAATTCAAGTCGTCAACTAATAATTGTTGAATTTAAGAAATCAGTTACGATTCAAGATGCTGATGATACCTCTATACTGAGCATGTATAGCTGCCTTTGCCAGCTCCACTGCCAGCGGTCCTGTACTACTAGAGGATACAATCCCGGGATCCCGAATCTCGGGATCCCGGGATCCCGACCGTTTTCTGGCCCCGAAAATCCCGGGACTGTACTTGGCTAATCCCGGGATTTTCGGGATTGCCACAAACAATTCTAAATTGTATTCCGTAGTCCATTGCGCCTTCTCAATAGCCTTTCCTATATTATATGAATAGCATTTATTAAATAACGACAAAAAACAACCCTTAGATACGCCGTCGTACGATACGTACCTACTAGATACACAGTACACACTAAACAGGTACAGTCCTCATATACATATGTTTGTCGTAGAACTTGGAAGGGACTTAAAGGAAAAGCTACAGCTGGAAACTAACAAGAGTATTAAATTCCCACATGCTGAAGTACAAGTACAAAATGAATTGGGGTTGGCAAATATTGTAGTATGAGACGTGAAATGAGCCTGTTCAAACATGGAGGAGTTCGTGGATATCACTTAGAAACAGCATATAAATATCTACACGTATTGTCTATTCCTCCAACCAGCGTAGAACCTGAGCGAGTGTTTTCAGCTGCTGCTTATATTGGCAATAAACTACGAAACAGGCTTGGAAGTCAAAGATTGGATGCTTTGATATTTTTCTGCGATAATATTTTCGAAATTTTAAATATTTTTTTTGTGTTGTCTTTTTGATTTCTTGCAAACTTATAGTTTTTTGTTTTGTCTTTATCTTTTCTTATTATATTGTGATTTTTGTTGTTTGTTGTGACATTAAAAAGATTTTTTAAAATTATTTAAGTTGTTTTCTTCATTTTAGCCCAATTAGAAACCACATAGTCTAATCCCGGGATAGTCCCGGGATCCCGGGATTACGCTTAAAAAATCCCGAAATCCCGGGATTGTAAAATATGCTCGGGATTGTATCCTCTATGTACTACCTACTCGCATATTTAATTTCTCTGTGATCTTTCATTTTTATTAGCTAGCCGTCCTACGTTCTTTTTTACTGTAATGTGCATTTGATTCCTTCTAGGTGTCCACCGTCAGTGACGACTGAAGCGGAGAATTATTATGTCGAGTAAAGTTACAGGCTAAAATCCTAAATAGTACCTAGTTATTCTGAACTGAGGCTAATTAAAAGAGCATCCAACGTAGCAACATTCTCCACAATCATGTTTAATGATACTTTCCGCAAAATATGTTAACAAAGTAATTAACTCTAGAACAAACGCATTTACTCCGGCCAAAGGTATATTTGCACATAGTTTAGGAAATTTTTTTTGGTAGCTGCTTCTTCCACGTAGTGCACGTGGCACCTAATTCAAGTTATAAACTATCTGAGTGCCAAATTTCATTCAAATCCGTATGACCGTTTTTGTGTGATTGAGAAACAAACTATCACTACACACAGACTTACTCATATATGTATGTATCTATAAATTAAAATTTGTAACAAAAACGTTGTTTCCTTTTCTACAATAATTATGTCGTCGGAGTAGTATGCAATTTAGCGCAGTTAACGTAAATATAATAATATATAAGACACACATTAAGTTTTAAATGATTTATAGTCAAATTTCAACTACACATATGATAAATGAGAAAGTTTATTATATGTCTGGATCTTCTATCCTAGTGTATTATTTATTTGTGTATAGTGAATATGTAGATAAGAAAGCACTTGAATGTCGGAATTTTAGAACGAACGGTTTTTCTTTGCCCAAGGGCATATTGCACATGGTACTAAACTATGTGCTATGTGCCTTTGGCCAGAGTAAAACCACTACCGGTCCATCGCCTTCCGGTACTCATTATAATATACTTTTGTGTCATTGGTGAGATTTACAACACTGGCAGTACTTTTTCTCGGGAATAAAGCACACGCTTCATTGGTCTCCGATCCCTATAGGTAGATTCGGTCGGTTGTCACGACTCCCGGAGTCAGGAGTTTTGACTGGTTGATATCAATAACCCAATGTATTTGGGGTCGATGCAATATATATTTTTCTTTCATACTTCTATATAAGTCATCATCTCAATTTATTTCACGTATGTGAGAGTAATGTACCCCAATTTTCAGAACAACAGGTATGATGTTATGTCTTCGTGTTATTTTTCTCAGTTCCACGGAAAAAAATATCTTCCAGCATTATTTATTTAATGAAGCAACAGCTTAAACAATTAAACATTTCCTTAAGTATTTAGTATTTAATTACATCTTACATTGTTATCGTCTATTCCAGTATATTCCGGAGACAGTTGCATGGCTGAGGGCGAGACTGGCTCCTGTGTTCCCTTGCGATATTGTCAGCACATCCTCGACGAGGTCAGATGGGCAGGCAACCCCATACCGCCTCTCATGAGAATGAAGCTACAGAAACTAACGTGTGGATACGAATCCATGGACCCTATGGTAAGCAAATATTTCATAGTGAATGGGCAAGCTGTAACTTTAAAGTTATATTTAAAGCTATCTAAAATCGTAGATCAACGTACAGTATTCGTCAAAATTATACAGAAATTGATTGCACAACATATTAAAAACTACCATTTTCCCGCTTTGCCCGGAAAGTTATTATACATTGTTTTCATATAACTAATTGGTTTACGCGACTCACGCCGAATCGGCATGATTTATTATTAACCACATGTGGTGTCATTTTACTGTGATGGTCATTTTATTTGAGTATGAATGTTGTTGATCTGTCAGAATGAAAGCTATTTCTACTGTTAGTGTGTTACGCAAATAACCAGCAGGTTAAGCTACGCTTGCTGCGGTTGGTTTGTGGATGGGTGACTATTTTTAAATACCAAGATCTCTCCGCTCCTCGAAAAGCACGTTAAGCCATTGGTCCCGGGTTTTTATACGTGGATCTTTGGGAGTCGTTGAGGGTCGTCAAAAACCCGTACCTCTGACAGCTAATCTTAACATAGGTTATTTATTACCTAGTAACCTAGTAATGGGATGTGGGGTCAGATAGGTCTCTCCGCCACGGTAAGATTGGAAGCAGACCTCAACATAGTTTAAACTTTTTCTGGGAAGGTCTGGCTTTAGTTACAATTCATAAATGACTCAAGTACGAGAAAGTAATTATTTTAATCTTAAGAGGTAATGAGTCAGTCATAAAAATAGCTTTATAATCAATTGTGTACGCCAGAGTCGCCTATCTACGTAATGTGAAACGTTTTAAAAACATTTTTTTACAGGTTTGTTGCGCTGATTCGGGACACACAGTCACTGAAAAACCAGTTAATCATAACTTTATCTTCGGACCCGACACTGGTGACAATGTAGAACCTTTTACTAGAGCTACGCTAGACAATAAGAATGGGCCAATAGGAGTCGAAACTCATCCGAACCTGGGCCTCCTGCCGCTGCACTGTGGAAGCATCGACAGTGACAGGATCAACGGCGGTAACAGGACGCAGCTGTTCGAAATGCCTTGGATGGTGCTTCTATCTTATGATTCAGGTATGCTATACACATGCTAGGTAGAGACCTATGAACAGTTTGTTACGTAATTCTTTATCAAACGTAACTACGATTCATATTCTAATAAGAATTCATGATAAATGTTCTTGCCTTGAACTTTCTTGTACACGATGATAATGATTTTGTACCATGTTCCATTTTGTGTAATTTACAACCGGCGAAGACCTTTTTGAATAGCTTGATGTTTGAATAGTCACTTCTCTAAGTCAATACCTAACAAATAAAAAGGCTTTTTCCATTTCCAGCTCGTGGCGTAGCGTTGAGCTGCGGTGGTTCTCTCATCAACGAGTGGTATGTCCTGACGGCGGCTCACTGCGTGTCCTTCCTGGGCAATAGACTGCGACTGAATGGAGTCATCCTCGGGGAGCATGACATCAGACAGGACCCTGACTGCGAAATGTCAGATGATAGACAGTACTGCGCGCCGAGAATAGAGGTGAGGATATAATTGTCTAAAATATTTAACCATCAGAAGAAATTCGAAGGTGGACATAATGCCTCTCGGATTGCACGCCACAGAGCTATAATCTCGTCCACTCTCTACGATCTATAACTATGTCACGTTACACTCTTCGATGATCATCGCTGTGATTGACTATATAAATTACAAGAAAACATTAGGAAATTATGCATCAGCAGGACTCTACCTCGTTCGACAAACCTGAAAAATCATAATTTTTCCCGAAAGACGTCTACTGTTGGACATAGGGCTCCCAGTTCTGGCATTTCGTCCCGCTCTATGCTTCCCGCATCCAGCGGATTCCTGCGACTTTCACAAAGTCATCTGTCCACCTTGCGGGAAGCCTTCCAACTCATCGTCTTCCAGTACGCGGTCGTCACTCCAGAACCTGGCGGCCCCATCGGCTATCTTTTCTGCGAGCAATGTGGCCTACCAACTGCCACTTAAGTTTGGCAATTCTTCGGCCTATTTCGGTTACCTCGATTCTCCTGCGGATCTCGTCATTCCTGATTCGATCACGTAGGGAAACTCCAAGCATAGTCCTCTCCATTGCCTATTAGGTCAGTTTTACCCTTCTAAAAAAGCTCATTGTGGGCTCCGCAACTCTGCCGCAGGATTCAACGATTGACCTCTTATTCGAAGTTTGACCTAACTGGACAGTTGGTCCTAGGTAAACACACTCGTCCAACCTGGTGAATAGTTGTTTTTAGAATTTGTTCTTTATTTGCGTTATTTTGTTCCACAGAACGTGTCGATAGCCGCAGTAGTGGCGCACCCTGGATACACACCGCAGTCACTGATCGACGACATAGCGTTAATACGACTTGCTCAACCAGCTAATTTTACACTTCGTAAGTGCTTTGTGTGTGTTGTTTATTATTCATAGAGACCATCCGTTCTATAGAAACATTTAAAATAATCCCCTTTACATACATTCTTTTGCGGATGTTTTGGAGAGACAGGATTGCGTGCGGGAAAGTAATCTGTAACTGTAACCTCACCGCAACCTATTCCCTTCCCTTCAATCATTCTGACAAAAAAAAATATCTTTTATTAAATTCCTTAACATTTTGGTTACAGCAAGCATGAAACCCTTGTGTCTGCCTATCACTCAAAAGCTTCAAACAGAGTCTCTTGTTGGACAAAATGTGAACGTTGCGGGTTGGGGAGTCACGGAAGAAGGCTTGCAGTCTCCCGTCCTGCTCAGTGTCGACCTTCCCGTCGTCAGCACCGAGGACTGCACAGCGGCGTACCGTGGGTTAGTTTCACTTTCATCAGGCCAACTTTTCCATAAATTCTTCATTCTTCTAGGTTATCTTTATCTAACATACATCGCACGCACATGAGCATACCATAATAATCATGAACGCTTAAAATATATGCATAAGTTTGAGAATAGTCTTGGTAGATGATACTCAACAGACTTGAAGACAGCATTGGCTGTGAATGTCAATGTCGCGGTTTTGAGTGTGAGTTTGTATATGGCCTACGCAAATGTCCTGCAGATCTGGCAGCATTTTGTGGCGGGTTGTAGCTCCCTAAAATAGGGTTGCACTACACGATGACTGATACATACATGCCGTCAGTAGGCACAGGTCAGCGTCAACCTGCAATGGCTCTTTCTCCTAGAGATCCTTCCAGACCCATCCCTGCATTGTTAGTCTCACATAAAATTCTAATAATATAATGTTAAGATTTTAAAAGAGATCTCGGTTTCCGGATTTCTTCTCAGGGATTAGTCAGCAAGGAAATGCCGGCGCAATCCAGTTCTTAAAATTATGACCAACAGAATTTTGACGTGCAAAGATGTCATACAAGATAAATCTACTTCATAAATGAACGTTTCGTGAAATAAATTCAATGTGCGAAATTCCCAATTATATGTTACTAAAACTATGGTGTTGGTGTCCCCCAAAGGGAGCATCATTGGATTAACTCCAACCGAAATTGGGTCTCCTTGCTATCTTCTCGACGTATTCTGAAACATCAGCTTTATATGTTTTTATTATCTTTATTTACAGATCCCCAAAAGTAAAGGCGACGCAAATATGCGCTGGTGGGGTCAAAGGCAAGGATTCTTGCGGAGGAGACTCGGGCGGGCCTCTTATGTACCCTGGGTCTTACGGAAAATTAGGAGTGCGGTATGTGCAGCGAGGTCTCGTCTCCTACGGTCCCAAGAGATGCGGTATCGGAGGCTTCCCCGGAGTCTACACCAATGTAGCCTACTACATGAAATGGATCTTAGACAATATGCAAAGTTGATAGCGTGTGATGACTAAAATAACGCAATTGATGTTGTTAATACTCAAAACAATCAGGGATAATTCAACCCTGCAACAAGTAGTCTCGCTATAATTGAATGAAAAAGGCTACTGATGAATACCTAGAAAATAATTATGTATCTAGGAGTAAGACGTTATTTAAACATATGGTAGTTGTAAAATGACATTCTTGTTACTAATTTATTACAGTTATATCTGACAAAAAAAATTGTATCAATTTGGGGGTCACAAGAAACCGTACGGCCTATCTAAGCTATACTATATGTAGAACAAACATTGAATGTAGTACTTATTTCAGACTGATCGCCCGCATTTTTTGTAGGTGGAAGCATCAGTTTCATCCGCATTATTCAAATTTGATTAGGTTTTTCAATTTATAGGTCATTAAAATTATCCATAAAGCCCTCCAAGTTCATTTTATCTCATTGAATGACTTGAAATAGTCCATAGACCTGCATATTGCAAAAAAAAAAAATTGCGAACTACCTTAGCGAATTCATCTTAAAGTTATGTATTGTATATAAGTAATATCCATTGTATGAGAAAACTAGTCTACTGGTAGATACCTGGATATTTTGCCATGCTCAGAAGCTCTTAGAATAAAACTATATTTTTGTGTAAACGTAAGTATAATAATAATATCTATTAAGAATGTTATATTTTCTTGTGATCGGACTTTTATGTGTGTTTTTTAGACATGGGATATGAATTATCAGTGTGTGGAAACGTATTAAATATTATTTTTGTACTATTCTTCAATAAGTTTGTCTTCACTAAACTAGTCCAGTATTTTATTGAACACTATTTTATTAAATAAATGATCTTGTAAGTTATTCATTTTGTTTTAATGTATGTAACTAACTTCTGCCTGTGACTTTACCCTCGTGGAATTTCTACCCCCGACTCATTGCGTCGTTGCAGATCGCCCAGCCGTCTTATCACTTCCTTTTCACTTAGGGTTCTTTCTGACTTTTCTTCTTTTAGTTCGGCACTTAAGAGTCGTTGAGCTGTTAATAATAATAATAAATAAATAAAATTTATTTCAGACCATCAGTCCATATTTTAAAACACTACAGTTTTACACACAAAAAATAAAAAGAAACAAAAAGATACACAAAAAATACAAAAAAGCTCTATTTTATATACTGGAATGACGCACGGTGAGTGGTCATCCAGTTCCACATCAATGGACTGTCCACTCTGTCGGCCATGATAGCCACCAAGCTGTTGGAGCTATCGCGCACTCGCCGCATCAGGGACGCTATTCGTGTCCGCATAATAGCATAAAAATCAGGCACACCGTGCTCCGCGAACATCCCCGACGCACTGCAAAAGCGCGGTAGCCCCAACATAACTCTGAAGGCGTTATTATATTGGACTCGCAGAGCATTGTACGAGCTTTTTGCATAGCCGACCCATAGGGCGCACGTGTACATAGATTGGCAATAAGCTCTAAAGAGAGTGACTTTTACCTCACTAGTACAACGTGCAAACCTACGGGCCAGCATGTTACATCGAACTGCCAATGCTCTGCGTTCCCTCTCTATGTCCACATCGTCGGTCAGACCTTCGGTTACCCAATGCCCCCAGTACTTGAACTTCGTCACCCTTGAAAGCTGAGCGCCTCCCAGGGTAACTGGTGGAACAGTATCATAACATTTGTTACCTGCTCTAAAAACCAGAAGTTCACTTTTTGTTCAGTTGTACCTGAGGCCGTGAGCCACCGTATAATCCTCACAGATACGGAGAAGCCTTCTAAGTGCACTGATCGATGGGCTCAGCAATACCATATACCCGCCCACTTCACATAGTTGTATTGGTGGTTATACCAATACTTTAGCACTGTAACGAGATCGCTAGGAAAGTTCTTAACATTTGATAGTTTCCTCCATAGGCAGCTATAAGACACAAGGTCGAAAGCCCTGGAGAGGTCCAGAAAGCATGCATATACAGGAGTTTTCCTGCTTGCATAGCACTGAACAGTCTGCTTGAGACAGAGGATAGCAGTTTCCGTGGATAAATGTGGCTTAAACCCAAATTGGGCGTCGTGGAGTGTTAAGCACTTATCCAGCTGCCGATCAATCAGACCGTCCAGCACCTTTGCAATGATGGTTGCCAGGGAAATAGGCCTGTAGTTTCTCTTATCGCTCGTATCTCCAGTTTTATTCTTGACTATAGGCACAACAATAGTTTTAAGTAAGTCACCTGGAAGATACGAGTGACTGAGGCACAAACTATAAAACATTGCTAGCACTCGCGGTAAGTGTTTACCTGCATATCGTAGGTGCTCTATACTTAGGCTGTCGTGACCAGGCGACTTGCCTCTCTTTAAGCTACCTATGACAGAAGCTACTTCCCCGGCCCCAAACCTAAAAGGCATGTCACTGGACCCCTCCACCACCTCCGACCCAGCAGACGACGGACCTAGGGGAGACACAACCATAAAAGCTCTACTGAATAGGTTAGCGATCTCATTAGGGTCACTAAGACCTTCAACACTCACGGGCAAACTCGACCTGGGATTGAAGCTGTTCGTGGCTTTCCAAAAACTACCAAAATTCTTTGCGTCATGATGACTTGCAATGATGTTCATTTTTATTTGGTCCGTATTATTCTGGCACCATTTTAATTTGTTTTTAAAAATCCTTCTACTTTCCACCATTTTTTCGTACAAAGTACCACTTTTAGGCCTACCAAATAGCGTCCAGGTTTGAAAATCAAGCCGAGCCTGTCCGTCATGCTTATTCCAGCCCGGTAAATATCGTTTTTTTTTGGCTGTTTTCCCTTATTACAACTCGTGATGGCCCCCTCACAGAGAATATGTACTATTTCCGCATACATGTTATCTAAAATTATTTCATGTTCCTTAATTGTGCATCTATGATAACTACATTCTGTAAATTCTATGGGAAAGTCTAGATTTTTCAAGAGATCATTACAATAGTTGCTATATAATTCAGTCTGCCGTAAGTCTCTGTCCCCCCATGCTACTTTGTTACACTTAGGCAGCTCAGGTGCAGCTTTCGGCCCCAATAGATTGAGATCACACTTCACAATCAGAGGCAAATGGTCTGACCAAGACACGCCGTAAAGCACATTAGCGTCTTTAATAGTGTTCCACGCGGCGTCCGTCACTACGCAGTGGTCTAACCAACTAGTAGAACCATGTGCATCACTTACGTAAGTAAACGTATCCGATTCACCGCCGAGCAAGCACACGTCAGCGCACCGCCACTGCACTTCAGATGAAAAACTCAACAGTTCTTTACCGAATAAACCATTTGGTTGGGCATTAAAATCCCCCATAATATAGACCGCGTCCACGCCACTACTTTCTATAATTGCGTGAATCTCACTTAAACACTCAACAAATTCACCAAGATTGTCCATAGACTCTGTCGGCATATACACCGAGAACACTAAAAGGGATTTGTCTTCTACTGTTATTTTAATAGCCACAAGACGCACACTATTGCACTGTACGGAAGACACACTTTCGTTGGCGCTCTTCCGCCACAGCACAGCTACTCCACCGTAAGGTCGCCCTCGTAGGATGCCCGTCGATGTGTCTACTGTCGATTTTCCCACGAAGTCGAACTGAGGGTCTATACTGCTCAGAAAAGGAATGTCGTGAGGTAGCAACCAGGTTTCCTGTAATACGATTATATCAGATGTATGACACAACAATCTGACATAATCTACCGATCTAGTAATATATTTACAATTGAAACTCACAAAAATGCTTGATTTTGAACTTATTTCGTTATTGTCGCAATCCATTGTTAATATTTTAAATAACCTTAACCAAGGATTAGGCTAATAAAGCCAAAAGTATTTTTTTTAAGCCGACTGGTTGTTCCGTACTTTAGCGCGTTCAAACAAACTCCTCAGATTTAAATTTCTCTTTGACATTTCTCAGTACCCTGGGGTTCTGGACCTTTGGAAGGCGTACGAGGAGCCGAAGCCAACTCGCAGAGGCCCCTTAGACAAGTTTAAATGATGAGGGGGCACCAACCGACGATTCTCCCTGTATGCACTATGCAAGTTCACCCAAGGACAATCCCCGGTTAGAGCAGAACTATTACAGAATATGGAAACAAAACAAATTAGGCTATGGGTTTGGATGGCTATAGTGGATTGGATTGGTAACCGCAACTATGGAGGGACTATGGCCCCTGCCTGTTCAATGTTTTGTATACACGGATAAAATGGCGGTCACTTGTGACGTAGCGACAAGGGAGCAACACTTCCGGAGGTGCTTGAGAAGTGGAGAGGTATTCCACGGCTTTCAGAACAATTCCAGAGCCCGGAAGATGGTCAAGATCCCTACGCTCCTTTATTATTAGTGTATATTTATATACATAGATAGATTATAATTAGTAAATGTTCATTGTGAGTCAACGCGAGTTTATAAAAGGAAAGAAGGACGTAAGTAAGGCTGGACAAATATCCAACCTGCGTGTTTAATGGAGGAAGTAATAAAGTAAAACCTACTTATAAAAGACTTTACTGACTCCTTGTTTTATCCTGACTCTACGTCCTGTGTCAAAATACTGACACAGATCACTGTCAAATATCTTTCATTTGGTTCCAGTTTTCCAATATTCTAGTGATTATTCTCTGATCTGTAAATGTTTCATGGATCACGATTTCTAGATCCATGAAACATAGATGCAACGTTAAATTAAGCGTGACATAATGAGTTCGTGTTGTCGCCCCGCATGTCCCAGAACACCCTCGCCCCGTAGCCCTTGGACTGACAGTGATGACGACGATTGGGCCGGTGATCAGGCCCCAAGGAGGCCGTGCTTGAAAAAGCCGCAGCCTTGTAAGTCCTCGAGTGAGTCTGATGACATGATCGACGTCATCGTAGTGGAGCGAACCCATCGCCATGGCTGCGAACTGTGTTCTTGTCCCAGTGTGTGCGAACCCCGTCCTTCCGTTAGTGTAACATTGCTTTTTATTTTTCGTAGAGCAATTTAGTATAACGACGTAAAATAGCAGCCATCCGTACATAAGGCGTTATTAAAATAAGCCAAAAACCAAAAAAGCAATACCGAGAATTCAACAACTAATAAATATCAGCTGTTCCGTATCTCAAAAAAAATTATACCGCCGAAAAAACTGAAAAGCATAAATAATAAACCTTAAAATTATGAGTCGGCGCTTTGAGTGATCTTTGTTCATTGATTTTTCAGCACCGACTCAAAATTTTAAGGTTTATTATTTATGCTTTTCAGTTTTTTCGACGGTATAATTTTTTGTTAAAAAGTTTTTATTTTATAATTTTTTGTGACTTTAATGTACTCATAATACTTGGCAAGGTATATCCTATCCAACAAAAAAAGAATTATAAAATCGGACTACTCTGTATAAAGTTATGCGTGGTTATACATTACAATCAGTGAGTGAACAATCAATCATCCCCTGTTTTCCGACCCTTAGGGTTCGATTTTGTTTTCCAAATTTATATGGGACCACCTTGGGAGTATACCCTTTCCAATAGAAGAAGAATTGTCACAATCGGACCACTATGTAAAAAGTTATGCGTGGTCATACATAAAAAAAAAAAAAAAAATATACGCGTCGAATTGATAACCTCCTCCGTTTTTTTTCGTCGGTTGAAAAGAAAAACGGAGCCCCTTAAAGGACTTCACTTTTCGTCGTCCGTCTCTCAGTCATGTCAGTTTGTCCGACACGCACTTGGCCGGTGTTTTTACAGTTGCATGGGTGGAATTCGTTATAAGCTGGCGAAATGTGGGTGTACATAATACGCATCTGCCTAGCCCCACAGCCCGTTGGGGAATCTATCCTACTAATCTCACTACCTACTAATATAAATGTGAAACCTATGTTCTTTAGTAATCACGCAAAAACGACCGAACGGATAAAGTGCACACAGATAGTTTATAACCTGGCTTCACTTGTGCGTTCCCGTGGGCTAATTTCCGACGTCCACTCTGACGAAGCCGCACTACATGTTGAAAAACTAACGAAGTTAAAACTGTTAAAACATTGAATATTTTGAAAATATTATTAGTAATTGCGAGATGTATGATGCTGAAAATGTAGTATTTAGAATTTTTTTTAGTATGTCTGGATATATGTTTCGGATTAGCGCAAAAACAGCAGAACGGATTTGTATGAAAAGCTGACTCTGTTTTGCCGTTGTAGTTATATGGTCTATGAGTATTATGACCAGAACTTAGACTATGGTGAACTTTGGAACACTGATAGATAGTTTAATACGCCTGGATTAACACATAGGGTCCTTTTAATCCCGGTATAATGTACTTTTACATGTTTGTACCTACATAATAACTTAATTATGTCTTTGCAGTCTTCCGGCTGCCACTCGTCTAGTTCGTGGCAACAAAAAATTTTAAGGACCATCGAAGAATTATACTGTTTTTGGAAGAGACTTTGCAAAGACCCTTTCAGATGGGAGATGATCAAGAGTGGTCTTTGGTTCGCTCTTGGGCTGAGACTGTTCAGGGAGATGTGCAGCCAAAGCGACGAACTCAAAAGAAAACCTAAAGCTATCAAAAAAAGCAAACGGAACTGTTAAAGAAACCTCTTGTAAATTAATTTGTGGTTGTAATTTTGATTGATAAATATAACGTATTTGAAAACGCTTCTACATTTTCACTATCTATCTGAACAAGCACTTGGCCTCTCATTGCATTTACTGTTTAAGGAATCATTAGTTTATTGTTTCTTCTTCCTTTGTAATTTAAAAATATCGTATAAGTGTTGATAAACCTTATAAATTCAATATTCATTAGAATCTGAATCATTTTGAAGGTTGTTGCTAATTCACTGCTCCATATGTTCGAAAAATTGGTCTGCCCAACAACGTAAATATCGCAATTTATGTTGTAGCACAAAATGAAAGCCTACTGTTGCGCAATTACCCTGGGTTTTGTTACATGATATTGATGGGCGGTCTACTGTACCAGCCTAATTGCTTACTTTCTACAAGATTGCCCAAAAAATGGGTGGTGTAGATTTTGAAAATCGAGTTGGTTGCATTTTACAGACACTTAGCATTTTACATTGTATACTTGTTTTGTAAGTCAGTACATTTTTATTATTGCTGAAGTTTTTCTAAATATTTTAGTAAGTAGGAAGTTTAACTGCGAATCCTTGGCATACTTATTCACCCTCGAATTCATGGAAGAAAAATCTTCAATGAAGTAAGTATGGAACTTCCTTGTTCCTTTTGGTGATGCCTTTCCAAAAAATCATCTGAGTTTTTTTAATAAGTACCTAACTGAGAGAATCTGAAACCAGCGGAATATCCATTAAGCTCACCGGATGAAAAATGTGACTACCTAGGTACCTGCATTTTCATCACTACCTAAACACACCTTGTTAATTAAGAGATGCCCATGCCCACGCGAAATCAAGGTACCGTATTTTGCACTATTACAAGCCAGCTGAGGTGAATTAGAAAACAATAATAGTTATGTTTCGTACGAAGTTTTACAACACACCTCGCAAGGGTAAAGGGCCTTATTATAATGCTAAAAGTCACCCAAAATACAATGGCTTTGTTTAAAAATTCCCTACGTGATCGATTTAGAAATGAAGAGATCCGCAGGAGAACCAAGGTTCTTTATGCTATGTCGGTTGTCGTAGCCCGAGGAATTGCCAAACTTAAGTGGTAGTGGGCCGGGCATATTTCTCACAGAACATACGACCGATGGGGCCGAAATATTCTAGAAGGCCTCCCACAAGGTGGACCGATGACCTTGTGAAGGCTGCAGGAGTACACTGGATGCGGGAAACACGACACCGGTTGAAGTGGCAGAGGTTAAGAAGAGCCTATGTCCAGCAGTCCAGATGTCTTTCGGATGATGTTGATGTGCACGATATTTTATAGTTAGAAATGATCCCTTTTGTATCGGGGTATTGCATTTAAATTCCATCGTTACACCAGTCCAAAGAATTAGTACCTATAAGTCAGACTTCTCTCTATGGTTGTCCACCATCATAGAGTACTATTATTATGTCCACCATTTTTAACGTTCACAGAGTTATAAGCATTTTTATTTTTGACAATGTTTTTGACACGCAACAAAATGTTATCACAGAAGGCTCCAGGTCAAACACTTTATTTTTTATTTACTTAATTGATAAATAAATCATAAGAGCAGGGCCAGCAGGGCTAAATTAAGTGTGATGTGTGCTTGTTCTGTCCCCGGATGCCGCAGAAACCGAAGAGGCAGAGATAGTGACGGCGAAGATGGCGGTGATCGGACTCTGAGGATGTCGGGGGATGAAGGAGCTCATGGGATCGCCGAGCGAGAGCGGCGAAGGCGACGAAATCATAGTCTCAGCGTCTTCGACCCGCCCCCAAGGGTTAGTACAATTTTCGAAGAGAACTTACAAGGGAAGGAAAAAATTTTAAAGTGGCACCTCTGACAGAAAAGTTGAAAGGAAATCCTTTGTCTTGGTATAGTCGGGTAATGAAGAAGGAAGAAACTAATGTGAATAAAAGAGTGATGAATATAAATATTGATAGATGGTGGTGAGTGAGAGTAAGAAAACATGGATGCGCGAGGAATGATATGAAAAAGAACGGACTGAATAATATAGAGCCTGACTGCTGCCAGAAGCAAAAAATGGAAGAAGACAACGTGTTGCCCCGACCTTGATGAAGAGTACTTATAGTTAGGGAGCTGGCGAGCATTTCGGTACATGATTTGCACACGTTTCACATCGAGGTGGGTTGCAGTTTAAATCATTACGAATTGATTTGTTCTAATCAATTAAGGTCCTACGTCGCTGCGTTTTCGCGTTACAGCGGATTGAAGTTGCTTAAAAAAATCGGGGTATTAAATTATTTGCACATGTATGCCTCTGGAGTTCATGGTCACAATCATCTTGGAAACAAAGAAAATCGAAGAGGGAGACATTCAGGACTCTGCATTATCATGGGACGGAGTTGTAAAAATGTTAAAAAAAAAGCTCTACTAAGTCATTTGCACGCGGTTCTCATTGCGCCCATTCGATTCACTATGACTCTGTGGATTCGAAAAAACATGTGGCAGACACTTTGCTCAGTGATTTTCAGCTGTATAACTGTTTGAAATTCACGAAATCAAGGGACAGTAGGTAGTGCATGGGATTATTGTTATTCTTTATAGTTTTTCAACTGACGAAAAAAAAACGGAGGAGGTTCTCAATTCGACGCGTATATATAAGGTGTATCTATTGATACACGAAATATTTTAAGGGGTACACCTGTAGGTGGTAAAGAAGCTATAGAAGCAAAAGAATTTTTTTTTCTAAGCGTTTTTGAATTTTCGTAATTATTATAATTTTAAAACTACTTGAGACGTTTTGCATAAAACCTTTACTCCAAATTCTATGAACGGCCCGCCTGACGCTGCGAGGGCGGCGACCGCACGGGACGAGCATGGCCGCGGTGTCTCGGACCGTAAAAATAAGAAGGAGCCAATATTTCTTATGTGCGTCAAATAATGTATAAATATTAAATTTAAAAAAAACCTTTAGAAATTTTTTTTTCGTTGCTATAGCTTCTTTACCACCTACAGGTGTACCTCTTTAAATATTTCGTGTATGAATAGATACACCTTATATATTTTTTTATGTATGACCACGCATAACTTATTACATAGTACTCCGATTGTAATAATTCTTTTTTAAATGGAAGGGTTATACTCCGAAGGTGGTTCCATATAAATTTGAAAAATAAAATCGAACCCTAAGGGTCGGAAATCAGGGGATGTTTGATTGTTCACTCACTGATTGTAATGTAGGTATAACCACACATAACTTTATACACAGTAATCCGATTTTCATAATTCTTTTTTTATTGGATAGGGTATACCTTGCCAAGTATTATTAGTACATTAAAGTTACAAAAAATAATAAAATAAAAACTTTTTAACAAAAAATTAAACCGCCGAAAAAACAGAAAAGCAAAAAATAATAAAACTTAAAATGTTGAGTCGGCGCTGAAAGATCAATGAACAAAGATCACTCAAAGTGCCGACTCATAATTTGAAGGTTTATTATTTTTCTTATAATTTTGTTTAATATCATCCTCTAAACCCACGGTAACGATTAAACTTCTAGAGCTGAAATCTATGCAATCATATTTTTTCTCAATGCCAACCAGAAACGAAATGCGCTTGGAACTTTAATATACGCTCTATGCATCTAGTTTCACAATACGGAGAAGGTCGAAACTGTGTTATACCGTTATCACTCATATTCCCAAATAAAAGAGAGACACCACAAAAGGAACTATGGGGATATTTTATACCTGCTTGGTTTGGCGCGAGCGTCGGATTGAAAAAAGATAATCAAATGGTCTGCCTTTCGAATATCAGAGGTCTGAACATCTGCCTCATCGATTTTCTGGGTTTTCATAAGGAATTCAAACATCAGTCCAAGAGGCAGACGTATGCGCATAGTATAGCACACCTCTTTTTTTTGACATTTTAGGAGCACTGTCAATAGACAACGCAGAGGCAACATGTTGGCAGACTATTTTTCCGTCGTTCTTCTCATTGTTTTTTATCGAACAATTCTAATCTGCCAAGTGTGCACTTCATATACCGTTTTTTTTAATCATAAAAATAATTTAAAAAAATTGATTACTACAAAAGTCAGAGCCCTGGATGTCTGCCTTCTCGATTCTTTGTGTTTCCAGGATTACTGTGATCATCAAACCCAGAGGCAGACGTGTGCGCATAATATAGCACACCTTTTTTTTTACATTTTTGAAACGCTGTAAATCTACAAAGCAGCGCCACCATGGTGGCAGACGAGGTCCTTGATGTTTCTAAGGGTATAATTATCACTATTAATAACGTCTGCCTTGTGTGCTGATCATATAAAAATTTTGCTCGCCAGCTCCCTAACTATTACACGCGGTTGACGAACCGCTGTGTTAGCTACTTACAATAGTAACCATACAATACTTGCGATGGAAAATATGTACTTCATGAAACTTTAGACTATAAGTTAGTAATACGTACTAAATAATGGCTATGATTCTGAATCAGTAATCAAATAGTCGCCAAATCACCGAGTTTCCACAAACCTCAACTGATAACGATGAATAGGTAAGGTCAGTTCAGACGTTACGTTAGTTAGGTACTGCGAATACAATGGAAGATACATTTAATATAAAGCGAATTCCTATTGTGTTATTTTGTGAGCGCTATATCCGGTAACTTTCCGTCATGACTGTATATTCTGTGAGCTGAAGTCGTGGGCCGTGTGTCTACGCTTCTAAAGGACTACAATGTAGGGATGATCAAGTGAAAAAAATATATCGATATTTATCGTATCGATATTTTTAAACAGTATCGATAATTATCGAGTGAAAAATATCGATATATCGATATATCGTCAGTTTTCACATGATTATTCATACATATTCCTAAAGCATTCAAACTTCGCAAAAAAGAATAGACGAAAATATAAGAATACAGTATTTTTGCTTAAAGCTCGAGCCTAAACAATTGTATACAATTTAATCAAACCAGTAGCCATAAGATATAGACATTAGGAGCACCCTCTGTTTGATGTGCTCGCTTGTCAACTGCTTGTGTTTTCGGGTACTGTCTGATTCACGGCTGAAGCAACCCTTTCGCAAGACACTGAAGAAGCCTGGGAAATTAGGTATTTAAGGGCGACTTCTGAATGAACCGGCGTGAAATGCTGGCAATTTATCCAAAATTTTAATGGATCAGGTTGATCGAGGTATTGTTTTAGCTCGTTGGGCACAGAGCCAACCGAACCTCGGGCACAGTTGTTGACGATAGGGATAATAACTTTTCATGCCCAGTCCAAATTGAAGAAGTCCCAGAGTTTTTTTTTGTGCTCGTGCTATTTGGATTGTTCCTAGATCAGGTGAACGTGGCGGGGTTTTTTAAAGTTAACGATACGCGAGGAGCATGCAAGGAGTATCTAATAACATTAAACACGAAACCAAAATTGCGTTAAAAAAAAATCGAAATTGATACGAATTCGATACTCTAAAATAAATATCGAATATCGATGTATCGCGATTAAAAATATCGATGATATATATCGATAATTGTATGGAAAAATATCGATATTTTCATATATCGAAATTTTTTGCCCATGCCTACTACAATGACCTTCTGCCACCTAAATGTAGGGGATAATGACAGGGCCGTTATTGGTGAAGTTTTATGAAACTGCCTCGGTGGTCTCGTGGTCACAGCTTCACAAGCGCTACTGCTGACCAAGGCCCTTTGGCAAATTGTTATTAGGTTCTTCTATCTGGAATTTCTCAGTAGCAGTCCGATGTCTGTATGTGTGCCTGGTTGATGGCAAAAGGCTCGCCCGCTATTACATCCGACTTAAACAGAACATGTGGGTGTACTATAGGTGCAACTCTTCGGGGAACCAAGGCGATGTTAAGTACAATTTCTGAATTTGTCACAGAAATTGTATTGAACACAAAGAAGGCAGGGGAAGTTCCTCTTTTGGCCACGTGCTACGAGATTATTGTTGTACTTTCTTTGAACGACTACGCTGAACTAACGCTCAGTGCGACAATGCCAAAGAGCGACTGAAATCAAAAAGAGGCCAGTGTAGTCTTGAACATAATAACTATAGGCGCTCCACCCACTGAAGATGCGTCCCGCCGCGGTGCGCGGAGCGACAGATAACGCGCGCGGCGACGGAGGCGCAGATCTGCCTTATTTAGCGGTGTAATATGCTCCCCCGCGCGGTGATGCAAATTACGACGGCCTCGCGCTATATAAACTCATATGTTCACTGTGTTGTCGATCGTCGTGGAGAATTGACGAACTTATTCAATTTCAAGATGTTGCAGTTATATTGTCATTTTCAACCGACGAAAAAAATGGAGGAGGTTCTCAATTCGACGCGTATATTTTTTTTATGTATGACCACGCATAACTTTTTATATAGTGGTCCGATTGTGATGATTCTTCTTCTATTGGAATAGATATACTCCGGAGGTGGCCCCATATAAATTTGGAAAACAAAATCGAACCCTAAGGGTCGGAAAACAGGGGATGATTGATTGTTCTCTCACTGATTATAATGTATTATAACCACGCATAACTTTATACAGAGTAGTCCGATTTTGATAATTATTTTTTATTGTATAGTGTATGCCAAGTATTATTAATACATTAAAGCCACAAAAATTATAAAATAAAATCTTTAAAAAAAATTAAACCGCGGAAAAAACTGAAAAGCAAAAAATAATAAACCTTAAAATTTTGAGTTGGCGCTGAAAAATCAATGAACAAAGATCACTCAAAGCGCCGACTCCAAATTTTTAGGTTTATTATTTTTTGCTTTCCAGGTTTTTCGGCGGTTTAATATTTTGTTAATTTTTTTTTATGGTTTTTAAAATATATAAATTTGTCTACGTCGAGATCCATCGTGCAAACGTCTTTACAGTGTCAAATCACGCCCGGGACTGCGGAGCCGGTGTGTCATACCCCGCGGCACGCCCCGCGCTCCCGCGCAGATTGGCAGAAACTACGCGCGGGGCGCCTTCCCGCGCAGACGCGCGTCGGCAGTGTGTTGTGCTAGGCGTGATTTCTATATAAATTGAGATACTTACATACAACGGTAGAATCTGCCATCCCGCGCTACGCGACGGGGCGCGGTGCAGTGGGTGGAGCGCCTTAGTTCTTATTAAACCACCGGAATTGTAAACCTTCAAATGATTATGTACGTTCAATTGCTTTACATCATTATCCATAGTGTACCTATGGTCATAATTGTTTATTGTACAGTGTTAACAGCCAAATTGATTAACATTATTTACAGATGCATCCCTGCGGCTATGCTCGGGTGACCAGGTCACGAGAAATTGCAATAATTTAGTACCTAAATTATTCGATTGTTAGTTTAATCTCTGTTATACACTTTCCAATATCAAATTGTAAATTTAATATTTTTTTACAGCGTTCTACTCTGCTGCGTAGTAAGATTTCGAAGGCGATCCATAGCTTGTACTCGTTTGGGACGGGACGCCACAACGACCGGTACCAGTGGGCGCTCATCAAATCCATTGTATGGTTCGCTGTTGGGCTGAAGCTGTTCCATGACCTAGCCCGCCATGCCAAAGTATCCCTCTTGTTAGGAGGTAGCTTAAGCAGAGCCCAAATCGCCGATCACCGAAAAGACGACTCCGATCGCCGAAAAGACAACTCCCACCAAAGTGGCACATGGGCCAAATTCCAAAGCGAGGAAGACAAAAATATCTCCAAAGAATGCGAATGCGAGGAAGACGAATTATTTTCCGAAGAATGTATATGCTTACAGTAAAATTTAATAAAGTCCAAAAAAATATACCTGCTGTGATTTCTTTGAGACTTACGGATTTTCGATGCTACTAGTACGTCAAGTGCGCTAGCCGCGTCTGTTTGCTCGATTTGTTAGGGCTGAGCCTCGTCAGGTACCGCGAGGTGTGTGATCCGTGCCTAGTCCGAGCCTAGTACCCACATAGCACGGCTCGCGCTCATGTCAGCGTGCATAAATCATGCCTTAACCAGTCAATTACCGTAATTACAGACACAATTAAAAAACGATTGTGTCTATATCAAATGTGGTATCTCAGGGACTTAGAGGTTAAACATATGAATAATCATATAGGGGAAAGTGGGGTAATTGGGAACACCTAAATTAAAACACTTTTAAACAATGAAAGAAAGTCACAAATATAATCAACTTTTATTGCAACATTAACTTACTTTACTAATCTACCTACAAAATAATCAAATCAAATCTCTTGGAAATAAACTTAATAATCAAAATATTAAAGAAATTAAAAAACATTGTTGTTCTTATTTACCCGGTACCTTGTGGGGTAATTGAGATTAGTCATCATCAGATCAGTGATCAGTCGCGGGGGAATAGGAACGATGTGGGGTAAATATGAACGACATTACTAAATCCTTAAAAGTACTAAAAATATTTTGTTTGGCAGAAATCACAGACGTAACCCTAACTGGATTGACCGTAGATACATTATCATGTGCCCAGTTGTCACAGATGTCACAGACGTAATCCAATCTTCTCTAGGCGGAGATTCATATTTTTCGTTGCAGAACATACAGTAATACTCCACTTCATTTTCTTCTAACATCTTTTTAAATTTTTTGACTCCCTTACTCTTAACTTGTGGTTCGTTTTTTTTTTAGTTTTTGTGGTCTTTATCTTTTAAACTTTCTCTTTTTTATTTTTCTCTCCATTTGCCTTTTCTGTTTTTCCTCTAACTGATATTCCACGTTCTCCACTTGTTGCCTTTGCAACTTGTTTTAAACCTCTTGGAGCCAAAATTTTGGAATTTTTCTGAGCAGTACTTATGCCTGTTTCATCAATATTGAAAATACGATGACTAGGAAAAGAGTATTTTGCTTGGAGAGATTCCAGTTGATCAAAAACTTTTTACAAAAAAAACAACCGAATTCCTTAAAAAAACACTACAAAGTCAAAAATAACTTCGAAAGTCGGTGTCTTAGGCTCTGTATTTAAGGTTTTTGCCACCGAATTCCGAATTAAAGTTATTTTTGACTTTGTTGTGTTTTTTTTAAGGAAGTCGATTGTTTTTTTTTTTGTAAAAAGTTTTTATTTTTTGACTTTTTAGTTGTGGTAGATACTCCGAACTAATCTAATCGCGTTATTCGTTCATTTGTCGCACAAATACGTAATGAAAATTTAAGACTTATATGGTTTTCACATGGACCCCTGTTCGCTGCCAGGCCAGACCTCAATTCAATTGTGCAGTGGAAGTTTTTGATGATGGGGCTCTGGAGACAAGAGTGGCTAGCGAAACTAGTCCGCCGTACGCGGAGCAGACAATATATAAGAGAACAATTGCAAATAAATTAACTACAATAAAACGAACAAAGGAACTCACCTGATGGGCGACGACCACCTGCTTCTTGGGATTACCTGGATCTATGTATGTAAGTGAGTGTGTATGTATCGTGTAGTGAGGTTCTGAATAAGTATTCTCAGGAACAGGTTACCATTTGCCGCTTCAAGAGGTCTGGCGTCCAGACATGCGGTCTTCCACACTTAACCTTCAAAGTTCTTTAATGTCAAGAAACTAAACCCGTATTCCTTCACCAAATGCGGTTATTTAACACAAAATCATTGGGTCATGACTTATTGTCCGCAAAAACGACCGATTTTCAAGGATTGATTTACAAAAACTCGCGGAAGCAAAAATCTGTCCGACGCTTTCAAAGACCAAACTAAAAAGGGAGTGACAAGTGTCAAAAATCAAACTTGACAAGTCAGATGTCATTCCGTTCGGGCGGCGCGTTCCGAAGGCGCATAGAGTAACAAAGTGTTCGGTCCGAAACATCTACCCCCCCCGGACGGGCCTTCCCGTCCGCTAATCAATTGGCAATCTTGACAAGGTTGCGACCGCTCTCTTCACGACCGATCCGTCCACCAAAACCTCTGCAAAACGAGGAACCCCGTCGGTGCCAGCCACCAGATTGAGAATGCGCCCCCGGCGCCAATACAACGGCTTAAGGTTGGCATCCTTAATCAGGACGAGGTCTCCAATTTTGGGCGGATGCGTTTTATCAGTCCACTTGACGCGCTGCTGGAGGATGTGCAAATACTCCAAGCTCCAACGCTTCCAAAAACTCTGAGCGAGCTGCTGCACCAACTGAAACCGCGATAGCCGATTTTGGCTCACATTGACAAGAGGGTACTCGGGCAGGGCGACAAGTGGCTGTCCAATCAAAAAATGGCCCGGGGTCAGGGCCTCCAAGTCGTTCGGGTCCGAAGACAGCGGGCACAATGGACGCGAGTTCAGTGCAGCTTCAATGCGGCAAAATACCGTAGCTAACTCCTCAAAGGTGAGAACGGTGTCTCCTAACGATCTGCGCCAGAGTCCCTTTGCCGCTTTCACCACTTTCACCAAAAATACCCCCCCAATGGGGGCAGGCTGGCGGGTCTAACAACCAAGTGACCCCTCGGCGGGCTAATTTGTTACCAATGTCAACCTGGTTCTCAGCAAGGAAGGCGTATAACTCCTTCAAATAGTTACTTGTACCCTTGTAGTTAGTACCGCAATCAGACCTGATCAAAGTAGGTAACCCACGGCGAGACACAAATCTATCCAAGGTCGCCACAAAGGCCTCCGTCGAGAGGGAGGTTACCAACTCCAAGTGCACTGCCTTAGTTGACAGGCACACAAACACACACAAATAAGCCTTAACAATTTTACTATTCCGAAGAGGAGACGTCTTCACCAAAAAGGGACCAGCAAAGTCCGTTCCGACGCCTACAAAGGGTCTCGCCTCATTGACACGATCAGCCGGCAAGTCTCCCATCATTGGCTGCATAGTAGAGGCCTTAGTCCGGTAGCACGGCAAACAACGGAAGACGATGCTACGAATAGTACGACGGGCCGACAATATCCAAAACTCTCGCTGCAGAATGGCCAACAGCGCATTGCAACCGGCATGCGAGTTCTTAATGTGACGATCAGTCACCAACAATTTAACCAAATGGCCCTCCTTAGGCAACAAAAGGGGGTGACGGGCCCCATAAGGAAGGCTAGAGTGCCTCAACCGTCCCCCAACACGCAAGAGACCCGTATCGTCCAAAAAGGGGTTCAATTTACTAATGGCTCCCGACAATTTAGCCTTACCAGACTTCAAAGTTTCAATCTCCTTCTCAAAGTGTGCAGCCTGCACCTAGCGGACCCAAATGAGGAGTGATTCCTGTCGCTCCTGAGGAGAGAGAACCGGAGACAGGCGTTTGTTCCCGGAGTTCCTAGAATTATGACCAAAACGCCTGATCCACGAGGTAACGTTCAACAATTTGTCGAGGGAGCTGTATCGATTCAACAAAAATTCAGGGTCAAACGGAGGGTCCTTCGTTCCAACAGCGAGCACCTTGAGCCCGGGCAAAGGACCCGACATCAAGACTGGCTTTCGAGGCCAATCATCCTCGGGGTGAGTCAGCCAGTCTGGTCCCCACCATAGGGGGTGAGCAATCAGGCGGGGTGCCATGCACCCACGTGAGGCCACGTCACCCGGGTTCAAATCTCCAGGCACGTGCCTCCAAATCAAAGGCGTTTCAGAATTTTGAATCTGGGACACTCGGTTCGCAACAAAGACCTCCAAAGAGTGGACGGACGTCTTCAACCAACACAAAACAATTTGACTGTCCGTCCAGGCGTAAGAAGCCCGAATGTCCACAGTTCCACCCAAAGTGTGAGCAACGTGGTTCAATAGACGCACAAGAAGCGCCGCCCCTGACAATTCTAATTTAGGGATGGTCAGTGCCGTCCGGAGGGGGGCCACCTTGCTCTTGGCCATGACCAGTGACAAGTTCACCTGGCCTGTCGCGCTGACGGTGCGCAGATAAACAACAGCTGCATAACCGTGCGAAGATGCATCACAAAACCTATGAAGGGTAGCAGTGTAGCTCCCAGGGGGGAGGATCGCGCGGGGTAACACGACCTCGTTGACTGCAGGGAGTGCGGACACAAATTGGAGCCAATCTTCCAACAGGGTTTCCCTGAAGTGGCTCGTCCCAACCAAGTCCCGCAGTCCAAAGGCGCTGAAGAAAACATTTCGCCCAAAACAATACCGGGCATATCCAACCATTCGGGTCAAAGGTCCTCGCGACAGTAGACAACACCAGTCGTTTAGTCCAAGTGTGAGGTGACTCCAAGTCGACATCGTATGTGAAGATGTCTTGGACTGGTCGGTACTGAACGCCGAGAACTGGTATCATAGCAGGGTTGTCAACATTTTCAAACAAGAGCGGGTCCTGCCTATGATCCTCCGGCAAACCTTCCAATAGCGCTGGCGAGTTGGACACCCATTTACGCAACTCATAGCCAGCGGAAGCCAAAATACCAATCAATTCGTCACGCAACAGGACGGCTTCCCCAACTGTGGGAGCTCCAGTACAAAGGTCGTCAACATACAAGTCCGTTTTCAAGATGGCGGACGCACGAGGGAACTTCAAACGCTCTCGGTCCGCGAGCTCCCAAAGGGAACGAATAGCAACAAAAGGGCTCGATCGGAGGCCGTACGTATTCGTATTGAGCTCATACACAATCATGGGGTCCTGGGGATTCTCTCGCCACAGGATCAACTGATAACGTAGGTCATCCTTGTGAATAACCGTTTGGGCGGAACATCATTTTGATGTCGGCCACAAAAACTACCTGATGACGACGGAAAGACGTAATGACGTCACAAAGTTCCATCAACAATTTGGGGCCTGGATGCAAGCAATCATTCAAGGAGACACCAGACGAAGTCCGCGCAGACCCATCAAACACCGTGCGCAGCTTACCGGTGGATGGCTTGAGGACCGCGTGATGCGGCAGGAAATAATGCTCACTTGAGCGCCAATCCAAATTTAACACCGACATGTGTCCCAAATCTGCGTATTCCCGCATGAAATCCAAATATTTCTGCCGCAGCACTGGGTCCCTGCTCATGCGGCGCTCCATTGCCAACAATCTCTTCTCGGCCGTAGGTCTGGATTCGCCGAGAGGTGGTCGCACCGCAACAAAAGGCAACCTGGTCACAAGCCGGCCGGAATGGAGTCGACCTGTGTTGTTCTGGTAGAACAACTCGCACTCCTCGTGTTCCGGGTTCAAACGGGCTACCTGAGGGGGCTCTTCAACCTCTCAAAACCTCTGAACGGCGTCAGAGAGGGCGGAGCCGGATGACAACACAAAATCAGGTTCAGGTGTAGGGAGGTCCCACAACACTGGTCCCATCAACGCAAAGCCAAAGATGGTCGAGACAGCCACCAAACCGCGTGGCTGCAGAACCTTTATATCACCCAAAAGTATTCTCCCTAGTACATCGGAACCCAACAACAAATGCGCTGTCCTAGGGGAATCAAACCGGGGATCAGCCAATTCCAGGCCTGACGTCAACCGGACGATTTCTGAAGACAGCTGACATGGTGGATGACTACCCAAAATATTCGTCAGAACAACGGCCGAAGCAACAATTTTAGGTGCCATACAATTCAGAGGAGTGACCTCAAACCAAGCCAGTCCCTTGGACGTGACCTCTGTTTCGCCCACTCCCCTAATTTTGCGTGAAAAGTCACGCACATCAAGGCCCACCTGTCCCGCTAAAGAAGATGACAAAATGCAACCCTGGGCTCCCGTGTCCAAAATGGCACGGACCACAACAGAATCCCCCGTGGGCCCCCAGACCCTGACCGATGCCGTTGGCAACAAAACCGTTTCGATCTGAGGGGGTTCCTTAGCGGGGCAGGCGCCAATGTCCTAACAATGCCTGGGCGGCGACCGATCGCCGCACCCAGGCTCAAGTCTTTCCCGACGACGATAAAGGTCAAATTTCTCGTCCGCGCGGTGTCCCGAGCCACGCGCCATCGCTGGAAGGGCATATCCCACCGGATGCCTGAATGGCGGGGGGCGTGACTCCAACCGGGGACGTTCCGCCAAAGGAGGGGAGGGAAGGCGGTGCTGGTCTGGCCAGCGCTGCCTAGCAACAGCTACGTAATCACTTTTACGTGGGGAGACCAAATGGCGATCGCGCGGCTCCCGATCAACTTGCGCGGGGGGTGGAGTGCGGCGCTCAAAATTGTGGGCCTCTCCCCGGTTCTGAACCGGCGAGGCAGAAGCCCGGTGACCAACTCCATGGTGCCCCCTCGTACGCGAACCTTCATCAGAGGCTGGTCTGCCAGCGTGGTACGCGTTAGCGCACAATATGTCCAAATGGGACCCCCTACAAATTCCACAAGGGCGGGGGTTGGGGCAGTCCCGATGGAAGTGAGCCCCCAAACATGAGAAGCACAGACGGCGTGCACTGGCAACTCGGCGGGCGGGCACTCACGTGCAATTTCAAAAAGGCCGCGCAAGTTGCCATGCCATGCCCCGTGTCCTTACAAAACTCACAACCAGGACGACTCTGGGTGCCAGCAAAACGAGCGGCGGGGCGACCATCAACAGGCCCGCGAGCCCTAGTCCGTCCCTGGTCTCGTGGCCGGGAAGACGGTTGGCGTGACTCGGTGGCAACGCTAGAGTTGTCCATAAACCGACACTCATCCTCCAAAAATTTGACGAGGTCACCAAATGGGGGGAGGTGTGTGACACTATCCCCACCATACTTTTGCTCGAAACGAGCCCTCAAATCAGCAGGAAGCCGTTGCAGCACCACATGTACCAAAAGGTAAGACCAATGGTCCACCGGCAACTCCAATCGCTTTAAAGCGTTGGTCGCTGCCACCAACGGGTTCAACAGGTCAGTACGCAATGCTGATAATCTTGTAATGACCGGTAACCCCAAAATCTATTTGATGTGAACATCAGCCAAACAACGTTTGTTTTGATACCGCCGGGTGAGTAGTTCTAAAGCGGTAGGGTAGGCTGAGTCAGTCACCGACAAATGCTGTACCAAGGCTCGGGCCTCACCTTCCAGGACAGACAACAAATAGGCCAACTTTTGGGCGGGTCTGAGGTCCGAGCGTGCATCAACCAAACTTTCAAACAGGTTTTGGAAACCTAACCACTGGTCCAAGCGACCGTCAAAGTGTGGCAGTTCCAAGGTAGGCAGTCTACTCAATAGTCCGGGACCTGAACAACCGAGGTCTCCGGCTTGACCTGGACAGGTGTCCGGCTCTCCAATATTTCCCGAGCACGTTGACCAATGACATCCCCCAGGTCCAAGATCTGGTCGTAGTCAGCAAGGACCTTATCACGTGCTGCCTGATCCAGCACTTCCAGAGCCACATCACAAATGTACTCGTTGTAGCGAGTAAGCAGAGCATCAACGTTGCCGAGTCTTACGTTCAACTGCTCGAACCGAGCAAGAGTGATCCCTTTGAGATCCTGGCGCTCAGCAGTCGCTGCAGCTGAAGTGAACCACCGTAGCTGTGTGGTCAATCCACTGATTGCCTCTCTCACCGCTTTGTGTGCCATTGCACAAACAATACAATTGAAATAAACCAAGCAAAAGATAATTAAGTAACAAAGTTCCAACAATCAATTACAAAATAACTACAAGCAAACAATCAAACTACCAAACTGGTAACAACAACTCAAGAAATAACAAAATACTGGTTGCAATTTAATGAACAAAAATAAAGTTTTATTTTAATTCAAACCAATGTCAACGGTACAACAATAATAAACCTTTATTCCAATTTTCAATGTTAATGCTCAATAATGCCAATCAACACTGTTAGCATATAACCAGGCTGACTATGGTAACTTCAGTTTACCCGACAACATGAGTTCCTCGACTCAATAAATTCAAACAAATTATTTCAAATAACAATTAATTATAGTTATCAAATATTTACAGCGTATTACTACTTCCCTTATAGAGACTTCCAAGTAATTAGCCTACTGTAAATTACCAATTTGGTGGTTATATGTCTTATAGCCACGCTCTGATACCAAGAATGTTCGCTGCCAGGCCAGACCTCAATTCAATTGCGCAGTGGAAGTTTTTGATGATGGGGCTCTGGAGACAAGAGTGGCTAGCGAAACTAGTCCGCCGTACGCGGAGCAGACAATATATAAGAGAACAATTGCAAATAAATTAACTACAATAAAACGAACAAAGGAACTCACCTGATGGGCGACGACCACCTGCTTCTTGGGATTACCTGGATCTATGTATGTAAGTGAGTGTGTATGTATCGTGTAGTGAGGTTCTGAATAAGTATTCTCAGGAACAGGTTACCATTTGCCGCTTCAAGAGGTCTGGCGTCCAGACATGCGGTCTTCCACACTTAACCTTCAAAGTTCTTTAATGTCAAGAAACTAAACCCGTATTCCTTCACCAAATGCGGTTATTTAACACAAAATCATTGGGTCATGACTTATTGTCCGCAAAAACGACCGATTTTCAAGGATTGATTTACAAAAACTCGCGGAAGCAAAAATCTGTCCGACGCTTTCAAAGACCAAACTAAAAAGGGAGTGACAAGTGTCAAAAATCAAACTTGACAAGTCAGATGTCATTCCGTTCGGGCGGCGCGTTCCGAAGGCGCATAGAGTAACAAAGTGTTCGGTCCGAAACAACCCCATTGTCCAAATAGAACCAATTAAAATGAGACCATTCTGAAAGCACCAATTTCAAATAAATCATCAAAATCGAATAACAAACATAAAAAAAAAATACTGTCGAATTGATAACCTCCTCCTTTTTTTGAAGTCGATTAAAAAACAACGTGACTTCGGTGGCATTAAAAGCTGTAATTCGATTAAGTGACGTAGCTTCTGGAGTCCGTAGACTGATAGAAGGATGTCTAGACATAAAAGAATAGTACCAGTCCTTGCCTGCTAACTGGAATTCTTTATTAAAATTATGCTTCAATTTGTTAGCTTCAGCAAACGTAAAAGCAATTTTTCAAAGTGTCTTTGGTGTTATGCCATAAAAAGACTCACAGCAATCGAGTATGTACTTTGCTAACTGGCCTTCCTGATTTTTATTAAAGACAGGGTACCGACCTTTTTGTGGTTTCTTAAATGTTTCTTTATTAACTTGCTTATATAACGTAGTTTTTGGTACTGAGCATTTGATGGCTGCTTTGCCCAAAGTAAGTTTTTTACTCCTGACATCATCTATTTCACGACGAAGATCTTCAATTTCATATCTCGTAGAGGTTTTTCTTTTGTAATGTCTAGGCATCTAAAACAATTTCTGAGGTTAGAACATTTTTACGCGATCAATCAATGAATAGGGGTAATTAGGAACGTTCTTATTTACCCTCCTGACACCGTTCCTAATTACCCGAAATACACCAAAAATGGCCGCCACCTAAAATTATTATCTTCGATGAACTTAAAGCTACGTGAAATTAATAAACAGATATTACGTGTATGATATTAACAATATATTACGTCCTTACGCCCAAAAAGATGCATATGGCATTGATTTCTGCACATGACAAAAATTATAGCAAAAATACGTAATTACGTTGTCTGACTCACCGTGACAGAAAGCGTGCGTCTTCTCACTCACACTTCTGCGAGCGAACTGAGGGGCCCCAAGCGCGTCTAGTTAAACGTGTGCTGGCGCAGTAGTGCGGGGGGAAGTATTGGATATTCAAACGTTCCTAATTTCCCGCCGTTCTCAATTACCCCACCTACCCCTACCTATATACTTTCTTAATTAAGATGGACAACACCAACCGATGACCTGGTGAAGGCCACGGGAATTCACTGGATGCGAGAAGCATAGCTGGTTGAAGTGGAGGTGCTTCGGGGCAGCAGTGGATCTTCATCATCATCATTTCAGCCATAAGACGTCCACTGCTGGACTTAGCCCTCCCCCAATTTGGGGGGCTTTGCTATAATCGCCACGCTTTGCAGGCAGGTTGGCGATCGCAGTATGGTGGTATAATGCATAGAGAACGCTGCTGCCCATTCTCTAGTAAGTCCCTTAGTCGCCTTTTACGACACCCACGGGAAGAAATGGGATGGTGTTATTCTTTACGTCCGGCACCACACGGTACACAGTACACATACAGTATAGCATGTCGATTCTGTAAAATTCTCACCGTGGAAAGGTGCGTGGAGTGAGCTGTCAGTGTCATCCCAGTGCTGCTAGGGATTGACCAAACATAACATTTACAATCATAATCGAGATTTTGATAATATTTTTTATGCTAATTCTATAGATCATTTTATGAAGATTTCAAAGCTAGTTAAGTATTTTAACATTACTATTGTTTCGGGAAGTTTTTCAAATAAATAGCAAAACAGAAATTCAGACAGAAACTGTTGTTCTTGCGTGTCGCCCTTGTGCGTCAGGCAATAAAGGGCTAGTCGAGAAAAAAAAAAACAAAAAAAAACAACAATGCGTTTCTGACTGAATTTCTGTTTCACTATTTCATTTGAAAAACTTCCCGAAACAGTAGTATTTTAAATACACTAAGCTAATAAGCTTTAAAATCCTTTTAAAAATGAACAATAGAATTAGCATTAAAATATTATCAAAATCTCGATTGCGATTTAAATATAACACTTGGTCATCCCTAGCATCAGGTGGAATGACACTGATAGCTCACTCCACGCTCACTTCACCCGGTTACAGAATAGCACTGCAGCATGTCGATTCTGTAAAAATCTCACCGTGAAAAGGTGCGTGAAGTGAGCTGTCAGTGTCATCCCAGTGCTGCTAGGGATTGACCAAACATAACATTTACAATCATAATCGAGATTTTGATAATATTTTTTATACTAATTCTATTGATCATTTTATACGTATTTCAAAGCTAGTAAATTATCTTGACATTACTACTGTTTCGGGAATTTTTTCAAATGAAATAGCGAAACAGAAATTAAGTCAGAAACGCATTGTTGTTTTCTTTTTCTGTTTTTTCCTCAACTAGCCCTTTGTGCCTGACGCAAAAGTACGACACGCACGAACAGTTAATGAATATAGTAAGACATATGTAATGTATAGGTAAGATAGCTACAACAGAAAATGCGAATCGACATTGTCAGTTATTATGAACCCACTGTAAACTGATTAAAATTAAATACGTAAATACAATCACATGGCCTAATCACGATGTGTCTTGGAGAAGCGATTGTAGATCGACTCGAGTAAAGATTGTGCAACGTTCTTCAGCGTTGTTACTAACCCAAATCTATTAAAAAAAGATGAAAGAACCTGGCCGTGCCTGACTGACGGAGCATAGAATTCAATCTCACACATAGGTACTATGTGGGAACCCACATCTAGGCGCTGTCATATTCACATTGACATTTGTTCACTAGGTAGGTATTTATTTAACTTATAACGTGTCACGTATGCGCACTAAGAACATTAGGAAAATGCAATACCAGCGTCCAAAAATGTGCCGAGTAACATTTTATTGTAGATAAAAATATACCTACTTATTTACTAACTTACTTATGTCGTTATTATCAATAAAAAGAATATTCATGAAATGGTCACCATCTTGAAAATATTATGTTAAAATTCAACAGTTCAAAATGGTCACCCGCGTGCTCGCGAGGTGTAGTGATGTTACCATGATACCATGACAACGGCATTGCGAGGATCGCGTGAGCAAGCCGCGCATGCGCACTAGACGGTGTTAGCAATAGGTATCAACTTTTTTTTTTGTTCGCCTTGTGCAGACGCCATTTCGTATTCGGTTTAGAGAATAATTAGCACGCAGGGATTTATTTCAATTCTTGTAGATATGTACCTATCTTAATACAACAGTTTTCATACAAGTATAATGTCAGTTTAGTACCTACACTTTGATGTCAACAATTAATCCGCTTTTTTTAAACTATGTACCTACTTACTGCTCATTTCACCTTTATCGCGTGGTGACACCTGCACGCTAATAATATGCAATACCAAGAAGTACCGCACAGCTACCAGTAGGTAGCTGTACGGTACTTCTTGTGTAGTAACACAGAATCTTCTCGTAGTCTGAGCATTGATTGGTAAGGTAACGATGATGAGAGATAAAATATGATGTGCATGTGTACTTAAACACTCATCATCATCAGCCATCATTCTCATCAAACTCATTGTCTATAATAATAGAATATTCATCAAATCATCATCTTCAAATCAAAATTCAACGCTTCAAATGACTATCGCGTAGCGCGTCTCTGCGCGTGTTCACTTCACCGAGAATACATGCCATGATGCGACGAGAATCGCGTGAAGTGCTCACGCCGCGCAAGCGCACTAGGCCACTAGTTCATCAATGTCATACATTTTTTTTCTTTTATTTTTGTTTTGATGACCATGTGCCTGAACATATTTAGAGTTCAGACAAAATGATTAGATACTCATTTATTTCAATGTTTGAAGGTAACCTATTTGGTTGCAAACAATAAAAAAGAATATTCATCGAATCGTCATCATCTTGATAATAATGCCAAAATTCAATAGTTCAAAACGGTCACCCGCGTGCTCGTGAGGTGATGTGATGTTACCATGACAACGAAATTGCGAGCATCGCGTGATCAAGCCGCGCATGCACGCTAGACGCTGTCATCAATAGGTATCAACTTTTTTTTTATCACCTTGTGCAGAAGCTATTTCGTAATCGGATTGAGAATAATTAGTGCGCAAGTATTCGAAACATTCATATAAATGCATGTATACCTACTTAATAATCGTATTATTAATACAAGAATATTCATCAAATCATCATCATCTTGATACCTACCTACTAGGTATGTCAAAAATCAACATTTCAAATGAAACTCGCGTAGCGCGCCCGCGTGAGTTCACTCCACCTTGACTAAATGTGATGAGAATCGTGTGAAGTGTTCACGTCAAGCAAGCATTTACTCATTCGGTGTGGTTGCTATGGCAACAACACCGTGTGAGTAACGGTTTCGAGTGAAGTGAGGTGACCGACGCTGTCATTGTCAAGACAGTTTTTTTTTAATTTCAGCCTTTCAAGTCATTGCTAAAGGCAATGACGTATTCGCAGTTAGCCAATGAAGTATATTTTAATGTCAATTCCAACCCTTGTTTAACATTTCAAAATTATAAATTATGTTTTCAACAAATGAATATTAGGTACCTACTTACTTGAGAGGTGTGAGATCGAGCATTCGGTGAATCGAGAGGCTTGTAGCTAAATAAAAACAGCCGCACAGTCCGACCGATCCGGCTAAGCTACGCTTGCCTCGGTCGGTCCGCCTATGGGTGACCATATTTACATACCAAGATCACGAAGGTCGAAACTCTGACAACCAGTCTTACCAAGAGGGTAACATATTACCAAATAACTGGGTTGTCGGAGTCGAATTGGCAGTCATTGCATGTGAAATACCCGTGCATTCAGCTGCAACCAGTTAAGACTGGAAGCCGACCCCAAAACAGTTGGACAAAGGCAGGCAGATGATGAGGTGAGATCGAGAAACTTCATTAAATAGTGCAAAGCAAGTATTCAGTGATTGGTGATGTGTTCGTTAACATTATTTACATAATATATGTAAATAGCATACCTAAAGGATTTTTAAACAGCTATCATCTAGATTCTGGATAAACAATAGTTCAAGATACAAACCTTATAACAACAATACACAAAATATTTAGGCATATCAATAATCTAGTTATGGATGCTGTTGAGACAGTTGATGAATATTCTTTTTATTGATAATAACGACATAAGTAAGTAAGTAGGTATATCTCTATCTATACTAATAATACTAAAACGCTGAAGAGTTTGTTTGTTTGTTTGATTGAATGCGCTGATCTCAGGAACTGCAGGTCCGAATTGAAAAATTATTTTTGTGTTGAGTAGCCTATTTATCGAGGAAGGCTATAGGCTATATAACATCACGCTACAACCAAGAGGAGAGGAGCAAAAATGAAAAATGTTGCAAAAACGAGGAAAATCGCACAGGTAGGTGATTCGACGCGACGCGACGGGAAGGATCGGGGGAACAAGAAATTTAACGCGGGCAGAAGCTAGTCTACAATAAAATGTTATTCGCCACATTTTGGACGTTGGTATTGGTTGGTATTAGGGATGTTATGGATATGACATTTCGGATACGGATTGGATACGGATGTAGGAATGATTATTATACCGGATATGGATACGGATACGGATATGAAATTATTTCGGATTATCCGTTAGTTTCGGATAATATCGGTTACGGATATTATACTTTTAAGGAATTTCAAAAGTAAAATATAAATAGCTAATAAAATGGTTTTATTTATATGTCACCATTTGGTAGGAATTACAATCAGTCCGTGAGTAATTATTACAGCTATTTAAAAAATAAAAATTATTATAAATATATATTGAGTATTATCTAATCTACCTAAAATAAAAATGTAATAACAAATCCGATATTATCCGAAACTTTTATTTCGGATTCGGTTACGGTTACGGATAAATTTTTATATCGGATATCCGATAGTTTCGGTTTCGGTTACGGAGCTCCTTAACATCCCTGGTTGGTATACAGCGCCTAGATGTTGATTCCCACATAGTATGTGTGAGATTGAATTCTATGCTCAGTCAGTCAGGCACGGCCAGGTTCTTTCATCTTTTTTTAATAGATTTGGGTTAGTAACAACGCTGAAGAACGTTGCACAATCTTTACTCGAGTCGATCTACAATCGCTTCTCCAAGACACATCGTGATTAGGCCATTTGATTGCATTTACGTATTTAATTTTAATCAGTTTACAGTGGGTTCATAATAACTGACAATGTCGATTCGCATTTTCTGTTGTAGCTATCTTATACATGTACATATGTCTTACTATATTCATTAATTGTTCGTGCGTGTCGCACTTGTGCGTCATGCAATAAAGGGCTAGTCGAGGAAAAAATAGAAATAAAACAAACATGCGTTTATCTGAATTTCTGTTTCGCTATTTCATTTGAAAAACTTCCCGAAAGAGTAGTATTGTTTAGACACTATGCTAGCTTTGAAATCCTTATAAAAATAATCAATAGAATTAGCATAAGAATATTAGGTATCTAAATCTCGATTATGATTGTAAATATGATAGTTGGTCATCCCTAGCATCAGGTGGAATGACATTGATAGCTCACTCCACGCTCACTTTACCCGGTGAGATGGTTACAGAATAGCACTGAGGTACGGCAGTGGATCTTGATGATGATTTACTTAATCTTTTGACGTTGAACCTTTATCAGCGTCAAAAATATCGGGACAAACAGGCTATACAAAAAACTTTTTAACAAAAAATTAAACCGCTGAAAAAACTGAAAAGCAAAAAATAATAAACCTTAAAATTATGAGTCGGCACTTTGAGTGATCTTTGTTCATTGATCTTTCAGCGCCGACTCAAAATTTTAAGTTTTATTATTTTTTTGTGGCTTGAATGTACTAATAATACTTGGCAAGGTATACCCCATCCAATGAAAAAAGAATTATCAAAATCGGACTACTTTGTATAAAGTTATGCGTGGTTATACATTACAATCAGTGAGTGAACAATCAATCATCCCCTGTTTTCCGACCCTTAGGGTTCGATTTTGTTTTCCAAATTTATATGGGACCACCTTGGGAGTATACCCTTTCCTATAAAAAAAGAATTATCACAATCGGACTACCATGTACAAAGTTATGCGTGGTCATACATAAAAAAAAAAATATACACGTCGAATTGATAACCTCCTCCTTTTTTTTCGTCGGTTATAAAAATTATCTCAACAACTGGTGATATATTTATTTTATTAGGAAAATATCCAGTTGAGATTTAATTTTCATTTAAACTTTAATCTCGATTGAATAATTTTCTTGATAGAATGACAGTTGTCGTGTACTGTCTTCATTCTGAAATATTCCTTGTGTCATTGAGGTAATGTTCATTGTTGCTTAGATCATTCTGAACAGTCTGTTCGGTCCGGTATTGATGACGCTGACTGTACTTAACTCCGTATCACTAATCTTTTTTTAGTTGCATATCAAAGACAGCCCCAAGTGCTGGGGCACAGGCCTCCTTCCTGTGAGGGGGAGTGGGCCGCAATCCACCACGCGGGCCCATTGCGGATTGGTAGATGTCACATGTCCTCGTTTTTTTTTTTTTGTTTTTCTAGGATATGCAAGTTTTCTCACAATGTTTTCTTTCACCGTTTTCAAAGTAGTGGTGATGAAATAATTCACACAAAGAAAAGCGCGTGGCGGGCTTCGAACCTACGATCAACAAATCGTAAAACGCAGCTGTCACCACTGGACTACCACTGTTCTTGTTAGTTGCCACGGTAACCCTCCTGGTTACCCTGTAACCCTGTACAGGGTAAACAGGGATTTTCAGGAGAGAGTTGGAAGCTGGATAGCCCTGGACAGAGATACTATTAGGTTGTTATTGCTTAGGTGGTGGCTACTCAGCTTTATTGCTCAGAAATCACAGGAATTATCACAAGGAAGGAGTGTGTATATACGGTTAAACCAATTTCACGGTTTTGTGCGGCTAATACCTACAGCTGTATTTATTGTACGATTAGCAACAATGTGAAAGCAATTTATCATTAGATTACCGCTTTATCGAACACAAATGCTTTAACAAGTTTTTACGGTAACACCACCTCGCAATGCTAAGCTAATAAATAAAAAGGTAAGCGAAATTCTGACATAACCGTCGATGGCCTGAGTAGAAACCTAGAGAGCTAAGCCTCGTTTAAAATCAGCACCTTATAGGGTCCATTATGTCTGTCCAACAGGCCTCATAAGAAGGCTGAAAGCCAACCCAAACGGCAATGGAGAGGGTTATGCTTGGTTTTACCCTACGTGATCGAATTAGAATTGAAGAGATCTGTAGGAGAACCAAGATAACCGACATAGCTCGAGAACTGCCAAACTTAAGTGGCAGTGGGGAGGACACATTGCTGTGCAGAACAGATAGCCGATTGGGTCGGGTGGTTCTGGAGTGGTGACCGCGTACTGGAAGACGAAGCGTTGGAAGGCCTCTCACAAGATGAAACGATGACATGGTTAAGACCGCACCTCAGGAATCCGCTTAATGCGAGAAGCACAGAACCGGTCGCAGTGGCGGTGCTTGAAGGAAGCCTATGTCCAGCAGGGGACGTCTTTCGTCATATTTCAGTAACAGTTGGTCTCCCGAAGGCGACCACAACCGCAAATGTGTCGCTGCTATTGATGTCTGTATACCCAGCAGTCAAAGAAAGAAAGTATATGTACATCATTTATTATTATTTCTAATTTTTGACCGATGTTAAATACACAGATCATATCATAACAGTTTATTATTAAATGATGTACATACACTTTTTTTCTTTATCCTTTCTTTCCGCCACCATAAGTACTAAAAGCTGTGAAAGCTCATACATCGACCAAACGAAACGTTGCTTCGCTGAAAAAGTACAAAAAGTTTTATAAAACAAATTTTCAGCTAAAATACAAACTTTTTGAATTAAACTTAGGGTTATTTGAAAAGTACTAATAAAATGCTTATAAGAAATATGACTGTCTGGACTGAAAGCCTCAAAACAAAATAGGGTCCTGCTGGCTTGACAAAAGTTTTGCAGGTGCATTCCTCATTAAATAATCGTGATTTTAAAATTAAACTCAGGTATTTTTAAGGTACCTACTAATACAACGCTAAACGGGTCCATATAAGATTTGTCTATAGACCTTCAAACAACGTAGGTTCCTGCTGGAATATAATTGAAGATTACGCTGCGGCAATTAAGGTACAAATTTTTTACTTATACGATTCGGAAGGTACTAAATACTACGCATGTTAACATTTAACTTTCATTCGGATTAAACGTAGGGTCCTGCTGGGTATACAGACATCTGCTATTGGTCACTTTAGCAGTAATAGGTATTTTAATAATTGCTAAGACTTACATGCATACAACTAATCTATTTATAAGTTTTCTCAGAATTTGCTTTAAGCAAACCACCGTTTACTAGGAACTTTGGAATGGAATCATTTAAATGTTCTGCTGCATACTTATACAAATGAAAACGGTTAAAAACTATACAAAAAAAAAAACTTAGGAATCTTCTTATCTTCTTACTTATTTTTTTACTTGATTAAAATTTGAAGACATGTGACATCAACCCACACTGTGCCCGTGTAGTACGTTTCGGCCCTTCCCTCTCTCAGAGAGATTGATTATGCTAAATACAGTTAATTGAATAAAAAATCGGATATCTACCTAAAGGGGTAGGCCCAAGTAAACATATAATCCGTTATGTTTAGTCAGGTACTCTCGAACGAGGTTATTGTCATCAACCGAGCATATCCCAGACTGGCATTCTTGATAGTAAAAACCCATCGATTTGTGAAAATCCCAATCAAACTTACAATTCATAAAAACTTGAGATCTATGACCGTGGTAGATGAAGACCTGAAGAGGTTTCAAAAAACCAGCGCGTCAAAAACTTGATTGCGTATTTCGTTATCTACTTTTGTAGTAGTATCAGTAAAATGTCATCCAATTAGAAAATCCTATACATTATGAATTTCCCATTCTATAAAAAGATACGAAGCGAGTTAAAATAAATCCTTACCGTTTCATTTTACACTACCATTGACGGAAAACTTGTTTATCGATATCGCCGTCACCGCTTTCGACTACGTGGGGGGAATCCCTTCTGAGTTGTTGTGACAATTCGGAAGGGATTGCCCCACTCGTGGTAGTGTGATGTTGAAGTACACTATAACCTATCTCAAAAAATGGCCTAGAAAAAGCAAAAAGATAATTTTCAAATCCGACAGATTACTCTCTCTATACAAAGTTACGAACAAAAATAATGACCTGTTTAAAATATTACTAGCTTTTGCCAGTGTCTTCTGCCGCGAGAATATTAAACTTCCTCTTCAATCACTCTATCTGTTACAAAAAAAGTGATCCTATAAGGGTTCCGCTTTTTCCTTTTGAGGTGTGGAACCCTAAAAACGGATCAAAATTCGTTGCGTAGTTTTAAAGATCTAAGCAAATATAGGGACAGACATCTAAGCGTACAAACACGAAATACAACTTTGTTTTAAACTATGTAAAGATATATAAAATTCAAAGTCCTGAGTGGCATATGGAATGCAATAAAGAATTGAGTATTGAGTATTGACTGACTGACTGACTGACTGATATATCAACGCACAGCCTAAACCGCTGGTCCAAGAGACATGAAATTAGGGAGGTGTGTTCTTTGTGAGGAGTAGGTATCCACTAAGAAAGGTTTTTTTGAAATTCCATTCCTAAGAGGGTGAAATGGGGGGTTGAATTGGTGAATTTTCGACATCCACGCGAGCGAAGCCGCGGCAGAAGCTAGTGTAAAGATAAAGATTAGCATAGATCTACACAGAGCACATCCACTACATCAGCATCACGCTTTGAAGAGAAAAGCTTGTAGGACACCGACGTGGTGACGAGTCTAATACAATATAATACCATTGTATTAAAGTTTTAATTCTTAATTAATAAGTATTTACGAAGAACTTGAACAATCCTAGAACAAAAAACCGGCCAAGTGCGAGTCGGACTCGCGCACCGAGGGTTCCGTACAAACCTGTAGGTATTTTCGGTTTATGCATAAGGTTTATGTTTATGAAATTAAATGTTTTTTTTTTTTAATAAATATATTTGAGTTCATTGAATGAAAGGTAAATTGCAGTTTACGATTTATGACGTATTAAAAAATTTAAAAAAAAATTTACTCACTAGATCTCGTTCAAACCAATTTTCGGTGGAAGTTTACATGGTTATGTACATCATATATTTTTTTTAGTTTTATCATTCTCTTATTTTAGAAGTTACGGGGACACATTTTACCACTTTAGAAGTGTCTCTCGCGCAAACTATTCAGTTTAGAAAAAAATGATATTAGAAACCTCATACCATTTTTGAAGACATATTCATAGATACCCCACACCTATGGGTTTGATGAGAAAAAAAAAATTGAGTTTCAGTTCTATGTATGGAGAACCCCAAAATTTATTGTTTTTCTTTTTCTATTTTAGTGTGAAAATCTTAATGCAGTTCACAGAATACATCTACTTACCAAGTTTCAACAGCATAGCTCTTATAGTTTCGGAAAAAAGTGGCTGTGACATACGGACGGACAGACGGACAGACAGAAAGACAGACAGACAGACAGATAGACAGACAAACAGACAGACATGACGAATCTATAAAGGTTCCGTTTTTTTGCCATTTGGCAACGGAACCCTAAAAATCACTACGAATTCCATACAATCAAATATACAAAGAAATAAAAAAACAACAACATACAACACAAGAAGTAAAAACAAGTTTCAACTAATGACTGCACGAGCACGGACTAATTACGGTAGAAAGACAATATTGTTTAAGGGAGCACAAATGTTCAATAATTAATTTACCGGAGGAGTTAAAAAAGTGTGACAATATAAACATTTAAAAAACAATCTTAAAAAACATGTATGACTGTAATGTCACCGGAGGCAAATATGTATAATTAATTAGATGTAAGCACTTTTGTATCTCATTTTCAACCGACGAAAAAAAACGGAGGAGGTTCTCAATTCGACGCGTATATTTTTTTTTTTTTTTTATGTATGATCACGCATAACTTTTTACATTGTGGTCCGATTGTGACAATTCTTCTTCTATTGGAAAGGGTATACTCCCAAGGTGGTCCCATATAAATTTGGAAAACAAAATCGAACCCTAAGGGTTGGAAAACAGGGGATGATTGATTGTTCACTCACTGATTGTAACGTATAAACACGCATAACTTGTTACGTAGTGGTCCGATTGTGACAATTCTTCTTCTATTGGAAAGGATATACTTCCAAAATGGTTTCATATAAATTTGGAAAACAAAATCGAACCCTAAGGGTTGGAAAACAGGGGATGATTGATTGTTCACTCACTGACACTCACAACTTTTTACATAGTGGTCCGATTGTGACAATTCTTCTTCTATTGGAAAGGGTATACTCCCAAGGTGGTCCCATATAAATTTGGAAAACAAAATCGAACCCTAAGGGTTGGAAAACAGGGGATGATTGATTGTTAACTCACTGACACTCACAACTTTTTACATAGTGGTCCGATTGTGACAATTCTTCTTCTATTGGAAAGGGTATACTCCCAAGGTGGTCCCATATAAATTTGGAAAACAAAATCGAACCCTAATGGTTGGAAAACAGGGGATGATTGATTGTTCACTCACTGATTGTAACGTTTAAACACGCATAACTTTGTACAGAGTAGTCCGATTTTGATAATTCTTTTATTGTTGGATAGGGTATACCTTGCCAAGTATTATTAGTACATTAAAGCCACAAAAAATCATAAAATTAAAACTTTTTAACAAAAAATTAAACCGCCGAAAAACTGAAAAGCATAAAATAATAAACCTTAAAATTTTGAGTCGGCGCTGAAAAATCAATGTACAAGGAACACTTAAAGCGCCGACTCATAATTTTAAGGTTTATTATTTTATGCTTTTCAGTTTTTCGGCGGTTTAATTTTTTGTTAAAAAGTTTTAAGGGAACTGTTATTTAAGTTCTTATGAGAAATAAATTCTTTAAACCTGAATAAGTCATCATCTGACTAGCCTTGCCCCAACTTTGTCCAACCACATAGACCAATACCAGTAAATTATATGGAGTGACTGTGTGGCAAACACAACGCATTTACTAGGTAACAACACTATACGCCATGGTGAAACTGGTTGTAAGACTTATGAGCTTCTGACGAACCATAATGACTGCCAAAGATCTACAAATGACAGCCGGGAACAACGACTCAACGTGCTTTCCGAGGCACGGAGGGGTTTTGGTATGTAAAGATGGTCACCTATCCACGGACCAACCGCGGCAAACGTAGCTTAACCTGATTGATCGATGTGAGGATGTTAAAACCTGGCCAGATTGTAACTGTCTGTAGTTCAGGTGATATTTTATCTGTAACATATAGTTTCAGTGAACTCTAATGCATCCATACATCTCTGTAAATAAATAAAATTGAAGTGTCTGTTTGTCTGCCAGGGTCGCGAGATTTGTTCGAAAGAGATACCGTGGCCCTGGCATATGGGCAACTGAAGGAACACGAGTGGGTTTTAGTCAGTAAAAGTCTCACACGCCCTTCCGCTCCACCCTAGAGCGGGGAGGTCATGTGATGATTTCCCACGAAAAATAAAAGTCACAACAACAGCTTTTTACTAAATGCACAGTGCATGAAAGTACATGGTACTTATAAAAATAAATCATTTTTAAATTTATTGTGTGTCAGTCTGTCTGTTCGTTCCGGCTAATCTATGAAACGGCTGGACCGCCATCATATTCCTAGCCAGCGTTTTCCAATATGTTGGTGTCGGTTTCTAGTCTTATCAGATGCGGTAGGTTCCCAACTATACTCTATGCGGTAGGTACTAGTACAATATGTTCTATGGAGCGACTGCCTGGGGTAACGTACGGTCTCCAATTACAATTTTACAGTTGCAACGCAGAATTAAGTAGACATAAAAATGGATAGTGACAGAGTTAGCTTTGTATTCAAAATGTTTATTTTATTCGTGATGTTACTGATGAAGACGTAGGTTATTGTATTTTTTTTTATATTCACTAAACAAGTTTAAACTACCATTGATAAGAATTTACATAAAATAAACATTTTGCGGTCGAATTCAATACTAAAATACATACTCGTTTCCCAATTTAAATAACAATAATAATGAATAAGCAATGAAGTAGATTTGATCAAAATAACAAAGCTGTGCCTGTTCCTATAGCACAAACTTGGATGACCATACAGGACATTCCACTGACCTTGCCTTATGGAGGGAAAGTACCTTAAATACTAAAGATAGAAAAAAATACTGAAATAAGACTTCATTTTGGTTTTTAAAAACAATACGAACTGCATTCAAAGTATTTTAAATAATATCCTGTCTGAACCGGGAATCACCAGCTAAATGTAAAATAAACCTGTAATTTTATTTACCGATCGAAATGCTCAACCATAAACATATATTTCATCTAAATAACAAAGCACCTGAAATAAAACGAAAACCATGTTTATTTTTGTGGGTCATCAAATGACGTCTCGTGCTGTTGGGCGGAGCGGGAGGGCGTGTCAGACTTTTACTGACTAAAACCCACCCGTGTTCCTTCAGTTGCCCATGTGCCAAGGTCGCGGTGTCTCTTTCGAACAATCTCACGACCCTGGCAGGCATCCGTCCCAGCAGACCCTTTCAGTACTGCTGAAATCTATTTGAGGCGCGCGTGGAAAAAAAGACCATGCAATTTAACATAGTATATATTAAGTATTATAGGCGCTTTCCCTCCATGTGGCAAATTTAGGGACGCCCTGCTTAGATAAGATTTGATATTCCTCCACCACACAGATAGAAAAATATTTCAGGAACTATCCAGGCCAAACTTAGAATCTGTTCCTTGGTAGTCTCGCGACCTCCAGTTTAAAGGGAGCTACATAAATCTTTCTTGAAATAGATACCTTGTGTTTCAAAATAAAATAGTGAAGCTAAGCCCTAAAGTACCAAGAATCTTAATCATTTCTGCGTTTATGGTGGAAGTTTTAGGGGTAACCAGCGAAAATCAAATTTCCTTACGTTTTTCGGAATTTACAAGTCGGTGCCAGGGATGTTGATTAAACTATGATTCGCGATCGTTACACCTTCACATTTACGTAATTATAATGATTTAAATCATCAACACAAAAGGATTTTACTGACGATATTTTATTACATATTTGTTACGGCGACCGAATTCGGGCTTCCACCTTAACATAAAAACTATAAAAAGCCAATTTTTAACCGACTTCAAAAAAGGAGTCGGTTTCTCAATTCGACCGTATATATATATTTTTTTTTTTTTTGAGTATTGGCTGATCAAAAGGATATGTCGCAAACACAGTGCAGACAATTTCCGGAGTTTCATCAACTATAGAATCGGTGTAAGTACTTGCACTAACCGCAAATGCTTGGATTACCAAAGAGGTTGACCTAAGCAATGACCATCATGTTTGACATTTTTCTAGCAAATAGCGAGAGACAATACACTGGGAATAAGTGATTGCTCTTGGCTTGGTCCGTGAACTTTAAACGAAGTACAAAGTGATCGATACATAAAGTACTGTAAGTTGTGACGTACTCGGACGAAGCACGTTTTGTGACGAACCGGCCCGAACCCCGCCGAGGATCAAACTTGGGACCGATGACTCACACCCACCTGACAAACTTATGTGGATTTAAATTACATCTCGCAATAATTTCTTTTGACAAGATCGCGACTAATTGTATAAAATGAAGTACTATGCAAAACATTTCTAGTCGCGCTTATGTGGCATTACAACCGCCGACGAGGTAAGTATAATTACATAAACATACACGTGCTAATATCACTTATTTTTAACATTTCCTCGTTTTCATAGAACATGCTATTTTTAACGAACACTTAGAAAGTTGAAACAGTGATCATTTATTTTTAAATACTACCAAGCAATAGTCCCCGAAATCAAATAAGAAATCGATCAAACACCGATACAAAACTAGTGTCTTTATACAAGGAAAATGTTAAGTTAAGACGAATGTTGTCTATAATAATAAAACTGGCGTCATCACAACATGATCGCAGCTATTCGCATTTTCAAAAAATATTTATTGTTGATAACCTTAAGCGTGTGTTGGCGGCTTGGCGGCCACTGGCCGGTGTGCAGAACTATCAGTCGCGCACCGGCCGTCCTCTGGACAACTATATTGTCGACAGACTCGTTTGGAAATTAATGTATAGTAATTTATTGTAATAATACAAGTGCCAAAAGATGAAGAGCCTGCAAGAGGGGACGGCTGTCATCGCCTGCATTCTCGTCGCCACATTATCAAGCGCTGGCGGACGTGAGTATTATTCCGTTCTTAAACTCGTAATTAAAGCGTAAGTGAGAAGAAAAAAATGTGTTTTTAAACTCCAGTGACCTTACTGCATAAGTTAACCTCCGTAATCTGTAGTGTACGACCGCTTACCCATCTGTGATTGCGTACAAACATAACATCATCTATTTTTGTTTACTAAGCCACAGTAAATTGTTTCTTTAATTACCATTTTAGTAATTGTCATGTAGCGAACAACATGATCTTATGAACGTACTTATGTAGTGTTAAACAAAGGTGACAAACTGACGAAGTTTTTTTAGGAAACTTTTTATGTTTAGATGTGTTTTTTTTACACGTATTTATATGTTACCAAGTGATTTTTAACGAAGTCTTGTTAACTAAAACGAAAGACATTTTCCATCGTAATGTAAATAAAAAAGTACTAACTTCTACAGCAATAATATTGAATCATGACTGCTAAAAACTGTATATTATTATGGGAATATTACTCAAGAAGCGGTAATATCAAGGACTATTAACCACAAAGCAAACACACTTAACAGCGTGTTACTTCTTCATTGAGCATTCTGCTAAATACTTACCAACGATTTACATTTTGTAAATATTACTTCTAAATAATGTTAGTTACATAAGTAATCCGATTAAGTATGTCCCTTTAATTTCACCCATCATACCCAAATTAACTTAACTGTATTTTAATGACTGTGACAGTAATTTTAATAGTGATAGCCACGATTAACTGTGAATATTAAACTAGTATTATGTACCAATCTATAAGATGATACAGCTATGAAAGAAGACAAACCCGCTAGGTCTGTTATTACTGTGGAAGGTATTATTAAAGACCACTGATTCTTACAGACATACCTATAGGCTAACGGTACTATATAACCAACAATCATGCAGAAACCCAATCTCCTTTCTTTCGTACTACAGTTATTAAAAACAAAACAAAACACGAGTGAATAACACACTTGTCTTATACAGCCATCTCAATACCAATAAGAAATCCGGTTTTTTCTAATGCAATTTGGTGAGAATCTCTAGCACAAAACCAAAGATTGTATTAATTGATGATTATATGATACCTAACAAAAACAAGTTGCTGGCATTCAAAGTCAAAGTACTAAGGCAGCCGGTATTATCAAAGATAATGGCTAAAACTTGTATTCATTAAATTTGTTGTTTCTATAAATTTTTAGTATCGAGTTTTCTTTTAGTTTTTTATATTCGGAATGTTTTAAAACATAACGAAGCAGTTTAACATTAACTATTTCTGAGAAGTTACAATAAATAGGAAGCGAGAGTTGAAAAGGGAATAGTAGAATTTTATAGTGGCAATTGGGCAGCAATTAATGATCGAACTGAGCGTTTGTACAGCGTAGCTGCCGCGTAGCCATAGCGTTCGCGTAGCGCAGCTGTAGCGCGGCTCCGTCGCTCAGTCGTAGCGGTGGCGTAGCGGACGCGTAGCGCAGGCGCTGCGTAGGCAACTCGTAGACTTTCGTAGGCGTGGTGAAAATGTTTTCGCTGCGTTATGCCTTGATTGTATATGCTATCAAGGATTTAACGTCACTTAGGGCTGTCAACGAGGTCGTCACTCCAGAACCTTCCGGCCCCATCGGCCATCCGTTCTGCGAGCAATGTGTCCTGCCCACTGCCACATAGGTTTGGCAATTCTTCGGGCTATGTCGGTAACCTGGGTTCTCCTACGGATCTCTACATTTCCGATTCGATCGCGTAGGGAAACTCCAAGCATAGCCCTCTCCATTGCTATTTGCGTGACTTTGAGCCTTCTTATGAGGCCCATTGTGAGCGACCACGTCTCAGTGCCATATGTCATCACTGGCAACACACACTGGTGGACTTTTGTCTTGAGACACTGCGGTAAGTGGGACGAGAAGATATTTCGTAGCTTCCCGAACGCTGTCCAGCCGAGTCGGATTCGACGATTGACCTCTCTCTCGAAGTTGGACCTACCTAACTGGACAGTCTGTCCTAGGTACTCATATTCGTCCACAACTTTAGTGTAGCGCCTCCGATCTTCATTGGTCCATGTTCATTCTAAGACCCACTCTTTCGGAAGCTCTACTGAGGTCATCGAGCATTGTACTGAGGTCCTCCATAGTCTCAGCCATGACTACTATATCGTCGGCAAATCGAAGGTGAGTGATGTACTCGCCATTGATGTTGACGCCAGCCCCTTTCCAGTCCAAAACCTTGAAGACATCCTCCAGTGCAGCGATGAACAGTTTCGGAGAGATTACGTCTCCCTGTCTCACCCCTCGCTGCAGAAGGATAGGTTTCGAGGCATAGGACATAGTGGCGATTTCATACAAACACTTCAGCACCTCGATGTACCGATAGTCAATCTGGCACCGTTGAAGAGACTGCAATACAGCCCAGGTCTCGATCGAATGGAAGGCTTTTTCGTAATCCACAAACGGTAAGCAGAGAGGCAGGTTATACTCTTCGGTCTTCTGTATAACCTGCCGCAGCGTATGTATGTGGTCTACGGTGCTAAAGCCTTTACGGAATCCGGCTTGTTCAGGAGGCTAGAAGTCGTCAAACCTACGCGCGAGACGATTCGTGATGACTCTTGAAAACAGCTTGTAGACATGGCTCAGAAGTGAGATGGGCCTATAATTCTTAAGTAGGGTATTGTCACCCTTCTTAAAGAAAAGTACCACCACACCTCTGTTCCATGCCTGTGGCGTTTTGCCCTCGAGTATGACGGAATCAAATAGCTTCTGAAGGGCTTTTAGAACGGGTTTCCCGCCGGCCTTCAGGAGCTCGGCCATAATTCCGTCATCACCCGGCGCCTTGTTGTTTTTAAGCTGCTTCAGAGCCGTCCTAATCTCGTACAAGCTGACGTCCGGGATATCTTCAGTGTAGTGTCGAGTCAATCTAGCTCTCAGGTCGTTAGCTAGATTCATAACGGGGTTTCTGGTGGACGTGTATAACTGTCCATAGAACTTCTCGATCTCTCTTAACAGCTCAGGTTTGGCGGACACGATTCTGCCATCGTCGGTCTTTAGTTTTGCAAGCTGACTCTGCCCAGTAGACAGATCTCTTGAAAAGACTTTGGAGCCCTTGTTCCGCTCTATCGCGTCCTTAATAGGTTCCGTATTAAAGAGGCGAAGGTCGCTTTTCAAGGACTTAGAGATCCGTCTATTTAGCTGCCGGTACTCGAGTGCAGCTTCTGAAGACTGCAGGATCATTCCGCGCCTCTGTTCCATGAGCTGTAATTTTGGATCTGAGAGTTTCTTTTTTCTATTCGTACGGCGGGTCTGGAAGAACTTAGACCCGACCGTATGGACAGTTTCCACGAACCCATCGTTATAATCGTCCACAGAACTCCCTAGGCACTCAAAACGATTCTGGAGTTCGAACTGAAAGCTCTCGGGGTTCTGGTTTGATCGGTGCTGAACGGAGCATTGACTTCATCAGCCGAGATCTTTGCAGCTTGATATTGATATTCAATGTGCTTCTTACCATGCGATGATCACTTCCGGTTTTCACCGCGTTGATCACAGAGACATCATTGAATATTTGCTTCTTCGTCGACATAATGAAGTCAATCTCATTTTTGGTTGCACCGTCAGGACTCTGCCAGGTCCACTTCCTGTGCTCACGTTTTCTGAAGAAGGAATTCATCATAAAGAGGCCTTCCTTCTCCATAAAACTAGCCAGTAGGTGACCCCGGTGGTTCCGACGTCCAACTCCAAATTGCCCCACTCTCAACTCATCATCGCTTCGCTTGCCCAGTTTCGCGTTGAAGTCCCCCATAACAACGGTGAAGTGAGTTTTGGAACCATGCATGGCTCTGGAAATATCCTCCTACATGGTCTCCACCTCATCGTCGGGGTCTGTCGAGGTCGGGGCGTACACCTGTATGACCTTCAGCGAATACCTTGTGGATATTCTGAGTATAAAGAACGCCACCCTAGTCGAGATTGAAGATCGAGAGTGTGTCACTCTCGATCTTCACAACGTTGCTCACAAGGGACTTATGGACGATGAACCCGACACCACCTTGGGACCGCTGGTCGCCCTCCCGGAAAAAGAGCAGGTTTCCGAAATTCAGGATTATCGAGTCCTCCCCCTCTCTTCGGACTTCAGATAACCCTACTATACCCCCCATCGTAACCTGCTCAATTCTTCCTCGAGCTCGGCGATCGTCTCGTCGGTGTACGCGTGTTGTATGTTGCCAGGTCCAGTTGTCGGTGGTTGTGGTAGCTGGATTTCTTCCGGGGATTCTTAGCACCCCTTGCCTCGCTGGGCCTTGACCGCTACTATAGCCAAGGGTAGGTGGGCCGCCGGGCACTAGGGGCCGTTTTTTATTAGTGCTTGTCATTATTTGGGGGGGTTTGCCATAATCGCCACGCTTGGCAGGCGGGTTGGCGATCGCAGTGTTACCATACTACCACTACCGTGTACAACGCATTGAACGCTGCTGCCCATTCTCTAGTATATCCCTTAGTCGCCTCTTACGACACGCACGAAAAGAAATGGGGTGACGCTATTCTTTACGTCCGGCACCACACTTATACAACCTAACCTACCTAACTAACTTATGGAACCTAAATTAAAGTTCTGTGTGTTCTATTTGCACTTACAATATTTCGATGACAGCCATTGTACCTACTCTGATTTCTTGTTTTCCTCCTCAGAGCAAATCACACATTCCTCAAAGTCAATTCATCAAAAGGGTTAACAAATTTCAAGCGAAACTATGACTTATTCTGTTTACTGCTGTTGTTTTCTTGATAATGAAGGAGAAATAACGATCCATGCATAAAGATATACAAAAATAAATTACCGAGAATAATGAATGCATGGCTAGATTTATTACTGATGATTACTTATTGACGCAATATTTTGTAACGTAAAACCGAGAAATCAGTGATTTGAATACTAGGTATGCTCTGGAGTCTACCTTGGCATTTGCTTCTTATCTTCAGAGAATGTGGAGTATATTCCATTGGTAAACTAAGTATTTTATGACAGGTCTGTTCGTATTTGTTCAATACAGTCAATGTGTGATGGTAACTGCTTTCTTAAATGGGTGATTTCTGGGTGTTGTACTTCTTAGCACGACCATGAACGCATTTATTATAACTTTAGATGGTAATAAAATCCTTTTAATTTGTACTATTTTGTACCACTAATTAGAAATTTTGTACCTCTCAATTATCGTAGATATACAGGTCGCGCTAGGAAGATTCCTATCCAGCACGACCACGCTGTGATTGTAGCTGGCATTATAACTATAGATAGTACTAAAATCCTTTTAATTTGTACTATTTAATACCTACCACTAATTAGAAATGTTATACCTCTCAATTATCGTAGATATACACGTCGTGCTGGGAAGATTCCTTTCTAGCACGACCACGCTTAGTTTGTAGCTGGCATTATAACTATAGATGGTACAAAAATGCTTTTAATTTGTACTATTTTATACCACTAATTAGAAATTTTATACCACTCAATTTTTCGTAGATATACAGGTTGTATTGGCTAGATTCCTTCCCAGAACGAACGCGCTAAGTTTGTAGCTGGCATTATAACTATACATGGTAATAAAATCCTTTTAATTTGTACTAATTTATACCACTAATTAGAAATTTTATACCTCTCAATTATCGTAGATATACAGGTCGAGCTGGCTAGATTCCTTCCCATCATGAACACGCTAAGTTTGTAACTGGAATTATAACTATAGGTGGTAATAAAATCCTTTTAATTTGTACTATTTTATACCACTAATTAGACATTTTATACCTCTCAATTATCGTAGATATACAGGTCGAGCTGACTAGATTCCTTCCCAGTACGACCATGCCAAAATTCTGGCTGGAATAAAAGTTAATGAAACGGGACCATGCCTAAAAATTACTCAAAATGTACTCTTAATTTATTAGCGGTAAATTGTCGTAAATTGTTAGAAAAGCAAAGAAAATAACATTTTCTGCCTGTAAGCCAGTATAAGATTTTTATACTTGACGCAAGATGGTGTTAATGATAATTGAGTGGTATAACATTTCTAATTAGTGGTATAAATTAGTACAAATTAAAAGGATTTTATCACCATGTATAGTTATAATGCCAGCTACAAACTTAGCGCGTTCGTTCTGGGAAGGAATCTAGCCAGTACAACCTGTATATCTACGAAAAATTGAGTGGTATAAAATTTCTAATTAGTGGTATAAAATAGTACAAATTAATAGGATTTTATTACCATCTATAGATATAATGCCAGCTACACACTTAACGAGTTTGTACTGCGAAGGAATCTAGCTAGCACAACCCGTATATCTACGATAATTGGTTGGTATCAAATTTCTAATTAGTGGTATGAAATAGTACAAATTAAAAGCATTTTTGTACCATCTATAGTTATAATGCCAGCTACAAACTTAACGTGTTTGTACTAGGAAGGAATCTAGCTAGCACAACCCGTATATCTACGATAATTGGTTGGTATCAAATTTCTAATTAGTGGTATAAAATAGTACAAATTAAAAGCATTTTTGTACCATCTATAGTTATAATGCTAGCTACAAACTAAGCGTGGTCGTGCTAGAAAGGAATCTTCCCAGCACGACATGTATATCTACGATAATTGAGAGGTATAACATTTCTAATTAGTGGTATTAAATAGTACAAATTAAAAGGATTTTAGTACTATCTATCTTATACCTTTAAACGAGCAATTCTTGTATATATATATATAATCTGAATCTCGGAAACGGCTCCAACGATTTTCATGCAATTTAGTATACAGGGGGTTTCGGGGGCGAGAAATCGATCTAGCTAGGATTCATTTTTATAAAATGTCGTTTTGTTCGTGTTTTCAATGACCAACTTCGTCAATAATCAACTTGAACATAAACTTATTATTTTAAACACAATTTACCAAAAAATACCGAGCAAAGCTCGGTCATCCAGATATTAGTTATAATGTCAGCTACAATCACAGCGTGGTCGTGCTGGATAAGAATCTTCCTAGCGCGACCTGTATATCTACGATAATTGAGAGGTACAAAATTTCTAATTAGTGGTACAAAATAGTACAAATTAAAAGGATTTTATTACCATCTAAAGTTATAATAAATGCGTTCACGGTCATGCTACGAAGTACAACACGATTTCTGGTGATATTATTAAGAGCCCTCTTACAAAATTTGAACGCTCGAGTTTAGGTAAAAGACGGCAATCTTATGTATGTGTGCGTAGCTATCCACACATGCACAATACAAACAGAGTAACGCGAGTGTCGAGCCGGTCTAAACAATCTTGATCCGTTAGAATTATAATGCGGTATTTAGATATTTATGAAAATATTTATTTTATTTATCCAGCCTAATAAAGATTTCTAGACTAATAAAAAAAAAATACAACTATATGTTATGTAAAGTATACAATAAAAAAAAAAAATTAAAACAATTACATATTGGTGCCGATTCTGTTGTACACCAAACTAAACTAACAAAACTATCTCTAAAATTGCTTACTTTTAGCTATGAGAATTGTTACGCTATTCTGCAAGAAATAATCTCTTTTAAAAATTATTTTGACACGACTAAAATCAAATTTGACAATCGCGACTCAACGTGGTATTTTTAGGGTTCCGTTGCCAAATGGCAAAAACGGAACCCTTATAGATTCGTCATGTCTGTCTGTCTGCCTGTCCGTATGTCACAGCCACTTTTCTCCGAAACTATAAGAGCATGCTGTTGAAACTTGGTAAGAAGATGTATTCTGTGAACTGCATTAAGATTTTTACACTAAACTAGAAAAAAAAACAATAAATTTTTGGGTTCCCCATACTTAGAACTGAAACTCAAAAAAAAAAATCATCAAACCCATACGTGTGGGGTAAAATGGTATTGAGGTTTCTAATATTTTTTTTTCTAAACTGAATAGTTTGGGCGAGAAACACTTCCAAAGTGGTGAAATGTGTGTCCTCCCCCCCGTAACTTCTAAAATAAGAGAATGATAAAACTAAAAAAAATATATGATGTACATTACCATGTAAACTTCCACCAAAAATTGGTTTGAACGAGATCTAGTAAGTATTTTTTTTTTTAATACGTCATAAATCGTAAACCGCAATTTACCTTTCATTCCATCAACTCAAATATAAAAATTAAAAAAAAACATTTAATTTCATAAACATAAACCTTATGCATAAACCGAGAATACATACAGGTTTGTACGGAAACCTCGGTGCGCGAGTCCGACTCGCACTTGGCCGGTTTTTTTTTTCTTTTGGCTTCGCAATTTAGTACTTGTGCGCTACGCAATGAACTTGCTGAGATACGAAGGCGCGCGCAAGGGGGCATCCTGGATGTGCTTTATATGGAATTTTTCATTTTTGTTTGAAAAAAAAAAATATTACCCACGTGTTGAGATTTATATGTGTGTGGGATTTTATAAAGGGGGTCGAAAATTTCATTATTTTTGCGATAGGATACGCCATTTTCGAGATATAAGCAAAAGAAAAAAAAAATACAGTACTGTTTTTGCACGTGAGGCGAGGCGTTGCCGTTGGTGTGAATTTTTGTTCATGACCACTAGTTTTACTTCACACCTTTTTAATCGCGATTAAAAATAGTCAGAAATAGTTAAAATAAATTATTTTAGTCAAAATTTTTCTACAATCTATTAAAATAATGCTTTACTTGATAATTAACGAAACTCTTATTCAAAAAAAAAAAATTAAATGCGAAGAGTAGCAAAATGTTGTAGTCGTAGTATATTTTTGCCTTCACAATACGAGTACCCGTAAACTGAGACGCGGGAAAAATTGACACAGGTCCTTCCCCGTTGGGCGCTTGCGCCGTACTAAACGCGGGCAGCGTTTAGTACGGCGCAAGCGCCCAACGGGGAAGGACCTTGTGCATCGTAATTCTTGTGCATCGTAATTTATTCTAATTTAGAGTGATTTCAAAAACGATATTATGTCTAATTAAATAAACAGATTTAAATAAAACTTGAGGATTCGATTTGTTATAGAGCATACTTTATATTGACATGAATTTTTTAATGTAATTATGCTTTATTCAAACCAAAAAAACGCGATAAACTTGCAAATAAATCGTAAAAATTGCCATAAGACTTTATTTTTTTTTAGTAATTAATGTTATTAAAAATCAATATTCTTGTACTAAATGTAACAACTAGATTATATGTCTGTTGTTTTGTGTATTTTTTTTACTCAAATTTCTACATATTAATTATAGAAATAGGAGTCTGAAATTGACCCTTGCGCTGATTTTTACGAAAACTAGTTGTGGGAGATTAATTACTACAAAGTAAACAAATAAGTTTTTGTAAATGTTCTACTAAAAGTGACAAAACAAAAGATTGATCTATTTTTTACATGTATTCGTCAATGCCAGAGTATTTATGATGAGATGAGAGGTAAATAAGTCGACTAAAATCTTAGATATTCGCGCAAAAATGTAAAATGGCTCTTAAGATCACCGACGCGACGCGACGGCGGCGGCATATTGAAGTCACTATGAGATATCCATATCAAGACGAGATAGAACATAAAACTACCGGGAGTCGTCTTGGGTATACCTGCTTACCATTATTCTGATATTAATCAGCTGTTGATAAGATTGGTGTTTAGGCGCGTTACGGCGCCCTGTTTGCTCGAATGAAAATAAGTAAATTCGGTAGTAGATAGTAAGACGTATATTTCTTGCACACACAGTATTGATATCACAGCGGAGGTAATATACAGAAGTCACGTTGTTGAATACAGGAGATTGAACATAAATTTAGTTAAACTGCTTAACGTAAGTATTATGTTACCAAAGCACTCTACATCCGGATTCAAATCTTAGTGTTCTCTCTTTTACAATCAACCATAGACCCCTCTTTATAGAACAGTCTAGTGTTGTCATTTTTATCTAAGAGTGGGAACCATAGACATTTCGTTTGGTTCGCCACACCACCCCCCTACGGAGAAAAACAAGGTATAGGTACACAAAAAAAACTAATTAAATAAAACAATATACCTTAAAACTATAAATCTAAGATATCCCTAAATTTAACCCGTCTGCCAACTCTGGTGGTGACAGTGCGTGAAGGGAATGGAGTAGTTGGCGTGGAGGGAGTTGGGTGAGTGGAAGGAGAATCTGGAACAGGTGGTAAGGAAACCAGTTCGGAGTCCAGGTATGCTGGTTTAACACGGTCTACGCTGACCGTAGTTTCTCTTCCATTCATGTCCAAGGTAAGGGTTTTCTCCCTTCTCCTCAGGATGCGGTATGGGCCAGTGTATGGAGGTTGCAGCGGCCGTCGAACAGTGTCGTCGCGGAGTAATACATGGGTCGACGTCGCCAAATCTTTGAACACGAAGGTTGACGGTCGAGCGTGTCGTGAGGCTGGTATTGGACGTAATATTTCCATCCTGCTTCTTAACTCCGTGACGAAATCTGTGATGTCGTTTGGGCTCCTGGGCTCTTCTGCTGGAATAATAAGTTCTCCAGGAAGTCGGAGAGGTTCTCCATAGACTAGCTCAGCGGACGAGGTGTTCAAGTCCTCTTTGAGAGCAGTTCTCATGCCAAGGAGTACCAGTGGAAGTGCTTTGCACCACGATTCGGAATGGCACATTAGGGAAGCTTTTATTTGACGGTGCATGCGTTCTACCATGCCATTCGCGCACGGGTGGTAACTGGTTGTGCGAATCCGCTTTGTTGCGCACACGTTCATAAGGCGCCGAAACAAGGCGGATTCAAACTGACGGCCCTGGTCAGTCGTCAAGGTACTCGGCACCCCGAAACGGGATATCCAACCAGTCACCAACGTGTCTGCCACTTCTTCTGCCGTGATAGATGTCATAGGCCACGCTTCGGGCCAACGCGTAAATCTGTCAACCGCGGTCAGACAATACGTGAAATTGTCTGAAGGCGGCAGTGGTCCTATGATATCAATGTGGATATGACAGAATCTATTTGATGCGATGGGAAAAGACATAAGCGGTGCAGAAGTGTGCCTGGTAACCTTACTGCGTTGGCACTGCAAGCATGACTTGGCCCATTGTCGGCAGTCAGTATTGATATTCGGCCATACATATCGTTCAGCCACCAAACGTAAGGTTGCTCTCACGCCAGGGTGACTGAGACTATGGAGTCGATCGAAAGCTGCTCGACGAAAAGGTAAGGTGAGGTATGGACGAGGTCTACCTGTCGACTTGTCGCAGAGAATGGAAGTGTCAGTTCCTGGAACAACGATTTTTTCCAGTTTCAAAGAAGTAGATGAACCTGCCTCTTTGAGTTCTTCGTCTCTCTCTTGCGACTCTGCAAGGGCTTGGTAGTCCTCCTCCAATGAAATAGTTTCAACCCGCGACATAGCATCTGCGACAACATTATCTGTGCCTTTTATATATCGTATGTCGGTGGTAAATTGGCTAATAAAGGTTAATTGGTTGAGTTGTGTTGGTGGAAGCTTGTCTCGACGCTGCGTGAAAGCGTACACCAGAGGCTTGTGGTCAGTAAAAATTACTGCGTTTTGCACTTCTAGTATGTGCCGAAAGTGTTGAACGCTCTCGTACACGGCTAGAAGTTCCCTATAATAAGCAGGCCACTGAGATTGCTTGGCGGTTAACTTTTTGCTGAAATAAGCTAGGGGTTGCCAGTTGTCATCGACTTTTTGCTGTAGACATGCACCTATGTGCATGCTGGACGCGTCGGTAAAAAGACCTAAAGGGGCCTCGCAATTTGGGTGCGATAAAGTGGTAACAGTAGCTAGGCTCTTCTTGCAGTCATCAAAACATTGTTCGAGCTCGGGCGTCCATGGAAATGGTTTTGCGCCTTTGCTGTTAGTTGCAGCGACTGCGTCGATTAAGGGAGCCTGATACTTAGCGGCGTGAGGCAAAAACCTGCGGTAATAGTTAACCATGCCCAAAAACCTACGCACGCCTTGCACGGTCTTAGGAAGAGGGAAATCCACTAACGCACGAATACGGTCTTCGGGAGGGTAAGTGCCTGCAGCATTAATTCGGTAACCCAAAAACGTTACCTCTGCTGCCCCAAGTACACACTTCGCCGGGTTGATGACCACTCCATACTGGTGTAATCGGTGAAACAAGAGTCTGAGGTGTTCAGCATGCTGCTGGGGGTCTCTCGAGTACACAAGGATGTCATCGACGTATGCGAAACAGAAATTAAATCCCCGCACAACTTCGTCTATGAACCTTTGAAATGTCTGCCCAGCATTTCTGAGGCCAAAGGTCATATAAGGAAATTCAAAGAGTCCAAAAGGCGTGATAATGGCTGTTTTGCAAATATCATCAGGATTTACTGGAATTTGTTGATATGCTTTCACCAAATCTAACGTACTAAAAACTGAGCATCCAGACAAATTGTGGCCGAAATCCCCTATATGGCGGACAGGGTAGCAGTCCGGAATTGTGCGGGCGTTTAATGCGCGGTAGTCACCGCACGGACGATAAGTCTCGTCTTTTTTAAGCGCAAGATGTAGCGGAGAGGACCATGAGCTGCTGGAAGGTCGTGCGGTGCCTACGCGAATCATCTCCTCGAACTCAATCTGAGCAGCTCGAAGCTTTAGTGGGGCAAGACGACGTGGTCGCGCTGTCACGGGTGGGCCATCGGTAGTTTTAATAAAATGCAGCGTAGTGTGCTTCACCTCTTTAGGCGCGCCAGGAGGTCGCAATATGCTCGGAAACTCGGTCAATACGTGCGCGTATGGTGAGTCAGGTGATTGAATTAGTTTAATGCTGGGTTGGTCAATTGAGGAGAAATCGGTTTCAGCTGACAACCCTGTTTTACCGTCTCGCAACCTTCCATGGGTACAGTCTGGTAAGAGGTGGTAATGAGCCAGAAAATCCGATCCGATTATTGGAGTTCCTACTTCTGCGACTATGAATTTCCATGTAAAATCGCGTCTTAAACCCAAGTTTAATTTGAGTTCAGTCAGACCAAAAGTATTTATTTTAGTGCCATTGGCTGCTAGAAGTTCATACGGAAGTGGCTGATTTTTACCCTGGGAGTAACGTCTAGGTAGGCACGAAAGATCGGATCCGGTGTCAATTAAAAATCGTCGGCCCGAATACCGATCGGTAACAAATAGACGGCGACTTGCTAGGGAGCAGTCAGTGGTCGCCACTACTGACTGCTGCTTGAGTTTCCCTGTGGTGAAGGACCAGACCAAGTGCATGGTTGTGTGCACCTGGAAGCTTTTGCTGCGAATTGCCTGTGGTACCAACATTGACCGTGGCCAGCATTAGGAATGCGTGAGCGTGAGCCTGAACGACTGCGGTTCCTTCTGTTATTATTTGTAGTGAGGCCGGTCACAAGCTGTGTCAGATCCGCCACTTGTTGTTGCAGCAACTTAAGTTGTGCTTTTGTGTCATCACTAGGTGATGATCTACCTGCTGCGTGGACATTCTGGACTGGTTGCGGACTAATTTCCTGCAGCTTATCAGCAAGCTCACCCAAGTCCTCGAGAGATGAATGCTTTTGGGCAACTAAAATACCTTGCATGTAATGAGGCAACCTATTTGTCCAAATACTTTGAAGTAGCTGCTCTGGGAAAGATGGGCCAGCAAGAGTCCTGAGGTGGCGAAAGAATGATGAGGGCTTCCTATCCCCGATCTCCTCTTTCTCCAGAAGCCTCCTAATTTTCTCTTCATATGACTCAGAAAAGCGGGAGATGAGGGCTTTCTTAAGACAGGTATAAGGCTGATCCTTAGGTGGTTCAATAATTATATCCTCAACTTCTGTTGCAGATTTTGTGTCGAGCTGACTAACGGCATAGTAATATTTTGTCAATTCTTGGGTAATGCTGTTAATATGGAACTGTGCTTCTAAACTTGCAAACCAGAGTCCGGGCCGGTCCGGCCAGAAGGGAGGAACGCGGATAGATACTCTATTGACTAATATAGGTTGAGATCGGGAAAGGTCTACAGACTGTTCACCACCAGTTCCAGTTTCAGGATCCAGGAAAATCTCTTTTCCCTCAGTGGCCATTGCGTTACTATAAATATTATATTTATCTTACAAACAAAAACACACAATCTAAGCAAGGAAATACAGCCTAAATTATATAAGTGGCACAGTGGTATAATGAAAGTGTTAAAGATCAGTATCAGAAAAAAACATTCATAATAAAGAGAACACAATTCAACAAATATATATGCAACACACGGGTACATAAAAGTGTAAATAAAGGGTGTAAACGTTAAACAATAACAAGGTTCTGCAAAAACCTCATTTTTTAAATTATTTGTTGTGCAAGCTAATGGAATATTATTATTTTTTAAATCAAACCCTTTAAAATGCAGAAATCCAGAAGAAAACTTAATTCAATGTTATACTTTTAAGTCATTTAGTTAAAATTACACTTATTGTTTTTAAAGAAACCCGTAGTGATTGATATAGTCATTGAGTTTGGATCACACTTATACGTTTTTCTGTAACAAGTACGAGTTGCTCTGGAACACAGCCGATTTAAATTTTACGTCGCTAAACAGTGATGACAGGAGACACGTATCGGGCTTTGTCAAGTTTCGCGCGCTGACTTTGAGTTTGAAGAACAGGAAAGAATATGGCGGAGTTAGCTGATTTTTCTTCTTCCAGGTCGATACGCGTTCCAATACGTTGTTATTTTTGCACAAAAGGAATTCACAGGCACAGTCAAACACTATGTTGTTAGTCAATGTATTATTAGCACGAATCTTCAAATATTTTTCGATTTTCGTAGGTAAGCTCGCGTAATGGCGGCGAGTAGGTATCAGCTTACACGATGAAACCCGCTGTCCGGAATAAGTGTAAGCTCGTTGCGCTTCACAATACTGGATTCCTATTCTTCTTTTGACATTATTTCCTTCTATCGTCGGGGTCACCAATTTAGGCGCGTTACGGCGCCCTGTTTGCTCGAATGAAAATAAGTAAATTCGGTAGTAGATAGTAAGACGTATATTTCTTGCACACACAGTATTGATATCACAGCGGAGGTAATATACAGAAGTCACGTTGTTGAATACAGGAGATTGAACATAAATTTAGTTAAACTGCTTAACGTAAGTATTATGTTACCAAAGCACTCTACATCCGGATTCAAATCTTAGTGTTCTCTCTTTTACAATCAACCATAGACCCCTCTTTATAGAACAGTCTAGTGTTGTCATTTTTATCTAAGAGTGGGAACCATAGACATTTCGTTTGGTTCGCCACAGGTGGATGTTAATCTCAACATCGCATAGATACAATACAAGGAAGAAGCATAAATTACGTTATTTAAGATTAGCTAATCAATATGATTATACGAGACCACGTCATTTACATAATTAAGAATACCAGCGCTCGCGGTTTGTCAAAAGCTTGCCAAAGGTCAATACGTATATGCTTTTGTATCGAGATTATAGAATCAAAAAATCATAAAACCCACGTTTGAATGTAACTTGAGCTGCTTATGGGTATTCCTTCTTAAGAAAACAATATAGTGATAAAAAGATTAATGATAGTATACCTAGTTACTAATTAATTACATTTCTTCTTCCCAGCTAAAGCACTAGGAGGTGGTGAAGGGCGGGCGTTTTTGGGGGACTGTCTTATGTAATTTTGACGTTCGAACTGTACTGATTCTCAGACTAATTTGAATAAATGATTTTTGATTTTATAATTTAGATGGTTAAATGTTATTTTAATATTCAATATCCGTTACATACTCGTAAATCATTTCACATTATGCAGAGCCCGTTAATGTTTCTGAGTGTCTATACTAGAGCGAGCCTTCGCTTCAACATATTATGATTCTCCTTACGATATGAAACTGAAGGCTTGTTTATATCTTAATTGTGTCAAACAGGTTAATTGCGAGAAAATAATGCTTACTTATTTTCTAAAGCTGCAAATAAGTAACCATTATTTTCTATTGAATGAGTCTTCCCCTTCAATCAATTACCCAGTAAATTTAAATTGGGTTCAATCAATTCGATTCACCTAGTTTAAATTATTAGAGGCTTTACTTTCAATAAATTTCATGCCGTTTATATAAATTTTATTAGAGACTTATCTTTCAATTATTTTGAGTAATCATCAGTCATGATTATTCTCCTGAGTAAATCCTAAATTACTTAGTTGGCGTCGGCACAACTGCAATATGTCTTTTTATGAGTCGTCTTCTCGGTAGTCTTCCCCTTTATAGCCACATAATCTTCCTCTACTGTAATAGCCATCCACATTCATACTAGTCGAAACTTTCCTTACAACATGTTTCTGATTCTTCAGCATCACCTGATTCCCTTTTCGGTTACCGATTTCACTTTCAGATTTCCTCTTATACATATGTTTACTCATTTCTTATTCTATACATTCGCAGTTAATTTAGATTATTAGAGACTTTGCTTCCAATAAATTAAATCCACTATCGGCTTCACCATCCCACACAGAAGATTAATATTTCTGGTTTCACATATAATCATTGACCTTTCAATATTTCTGGTAGATATCAAGAAAAAACACAGTAAACATTAAATACCAATATTTTATTTATTTATTTTCTGAACATCACAGTATTTCACATGTTCGATCAGATAGCTACCTAATCTAGACAATTTGGGTATCTAAGAAGTTAGGTACATTATGGTAGCATTCGCTTAAAAAACAATGTTTCCTACGACCTTTCATTAGCGATCAATGATTTTCTTGTTCTCCGTGGAGGTTATGTGCCTGACACAGCGAGATATTTTATCTAATCCTACTAATATTATAAATGCGAAAGTGGGTATGTATGGATGTGTGGATGTTTGTTCCTCTTTCACGCAAAAACTCCTGAACGGATATGGATGAAATTTGGAATACGGTTAGTTTATAACCTGGATTAACACATAGGCTACTTTTAATCCCGGTAGTACGTTCCCGCGGGATATTTTCCGACCTCCACGCGGGCGAAACCGCTGGCAAAAGCTAGTTCAATATAAAACCTAAACCCTCGACGTATTCTAGAGGCGTGTAATGGCGGCGCGAACTGCATTCCGCTGAGCGAATGCACGAGCCTGTACACGCAGCTGCAGCGCGGCAGCACGCCCCAGCTGACGCAACTCCTGCGCAGCCTGCACTGCGGCTTCCAGGACGGCAACTTGCCAATGGTGAGCCAATCAAGAGTACTTTCCAGTATAGTCTAAAAGCCGACCTTGCCGATATACCAATTATACATACTTTTTATTCTTTCTACCAATTAGGTGAATTCTTGACTTAAGCTATGCTTTCGATGGGCTTTCCCGTCGGCAAAATAATTCCATAAACATTGCATCCCCATCATTCCCCATCAGGGAAATTTTTTTCTTAAATCCTCTCTTCAAAAAACTTTCTGAAATAAGGAACTCTTGTGCAAAATTTCTAAGCCCAGCAGTATAGGTTGTGCGTTATCTGTAAGTGAATTAATGAATTAATTTAAAAAATTATGAACATTTTTATACTAAAGAAAGGCTTATTGAGGTACTAAATATTTAATGTGGTTTTGATTGTCTAGATATGCTGTCCACCGCAGTTCTTAAATAGTCCTCAACAAAGTAGTCCCCTTAATTCGAGGACTGCTGATCCATCGAGTCTCCTCCCTAACACCCGGATCTGCGGTATACAGAACAACGATAGAATAGTTGGAGGCACACAGGCCGACATCGACGAGCACCCGTGGATGGCGCTCATCAGATATGACAAACGTAAGTTTGAGAAACGCTTCCCTTAGGTGATTTGCCGATAGGCTCGATAGGGTTGTCTGAAAGTTTACGTAGAAAACAGCCGAAAACATAATCTCCATTCCGAGATCCATTTCTACACAATAATGGTACTTTTTTGTCAAAGTCAAACAGTCAAAGGATTCATTCGGTTACTAATGTTATGTGGTTTCAATGTTCATTACAGTGGATGCTACACACTGGTCAGGTCAGAAATGCAAATCATTATAAAACACTTGTGAATCTATCTACTATTGCAATGATTTTTATGCCAATGATACTCTTTTAGATTCGAACCTATACTACGCTTTTTATCCTATGCAAATTCAAAAACTAAGCATTTACATCTGAAGCGGAATCTTTGGCAGAAATCTTTTAAGCTGATAAAGAAAATACACAGACAGAAAGGTATGACAGAAAGGCTTGGGACTGAGCTACTTCAACAAACACTTTGGCCAATGCTGTGCTTAAAAAGTATTTTTTTTATATTTATTCAATAAATTTAGGATAAGTATACTGAGGTAGGTACTACTGAATAGTATTCTAGGAGTATATGGATTTGTTTTTATGATTGTCTGCTTTACTTTCGTTCGGCCTACCGATATTTTTTCCTTTTTGGTCAAGTTCCTCTACTGAGCTCGATGCTTTCTAGCTATCAGGACAGCTGCTCTCAACTCTATACGGTTCTTTCCTCAAGAGCAAGGCTCAAGCCTGAAAGGGCCTCCTTAATAATCTAACCATTAAAACTATAAGATACCTCATGACCTCTCATTTACGGGTTTCCTTCTCAATAGTGGTTCGGATAGGATGGATCTAAGGCAGCAGACAGAGTCAAAATTTAATTGTTTGTTTAATTTTCCAGCCGTCGGCTGGGGCTTCTACTGCGGAGGAGTTCTCATCACCTCCAGATACGTCCTCACAGCGGCGCATTGCGTTAAAGGGTCGGACCTCCCGCCTAATTGGAGACTGTGAGTCTAATTACAACTAAAATTGTTTAGTTAATTACAAACATATATTTACTGTCTATTCAAACAGCAGTCACTTCCTCGACATCATCATCACCATTTCAGCCGTAAGACGTCCTAGCTGGACATAGACCTCCCCTAATTTGGGGGGCTTTCCCATAATCGCCACGCTTGGCAGACGGATTGGCAATCGCAGTATGTTGGTTAATTAAATGCATAGAGAACGCTGCTGCCCATTATCTCGTATGTCTCTTAGTCGCCTCTTATGACACCCACGGGAAGAGGTCATCATCGTCTTATTCTTATCTTATATCTTTAAACGAGCAATTCTTGTATATATATATATATAATCTGAATCTCGGAAACGGCTCCAACGATTTTCATGAAATTTAGTATATAGGGGGTTTCGGGGACGATAAATCGATCTAGCTAGGATTCATTTTTATAAAAAGTCGTTTTATTCGTGTTTTCAATTACCAACTTTATCGATAATGAACTTGAATATAAACTTATTATTTTAAACACAATATACCAAAAAATACCGAGCAATGCTCGGTCAACCTGATATTATCTTTAAACGAGCAATTCTTGTATAAATGTATATATATAATCGAAATCTCGGAAACGGCTCCAACGATTTTCATGAAATTTAGTATACAGGGGGTTTCGGGGGCGATAAATCGATCTAGCTAGGATTCATTTTTATAAAATGTCGTTTTATTCGTGTTTTCAATGACCAACTTTATCGATAATCCACTTGAACATAAACTTATTATTTTAAACACAATTTACCAAAAAATACCGAGCAAAGCTCGGTCAACCAGATATTTTTACTTAATTTGCAAACGATACAATGGTCTCTCCATTGTGAGTTATTGATAGATTTGCGAGGTACCTACCTATATAAACCACGCAGCTTATTTTTCAGCTAAAAATGTATAATTATGAAAGTTTGTATTTATGTAACAAAGGTAAGCCTTTTCTATCTTTGAATACCTAGGTAGCTAAGTGGGTAAGTAAGTATAGGTTTTGTACATATTATACGTAGGTATGGTATATATTAGTAGGTGCCTAGGTATTTTTTTGGTTCTTCGATTTTTTAATGACCTCTGAGGCTGAGAGAATTTTCCGTAAGTTAGGTAGGTACCTAAATAATTCACAATTCGTACCTACTATACCTACAGTCATGTATCACATAGGGTTGAGCTACATGATGACTGATACATACATGCCGTCTGTTGGGACAGGTCTGCTCAAAGCTGTAAGGGTTCTTGCTTCAAAAGGCATTTCCAGGCAAGGACATGCATTGTTAGACTCACATAAAATATTAATAATGGACTTTAAAAGAGACCATGACCTCTGAGTTTATTTCGGTATTTTTCTCAGGGATCAGTCAGATAGAAAATGCCATCGCCATCAAGTTTAAAAAAAAATACCAGCAAAAAATAGTCGTGTAATTGTTTTAGAAGACCTACTTACATAAATAAACATTTCATTTCATATAAGAAACTATATTCAGTGAGGTCAAGTCTAAGTATTGATAACTCGCTCGGTTCAACTACAATGCAGTGATTCAAGAAATCTCTTGGAATTATTCACTCATGTGTTTCCCCCGGGGTAGGAAGATACTGAAAAGTATATCTACACATAGCTAAATGGATGTTTACACAGACGTATATATGGGTCGTTCTTCTTTTCTACCGACAGTGAAACGAAGATTTTCTGTTTTTTTTTTTTTGTTTTTGAATTATCCATAATTGTGGTTTTTGCGTGGACTTAAAAAAAATAGCATGAGGACTAATTAAAATTTTCTTTCCACCTAATTTTTTTTTTAATGTATGATTTAGAAAAAAAATAAAGTGACAAAGTGGCCTTTTTCTGTGGAGACCACATTTCGGCTTACCACTCTGTCACGGCATTCTACGGGAAAAAGACGTATTAACTATGCTGGTTAGAGAAAATGAAAAATGACAAATACGGACGTTTATTTGAGCCAAATGAAAAAAACCGTCAATATTAATACTCCAAAAAAATGCCATAACAAGACAAAGGACAGACCGTTTTGTCGGTAGAAAAGTAGAACGACCCATGAACGTTGATTTAGGCCCAGCGCACACCGCCGCAGGCAGTGGCAGCGCTAGGCGTCGGTGACGTCGGCCACCGCCGACAGCCTCGCGCCTGAGAGGGCCTCGCAAAAAGTTTTACAAGTTACCTATTCATTTTCGTTTCGTCAATTATCCTGGCTGAGGTAGCCGACCCCGAACAATTCGGGAAAAGAGCTAAGCAGATGATAATGACTTTTATTATTTTCGAACACGTGCGTGATGGAAGTGAGTAGTACTTTACGGGTATTCAGAACCGTCCGTCTGGCAACACAATTTTTTTTTAAATGAAAGTTGCGCCCGCGTTGCCCACACACTGCCCGACACGATATCTGTACTGGGTGAAAATGTTCGAAGCTGAAATAGCGGCTAGTCTTAGTTAAGAAACAATCCTGAAAATATTCAGTGAGGCTAAAAGCCGAACTTCTCGGCATTTAATTTGTGTAAGTAATTATTTTTTGTCACCATTTGATTATCAACAATAAAACTCGTTTACTCATTATTTTATAATAAATTTGGCTCACTTAATTTAACGATTTTTTTTACTGCGAAGTAAAAGAGGCCTCGCGAACTTGATATCACCGACGTCCACATGTTGTCTAGCGCCGCCACTGGCTGCAGGCGCAGCGGAGCGCATTTTCTCGAAACGCGCGGGCGGATTCCGCAGGCCTCGAGCGGCGCCAAGAGCCGCGCCTCCAACGGTGTGCGCTGGGCCCTAGTCGACATTGGACGTAATCAAATTGCGACAGGATTTTGTCGCGCAGTTGTTTTTCAACTCTCGGTTTTGAACCGAGCATTGAGAATTGAATAGAGTGCATCTCAGTGTTTCGAATAATACAGTATTCGATTTTCGTCTCTCCGCGCTTAAGTGCGCGCAAAAATCCGGCCGCGGTTTATTATGGGGCTTAGTGTGGAGGCCTTAGTTTATTAAGGTAGACACAAGCAAGTCCTGTTAAGCAGCCGACAACCTCATAGGTTGACCTGCAAGATATCATTCACAAAAAAAGCAGCTACTTAGGTATACAAACGACTCACTACCCGAGGTATACAAACGACTCATACCTACCCGCACGTCGGCCTCTCTCAAAGCTTGTCAAATCGTAGTCGTGTTTTCTTATCGCTAAAAATAACAATTCGCAGGTACTCCTACGCACCTATCATAATTACTACCAATGAAAAAAACAATCGAAGACGTGTAGCCTACTCGTAGCAACATAATTTTTATTTGGTACTCGACTGGAACAAATTTTCTATTATTTTCCTCCTCCTTTTTAGATGCATTTTGTAATGATTTTTGTTTTATCGAAAGGTACTTACAAGAAATTTTATGCTTGAACCTTTGAGTATGAAATTATAGAGAAAATAGAAAGGTATTACTTACTCTACCTGACTGAGGACTATTGTGCCTAATATTTGCAATCAACGTTCGCTACAAGCAAAAATTAGGTACCCTATTTTATGACGGACCGCGAAGTATGAAATTTTGCACAGTAAAAGGTTATATGCAGGAGTGCAGAAACCTAATATTTTAATATAATAATGTATTACAAATACATTAAACTAAAACGTTCAAACTTAAAATTGAAATGAATTATGGTCCAATTTCAACTAGTTGACTACAACAGCACCCTAATTGCGAAACGCACAATTTATCAGAATCTGAATGGGATTGAAGATTATTTCTAAACCATTGCGTCATTTGTTCGAATAAATTGTGGCTCAGCAAGGTAAATAACGCAATGAATGTTGTTTAACTATGAATATTAACCCATTGAATGCCGTAATTACAGACACAATTAAAAAACCGGCCAAGTGCGAGTCGGACTCGCGCACCGAGGGTTCCGTACAAATCTGTAGGTATTCTCGGTTTAAAATTTTTTTTTTTTTTAATTTTTATATTTCAGTTGATTGAATGTAAGGTAAATTGCGGTTTACGATTTATGACGTTTTAAAAAAAAAATAATAGAAACCTCATTACCATTTTTGAAGACCTATTCATAGATACCCCACACGTATGGGTTTGATGAAAAAAAACATTTTTGAGTTTCAGTTCTATGTATGGGGAACCTTCAACTGGCAGATTATCGTTATCTTCACTTAACTCGTCAATATCAATATCAGAGTCTGATTGACACTCACCATCAATGACATGGTCTACTAGTGCATCTTCAACGTCACTGCAATCTTCATTTGGTATTTCTGTCACGTCCCTTTGATCCTCGGAATCTGAGTCATACTCTTCTAACCATCTACTGAAACTTTGATCACGTTGAGACACGATAAACCTAAAAAACTATTCAGTTTAGAAAAAAATGATAATAGAAACCTCATTACCATTTTTGAAGACCTATTCATAGATACCCCACACGTATGGGTTTGATGAAAAAAAACATTTTTGAGTTTCAGTTCTATGTATGGGGAACCCCAAAATTTATTGTTTTTTTTCTATTTTAGTATGAAAATCTTAATGCGGTTCACAGAATACATCTACTTACCAAGTTTCAACAGCATAGCTCTTATAGTTTCGGAAAAAAATGGCTGTGACATACGGACGGACAGACAGACAGACAGACAGACATGACGAATCTATAAGGGTTCCGTTTTTTGCCATTTGGCAACGGAACCCTAAAAAACATTGTGTCTCGCGTGGATACACGTTTACGGCATATGAAGAGTTAAACCAAGTCCTACCGATAAAAAGTTCCGCAATTACCCCTCAGATATACACAGTTCCTACGATTTTCAGATACTTACAGAAAAGGCACGAGCATTGATCATCACGTATACTAATGATGTTTAGCGATTTTCAGAAATCGATTATGCGGTGGACGGATATTTTCCCACGAGCATACTATCGGGATAAAAAAAAACAATTATGTGTTAATCTAGTTCATAAACTATCTGTGTTTCAAATTTCATCCAAATCCATTCAGCTGTTTTTACGTTATTGATTAACAAATACCCAAACATATAAACTTTCACATTAATAATATTAGTAGGATACAACCACGTAAATTTATACAAATTTCGAAGAAAAACAACTAAGTTCACAAATCCGCTTTTAAGCAACATTTACAGTAAAACCCAATTTATCGTTCCTGGTATAGTGACTTTATTTTAGGTGCATCGTCTTCACATATAAGATATTATATAAATAATGTTTTTAGAATTTCTTGCCCATTCTTCTAAATACGAAACGACCTTTTGGAAGGTGTGACTAGAATCAGTTCTATTTAAATTTAAATTTTGCCGTTCTAAATTGCCTTTTATGTGCCTATTTGAAATACCTAAATGCGTTGACTGTGACTTCATCAATTTATGATTTCAGTTCGCAAGTGCGACTGGGCGAGTGGAACACGTCGAGCGACGTGGACTGTTTCCATGATGACTGCAGCAGGCCCGTGCAGGACATCCCGGTGGAGCAAATCATTCCACAGGAAGGGTACAGCGCTGACGACCCCAATCAGCATCACGACATCGCCCTACTCAGACTTGCGCAAGACGCCCAATTCAACGGTAAGATTACCGAGTACCTACCTAGTATCTGACTTCTGCTGGCTATAATAATAATATCTTCGGACAACCAACACAACGTTATCTGATCCCATACTAGGCAGAGCCTGTACTATGGGAACCAGACAACTGATAAACATACTTATATATTTCTAAATAGACACATAGATATTATAGATAAATTACACCCAGACACAGAACAAATGATCGCTACCTAGCTAGTCCCAAGATGATGGATGATATCCTGGTGGAATATAATATCATCCTAAAGGAGGGCTACTATGCCGAAGATCGCAATCTGCACCACAGAGCAAAACTTAGGGTTGCTTACAAAGCTAAGTTTAACGTTAAAGACGTACACAAACACCTACCTTTGTTGCCAATGTATATGTTTATATAATAAATTGCCTAGCCTCATTCAAAAACTAAGCCTTAATAAATTCAAATGTTTTATAAATTTATTTAATCATTTAACTCGAGCAACAAGACTCATAGTGTTAGTAACAAGTGCTTACAAACTATGTTAGTAACACACAAAAACAGAAACAGATTATGATATCACTGCTACAAGGTGACAGGCCCAGCTGAAACCTTGCAGCAGTGGTTCACAAACCTACTATCCCGCCTACTTGCTATCATAGATAGGATGCTGTTGGCGCTGCCCCGCACCCTACGGACCAGGGATGCGCACCGCTTCCGCATCACCGTGTAGAAACAACTCACGTGAGCTTCAGCAAACATCCCTGATGCGCTGCAGTAACGGGGCAACCCCATCAGCACCCTGAATGCGTTATTGTATTGGACGCGAAGGGCGCTGTATGAGTTTTGAGTATAATGAACCCACAGGCTACAAGTGTAAAAAGACGTGCAGTACGCACTGAATATAGTGCGCTTGACCTCTTTCGAGGCACGTCTGAATCTGCAGGCAATCATGTTAGCTCTCACACACAGCGCCCTCCGCTCCCTATCAATATCCTCATCGTCTTTGAGGTCAGTGGTCAATACGTGACCCAGATATTTAAATCGGTCTACCCTCACAAGGGGTATACCGTTTATTTTAACTGAAGGTACTGCTTCTGGGTATTTACCCCTGGCCCCAAAGACCATGACAACACTCTTCTTAACATTATGTGCCAGACCATGTAGTCTGGCATATTGCTCGCAAGTGGCTACGAGTGTCCTTAGCCCGCAGTTTGAAGCGGAACTATGCCAGAAAGCCCTTTATACTGTTAAAGACTATATTGAAGACAAAAACGCTTAGGATTGAGCTGCTCCTGATTAGACAGGTCCTCTCAAACTTGTGGTACTCTCCTCAAAAGACCATTTCAAATAATCGTACATCGGCTTTATGGCCCTCAAATGATCTGACAAACATTATTTCCGGATTTTTAAACATAGGTACATATTGACATTGATGAATTTTATATATGCTTACGTACGTACACAGTAACATGAATATTTACTTTATAAAGAATATTGTTTTTATTATTATTGTGAATGTGAACACTACGTGGGTCATTTTTTTTTTTGTTTTCCCATTATTTTTGATCATGGTGAAGCAGTTCGAGTTATTTGTACGTCGAATCAATGAGCTTATTAAATTCTGAGTTCAGCTCCTTGATCACTGATAAATGCGTGCACTAAGTAGACAGGTCCACTCAATGTGTGGGGTTCTTTCCTCAAAAGACCATTTCAGTCACTGATCTACACATGATCTGATCAAAAATATATCTGGGCTATAAAAAGATTACGCTGTGACCCTGAGTTTGATTCGGCTTTTCTTATCAGAGTAGTCAGATATGCCATGCTCACTGGCGGAACCACCTTTGCTTTAACAAGTATAAATTACATAAAAAAGTCTATGGAATGTCTACAAAATTTTAGTCCTATTATTTATAACTACTTTCGACGACAACTTATTTTGAAAAAACTGGCTGTGAAGGCCTTCCCGGCGGAATTAGGTACTATGATATAGGTATCTACCTACACTTTTATACCTACACTTTTCACTATCCAAAAGAAATTGACTCGGATCATAGTCAACATAGAACAAACTGATAGTTGTAAACCCTTTTTTATAAAACATAAAATACTCACCTTACCATCGATCTATATCCTGGAAATATGCAAATATGCAAATTTGTAAGGAAGTACAGACGCCAACACATCAAGCTACTACAATCTGTCAGATTTCTTTGATAGATTTTCGACTTTATTTCTAGAGCATTAGGTTCAAGGTTCATTGGGAAAAAATGACAGTTTCGGGTAGCTTGACCTGGTGGCGTCTGTACATACACTTTTTCACAACCCGCGGCGATAAACATACTGACCGATCTGTCAGATACAAAAATATGTTAATGTTACCCTCTTCGCGCATGAAACTACATTCAAATAGCCCCTTCGTAATGTGCATAAAAATATATAATAAACTACCAGATGCATTAAAAGATGAAACCAAAGATATGACATTTATAAATAAACTCAAACAAATATTAATCATAAAAGCATACTACACAATAAACGAATACTTACATGACAAAAACATTATTTGTACACAGACAGACACCGCACATAGCTAAATTTTAGTTATAGGATAATTGTATAATTGATCTCAATTTAATAAATGATGCACATACCTAATTAATATTTAATGACATAGATAATTATTTTAAAATTGTTAATTGTTATTCATTTATGATTTTATTTTATTTTAATTTTATTTTTTGAATTATTAGTTGTAATACTTTTTGCTGTGCCCTACAGGGTCCATAATTGTACATTAGCTTTAAGCCACTAAGAACTTTTAACATTATGGAATGCAAATAAAGATATGAATATGAATCTATTACAATACATAGTATAAGCAAATATATTGTATCAAATAATTCTATAACTTATTCTATATTGAGCTAGTACCCCCAAATCTTCCATCTTTGTTAAATTAGTATAAGACTGTGGTAAGTACCACACCATAATGTTTCGTAGAAATCGTCATTAAGCGCCTGAAACAACAAAAAAGGCAAAGACTCTAGTTTTCCATAAATTAATATAGTTGTTTTAGTTCAGGCGTTACAACTTAAATAGATTATTTAATCGAGTTAAATAATACATTTTAAAACACAACTATACAGTAATACTTCTCACATACCTATACCTATTTTTAATTTAAAACACACCTTATTTTTATCTCTGTTGTGTCAAAGAAAAATCAAATTCCGCGGGCTACTTTAGCTTAGCGCTTTGTCAGACATGGTATATGTGTCCTCACCCGAATCTTTGGTTATTGATGTTAATAAAATAAATTTCTGATTATTTCAGACTTCGTCAAACCAATATGTTTGCCACTGAACAACGACCTCAAAAACAGCTTTTACGAAGGTTTCGACATGGAAGTCGCAGGATGGGGAAAGACTGAAACACGTAAGTACCACCAGCTGTCAGCAATTTAAGATTCATAAACTGAACTAACCTTGCACTGTGTACATTATGAGCATTTAGCACCAGCACCAATCCATCTGGTAGTTCGGCTAACAATGGTTGCTTTCAGAAGAGGCCGACAGTAACGCCCCCCGGCAGTTTACTACTGGACCTACCTTGTCAGGTGGGCTGATGATACTTTCCATGAAAATATCTGAATAGCTTAAATTCCACCCCGCGCGCTTAGTGATGTGTTTGACCAAAAGAGCCTAATCTAACCTCTACGTTTTAGAAAGAGCGAGGAGCTTAGCTAAGTAATTAGAACTGAATTCGTGGACTCATGACAAACAAACAGCTCCAAGTTTAGCTGAAGGAAAAATACTTTAAGGAAGGCCCGAATCAACAAATGGCTAAAAAGAATTGTTATACCCAGATATTTGAATCCACACTGTTTGCTCAAAAATGCCATACCTAATCGAATGACGCCAATGGACTATGACCACCACATTTCGTGAGGGTCATGTTGTATCCTAGGCCACACTCATAAATGTCCCAAGATAGTCTTGGAAAGTCATTTACGTTGTCCTAATTTCTATTGAGACATCTTCTGTTCTTTTGGACTAAACGCATCATGCTTCCACCTTCAAGTGGACTTCGCCTAGCAGATTAAACAATCCATTCAAAATATCCTTCCATTGTTTCCATTCATATTTCAATTTTTTCACTACATAATTGCACTCATTCAAGCACAAACATTTGTCACTTTTTAATTTTAATTATTTTTCCTTGAATGAAGATGATTTGGAAAGTGGTTACCAGATTGTTTAGTCGTTGAAATTGCGCTTACGCCTGCAAATACTATACCTACGCCGACCGTTACATTTAAATAGTGGCACAAAGTTTAACTTACAAATATGCCAATGCATTGACATAATAAATGATGCAGCTATAATAAATGTGGCTAATACTAAAAATGGTTTAATTTGTCTAGTATAAATAAAACCCAGAAAATAAAATATTAGTAGGTACCAGTAGACTATACGTTAAATTTCTGCCACTGATTAAATGAAAACGTGCTTTGTTCTGCTTATCTTAGAACCTACATCAAAAATGACTTCAATCATCAATGTGTCACACCAAAAAAAAAAAATATTCCAGGTACCGAGTCGGATGTCAAGCTAAAAGTGCGCGTGCCCGTCGTGAGCCTAAACAACTGCGCACGAGTGTACGAGCGCGTGAGCCGCCAGATCGACAACACGCAGATATGCGCGGGCGGCGTGGCGGGCCAGGACTCGTGCCGCGGGGACTCCGGCGGCCCACTCATGGGCCAGGCACCCTCAGCTAACAACTGGATGGTCCTCGGCGTCGTGTCCTATGGGCCTTCGCCCTGCGGCACCCAGGGCTGGCCCGGAGTCTACACCCGCGTCGGCGCTTACGTCGACTGGATCCTATCCAAGTTACGCCCTTAGGTAACTCTAGATATCATTTGTTTGACTGAGATTTATAACGGGAAATAAAAACAATGCGTACAGCCAACGGCACCTCCATGGTAACAATTTGACTTTGACAGCGTGTTTATTTCGTAGCAATAAGGGCGGTTTCAATTCAAATTTTACTACTGACCTGCAGTTGACTGTAGGTACTTGTTACGTGATAGATAAGATAGGCATTAACTTCGTATTCTACTCATTAAAAGTGCAGTGTAACTTGAGATTAACTTAATTTATAAGTGTTAATGCCTATAGAACTTAAATCTGTGAAATAAAGTATATTTTGAAGTTAGTGTTACATTGTTTTGTAAGAGTTTAGTCACAAATGAGGTGCCATCCATGACAGTACATCTTGCCACTGTATTCTCTATGTTTATAAGATTGTATATTGTGTCCTAACAAAAAAATTAAGGTGAACTTTCTGCAACATGGAATTAATAAAACAATGTTACAATTACAATAAAATTTGTATTAAGTAAATAATTTATTTATAATTAGATGTATAAATGACCTCCTTCTAGTCACACCCCGGCCCCCGGCCCCGCCAGCACCGCTCTATCACTCACACTTCAGACATCACGAAAGAATACAACTACGGAAATATATTACTTTTGTGAACAGAGGAAAAATATACTTCTCTAAACAATGAAATATATCTACTCATTAAATCTTGGCACGTATTATTATGTTTGTACTTCCTCCTTTACCTAGCGATCTAGGAGAATTCCAAAGATCTTTCATATTTGGCTTTTTTTAAATATAATTTCGCTAAAGTAGAACAGGTTTTTAATAGCCACTCTATTACCTGAACACAAATATTAATACTAGATAGCAATACAAATTTATCTAATCAAATTAGAGTGCAATTAGTGCAGTAACTAAGGCCAGGTATCCATCGAAGAAAATGAAAGGACACAGTGGCGATAGGTACATGTTTTCTAATTTATAAATTAGAAAATAGTTAGCATGCCACACACTCAATCAACTTCGGTGAATACACGTTACGTTAATATTTTAATTGATAGTTTTTACGTCAATAATGATTTACAATACGAATATGCATATTACATAATAATATCAGACATTTTATGATCGTGACACCCAATAACATAGCTTACATCTACTTGTATATTCTTATATAATAATAGCTTCTGCCCGCGACTTCGTCCGCGTCAAATTTTTGCTCCCCTGACCCTTCCCGTCGCATCGATTTGCATGCTAGTTTTCGTCCATTTTTCGTTGCTGCTCGCTCCTTTTGAGTTATAGCGAGTCAACCTTAAAAGGTACTTTTGAGTTATAGCGAGTCAACCTTAAAAGGTAGACATATGCTCTCGCGGACTTTTTTTTTGAACTTTTTAAAAGGAACAATTTCGTGATACATGATTTTTGCGTTACTTTAACCGTTTACGCAGCGCACGCAACGGAAACTCTCAAAAGGAATAAATTTCCCCGTTTTTGCAACATTTTTCATTACTGCTCCGCTCTTCTTTATTGTAGCGTGATGTTATATAGCCTATAGCCTCCCTCGATAAATAGGCTACTCAACCCAAAAATAATTTTTCAATTCGGACCAGTAGTTCCTGAGATTAGCGCGTTCAATCAAACAAACAAACAAACAAACAAACAAACAAACTCTTCAGCTTTATAATATTAGTATAGATAATCAATAAATACAATATATAAAATGAGATTCGACAGTAAGGAGTAATACACTCGAATAGAAGCCTATAAAACAGCAAAGTTTGAAGAGTAGGAGTTAGTAAAACTGAATATTAATAAATATTCTAGCTTGGAATGAATTAAATGGAATGTTTACAACGTTATTTCGGTCGAAATATAGTCCAATAGTATCTTAAAGCTACAATAAACTGTATACTTTCAGTATTCAAGAATTTCTTTACGCTTTAAAGAGAGTTTTATCTAACTATTGATAAAACTCTTATTTCAATACCAATAAGAACACATGACAAGTCAAATCCATTTGCAAATAATGCAATATATACCTAATGCTAATCTTATGACACATTATGTATGGGTAGGTGGCAAACACTTATTGTGAAAAATAATACTAAAAACAGAAATATCAAAAATAATACATTGTTTAAGATGCAGCTGCTATTTCAACAGGAATGTTCTCAGGGACTGCTGGCTCAGCGGGTTCTTCAACCACAGCTTCCCCATTTTCTCCATTATTCCAAGTCTCATTTTCTTCAGTCTTAGCTTCTTCTTCCGGAACTGGTGAATGTAGTTCATAGGTGCCATTCTGCTCACCATTTACTTTAGGTCCATTTATCATGATGTCTTGCAATTTTGTGCCAAACTCAGGATCGGTTTCAGACACACTCTTGATCAGCCTATCTTGGTCTTCCTCAGCCCAGGTGGGGAACCACTCGTTGAATAGTTTTATCTGAAAACATTGATTTGATTGTTTAGTTCTGGGGGCTTACTCTTCAACCTAATTTTAATTCCAATCTAATGCCAATACAATTCCAATGTTAATTTTGCATACACATAATTTGGTACTCTTGAAAACAATAATGTCAACATTGGAACAACAACAACGCCCGATCTCGATTCTACTTAGTTCTAAAAAATAGACACCCAATTTAAACACATTTTGGCACTAGCGTCGAACTCAAGAATACGAAAAGTTCCAATTCCAATGTTAATCGATCGGAATTGAAATCAAGAATAAGCACCTAGGTATGTTTTGGTTCTATGCTGATAACAAGTGACAGCATTTATTTTTAAGTACACAATATTTTTTCCTTATAGGTACTACTAATAGGTGACTGAAGTCATACAATATATTTAGATTTTAGTAAACACAGGTAATACCTATTTATACGAACTACTAATCGCCAGCGGACGAAAATAGGCCGTATTTTTTAAAAAATAAATTAATGTATTTCTAATGTACAATACATTAGAAATACATTAATTTTCTTTCTTCATATCAAATTATTAGCTTTCTGCACTCCTCCTCTATGCACACTTAAAGTGTAGTTAAATTCCATACTCCTCAGGCAAAAAGAGGCACAACGTTTTTGCTTTATATGTTACTAGCTTTTGCCAGCGGCTTCGCCCGCGTGGAGGTCGGAAATTATCCCGCGGGAACATACTACCGGGATAAAAAGTAGCCTATGTCCTTTCTCAGGTTCTAAACTATCTGTGTACCAAATTTCATTTAAATCGGTTCAGTAGTTTTAGCAGGAAAGCGAGACAGACAGACAGACAGACAGACAGAGTTACTTTTGCATTTATAATATTAGTTTAGAAGTTTAGATGTATAGATTATGTTAGATTACTCCCAGAAAAAAAAAACATAAGCAAGAAGAATAATCCACTTAACAAAAAAAATTTACTCACTAAAGGACAACACACAGCTGCCCTGTGTCTAGAAGCATGCAATTTTGCACAAGAGTAACGAAAATACCTACTAAATAATTTTGAAAGTTTAACCCCATAAAAGGGTTGAATAGGGAATAAAAGTTAATGATATTTGAAGTTACAAATATGGCATGTGTAATTCTATTTATAAAAAGTAAGAGTAAGTTTTATCATATTTTTTGGAAACTAACTTATCCTCTAAGGCTTCTGGAAAGATTTTTAATGGAAAATCCATCAGGTTAGTAATAAATTATAACAGCTCAACCTAATCCAATTGGTTAACTCCCAACCTGCAGCAATATTAAATTTCTTGGTAATATTATAATAAAAGTCTTTCTGAGGATCCCAAATTACAGACCTATTTCACTCTGGGTATATTTTTGTTGTTGTGTTATAATTAGAGATCAGACATACAGATGCTTATTCACCTAAAGTTGAAATATTAGCTAATATGGAATGCGCGTTTTTACCGTGTTTTGTGTGTTGTTTTAACTAACACATACCACCCCACACACATATGTATTTGCATCTGGGGTTAAACATTAATTTTAAATAAATATGATGATCCAAGAAACCCAGCTTTAATAAAAAATATGAAGCCACTTCCGTGCTTTCACAGCTAAATAGTAACATTAGGTATATATACATCCGAATATCCGATCACTGATTATAATTAATAATCACAAAATAAATCAATTATTGTAATTCACACATTAAACTACAACAATCAGTATCCATGAATAATAACATGGATGAATTTGTGAATTCAATTATTTTGATTATTTTTTAGCTTGTTTTGAGTAAACTGTGAAAGACTCTTCTATGAAAAAACATTAAAAAATTAATAGGATTTTTAGGGTTTCGTTGCCAAATGGCAAAAAACGGAACCCTTTTAGATTCGTCATGTCTGTCTGTCTGTCTGTCTGTCCGTCCGTCCGTATGTCACAGCCACTTTCCTCCGAAACTATAAGAGCTATGCTGTTGAAACTTGGTAAGTAGATGTATTGTATGAACCGCATTAAGATTTTTACACTAAAATAGAAAAAAAAACAATACATTTTGGGGTTCCCCATACTTAGAATTGAAACTCACTTTTTTTTTTTCATTAAACACATCCGTGTGGGGTATCTATGAATAGGTCTTCCAAAATGGTATTGAGGTTTCTAATATCATTTTTCTCTAAACTGAATAGTTTGCGCGAGAGACACTTCCAAAGTGGTAAAATGTGTCCCCCCCCCGTCCCCCCCGTAACTTCTAAAATAAAAGAATGATAAAACTAAAAAAAATATATGATGTACAGACGCCAACACATCAACTTACCCCAATCTGTCAAATTTCTTTAATAGATTTTCAACCTTATATCACAATAGTGGAAAGTTAATTTTCGATTGGTAAAATTTGACAGATTGGGGTAGCTTGACCTGGTGGCGTCTGTACATAACCATGTAAACTTCCACCGAAAATTGGTTTGAACGAGATCCAGTAAGTAGTTTTTTTTTAATACGTCATAAATCCTAAACCGCAATTTACCTTTCATTCAATGAACTTAAATATAAAAATTAAAAAAAAAAACAATTTAATTTCATAAACATAAACCTTATGCATAAACCGAGGATACCTACAGGTTTGTGCGGAACCCTCGGTGCGCGAGTCCGACTCGCACTTGGCCGGTTTTTAAAGCATACGCATTAGTTTATTTGTTGTCTCTTGCTGGTATTTTTCCAAGAAAAATATGTTTCTAAATATGAAATAGACCCTCACTTTGCTCTCTTAAAGCTTCCAGGTGTCACTACATCCAGCCATATGATAAACAAACACTACTTAATTGTAAAATTTTCACAATATTAAGAGCTTGAAAAGTATATATCTATATGAAAAATATAGTGAAGTCAATAAATAGTCTAATTGAAATACTTCAAGTTTGACTCATTTATAATGTGTTTAGTTTAACATATTCTTACCATGAGTCAGACAGACACCCGATATTTGGACCAAGGTTTCTATTTTCTGCAGAGTTAATGAAGCAAATTAGAACTTGCCTTAGAAAGATAATAGAAATTGCTTTACTTACCCGACATTGAAAAAGGCTGACAGGTTTATCATCACATGTAATGGTAGCCATTGATGCTGCAAGCTGATCAGGTTTGTCACCTCGGGCTGCCGCCAACACCGGTAGGAAGTCTTCACGTTGCAGCTCACTAAACTCTCCGAACCACTGTAGCATGTACCGCATCTGCGCTTCTGATGTTAAACCGGGGGCCGACATCCTGCGAGCTAGGGGACGGTGCTCAACTGCTGCTGAATTGACAAACAACTGATACAGTACTGTGCAAATACAACTTTATCATAAATAAGGCAATGTTAGTATTACAATTTATTTTCCTCATTAACAACCAGGTAAACAGTCATTGAACTCAGGAAACAGCTGATAGTACCGTTCATAAAGTGAGCACATGAAACTGAGGTCTTACAAGTGGGTTAACTAGCTCAAAGAAAATGCAGAACTTACAATCAGGCACAGATAAACAAACAGCAGAACCGAGTAACAAAGCCATTGCGACACACTCAGAGAAATGCAACTATAACAATAAGTCTTGAAAAACTAAAGTATTGTATCAGTGGGAACGCGAACTATTAGACACTTTCTATTAGCGCTCGCCTACTCGACTGCAACTGAGCCGCACGCGGCGCAAGGCCACATAACAATTTCACCTTTCAACTTGTTATATCATACATAACATTTTACTTTCTAACTACTAATTAACATTTATGAAAATGATTTACATTTATTTTAATTTATCAACGCCGAGAAGTTGTATTTACGTAAAAATGTTGTTACTTACCTGTTTTATAATAAATCCAGCCACCAGGTGATCCTAAGATGTTTTTTAATCGTGTGTAATGCTGCGAAGTAAACGTTCACGCTCGTGTTTTGTTTATTTTATAAAAAAAAAACTTGACGACTTGAAGAACAGTAGATTAAAAAACACGTACAATACAAATGACAATTTGAAGCATATTAATTGAAGTGATTAATGTCAAAAAATGTTATTTCACCTGACCTTGACAAGCTCGACAGCTACAATGACAGCAGAACAGCATTATGACTTTTCGAGTAGTGTGAAAAGGACAGCCCTACTGAATGAGTCGTCAAGGCATTATCTACATTCAGCATTATCAACGGATATAAACCGATGTTCGTATTTTTGTAAGTAATATTACCACACCCTTAAATAAATTGACCCATTTTGACGTGACAACGTCTTATAAATTGGTTTGCCGGGTGACACTTCAAGAAACTGCGTTACGCTCCGCTCACGTTATGCGCTCACAATGAGAGCGAGTGAGAGGCACGCGTCCCTTCCACTCGGGCATGGTTAGCCCGCCTAAGAGCGAGAGAGACAGACATAAAAAGTGAAAGGCACGCGCCTTTAAATATAATTCTTTGTATAAATAAATGTTTTAAATTGTTACTATTATTTCATCCTTCTTCCTACTATACGAATGAATATTCACATTAAAATTATTTTACCACTCAAAGTCGTTGTCACGTAAAACTTTCGCCCGTATACCGACTTTACAGGCAACCAATTTTTTATTTGGAATCGGATTCATGGACAGTCAATCAGTTTCTATTGATTTCCAACCTTGAGCAAGTAAAATGCCTGTGAAATATTAGGCCTTTTACCTAGCTAAATCTTTTATTAGACACCGTTATCTGTTATGTTAAAGACCACCACCAACCCCTTTCCACTACTAGGAACATTGAACATTGGGAACTTTTCATTGGGCGCCAAGATTTTTGCCTGGACACGATTTCTCTGCTACCAGTGCGATGCTGGCTGGTGGAATACATATGCAAGCACGGATTATCGTCTAGTTTTGAAACCATTTTTTTAAATACGTTGACAGTCAAGGAATACTGTAACTTATAAGTACTGCGAGTTTGACCTATGTGGAATCCGAAGTAATTAAGCGATGGTGTAAAGCAGAGATTTCCATAGTGGCCCCGATGGACCTCCAGGGGTCCACGAGAGATTTGACTGGGATCTACTTCAAATCCAATTTTCACATTTTGGACGAGTTATGGGAATATTGTAGAAATGTAGCAGCGGAGAGTCCACTGAAACCGATAAAATTTTGAAAGTCTACGAGGGAAATAAGTTCGGAAACCTCTAGTGTAAAGTAATCAAACAATCTTTAAATTATTTATTGTTTTATTATACAAACTTTTATAAAATTGTATAAATTAGTGTACAATTTTAAAATAATTTATTAAAGTGCACAGCACTCTCCATCCCCAGCATAATTTTAATGGTCTAATATCGTTTTCAAAATGCATTTAAACAGTTATATACATTACAGATACATAAAGAGTAAATTATCCATTTGGAGGTACAGGAATGTTTCTGGAGGATAACTTACAGGACATCAATAAAACGTTATGGATTATCTAAGATATTAGTCATTCACGTATCAAGAACGTTTGTACTTCATTTGTGTCAATTTTGATATTAATGCATTTAAAACTAAGTAAGTAAGTAACTATTAATTTTATGGCCCATCTGATTCAACTGCTTATTCCTGTTTCTCAATATCACAGACAGACAAACGCTTACTAACTGGACTTAACCATAAAGAAACTTATGTTTCAGTAATTTACACAACTTAACAGTAATTTGTGACATTATTAAAAAAAACAAATAAGTTTTAAGTACTAGTCTTTAAAGAAGGTGAAAATATTGTACTTTATCCGAAGGGGACTGAAATACCTACTTAGGTAAGGTAAATCTTGTGCTATTTCAAAATGGTCTATTGTGATAGCTGTCTGGCTCAAAACAAATATACTCTATGAAGGAAATATTTAACCAAAATACAAAGAGATAACCAAAAAAATAACAACACACATGAAATTTTGAATTCTTAGCACAAAGTAGAACAATATTCATATTATAGTGTAGTGTTAATTTGCTTCTAGGTTGGATAGATATTGAAACAAAACTAAATAAAGTATTATTATGTAGCTGATGACTAGAAAGTTCGTTTGTTTCGGAATCTCGCTAGTGCTCGTATTTGTAAAATGTAGGATTAGGTAAGTTTTTTTCAGGACAGAGGCATCTAGGAATAAAGTTCTAGCGACTAATGGCAACGCTAATTTCTTAAAGTAAAGCGAGTATCCGAAATTATATTAATAACAATAATAATATTTTACTGAGCTCCTGTAACGTGCGCCTTTTTCTTAAATTAATGTTGTTTCTTAAACATGCTATGTAGTTTAGTTAGCCTATCTTAAACTAAATCTTTATACACATAATAATTTATCACATAGGTACAAAAATATTGTCATTTGGTCAACACATATCAGTAAGTCTGATTTCACATAGTTATCATCATAGAAGATATACGTGGGTATTGTGAAGTTCTAGCTCCTGTTTCAATTTAAACCTATTTCTTTTCGTCGTCGGTATGGCTGTGGGAATGGCCGTGGTCGCCGTTGTGCGAGTGAGCGTGTGGAGCTGAAAATAGAAAAAGGAAAATTAGTAAACCCTTAAATAAATCTTCATATTTAAAGTAACACATCGCAGCAGTTTATGGGATATCTTTTTGTAACTTTAAGGAAAGTAATAAGATGTGATTAATTTTAATTTAAATACTTGTGGACACTTACTCAGCAATTGCAGACCGAACATCATGAAGAATCCAACCACAGATGCGAGGAACTGCAGGATACCCGTTCTATCGCCTTTCCAGATTTCAAAGAAGATGACGTAGAGCAGGGTTCCTGAAGCAAGTCCCTGTAGCACCACGGAGGAGAGACCGGCAGCGGCAGCACCTTGACCTCCCACCAGTAGGAGACCGATACCGATACCCAAAGGTGATACAATGGCGAAAGTAGTGATGTACACGATCATCAACCAAGTCTTAGTACGTGTAGCGATGAGCTCCACGCCAATACAGAAGGCAATCACAAGCTTGTGGGCAGAAACAGCTCCTAACATGTACCTGAAAAATAATAAAATTAATTATAATTAAACCTGGATACGGAAGTGAATCAAAACAAAGTTAATATACTTCAAACTTGTATAAAGCGCCATCTATCATTGAGTATAAGTATTATGTAGGACTCCAGTGAGCTTATATTTTTTAAAGTTCATACTATTTGATAATAGATGGCGCGAGTAATCGTAAAACAAAAATAAGATAATCCTTACCAGACGTGAGAAGTGCTGGATTCTAAACCGACAGCCAAACCCTCGAACAACTCGTGGATAGAAAGAGCGAGAACAATGAGCAATCCTCTGAGGGCAGAAGTGACATCATCTCCAACGTTCATAGGCATGTGGCTGTGGTGGTGGGAATGTCCATTGTGGTGATGATGACTCTCAGGATCCTAGAAGAAGAAGAATAATATTTAATCAAATTACCCGTCCTCTTAGAAGAATCAAACGTAACATGTTGAGATACCTAATATAAATTACAGCTATACATATTATTTTATACCTAAGAATTAATAGGGAAACGCTCGTTTGCATACAAATATGGGCCGGATATATCATTCACTTTGGCATAACATTTAGTAGAATTTACGTTTTAAGAGGTTAATTATCTCGGTCCAGAAGCGTGGCAAAAATCAGCAAAAATTACCTTTTTTGGTTCAACAAGATCTGCGGTGGAATTGTTGGTGCTCTTCTCTCCGTTTGTGACTCCGCTTCGACTCTGTCGCACACTGAGGTTCCTCACGAGAGGAGCCACCTGGCCATTCTTCCTCTCCCTGTAATGGATGTACATGTGAACCAGTTCCTCCACCAGGTACATGATGAAGAAACCACAGCATGTCAGGAGAGGTGTCAGAGAGAAGCTGAATTCATTTATGGAGCCGATGCCTGGAACAAGTCAATTAATAATGGTTAGATAAAATAATATTAAGTGAAGTTTAAGGTAAGCGGGTTTTTATTAAGGAGTTTGTAGGCCACAGAGTTTAGCGTTGAACGATTGCCTTGGAATGTCGTATGGGCTTAATTTTGACACGGTAAGTAGGTAGGTACACATATGTAATTCGTTATAAAACCTAAATATATGGAAAAGTCAAACTCAAACCTCAGTTAGTCGACCATTTGAGGTTTGAGTATAATTATTTTTTTTATTGAGAAAAGTCTTTCTGAAAATTAGCGATTCTAGCTTTTGCCCGCGGCTTCATTCGCAAGAAGGTCGGAATATGGCACTATTTCAAAAAAAAATATGGAATTCAAACTACACACGGGTGAAATCGTGGCCAAACTCCAGTAGGTGTCACAGTAACAAATCCAAACACGTGAATTAATTTCACAAAACATGAAAAGATGCGCAAGACAAATATAGATAAATAATTATACCTAACCTTAGTTGATTATCTCGTTAATCAGACATTCAGTTCCGTTATGAATATTTATCTTAGTATGAGATCAAAGTGCATACTTAATTAATAGGATGTCGTTTTCGTGACTTCGCCTTACGTGTCGGATGCTGAAGCCTGTACCTACATATGTACTTACCTATATAATACTAGGTTTGCTATTGTGTTTATTTACAAATCTACATACATAATTATGTAATTGGAGTAGTTATACTATACCTACAATAAACTATATTCAAAATATAGGTACTACCAACCTTGTTTTTAAATCGTTTTAACCTATAGAAACCCCAATTAACGATTTTATGTTTGTATTTGGGTCCGTCCAATGCTGAGATATAGGTTTTATTGTTAATCCATATTAAATAGAATACGTTTCATGTTTAAAGTTAGTTTCATTCTTTGATATTGAAAAACGTTTCTTTTTTTTATATGCTACGTAGATACTTAGGATACATAAATTCATGGGGTTAGGCAGAAACTACAGAACGCCATCCTGGCTACGATCCTTACATAGCTACTCCTTTGCCACGTATATAATACGAATTTATTGACCTACTATGGAAATTGAATATAAATAAAGTAGGTTACTTACTTTCTCTAAATAAAAGCGGACTCATTCGAGATACAGTTTAATCCAAATAATCTAGTCTAAGCGCATAAACGCCTACAAAACTTGCTTTGGTTACCTGATATTTCACAACTTCTAGCGCAGATACGTCCACAGATTCGTCTTGGAAAATAAATAGTTACTAAGGTTCGACTTTTAATCCTATTCACTAAATTGACAATTGGAGGGATACCAGGTTTTGACAAAAAAAAGATAGTGAGGTGGTGCAAGAATGAATGAAATTGAATGAATTTGAAATAATGTACTTACATGCAAACTTTGTAATTTAAATTTAATAACTTGTTTTAAAACAAGATGTCTACTATATCGATATATACGTAGTCTATGGCTGTCAGAGGAAATAAAATGACTATAGTAAAAAAATAAGCAAAATGACATGATTTTTATATTTAGTTTTGTTTCTATCAGAAGAAAATAAAAAAAGGAAATAACTATTATTAAAAATTATTAATTATTCTTATAATCCACACCTAAAAACGATTTTTTAAAGTTTTATTTAATTTAAAACATTTTTATCATTCATTCTTTATGCGAAATCGTTCACTACCCCGACACTATTAGTTTTAGAATGGTATCATTATTTTGCATTGAACTGTCAAGTTAGTGAATAGGATTAAAAGTTCAACCTTAGAGTTCATATTTCGAGAGCACAGAACGCCTAGCCAGACGAAAGAAATACAAGAAATGTGAAAACAATAGCCTTCCGTTTCAACTCGCCTGAAATATTTTCCAGGCCGCGGACTAGATTAAAATGGCGTCCAGCCGTATACACAATACGAATACATTATCTACATTAGAGCTTCTCGTTTTTTTTTAAATGGGGACTGGAAATAGCAAAGGATGTTTAGCTACTTCTGACTTGGAATTACAGTAAGTAACTTGGAATGCCCTAGATAGACTTCGAACCCAAGTCGGCCGGAGCAAACACTATGTCCACAGATGGGGGTTCACGGACGGCTCCCTACAGACAATGGCCCTCCTTCTATCCTGAGCCGTATGGCCCTGTCACGGTCACCTGTCTATTTCATAACCTTATGATTGTGTCAATGAGCATAGTTCGCGCAAATGAATTTTGGGCCAAAGATGTTTGAACTTTTTGCCATAGATACGGTAAGAAGTAGAAGTACCTAACTTTATTTTTAAAAGGAAGATAATTTTACTATAACGTTTTGTAGCTTAAAGCTCCTACTGGGTATGAAGTAACCGCCAACATAACGCGGAAACTACTCAACCTATTGCAACAGAGTTCATAACGCATGTATCCCAAAAAGGTGTGTAAAATAAATTTAAAAATTTCAGCATCCCATTTTGTAGACACCTAGATAATCATAGGTACAGACGAAGATTGCAGTTTTGCAAGAAATTATTTAACAAAGATATTTATGATGTGTGTCGAAGTCGATACATTACATTACATAGAGTATTTACATAAACCCATTCAGCTCTTCGCCGTGTAACATACACGCCCACGCGAAAAAGGAACTTACAGTAGCAATTTCTCTTCTATTACCATAAAATGTTGCCTGCACAGCGATATAGTGCCGCATTTATGATTTTGTGCGATGTTTCTTCACTGCATTTTCCGAGAAAAATATTTACTTTCAAGATGGCAGATAAGAATACTACTTTACGATTACGGTAAACGAACTTACATTTTGGATAGATATGTCGAAAAATGTTTCTTTTTCAGATGATCTTGTTTAGGATTGTTTTTAATGTTGACGCTTTGTTAGTTTCTATTTTATTTATTGTAGCGAATAAAGACAAAATATATTACTCTAACTCGATAAAATTGTGACAGCCAATTTTGAAATAGCTTTTGCTGTACCTCTAATATAACTGTATTGTATCGTGAAAATGTGCTTTGACGCTCTACGTTTTAAAGATCCTTCGGAAAAATAGGTTACGGCGCCTGCGTTGTAACAATAAGTATGTGATATGCGCAATTATTTTTAATAGCTTCCCAAAATCTATAATGTCGCAACTAGCCACCTTACCCATCTCAACCTTGGTCAGGTTGAAGGCTGACCATAAACAGATGATGAAAATTCACACCGTACCGCTAAGCTGGGCGTCCTGTCTGACGAAACGGCTACAATTATGATAGTTGTATGCAAGTTAGTATTATCTTCTGCAATGCTAGCAGACGCAATGTCAAATGTCAAAATATTATAACGTCACTCTTTTAAACTTAAACCGTGGAATTTGTATTTTATTTCTTAGGGTTTGTGAACAGTCGTACATGTGAGGGCTCACCGTAACATAACTAATCATTATTAATAGGTATAATAATAGGTGTGAGACGTCCACTGCTGGTCATAGGTTTCCCCCAAACTCCGCCACTTCGACCAGTCCTGTGCTTCTCACAACCAGCGGATTCCTGAGGCCTTTATCAGGTCATCAGTCCACCTTGTGAGAGTCCTTCCAACGCTAGTCCAGAACCTTTCAGCCCCATTGTCCATCTGGTCTGCGAGCATTATGCCCTGCCCACTGCCACTTATGTTTGGCTATTCTTCGGGCTATGTCGGTTTCCTTGGTTCTCCTGCGGATCTCTACATTCCTGATTCGATCACGTAGAGAAACTCCAAGTATAGCCCTCTCTCTCCATTGCCCTTCGGGTGACCGAACAATCACACATAACCAATACCAAACCCACTGTGGATTACATAACAAGAAAGAACGGTAGACTTAGATATGTCCATCAGCTATAATTTCTTTCAGTTCCATCAGTCTCGTAATATTTTTGCGTAATCTTGCATCACCGTCACGCCTATAATTCCAATATATAATTCACAGTTCACTGATCGACACAGTATTCGTAATATTGTACGTGATCACCTAACACGTACCAATGTTCATTCAACATTGATACCGTCAATGACCTTTTTAGAAAAGAAAAGATAGGGCGGGGTTGATTAATTGAACCGTTGGCAAAAACATCTGAAGAACTAAATCCAGCCACATTTTCAAATTCATACCTTTTTATTGTTTTTTTTTTTGTCTGAGTGGGAATTCATCAAATGACGTCTCCCGCTCTGGTTGGAGCGGGAGAACGTATTAGAGTTTTACTGACTAAAACCTACCCGTGTTCCTTCAGTTGCCTGTGCAAAATTCATACTTAATTAGGTAGAAATTTATTAGTAAGGTTCATAACTTGTGCATAAATCACGTTAATGATCCAATTAAGGTGTCAATATGACTTGCAACTTGCAATCATTGGTTATTCATCTTACTTAATGCTAATTTAATCGAAGTGGGGCTTTAGCAAGCTAATCAGAATTTGTAACCTCATAATTTTTTATGTTTTCAACTCTTGACAGTTTCTTAGATTATGTTTGGTCATCAGCAAGCTTTTGGGCATAGATCGATGTTATTTTGAACCCTATTATGTAAAGTATAACTCTCTTAAAGGTCAATGTCATCGCCAATATCAGCATATAGTCCTTTTTTGTAAGTAAATGTAAAATTCGTTAAGATTTTGTATTAAGATTCTTTTTGTCGACAAAAACTCTTATTTAGAAAATGTTGAGATAATTTGATAAAGTAAAATGAAAGTATTAAAATGTTTGATGTTCAGGCTTAGCTAGGTGTTCACCTACTTCTCTTATTGAAGTCCTAACCGAGCGAAGTTAGTTATCATTTCAGCCGAAAGAGTTTTTCTTACAGTCTGGCTGTGTATCTGACTCATCGGTGCCGGAGAGTCCCGGCTGTTTTTTTTTTCGCTTTATTTGTCAATTCGTTAAGGTGAAGTCGATTTGACACGTTAGAGCGAGCAACCATGACGATGATATTAAAAGAGGGAATAAAAGTGTCATATCGTAAAGACAACGGATAAAAAACACAGCAAAATAGAAACAAAAGGAACCTTTAAAAATACTGTGAAATTACCAAAATAAAAAATGGCCTGTCTACATTTACATAAATATGTACTTAATGTTGATGAGCGTGGGTGTTATTTTTGTTTGAGTTACGCGCTACGCCTGTAATGCCGATACATGCATGCTAATGTATTCGAGGAAGAAGGAAGACATAAGGAAAATGGCAGTTCATTCGCACTTCTCGAAAATTAATTGAATATGTATGTCAGAAACTCAATAGATAACGTGTAGTGTGCCACATTCTTCACAACAGAGTAACATCATATTTAAAACTGACACAATACGGGTTAGAAGAAAAAGATTTCTTTCCTGTTTGGTTATCATAAATTGACCGAAAGATTAAAAAATCCAAGGCTCTAAAAATTGTAGATTCTTTGCATTGCTATTGCAACGAAACTGTTAGTTTAAAAATCAGTAGTCGAGCCTAGCCTTAATATAAGAATGAGGCAAAAACGGCTGACCTCGACATGCGTTTTGCGCAGTCCAGACAGACAACGCTTTCCATCGATCCGGCAATCCGCTGCTCGAGACAGATTCGTTTGTCTCGAAAGAAATGCATCAATCACGACTCGAGGGGTAATTGCGTAATACACCATCAGTAGGAATCACTTTCATTTTGATAGTTCCACAAGATTCATGGCATTGTCTACGTTGCTAAGCAGACAATTTTTAAGAACAGAAATATGTAAGAATGGATTAGCAATAATCTTCACAATGATTCAGATTCTAACTAATAAATACTGTGTTACGTAAATAGGATGTCGGATGTCGACTTAGTTTCTTATTCTCCATAAAATAAGTTATTATTAAGCTAAGAAGATTCTCCTCTTTCTTTCTTAAGGGACTTAATTTGGATTTTCCAATTCAATTCAGAAAGAAAACTATGAAATATGAAAAATACTTCCGTAAATATGAATTGAAATAATACACAATTGTATGCTTATAATGACAGGGTAGGTATTATTTCCATTATGCCATATATTAGTGGAAAACAATAACTCAAAAACAGCAGGTACGGTAGTTAATTAAAATAGTATCGTACAATTTACACACACAAGAATGATAATAATTACCGCAGGTAGGAGTGAGAAGCGTGACGGTCAACAACATTTTTAAATAGGTGCCTACTATGAGCCGTAACCCTGTTGGTAATTCCAAGTTGCAACAACTCAGAAATTCTAAAGCACAGCTAAAAGAGGTGCCAATTTTAGACGGAGTACAAGACACAGATAGACAGTATAAGACAACGAGAGAGAAAGAAGACACAAATCTTACGGGATGAAAATGAGGAAAATCGTCAACACTGAACTTCAATCAAGGAAAAATAAGACCTATTAAAATTGAACTTGTTCATTCAATTGCATATAAAACACTTATTTAGTACATAAAGTATTTTATTGTATGTTTCCTGACCGCAAGCTCGCACAATCAGTGGTAACATAAATCGTTAGTGGAGCTGAGCGCACGCCGCGCGCCGACAACTTTTCGTATTTGTGTACGAATTGCGCCACCTCCGCTCGACTCTAACCTTGAAATACATGAATGTATAGCGTACTCTAGTCTATTCCGTGTAGCTTATAATGACCTTGAATGGTGCACGGGATCTAATGGCTGGCTCCGAACAAAGGACGGTACTACGGTAAGCTTAGGGAATTGTATTGTGTAATTGTTGTTTAGAGTACCTACCTAGATTCAGATCTACAGATGCTGCTAATAGATCAAAACATGAAATAAAGCACTTATTGCCGTACACGAGAACATTATTGACCTAGCAATTGACTGGCGCTTTATTGCTCTGGGACAATTGACAAAAAATACAAATTTATAGGTGAATTACAAGCTACATGGTGCTCACGCTCACAAAAGCCGAGCAGACTTATAAATATTCAAAGCTGCTCGAAGACAATACCGAAAGGAAACAAGACGAATTGTTGATATACAGTGTGAGTCTTTATAATCTGCACATACTGAATCGAGGGAATCTTTGCTTAATTATATCGACGGAAAAAATGATAAAAAAATTCTAAATATTTTATTGAAATTTTTAATGGATTTTTTATTTATTTTTTCGCTTCTGTGACTCCAGTGTATACAAAACGGTGTAACTTTTTAACTCGATGTTTTATCACGATGAAACAAACTCCATAATGATTGGAAGTAATTAGGTGTCCGCATTAAACGAAAATTGTGTAAAAAACTGCCACCAATTAAAAATTAACACGTTTTTTCCGCAAAAATCTGATTTTTTTTCATCAATTTTTGCAATAATCGTAAAATTTCTCAATAAGATGCCCTGATTACCTTCATTTTTTATTACTTTAAATTATTCTTCATCGTATTAGCTATCCAATAGTAAAAATTGCAAGGGTTTAACTCAATCCCATCATTTCTTATCAACAGCCAAAGAAAGGCCTAGAGCACGGCTACGCACTAATTGTTTAGCAGGTAGACGTCCTTTTTTGTTGAGAATGTGCGCGGGTCGGGGTGCGGGGAGGTAGGGCCAGCTGAAGGGACCAGAAGGGATGACAGACAGGCAGTCGCTCTGAATTATTCGCCGCTGCTACATGTGTTTCGTTACTTTCATTCACTGCTACCTGAGTTTCGTGACTTTCGTTCGCTGCTACGTGATGCCGCGCTTAAGTGAATTCTCCCCGGCACACATTGCCGACATTCATTTTTACTATGGGATGGGACGAGGAAGTGCCAGAGCTGCGCGCGCAGCTTACATAGCTGCGTTTCCTAACAGGCAACCAGTGCCATCTGCCCGCAACTTCCAGGAAGTTCACAGAAGATTATCGATCACTGGACTTGAATCAAGTAGAGATCGTCGCGAGCCGCCTCAAATAATTATTGATGTGATTCTGGAACAAGCAGTACTGAGCGATTTGTTTGCTGATCCATCCATAAGTACTAGACGACTGGCTCTTCGTCACGGAATATCACAAAAATCAGCGTGGCGTATTTTAAAGAAAGAAGGATTGCACCCTTACCACTACCAAAGAGTGCAACATCTACATGAAGACGTAGATTGGCGTCCAAGGTGTGTGATGTCCACCTGGATTCAAAGAAATACCAGAGCAAACCCAAACTTTCCGAAAACCATACTATGGATGGACGAATCAACATTTACCAGAGATGGTATTACTAACTGTAGAAATTTACACAGATGGTGCCCTGGAGGTCAAAACCCGAAATTGAAACGTTCATCGACTTTTCAAGTAAGATTTTCAATAAATGTTTGGGCTGGTCTTATCGATAACATGTTGATTGGACCAGTCATACTGCCGAGAACTTTGAACTTTGATATTCGCAATGATCCCGAAATGATAAGGAGAGCGACACAACAAATTTTAGTTCGCGCGGCTTTGTGCCTACAACAACGAGGTGGACATTTTGAGAACCTAATGCATTAAATTTTCTTTAAAATAATAAATGTTTTAATTGAACTCTTTTTCATTCATTGAACCCAAATAAATCATCCTTAAGAGAACAAAAATAGCGCGTTCGAAGTGTCATCTTTAACACTTGATAGAAAGTGTTTTGTCTGAGCTAAAAGCATACAATTTTTATTATTAGGTAGCTAATACGATGAGGAATAATTTAAAGTAATAAAAAATGAAGGTAATCGGGGCATCTTATTGAGAAATTTTACGATTATTGCAAAAATTGATGAAAAAAAAACAGATTTTTGAGGGAAAAACGTGTTTATTTTTAATTGGTGGCAGTTTTTTTACACAATTTTCATTTAATGCGGACACCTAATTACTTCCAATCATTATGGAGTTTGTTTCATCGTGATAAAACATCGAGTTAAAAAGTTACACCGCTTTGTATACACTGGAGTCACAGAAACGAAAAAATAAATAAAAAATCCATTAAAAATTTCAATAAAATATTTAGAATTTTTTTATCATTTTTTCCGTCGATAAAATTAAGCAAAGATTCCCTCGATTCAGTATGTGGAGATTATAAAGACTCACACTGTATAATGTGTTTACACACATTAAGTTGAAATAATAATAATAATCGGAGTGATTTGCAGACGACAGTGACATCTGTGTCGTCCCCTTTTTGTTACATGCCACACACGTTTTGTTTATAGACTGTTCAATGAATCGGTGACGACCGCATCAAAATCTGTGAAGCGATTCACGATATAGCATTACCGGCATGTGACCGACAGGCGTATAATCATAACTTAGAAACTCGAAATGTTTTTGGAGTAAGGGCCGATGGATGAAGGAGCTCACGAATTCTTGAAAATCGGAAAAGTTACTTACGAGACAGACAGTGTCGTAATGGATGGCTGAGTACCAGGTGATGCGGCGCATCTTGGAAGAGGCCTGTGTTTAGCAGTAGCCTGCGACGACAGTTTAAAAGAGATACATTAACTTTTTTGTAGTGCTAAATCTAAGAACGTCATGGTCAAATAAACCTACATAATTAAAGACTATTACAATGATCATTCAAAATCAAAAGTCATTTATTCAAATTAGGCTGAGAGTCAGCACTTTTCGAACGTCAAAATTGCATAAGACAGTCCCCCAAAATAGCCGCCCGCCAATACTTCACTTGCGTTTAAAACTTACAGTAGCAAGTACGGTAGCAGATATTCTTTTTGTAAGCAGACATTTTATAGCTTTTCTGTTACTTAGAATCTGAATGTCCGACCAGAATACGTAATACACTCATCACCACTACCTTAGCGTGCAGATCACGTCGGCACTTCATTTACCTAAGCATCACATCACAGTTTCGTAACATCTTTCTTCCAGTATGCCATTAGCACAGATAACCGTCACCCGGAAAATATGTGGAGAAGTGTCAACGTGATTCGTAATTCTACTGGATTGCGACATTCTAATTCGTTTATTTTTCGGCAAATAGCATTTGTTTTATTTCGCGAAACACGTCAATATTATGTAGCTTCTTAAATACTTAGGTATACAAGAGTAGGGAGCCAACTGAGCCGACCGAGCAAACGAATTGTGTGAAAGATGATATGGCAAAAAAGGGTGTTTTACTGAGATGAAGGTCGAAAGGGATGCATGGAAGAGATAAACTTGGGATAAGTAAGGTCAAGAGGAAAATATAAAAGAAAGGACTTAGAAGTTTTGAACTAGATATGGATGAAATTGACTCAAAGACAATAAAACATTGCACGACGCAAGATATTTATGAGTCAAACGTTCCTATTACTTGTCTATAAATATATACACAACATTTAGCGGGTACTTAGCTCACCTAAGTACGCAGAAACTCTATAACAACAAACTTTTATATTGTTTTTTTATTTGATTTGTCTAGCGAGGAGTGTGTCGCGTAATACTAAAAGCATTTGTTAAGAACTGGTTCAGCAGTGTGAGAGGCTGTCCGGAACTGGGACAGTTATCTAATCGGAAATAACAAATATTGATCGGAGCGTAGCTATTTTAATTTTACTTTTTACTCCATTTCTTGATGGTAACCTGTTGAGGCTGCTTGTGGAACATTCCACTTGCTCTCCATGCATTTTGGTAAACCTATGAGACATTACGTAGAGATACCTACTTGTTGGTATGCACTGATGTCAATTTATTCATAATTAAGCAATACAATAAAAAATATCCACATGTATTGACCCCATTGATATAGAGATAACTCCGTATAACTCCTCCAATATTCAGATAGTTATCTATTATTTATTCCATGGAAAATTATTGACCGATAAATTGATAAACTCAGAATTAAAAACGACAGTAATCAATGAAAACGGGAGACAACAATTTTATTATATCTATGATGAGTATGCATCCAAAATGCAACTGAGACATTATATAGAAAATCTTTATCTTCACAATAACATTAAAATGTTTTGCTCATTTTCGCACTTAGGAAATGTCGATTTCAAACTATGGCACATGGTGTCGACTATCAATGCGTGGTTTCTTATGCAGACGTCGACAACAACTTAACAAAAAACTTCAAGGTTTCTCTTTGTGAGTAACTTTTCCTGTAAATTTTTACACGTGCAAGGAAAGCAAACTTAATAGGTGCTAACTATTAATAGCAATCGTTTCCAAGAACGTTATCCTAAAATGAAACAATCTGATAGTGAGTAATCAAGCAATGAGAACTATATGCTACTAACAGTGTTGTCCTAATACAATTCGTTACATGTACATTTTAAGATATGTTTATGATAATTCTGACAAAACATTTAACTAATATCCATTAGGCCATTACGATATTCGAGAATTTATATTACGTTGTTAATTTATGTAATACACCTATAACAATTTGATGAAAGATTAAACTGTTTTCTTTGTTGCTTCACGCTTTGGTTCAGATTATATATTTTTGTCGATAAATTTTTACTTTCAGCTATCGAAGTGTAAGAAACGATGAGTATTATATCAATAGTTTTATTAGAACTGCAAGTGTCTTAAGACCTTTAGTTAGATTTAATTTTATTAGTAGAAATATTTCAAAAAATTATTTAAGCGTCAAGAATTCATCGCTGTGTTTTCTAACATTAACTTCATTAGATTTTATAAAACACTTGACTTAGCTAATGTCATTGTCAATGTTATCATTGTTATCTTTATCATTATCTCCTTATGCCATTTGTCTATTTATCATAATTTATCTACTAGATGTTCTAACTGAATTACTGTGTCTAGGATAGCAATATTTTATTTCAACTACTACTAAATGTTCATTTTTATATATTGATGTGTCTATCAACATATAAAAGTGTTTATACCTACAAACATAAAGTCACGCCTATTTCCAATGGGGATAGGCAGTAACTACATAAGGTCACCAGTTAAGATCCTGTGTTGACGATAATTTAATGTTAAGTTTTATACATTTTTTATTTGCTATAGTAGGAATGAATATGCTAAGGTGTGACGTTAGTGACTTTTCCTGTATTAGTTAACTTGCTATATTGTCTTTATTCATTAGTCTATGACTGATTCATTGACGTCAAAAGGGCTTCCAAAGGGGCTCTGATTCTGACTAGAATACTCATAATATCACGCCTTATTTCCCTCAAGGGTTGGACAGAGCAGTTCCTATATTAAACGCACATTCCGCCAGTTATGTTTATCCCATGAAATAGAGAACGAGCCTGTTGCCTTCAAACAAATCCAGACCTTGGGCGGATACCGAGAAATTTCAGATAGAAAAACCCAACTTTGCTCGACCTGGGCATCGAAAGCGGGACCTCGTGCTCAACAGTTGCATTTGCAACCACAAGACCAACGAGGCGGTCCTGATTAGAATACTTATCATGTAAATTATCTTTTAAGGAAAAGTAGGTATTTATTTATAGAATCTAGACTAAGTTATCTCTTAACTTGAAAGATTGTAATATCTTAATCTTTTCAACGGCCTATCGCGCCAAGTGCGTATTTATCTTTCGTCATGTGTCTATAATGCATAGTACCTAAACTGGATAAGTTTTTATCCAGTGCGTAAATTGTAACCATGAATTCAGCATAGCATTGTAGACCCCCTTGCGCAGAAATTTTTCGTTGGTTTTATTAAAAAAAAAAATCTGCTGTTTCATAGAAAAATGGAATACCTACGGGGTCAAAATGTATTGAACAGCTGATTTTTTTTTGTATAACCGACGAAAATTTTCTACGCTGCGGGGTCTAGAATGATATGCTGAATTCATGGTTACAGTTTGCGCACTGGATAAAAAATGATCCTGTATATATGACAAACATGCACCCGGTAGCGAAAAATATTAAATATTCGCAATATCGTTAGGACGTCATTAATTTAGAAAGATAGTAATAAATATGGTCTTGACATAATAAGAGGAACATAGACAGATTATTAAGTTTCTAAAAAGAATAAAGCTATGCGGAATAACCAGTAATTTAATAAAATGAAACGTTATATTGTGGTGAGAATTAATAGTAGTCATAGCAAGCCAATGTGGCGAGCGTTAAAGTGTCTACGGTTTATTGAGGTAGTTACTCAGTTTTCGCTTTCAATGCATACGCAGTGCATGGTTGTTCGTTTGTTGACACCTGTTACTATTTGTATACTCTTTATTTATTAGAACATAATAAAGATGCGGAAGCATTCATATCATTAAAAGTATCAACTTTTCACTCTTCTTTCTTTGTAAAAATGGAATGATGTTGACAATATATCGATAGACGCACTTACATGTAATCAATACTAAGAATTCGTATCCACTTCGCAATGTAATTCAATCCATTGTCACCAAATACAAATGTCATGGCCTCCGATTGCCTAACCAAGAGCAAATATAGTTAGAAATACGATAACTTCTTACTACTTATTATTTAAGTGAACGTAGCAGATCCACGTACTAGTCTATAAATGTTTATGTATGGAGTATGGACAGACAAATCCAAGCTGCCCCATCTCATGCATAATTACGTCATTTTCGGCGGATTGTGACAAAGAACTGTGCCAATTTGACTCTATAATTAATATCCGCATTGCTTACATTATTTTGTTGACGTTTCCTAAGGGTTGTGGCTATTGACGCGAGCAAGAAGTCCCGCAACTTCGTTTGCATACAAACTTTATTCCCCCGTTGGAGTGTTTCGTGAGTTGACTCTCAAAAACCTTTCTTATTTCACTTCTACATCAAGGAATATACTCGTATGTTCCAAATTCATATTAGTATTCTGGGTAGACTTTGTTTTGTCTGTCAGTCACGAAGTCGTTTTATATGTTAAGAACGTACCTAACTGTTAACACTATTTTATATCCATGTAAAGGAACTGCTGTTTTTGATGCCATTACCGTAAACACGAACAAAATGTAAATAAACGTATGCAATCATTTAAATGTAAATTGATGATGTAAGTAAAATATCATAAGGAAAAAGAAAATTATCTAGACACTTTTTCCTTAAATGAAATAAATTATTCAAAATTACATTCACATTTTAATATTCATCCAATTGTAAACGTATTTCGCCCCATATTTATGTTATTTCAAAAAATAGGTCATGGTCCAAGAGAATAGAATATAGGTTAAGCTCTAAATAATAATTAAAAGTTTGAATGAACTCATATTCATAATTAATAAATTAGTCATATCATCTGATTTCAATGAACTTGGCATAATGCCTATCGTATCTTCGACTTCCTATCCGAGACTGTGATGTTTTCTAATCGATAACAGATTAGAGATGGGTTATGTAATCGTTAATCGCACCGGGCATATTACCTATTCATCAGATAAAATCGAATAACCCTGTGATTGACATTGAGTTGCGGCTTAACTTATTAAAATTAATCCAAAACTTGGAAATGAACACCATTTGTAATTAATGGAAGAGTGAGGTACAATATACTTCCGTAATTGAGAGATCAAAAAGAAAATATTTTGAAAATTTGCTGGTTTTATAATTAATTTCGAAATGCTGAAATGAAAACTAGTTATGAAGCTGACATACTTAGTACTGACTTGATGTTTTTTAATCTCTAGAGCCTGATCTTAATTGCATCTCGGTAAACAGTGACTTATCAGTTCACAATGAAGATTAAAAGGCTAAAGACATTCGTTATCATACATTTAACTGGGTACCACAATTGCAGGTATAAACAGAAATGTACAGTACATCAGTACATAAATATGCATGAAACATTTTAACATAATGTTTATGTACAACAGACGTATATAAATTCTTTGTCCATGTGGTATGTTTCAGTTATTGTTCAATACACAATAGACGTGAAATATAGGAAATGAAAGTAACTACGATGATATCGCTGCATAATTGCAATAGTTATAGATTAGATAGTTGTTTAATGTAATGCATTTCATATTGTTGCTTTGGTTTCCCTTTACATATTTTTTGGGAAACTATCATAAGTTTGGTTTTAATACGGATAAATATGAAATAGGGTACACAAAATATTAGTTTTAAATTATACATCAATTATTAACTATTCACATCCTTGTTACAAAGGTGTTCCTCAGGGGTCTACTTTGAGCTCTTAACTTTATATGTTGTCCTTTGTCGATACAAAAAACTCGAAATTTATCGAATACCTCCCATGTCATAAATCTCGTTTGAACTAATTAATTTATAATACGTATACATTTAGAAATTATTGTTACGTTTGTTTATCAGTCCGTCTCTAACGACAAAGTGATTAAAATTGATTACACTCAATTTAAAGCCTTATTAGTGCTGATGCACTGTTGTCAATTAGAAACCACGTAAGTGAAATGTTTATAAGCTTTGCAATGCTAAGTTGCAATGTCATTGCTATTTGCGATACTATCCCTTTTCGTTCATATTTTACTTGTGATTTATTTGTGTAAATCTCTTTACTGCCTTAAGAAAGGTACTGATAAATAGTTACTGCCTAATTATCTACACAGACATTATTTTCAAGGTAATCTAACTACTTTGGTTTCCAAGATAAATAAAATCTGGATTTCAATTTAATGATGTTCATATACGTATATTTTAATTTAAATCAACATTTCTAATCCCTGCGCCAGTCATGACCGTTGAGTCACACTTTGTGTCCTACCGTGAGTCTCGGCACGAAAGCTTTTTGTCTCAATTTCTATCTAGCTAGACATAATTAAAGCGTGTCGTCATGTTGCTAGCCTTGGTTCGAGGTTTCTCCTCCGCCTAATGGATTCTCTGAGGTGGACCATTATGAAGCACGACATCATTCAGTAGCAACGTAACTATCTATACAAAGCAGGGACTGTACCGCAGCTTATAAGTTGACAAGGATGTTGCAACTTTATCTTTAAACCAATGTGACTAATAATGATGTAAGTGTTTCGGTAAATAATTTTAAATGAATAAGAACAAGAGATATTAAAATTCTAAGTATTTTTAGTTCTAGGAATATTCATTGACATTCTTGGCAAAACCAACACCAAAGACATAATTATCCAGACTTTCTCGAGATCTAAATACAACATATATGTGTAGGTACTTTAAGTCTGTGTAATTTTAGCGGGCTGATTTTTATCGGTAAAGGTATACGATTAAACTTCATCTGCTTTGATTTTCTGTACATAATAATCTTATTATTTCCCAAATATGTATTTAGGCAAATCTGTAATATAGCAGAATTAAAAACTTTGTTATCTTGTAAGAGGAAAAACAGCTTTATTCGATTTTAAGAAACATGAATTATAATCAACAGCCAATATCAAGAATAATAAACACATACATAGATAACTTAATAGTGATATTTACGAGACTTTATATTCAGATTTTTCGGAAATATTTACCTATATGAAACTGTATTAAATATATTTAGTTGCTTACGGAACCGGTCTTACCCATAACATTGTTATTTTATGTTTGAAAAGATTCGTAACACTAACAGGACTTATGAGAAACTAGTTTTGGTGATTTTTCGATGATATTTTAAACAAAGGTGCAACGTATTTTGTATGATAGAAACTTCAACATTCAACATGCTTTAAACACTCTATATCTATACCTACTTTAATATACTGAAAAATGCGCATTCTTGCTACAGTGAATTCAAGTGTCAATTACTTTGTAGGTACTGTAGAGTTATCAGTCAAGATTAAAATGCAAGGAGCACTTTATATCCAAAACAAAGACTTAGAAACCTCAACCACTTGAATATTAATAAAAAGGTCTTAAGTCACCAGTGAATATTCCCAGAATTTCCAATATAAGTTGGTAGAACTTTACTACTTACGTAGCTTAAGTAGATAAGTCGGAGCAGCTAACGAAGAACATTGTGCATCAAACTTGTCAGTTAAAATTTCGATTTGAGAAACTTTTTTGTTTCTCGACGTGAGCTTCGCTCGGAATGAGAGTGGCTCTTGATCTTATGTTTGTTTTTGCATTGCAAGTATTTACCCAAAAATATTCTAAAGATTATCTATGAAATATGATCGATGAGGAAGGCAAAAGATCGGACATTGCAGCGCGACTTGGAGACTCTTATATTCAGATTAAACTGAAGGCGTTTCATAATTTAATCAGTGAACAAACCGGCAAACTTGCGGATACTTCACCGTGGCACAAGCTAATAAAACACACAATATTGTCACTGCTTCCCACATGAGAACAATGCATGGTAAATATGAAAGTTACGTTTTATACAACATCTTTGTTTAGAGAATCGCTGATGCATAAAATACTTACAGGGAAATAATGAATAGCACGTAAAGTGTTGAGTTTAACACCTATGTAAAGTAATTAGTGTCGGCGAAGAATGATCATTGTCTTGTAGCAATTAATTACACGTTAGCAGAACAATTACGGCTGCGACATTGGTTTTAAAATGAAAATTTGAAACCCATTCGGCAAGAATGAAAAGATCTTCATCAAATCAAGTTAATTGAATTTCCTTCGGAGTTGGTAATAGGAGATTCTACGCCAATTTACGCACGTTGGAATCGTAATTACGTTTCAGCACCTTTTGCCAATTAATATACATAGTAAAACGTAAAACAGGTGCTTATGTGAGCAATATAGCACTTTAAAGCCTCTGAAGTCTGAACGGTTGCTACCAGCCTTGTTTACGATTATTGCCGTTTGACGACAAGAAAGTGCAGTGCCGTTAAGCGTCCTAATAATGAAGTAGCGTGCGACATATATCGGCTAAAATAAATGCACGTGACTCTCATTATAAATATCTAGTGCTGTGACTCAGGCGAACCTTTGGTGTTCACACCTCCGCAAATGTAGGCGACATTCTGCCAACTATATTAAACACAGCGGTCACGGACGGATCAATGCTCCATTTTCGGCCTATGGTAAATAACATTGGAATATCTGTTCTGGAATACACCTTATATCCATTACAAGTTGTTCTCCTAAGTAGTAAATGTAATTAAACCGAAATACTGTATCTGACTTGGTTAATTTGTCCATTACGGGAAAGTTTAAATATTTAAACCCGCTTTAAATGGCCGATGCACTTAATTCAGAAATTGCAAAGCTTTTTTACACTCTACGAATACTTGAAGAGCTGGAAATATCAGTTGCAGTTATATGTTAGTATCGCTTGCTCCAAATGCGGCCTCTCCGGAAATGGACAACATTAAATAATTCAGATATTTCTTCTTTACATAAGGACAGAATATTCGCTACGGGTTTGTTAATGCGCATTTATTATACAACCATCTCGTTCCTTTTGTTCGTAGCTTCACAAACAAAGCTTTGTACATTTTTGATTACCCGGTAACTATAGGAGTTGTTGAAAGAAATATAATAAAAAATTAAGATGATTCGTTTGTATCGTGGGAGCTTTAATATGAAAACATAAACAAAACATACGTCTGTAGTTTTATGCGTTCGAATATAAAATGAAGTAAATGGCAAAATATTTCAAGTGTCAGTATCACATAAAGTTGTAAGTTGCGCGTGGTTATAGTGCCACCATATTAGCATTTTGTAGTGGTCCAAAAAGCGGCGATAGGGTTCATTTGCATGGAGTGCACATAACCGGCGCAAATCGCCTACTATTAACCCTCCAGTTTACTATGTTTTGGTCTAGGTGCTACCACTCAACGACACTCTCTATACTCTATAGCTTCAAGTAGGTACGTAAGTAAGTACTTATGGCTGCAGGCTTAACTGACATGATACTCTGGGGATGCAGAATAGTACGAGTAGTACGAGTAGTACGTTGAAGTTGAAAGTGCTCGTCAATCGTAATATTTATTAGACTTAATAATATAATAATGAGACTCAATTTTATTTTTTGTATTTTCGTTTGTTACGCTTCCTAAGCTTAATAAGGGCAGGAGTATGGTGATTATGTTTGAGGCAAAAACGGCTGAACGGGTATGGATTAAATTTGGCACACGGGTAGACCATGTCCTGGATTAGGATACTATTTATTTCCATATTCCCATGGAGCCGAGCCGTATGCGGAAACTGCGGGGTGCAGCTAGTTATAAATAAAGAATCAGTATTTTTGTTGTGATTAACAAAGATTCAACTCACATAACCGACGCCTACGAATACAGATGAATCAGCTGATTCTGGTGATTTATTTAGCTTCAATGAAACTTCACGTGTCGTTTTATAAATAAACAGAAATACGTGTTAGTTTATTTCCCTCGTCACGTCACACTTCTCTAATTGCAATCGTCCATAAGTAGGTATTTACAATGAAACACCCAGGAAATGACTCCTCTCCACAAATTATGCACCACATGCACATTTTCCTTATAGGGTCGGGCCTTTACGTGTTTCGACATAAAATGGCGTTAACTGCACAGTTACGCATTATTAAACAGGTTTTACTGAATATATGCATGTAATCTTGTCAGGGCCGGTTTATGACCGGGAGCTTCGGAACTTATACTCGATATTTTCACGAAATCAGGGATAAAGATATAATCTGATGGAAACAGGCGTTCATCAAATCGAAACTAGGTTTTCAACATTTGTATTGTACCAATTGACTTCCTAAAAAAAGTATACGGTTGTTCTAGGTTCGGTGTGGAGCCGGACGTAGAGAATAACAGCATAGTATTTCTTCTCGTGGTCATCGTAAGAGGCGGCTTAGGGACTTAATAGAGAATGGGCAGCAACGTTCTCTCTGCATTTTACCACCATACTGCGATCTCCAACAGCCTGCCAAGCGTGGCATTATGGCAAATCCTCCCAAACTGTGGGCGAGACAGGTCTAGCAGACGTTTTTCGGTTGTAAGGATGATGATGATTATGAAAAGGCATGTCATTGGTCGTTTTTATGAGAAATCAATGAAAATGTTATTGTTGTTATAGTGCTTTGGCTTCGCTGACAAGTTTTATTATGAACAACCTGATGGTCAACCAGTTATGTAGGACATTAATATTATCGCAGAGCGGAACAGAACGCCGGAGTCACGGAAAACCTCTGGAAGTGGGCTTTGGTAAAACCCAGGATTTTCCTACTAATACTCTATTTGTGAAAGTTTGTAACTTTAGATTTTTGGATGTTTGTTACTCCATCACGCAAAAACGGCGTAACGAATTTGGATGAAATTTGGCACACAAGGTAGATTTTTATCCTGAATTAACACATAGGTTCTATTTATCCCAGTAGTATGTTCCAGTGGGTTAATTTGCCACCTTCACGCGAGCGAAGCCGCTGGCTAAAGCTAGCAATGATATCACGCGTTACCCCCTAGGGGTTGGCAGAAACTAGAGATACGATCCTCACATACTTTTATTTGAATAATTAAATTCTTACAAAGATTTTTTATAACACCATCATCTTAATTGTTTACTGCGTGTATTTACTTTGTCTTAAACCAGTCTTCACTTCGGTTGATGACGTCAGTCATTTGATGAGCTAGTTCATAATTGCCTTAATTTGAAATGAGTTCGTGATTATTGTTTGTTGTAAAATCTTCATTGGTATATAAGTACTAGGATTATCTGTGCGGTGTGACGTCAGAATTCAGATAATTATGTTAGAGAAAAAGGGGAAACACTAACAAAACAAGACAAATTATGAATGCTCATTAGAAACCCACGTGTTTACGAAACCCAAAAATTCTTGACATTGAATTCTTATTTGATGCATTTGGTCCATTTGACGAGGAAAATAAAACAGAATTATGAGATTTTTTTTTGCTAGACCAATAAGTTAAGCTAACCCACCTATTATATAATTTTTGTGGGTGGCAAATTGTCAAATGACGTCTCCCGCTCTGGGCAGAGCGGGAGGGCGTGTCAGACTTTTACTGACTAAACCCCACCCGTGTTCCTTCAGTTACCAATATGCCAGGACCACGGTAACTCCTTCGAAAAAATCTCGCAAACCTGGCAGGAAGTTAACCTACCTGGGGGTAATCATAACGCCATTTCTTAAGAATTTCCGAACCTTTTTATATAGTACCTGAACCTACGGACCACGTTCACATAACGTAACAAATATCGTCCCGAGATATTATTACTGGATTCACACCTCTCGATGATGAACCGAACATTGAGTATCCAACAGAGTGCATCCCAGCTTGTCGAAAAAAGACATTGTTCGATTTCAACCTCTAGGCGCTTAGCAGTGCGTCCAAGATTCAGTGGGCGAAAACTTTTTACAAAAAAAAACAACCGACTTCCTTAAAAAAACACTACAAAGTCAAAAATAACTTTAATTTCGCAAGTCGGTGTCTTAGGCTCTGTATTTAAGGTTTTTGCCACCGACTTCCGAAATTAAAGTTATTTTTGACTTTGTAGTGTTTTTTTAAGGAAGTCGGTTGTTTTTTTTTGTAAAAAGTTTTTATTTTTTGACTTTTTAGTTGTGGTAGATAATCCGCACTAATCTAATCGCGATATTCGTTCATTTGTCGCGCAAATACGTAATGAAAATGTAAGACTTATATGGTTTTCACATGGACCCCATTGTCCGAATGAAACCAAATTAAAATGGGACCATTCGGGAAGCACCAGCTTTCAAATAAAAAAAGAATCATCAAAATCGGTTCACCCAGTCAAAAGTTATGAGGTAACAAACATAAAAAAAAAAATTAAAAAAAAATACAGTCGAATTGATAACCTCCTCCTTTTTTTGAACACATACATACAATCACGCCTTTTTCCCATGGGGGTAGGCAGAAACCACGGAACGCCACCTGCTACGATCTCTACACACTCCTTTTGCCTCTTTAAGGTTCATACAATTGGTCATACACACACGCCGGTTGCGAGTACTACGCACCTGACCTTTTTTTGAAGTCGGTTAAAAATATCCTACCGCGATAAATTTACGTCTGTTCAATCGTGGACTCCGGGGATTCTCTCGTGGGTTCCGTGTGGTGCCAAACGTAAAGAATAGCACCATCCTATTTCTTCTCGTGAGTGTCGTGACAGGCGAGTGAGGGACTTACTAGAGAATGGGCAGCAGCGTTCTCTGTGCAGTTTACTACCATACTGCGATCGCCAACCCGTCTGTCAAGCATGGCCATTAGGGCAAACCGTCCCAAATTAGGGGCTGAAAAAATGATAATGAATCGGTGGACTGAAGGAAATTGTTTATAAATGAGTAGATAACTTACACAACTTACATAACACAAAGACAGACAATCCGAGTGTCATGTTGTGACACTTTATACCTTTAAACGAGCAATTCTTGTATATATATATATTTAATCTGCATCTCGGAAACGGTTCCAACGATTTTCATGAAATTTAGTATATCTACAAAGGGTTTCGGGGGCGATAAATCGATCTAGCTAGGATTCATTTTTATAAAATGTCGTTTTATTCGTGTTTTCAATGATCAACTTTATCGATAATCAACTTGAACATAAACTTATTATTTTAAACACAATTTAACAAAAAATACCGAGCAAAGCTCGGTCATCCAGATAATTATTATTAATTAAAACGTGACAAGTATTATGTTAATGATGTAACAGTCTACGTAATCCTACGTTATACCTACTGACCGTGACAGCTCGTGAACTTTATATTATATTATGAATGAAGATATCTTACGGACAAGGACATGAGGAAAAACCTAGTCCGTGAAGTCATCAGGATCTGTAATTATCTTGGCTCTATGGTTTTTTAATATAGAAACGATTATATTTCTGAAGAATAATGTGGTAGATCGCGCTTGTAAAAAATAGACCTTGTAAAAAATATGCAGTGTAAACTTATGAGTTTACACTGCAATTTTTTAAAAGCTTTGTCTTCTACGCGACTTCGTTTGCCTGAAGTTTCTTGTTCCTCGCCCCGCCCTGTCGCATCGTATCGCATCGTCCGCGCTCTTACTTCGTTTTCGATTAGAGTTCTTCCTGACTTTTTTATTCTTTGCTCGTTTATTAAAAGATTTAGCGTGTTGTTAAATAGCCTGAGAAATTGAGCTATCAAATGCAAAAAGAAGTTTTTAAATCCGAATGGTTGCTCCAGAGATTAGCGCGTTCAAACAAGCAAACGATGTCTTTAGCTTTATTATTTTCTATTTAGATTTATATGGGCATTATACATTTTAGCCATTTTATTCTGTTAACCCTTTATTAAAGTAGATTTAGAACCCTTGAAAATATATCTGCTTGTCAAAGGTTCTTTTAACCTCAATATCATAGTACACAACATATAAGTAGTTTTTAATGATGATAATAACCATTTATGTAGCTACTAAGGTTTTCTTATAATCACTTTAAACTATTGAGAAGGTTCACAAGGGTAATAAATATATGTACTTGAAAAATATCATATCCTCTAACCATTCTAAAATATTTTCACACACTTGACATTTTTCCCATAATGTCCCTATATGTATAAACAAAGAAACATAATGTGAAAACTAACTAACAAGGTATTTTTAATGACCTCTACTCTAGCTCATTAGGAATAAAAAAGATCCCTTTTACGTGAATCATTCGTTACGGTAACCGCAGGCAAGAGTTTTTCCGAGTTTCCGTTCGATTTGAATAATCGATAAGTTACGTACGATTCATAAAACACGAAAACTACTGAGTCAAAACAATTCCTTGTTTTCACTGTTAATGGATAGCACATGTAAGTACACTCGAGAGCAATGAATCCGGGTCACTTAAAGAATGTTAAAAATCTCGGAAACTAAAAATGATAGGTTAATGCAATAAATTGTATTTAATAGACAATGTAATACTCCTTAAATGAAAGTAAAAAAAATATGAGTCACCATACATTTTATTAACACAAAATTACATAAAGAAAAAAACTGCTGATCTCTCCTTAAAACAAAAATAGGAAACATGAAATTTTTGAACTTTATTACGATTTTCTTGAATTTTAATACTTCGTATTGCCTCCTCGTGCTTCCATTACTGCGTTTACGCGGTTTGGCATGCTGTACACCAAGTTCCTTATACGATTTTGGGGAATACTCCCATTCCTCTGTGAGAGCAATTTTGAGCTCACGAAGCGTGATTGGGGGAGGGTTTCGTTGTTTTACGCATCTGCCTAGCTCGTCCCAAGCATGCTCGATCGGGTTGATATCCGGGCTGCGCGCTGGCGAGTATACGAGTAATGTTCATCTCTTGAAGGTAGTCATTCACAATCCTACCTGTATGAGGTCGGGCATTGTCATGCATAAATATAGCATCCTCACCTAAATTGACCATAAATGGACCAACGTGATCATTGAGGATTTCTTCCACATATCTTACGCTAGTTAAAGAGCCGTTTTCTATGATCACCAGCTCTGTGCGACTTTCAGAAGAAATTCCGGCCCACACAAGTATAGACCCACCACCGTAGGCTACTTTTTCTTCGATGCATGCTTGCTTGAATCTTTCCCCTGGTCTTCGATACACTCTGTGTCTTCCATCGTGCTTGTAGAGCATAAATTTTGATTCGTCGGAGAACATAACTTTTGACCAATCTTCAATACTCCAATTTACGTGGCTCTGGGCATATCTTAGTCTTGAAATACGATGCCCACGCTCCAGTTTAGGGCCGTTTGCAGGTCTAAGGGGTTTTAAGTTAGATTCAGCAAGCCGACGTCTTACTGTCCATGCACTTGGGTTACTTCCTCCGAGGCGTCGAAACTGATTTGTGAGTTCAGTTCCTGTGAGAAAGCGATTTCGAAGCATGGTGTTCACCAAGTATCGGTCTTCTCGTGCTGTGGTACACCTGGTTCTGCCCGTTCCTGGTCTGCGTAGGTTAGAACCAGTTTCTTCGTAACGTCGGAGAACTCTTTGTACTGTTGACAGCGACACACCGACAGTCCAGGCTGTATCGCGCTGACTCCGGCCGGTTTCCAGCATTGTAAGTATTCTGGTGCATTCTTCAGGCGTAAGCGACATAATTTCAGCTTGAATAATGAATATAGAGCACTATCAACATGGTTTATGTACCCACATAAATGACAGATTACAAACAAAAGCAAAACCAAATGCTGTAATTTCGTAGTTCCATCTTCGAAAGTGGCCCTTTTTCAAATTTGATTTTTTTATGATATAACTTTACAATAACTAAGAAGTTTTAATACCTTCATTTAAGGAGTATTACATTGTCTATTAAATACAATTTATTGCATTAACCTAGCATTTTTAGTTTCCGAGATTTTTAGGATTCTTTAAGTGACCCGGATTCATTGCTCTCGAGTGTAGCTGAAGAGTTTGTATGTTTATTTGAACGCTCTTATCTCTGGAACTACCAGTAGTATTTGAAAAAATCTTTTTACGTTTAATACCCCAATTCATGAGAAAGGTTATAGGCTACCATCACACTACAATCCTTAGGGGCCAAGCAGAAGGCTAAGCGATAACGAAGGAATATCTGGTGATGCGATGTATCGCAAACTCGCGGTGGTCCTAAATTTCAAGCGGATGAATTCGCGGGCAGAAGTAAGTTGATGTACATAATGGTTGGTGGGAACTGGAAATCTCTTAACAATGCGGTGACAACAGCTAACCAACTTTTATTAAGTACTTTATTTAATATTGCACGTGTTGTGTACGAGAATGTGACACTTTCTCTGTTCTCCACAGAATAGGTTCCGAGAAATATTGTTTTTTATGTGAACGTGTGTGATAAATGTCTTTCCCACGGCCATGACGCGTTTCCTCATTACTCAATGGATAAATTAATCGTGTTTTGATTTATTAAAATCCTAAGAATTTTAAAAATTATTATTAAGTGTCATATGTAAAATAAGGGTTAAGTGTATATTCTTCTTCTTTCTATCGATAGAAAGGGGTGACTACTTACATGATGACATATAAAAAAGTGTGGCAGAAAATGACATGTTGCGCCGACCGCAAATAAATTAGGATAAGGGCTAAGGGATATTAAGTATGTTCTTCATTAAAACAGGATAGAAGTGATGGTGGTCCAATGGTAACAACGTACGAATTATAAGGTCGTGGTATCGATCCCAAGCAAGCACTTTACTTTGTGTAAATTATTTCATAATCAAAACTGGGAAGGAAAACGTTGTGAGAAAACCGGCATGTCTTTGAACCAAAAATTCGAAGACATTTCACATTTATCTACCTGCACTGCGCCCGCGTGTTAGATAACGGCCCAGCCACCGTCACAAAGAGGATACCCGTGGACATTATAGGCTGAATATGCTCATGCAAAGTTTTTTTTTTTTTGGTGGGAATCTTCAAATGACGTCTCCCGCTCTAGGATGGAGCGGAAGGGCATGTCAGACTTTTACTGACTAAAAGCCACCCGTGTTCCTTCAGTTGTCTTTATGCCTGGTAACTCTTTCGAACGAATCTCGCGACACTGGCAGGCATCGGTCCTTGCAGACCCCTTCAGTTGCTCATGCTACGTTATTTAATCAAGAATTCCTGTTACACATGTTCTTAGAAATTGTTTAATTATGTCAGACATGATAATATGTTTTAATGTGGAAAATCCAGTAGTATCCAAGGAACGTCAAAGCTTAGTAACAGTTCTGTGTAGGTAACATATAAATTAGCAACTAATAAATAATGCAATCATGTATCTACACAATTTAATCGCAAATGATTTGTCATACATATGGAATTATTCTATGTATTGCAAATTAATACATAGTAAACTTATGTTGCGATGCAACTCAAGCAATATCTATTGATATGCAAAACAATAGCAATATTGCAATAATCAATTAATTCCTAATTCATGAGTCTGGTTTTAAAACATGTCTCTAGAATTCAATAAGCCAAAAACAATAGGAAATTGAATGAATATTAATGTCTGAAACAGGGGAATACGCTAATGTTATGATGCGGTGCGCGTGCGCTGGTCTGGTTCTGTTTCCCTTCATTGAATTGGTAATAAGTTAATTGTTTAGCCGGCGTCCGGTGCAGCGCACGTTGTGGCGAGCCTTCTGACGTACTATACACTTATAACTGACTAGCTTCTGTCCGCGACTTCGTCCGCGTGTCACTTGACCCAGAGAATAAAAAGTTTCACAGAAAATTCAACCCCCATTTCACCCTCTTAGGGATGGAATTTCAAAAAACCGTTTCTTAGTGGATACCTACTCTTCACAAAGAATACACTCTCCAAATTTCATGTCTGTAGGACCAGCGGTTTAGGCTGTGCGTTGATATATCAATCAGTCAGTCACTCAGAACTTTGAATTTTATATAAATAGATTTAGAAGTTATACAATGTAACAGCTAAATTTATATAATATGTACAAATACATAAAGGACAATAAAGGAAAGAGCTCAAAGGACAACAAAAAAATCGTCCGCGTCGCTGCCCAAAAGGCTGGCAGTGTTGCCACGTTGGACGGCAATGCTGACTTACAAGTTGAATCGTTAGGACAACCCAGAATACTGAACGGAACTGGGGTCAATAAAATGAGAAAGTCAGGAGCGACAACAAATAAAGCCCGCTGTAATAAACCGGCTCTACTTCCACAACTGTTTGCATATTGTATCTATACTATATCGATGAACTGTATGAAAGTGCAGTTGTTTAACTTAAATAGTATTAATTTTGTTGCGTTTACTTTGTTTTGAGGAACACTGGGAGATAATGTCATACGGCATATACATAGATCATGTACACTTTTGTAGAGTCTTTTGCACATAATAAATTAAAAAGGTACTTCTCTTCTTTTACTACTCATCATTCATTATCATTTCAGCCGAAAGAAGTCCACTGCTAGACATAATCGCCACACTTGGCAGACGGGTTGGCGATCGCAGTATGGTTTTAAATGCGTAGTATGGTTTTTAATGCTACTGCCCATTCTTTAGTAAGTCCCTTAGTCGCCTATTACGACATTCACAGGAAGAAATAGGAAAATGTACTTTGTTTTATATTTTACATATGCAGGGCACACTCTTTAGACTATCACAATTTAAAGTTTCTTATACAAAATGCTTATATATTTGACATTGGAATTTTAAATCATGAACGAAATCACAATAGCGGACCTCCTTGATCAATAATAATAATCATCGTAGCATTCTTGAGGTAAGCATTATTACAGCTATTTATATCTTTCAAACTATAGAAAATCCCCAAGACATATGAGTGTTTACACCTTTATAATGACACACATAATGACGGGTTGCATAATCATTAGATAATGTCCTCTCGACTTCACACATTCTAATAAGAGAGTACGCCGAGTCAAAACAATACTTGAGCCTTGAAATCTGCATATACACGAAAATATACCGCATAGCTGACTCTAGCTAGAGTAGTAGTGGTCCAGTGGTAACGGGGCTCATTTACGAAGTCTAGATCGCGGTTTTGAACTCTAGGTAGTAAGTTTTACTTTGTGCAAATGATTTCGTTATCATGGCTCTCAAATCGGTGAAGGAAAACATCGTAAGGAAACCGGCATGTCCTAGAACCCAAAATTCAAAGATGTATGAAATCTTCCAACCCAAACTGGGCCCATTTGGTGGATTACAGCTCACTCCCTCTCGAAAAGTGGAGGCCTGTGTTCCAGCAGTGGGGACAACATGAAAAAACATGTGGAGAATATAGTTTTTATTTTAAAGGACATAAAAGAGAAAAAAATCACGACCAAGAGCTATAGAAAAGTCTGAGGGAAACCGCTCCAAAAAGAAAAGCACTCTGAAGGTTACCGTTATTTTAATCTTTTGTTATTAAAAAATGGAAAACTAGTTATTAAATATGTAGCTAATAATAAAACCTGACATGGCCCTAGTCTGAAAGATCCAAAAACAAAAATGCAATATCTACACTACGCCATTAAAATCAATCAACAGATTTTTTGTCTACGATATTTTTAGCCACGTGAACCATGTGGAAGACTTCATTTATTACGAGACCAATCTCGTAATAAATTGAAGTGGTCCACATTCATGAATGAATACTATCACCACTTTGATTGTTCGACGTAATATAAATCATGCTACTTCGTGATCATCTAATTGGAACGTCTGTACTTTGCAGTTCAAGAACTGTGTTGTGCAATGTCTATGGCAATGGGCATTACCAAGTGTGTGTATGATGCGAACTAGAGGAGTATCTCTTGGAAGACTGTTCACTTAAATATTATATCATTAAGAAGCATGGATATATAGTGAATTTCTAGGTCTTAGCTCAGATACTCGTATAAGAATAAAATGAAAATCGGACCTAAATTAACCTCAATGGTAGGATATTTTCTAATGCCTTTTTAGACCTAAGGGACACGAATCAATTAAACTGCGCGTGAGCAGTTAGCAAGTAAGTTAGGTGATAGTAAAATTTTAAGAAGCTGCTTAAATCGACGTTTTTCTTCAAAGACGAATTATAATAGTATTCTCACAGTACAGCTTTTTAAAATGTGGATTTGCTAGATTTTTACAATTTGTAATTTCTTGCTTGAATATAAGTAGGTAAACTTTTACATTATTACACAAAGTACATAAAAAAAAATAGGAGCCTGCTGGTTTCATTACCAGGGTCCAAGTCAGGGCAAAGGTAAATAAGGAGGTAAATAAATGTCAAAACTTCTACATTCAATTATTTTAAGTATCAACGCCTGTTGAAAAATATTTTTGATGATCTCCTAACTAAATATAATTCCGTTATAATATTCAAGGCGGCAGGTGTATCGATGCCCAATCTGTTAAAATGGATTCAATAGATGATTTTGAACCTCGGTTCTATGTTAACACAGTTTATAAAAAAACAGCTGTTTTACACATGTTGAACGCGTAGGTATTGCGCCTTTCTAAGAAGTTACAGATTTTTTAAACTAAATATTTTTATGCCTGGAGGTCCAGAATTTTGACCTGAATTCATGGTTACAGTTTCGGCATCAATGTCTATGCCACCCAGTATAGATTTTTGTTAAGTTACCTTAGCTTCCTTCCTTGTTCAGATTTGATAAGGAACTTTTAAGTCTTAAAATATTACGTGTTTTTTCCAACTTTAACGCTTTTATAAATGTTATTTATAAAACGTCTAAATATTATTAAATTAATTTTATCGTGCTAGTTCTATTAAATGTAAATTTGCTGATGCACTATTCCTGGATGTTTGCATAGTAAATAGTTCCATGTATTATTTGCATGGTAAATGCAAGTGCCAATTGCTCTAATTTTATAGATATAAAATCAAACATGTCAGTATTCGTCATTTTCAACTTCAAAACTATCACCTCTTGTATTTTTTTTAAATGCACTAAGGTTTGAATATATCCATGTGTTATTTATTTTACGTGTTTTATGTGGCCTACTTTGTCGCACTAATTACCTATACAAATATAATTAAATATGACTAAAAATAAACAAAAGTACTCACTCTGAAGATATTCCACATTATGTTCCACTTCAGGTATCAAATGCATGAATGTTGTGGAGAGCAGGACACCACCACCAAATGACAGCAAGGTCATCACGATCCTGTTGGTGGTCTTCAGGTTCCCTGCATCTTCAGCCGACAACCAGTGGAACTTCTTAGCCAGCAGCAGAGGTGCCAGCCCACAGATCATGGAGGCACAGAAGAGGACGATCATGGACACCCCCTTGGCCAGTACGACACCGTCAGTGTCATCTTCACCCTCTGCATGACGAAGCAACACATCCAGATGTTCCGCGGACATTTTGGCACAAATGTTGGTCCCAACTGTGGTCACCAAAGATCCTTCCTCTTGAAGAACAAGCGTGTAAGTGGGTTGCAGCAAGGGCGCTTACCCTTTTATAGCGTGGTGTGGTATCAGCGATTACCGCGTGCGCTGTCGGAGAGCGACGCGCCTGTACTATGCGCCGCCGCCGGCCGGCGTCGCAGTTCGTTCCACTCCCGCGCAGACTCCCGCGCTCGCCGCACAGCCTTAAAACCCATGCGCTTCATTGAGGTGTAATCTGTTGCCTGCACGCATGCCAAATGTTTTATTATTATTATTATTTTTTCGTTATTACTGTGACATTTCGCGCATTCCGTTTAGCAATTTATTACCGCGTTTAATGGCGTTATGTGTTAAAATATTGTGTGGCAGAATAATATAACATAACAATAACTAAGTGAAATTGTGACCGTTGAAAACTTTAAATGATAACATAAGTGTAGTAAATTACTTTGAGGTTTATCTGCATATGTATTTATATACATACATCTACTACTTACGATTTACATTTAGGTACTATAATTCCAATAAATAAGAAAGAAAAAAAGATAAATTATTTAAATTCACATTACATACTTGGATCTGTACTCTATGTCTTGGATTGATTCAATAATTCAACCGTGTCAAAATATAATTAGAGTAATTAATTATTAATTTAAATTGTTATTGATTAATTTATTTCATAATATTAGATAATTAAATATATTATTAATTTATTTTATTTTAACTTAAATTATTTTTCCGAAAAATCATGAATGCGCTCGTTAGTAGTTTGATTCTTCGTGCAGTAATCTTGGACACATCGTGATATCTCTCTCAACGTTAACAACCTTGATACGAGCAGATATACCATGTATTTTTAATGCACACAATACAACAACATTGTTGGGGTTCAAGCTGAGTCTTCGACACAGCCGGACGTGTTTGCGCGCGTGCAACAGATGTGGTATTTTACCCGCCTGACTTCGAAATCGAACCGAGTTATTGTGTGTCTGCTTCTGTGTAGTTATTTGTAATCGGGTGCCTATACAACGTGTAACATAATTAACGCAAGGGCCTCATACACCCCAATTAGAGCTTTGAGTGAATTAGAGTATTGAGGAAAAAAAAAATCGTGTGAGTAAATTAGCATTGCTTTATGCATTTGAATTTGAGCCCTACTGCCTTGAGATAGGATTGAATTCTCTCTGGCTCAATCGGCAGACTTGCGTCCATTCAGTTACGTTACACCTTGTATAAAACAAACAAGCAAAAGTGTCACTGTGCGCTCCTGACTGCATGAGAATCTGCCTGCCAGAAGAAGACTGACCCCTGATGAACCCGGTGAGCCCGTTCCTAATATTTCAGGGAATTTTGTTTAATAAACAGCGTAAGACCGGCTTGGTTTAGCCGCGCGCGGGAACCCAAAATCGTCATCACACGAGCAAGCGTTGTGTGAAGGTTTGCGTCCACAATAACTAAGTAACAGCCCTTTTCTTGCTATCATTCTAGAACAAAATACGGTACCTTCTAAGACGCCACAACTAAAGATGCCATTATTATAACAAAGTAACGAATTTTTAATTTGCTAAAAGCTTGCTATGTGGCCTACGACTCCGATTTGAATCGGTTACACGTGAGGCGAAAAGTTAAAAAAATAATAAAAAAAAGGGTATCCGAGCCAGACCTTCAAGTTTTAAGTTGAATGCACATCTTGTTACTCAGATAAACAAAAGAAATAAAAAAAAGGTCAAACCCATAAATCGACTCACTACAAGTGTAGCCAGCTTGAGCGTCCGACTTGCACGTGTCTTTAACTTGCCTCACAAACAAAAGCATTTACAATGGCCACAATCGTACCCATTTCAAAAGATGGGAATTGTCTGTTTGGAGCGATTGCTCACCAAACTAATGACCTAATGGGCCTAACATTTGATCATAGGAATGTTCGTCAAGACCTCGCCGCATATGTCTTGGAACATCGCCATGATGATAGAATTCACCTAGCACTTCTAAATAACATACAGGAATTTCTCCCCAACAGCATTCTTTCCCAGGAACAAAGGATTACAAAATATATAACTGCGCAATTTAACGAAACATTCTGGGGTGGCGAAGATATAATTATCGCCGCGTCCGAATTCTACCTCGTGAACGTGCATGTGCACATAAACAATAGAAACACACAGGTATATTCCCCGACCGGCGAACCTGCTCCCGCTAACATACACATCCTCTTCATGAACCGGCACTATGATAGCTGGGTCCTGACAAACGACAAACAATGCAATAACAACCGGATAATCCTAACGCAAGGTCTAACCAGCGCCAAAGCACAACAACATACCAACCCGTTTAGTAACAGGTACAACACACGAGAAGAGCAAGAAAAACCCACGAAACCCCAGCTACAAACAAGGCTGCTCGTAAAAAGCCAAGTAGGTAACTCATTAACACCATGCGAACAACAAGAATCAACACCACTTACACCGCTATCAGATGTAATCGCGGACGACACGGAATACAGAATACTGAGAAACCCCACCTCTACCACAATTAAGTATACTTGCACAGACCTGCGCATAGCAACTTGGAACGTTCGCGGCGCCTCGAAACCAGGAAAAAGAAATCAAATTGACGCCGAACTGTCACGCAGGGGCATTCACATAGCTAACCTACAGGAAACAGGGATGAACGCAGGAACATTTAGCTCCGCACACTACGACTGGTACCTCTCAGGAACTGCGGGTAACGCACACCGGGGTCTTGCAATTTTATTAAGAAAAAATGCCCAAATAGAATTAGTCAACAGTAAAAAGGACACCGACGTGATGTCAGCTACTATTGAGGTTGGCATGGGATATGACAAACCAACTCCTCTGTACATAATCAACTCACACATCAACAGCTGTTCCGCGAAAGCAACCAGATCATTCACAGGCTTATTAAACTTGATTAGACAAAAACCAAGGAAATGTACTCTCATAATACTCGGCGACTTCAACGCCCATATAGGTCGAAAAGACACATTAACCTTCCATCGCAAAGGGTTGATACAACAAAACCTTCACCATGAATTTTCCAACTACAACGGCGAACTATTAATGGATATAGCCAACAGGGAAAAATTTCAAATAGAAACAACAAAAGCTAGAACATCATGTAGAATAACATGGTCGAAGGGTACTCAAAAATCGCAATTGGATCACATCATCACGCCACAGGCAGCAGGAAAACTTTTTCACTTTATTAAAGGTGAATGGGTCACCGGTCACATCTCCGACCATAAAATAATCTGGGGACTACTAAAATCAAACTTAATTGTAAATAAAAACAAAAATAAAACACTAAAGCAAGACAAAGGCACCAAGGAAACAACAAAGGAGCCCAATTACTTCAACTACAAACAATGCAACTATGCCGCTCTCAACAGAGCAGCCATTAAAACAAAATATCAAGATTGCATCACAAAAAAACTAGCGAATATGGGAATCCCAACAAATGAAAACACCGAAATACCCTGGAATACCATAACGGATGTACTAAAAGCTGCTGCTCAGGAAACTTTGAGGCTTCAGCCAATTTACTCAAGGGACCATCGAATAGCCCTCGCTAACGTACAAAAGGCCAAATTCCTACAAAACAGGCAACCGGATAACCCCAATAGGCATAATCGCGTTAAAGAATGTCAGACAATACTTCAAAGGGTTACATATCTGGAGGAACAAAAAACATGCAGAGCCTGCTTCTCCGGAATGGGTAAAATGCACCCCGCAAAACGCATGCAAATGCTCTATTCATTTTATAGGAAAAACAAACAGCAAACGAAACGCCGAAAAAGGACCGCGTTCATACCGATGTCCAAATGGGAGAACATACTAAAAAACTCCAAGGGCCTTCACATACCAACGGTAAACATAACAAAACGGATAACAGAAGCAGAAGGCGAAGAACCGACGGTGGCCGAAATAATAGGAATCATCAACAAAATGCGAAACGGAACGGCCCCCGGAACGGATCAAGTTGTAATCGAGCTTTACAAAGCGATGCCCCAAACATTACAGGAAGCCGTAACCAAACACATAATTAAAGCCTGGTCAGAGAACACAGTACCGGACACGTGGCTCGAGACCGTACAGGTACCAATTCCAAAAAAAAACAATCCTAAAGATGTGAACGAGTATCGGCGCATAACGATTTGCAACACGGGCTATAGAATTTACGCTACATACTTACTTAAAAAACTTGACGACATAATAACGGAACTAGGCAGTTACCAAGCGGCTTTCTTAAACAATAGATCAACAGATGACCACATTTTTACGCTCACAAGGGTTCTAGACGAGGAATGGCGTGCAGGTAAACGAACGTACGTTCTCGCCCTCGACATAGAAAAAGCATTTGACAACATTGACCTGAAGGCATTAAGAGACATATTATTACAACGAACCAACAAATCGATGACCAACAGGATAATCACGGCATGCTTGAATGAAAGAACATGCATCAAATGAGCGGCCAGCAAAGCAGCTGGATTATCAAAGGAAAGGGAGTTAAACAAGGTTGCCCCCTGTCCCCCCGCCTTTTTACATTGGTCATCGATGAAGTTCTAAGAACCCTCGAAGAGGAAACTCAGTTAATCAAACTAGATCAGGACCGCGAAATCTCCCTCCCTCTAGTCTTATCATTTGCGGATGACCTTATTCTCATTACAGATGAGCTAGAAGGACTAGAACGCATCTTATACCACATAAAACCCTTACTTAATAGTGTAGGCCTTCAAATAAACGAAACAAAAACAAAAATTATAATTAGTGACCCCATAAAAATACAGAAAACGACCCACGTGACTCTCAACGGAATAAATATACCAACAGCAGATGAAATCAAATACCTAGGCACTTACATAACGTCCGCGTTAAGCAGAAAAAACTCAATTAGAAAACGATGCCAACAGGCCACGAGAAACGCTAAATCTTTACTACCATTCATATTGAACTCAAAAATGGATTGGAAACTAGCTACACTTATGTATCGAATGATTATCGTACCTTGTATGATATATGGCTTAAAAGTATCAGCACTCACAAAGGCGAACCGTTCAAGACTGAGAAGATATGAAAGAGTTATCATGAGAGACTTAATCAACCATGCTAGGAACAAACCGAGACTTAAGAAAATGCATCAAATCTTAGACGGTAAAACTATAACAAAACGCATCAAGAACCACAGGATATGCTACCTAGCACACATTTTCAGACGCTCTGAACCACACCTGTTACATGCAGCAATGCAGTACAAGGCCAAATGTAAAAAGGTCGGACGACCTATTTACACATGGAATGACAACCTAAAACAGGACATGAAATACTTCGACAAGGAAATCCAGTTTTGGAGGGACACGGCTGGAGACAGAAATAAGATAAAAAAGCGGCTAGTGATATCTACAAAAAACCAGAAACTGATAGCAGCGAGAACTCGGAAGACGACCAAGAAAACAACAACACGGAACATAGCGAAGCCTTGACATAGAAAAGAGCCAAGCAAACGGTTAACCCCACCAAAAGATGCATCGGTGAAGCTCGACCTGGATCAACATGCCGGCGACGACGCGAAAAGATGCCCTCCTATAGACAAATATCACCCTTCTCTCCACTAGTCCAATGCTTACTTAAGGCTGCATAGTCGGTAGGCTCGTAATCCTTTCCTATCCTATGGGCACGTCTTCCCTACCAATACAGCGCCCCCCGGTCTACTTCTTGATATGCAATGGCCCATGTAGCACCATGAAATATGAGGCTTCAAAGGCTAGTGCAAATCTTGGGGTTCATTCGATTATTCGAGTCTGGTCAAACCACGCTGGGAGCGGTGCAATTCATTTCATTTCATTTCATTTCACACAATACAACAACATTGTATGCCTTAAAGATTTTTGCCAAACATGATGCAGTATCATGATCAATACAAAGAAATATCCTTATTGCGAAGGGCGAATGAAACAAATACTTTGTTGAAAATAAATTGACATTGAAATTACACATATCTATATGGTCAATAACTTTTACCTTATTGAAAGATTGTTATTTAACAGCAAGAATAGCTATTGTTGCTGTTAATTTAGGTCACATATCTATATGGTCAATAACTTTTACCTTATTTAAAGATTACTATATAACAGCAAGAATAGGTATTCTTGCTGTTAATTTAGGTAAATTGCATTCTTTTTAATAAACATTTCTCAGGAAGAGGTGGCGAGAGGACCAAGACTCGTTCTGCAAGGGTTGAATCGAGATGGCCCTGGAAAAGGGTGCCTGAAGGGATTTGGGGGAGGTCTTTTCTCAGCAGTGGGACAGTGTAGGCTAATTCTCACACTTATATTTTTCGGGCGGGGGGGGGGGGGGGGGGGGGAGAGGCGAACCTATAGGACACCCACATTTCGCCAGCTATGTTTAAGTGCGATGTAATAAGGCCCATTATCATCAACCGGGCACGAATCCAGACTCACGGCAGCTACTTCGAAAATCCAGATGAAAAAAAAAACAATAACACTTGACTTACATATTATCATAAGTAAGGTTTAAAAATATATCATATTTCCTCATTACTAGGTTCTTATCATAGCAGAAAACCTTGACACGCTACGGACAAGTTGTTTTTCAATTGAACTGAATTCACATTGGTTATTAATTATCAGAAAGATAAAGAAAACCAATTGATGAAATAATGTTGCAAGTTGAACAATAACAAAAACATGATGTAGTACTCGTAGCGCTCTCGTAGCGAATTGCCTACGCGCATATGAATCAAATTCTTCATACAAAAGACTAACTTTGAAACGTGACCTCAACGTATTTAGGAAAACAAATATTATGCAAATTTTATTGATCATCTGCTTAACCTTTTCACAACAATGTTGGGGTTGTCTTCCAGTCTATCCGGATGCAGCTGAATACCAGTATTTTACATGGACCGACTGGCTATCTGACCTCCACAACCCAGTTACTGGGTGTACAGCGTAATACTATACACCCAGTAACTGGGTTGTAACGTTGGTAAGATTTTTTGTCAGACTTCCGGGCTTCTGACGAGGCGTACCGACCGTTAAAGATCCACGAATGAGAGACAGGACCAACGATGTTCACCCACCCACGGACCAACCGCGACATGAGTAGCTTAACCTGATCGATCAAACTGTGTAGCTGTTATTACTTAGCCTTTATACAAAACTCATTCTAATTGCTTTAAAAAAACCTGAAACATTTCTTACAGAACTTTAAGCACAGTGTCTCACATAGCAATTCCAACAATTTAAAGTAAACACTGCGAGTATATTTCCTTTCTCAGAAACTAGTATGAACAAACATAATGCACTTGTACAGCGTGTTGTAATCAAAGCAAATAAGTTAAACGCATACTTGACACAGTTTACCGAGCCATTCTGTGCGACAATAGGGACATTTGTCTTATTGGCCGACTTACATGGGCCTATTTTAAGGCTAGGAACGAATATGAGCGTGGCCCCGTGGATTTTTCGATGGGATGAATTAAGGCCATAGAGTACCTACTTATACTTAGAAACAATTTTATCTGAGAAGATCTACGAAGATTGATGGAGCGTAGTAACGCGCGTCGTATTTCGTCACTTTTTCCGCTCAGATTTTCTTTAATCAAACCCAAAGCATTTATCTAAATTAAACCAATTACAGACACTTTTTAATTGTCAAGAGGGATCAGTCATTCACAATGATACATTCAAAAGCGTAGTAGATTTTTATTTTTTAATCTTTTGTTTCCTGAAGATGGACGCCGCCGCCATGTCGGCCCATAAAGCGGAAGCAAGACGACGTAGGTGCGTAACGCGACAGCTGGTTTGAGGTGGTGGACAAGAGTTCCTGGAAGAAATTGGGGAAGGCCTTTGCCCAGCAGTGGGACGGTTCAAAAAAAATAATAAAAAATGGTTTATTTCATTATTAGGTACACGTTGTACATTAGACAGTTAGTGGCGTCTACTTTTAAGCATATAGATGCCTGTGCCAGGAGGCGCGCGTCTTTTAAATCCTTCAATTAGTGTAACATGTTACTAAGCAAAATTTTATGAATAAGTAATTTTTATTTATAATCCTGAGTCTGTTGGTATATGTATGTGTGCGTGTATGCGTGTGTATGTTAGTGTGTGTGTGTGTGTGTATGTGTGTGTATAATTTTATTCGTAAGCGATTTTACTTTATATTTAATAGAAGATTCTCTACGTCATCGTAGCGTAGTTTATCCACGATTTGCATTCTTTAAACGGTTTAGTATGTATATCTATTTGTTTATTTATTTTATTATACAAGATTATTTTTAGTATATGCGAAACCTGAATATAGTTTGTTCAGAATCAGTAACTGAATCGATTCCAATAATTTTTACACCATGTTATATTTTTTACCAAAAATATTTAATTACGCTTCCAAGTCGCGGGCCTTAGTGTTTTGTTTCGATTTTAAAATTATCATGTCTTTCTCGTATTCAAACGTCCATTACACGGAGATGTGAGATACACTAGCTGTTTGTGGTGATCTGAATATGTTTTTGCGTGGACAACCAGGTAACTTATCAAGCTTATAACTTTGTGATTATTAATGATACAGTTTTGAAATTTTTTTCATAGATTCTTTACATAAAAATACTAGACCCGTGTTTCGGGTTTCGCATAAACAAAAATTAATGTTGTATAAGAAAGACGGGCGTTTATCATATTGAATATTAGAAATTTTATGTTTAGTTTAAACTAAACAAAAAAAATCTTTCGTTGAGCGAGGGTCACCGGAAGGAAGGAACCGTAAACGTCAGCTCTTTTTGTAATTTTCGTGTCGCTTAGATATTTTTTACAAATTTACAGAATCATAACAGTCATTTAGTTGACATAATGTTCTTGTCACAGTATCATCTAAAGTGTTGAACAAATACGGATGACGATTTTTTTATGTTTCACATTGCTTTTTGATATCAATATCCAACACGTGGGAAAATAATGACCAGCTATGTAGAAAGAAAGGCTTCTTTATAATTCTTTCTTCTTTATCCGTAATAAAAAACAAACCCGCCAAGTGCGAGTCGGACTCGCGCACGAAGGGTTCCGTAAATCCGTACCATTATCGGCAAAAAACACGTGTGTTGTATGAAAGCCCCCTTAAATGTTTGTTTTATTTTATTTTAATTATTTATTTTTAAAGTGAATATATAACTAAATATTCTGTGAATGTTTCTAGCGTCTACCTGTTGCCGTTATGAATATCGAGCAAAAACATCACGTTTGTTGTATGGGAGCCCCCTTAATATTTATTTTATTCTGTTTTTTTAGTATTTGCTGTTACATCTCTGATTAGCAACTCTCTAATTATCACGGTTCATGAGATACAGCCTGGTGACAAACGAACGGACGGACAGCGGTCAGTCCCTATCCCTAATGAGTACCTACCTACTGACCTGACGCACGGCGCCCGCTCACGAACATAACGTACCTATAGATCAGCACCATTCAGCACAACCATCTTGAAGGGAATAAACAAGCTGGAAAACGTGACTATTTAATGTACTAGATGTTACAAAGACATTATTATTTTACGATGTCATTATGGGTACGTGTCGCTAGTCAATAGATCATAAAAAATAAAGTTTTATAGGTGACAAGTATTCTTGAAGACAAATGAATGCCCATTATATATGTATATCTTGGCAAATAAACACATTAGTTCACTTTACAAAAGTGACTAATATTATAAAGCTGAAGAGTTTGTTTATTTGGTTGAACGTGCTAATCTCAGGAACTACTGATTTGAATTGAAGAACTATTTTAGTGTTGGGTAGTTCATTTATCGAGGCAGGCTATAGGCTATAATATCACGCGGCGGCCAAACGCTGAAATTGTATATTTCGGAAGAAATTGAAAAAAAACCGAAAACGATACGTTCGGATTTTACTTTCCATTTTATTTTTTACTAGCTTTTGCCAGCGGCTTTGCACGCATATTATACATATAAACATTCCTCTTGAATCATTCTATCTATTAAAAAAACAGCATCAAAATCCGTTGCGTTGTTTTAAAGATCTAAGCATACATAGGGACAGACAGACGGAAGCGACTGTATTTTAAAATACTATGTAGTGAAGATACTAACGGGAATTAATTTGATAACGTAAATATTATAAATAGGTAATGCCAATCCTTCAGTTATTTAAAGACGCAATACAGGCTGTATGTATCTAGAGCTAAAATAAGACATTAAACCTTGAAACTCGTCCAAATTGTACCTTTCATTTGAGAAAAGAGGTTTCCACGTTCCACATTCAATATTACAACTTGTATTTATTTATCAGAGCAGTGGGTAACTAGAAGCTGGTCGTGACTTCGAACCCAGGCAGAGACTTTACTTTGTGTAGGTATTTTTCATCACCACTACTCTCAAAACGGTGAAGGATAACAAAGTGAAAAAAAACCAAATGATTATCTCACGTTGTTTGTCGTAGAACCAAAAATTCGAAGACATATGATATGACATTCACCCCACATCACAGACATCCGCCCGCGAGGTTAATAACAGCCCACTCCCTCTCACAGAGATGAGGACTGTGTCCCAGCAGTGGGCAAATTATAGGTTGATTATGCTAAGTGTTTTAGTTTTAAGTTTTATTTAGAATTAACCAAATGTTTATGTTAAATTAAAGGAAATAAAACTTGTAACAGCTCTCAGTGAGTCACAACTCTCTGCCAACTTGTTTCATTATTCATGATGGAACATCTTGATAGTACTAGTACATGTATCGCTTTTTGTACTCGTAGAGTTGGGGGCGGCTGTTTACAATTACGGTGCAGATTAACTAGCAACATTTGTTGGTAATGTATCGATTTCATGCGAGGACAGGGCGATGCGTCTCAAGTGGAGACGGGCAGGACATCTAGTTAGACGAGCAGATGTCCGGTGGAGTAATGCAGTGACCGAATGGTGGCCAAGATTAGGTCAAAGAAACCAATGCCGTCCAAAAGCGCGTTGGGTTGACAATATCGTCAAGATCGCGGGATTCGCTTGGATAAGAGATGAGCGGAACCGAGATATATGGCGGAGAAAGGGTGAATCCGGGCTGAGATGATGATAATGATGAGTTTGTCGAGTGCCGGATCCTCCACTTCACTATTGGTTTTTCGTGAATTCCTTTGAAAATGCGTTACAGATCAGTGCAGCGAGCCGAGCCGCTTGACGATGAAAAACAAAACAACAACGTAAAAACAGTGTCGCATTTAGTTTGCAAATATAGAAGTTTTCAAATGAAATTACATTACCATAGTAAATTATTAATTTGTTGCGTAAGCTTTTTAAATTGTAATAAAACAGGTATTATTGAAATTCACAAACAGTTTCACGGCAATGTAAAGCGACTAATAACTAACATAGTGAAAAACTTTTATACATACCTACCTAACTTCCATAAAAGACCAATTTTAAGCTGTTGCATTTAGGAACCCAGTACAAATACGCTTGATTGATTGGTGGCGGCACATTTCTCGCAGGACAGCTGACCGATGGGACTTAAAGGTTTTGGAGTGGCAACCGTGTACTGGAGGACGTACAGTTGGAAGGCCTCCCACCTCCCGGCCACCGTAGGCGCGAGCTTGCGGGTGGCGAGCAATGGGTAGCTCGCCGCCCGGTAAGGACCAAGCTCGGGTCGACGGCGCGCAGTGTTCCACGCGCGCCTCAAAGAGATGTCAGCAGCAGTGTAGGGGTCTACTAGGACCGATGCCTGCCGGGGTCGCGTGATTGTTCGAAAGAGATACCGTGACCCTGGCACATGGGCAACTGATGGAACACGGGTGGGTTTTAGTCAGTAAAAGTCTGACACGCCCTCCCGCTCCGCCCAGAGCAGGAGAAGTCATTTGATGATTTCCCATCCTGAAAAAAAAAAAAAAAAAAAAAAGGCTTCCCACTAAGTGGACCGATGACTTTGCGAAGGCCGCAGGAATCAGCTGGATGCGGGAAGAACAGAACCGGTCGAAGTGGTAGAACTTACGGGAGCCTTATGTCCAGCGTTTTTTGGCTGAAATAATGACGATGTGATTAGTTCGAATTAAATAAAATGGGTGTAAACCCTATATTGTAAAGAACATCAAGCGCGGATACTATTGTGTAATGTAAATGTATAATGCAAAAACAGGTTTCAAGTAGTCTAAGGGGTTTTCCCAGATGTTGAAATTACCCATCAAAGTAACACCCAAGTTAATTTAATGCATCGTCTTTATAGGTATGTAGTAGTAGGTAGACATTTCCAAGATTATCCATTTTCAGAAACCACCGGTAGTTCATAATCAGCCTATATAAGGTGTATCTATTCATACACGAAATATTTTAAGAGGTACACCTGTAGGTGGTAAAGAACCTATAGGAACGAAACAAAAAAATATTAAAGTATTTTTTTCAAAATTTAATATTTATAAATAATTTGACGCACATGAGAAATACTGGCTCCTTCTTATTTTTTACGGCCCGAGACACCGCGGCCATGCTCGTGCCGTCCGGTCGCCACCCGAGCAGTGTCAGGCGGGCCATTCATAGAATTTGGAGTAAAGGTTTTATGCAAAACGTCTCAAGCAGTTTTAAAATTATATTAATTACGAAAATTCAAAAACGCTTAGATAAATTTTTTCTTTTTGCTTCTATAGCTTCTTTACCACCAACAGGGGTACCTCTTAAAATATTTCGTGTATGAATAGATACACCTTATATTGTTTCCACTGCGGGGAAACACACCTTCTCTCTCTGAGTGGGAGTGGGCTGTAACCTACCACGCGTCCCACTGTGGCTTAGTAGATGTCACATGTCTTCGAAGTTTTGGTTCTAGGACATGCCGTTTTCCTCACGATGTTTTCCTTCACCTTTTTGAGAGCAGTGGTGATGAAATTATTGACCCAGAGTATGGCGCCTGCCTGGGTTCGAACTCACGATCTGCAACTCGTACTCGGAGCCGTTACCACTGGACCACCACTGCTCTCTACCAAAACTTACTTAGAGTTAGAACAAAATAATATAAGTACCTAATTTCGATATATTTGCACCTACACAAAATAATTAGAATTTTAGATGAAAATTCATATAATTTGCATTTTGCGGCACTTATGCACTATTCATATACTTCTATTGAAACATCGTATCAAGAATGACTGAAACTAATGAAAATACAAACAAACTATGATTCACAGCGACGCAGACACATTTGATCAAAATTAGTTCACGATTAATTATTGACACACCTACTTCGATAAGTCAGCGATCTATTTAAAGTTGATTTCCGTACCACAGCTAGCCAAGAAATTCAAATCCATTCACTGAAAACAAATTCTACGCGACTACATAGTTACATATATTCACGCCTTCGTCCCATGGTGGTAGGCAGAAACTACAGAACGCCACTTGTTTCTTTAGCTTCGTATACGCGTCTATTATTTAATTTTATTAAATAGAAACAATAAACAGCAATATTACAAACAAAAAAAAAGCAAAAGTAACTTAAATAATTATATGGCCCACAGCGCTGTTTATAGATAACCATAAATAAATAAACTTTATCTTCATTAGGAGGTTTACTGTTCGTTGTATGACAGTTACACTAATACTTATTATTAAAACTACTCTCCTCTACTACTATATGTAAGAAAAATCGATCGGCACCTAAGGAAACAAAATAGGAAAATATTCAAAAATTGCCACAATATATCCACTGAACTGAAGTGAAAATATAAAGATATCAAGGTTTTAGAAATAAAGTTGACCTTATCAATAAAACAAAAGAAAAACTTAATTGGTCAATTTCTAGTGTCATACGGGTAAAAAATATGGAATGCGGCAATTTATTTCAAGTCGACGCATTACTCAAGCCGCGGGCGAACTGAAGGTCGCTAAGATTTGAGAGTGTGGCAGATTGCCGAGGAAAATTAATGTCACTGCCACCCGTGCACACCAGGGCCTAAATTATAGTGCGACTTGTGTGCACTGCGCCGATAGAGCGATGACTCACGAAATGTAACACTTATAAATGCGACTATAAAATAAATCTGAAGTGAAGAAGACAAATGTACTACAAATATATTCCTATGGAATTTTAATTTGGTTTGGTGGAACACTTTCAAGACCTCGTTTATTTATAAAAAATTCTGTCCGAGTGGCGCCGGACGTTAAGAATAGCATCACCCCATTTCTTCCCGAAGGTGCCGTAAGAGGCGACTAAGGGCAGCAGCGTTCTCTATGAATTTTACCACCATACTGCGATCGCCAACTCGCCTGCCAAGCGTGGCGATTATGGCAAAACCACCCAAATTGGAGGAAGCTTTTGTCTAGCAGTGGTGTTGGGCTCACGGCTGGAATAATAATGATGATATAAATTTCAGTAGCGTGTTGGTACAAGTATCCCAAAAAAAGTACAATATATATAGTTCGGGAATAATCGTGTTTTCGAAATAGCACGAAGGTCGCGTCATGCACATTGAGTGACCTTCCTTCCGCACAGGCATAGCTTCTAAGTTTTTTATTAGTACACTTGTTATTCCGCGTTTCTCAGAAGTTTCCTCTCTTTCGTACTACCTACTTCGGTTGCAGATCGGCACCTGTCACTCAAAAGTATCTGGAATTACATAGAGTTGTTATTAATCTATATTATTTTAATCATGAAAATATAAAACTGGCACGTAGTCCCATGGTTTTACAGCTCAATATTAGGTCTCATCGCCGCGCGATCGTAGAGAGCGATGATTCCCGAATAACATACTTATCTTGGGATATCTGTACATCCGATCATCAATCTAAAAAAGTCAAATTTATTTGAAATCTATCTCTCTCTCTCTCTCTCTCTTTGACTGTATAATTTATATCGATCACTGTCTTATAACGTCTTTCGTTAACCCCTGAAAAGTGTGGAACACTATCAAAGATTACGCCTGAACTCAACTTGACCTTGTGTCATTCATTTTCATAAAAGCTCTCTATAAAAAGGTCAATGTCGAATAGAAAATATAATCTTAAAATATATGGGTGCCTGAAGTTTTACAACCGTATACAAACTCAAGAACAAACGCCTACTTATATACATAACTTGCATAGCTACAAAAGTTCTTCAAGGCTTAGACACGCTCAGAAACTTCCAACGGAAGCTGCCAACTAGCATAAACAACGAGGCAAGCCTGAAAAGTTTTTGTTGTTCTGCGAATACAAGCTACAGGTTTGTAAAAACCGCAGCTTTGTTCATTTTTATGCAAAAAAATGCCCTGAAAGCGCAGTTTTTTCAGCAATTCGAATGTTTTGGTTCTCTCCAATATTTTCTTCTTTTATAGAAATACGGCTTGTCTGAATACTCTTAAAATTTGTGTTAGTTTTAATTTTTATTATCGTGTTTGGCTCGTATTTTTTGTGTTGTTATTAGAAAAATGAGTTTCTTGGATCCTAATATCGATTGCTAACATCGAGTTTCTTTTTTCTATGATATTTGGACTAAAAGAGAACTAGATAATAAATTATTTTTAATTCATCTTTATAATCTCACCTTCTACTGATAAGGACATATATAATAACGACTTAACTATATTTTCGTCATCACTTAAAAATGTCAGTCAGTCATTCTAAGTTTATTTTTAAACCCTCTGGCTGAGAGCCTAGACTGTTTCTTTTTTATGAAACTTTGATCACGCACTTGGCGAGGTTCCAATCAGGCCACGGTAGGCAGTGCTCTGGAGGCTTCTAGAAGCTTTGATTAAAGTGATAATGAAAATAGACCAAGTTTTATATTTTTATTCAGCTAACTTGCGTATGAAACTTGAAACAGGAACATACTAACGATCACTTTACTATTTACTAATGAAAATGGAAATCTTTGCCCTCGAAGAACCTGAGTTCATAAAAATACGAAAATCGATAGTTTTAATGAGCGTAGAGAATCGGACAAGAATAAACTTATCACCGGAAAAATTGACTGGTGTATTGGGTATTTTCAGGCCGGAAAATCGTTTAGTTCCTTTGGCTTTCATAGTTTCTAATGAGGGCAGAGTCAGACTGGTATCAACTTGACAATAATTGCATGGGGTATTGCGTATTAAAAAGTCGAAAAACTGTTTAGAATCTTTTGGCCTCCATACTTTTTGATAAACGCAGTGAGTTAGGCTAGTCATCATCATCATCATCATTTCAGCCGTAAGACGTCCACCGCTGGACTTAGGCCTCCCCCAATTTGGGGGGCTTTGCCATAATCGCCACGCTTGGCAGGCGGGTTGGCGGTTAGTTAGGCTAGTATAAACTTGTTATCATGGTGTATTGTGTATTTTAAGGCCTGAAATTTGACCATCCCTTGGGCTTATTTCACCACTTCCAGATAACTTATTTATCATGTTGGTGAATTTCATAAAACTCATGATATAAAATAACATCCCGCCTGTAAGCCCCAAAGGGTTAAGCAGAGGGACCTATAGTACACCCACATTTCGCCAGTTCTGTTTAATGCCCATGTAATAGGGGGCGAGCCTATTATTATCAACCGTCCACAAATCCAGACTCCGGGCTACAATTGAGAAATTTCTAAAGCAAAAAACTCAATAACACATCGGCCGACCTAGGAACCCGGGACCCATGCTCAGTAGAAACGTTTACGATCACTATACTGACAAGACAGATATTCATAAAAATCGTACCCTTTTTAACACGCTTTTATTAACTTCTTACGTATGTTAAATGATAATAGTTATTTGTTATACAAGAGTGCAAAGTTGCTTTTTAACCGCGTGCTCAATTTTGATGACCGAGCAAGCGAAGGATTCTAAAATTGAATCACGAGTGCAGCGAGTGATTCAAAAATTAGAATCCTGAGCATTAGCGAGGGAATCAAAAGAGCACGAGGTGAAAAATCTTTGCACTCGAGTGCAACACGTAACTTTTCATCCCACCTCAGCGAGGAAATGACTAAATGCATTTACAATCACAAGATACTTTTATTTCAGTTTAGGTATTAATATTTATTATCTTTAAATTATTTCAAATAATACTTAGGTATAATTAAGAAAAATTGAAAGTAAAGTTGCTACAGCTGCCTAAGTAGAGTGTAATATTTTTGTTAGTGACGTGAAAAGAAAATGGGGCGCGCAAAGTAAATTAAAAAAAGTACACCAATAAGGTTCCGAGTCTGAGTTTTTAACAAATTAGAAAAAGGTTGTATGATAAATTCGGCACCATGGAGGTAGAAGTAAATAGGTTTAATGATGTTTTGAATTTACAAACTTAGTGCACACGATGTTCTAAATTCAATTTACTTTATCCTCTAGAGAATAAAAACGGCTTTTGCACTCAGGTATCGAAGGGCAAAAATACTCTTTCCGAGATGGGGGGATGAAAACACTTTTACATGTCAATGATATTTTTTTAAACTAGATGAGTTCGGCGTTTCCTAACTGACTACTCTGAGAAGAAAGGCCGAAACAAACTCAGAGGCCACAGTCTCTTTTAAAGTCCAGACATAATCTTGTTCACATCATGTGAAGATCATGTAGTACGGTGACTGAAATGGTCTTTTGAAGAAAGAACCACACAGATTGAGTGGACCTGTCCAGTCAGTGCAAGCATTTGTCACTAATCGTTTAGCTCAACTCGGAAGATAAGGAGCCCAACGCTTTGACGAACAGTAAGTACCAAAGAAAGGACATTTGGGTAGGCCACATAAGTTACTCAAACTGCCAGATCATGATTACTAAGAACGAAAGAAAACAAAATTAAAAAAAGACCCACATAGTCTTCACATTCACAATAATTAAAAAATACGATACTTTACAAAGTAAATATTCATGTCATTGTATATATAAAAAAATATCAATGTGTATTAAAAAAAAAGAAACGGATATAATTTTGTTGGTCAGATCATTTGATGACCATGTAGATCGGTGTCTGAAATGGTCTTTTGATGAAAGAACCACACAGATATTGCCACTAACTACTCAAACTGCCAGACCATAATCAAAAGTGAAACAATAACCCACATAGTCCTCAAATTCTCAATAATCAAAGTAATATTCATACAATTAATATTCATGTCATGTGAAATAATAAAAAAGAGTAAAAATAGCAAAATAATAATAATAATAATAAAAAAACAAATTCAGTGTAGATTTATTGGAGCAGCTCAATCCCAGGCCGTTTTATCCTCAATATAGTCTTTAACAGTATAATAGGCTTTCTGACATAATTTACGCTTTATAAAAGATTTGAATTTATTTAGGCTTAGTTCTTGAATGAGGCTAGGAAGTTTATTATAAAAACGAATACATTGGCATCTAAACGAGCCACCTATTTTCTTGAGCCTGGTCTTAGGAACAACAAGTTTTTGTTTGTTTCTTGTATTAACATCATGGATATCACTGTATCTTTTAAAGAGATTCATATTTTTATGTGCATACAGCAGATTTTCATAAATATACTGAGAAGGCACAGTCATTATATTAATCTCTTTATATTTGTCTCTGAGGGAGTATCTGGGACTTAATTTATAAATCGAACGAATTGCCCTTTTTTGTAAAACAAAAATTGTCTGAATATGGGCGGCATTTCCCCACAGCAGAATACCGTACGACATCACGCTATGAAAATAACTAAAGTAAACTAAACGTGCTGTCTCTAAATCAGTTAAATCACGAATTTTTCTAACAGCGTATGCTGCAGAGCTAAGCTTTTTTGACAATTTTGACATCCAGAGTTATGCCTAAGAATACTGTGGTATCTTCGGGTTTCAACACTTCACCCTTTATGAGGACACTAGTTTCTACTTGTCTAACATGAGGTATCGTAAACTTAATACATTTGGTTTTTTTCTCGTTAAGAAGTAGGTTATTAACATTAAACCAGTTAACTATATTAGCAAGGGCTCTATTTACATTGTCAGTAACCAGCTGCTGACGTTTGAGTTTGTGTCATCTGCAAACAACACTATATCATGTTTATCCTTTATGAGGTAAGGCAAAGTCATTTATATAAATAAGAAATAAAAATAGACCTAAAATTGAGCCCTGGGGGACCCCCATTCTAACTCTAGATCCAGGTGATCTTTTTCCGTTGACGTCAACTGAATCCTATCACTTAGATATGAAGTAAGAAGATCCAGAGAGGCGTTCCGGATTCCGTAGTGGTGAAATTTCCTGATCAATGTTTCATGAAGAACACAATCGAATGCCTTGGACAAATCGCAAAAAATACCCAAAAGCATCGCATTTGTCCTCCCACGCATTATATATATGACCTAAAAGTTCAACTCCGGCATCGGTAGTTGAACGACCCTTTGTGAAACCAAACTGTTTGTTGTGTAATAAGTTATGTTTATTAAAAAATCGTTGCAATTGATTTAGAATAAGTTTTTCAAAAATTTTACTGAAGGTAGGTAGCACTGAAATTGGTCTATAGTTAGTAGGGTCTGATGTGCTACCTGATTTAAACAACAGAATTATTTTACTGTTTTTCATAAGATCACGAAACTCGCCACGGTCAATACAATTATTAAAAATAACAGCTAAAGTAGGTGCTACAATGTTTATGATCGACTTAGCAGTATCTATATATGTTAGTACCTATGTGCCTATGTAACGGAAACTTTGAACATGATTTTAACTCCCATTAAAACGTCGGATTAACTCGCAATTTAGCATACTTATCAAGGACCGATGACAATACAATAATTTTATAATTTTGTGCCATTATCCTTGCCGAAGTTACGACGATAGCAAAAATTTAGAAAAATAAAAAACACGTTTCCATAAAAAACCAAACTAAAAAGTAGAAAATATCTTTGTCTATAATTTTTAAATAATTTTGGTGAACCATTCGCCATTGCCAGATCACCTATTCGAACTCTGAAACTGAAATATTCTTATATACTCACGGACGCTGCGTTATTCTGTATCAGTTCCTTGTTTTATAGACATTATTAAAGTATAAAGAAAGGTACGTAGTACAATAAAATAAGGCTCTATCCACTGGATATCTCCGATAGGCTTCAACGAACTCAACGCAATGCTTATTTACGATAATATCGATTAATGAGATGATTGTCGCTTTATCGCTATATTTAATTCAGCCTTACTGATATATAAAATATGTTAATTACTGTTTGTTCGTTTCTTTGTCGTCGCATGTTTTCAATACGTCAAGGTTTGTGATATCTTTTGTAATCTTTTTTATAAAGAAAGAAAATAATTGAATTAAATAATTAATTGAATAATTTAATATTATGCAGTTCAAAGACATATTTTTAGATCAGATACCCACCCTATCTTTAGAAGCGATTTCTATATCTTAGTCTAGGAATCCCTATAATAGTTTTTTTTTTTTAAATCTTTGGCGGTATCTGATAGTACGTACCTACGCACGGCTACATATCAAGCTATACTGATATTTCCAGTATAAGTTGACTTCTCATTGTTCGAAAAGCCTATACCATGTAAGGTCAACTAAAACTGGAAATGTAAAGTTTGATATTATGAAGCCGTGTGTATTTATACTATCGGTAGTTTTTTTTTTTTTTGAAGACTTACCCTCTGTAAAGAGGCCAATAAAATTAAAAAAAACAATGCCTCTAAAAAAATATGAAAAGAATGAATGAATTCAAAGTCTGCCGGAATGTTTGACTGCCACGTTGGTCTAGTGGTTGCAAGCGCTACGACTGAGCATGAGGTATTGGGTTCGATTGTCAGGTCGGGCAAAGTGTGATTGGATTTTTCTATCAGGAATTCCTCAGTAGCAGCTCGGAGTCTGGTTTTGTGGCCGTCTGATGGCAATATGCCTCCTTTTATATGGGACTTGGGGTGTAGATACTATAGGTAAATCTTTGCCCAACTCTTCAGGAAAAAATGCGTGGTGTTATATTTTACTTTTACTTTTGGAAGGCTACGTGCAAATACATGATACCTACCGGTAAAACCCCGCATCGTTAAAGTGGCTTTCTCAAACAACCGTTATCGCGTAACGCCGTCGTTACTGATAACAACAGGATAATAACGATTAAATTATTTATTGAAACAGGCGGACTGTGCATGATTCTAAATTGTTGGAAAAAATTCGGGCTTTTCATTAAAGAAGCCGATGACAATATTAACATCGGCTTCCATAGTGAAAAGCCCGACCACAGAGATATATATATATATATATATATATATATTTTTTTGATGATATTCATCGTCATCATCATCATTCCAGCCGAAAGACGTCCACTGCTGGACATAGGCTTCCCCCAATTGGGGGAGCTTTGCCATAATCGCCACGCTTGGCAGGTGGGTTGGCGATCGCAGTATGGTGTTAAAATGCACAGAAAACGCTGCTGCCCATTAGTCCCTTAGTCGCTCTTACGACACCCACGGGAAAAATTGGATGGTGCTATTCTTTACGTGCGGCACCACACGGTACATTTGGATAGCGAATCCTTAATTATAGCATTCCGTTTTTAACCTTTGGATACGTAACCCTAATCTATACTATATCTATACTATAATATTATAAAGCTGAAGAGTTTGTTTGTATGTTTGTTTGATTGAACGCGCTAATCTCAGGAACTGGTCCGAGTTGAAAAATTCTTTTTGTGTTGGGTAGCCTATTTATCAAGGAAGGCTATAAGCTATATAAAGGAAGGCTATAACTAAGAGGAACGGAGCAGTAATTAAAAATGTTGCAAAAACGGGGAAAATCGCACGGGTATGCGATTCGACGCGACGGGAAAAGTCGGAGGAACAAGAAATTTAACGCGGACGAAGTCGCGGGCAGAAGCTAGTAACTCATAATTCAATAACTTTCATAACTCTGACGGTTATCTAACGCAATATGGCATGTAAAGCATAATGAGATTATAATATTGTTATATTGATTGATTAGATCATTAGAAAAAGATAATAATTGCAAATCAATTTTGGTAAACTCATTCGACATACCATTAAGGCGGGCGTAGACAGGCTCAACGCTACTCCAGTAGAACAATTTCTATGAAAACTTAACATGGGAATTGTTCTACCAGAAACACTTCACACTGTCGCGTTGTCGTCATGCGTCTATCTGTGGGATCCTTTACGAGACTTTCAACGATCTAATAAAGTCTTACATAAAATAAAAGTAAATTTTACAACTTTTACTTTTATGAAGTTAAATTGAAACTTGTTTTATTTAATCGTTTGATCACTTTTGCTTCGGATGCGTTCACTTTGAGCATTTATTTTATGTGCCTGTTTGTCTATTATTGTGCTTTCTGGGCTGAAAAGATGAAATTCATCTTTTATTTATACAAATAAAAATAATCCGAGATGAGAAGTACCTTCGTCTGGTACTAGACTACTTATTGATTCAGTGGTTTAGGCGTGAAAATGTATCAGACAGACAGACGGACAGAAAGTCACTTTCAAATTAATAACAGCAGAATGGAAGTGTGGATAGTTGCTTAGACGACGATTTTATTTCTGTAAGTAGGTAGGTTTAAACAAACACTTTTACACGTCAAAACTAGATGACATCGGCGTTTCCTAAGTGCCTACTCTGAGAAGAAAGGCCGAAACAAACCCAGAGGTCACAGTCTTCTTTAACGTCGATACATAATCTTGGTCAGATCATGTGAGACCATAGATTGGTGTCTGAAATGGTATTTTAAGGAAAGAACCACACAGATTTCAGTGGACTTGTCCAGTCAGTGCACGCATTTGTCAATTATCGTGCAGCTCAACTCAGAACTTAAAGAGTATTACTACTAGGTACTAACACAGCTTACTGGAAACCCTTGGTTCAAGGAAATCTGAAACTTACCAAAATCTTACAGAACTTTAAAGCTTTCTGCTGCTGCACAGCAGAAAGTCGTATTTTATAGTCATCATCATCAATATCATCATTTCAGCCGAAAGAAGTCCACTGCTGGGCATAGGTCTCCTTCAAGCACCACTACTTTGACCGGTCCTGTGCTTGTCGCGAATCAAACGCTACGTCTTCCAATACGCGGTCGCCACACCAGAGTCTTTCAGACCCATATGCTATCTGTTCTTTGAGCAATGTGTCCTGCCTACTGCCACTTATGTTGGGTAATTCGCCGGGCTATGTCGGTTACCTTGGTTCTCCTACTCTTAGTTTTATGGTATCAAGATCAAAAAGAACAAAATTAACCTAAAATAAAATCATAAAAGTTTATTGTATGATGTTCCTACCAAAGTAGGTACGAACAGCAGTATGCCATTCCCATAATCCAATTATAGTTAAGTGCTTTTCTGTGTGCGAGTTCCCTAGGCGTTTCGTTTAATTTAGAATCCAATTGGACTAATAATACTAATTTAATTTATAATTTTGCTAATTCCCAGACGATAACGTACCTAAATTCAAGCTTTTATACTTATTAACCTTTACTGGTGTCTGTGATTTTAAAGAAAATTTATATGTGCGTCTAATTTCTAATATATTTTAGAAATTCGAACGACTTTTCTAATTTCTGAAGTTTTCAGCTTTTTTTTAACAAAGTATCTGAATTTTAAAAGTTGGTCAGCGGAAATTTCCCTTTGTCATCTTTCTGATTTTAAATTTATACTCTAATAAACTATGTACATATATTTACCTATTAGGTATATCGTAAATCTCTTCCTAAATAGACTTATTTGCTAATAATTGCTAAAAGCCACACATAACCGTGGACCCTCCACGGTTATGTGTGGCTTTAAAAATTTGATGAATTTAATTTAAAAAAAAGTACTTACTTACACGAAGAAATCTACAGTCAGGTTGTCTTTTAAAACTTAATGGGAAAGAAAATCAGAACTACAAAAGAACACTGTCGTGTTGCGTTACCATGAAATTAATAAGGTATCTTCGTCTGTCATAAATATGGCGTCAAAAATGTTCAAGTTTTTTTTTTACGGATTTCGGCCAAGCTTTTTCATTTAGGTCTTAAAAAATACTTCTTAGAACATCCACTATTATTTCGGTCTTGAAAAATACCACTCAATAGCTGGTTTGATTGATGCAAAAACGAATGGTATACGCTTTATAAAAAAAAAAAAATCTCATTTTAATGGCATATGTAATTTGTTTTTTGAGGTTTTCGGCCATGTTTGGTAATTTTAGGTCCCTAAAGATATTGAATCTACATTTAGGTCTAATATAAAGCAAGAGCAGTTGGTTTTTTCCCCTTTGCACTTGGCTTAAGGCCTTTGGCAGGCTATGTGCAAGTAGAAGCGTGGTAGAAATTTGACAGCAGCACACGCATTTCACATTTTCTTGTTTACTCTCCCACATTATAGAAATAAATAGACGGTTGAATGCTACTAAATTCTACAAGCCAGTAAGTATTTTAGGGTTGATTCATTTATTTATTTTAACCCGCATCCTGTAATTACCTACGCTAAGTACGTAGCGTAAAAACCGTAAAAAACTTTCTCAACTGGTCGCAGTGTGGTATGAAACTTTTTTAAAGCATAATAAATGCAAATACTCGAAGCGACTGGTCTTTCGTCAATCTGTGGTGATCGCCGGCATTACGTGGCCCATTGTAGGGCCCTAAAATGTTACCACAGCATAAAAGGAAAAGCGACTCTACCTATCATGAAATAAGGAGGAAGTTTCTCCTTTAAAAATAAGTTTTTTTGGGAATGATGTCTCGTAGTTGAACCTGTGAGATTTTTGGCTGCTTAACCGGACTTGCCTGTGGCAACTTAATAAATTAAGGCTGGAGGCCTGGGCTTAAAAAATTAAAACTAGACCGACTATTCGCTAAGGGCACCCCAGTTGGGATACGGACGTTGACTTAGGGCATCGCTGGTAGAGGGCAGCAAGGGACGGGTCGGATCGAACCTTTAAAAGTTGTAAATAAAGTTGATTTTTATAGTCAAGTAATTTCAGATTCTTACGAGAAATTGATCATTTTACTAGACTGACTTTATTAATTAATTAAGAACCTGTAGGTAATGTTCAGCCAATTAAAACTTGTGAGATGACTCCAGTATTAAGTAGGTACTTCAAAAGTCGCTGTTCAGGAACAATCTCAAGGGGAAATGAACCCATTAATCTCAGTTCAAAACTTTCCCTTTGACATTTCAAACACACGTCGAGTACGTTTCAAATGACAAAGGGAGAGTTTCATCAGATTAACAGCCAACAAATTAATTTAACATCACATTATATGAACAGCACGCCTATATGTCCGAAAGGGTTAAGCAGAGGTAAACCTATGGTTTCTTTTGATGCCGGACGTAAACAATAGCACAATCCCATTTCTTTCCGTGGGCATCGTAACAATTTCAATTTCATTTCAATTCAGTACAATTTCAATTCAATTCAATTTATTTCAGGAACAATATTAACATTGTGTTTGAAATATACATAATAAAAAAAACAAACTCATTAAAATTATAAACTAACACATTCATGATACAATAAAATCAATTAAAAATTCAATACAATAAAAAAATTCAATGTCAGCTACTATTACATACTGATATTACCCAGTCTCTCATTACCTAATATAAAAAAAATTAAAACGTAAAATAGGCGACTAAGGACTTACTAGGTTGCCGGGGTCGCGTGATTGTTCGAAAGAGATACCGTGACCCTGGCACATGGGCAACTGATGGAACACGGGTGGGTTTTAGTCAGTAAAAGTCTGTCACGCCCTCCCGCTCCGCCCAGAGCGGGAGAAGTCATTTGATGATTTCCCATCCTGAAAAAAAAAAAAAAAAAAAAAATAGTAGATTATTAATGTATTTTACCACCATACTACAATCATCAACTCATCTGCCAAGCGTGGCGATTATGGCAAACGCCACCAAATTGAGGGGGGCCTATGTCCAGCAGTGGACGTCTTACGGCTGAATTGATGATGATGATGAAACCTATAGTACACCCACATTTCGCCAGTTATGTTTAAGTCCCATGTATTAGTAAACAACGTAACTAGGTCTGGGTTGTATTTAGTAATAAGCTGTATTTAGTAATAAGTTTGTCTGTAACTGTAAGTTAGTAGCTAAACACAACTATCCAAAAATAATAATATTTTGGCAACAAATTGTAACTGTACTGTACGTGTATACCTACTACCAAAATGTACTTGTTTGTAGACGCCTTGGGTTTACCTGTAAGTCTACAATATGTTTAATAATAATAAATAAATAAATTAGGGGGCGAGTCTATTGCCATCAATAAGGCAACAATCTGGACTGCGGGCGACTACTGAGAAATTTCCGCTAGATAAACTCAATTACACTTTGCCCGACCCTAGAATCGAACATAGAGGACCCCATACCTCAGTAGTAGCGCTGGTGACCGCTAGACTAACGAGGCAATCTACAATCTTAAGAGTATTGAACTCATTTATCTAATTTCTCAACTTTCCTTTGACATTTCAACTTGGTGTCAATGTACGACAGAAGTTCGCGGCAATTTGTCTAAAAGGAATAAACTGCGCACTGCACGCATATCATTTTCAAGTAAAGTCGAAAGCGAATCAAATAACTATCGTCGAATTAATTATCGACAATTAAATATTAAAATCGATTGTGTTTCAGGGGCAGACAGAGTATTTCGCAATTGATCTCTAACGTCTACTAGTGTTTGTGATTCAGTAGGCAAACTAGATCGATAAACAAAATAGTCAAAACTATTTGTTGTTTAGATCCTACTAGCTTTTGCCGCGAGTACTTCCCCGTGAATTATGATAACCTTTGGTCAAGTGCTAGCAATAGCTGACTTTTCCCCCATCTGATTAACAAACATTGATTTTCATAACTGAGAGAAGAAGGAACTTTCATAAAGACCTTTAACAGTGAAAAATATGGCAAGGACCTGTCTTTATCTCTTAATTGAAAGAGATATTTCCCGATTTGCAAAGAGAGAAAAACAGAGAGGTACAAAGGATTGCCTAATTTATGTATTTTCTTCATTACTCTTCTCCACGATTGCCCAGACGTAAAAATATCGTGGCGGGATTTTTTCGCGCACAGGATCTTCAACGTCTATCATCATCAGCCTATAATGTTCCCACTGCTGGGACACAGGCCTCCTCTCGGTGAGAGGGGAGGGGACCATAATCCACCACGTGGGCTCAGTGCGGGTTGGTAAATATCACATGTCTTCGAATTTTTGGTTCTAAGACATGCCGGTTTCCTTACTATGGTTTCCTTCACCGTTTTTAGAGCAGTGGTGATGAAATAATTTACACAAAGTAAAGGGCCTGCTTGGGTTCGAACTCATGACCTACTTCTAGTAAGTCGCGGCCGTTTTCAACGTGCTGCTTGCCAATTATTAAAAAAGCAACAAAATAAAAAGCGCGTTATATTTGAAAATCGAAAACAGTGTACTTTGTCACCGAGCTGGGATGCACTCTACTGAATTCTCAACGCTCGGTTCAACACCGATAGTTGAAAATCCTTTGGACGATAAAATCCCAGTTCAGATATTTATCCTTCCGTGCTAAAGCGCAATTTTAGCGTCCAAAACAAAAGGAACGAATTCCAATTTCCGTGCGAGGAGCCTGTCTGGGCAGTTGGCGGTCAATTATTAAGATTCATTCTGGTACGCACGACTAAACACCAAGCTATGCATATCCAGTATAAACTGATCTCACATTATATGAGCTTTCCGTATATTCAGAGGCCAGTTCAAACTGGAAATGCATTGCTTGATGTGTAGCCGTATGTACCACAACTCGACCAACGAGTTTGCCTTCGCAAAATCAAAAACATCAAGCTTTCTCTTAACTAGTGATTCAGCGGTTTCGGAACCCTTAAACAATCGTAAAACCTACGATAAATTGTATTTTATTAATTCGTTAATTCATTCCTAAAACAGTGATTCAATTAAGTAAAACTAATCAGTACACGCTTTCAGTGCCCTATCAACTTTAAAAAGATGTTAAACGATATTGAAAGAGATAAAGTGTGTACCATGTACCGCACAATGTTCCATTTTATCGTCTGGATTAGACCATTCAAACGTCAAATGCAATTTAAATTAAGTATTCATAAAATGCTCAATAAACTTAATTGTTATTAGGGTAATGTTTCACAGTAGGTATATATGTATATAACTTTATTAAATACAAAATGATTTTGTTACCTACCTGAGGACAGACAAAGTGACATTTTATCAGCAATCAAAATGATGGAAATTAAAAAAAAAATATTGAATTGATATCGTATCGTCATTATTATAATTATTCTATTTAGTCCTCGTCCCAATTATTTATTTGAGGTCGGCGCAACATATTTTTTGCTTTCATACTTCTCTGTTAGTCGTCATCTCGGTCTCACCCTCTCTCTGGAGATGTCGACTTTCACAAAGTCCATCTATCGTTTCTTTCATCTTCCCCACCATCTATTATTAAACACGCACTCATACTCATAACTTCCCGTACGTCATTTTCCTTATTTCTCCGCATCACATGCGCGTTTTTTTTTTTCAGGATGGGAAATCATCAATTGACTTCTCCCGCTCTGGGCGGAGCGGGAGTGTCGGGGCGTGTCAGACTTTTACTGACTAAAACCCACCCGTGTTCCATCAGTTGCCCGTGTCCCGGGGTCACGGTATCTCGCTTGAACAATCTCGCGACCCCGGCAGGCATCGGTCCTAGTAGACCCCTTCACTGCTGCTGACATCTCTTTGAGGCGCGCGTGGAACACTTCGCGCCGTCGACACGAGCTTGGTCCTTACCGGCGGCCATAACATCAATTTCCATTCAACTTTTCAGTCACCGGCTTTGTTTATTTATTTATTGCTCTATCTGCAATCGTTACTCACCTAAACCAATTAACACAAGCTAAGTGCAACTTGTATGTGTAAATAATTTCATCACCACTGCTCTCAAAACGGTGGAGGAAAAAATCGTGATGAATCTGGCATGTCGTAGACCAAAAAATTCGAAGACATGTGACATCTATCAACCTGCACTGGGCCCGCGTGGTTGATTACAGCCCTCTCGAAGAGTGGACGCCTCTGCTCCAGCGGTGGGAACATTATAACAAACAAACAAACAAACTAACGCAAACGCTTTGAAAACAACTGCAACTTTACCCAGGCTCTCTGATCGTCATTTAGACCGCCTTTCTCAAAAGAACCTGTGTCAGTCGTAGGACACACCTCTACTTAGAGATCGCTCAGCATCCGGGTAGATTTGTGAACACATTATCCTCATATGACTCGACCACCGCAGTAAGTTACCTATTTATTTTACGTTTTAGTAATATACCTACTATAGACGTATTTATTGCTTAACCAACTTTATACCAGATCTACTGTAGCCCTAGTATAACTTAGTTATCAAGTAGTAAGTTAATCCAGGGTAAATCGGAGCGCCGAACGCGATCAATGCGTAAACTCGAGAGATTGAATGAAACTCACACTAGGACCTCAGAACATTAGAACTTCTTTCATTTAAACTACTTTGCAGAACGGATAAATGAATGACGCACTATCACGGAATGTATAGGTACCTATTTCTAATATCAGGCCACAAGAAGCAGCTGCTTATTTTCTGGGCATAATTCCTAAGTAGCCACAACTACAAGATAAATTAATCATCATCATTTCAGCCGTAATACGTCCACTGCTGGACATGACCTCCTCCAATTTGGGGGGCTTTGCCATAATTGCCACGCTTGGCAGGCGGATTGGCGATCGCAGTATGGTGGTAAAATGCATAGAGAATGCTGCTGCCCATCCTCTAGTAAGTCCCGTAGTCGCCTCTTACGACACCCACGGGAAGAAATGGGGTGATGCTATTCTTTACGTCCGGCACCACACGGTACATTAATACTGAAAACCTATCAAACACATAACCTAGCTTAGGAAATAAAATTCTTATGAATACGCACGAATTTAAAATAGGTTATGATTTAGATAAGCTTTTTTTAAGATAATCTAGCCTGCTTTAGCCTAATATCTGAAAGTTGAGCGATGGGTTGGATTATATTCTATAATCTGAGGATGGGATAAATAATTTCTAAACTAGTCTAAACTAAGCTGTCCCAGCGAAAATCCCAGATGATAGGTGAGTGATTGAAGATAAAGTTTATTCCGTTAGACAGGAGCTTAAGTTCACCAGCTTATACCTGAGAAGAATGAATAAAAAACGTAGGGACCTCATATTTTTATCAGAATTTAAAATTCTCTACCTACCCTAGATGTGAGTTACGTTCCCTTCACATAACTCCCCATAATAGAACTTACAGTTACGAAAAACCGAGAAATCACATGTTCCGGGGAACCGTTCCAATAGACTGTATTCCATACTCGCAATCCGCCAGGAAAATAAAACACACAAAAAGGGAGGAAAAACTGCTCCAACAATTCCTCGCCCAAAAAACGAACTTGTTTTTACCACATTCCGAAAACTTGAAAAGGTTCTATATCCCTATAATACTTTAACACAAGTTAAATCATGTTAGGGAGAGAGCTTCGCGGACGAACTGAATACAAAGTATCGGCCGGTTGTGACAAGCCCTTATAAACAATGATGGTCACATAAAACTGTCGTCCATCGTGGCCCATCGCTCCTCGTTACAGTAATAAGATTTACACACTCCGTCGGCCACGCTCGGCCAGGTTCTTGGGAGCTTTCCAGCATTGTAGTGAGAAATATTGCTGTATGCCGTTCTTATATTGCGCAGATATGCTGTTACTGTAGGTCGGGAACTCCAGGCAGGATCGAATTGTTAGGTAAGTGAAAAATATGAGTGAAAAGTCGTCTATTCTTTTTTTTTTTCAATTTGCAAATCTTGCCTCCTTGCGTTTATAGTTGACCTTATGTAGAGCTTTTGGGAATATCCTTGTAAGAACAGATTTTGCAGATAAAAATCTAAAGGGCAAGTACTAAGAGAATTCAAAATTAAAAAGAAATTGGACACATTCAAGTGCTCAGTCATTCTTAACCATCATTAAGAAGTTGTGTTTAATAATATTATATCAATTGAAGAACATATATACTAAGCGTAATAACTATTGCCATCTTTTATGAGCTCACCAACAAGACCTCAATTTCCATACGTTCTTTACATCAGTTCTACAAACGACAAATCATGACAGACATACGGCTATTTAATCCGCACAAATCTAATTTAAACGGTAAATAAATATCGGTAAGTGGAGTTGAAACATTTGTCTTCTGCCGCAGCTGGCTATGGACGATATATGGCCGGATTTAGAACGAGTGCAACTACGGACTACTTGCAGAGTTAAATGTTAAATCTACCCTGCTACTTACTTGGCAACATTCATCTTAAACAATGTGTACTTTTACTTAAGCAATGGGTGTTAAAATACATTGATAAATGATAAATGATTTTATTTCTGTTAGTAGGCAACCACTTTTACAAGTCAATATATTTTTTTTAAGCTAGATGAGATCGGCTTTTCCTGACTACTCTGAGAAAGGCCGAAACAAATTCAGAGGTCACAGTCTCTTTTAAAATCTAGACATAATCTTGGTCACATCATGTGAAGACCATGTAGATAGCTGTCTGAAATGGTCTTTAGAGGGAAGAACCACACAGATTGAGTGGACCTGTCCAGTCAGTGCACGCATTTGTCACTAATCGTGCAGCTCAACTCAGAACTTAAGAAGCTCAACGATTCGACGAACTTTACCAGAGAAAGGACATTTGGGTAGGCCGCATAAATTACTCAACCTGCCAGATCATAATTGGGATTCGAAATATTTATAATTTGAGTGCAATACTGCTTATTTCTTAAGACATTTCTCCCAGAATAGGTACCTGCGAAAAGAGAAATGTAAACTATAGTATGTGAGAAGGAGAAGAGAAAAATAAGATAATCTGAAGTCTTAAGCTAATATATTAACTATACCTAACAGCACATATAATGTCCACTGCTGGACATAGGCCTCCCCCAAGCACCGCCAGTTCGACCGGTTCTGTGCTTCTCGCATCCAACGGATTCCTGCGGCCTTCACAAGGTCATCGGTCAAAAATAACATTTACTTATAAAGTAAATGCCATACATAAATAAAATGCTTTACCAAAATCCTACAAAATGATTCAAATTCTGATTGACAGTGTGTTAGGCAATTAGGATACAGATTTTTCTGCATGAGGCCACGGATCGAATTCCTAGGGTTGGTTAATGTCTTTTGTAGGGCGTCTTTCTCTCTTCGTCTTACTAGCCTTAGTCTTAATAGTTGTAGGAACAGTTTACATCATCTCGTCTTTATAAGTGACTCTACTTTTTCCTTATCTTCGAGGAGCCTGAATATGGACGGGCGCCGCCGAAGCTGGCCCATGAAAAGGTGACGAGACGACCTAGACGCGTAATGCAAGGGTTGGATTAAGGTGGAATAACCATGGAAAATGATGCCTGGAGGGATTTGAGGGAGGCCTCTGCTCAAAAGTGGGACTGTGTAGGCTAATTTAAAACAAAAACTTGTGAACATACTTTGGTGCTCCGAAATGGCTACTGTATGACTCCAATTATTTACAACTAGCTTTTGCCCGTGGCTTCGCCCGCGTGAATGTCGGACATTGACGCAGGTATTTTTCTGAAATAAAAGATTTTTCTAAACTAAAAGTAGCCTAAGTTACTCCTTATTACATCAGCTACCTGCCAATAAAAGTCCCGTCAAAATCGGTCCAACCATTTTAGAGATTAGCCGGAACAAACAGACAGACTGACAAAAATTGTAAAAAATGTTGTTTTGGTACACGTACCGTGTATACATCCATATACACTTAGTAAAAAGACACTCCAATTTTATTTATTTGTATTGTATGTATTGTATATAGATAAATAAATTACCAAGTGGTTGTAAAGATTTGACAACAGTGCTGTTCAGTTTTTATCTGAGAAAAAAATGTCTAAAATGGTCTTAATAAATGGACCTGACTTTTGTTTAAAGTTAAATGTACCAGAATGTAAATGTTTGCATGCCGAATGGTGAACTATGGCTAAACTTTCATGTATCATAATACCTATTGTATATTACCTATATTTGCAAAATAAATGTGCATATTATTCTATTCTAAAGAAAATATTAAAATAAAAAGTCACATCGAAATGTAAATCTGAAAATAAAGGTGACTAAAACTTGTGTTCTGACGCAACAATCCCTAAGTGCCTTACTTCCTATTGAAACTGTATCTAAGTCAAGTTTCTAAATATATTGTTACATAAACATCTGTGACCTTTAATGTCGCCGTCATCGACTCTAAATCGTTATCAATATCATTAACATATACATACAAATAACGTCTCTAACTCATCGAAAATGTTACCGTAACGAATTTATTTCCAACGACAGAGTCCGTTGAACGGCGATAGCGAAGTTATCGTTACTGCGGAATTTGTACTGCCTACTATCATGTGATATCTGATAAGGACATTGTATGATATCGTAAAACAATATGCCAAATGTATGGTAGGTATTAGATGTAAGCTAATAATATTAAGGTGATATAATGATATAGACATTAAGCGTGTCGTCTGAATGAAACAAAGAACATTGAAATGTAGAATGATGGAATTTTTCTTTACAATTTTACTTCCGTATTTATCAAAGAAGTTGGTTGTGTAAGTCTGAGCATACGCAAACGTATGTTCTGTGTGGTGCCGAATGTAAAGAATAGCACCATCCCATTTCTTCCTGTGGGTGTCAGAAAGACGACTAAGAGAATGGGGAGCAGCTTTCTCTATCATCTTACTACCATACTGCGATCGCCAACCCGCCTGCCAAGCGTGGCGATTATTACTAACTCCCCTAATTTGGGGAGGCCTATGTCCAGCAGTGGACGTCTTTCGGCTGAAATGATGATGATGATGATAAGCAAACGTCAGTCTTAGACGGTAGACAAGCACCATAATTGCGAACACACACAGCACACTATCAAACACAATAAGAATCATTTTAAAAGATATTGGTAATCCATTGCTTTATATGCTCGAAAACTTTGTTCGCTCAACAACGTAAATAACGTAATGAATGCTGTTTAATTGTCAAAATGAGAGACATTTTTAATGATAGTGTGTTACGCATTTACTCCGTAGGGTCTAAAACAAGTCTTACAAGTCTGTAAACGATTTTTTTTCTGCCTTCTATTACGGCAGAATCAGGTCGTCAGGAAGCAGGAATGTAAAAGTTTTCAGCCTACGGAGGATTTATAGCCTTGGGGGAGGAAAAATATTAAGTTACCTATGAAATTGCCGTTCTGCAGTACTGGCCATTTCTAATCAAAATAATTTTTGTTTGTCTAAGAATTCTAATTTCAAATTAATTTTATTTTAAAAACATGGAATTCTTTTTCCAAAAGTTGTAATTTGTTTATTGATTAGTGTTACATTTTCATCGCATTTCAATCTTTTTCGTCATCATGGATACGTTAAAAATTCGACTAATTATGGAATATGAGTACCGTCGTGGCAGCACCGCGGCACAAGCGGCACGCAACATCAACGACGTTTACGGAGCTAACACTACAAACCAACGCACCACCTGTTATTGGTTTGCTCGCTTCCGTTCTGGAAATTTCGACCTGAAAAATGAACCTCGCGGTCGTCCGAAGACTGTGGTCGACAATGACGAATTAAAGGCGATTGTGGAAGCTGATGATACACAATCTACGGCTGAATTAGCAGCAGCTTTCGACGTTAGCGTCAAAACAATATTGGTCCATTTGCGTCAAATTGGCAAGGTAAAAACGCTTGGCAAATGGGTGCCCCACGAACTCAATGATCGCCAGCACGAAGTACGCGTCGAGACGTGCCTTGTACTGCTCAACGGACACACAAATGAAGGAATTTTGAACCGCATTGTTACCTGCGATGAAAAATGGATTCTGTTTGATAACCGCAAGCGCTCAGCAAGTTGGTTGGATCCTGGTTCAGCACCTAAACAATGCCCTAAACGAAAACTTACCCCTAGAAAAGTGACGGTCACTGTTTTGTGGTCTAGCGCCGCCGGTGTGATTCATCACAGCTTCTTACCAAACGGGGTGAGCATTACTGCAGATGTGTACTGTGAAGAACTGAACTCAATGATGGAGAAGCTGGCACATCTCCAACCAGCATTGGTCAATCGCTCGTCTCCGCTGCTCCTGCACGACAACGCGCGACCTCATACTGCACAGCAGACGGTCTCCAAGTTGCAAGAACTGGGGTTGAAGCTCTCCGTCATCCGCCCTACTCACCAGACCCTGCGCCTACAGACTACTACTTTTTCCAGAATTTGGATAACTTCTTGGCGGGAAAAAAATTCAATACCCGAGAAGCAGTACAAAATGCCTTTGAAGAATTTGTTGCCTCGGAGTCCAGATGATTTTTTTAAGAAGGGCATCAATAAACTGCCACTGCGTTGGCAAAGATGCATTGATTGCATGGGTGATTATTTCGATGAATACAAATAAAAAATACATGAAAAAATTCGTTTAAGTTTTTTCATACAAAACGGCATTTTTATAAGTAAAGACCTATTATTATGAAATAACACTAACGAAGAATTATGAAAACTTCCCTTACTGCTACGAAATAAAGGGTATGGCAATATCAATTGTTTAGCGGATCTGTGGTTAACTGTACGATGGGGCTTTTGTATTAAATTAATACATACCTACGTAGAATCCTTATCAGAATAATACAAAATGCTTCATAGATTAAGTATTATTATTACAGCTCGGTTTTCCGCATTCTGTTTTATTTGAAAAATCCAGGAAACTCTTTATAAACCTACCAAAACTACACGACAAATCCATGTGTAAACTTGAGCTCTTATTAAAAAGAGTGGGTTGCAAGAGCGAGCGAATGGAACTCAATAAATTTAGCACCCTGCATCTTGGATTGCTTGGTAAGTTTTCTTTTGATCATTCATAGTATCTATTAGCTATGTACATTATTTTCATGAGTTCATAAAATCTGTATAAACCTTGGACACGCGAGGCGCCTCAGACCTCGCTATCTTTTTAGCAAAATATGTTACCTGAAATACTCTCGACGGTTGCATTATAGATGCATTTTTGGCATAGCAGACCTCTGTGCTTGAGTGGGTATGTACTGACTACACCACTTTGAACCTTAATAGTAACGTATTGCTGCTGAAGATAGAGTAAGTGCTTCTTCAGCGTTCCTTATAAAGCAAAGCCAGCAAGGCCCGTCCATTCTGACGATGAGATTTTCATCCGCCTTTATCTAGGTATGTATTTAAAGATAATAAGAACGTAATTTGCATTGTAATTATTGTCGGCACCACCTCCTAGACTCTAGGACCTAGAGTAATTGATATAGTGTACAGACTAGACTATAGCATGAATAATTTAACTGGGTGACGCGTTGGCACGTCTGAAGTATTATGCGTCTAGTCCCTACAAGTAGGGAAGGATATAAGACATAGTAAAATATAAAATTATATACATATACTCGTATATGTATGTATATATAATTTTTGCATTGAGTAATAAATATGTAGTGCAGAGCAGGATTGGAATACAGATTGGCGTGGTTATTGTGTAACACAACGATTGTAATAATAGTCATATTATCCAGTAGCTGGGCCACGGATATCTATGAGCTGGGCTGTGTCTAGGGTTGCCAGATTAAAAAAATTGAAATCCGGAGTAAATTCTGGACATTTGATCAAAATTCCTGACTTTCTTGTAAATATAATATTAATGACGTTATGCATAGTGCATATGAATGAACGAAACAAATTTTCGATTTTTCTCACGCCCTCGCTGACCAAAATGAATAACTACATTAATAATGTTGATTGTTACCTTATTTTGAAATAAAAATATTTGATTTATTATTTTTTTAGGTTCATTCTTTACTAAAATGTAATAAATTCCGGACGGTTTAGGATTCCCTCCGCATTCCGGACAAATACTTATAATACCGGACATGTCCGGAAAATTCCGGACGTATATACCCTAGTTGTGTCAGTATGCAGTCGCTCCATGTAAAATAGTCGTACTCTGCTGCATCCGGTTGGAATGAAAGCCGACTCAAACATAGTTGGGAATAGACAAGGCAGATGATATGAAAAATGGTTTCCATTTTAACAGTTCAACCACATACATTACGTTATTTACATTGTTGAATAAACAAATCGAACAAATGAATGAAGCAATGGATTGCAATATCCTTAAAAATGATTCAGATTCTGATAGATAGTGTGTTAAGCAATTAGGGGGTAAGGGACTTTTTTAATTTATGCATTCATCTTGATGTTGATACACAGTTTATTTAAAGTTAATAATCATTTATGGTACATACTCAAAGAACGATGCCATGAATTTATCAGCTAGTTCCTAAATCTACTTTATACATAATGAAACAAAATATACCATGATAGCTTAAGACACAGGGTATATTTTGAATTGAACACTACGCCTCCAATCTCTGAAGGGTAGGGCAGAGGTGTACCTATAATGCTACCCTCATTTCGCCAGTTATGTTTAAGTACCATGTAGTAGGGAGGTCTCCTCACCGATGGGAGGCCTGTGTCCCAGCAGATGGAGCATTATAGGCTGCTGATGATAAATAGGGATGAGCCTGTTTTCATTAACCAGGCATGAATCCAGACTCTAGACTGATACTGAGAAATTCCTGTTGGGCAATCCCATTAACACTTTGCCTGACCTGAGAATCAAACGCTCAACAGTAGCGCTTGAGCTCACTAGACGAACGAGGAAGTCAAATTACAAACACTATAAATTAACGAGTCCATTACACAAACTTAAAACAAACAAGAAACACAAATTCATTCAAAACACTCAACTCATGACAAAGCTCCATATTGTCCGTTAGCTCCTACGTGACCTGTGAGCTGCATCAGCTCCACAGCACACCTGTAGAGGCACAGACGCCAGCGCATCAAGCTACTTCAATCTGTCAGATTTCTTTAATAGATTTTCAACTTTATCGTCCAAAGCATTAGGTTCAAGGTTGATTGGGAGACTTAGTCAATTTCAGATAGCTTGATTTGATGGCGTCTGTGCCTACCTACATGCGTGGGCGCATTGTGATGCAGCATCGTACGTCATAGACGGGTATCGGCTGCCGACGACACGCTCTGGGAATTCCCTCGTCGAGCGTGTGAAACTCGTGCGGATCTCCCCAGGTACCTGCATAAATTTTGTATGTAAGTATATGTTTATGTACGAATGCTAAGCAGGATCGGTTTTCTTTATTTGTAAGTCGACGTAAACACGGACGTTAAAATCGCTTAGTAATAATCCCGAGTGAGGGGAAGCAGCAACAGTATTCTGGGGGCGTTTGCAGAGAGGCTGTATGGGCCTACAATGGGAAGGTTTACCAAGCTACATGTTGGCAACAAAGCTTGTTTAACCATCCTGTGATTGATTTTCTTTTTCTTCTGCATGTTACTACATAATATACTTTTAAGTAAGATGTAATACTAACACCCTATGGATGGGCCTTGATGCCTTTTTTATTTTTATTTTTAGCGTCGAGAGTACATTTTTGATCGAAGGTCGAGAGTTAAAAATCGAACAGTATGGTTTTTCGACGTGCTGAGATGCTTTCTGTTTCTCAATGCTAGGTTCGACGGCAAGCGTTAAAAATCCTGTCTGGGTTCGAATCTTCGACTTACAACCTCTAAAATCGCGTCTATTATCAATAGCCGCCATTGCTCCCTAGATCCCTGACAAACAGTCGCTCCATGTAAAATATGGGTGTGCAGTAGACTGAGAAAAAGGCAAGGCAGATGATGAGAAGACCGCACGACCATATTATATAAGCTGGCCTAGAGAAGCATGGAGTTTCATTAGAATAAGAGGCTAATTTATACTGGTCTTGTCACCACAGACGTGCAGCCCGCTGTGCCTTAAATAATTAATTAATGGCCAGTCCCATGGCAGGCTGATACCAGTCAGGGGTGCGGCGAATGTACAAGTATCCCCTGGGCCCCCGACGCACGGTAGCTACTAGAAGGAGCAGTCCCCACTGATGTTCAATTCAGTATTCTTAAATATTTTAGTCGGTAGGAGTCCGATATTCTTCCCAGACAAAGTTGGTTGGATCCTGGTTCAGCACCTAAACAATGCCCTAAACGAAAACTTACCCCTAGAAAAGTGACGGTCACTGTTTGGTGGTCTAGCGCCGGTGTGATTCATCACAGCTTCTTACCAAACGGGGTGAGCATTACTGCAGATGTGTACTGTGAAGAACTGAACTCAATGATGGAGAAGCTGGCACATCTCCAACCAGCATTGGTCAATCGCTCGTCTCCGCTGCTCCTGCACGACAACGCGCGACCTCATACTGCACAGCAGACGGTCTCCAAGTTGCAAGAACTGGGGTTGAAGCTCTCCGTCATCCGCCCTACTCACCAGACCCTGCGCCTACAGACTACTACTTTTTCCAGAATTTGGATAACTTCTTGGCGGGAAAAAAATTCAATACCCGAGAAGCAGTACAAAATGCCTTTGAAGAATTTGTTGCCTCGGAGTCCAGATGATTTTTTTAAGAAGGGCATCAATAAACTGCCACTGCGTTGGCAAAGATGCATTGATTGCATGGGTGATTATTTCGATGAATACAAATAAAAAATACATGAAAAAATTCGTTTAAGTTTTTTCATACAAAACGGCATTTTTATAAGTAAAGACCTATTATTATGAAATAACACTAACGAAGAATTATGAAAACTTCCCTTACTGCTACGAAATAAAGGGTATGGCAATATCAATTGTTTAGCGGATCTGTGGTTAACTGTACGATGGGGCTTTTGTATTAAATTAATACATACCTACGTAGAATCCTTATCAGAATAATACAAAATGCTTCATAGATTAAGTATTATTATTACAGCTCGGTTTTCCGCATTCTGTTTTATTTGAAAAATCCAGGAAACTCTTTATAAACCTACCAAAACTACACGACAAATCCATGTGTAAACTTGAGCTCTTATTAAAAAGAGTGGGTTGCAAGAGCGAGCGAATGGAACTCAATAAATTTAGCACCCTGCATCTTGGATTGCTTGGTAAGTTTTCTTTTGATCATTCATAGTATCTATTAGCTATGTACATTATTTTCATGAGTTCATAAAATCTGTATAAACCTTGGACACGCGAGGCGCCTCAGACCTCGCTATCTTTTTAGCAAAATATGTTACCTGAAATACTCTCGACGGTTGCATTATAGATGCATTTTTGGCATAGCAGACCTCTGTGCTTGAGTGGGTATGTACTGACTACACCACTTTGAACCTTAATAGTAACGTATTGCTGCTGAAGATAGAGTAAGTGCTTCTTCAGCGTTCCTTATAAAGCAAAGCCAGCAAGGCCCGTCCATTCTGACGATGAGATTTTCATCCGCCTTTATCTAGGTATGTATTTAAAGATAATAAGAACGTAATTTGCATTGTAATTATTGTCGGCACCACCTCCTAGACTCTAGGACCTAGAGTAATTGATATAGTGTACAGACTAGACTATAGCATGAATAATTTAACTGGGTGACGCGTTGGCACGTCTGAAGTATTATGCGTCTAGTCCCTACAAGTAGGGAAGGATATAAGACATAGTAAAATATAAAATTATATACACATACTCGTATATGTATGTATATATAATTTTTGCATTGAGTAATATTGGATATGTAGTGCAGAGCAGGATTGGAATACAGATTGGCGTGGTTATTGTGTAACACAACGATTGTAATAATAGTCATATTATCCAGTAGCTGGGCCACGGATATCTATGAGCTGGGCTGTGTCTAGGGTTGCCAGATTAAAAAAATTGAAATCCGGAGTAAATTCTGGACATTTGATCAAAATTCCTGACTTTCTTGTAAATATAATATTAATGACGTTATGCATAGTGCATATGAATGAACGAAACAAATTTTCGATTTTTCTCACGCCCTCGCTGACCAAAATGAATAACTACATTAATAATGTTGATTGTTACCTTATTTTGAAATAAAAATATTTGATTTATTATTTTTTTAGGTTCACTCTTTACTAAAATGTAATAAATTCCGGACGGTTTAGGATTCCCTCCCCATTCCGGACAAATACTTATAATACCGGACATGTCCGGAAAATTCCGGACGTATATACCCTAGTTATATACCCAAGGCAAGGCAGATGATGAGAAGACCGCACGACCATATTATATAAGCTGGCCTAGAGAAGCATGGAGTTTCATTAGAATAAGAGGCTAATTTATACTGGTCTTGTCACCACAGACGTGCAGCCCGCTGTGCCTTAAATAATTAATTAATGGCCAGTCCCATGGCAGGCTGATACCAGTCAGGGGTGCGGCGAATGTACAAGTATCCCCTGGGCCCCCGACGCACGGTAGCTACTAGAAGGAGCAGTCCCCACTGATGTTCAATTCAGTATTCTTAAATATTTTAGTCGGTAGGAGTCCGATATTCTTCCCAGACAAAGGATATCCAAGAGGAAACCCATAAGGAAAAAGTTACGACCAAAGCGGAGTAATTGTGAAACACATTCACAGTAATGGCTTTCTTTTTACACGCTTTATATTAGCTTCACTTGTATGTTTGTTTGTAACCGACTCCTTATGGCGCGATTTTGAACCACTTTAAAGACCAGATTTCGTTCAAACTTTGCACACCTGTCAAAGACCGATGACAATGCAATAATTCGAAAACTACGCTGACATACGTCACAAACTACGCTGACATACGTCTCAAAATTCGAAACACCCTAAAAAATAGAAAATAAATAATAGTAAAAAAAACTAAAAAGTAGAAAATAATGGAAAAAAGCGTGGGGTGGTTTTTAAGGCATTTTTTTATTGATATCACCTTTTGGCACCCCACACTTTTTTCCATTATTTTCTACTTTTTAGCTTGGTTTTCTATGGAAGCGTGTTTTTTTAGTTTTTTTTTAAGCTATTATTTATTTTTGACAGTTCAACATCATCCATTATGAATGGATGGATCATTGGATTATGAATTTTGAATTTGAATATTTAATTTGTGTGTTGATGATGACATATAATATTTTATTTATTCGTTTGTATTTATTTATGTGTGACTTTGTATTTATAATTTTAACGTTGTTTTCTAATAGGTTAGGGTTCTGTTACCTAAAATAAATGAATTTTAATTTAATTTAATTTTAATTGCGTTATTAACGTTATTGAGAAAACAAATATTTCGAACATTCGACCAATGGATTAAAAACATCATTCAAAATTATTGAGATTGTGATTGATAGTTTGTTACGCAACTAAGGTCCGGACTGACTATGACTTTGATCAATGAATAAGTAAATAAATTGACTGTTGCAAAAAACCGCAAGCAATGAGAAATTACTCAGCATCATCTTGTTGGTAAACAAGCATAAATTATGACACAGTTCCATTTTCAGGTAAAAAACAGCAGTGACTACCCGCCTATTGGTTTGTCACGATTCAGTGACGTAAAAAGCGTGGGGTACTTTTTGAGGTATTTTTTCATTGATATCAAGTACCCCACGCTTTTTTCCATTATTTTCTACTTTTAAGTTTGGTTTTCGGGTGTACTACGTGAGCTCGACAAATAGTAATAGTAATATTCCACAATAGTAAATGAATGTGCGAATAACACTTGTGCGACAAAACTGTACTGTGACTCACAATAGTTCGAATGCACGCTTGTGCGACACACTCGAGCTCACATAGTACACTAGGTTAGGTTAGGTTAAAACTGTGACCTCCTACGCACGAGCCGAGCGAGCGAAGCGAGCGGTGCCGCGGCAGCGGCCGACGAGTGCTGGAAATGACTAGATTCAGTTTGTCGCACAAGCGTGCATTCGAACTATGGTGAGTCGTAGTACAGTTTTGTTGCACAAGTGTTATTCGCACATCCATTTGTCGAGCTCACGTAGTACACTCTTGGTTTTCTATGGAAGCGTGTGTTTTAGTTTTTTTGAACTATGTACCTATTATTTATTTTAAATTTTTTAGGGTTTCGAATTTTGAGACGTATGTCAGCGTAGTTTGTGACGTTTGTCAACGTAGTTTTTTGTAAACAGTTTTTTTGCTATCCTGGTAACCCAAGCAAGGATAATGGCACAAATTTATAAAATTATTGTATTGTCATCGATCCTCCATAAGTATGCCAAACGAGGTGATCCGACGTTTTGAAAGGGGTCAAAATCATGTTCAAAATTTCCGTTACGTACTAAAATACGAATGAAGGTAGTAAAAGCGTATTAAAAAACGTCTGTGACTATTGCTTTGTCACAAATCAGTGACGTAACAAATTAGCCTTACTGCCCACTAAGTTACATATACTCATTCATGCGTACAAGAAAATGATGGACATTTGAGTCAGAGGTGGGTGCATTAGAAAATCCTTTTACGACGTTACAGATTTGTCTTACTGCCTATAGAAGTTTACTATACTCTTTCATACGTACAAGAAAATGATGAAGTTTTGAGTCAGAGGTGGGTGCAACAGAAAATCCTTTTTCGATCCAATGCCATAGCAGATTTGTCTTACTGCCCAGTAGGTTACCTACACTCATTCATACGTACAAGAAAATGAAGCTTGGAGTCATAGGCAGTGACGTGCATTGCAGGTAGGCAATAAGCTGCCTGTTCCTGTCTAGCCAGATAAACGCGGATGTTTTTTAGGTATAGTAAATTTAAATAGTTTCTTAATAATTAATAATAATAATATTCTACAACTATCACACAACGCTATCTAGTCCCAAGCTAAGCAGAGCTTGTGTTATGGGTACTAGACAACTGATAAACATACTTATATATTTCTAAATACATACATATTATAGATAAATTATACCCAGACCAAGAACAAATGATCGTGCTCATCACACAAACATTTGTCCTGGGTGGGAATCGAATCCACGACCTCCGGCATAGCAGTCAGGGTCACCAACCACTAGACCAACAGGCCTGTCAAAATTAAAATTTAGTTGACAGACTTATGGTGATTTTTCGAGGTAGGCACTGCTCACATTTATGTCTATATATGCAATGCACGCCACCGGTCAGAGGGGGGTCCATTAGAAAATCATTTTAAAATCCACTAAGATAACAGATTTGGCATACTAGTAGTCTAGTCATTAGTCTTCATAGCTAATGTGATCTACATTAGAAGTCGTGAAGGTAACAACGTGATAACTGAGTTAATATCTTTTCTGATTTGAGGGTATTTACATAGATATACGTATAATAAAGAAGGGTTTTTGTAAATCCCCTTTTCCTAATAAACGGTTTTCGTTTGAGATACAAAAGAATTTGGGTGATGAATTAATGTAAAGAGGGTTTCCAAATATTTCCGCTATGAAAACTTGTTCACCAGAAACAAAACTACAGCGTAATTAAATTAGCTTGCAATATTTTGCAAACGAGTTGGGTATCGATAACGAAAACTAAAAAAAAAAAACATTTTTTTTTCTACAACCGATAAGCTATAGTTTTTTGAAAATCGTAAAGTATCTACGAAATAAATACAAAAACAGTTGATCAATTACGGTCATTGACCTTCGCTCACCGAAAGATGAAGAAAAATTGTTTTTGTTCCAATATACCTACAATAAAAGATTTTATTTCTGTAAGTAAGTTTGTACAAACACTTTTACATGTCAAGGATATTTTTTTTAAACTAGATGAGTTCTATTCTATTCGGCGTTTCCTAACTGACTACTCTGAGAAGAAAGGCCGAAACAAACTCAGAGGTCACAGTCTCTTTTAAAGTCCTGACATAATCTTTGTCACATCATGTGAAGACCATGTAGATTGGTGACTGAAATGGTCTTTTGATTAAAGAACCACACAGATTGAGTGGACCTGTCCAGTCAGTGCAAGCATTTGTCACTAATCATTTAGCTCAACTCGGAACATAAGGAGCACAACGCTTTGACGAACAATACCAAAGAAAGGACATTCGGGTAGGCCACATAAATTACTCAAACTGCCAGATCATGATTGAGAAATTGAGAGATTGACTGAGAAAGAAAGAAAACTAAATTAAAAAAGGCCCACATAATCTTCACATTCACAATATTCGTTTTCTATATCGATACTCACCACGTCTGTAAAATATTGCCAGCGAATTTAATAAGACCTTGTATGTAACAGTCTTTGGTAGGACCAATTTAGCTGTCATTGTTCCATATGAGTATCTTATAGCAAACGTGTAACATCTGTATTTATAGCTCTAACATTCACGACAAATGTATTTTAAACTTAGTCGCATTTCTATTTTTAGCTTGAAGGCTGGTTTTTCCACCTCTCGACAGGAAAGTAAAGCTTTCGTAGAAATAGTATAGACCTGTCTACTTGGCACATTTCTCGGATTAAGTAACAATAATAATATCTGCCAGGGTCGCGAGATTGTTCAAACGATATACCGTGGCCCTAGAATATGGGTAACTGAAGGAACACGGGTGGGTTTTAGTCAGTAAAAGTCTGACACGCCCTCCCGCTCCGCCCAGAGCGGGAGAAGTCATTTGATGATTTCCCATCCAATAAAAAAAAAAGTAATAATAATATATGTATACTTACTTACGTAGTTACTATACTTAATTACTATTTGTACTTTATTTGAGCAAAACCTCTGCCTTACCTAGACTTTATAAATAATTATCTAAGTTTTATCTATATTTCATTCAATCGTAATATATATTTCCAGCCTGCCTAGCAAGTAGGCTATTCATAATTTTGTATCTATCAACGCTTCATAAAAATTACATAATTTACAGTCACCAAAAGAGATAAGTAACCCCAGGGTCGTAACATATAACTTAAGTTTAGGAATATTTGTTTAATATTAATTAAATTACGTTTTCTTTGAAAACATCCATCAGTTTCTTACTATATTTCTACTATATGCGATTATCAAATCACTTTTGGTAACTGCACCTACTATGAAACTTAATTCATAAATTTTATTCTTGGCCTTCAATGTACCTAAAATTTTCTCACCGGCTTAAGTAACGTATCGATATGTATTACCAAATTGCGAATTAAATAAAATAAAACTATATTACCACACCTTATTGATTACATAAAGCCTATAACAATAGTTAACTGATACTATTGCGTATTAGTTATCATAACTTCCAATCGTTACCTCACAGACAATGCCGCGGGCTATCGCAGCTTATAATGAAATCGTATTGCACTACCTATCTATGTAAATTTATTTCGACGTTAGTATTTTAGTAGATAAACGAATTTTACAGTAAATCTTAGTACCTACTTATAAAAATATCATGCATGACTTTAATTATTTTGATAACAGTTTAATACTAATTGAAAGGTCAGGTGCGTAGGTAGTACTCGCAACCAGCGGCGGCGTGTGTGTATGATCAATTGTAGGAACCTAAACGAGGCAAAAGGAGTGTGTAGAGATCGTAGCAGTTGGCGTTTCGTGGTTTCTGCCTACCCTCAAGGGGAAAAGGCGTGATTATATGTATGTATGTAATACTAATTTAAGTATGTTGTACAGACGCCAGCACATCAAGGTACCCAAAACTGTCAAATTCTCCCAATCAACCTTGAACCTTAATTCATTAGGAATATAGTTGAATATCTTTTAAAGAAATTTGACAGACTGTAGTAGCTCGTTGTGCTGTGTCTGTACACAGGACTACAGGTCAATCATTTCCAGTTTTGGCTGACCTTGCATTGTATAGGTTTTTCGTACAATGAGATGTCAGCTTATACTGCAAATGTATAGCGTGATGTGTGGCCGTGCGTACATCAACTCATTTCCTAATATAAACTCAACTAAACATTAGGAAATCTACCAACCCACACTGGGCCCGCGAGGAGGATTACGCCCCACACCCTCACACCGAAATGAGGCTTGTGTCCCATAACTGTAGGCCGATTATCCATTTCTTTATGTAAACTGCTTTTACGGCCCTTTTAACTGTTTTCAGCCTGATAGAAAATAAGATGTTTTGTACTCCCAAATCGTAGGGCATGGAGGTACTATCAATACACATATAAGTCCCTCCGTACGTAGGTACAGGTAGTGAGATAGGTACGTCCGTGGTGCCGGACTTAAGGAATAGTACCACCCCATTTCTTGCCTTGGGTGTCGTAAGAGGCGACTAAGGGACTTACTAGAAAATGAGCAGCAGCGTTCTCTATGCATTTTACCACCATGCTGCGATTGCCAACCTGCCCCTGCTAAGCGTGGCGATTATGGCAAACACCCCAAATTGTGGGAGCCCTATGTCCAGCAGTGGCATCTTTAAGCTGAAATGTTGAAGTTAGTAAAATGCTACACTTTTTGGTAGCAAAACCAAACTTTGTTCCAGTTAACATAGGCTTTAATTGGAGTTTAAAACCCGTAATAGGTGGGCTATTACGGGTTGCAAACTCCAATTAAAGCCTATGTTAACTGAATACTTTAATGTCATGACGAGAGGAAACAAAGATTGGGTAATCAGACAGGTACGTATGATAATGACATCCGTTCACTCCGTGGGCTCTCGACCTTGGGGAGGGACGCGGTCCGGAACATTTCGAGTTACAATGGCCCTCGACGCACTGCCTCCACACGGTTCCGAACGACTAATTAACACATAAATATGAGCGTAATATAAATACAGAGAAAGGTTTTGGCCAACGCTTAAATAAATATTTACGGCAATTCATGTATTACTTGATAAATGGTTTTATTTCTGCAAGTAGGTTTGTACAAAGACGTTTACACGTCATCGTCAGTCTGACTGCTCTGAGAAGAAAGGCCGAAAGAAACTCAGAGGTCACAGTCTCTTTTAAACTCTAGACGATGTTTTCTGAGGAAAGAACCACACAGTGTGTCTGTATGTTCTTATCGCCTTAATTGGGTTTTATAAAGATTGAACTCTCCCTAAAACCCATCCAGTCTCCGATCTGTAGATCTGCTGTCAAGTCTCTCTTTTGTTCGCTTATGAAGCATGAATTCGCATCCTTTAAAATGATTCAGCCGATCGATTCTGTAAAAATGTCACAGTGAACAGTTAGGTGAAGTGAGCTTAGAGTGAGCTGTCAATGGTGTCAATCCATGGCATTAGTTGGAATGACAGCTCACTCCACCCTCACTTCACCTAAGTTTTCACGGTGAGATGGTTAAAGAATCGCACTGTTGATTAGGGTGTCGGGGTGAATGCCCAAATCGTCTTAAGATAAAACCATTATAAGGACGATTTCGTCTTCTATTTTCAGGCGTCTGGAGAGAGACCGTTTTGCAACTAATAGTGGAAACTGAATTTCAATTTGAAATTGCTCTAGGTGCAACGAGTGCCCAAGGGGTACCTACCACTTCTAATGATTCAGGTTGCATAGTCATCATCATCATCATCATTTCAGCCGAAAAACGTCCAGTGCTGGACATAGGACTCCCTATATGGGTTTGCCATCATCAGGGCAGGCGGGTTGGCGATCGCCGTATGGTGGTCAAATGTAAAGAGAACGCTGTTGCTCCTTCTCTAATAAGACCCTTAGTCGCCTCTTACGACACGTACGGGAAGAAATGCGATGGGCATAATCTTTACGTCCGGCACCACACAGACCGCATAGTTAGTATAGTAATATAAACTAAAACACTGACATCAGAGGGGTAATTGCGGAACTTTTTATCAGTAGGAATTGATTTAATATTCATAGTTAAACAACATTCATTGCGTTATTTACGTTGCTGAGCCACAATTTATTCGAACAAATGACGCAATGGTTTAGAAATAATCTTCAATTCCATTCAGATTCTGATAAATTGTGCGTTTCGCAATTAGGGAGCAGTTCAAATAAAATAAAGTTGCAGAAAACGTGAACGTTTTCTATTTATCAGTCAAAAATATTATATGATCATAATAAATGTAAAATAACAATATTAGCCTACCTAAATCTAATGACGCTAGTTCATAAAATGCATTAGCAAAATACAAAGCTATACTTAATATTTTGCGTCCTAATCTTTATTTAGTCCGGATATCTATAAGTACATAGATGTTATCGATACAATGATATCTATACGGCAGGCTTTGGCTGGCGATAGCGGCGACGTTGCGAGATCAATTACGATTAACGGATAGCGATAACGTCGTTAACACCTAACGACTGACGAATAGCGGCCGTTACCTTCACAGTGCTTACGTAACTGATAGTGTTATCGGTCATCAACAATACGAACAACACGAGTATGGCACTTTCAGTATTCATGATACGAAAGAAGTGATACCTACTAGAGTTGCCACGCCGATTTGCGTATTGTTTCTTTGTCACGTTTTCATGTTGAATGCTGATAAAATTTTATTTTAATTCTTTAGATCTGTTTATCGAACTATAATAATAATATCTTAGAACAACTAACACAACGTTATCTGATCCCAAACTAGGCAGAGCCTGTACTATGGTTATCAGACAACTGATAAACATACTTATATATTTCTAAATACATACATATTATAGATAAATGACACCCAGACACAGAACAAATGATTGTGCTCATCACACAACATTTGTCCTGGGTGGGAATCGAACCCACGACCTCAGTCTTAGCAGTCAGGGTCACTAACCACTAGACTAACAGGCCAGTCAAACCAGTCAACTAGATTATTAGCTAAGTTTTTTATTGAGTCAGATCACCTGCACAGAGGTAACCACTTCCGGAATGGAGCGTCAAGATGTTATTTCTGTGGAGCATTTATGGTCTAATGTGCTAGCCAAGTTTATTTTGCCAATGTTCCCACTGGTTCTAGAACAGTACCCTTTTTTTTTCTTTTTTTTTTTCAGGATGGGAAATCATCAAATGACTTCTCCCGCTCTGGGCGAAGCGGGAGGGCGTGTCAGACTTTTACTGACTAAAACCGCCGCCGCCGATCGCCTCCACGAGGACACGGCGGTGCTCCGCCCAGGCAGGGCACACCTCCACCGTATGCTCCACCGTGTCCTCCAGACGATCCTCGCAATGGAAACACCCGGACGTATCCTCCCGCTTTATTCTGAACAGGAACCCACCGAAGCACCCATGCCCGGTGAGAACCTGCGTCAGGCGGAAGGTGAGGACGCCGTGACGCCCCTCTATCCACTCCTCAAAGAGGGGACTTACCGCCGCAATTGTGGCGTGCCCAGCACTGGGTTGCGACAATCGTACCCGCCATGTCGCCATGAGATCACACCGGAGCTCTGTCCGCCGTGCCGCGATTTGTCGCGGCAGCGGAGTTTCGCCCCGGCGTTTCGCCTCCTCGCGCCACTCCCACATGTGGGCGAGGACCTTTGCCTCCAGATCCCATGGCGGCACTCCGGCAAGGAGGCTCGCCGCCTCGCAGGAGACCGTGCGGTATCCCTGGATTAACCGGATGGCCATGACCCTCTGGGCCGCACTCAACCGGCGCGCTGGGCGCAGCCTCAATGAGGGCACCCACACCGGTGCCCCGTAGAGGGCCATGGACCGCACGACCCCCGTGTAGAGCCTCCGACAGGAGGCGTTTGGACAGAACAGTACCCTTACGATGTTTTCTTCTACCGTTTTGAGAGCAGTGATGATGAAATAATTTCCACAAAGTAAAGCGCCTGTCTAGGTTCGAGCATACAACGTGTAAGTTGTGGCCGTTACCACTGGGCTACTACTGCTCTTACTGACGTTTTTTTTTTTGTTTTTGATGGGTCATCATCGAATGACTCTTCATGCTGTGGGTGGAGCGGGAGGATTTTTCAGACTTATACTGAGTAAAACCTATCCGTGTTCCTTCAATTGCAGTAATGTAGGTGCTGATGCCGCCACGACTAGTTAAAAAGTCAAATGAGCGCCTGATCCATCAGAATATATTATTTTAGTAAGTACACAATTCGAACAGTAGGTAATTTAATTCCTATTTACTTCTTGACCCTTTAAATCATTCTCCGAGGATCTCACAGCACAGGGAATCCTAATGTGAGTTATAGGAGTTAATCCACTTAAATGTAAAAGTAGCATATAAATATATTCTGAAATTTTTTCTTGGCAGTGGAAGACTTATAGGTCTTCCACTTTTCACAAAAAACAAAAATGCAATACCTACTTCAGCTGCCGTATACCGTAGGCTAGCGTTGGAGGGGTCTCCTTCTTATTTTAGCCAAACCTTTGGACAATTTGACTCATCAAACATATTCCTGTAGAGGATCTACAGGAATCGGTGTGACGTCATCTTACGTGATGTAAATCTACATCTTTTGTACCGAGAATACCTATTGATAGAAAAGGTGTTAATGTGTTGCGACAACCTAATTCAGTGGCTAATTACATTTCCTATCAATCCGTTATAGATAACATTCGTGGTAGGTAACGTAGATATTGAGTACAGATTACGGAATTGCGAAAAGCCTTCCATAGGTTCTTGCCGTTTGATAGCCATCAGACGGAATATCAATCATAATTAATTACGCATAAGTACCTAATTAAATACTTAGATTTATAAATGCATAATGAATTGGAACTATTTTCTAGAATCTTTGACGAAAGAGCTTGATTCAAGATGGAGGAACAAAAGGTTCTATTGCGAAAATGCTAAAACTCGATGATGGGAAATAGTTATATTTATACAAGAATAAGAGTTTCGGAGAGTTAAGGTCTGATCAGAACTGTACGAACAATGAACAACTTCTTTTATTGAATTCTAAGACTGAAAGTAGGTAGGTACTTACAGATCACATCAAATCTTCATAGACATATAAAAATACTTAATTGAAGTATCTGTTTGTTATGTCCTAAATGTATATGAAAGTAACTATTAACGATACTATTAACAAAAAAACAATTATAGGTATATTTTATTTTTGTCTGACTGCTTGTTCCGGCTAATCCCCAAACAGCTGGACGTGCTGTGTTGTGAACCTTACGGTGGATGGACCCAAGAATCTATATAAATATACCTACCATTCAATTAGATTTAATAAGATATCAGTCGGTATTGGCCTTAGGGAAATCTTTATGCATGACAATAATAATTGACTTAATTTAATTACTTCAATTTCAGCTTCTTTGAATCCGATATGGACTGTACGATTTCCTTATATTAAATAAAGTAAAAATATCTTTCACCGCAGTATATCAATAGTAAGTTAAGCTTACTTAATTTTATATTATAATAATCTCCTTAGTTGAGCCTATGCTTATGAATGATTTAATGTTCATAGTAATGATAAGACACTTTTATACGACCTTGAACAATAAGCTGTAGGTAATGTGTTACATTGTCTTAACAATATTGAGTTGGAAGTACAAATCGGAAATCAAATAGGAGTTATACACCGAAATGTTCAGTACCCGTATTATTGTCTAACAATCTACCCAAAGTACTGGATGAACTGGTTGAACTAAAACATTGCACGATACATTGAGCTGGCTTTCAGCGCCATCTAGTTAGCAAACCTGAAGCTTTTGACAAGTATTGCTACTGGACAACACATGGCGCGTTTCTAAATCAGGACCATTTTCTCTATTCTACAACAGATGGCGCTTATGTTTCACGATAACTGTCTTATTTATTTGTATTTTTGTTGTTTATAGAATAAAGCCTGAAGGAGGTAAATTGTGATTTATTTAATGATATTTCATTGTCTATAATTAAACGCGCATGACATTTTACAGTGGGGGTCAATGCGCATAGTCAAAGCATTGCGCATTTCGTGGCTAACCTCACCGAGTCGATCGACCAGCAGCGAACGAGCTGTCAGTGCGAAAACCTTTTCATTTCGTCTTGTGCTATATTTTGGTGCCTAGTGGGTGTGCTAAGTGTCTTCGGGCGCATTTGTTTTATTTAGGTGCTAATAAACATTAAACTTACAGGTAAGTGCATAGAATAATATGTAAAATATAGTTTTTCTATTGTTGCGTTATAAAAATCCACTTTTGGATTATTATCCGTTTAGTTTACTGGTTCAGGACAATATATCCCGTTTATGAGATGATAATGAACTCGTATCTTATCATATTTTTAGAATATCATACCGGTCTTATTGTTTTCACAAAGCCATGTAAAAAGAAAGGGTCCTAATTTTACTGCTAACTTGTTTGATGATGTCATGGGCGGATATCTCTGACGTTAACATACTTCCAATTGTTATTTTATCAATTTCGTTTGGACATTATTTGGCTCGTCACCAAATAAATAAGCAATCCCTAACAAATACAATGTTCTCTATAATAACATAGAAATTCCAGTCAATGTAAGAGGCATTTCTTTATTATTCTTTTATGACTGACTTGTTAGCATAAAATATGCAATAACCGGATACATTATATCAATAATATAAGTGTTGTAGAAGTATGTATGCAATTTGTAAAAATAATTAGCCACCCCGTTCACTACAAACTGCATCAAAGAGAAAATTACTTTCTAATTAGCAAGTAAAGACATGGTTTTACCTTTGTTAGCTCTAACATGTGAGACCTATACACATTGAAAATGAACTCCAATTACACTAAAGAAGATTGAGTAAACATTTTAAATATTCTGTAATAGGTTTTAAACTCATTTACTTATAAATTAATTTTAAAAAAATATGCCATTTTAAAATTAATTTGATGATTCACATGAGGATATAATAATTAGTTAAAGTTTCTGTGACTAACATTTTTTGGTTCAAATTTTTTGCTAAGTCTTAAAACATAGATGACTCAAACAATTTTATACGCATGGTGATTTTTTCACATACTTAACTGTCCTTATTTGTGCAACTTCCTCCTGAATGCTGATAATAATCATATATTATAGTGTTTAATCTCTTTGGTGAATAATGATTGTGACTCACACAGCAGTTTATAAATTCTATATTCGGTTTATGAGGAAGAAAATATGATGGATGTTCAGGAATAACAGTTAATATGTTATATTATGTTAGTTATGTGCAGTTGGCTATAATCTTCCAAATTTTAGCTTGTTTAACTTGAGGGGCCGCTCCTCAGATTTTTAGTCAACTACAAAAAAGCCTTATAGATAACTAAATTGAGATGAGAATAAGTCCACCACCATCATAATTTAAGCTTTGGTCAAATTTAATTTTCTCTGGGTAAGTACCTTTGTGATGAGTGTAAATAAAGTAAAATTATGCAAAAATGACCCACAGATAAACCTAAATATTTTAACACGACAAAAAAGCAAGTTTTTTTTCTGAATACCACTGCACCTTTTTTTTGTGGGTGTGAAATCATCAAATGACGTCTTCCGCTCTGGATGGAGCGGAAGGGCGTGTCTGACTTTTACTGACTAAAACCCACCCGTGTTTCTTCAGTTGCCTATGCCAGGACCACGGTATCTCTTTCGAACAATTCCTCGACCCTGGCAGGCATTGGTCTCAGCGGACCCCTTTAATTTTTGCTGACATCTCTGAGGCGCGCGTGGAATACAACGGACCGGGCACCTTACGGGGCGCAAGCCCGCGCCTACGGTGGCGGGAAGTTCGCAATGGTCTCCTGACGCCCGGGGCGTCTCCTCCTACGGCAGCTAGGGGCATAGATTGCCTCTCCCTTACGCGCCTCCTTCGCGAGCATTATTGCTTCTCAGAAGGGGGTGACGGCTTCCCATGCCCTCTCGCTCCGTACCATGACCTGAACCAGGGCCAGACGCGAGAGAGATCGCCGCCGTCGATCGCCTCCACGAGGACATGGTGGTGCTCCGCCCAGGCAGGGCACACCTTCACCGTATGCTCCATCGTGTCCTCCAGACGATCCACGCAATGAAAACGCCCGGACGTTTCCTCCCTCCTTATCCTGAACAGAAAGAAGCCATGCCCGGTGAGGACCTAGGTAAGGCGGAAGGTGAGGACGCTGTGGTGCCTCTCTAGCCACTCCTGAAAGAGGGGACTTACCGCCGGAATAGTGGCGTGCCCATACCCCTGCAGCTGGACCTTGGACTCCGTTATGGTATTACTAGATAGTGAGAATTTCCTTCAAGGTTTTTCTTAGTCCTTGTTGATAAGAAATTAACTAAACAACTAGCTTTTTGCCACGGCTTTTGTAGCACGCACAGCCGTCTCTGCCACTCAGACTCGATCTTGTATCAATTTTCACGAAGATACGATACGAGTTTACCATGATAAAAAAATAACTTGAATAAGCACCTAGGTAGTTATTAAGAATAAACATCAGTTTATTTTCTAATTCTGAATATCATGAATAAGAAATTAAAAAATGTAAAACGCTATGTAGGTATCAAAATGGAGTTCTACATTTCAATCCCGATATTAAAAACGAATACCTACCTTAAATGAACGAAAATTACTTCCATATCATAACATCATCGATATAGACTCCAACGCTAACACGCTATCGGTTATTGAAACCGTCATGAATATGTCATGTGTACATTCCGACGATGGACTGGAACAGCCGGGCCGTGCAACGTAAATGGATTTATGTGGGATTAACTTCTCCATCGTCGCTTCCGCTTTGTCCATATTCAGTTGAAACCTAACTGAAACTGAGCGTGAAATGTTACGTCACAAACGTGCATGAATTAATGCTAACTGTAGGAGAACCTTTAATGTGGTCACGGGCTTCATAAGGCATACTTTTATCGCAGATTAGATATTCATCGCAGTAGTTAGCATTGTTAGCAATGCTTCACGATTTGACGCCATACGAAGTTAGAAGAAACAGAAACGTGAGACCTCCAATTGAGCAGTTCTTTGGTTTAGAGCTTGTTATGTTGAACACAAGGTTTCCTACTGTCGCATACTTTACGAGTGGCTAAGGAGTCTTTGAGAACAAGAACTTGTCTAAAGATCTGAAGCCGCCAATTTTCGTTTTGTGGTGCGACACCCGGATATAGTATTGGCAGTTTGATGAACACAGTTAAGATGAGCAGTTAAGTGGTGGCAAAAGTGATTAAACATGGTAGGCGGTGATACTTAAGTACCAAGACAAAGCTATACGAACTCCGCATAGGTTTTACACCTCGGCGCCGATTTAATTGTCAATAGAGTTCGACAACCTTAAGACAATAGACGTAATTTCATGGATGAATCCAACATTAATCACAAAAAAAAACAAAGACAAATTTCATAATCCAAAGACAGCGAGCATGAACGAAAAAGTAAAGATACCAGATTTAAGGAGATAATCCATACTTGTGTAATAATTTTACCTTATCTTTGCAACTTCCAGTAGGATTTAAAAAAGATAATTGTTAATAACAAATGAACTATGCAATATAATAAAAACATCCTACGTTCTTCCATAGACAATGTATTTTCCAAGATAATATATTCAAAATTTCAAGTCAATCGGTTGAAAATTGTGTGTGTTATGAGTCCGGCCAACTTAAAAAATGCAGTTTTGAGATAAACGCGTTTGAAGTTTGAGTTGCTATGAGCACCATGCATCCTCTCCAATAGGACATTTGTTGTGCTGCGGTTTGGCATCAGTAGATAAGTTGTGATCCATTGTAGCCCATATACTGCTACTCATGTTCTTAACTGAATCAATGTTTCTACGAATCGTTATAATAAATAGTTAAGTTCGTCTATAAGTTTCCCAGTCAATTTGCTCCTTCCACTGAGACCTTTGGTCTTCTTTTTCAAATTAATTATTATTTCAAACAAATAAATTCACATAAATATTTTCAATAACATCTGCCGTATACCCTACTCTAGTGCCCTGATGTACCTTTTCCGTAGCGGTCACAAAAGGAACTCGCTGCGGACCAGACGGTCTTGTACTAAAATGCGAAAACCAAGTAGTTAAAGGTTTTTCCCGGCCATTATATTTTGGGACATCATTTTTGAGGCCCTAGGGGACCATTTAAAATAAAAAATAAAATATCGATTTTTCAAAATTTCTAGGGTGGCCTAAGGCCTTAAAGGAAGGTAATGGGCTATTTCACATCACGCTACGAACCCTAGGATCTGAGGAAATAGGAAAAGTCGGAAAGAACGCTAAGTTAAAACGAAGTAAGAGCGCGGGTGGGCGATAGGATGCGACGCAGCTTTTCGGGGGGTAAAATTTTACGCGGGCGTAGTGCACTCTCAGTCAATATCCGTCACAAATGCAGTCGTGACAAAGACAAAGAGATGTCTACCTCACAGAATAGATAATAGTAACACCGACGCCACAATTTCACTGAACTAAGGCGCTCCACCCACTGCACCGCGCCCCGTCGCGTAGCGCGGGATGGCAGATTCTACCATTGTATGCAAGTATCTCAATTTATATAGAAATCACGCCTAGCACAACACACTGCCGAAGCGGAAATGTGCGGGAAGGCGCCCCACGTTTATCCGTCGCTCCGCGCACCGCGGCGGGACGCATCTTCAGTGGGTGAACCGCCTAAATGTCACTGTTGAACAGCCACTGCGGCGCCCACACGCCTAACTCAACATTGGAGAATAATGAAACTGTATGAAACTAATGTAACATAAACTTTCCTCAGGCACCTTTGTTTTCATTAGAACTACCAAGTTACCCACCCAGTTTCCAAGTGACCAGGCTTGTAATTGATCTTGTTCAGTCATTTGAAACCATAATGCAACCATATCCCGTTTCTGTCAAAGTGCTGCCAGCACACTCCGCGCTCGGAATCAACGGCGATTACGCGATACAACCATAGGTATAGTCTATTCTCACCAGCTTTGCGTCGGACGGGAGGAAATTAAAAACCTTCATGGCGTGAAATTGCTGTATTAGCGCTGGCTATGATACGGCTTTTATAATGAACATTGAACAATTTTTTATCTGCTAGGCATGTAAAAGGTTCTTAAATATGCAAACACCTTGAATGAAACTCGAAATTGTACCCCCTGACATGGTGAATACCCTAAATGGTTGATTCAGAGCTAATCTGCTAATTTGGCAACCAATTTATATAAAGCAAACTAAATACTCGCTAGCATTTCCGTTAATCCTTGCTAGAATACCTTGCTACCTGGCCTCGTGGGGATGAAAACGAAGCAAAATTTGACCCAGCAATTACAGACGAGCGCTGCCCGGGAATATCATTCGAACATTCGCTGAAACTGTCCTATTATTGGAAACCGTTTCAATAAACTTCTGTATCAAAGAAAGGAAATACTAAAGATACAAATGAAACTTATAAATAATTAATGTGCTATGGGGCAGGACCGCACCTAATTGGCGTGAGAACCACATTATTAGTTATAGTTGTTGCATGAGTCCTGGCTCCGTCAGTCGTAGGCGTTACAAGTTGACTGGCAATATCACCATCTACAGTGTCATATTTATAACCGCCTTTTATTGAGTCTAAGAATAGCTCCAGATAAATTAATATTAATAGCGTAATTGACATAGTTTTTCCGAAACCGTAGAAATGTTTATTTTGCCGTCATCGCTCATCAGTGTTCAGATTTGTCTTCATGCCGTTGTCATATTACGTTTTGTTGGCGCAATTCCTTCTGTAATGTTAACAAATTAATGATTATTATGAATTGGGATTCGAAATTTAACCAAATAACTTTCATCAGCGTATTAAGTTCCCACCGCTGATAAACAGGCCTTTTCTCTTCGCGAGACATTGAGCTGTAATCTACATCGCGGACCCGGTGCGGGTTAGTAATATTAACTTTACGATGCCATAAAAACGTTATCATCTTGATGACCAGTTTACCCAAAGGCGAAGCTCATTATTGGTTCTCGAAATATTGGAATACAATAAAAATCAGTTCATGATAAATTAATGATCCTACATTTGAATTCTAAACCCAGGCCCTTGACTCATAACCGAACACTAATAAAAACGTTTGCGTCAGCTCTTTAGAATGGACCGCAACATCGCCAATATCCTCATCTGAACTCGGACCAAACTAAATCGCAAAGTTTATCTAGTATAATGATTCGTGTGTGACGTCACCGGCGCCATCTTAGTTATAACGAGGGTTAATATTTTCGTAATGAGCCCAGGCCAGCCACGAGCGAGGTCGTGGTAAATGTAATGTTCACGAAATACACGTGTTATTCTAAATGTCAAAGGTTAAGAGGAAAATAAAACGAATAGAGTTCATATATAAGGATGGAATTTCATTTAACGTTTTAAATAAAATTACAAGTGAAACAGAAGGCAAGTAAGTATTTAAAAACGATCAAAAACTTTGTCTCATCTCGGCGACAGTCAAATGTCAAAAACTTGTCAAAAATATATGGAAACTCGACATATTTTTGATAGATTGAGACTGAGACCAGACTGTGAACGTTCTTAAAATTACGAGAGTTACCCCTTAGAAATGAAATGAAATGAAATGAATTGCACCGATCCCAGCGTGGTTTGACCAGACTCGATTAATCGAATGAACCCCGAGATTTGCACTAGCCCCTGAAGTGTCATGATTCATGGTGCTACATAGGCCATTGCATATCAAGAAGTAGACCGGGGGGCGCTGTAATGGTAGGGAAGACGTGCCCATTGGATAGGAAAGGATTACGAGCCTACCGACTATGCAGCCTTAAGTAAGCATTGGACTAGTGGAGAGAAGGGTGATATTTGTCTATAGGAGGGCATCTTTTCACGTAGTCGCTGGCATGTTGATCCAGGTCGAGCTTCGCCGATGCATCTTTTGGTGGAGTTAACCGTTTGCTTGGCTCTTTTCTATGTCGAGGTTTCGCTATGTTCCGTGTTGTTGTTTTCTTGGTCGTTTTCTGAGTTCTCGCTGATATCAGTTTCTGTTTTTTTTTTTTCGTAGATATCACTAGCCGCTTTTTTAATCTTATTTCTGTCTCCAGCCGTGTCCCTCCATAACTGGATATCCTTGTCGAAGTATTTCATGTCCTGTTTTAGGTTGTCATTCCATTAGTAAATAGGTCGTCCGACCTTCTTAGATTTGGGCCTGTACTGCATTGCTACATGAAACAAGTGTGGTTCAGAGCGTCTGTGGTTCTTGATGCGTTTTGTTATGGTTTTCCCGTCTACGATTTGATGCATTTTCTCTGTCTCGGTTTGTTGATCGGTTCTCTCATGATAACTCGTTCGTATCTTCTCGGTCTTGATCGGTTCGCCTTTAGTCATATATCATACAAGGTACGATAATATCTCCAGCTGTGTCCGTCCAAAACTTGATTCCCATGTCAAAGTACTCGTATTTCATGTCTTGTTTTAGGTTGTCGTTCCATTTGTAAGGAGGTCGCTCGACCTTCTTAGATTTGGCCTTGTACTGCATTGCTGCATGCATGCGTGGTGTGGTTCACCATGTGCTAGGTAGCACATCCTGTGGTTCTTGACGTGTTTTGTTACGGTTTTACCGATTTAAATTTGATGCATTTTCTTATGTCCGAAGTTTCCTGGTTTCCTTTTTTCCTAGCTTGGTCAATCAAATCATGACTCAACTCGTTCATTTCTTCTGAGCCGCAATAATGTGGTATTGGATTCGTTTTAGTTCTTCCAGCTCATCTGTAATGAGGATAAGGTCGTCCCCAAATGATAATACCATCGGGAGTGATGATGATTTCCTTTGTTTCTTTCGTCGTCGGTCGAGGCGGGCCGAAGGCCGATTTTTTTTCTCTCATTTGGATATCGGTACCCTGCTTTTTTTCGGTTTCGTTTGTTGCTTTTTTTTTTCCTGTGGAATGTGTTGAGCGTTTGCATGTGTTTTGCGGGGTGATTTTTTTCCCTAGTTCGGTGAAGCATATTTGTATTCGTTGTCTGCATGTTTCTTGTTCTGATATTTAACCTTTTGGAGTGTTGTCTGGCTTTCTTTTACGTGATTATGAATATTACAGTTATTTGGTTGCTTGCTTTGTAGAAATTTGGCCTTCTGTAGGTTAAAAAGGGCTAATCGGTGGACCCTTGGGTAAATCGTCTGAAGAGTCAGAGCTACCTCCGTTAGAATGTTCCAGGGTACTTCGATATTTTCATTCGTTGAGGTGATTACTACATTTGCTGGTTTTTTGTTATACAGTCTTGGTATTTTGGTTTGGTAGAATTTCTATTCAGCGCAGCACAGTTGCATTGTTTGACATACTTGGTCTCAACCGTTGTTACATTCGTACCTTGTCATTGTTTTTGTGTTTGTTTTTTCCCCTTTTTGTTAACTGTTCTATGATATTTTTGATCTTGGCAGTCCCCAAATTATTTTATTGTATTCTATTTGAAGTGTTTCTCTGTTAGAAATATTCATTAATAATTTGCCGTTGTAGTTGGAATCTTCATGCTGAAGCATGTGTTGCATCGAACCTTTGCGTTGGGTACTTCGACCTCGACCAATATGGACGTTGAAGTGTCGTATTTGCAGTGCACCTGTCCTTGTTTTTCGTCTAATCAAGTTTAATACGTTTGTGAAGGATCGGATTGCTTTCTAAGTACAGCTGTTGGGGTGTGAATTTATTATGTACAGAGGAGTTGGCTTGTCTTTTCCCATGCCAACCTGCGGGGTAGGTGACATCGCATCCGTATACTTTTTATTGTAAACTGTTTCAATTTGGGCATCCTTTCTTAATAAAATTGCAAGGCCCCGGTGTGTGTTTTGGTTTTGAATCGCCGCAATCGTTTCAAGCTGCAATGCTCAGATTTGAGCAAGTGTACTTTTTTGCGGTTGTGGTCAGGTTTATGGTGTAGGTACATGCAGTATCGTCTGCGATTATGTCTGATAATGGTGTAAGTAGTGTTGCTTCTCGTTGTTCGCACGGTGTTAATGAGGTAACTAATTGGAGACTGTTCGTTTGAAGCTGACGTTTTGTGGCTTTTTCATGTACTTCTCCTGTGTTGTACCGGCTACCTAAAGGTCTGATATAATGTGTGGTTGTATGATGCGTTGTTTGAACTTTGCGTTTTGTTTATCCAGTTGTTGTTGTATTGGTACTTTGATCAGGACCCATCATAGTGCTTCGTGTAGAGGATGTGTATATGTATTGGTGGATTCTCTCGATCGCCGATCGGTGTTTTTCTGCGTTCTGTTTATGTGTACATTCACATTTACGAGGTACAATTCGGACGCGGTGACTATGGTATATTCGATATACTAGAATGTTTAATTAATTGCACGGTTATGTATTTTGTTATCCTTTGTTCCTGGAAAAGAATGCTGTTGGGGAGAAATTCCTATATATTATTTAGAAGTGCTAGGCGAATTCTATCATCCTGTCAATGTTCCAAAACATATGTAGCGAGATCTTGACGGATATTCTTGTGATCAAATGTTATTTGGTGGGATATCTTACTAGACAAACAGTTCCCGTATTACAGTTCCCGTCTTTTGTGATGGGCACGATTTGTTATTGCTTTTGTTTAGTCAAACACATTTGTGTCAGTAAGGGGCTGAAACTGTCTAATTTGTGAGCGTGACCTTTTTTTTTTGTTTTGTATCGTTATCTGTAGAGCAAAAACGTCTGGTGCAAACTTAAGAGTTCGGGGTATTTTTTTTTATTATCTCTTCAGTCCACATGTATATTTACATTCCGGTGACCGTGGCCTTTTGCAAAGCAATTTGAGGAATTTGTTACCATGGTACACACGTCGACAAATCAAGACATTCATTTCCAGTATAAACTGACTTCTCTTTGCACAGAAAGCCTATATAATGCGAGGTCTGTTAAAACTGAAAATCCATAGCTTGATATGTAGCTGTGTGTACAATTATAAGATCTTTAGGTAAGGCATCTTTAACGATATCACATTTAGTGTTAGAATAATAGCGTGAATTTGTTTGTGTGAAGACACTGGTCCGCAACGGCTGCTTGAGATGACGTTGCGTGCGCGCGCGGTATATATAGGCCCGTCTACGCAGTTTAGCTAACGTATCCCTGTAATATTAAGAACGGTCTCACCGGGTCTAGCGCCATGGGTTACTCGTCCTCCGGCAGTCAGTCTTCACTACAGCCTGAACTTATGACACTTTTGCACAGAGAGACACACACAAAAAACGCGTTTTGATTTCGAATTCGGCCGAGCCAACATGTGTTGCGCGCGCGCACAGACGACCGCTTGCGACGAGGGTTCAACTTGATCTCCCTACGAGAGTTACCCCTTAGATGTGAAAAATTCGTGCTACCAGCACCGCTTGAGGGTCGTTAAAACGATTAGGGAGTCAAGAAAATTGTAGCAATCTCAGCGCTAATAACAATATACTGCTAATACTAATCCGTTTGCCGATTTTGCTAATTATAGCAATATTCCCACAAGACCATTTTATAGTAGAGGCTTATCCCTCATGCTTGGAGAGGGGCCAGTTCCCACTTCGTTGGAAGACGGGGAAACTGGTCCTCATTAAGAAGCCTGGGCGCCCAGCGGACTCTCCGACCGCTTACCGGCCCATCGTGCTGCTCGACGAGGTGGGCAAGCTCTTTGAAAGAGTGATTGCAGACCGCCTCGTCGGGTGGCTGGTGCGGGAGGGGCCGGACTTGTCGGACGGCCAGTACGGCTTCCGCAAGGGGCGCTCAACGGTGGACGCCATCATGCGCGTGCGAACCCTCACGACGGGGGATGCAGTGGCCCGGGGTGGGGTCGTCTTGGCGGTGTCTCTAGACATCGCCAATGCCTTCAACACCCTGCCCTGGAGTTGCATTAGGGAGGCACTCCGGTATCACCGGATGCCGACCTACCTCTGTCGCGTGGTCGAGGCCTATCTGACGGATAGGACCGTTATCTACCCCGGTCACCAGGGACAGTGGAACCGGCGAGAGATGTCGTGCGGTGTCCCACAGGGATCGGTCCTGGGGCCGCATCTGTGGGACATCGGTTACGACTGGGTGCTGCGCGCCGACCTCCCTAGCGGCGTCAGCGTGGTTTGCTACGCTGACGACACGCTGGTCCTGGCGCAGGGGAGGACGCACGAGGCGGCGGCCGAAATTATGACACGCGGGGTTGCGACAATCGTCGATAGGATCCGGCAATTGGGACTCGAGGTAGCATTGCACAAGTCCGAGGCCATGGGTTTTCATGGTCCTCGGAACGCGCCACCTGCGGTTTCCCAACTCACGGTGGGGGAGGGGTTCACATCGGCGTCGAGTCGATGATGAAGTACCTGGGACTTGTCCTCGACAGCCGGTGGAACTTCGTCGAGCACTTCCGACGTTTGGCTCCCAGACTGGAGTGGGCTGGGGCTGCCTTAAAGCGGCTCCTGCCCAATCTGGGGGGTCCAAACGCCTCCTGCCGGAGGCTCTACACGGGGATCGTGCGGTCCATGGCCCTCTACGGGGCACCGGTGTGGGCGCCCTCATTGAGGCTGCGCCCAGCGCGCCGGTTGTTTGCGGCCCAGAGGGTCATGGCCATCCGGCTAATCCGGGGATACCGCACGGTCTCGTGTGAGGCGGCGAGCCTCCTTGCCGGAGTGCCGCCATGGGATCTGGAGGCAAAGGTCCTCGCGCACATGTGGGAGTGGCGCGAGGAGGCGAAACGCCGGGGCGAAACTCCGCTGCCACGACAAATCGCGGCACGGCGGACAGAGCTCCGGTGTGATCTCATGGCGACATGGCGGGTACGATTGTCGCAACCCAGTGCTGGGCACGCCACAATTGCGGCGGTAAGTCCCCTCTTTGAGGAGTGGATAGAGAGGCGTCACGGCGTCCTCACCTTCCGCCTGACGCAGGTTCTCACCGGGCATGGGTGCTTCGGTGGGTTCCTGTTCAGGATAAAGCGGGAGGATACGTCCGGGTGTTTCCATTGCGAGGATCGTCTGGAGGACACGGTGGAGCATACGGTGGAGGTGTGCCCTGCCTGGGCGGAGCAACGCCGTGTCCTCGTGGAGGCGATCGGCGGCGGCGACCTCTCGCGTCCGGCCCTGGTGCGAGCCATGGTACGGAGCGAGAGGGAATGGGAAGCCGTCACCTCCTTCTGCGAAGCAGTAATGCTCGCGAAGGAGGAGGCGGGGCGCGTGAGGGAGTGGCAGTCTCTGCGCCCTCACGTCCCTAGCCGCCGCAGGAGGAGACGCCCCGGGCGTCGGGAGTCGATTGCGGAGTCCCGGCCACCGTAGGCGCGAGCTTGCGGGTGGCGAGCAATGGGTAGCTCGCCGCCCGGTAAGGACCAAGCTCGGGTCGACGGCGCGCAGTGTTCCACGCGCGCCTCAAAGAGATGTCAGCAACAGTGTAGGGGTCTACTAGGACCGATGCCTGCCGGGGTCGCGTGATTGTTCGAAAGAGATACCGTGACCCTGGCACATGGGCAACTGATGGAACACGGGTGGGTTTTAGTCAGTAAAATTCTGACACGCCCTCCCGCTCCGCCCAGAGCGGGAGGATGATTTCCCATCCTGAAAAAAAAAAAAAAAAAGCTTATCCCTAGTGTTGCAAAGGACTCGAGTCCTCAAGTCGTAATTTTAAAGACTCGACTCAGTTATGCAAGACTCAGTGTGCTCAAAAGGCTCGGAGTCTAGAGTCAAGCCGAGCCCGAGTCACATTCTCGAGTCTTAAAAAGAGACTCGAGTTTTAAAAAGGACTCGAGTCTTAAAAACAGCTCGAGTCTTAAAATGAACTCGAGTTTTGACGCTCATCATTCGAAAAAACTCGAATAACTCGTCAGATTTTTTTGTACGCAAAGTTACATCATAACCACTAATTTGAATTTATTGCCTTCTTTCGAGCCTTTTCGAATGATGAGGTACAAGTTTCATCTTCATGCGCCGAGTTTTTCTTTAAGACTTGGGTTCATTTTTAGACTCGAGTCCTTTTTTAGACTCGAGTCCTTTTTTAGACTCGAGTCCTTTTTAAGACTCGAGTGCTTATCTGTAGACTCCGAGTCGAACACATGAGTCTTGCATAATTGAGTCGAGTCTTTAAAATTTGCAACTCTACTTATGCCAGGAATGTGTCAAACGGCGCGAGGTTGAGGATTGATCATAAGTTACTTCATCATTTGGATATCCTCTTCCTGTGTTAGGGTCGGCTGCCCGAATAACCGGATGTACCTGGATACCAGTATTTTACATGAGCGTCTGCCTATCTGAACTCCACATCCCTAACTGGGTAACACGAAACAACTTGGTAAGACTGGTTGTCAGACTTTCAGGCTTCTGACGGACCATAACACCTTTAAAACATTCTCGAATTACAGCCGGGACCAACAGCTTAACGTGCTTTCCGAGGCACAAATGGGGTCTTGGTATGTAAAGATGGTCACTGTTGACGATAGTACGTCGACTGCTCAATTATGGGAGCGAATAAATGAAAAACGTGGACTATAATAATTTGGTTATAATGAATACACGTTGAAGGTAGACGTAGTGTCTTGGTCGTGGTAAGATTTGAAGTGAGGTGATGCTCGGAGCGGGAGGACCTGCGAGCGCCCGCGCCGTCCCCGCCGCCCGTGCAACCCGCAGCTGCCGCTGACGCCCGATGCTGATGCCGCCGCCTGCGCGCCCTCTCAGCCACCGCGTGCCTCCTACGACTCGAATCCATGCCGTGCATAGACAGTCACCCATCTGCGGACCCACCTGATTGAACTTTAATACCGATTTGATTTTTCACATCAGCTTCCTACCGTTATCGTATTTATCTGGCGCCGACACAACATGTGTTTTTACTCGATACATCTCTATAAAGCATCATCTCAGTATTCAACCTTTTCCCCTGTTCTAACCATGATAATATGTATCATCTTTCGCACAATCCGTCCATAATTTTATGGTATTTTCTACCATATATAACCCAAACCTTTCCTTTGTTCCTTTTTAGACATTTTCTGAACCGCACACACACACATAGACAACGTATGATGAAAGTCTAGTAATTTAATATTGTACAACGCATGTTTTATGCAAGCATTATAATCTCGTTAGCTAGACTAACCAGTTAACCACGTTCCCAATTAAGAATTTATCGTCCCTTGTAAACCCTTAGCCAGAAATTGAGGATTAAGCAAATTGCTGCAGTTACTTTTAAAATCATTTTACAAATGAAGAGGGACTCCCAAGTGACTAAGAAAACAGATTATAATGTATTTTTAGTTTTTATTTATATCGTCTTCTCAGTATAATTATAAAGGGTTTAGATTGAGACTTCAACAGTCACAGCCACTGCTAGAAAAGTCGCCCCATGAATTCCTCCTCAAGGAGTAGTGATCACCATTTTTATCTATTTTGTTCAGCTTCAGCCTTGGACTTTTTAGTTTCTTATTATAAGTTCCTTGATGCGTAAACAAGTGTAAAGTTGCAATAAAGCGTGGTGGCGGCGGCAGGGGTCTGTAGCGGCTCCGGGGGAGTTGCGCGCGTTTATTGATTTTCCGCGCGGCTCCGCGGACTAGCTCCGTCGTCGGCTCCTATCTCCGCAAATACTAAGATTACTGCTACCCGCACTTTTGGGACCTGACGATTGTAACTGAAACGAGGAATCCTTCCATAAATTCCCATCAGAAATGTTATTTATAACGCTAAAGAAAATGTATTTTGGATTGAAACCCGTAAAGTTCATGCGTATAAAAGTAATTTATTGTGACGTCATTGCAGAGGGGTTGGGGGTACAAGTCTGTACCGAACGATAACTGGCAATGACATAAAGCAGATGAGATGCATGAATCACGCGCTCTGACCTTTGCTTCAAGGACAAACCAATGTACAAAACATATTCATATATCAGGAATGTAAATAATAACATAATAAAGAATGCATTTTCATTTTGTTGAAGATGAATAATTTATAACCAACCCCGAGCTTTTGCAGGATCAATTGCCATCTTACAATAATACAGTTAAAAGTTTTCCAAAACTCATTGATTTTCGTTAGGAAAGGCCTAACGAAAAATCAATGAGTTTTGGAAAACTTGTAACTCACGTCGTAAAATTGGTAATAAATCATTATTTTCTGACAAGGATTAAGCGAAGGTAGTTAGGAGAGCATTTCCTGTGGTAACAGCCAACAGCAGACTTACGTGGTCATGGATGCGAACCCAGGTAGGCGCTTTTCGTGTAAATATTTTCATCACCAATGCTCTCAAAACGTTGAAAGAAAACATCGTGAGGAAATTGGCATGTCCTGGATTCAAAAATTCGAAGTCGTGACATCTGCCAACCCGCACTGGGCTCGCATAGTCGATTACAGCCCACATTCTCTCGAATAGTGGAAGCCTGTGTCCCAGCAGTGGGAACAATATAGGCTGATTATGTATATTCAGGCAGAACTAACTACGGGTTTGGTTACGCTTCATAATAAAGTCATTGTAAGAAATCGACTAACTCTTAATGGAGTTGCATTGACTGTACGTGTGGCAATGCAACTTGAACTGTATGTTCTATAAATATCACTCATTGCTTTAACTGAGCAGGTGCTACGGAAATAGCTCTGATATCAGAACTAGTGTTTACACAGCTAATTGTACTGATTCATCTAAGTCTGCAGCAAGTCGAGATTTTTAATCAACCGACATTATGGCGTAATGCTTTGTTGAATGAAGCATATTTGTGTAATGATGTCGAAGGACTCGATCATGGTTCTTACCAAGGTTGATCAACCTTTATTGAAATCAATTAATTAAGTTCTTGTTTTAATGTTTTGAGTACTGTTGCGTGAAATGATTTATTATCACTTGCTTCATATTCTTCATAGTAGTATGCACAAGTCCTATTACACAAGTCTTAGAAACTACCATCAATTTCTTCTTCTGCCTACAAAATCTCAGTAAGTTCCATGAATTAAATGGTATGGTTATTGAACTTATCAAAATACAAAGACCAATGCGAAGTTTCGGATCCCGTCTGACAAATGTGTCGCAGAACAATGTCACTTCGGAATATGACCATTAAGATAATAATATAATGCGGGCAGGTACAAGGTACCAGGCGGAGACAGTTTAATGAATAACAGGCAACAATGGTCCCGCAGGCAACCTGTGCAGGGTTAACTACAGGCTATCATTAAAATTCTAAGGTCGGTACCGCTCGGCACGCTATGCTCACGTAAACCCTCACTACGCTATTCTATTGTTTTGTTCATGAGCATAATCCGCATGGAAATGTTTATCTTGTGCTTGTTTAGTTTTATTGAAGGTTCTTTATAAATGCTGGCAGACAGTGAGACGGTGACCAAACATTTCGATTTCGAACTCTCTCGAACTCGAAACTATCGACATCTCGGACTTTTTGGAAGTTTGTCGCCTCGGTTCATATGAAGCCTTTGTTCTGAAGGTTGTGGAGCGGCTCTGAATACGAATAAAGTGACCAGCTATTACATTTAATAGCCCAATTCTGAATGTGTATTCTATGTACACAAACACGCCCTAACGAGTAGCCACAGTAATTATAACTAACGACAGGTCTTAGTTGCGAAGTAACGAGGCTTGGGATAGGGATTGTAAATACCTAGACTTTATACTTTTATGTATTCTCGATGTGTGTATGTATTTAGTTAGGAATAAGGGTTTTACTATGCAGATAGTTGAGAATTGTTTCTGTATTTAACATCGACCTTGCTATCGTTAATTTTCTCGCTGAAAGCATGTTCTGTAAAGTATTTTCTAATTAAAATTAAATCAAAGTTCCATTAATTCAACCTCGTAGTTAACGGCCAGATAGAGCCTCCCCCAAATAACGTTTCAGTTTCATTTAGCGTTGAATAGTTTTGTGACTACTCTGCTCTGGAGTACCATCATCAATTAGGGATTTATATAATTAAGATATGTGATCCGAAGGATACCAGCATTATCAGTAAATTATATCTATTAAGTCACCAATTTATCACTTGCCAGCCTACAGTCGTAATTGTCACGACAGAAGTGGGTCGTTCTGCCTCGTCCCGGCACGTTGCCAACTTTCCATAACTTTAACGTAGCCCAAGTTCAGCGATTGCAATGCGTCGTTATTTATTAACTTAGTAGGTACAAAACTTACGTTTCAAAAACTGTTTCACACTTCAGACCCACTGTTCAACCGTTTGTTAAAGAATTATTGGATTCATTTCAACAAAGCCGCCTTGAAAAGTGGTTTTGTTGAAAACCAAGAATAGAGCTCAAACGAGAGCATTTTCAAGTCACTCGTTAACAATGCAGCATTCAGCAGTTTTGGGAGCATTGACTCTACCAGACTATACATACTTTTTACAACCAATTTTCTCGTCCGAGAGTACGTATGTGTTGTGTTACTCCAGCTAAAACATTCAGTGTATATAAAGTCCATATATCTCCGTTCTCTAAGCTCATTAAAAAGTTAAAACGTGTACGTCAATGTTGGAGTTAGGAATTAAAGGGTGAAATTAAAGTTAAATAAATTCAGGCGTAGTTAAATGTAGCAGAACATAAATGTTTAACTTTACGAGAAGGTTGAAAAACAAGGCTGTTTTTTCCAAGTGACTGCTGTCCCAAAACCCTGTCTGCAAACAATCCTGGCTTAGATGAGGCGGTACGTGTGAGATTGGCTGTCCCCCCGCCTTTTGTTCGCTGCGTCAAGGCCGCGCCACCCGGGGGTGTCCTGCGTTTATGTCTACACTTTATACATTTGCCAACTGTCGCGTCGCGCGTCGTGGCCGTGCACTAAACCCTGACTAAAAATAACTTGATACTCTGCAGTCTAATATTCCTACATTTTATTAAGAGTAAAATCAAAAGGCCTTGTATGATTCACGCTTTAAAATATGCAGATTTGAAGGTATTTCGACAACGGCAATTTTGAATGGCTTTCCTTCTCCGAATTGCAAATTCAGTGTCGAATCACGGTGTTGAACTACGAAGCATAAATACTTCGGCAATATAATTACAACAAAGCGCTTTCGGCTGAAGATGTCTTCTATGTTAATAAGGGCTTACATCGCTCTCATGAATTTTACAGCTTTCGGGAGTATTGACCTTTTTGATAAATTTTTGGACCGCAAGGTTGTTAAACCGACGCAGATTATGAGCAGTCCGTGGAGCCTGCGGTGCTAACCATTACTATATAAAGGTCGGCGGGTGAGAGCCGTGCCGATGTTTTTATGTTACGATAAAACAAGCTGGGAATTAACGGCTTAATCTCCTCTAATTAACGTCTGTGGGTGACGTACTAACACCCAAGTGTCGTCAATGTCGTAAAGTCGTTTATCGCTCACGGATTAGTTCATTATATACAGATCGGCCTATTACTTCATATAGTATTCATGATCATCCCTCGCTAGTATCTCAAATTACATCTTAATTGAGCTCTTCTGAAAACGTATCAGATTTGTCAGCAAACGCGGACCATGGTTTTTGTTTAAAAAAAAAGTCATGTAATTTTACTTAATGTGAGCAAGAACAAAGGATAATCCTGATCTAGAACATCGAGCGCCATTTTCCATGCATATGATATCATCGTGGCTAGTATATAATAAAATGTAAAAGATATTTGTATCGTTATTTCTGCCACGAGATATTCATCGTGGCTCGTGTTATAATAAAATGGAGAAGATATTTGTATCGTTATTTCAGCCACGAGATTTTCTAGAAAAGGGGTTGTCGTTTGATGTTCAAAGCTACGTAATCATGGACGTGTAGGTTTAAAGGTCATGCAGCCTCACATTTAAGTACCACGGATCCTATCCGCTTGGCTATTTTAATTAAATGAAAGTTCAAGTGCACTGAGGTATTTAGAGCAAACTGAAATTGATTTATATAGGAGTTCACGATTGTTTCAATATTATAAAGGTCATTTTCAAGGGGTGTTTATTTAAACAAGAACATCGTAGAGTTAGGTAACACAGAATGGTTACCTGCGGTAAAAAGGCTGTATGTGTAAGGTTACTGCAAGGCCAGACTAAATACTTGCTACTATATTCGTTCGCAAGTTAACCGCTTCTAGTAAACAAAGTAAATTGCATACTTAAAAATATATTTAAAAAATCTTTGTGTAGTAAAATGAACACATAATTTTTTCTAACGTTAATAGTAATTGGTATTGTATGAGATTCTTCTGGCCATGGATTTGATTAAACACTGCCCTGTCTTTGAATTTGGCATAATCGAATGATTTCACCATAGAGATTAAATTATTTCAAACAAGATTTGCTATCGACACGCTACGATCAAATTACTCCTAGGATGTCCCCTTAGACACTGGTTACTAGGCATGGGATGTTTTCCATGGTAACAAGACTGAGCCTCGCATCTAGCGCCTTGGCGGCCTTCACTAAGCCATCCGTGATCTCTAGTATCTGCAACGAATGTGGGAACATTCCCACGCTCCACTTTCCGGAGCGCGGTCTCCATTCTCCTCTAATCTAACAGCATTTCGAACAATATGGACCCGCATCCGCCCATTGCCACTTCGAATTGCTAATCCAGTTTGAGAACTTGTCAAAGACTTTGGTTCTTTTGCGGACTTCTTAATTCCAAGTTCTGTCACGTACTTTAAACATAGCGCGGCTGTACGTGCCAACAGAGTAACTTTAAATTTAATTTTATCTTTGGGCGTATATGTGGAAAATTTGTGGTGATTAAAGGGATTTTGGGAACAAGTTCGACGTCCTGAATGTTGATGGACCAGCAGTGTTATTTCCGCAAGAGAACTTCCACTTCACTTTTACTTTTAGACTAGGTAGTCTGTAGAACTTCATGGCCAGGGAGCCCTTCAATAACTGTTACTGTTCTCAGGATAGGGTAGAAATATAGGCAAAGCAAACTAATAACATGAGAAGAAATAATCATGCTATTTTAATTTTATTTTTTCTTTTATTATTTGGTATACTTACCCAGTTACCGACCCCTTTTTCTTTCCGTGTGGTGTCGTAAAAGGCGACTACTAGAAAATGGCGAGCAGCGTTCTCTATGCGTGGTGATTATAGCAACTCCTACCAATTTGGAGGAGACTTGTATCCAGCAGTGGAAGTCATTCGGCTGATATGATGATGATTATACTTACCCTTACTAACGAAGTCACTTGGATTGTTTCAGAATGCCTGCAGCAGTGCCACCCCCCGAAAATGGCGCGCCGCGCAGCGAGCTCGAGCAGCTGCAATTACGCGCCGGACAAGTTACCGATGATGTCAGTATCTTTTACATTTAATTAAGCATAATTTTATCACTCTTTTTAATCTTAGAATGGGAGACACAATTTTGCAAGGACAGCTATCATGGCATCAGAACCCGATGTCGTAAGCTAAAGTCGTCACTATTCATCATCTACCTAGCCTTTTCCCAACTATGTTGGGACCTTTGGGACCGACTTCCAGTCTAACCGGATAAAGCTCAATATTAGTATTTTACATGAAGCGACTGCCCATCTGACACTCCAAAACCCAGTTACTGGGTAACACGATACCCCTTGGTAAGACTGGTTGCTACTGGTTGCTTACGGATTTTTGACGAGTCGTAACGGTTGTCAGAGATCCACCAATCATAGCCGGGACCAATGGCTTAGCGTGCTTCCTGAGGCACGGCCCCTCCATCCCCTCCTCTTGGTATATAAAGATAGTCATACTTCCACGAACCAACCCTGATTAATATTGACTTAGCCCCACAAGCTAAGCTACTCGATTTTCCGCTATTGGTTATCAATTTAAATTCCAGAATGATGAGCCTACATCTCACCTGGTATTTTGTGAAAAAATGAAGGACTAAGCACACTGATTGTTATCAGTTATCACAAGTTTCTTCGAAATCAGCCAAGAAAATAAAAAGATTTGGAGAGTTGCAAAACGAGTGAGACGTTCGAAATGCTCCCCGTGCTAAAGTTTTCCAAGTTCTATTTGCTGGAAACAAGTTTTCTTTGTTCAAACTTGTACAATTGTAAGAAAATAACAGCCTTGTGGAGTTTTCTATCTTATTTTCACTTTTATAATTTGGTTTGTCGTAACATTTCAGTCATTGGAGTCCACACGGCGCATGATGCAACTATGCGAGGAGGTGAGTTATCACTACACTTATGTTAATTTAACTAAGATTAAAGTATGAATAAAGGGAAAATATCCCCATGAATGAACTAACATTCTATATTAAGAATGAATGAAACTAATAAAAACATATTTTTAATATGATGTGTATATTAATCCTACTAATGCTCTTTTATGGAGTTATCATAGTGTATTGGGAGAGATCTGTGTGTGATTTCGAGAATACCTCCCGAAATTAACTTTAATCATATAACTTATCGTTTTCCCCTCGACAGTAGTCCGAATTACTATGAAAATGATATGAAAACCTTTGGATCATTGTCTATATTACCGGCCAAACCCGATTTTCGGATGAACTAATTTCGCCTAGACCGAACTAGTTCTCCCTTCTACATCTACACTACATGTTTATGTGTAACAGTTTACAGCGGTTAAAGTTTCACATGATACCGTAACAGTACATCGCTACTTTTTTACTGTAGTAGGCTGTACAAGTGTACATGCTGTTTCTTTTGTCTTTTCTGCATACGTCTTATACTGGTTTGTCCTATCGCGTGTAGGGAGAACTGGTTTGGCCTAGACGAAACTAGTTCATCGAAAAATCGGGTTTGGCTGGTAACATCCATATTTTTGAATCATTAAAAGAAAGTTTGTTTTTATATCAATTTCATCCATGATGTTGTGTCCACTGTCCTCAAATGTGGTCAAATAATCTGTGTGTTTAATATTGAATGATCTATTAATTTTCCAAGCGTGCAACAATACTGGAAGCTCTATCTATTATTGAATAGAAAGAATTGAGCCAATAGAACTGTGCGGTCTTGTATATCCGTAGACGCGTTTCAAATTAAATTAGTCCCCCCATAGTTTAATTATGTTGAGTTCTGTTGTCGATTATGTGAATTATTTGTGATCATCTGTGAGAGAGGTGTTCTCGATGCGAGGGAGTGAGGGGTATAGCGGAAGTGTCTGGATAGCCCCAAGCTCGGTTTGGTCTCTGACGCCCGTCCCACCCCCTAGGGCGCAGCCTCTGCTAACCCTGGCTGTTGTGTTTCGATGTCGCTAAATTTTTATTTTGTTTTTTATCTTTTTTCTAAATGTGTGTATGTATATCTATTGTAGTTATCCAGCCATAAATCCTTATTTATTTTATGTTTAACCCTACATTTGAGTATAATATATAATATGTAATCCGTATTATATGTTATTATAACCATACATATATGGGTGTTGCATGATCCGTGCCTTTACTGTGTCCGAAAATATTAGACTTCTATAGCCCTCTGTGTTGTTCGTAGTGAACTGTACATTTTGTGTGAGTATATTTACCTTCCCGGGCGAACTGGCCCTCGGCGCTGACAGTTAATTAACAAATTGATATTCTTAGATCATTGCCTCCTTCAGTTTTTTGTCAAAGAGGCAAATTATTAACTCAAAGCAGTGTTTAACCGTCAGCTCCTGTAATTCGCCCGAATGCTGTTTTAGGTTTCAAAGCATGAAGCCCATCATTGTCCACAATAGAATTCAAGTCCCATATTTAGTTTAAATACTTCTCTAAACTTAGTACCCCTTTTAGTACGTAATTTGAACAAAATACGTGCGCTTTTGAGTCTAAAAAAAAATATATAGTCAATCCATTGTGCTTGGGCTTGCTTTCTACTGAGACCCTTGTGTACCACTCGGAGCCTCACGAAGGAACCCGCGTCCGAGGCGGACTCACTGTTTCAACGCACTTTCTATTACTATTTAATTTCCTGTCTGGTAACGATACTTCTACTCTTCATAGATGACATTATTGTTCTCTGTGTTTGTTTATGATTTCTGTAAGTAAACGTTTCAACACCAACTGATCTCGCGAGCCTTGCCTTTCAATATACCGTGATCAGTGTATGTTGATGTTCGTTCTATCCTGTTTTAGTTGATCTGTATCTTAGGTCTCTGTTGTAGTGGCTGCTCTCTGTTGTTGACTGTACATCTATTATGTTGTATGATTTTCATGCCTTCTCGAACATTCACATTACTGTCAATATGTGGGCGTGAACACACCCCGTACCTGCCACTGAACTCCAACAAATATATCGAGCTACACCTATTGCTGACTCTCACACAATATACATGAACCAAACCAAAGATAGTAAAGTAGTACCCACATTACTATTTCATCATTATTTGTTACTTTTAATTTAAATTTTTGTTTGAGTATTTTGGTTTAAAGTTTTTATAGAAAATACCTAATTATTTACTTGATATGTTGCAAATATTATTTTATACTATTAATTTTATATGTTGAAATGTACGCGCGGAATATAACATGATATACGACACTGTACAGACTCAGCATTACTCTCAACAACACAGTTCTACACCGGGGAGGACGTCGTCCGCCACTCGCACCAGCAGGCCTCTCACTCAGGCACACTTGTACATAACTCGCTCGTGAGAGCTGGCGCGGCCGACGGGGTCCTCCCCGCGACACAACTGCTACATCTGACTACAAGTGCCGCGACACGCTCGCCGCGTGCCCCCGCCGGGCTCGTACCCACTGTCCACTCACTCTACTGTACCCCTCACAACTAACATGCTCTGTGACTTTTTGTTTCTGCGGCGTAGAGCAAGGAGGCCGGCATTCGTACTCTGGTCGCTCTAGACGACCAGGGAGGTGAGTGATCTGCAAAATTTGCAACACTACATTATTTACAATTTTATCTATTTTATCCTTTTTCGCTAACTTTGTTGAGCATCGTAGGGTTTTCAGCCGACCCGAAGATGGGCTCACCGATGTAGAAGAGTTGAAGGGGGTATCGCCTTGATTATGTATTTAAAATTACGTCACTGCTATTACAATGCAAAGGTGCGGGCATCCTCTGAGATTACCGTTTACATTGTAAGACTCACACACGGAGAAGATCACGGAAAACCCACATCTTTGTATATTTATTCGTTATGTAGATAATATACACCACTTTGCACAACTTAACAACGAGCTCTATCTTCTACGACGTCAGGCAGGCCGAACGATTCGACATAACAAACGTATATATTCGGGCGTACCGATACCAAAATACATTCTGCATTTCAGATATTGTTCGTACTCGACTCTAAATTAACAACTTTACTGAATTCACATAAACGAATCTAAATGAACGAGCAAAGTAAATTCGAAACGCTTCTCCTCAACGCACGACTCTTGACATCACACAAAATATCATAAATCATATGAAACTGAGCACAGATGAAACTAAATCTGGTTTTACTTGCAAGCTTCACTGCATGCATGTCGTTGTGGATCGAGTAGTGTGTGTTAGCGGGTCGTGAGAGCGCGCGCGCCCGAGCCTGGCTAGAGCGCGCGCGCTCCCGCCCGGCACCTGCACGCACGCCGTCGCCTCCGCCACGCCCGTAGCGTCACGCGTCACGCCGCCGCTGCACGCCACGCTCACGCGCGCCCGTGCGACCGACTCCGGCGCACCGCACCCACCCACCCACACACCCCGATACTCTCTCCTACGATATATTATTTTGATTTGTATTTTATGTATAGAGCGAGGACGCCGGGGGGCAAGCGCTTCATATGTTGAGTCACCAGGGCGGTAAGAGTTAAACTGACACATGGGTAGTCGAAACGTGAGAACGTCTGTGTTTGAATGTGCAGTTAATAATTAATCTCTTTGTTTTTCTTTGACGTTTCTCTTAACTAACGACTTATCTGAGATCGATGTTGCGTGTGTATCTATGTTTCGATGGGGTTGACCTTGACATATAGTGTAAATAGAAAGCCCGATGGCCGTTCGTTGCTACTTGTCGCAAAAGACTGTTACTCTATCTTTTGCTGAAGATTTAATTTGAATGAGCTGCGCAATCTGTTTAGTTCTTCCGTTGATATTTGATCGAAACGCTTTTTATAGGTATATTTATTTATCTTTCCGAATCTACTGTTCTCTTCCGTAATCTGCGGTACTAAATGAATGCGCGTTGACGATGTCTGTTCGACGTATAGTATGGTATCGCCTCATCTCCATGGCTGGCCGCGTACTGTTCATGTTAGCTGTAGGTCTGTAACTGTTAGCTCGACGTCTGTGTCTGTCGGCGAGGCCGCCCCTCGCCGCACTACATATTAGTTTGTTCATTTTTCTTCTTCAATAAATCAATACTTTGCTATTTCACGTTTCATTTAGGAATGGCTTACTGGATACGCTCATTTGCTAAGTTGATTTTATTTTGTCCCATGATCACCCGGCGGCGGGCCGGTGTGGCCCGCTGCGCTCATGTTCATGTTTTGTTTTTGTTTAGTTATCAGTTTTTTTGTGTTGGTTTGAGTTTGCGACGCCCGCGCGGCTACGCGCCTGCGCTCTGTGCGCCAGGCGGCCAGCGCGCGCGCCGCGCCCGACTCCTCACCGCATTCGTTTGGCGAGCTATAGTGACATCATTATTGTGTTGTAGAGTCACGAGGTGGGCATGAAAACCCTGGTCATGCTGGATGAACAGGGCGGTAAGCATCCAGTAGAACATACTATTTTGCATCACTCATAATTTAGTAAAGCTTTTGTCTGAAATGCCAGTTCAGATAATTTATAAAAGTTCGTTGAATGGCAATGACTCGATGACAATAAATATGTTACGATTGAAAATCTGCTAACAGTTTATTTATAACGGATAAAACTGAAGGTAAAACTTGTTTGTCATGATCATAACTAAACCTAGTGAATAAAGTGCATCAAACGATCTCTGCGCTCTCTGCTCAGTGCGAGCGTGCGCAGTGCGCCTCAGCACTCACGCCAAGTGAGCTGGGACCATGAGATTATCTGATTCAGTTAAACCGTATTAATTATTTTATTTAGTTTTTGTCACGCATCCAGCTATGCACGTCTTCTTCAATATTGCTGTTTATTTGCATGATTAGATTTTTATAAGTGATATTTAGAAACTGTTTTCTAATTGTTAGTCACTACGAGTACGGTAATGTAATCACTTAGTGTCAGCACATACATCATTTTATTCAAAGGTAAATTGATAATTTCTTGAATTAGTTTTAACCAGATCAAGTGTAAGACATACCCAACAACACAAGCACCACAAAGAAATTGTTCAGATAAATATTAGATGCTTAAATTTTAGCGTTGAAATGTCATGACATAGTAATTGCTGTAGGTTGGCAGCTTGCATGGACATAACTAGTTGAATAAAACTCAGCTACTGTTACGAAATACATGTCTTACACTTAGCGCTGGTTATTGTCGAGAGCGTTGAGAATTTACATTCAAAATTTAAATTTTTAAAAGATTCAAAATTTATTAAAGTCGCGAGTATAATTGGAAAGAGCTAGGAGCTTGAACACATAACTGCAGGTGAACTGACAAGGGCGGATCTAAAGCGTATGTTGATGTGTGTGAACAGAGCAATTGGACAGAATCGAGGAGGGAATGGACCAGATCAACGCGGACATGCGCGAGGCAGAGAAGAATCTGTCGGGCATGGAGAAGTGCTGCGGCATCTGTGTGCTGCCGTGCAACAAGTGCGTACCAAACGTTGATTAACACGCCAAAAATCGCTTCTGCGCTACCACAAAACGGTTTTACGAACCATTAAACATTTTCTTTGCTATATCACTTTAATACATGACTTCTAATACTCATAAAGCTTACCACAACGAGTCATCACCTGGGTTGGATGTGTCAAAGAGATGCCTTACAATATTGTTTCTGCGTTGATTTGTGTGGTCTTCTTGCTTGGGTTCAGCTGTCAATTGTCTACGTACGGGTACATATTTTCTAAGAGACATATAGCCTAACAAGTATCTCGCAATGATTCCAGGGGTGCGTCGTTCAAGGAGGATGACGGTACGTGGAAGGGCAACGACGATGGCAAGGTGGTCAACAACCAGCCCCAGAGGGTGATGGATGAGCGCAACGGGGTAGGACCACAGGCCGGATACATAGGAAGGTGAGCTGACCCTTTCTTATATTCATTCACTGCTTCGAAAGGGTCTGGTTGATTTCAAGAACTTTGAAGAACTTCGAAAGTGTTTTTGGTAAGCTTTCACTTCATTCCAGTTTTTTCCTGGAGGTGCTCTTGTTCCAAAAAGAACTCTGTGGCCTTTGGTTCTATTGTCAGAGATGTTCAAACATCCATAAAATACAAAAATAACTCTTCATTGCAAGCCATACTAGAAAAATCGCTCTCTTAATAATACGAGTATGCTAGCTCACTAGTAATTTTGCCATTTTTGGTGCACCTACAAACTTGGGGCGAATCTCTAAAGTTATACAGGATTAGTTTTTATCCAGTACAGAAACTGTAACCATGAATTGAGCATAATCATTCTAGACCCCCCAGCGTAGAAAATTTCTGTCGGTAATACAACAAAAAAATCTGCTGTTCCATACATTTTGATGCCGTAGGTATTGCATTTTTCTATGAACAGCAGATTTTTTTTTAAACCGACGAAAAATTTCTACGCTTGGGGACTAGAATGATATGCTGAATTCATGGTTACAGTTTGCGCACTGGATAAATACTTATCCTGTATATTGGCAGCTAAGTAAGGACCGGAAATACCGCCAACCAAATCATACAAAAACCTTAACTACCTCATCCAGGATAACAAATGACGCTCGCGAAGATGAGATGGAAGAGAACATGGGCCAAGTGAACACGATGATCGGCAACCTGCGCAACATGGCCCTGGACATGGGCTCCGAGCTCGAGAACCAGAACCGGCAGATCGACCGCGTCAACCGCAAGGTAAGGCGTCGAGCCTGATTGGTCGAGACTTGTTGGTTCTTATCCAATGAAGTGCGCGCGAATTCGTCCGTTAATATTTAAATAACGAAGCTTATTTCCAAGCTGCGTTGTCTAGAGTGCAATCAGAATAAACTGAATACAGCCAGTTTGACCAAAGTGTCTAGTTCCCCAGAATTTAAGTAGGGGAGAACTTTTGTTATTAAATCTTGAGGGAAGACAACTTCAAGTTCTTGTAATTAAATATAATTTTTGAGCCACCTTGTTCAGTAGATAAATGGGAACTCAGAAGAGTTCAGCTGGCCGTATCTTCCCAATTTAAAATTAAAATGCTGACAAAAAACTCAAATATAATTTATCACCTCATGAAGGCACCTAAAAGGTCTTGGAGAAACCTTAGGCGCCTGAAAGTGTTTTTGCGCAAATTTTTGATAGATAATGTAAAATGGTTGTAACGCAAACGCGCTCTTATAATAATTAATATAGACGACCTAAAAAAAAATTTCACGAAAATTAGAAATGAATATTAGGTTCTTAGGTATGGCGCGCAACAGCGCGACAGGAAAAAGGTATTTTAATTATTTCTCAAGAAAACATGTGAGCTGCCTGAAATTGAACCTTAAGTCACTGTTATAAAAGTCATATGACATTACACGACTCACACCTGGTGCAAGAATCTATGCTATATTTCTATTATTATTTTTTTACGCTGTCCTCTCTCGCATTGTCGCGTACCATACCATTTAACAGACGAATTCTCGTGCACTCTTGATTAATTTTCTTCTCAATAGATTTCTCTGCAATCTCTACTCTTCAAGACCGATATAAGCAATATTTTTTACTTCTTATTGTAATCTTAAATGATTTATTGGTGTTGTCGTTTTGATTGATTCATAGTGTGAAGTTTCACCCAATAATGTTCATGTAATACTGACAAAAGAAATTGGTTAGCTTTGAAGGGTGAGGAACAGGGTGTAAAGCTCACTCAACCTCTATAGAGAAGGGAGGATCCTCCGACCAGACTGCCCGATGGTTGATGTCGGCACGTTGTGTTCAGGATAAGTTTTTAAACAGTGCGCAAATTTCAACAAATTATACTTTAACGAGTTACATAACATAACATTACAAAATAAAAAAATAAAAGAATTTATTCAAAAATAAAAGGCTTAAAAAAATATGTACAGTTATAATTACCGTGCAATTTTTATTTTGATATATCTTAGTACAAAAAAATTAAGTTATCGTTAACGAAAGACGTTTATTTTGTAACTGGTTTTTATGGTATTTTGCGCGCGGCGCTGGCGCAGCGGCGAAGGTGAACAACCGAGCGTAGCTACAAGTACCTATCAGCTATTCGATCGGTCAAAATTCTAAGCAAGTTCGAAGTACCTGAGCCGGCGCGTGGTTACTGACTTGTTACTATTGTCAGTATCATATTGTCAGTATCATATTACGAAATATGTAGGGTGTCCACAGTTTACTGAATTAAGGTCGGATAAAAAATAAATTGAAATGTGTTCTATTACTGATACTGAACCACAACAAAAATTGCGCACTGGTTAATTTTTTTTCCTGTATATGCTAGCTGCGCGGTAAACTCTACTTGAGCGACGCTGGATTTGCGGGATGCCAGTTATGAATATAGGTCCCATATCTTTTATGCCGCTACATAACTTTTAAAACGATGTTAAAGAATGATAGATAATTGGGTTAAACTTTCCACTGTGAGACGCAGTAAAATTACCCTAAAGCCAAATTTCACTGCGTCTCACATTTTTACCATCTAACATTTTCACCATCTAAATGTTTTTGCCTGTCACGTTAGCAGTGGAAATGTGACTAGTTGTCTTCAGTGTCTATGAAAGTTTAACTATCCTCTGGCTTGTTGGCATCCAAAGTTCCGGTCACTTGCTTACCTGGCAATCGTTCACTTCCCTTCCGTCTTCACCCGACGCATGTCCTTTCATACTTCGTAGAGTATGTGATTAGTAATTGGTTGTTGTTAAATTGAATGAATTTTTCTTTGTGACTTCCGAATGCTCAAGACATGCTACGACTACAACACATCCCACACGACCATTGTGTAAATGTTACTAGTTGTCACATCCATTCAGAGTCCAGACTAACATACCCAGATTTAGACTCCATGACTAAAACATCATTCACATCAAATGCTAACGAAACATTGTATTTGTTTCAAAAGACAGCGACTGAAGGCCATCGCACACACTTCAATGTTTTACTGTTACATTTTAATGATCCCAATATTACTTCGATGTAAAGAAGAAAGGGTAAAGTTTTTTGATCAGTTCAGTTGTCAAGTTTGTCAAACACTGAAAATTAAAAACAAAACGTTACTTCAACATAAAAAGAAACCAACCTCAGAATTTCTTTTGTGCTGATTATCTGAGCTAATTTTAATGAATTTATTCGGTAATTTGATTAACTAATTGAAAATTGCTCATTCTTCTTTAATCGAACAACTGTGTAACTGGCCCAAGTCACATACCAAAAAGTACAAACAAAAAGTCGCTGTGAATTGAACAACTAGCAAAAACAAAACGCGTGTTCTAATCTTAGGGCGAATCGAACGAAACGAGGATAACTCTGGCGAACCAGCGCGCGCACGAGCTCCTCAAGTAAAGGACGGCGGCCACACCAACACACACATACACACACGGTCTCGTGGTCTGCGCGGGAACTACACCGGTTGCAGATACACTACCCTATCTATGCTATCGTCAAATTAAAATATCATTTTTGTATTCTTATTTTGAAAGCTGTTTTTATGACACCCGGTTTTTAAAAGTTGTCGATCTTTTAATTTAATGTCAAATCGAGTAATCTAAAATCAATTTTGATTGGCTGTTGAGCATTTTGCTATTAAATTTTAGCCAGCTTGCTATGAGATTTGACAACGGATTAAATTGAACAGCCTTTTAAAAACTAGGAGTTAGTTATCAAATATGTATTACATATCGATTTATTTGCGACTATAGTTAGACCATTATTTGAGACTAATATGTACTCCTAAATAATTTATTACTTTAGGTGATTTAATTATAAGTTTAAAAAAATGAATCTGCAACCGGTTAATAAAATAATTTAAAAATCAAATATTTTGCTTAGTATCTCTCCTATCTCGAGATACATTTATCCAAGTGTAATCATATTTAACATGTTATCTTAGCATGCTACTGTATCAAGTGAATACTTGTTCGTTTTATGACTCGTAACTGTATCATACTGCTTTTTCTTGATGCTCAAGTTTTCAGTACGTGTTGTTAAAATATTGAGAATTACACGATGTAGTTTTGTTTGGGGAACAACATTTGCCTGGTTTAATGACAAAAATATATTGTGGTAAAAACAGGGACATACTTTCTCCAACAAGCATGGATTGATCCGCGTCGGTGCTATTCACCAACGGTGCATTCTGTAAAAGACGCCACCATACTTTATCAAGGCTGGCTTCCTGCAACCAACTTGGTAATACCTGAATGACAACAGGGTCAGCAGGACACCCCACTTTTTTTTCTGGGTGGAAAATCATCAAATGACGTCCCCCCGCTCTGGGTGGAGCGGAAGGGCGTGTCAGACTTTTACTGACTCACTAACCCACCCGTGTTCCTTCACTTGCCCATATGCCAAGGCCATGGTCACGGCCAGGACACCCCTCACAAAACTACATAATTTTATTAATAGTTTTTGGTGCTCATTTCATGCAGTAGAACATGTTGAAGTTATAAAATTATACTTAATCGTATTTACGCCATCGTCTCGTATACTTAAATAATATTATTAAATTACTACACAGTATAAACAGTTAAGAAGTTGAAATTTGAGATTTATTATTTTGAGATAATGCATTTACCCCCTGTTAATATGTAGTGTTACTGTTAATGCTAGGAACGTTATAATGTCGCTTGTCGCAGACTTAAACATTCATGTTTATAATATTAATTGATTTATATACCACAAGAGATATAAAGGAAAGTGTTATGTACTCCTATGAATGGGATCAAATCTCACAGAGTGTTTATTAATTGGCTATATTAATTTTCAAAATTTCACGTTATGCCCACGTACTTCCTATTCACAATTATAGCCCACCAGTTGGAGGCAAACTATAGTTTATAAATTAATAATTTCTTCAATACTTCCTTGCATATTAGTCAAAATGCAATAAGAACAGTTGAAACATGTGCTGTTCTTCAGAATAGGCTATCTCGTAAGAGGGGATGAATAAATGGATTTAATGAATGGTAGGGATGAGGTAATATGTGATAATAGTTTTCAATTTAAGTGATTAGAGTTTAGCCAGTCACATGTCTTCGAAGAAACTTAACTGTATCTGAAGTGCATCAGATCTCATCTTTGATTTCTTATACGTTTCATAGGAGCAGTTATGTATTCGCAATAATTTAATGAATTATTTAAAAATCGTACTTATTTATCTTACATAAAATTTTAATTTAAATATCCTATATAAGGCACAACTAATTCACTTTAAGTCCACGTTTGTCGTGTGTCTTAATCTTTTCTTTTGATATGTTTACACATATTGGTTTTAAAACATTAACCTATCAAGTACATAGCTTTTACATATCCGTGCAATAACATACATATCTGCTTCTATGAAATAGTATGAAAAGACGCTACCTAAATAATGTAACTTAGTATTACAATTTAGCTATCTTAACTTAGCGTTAAACTATCATAATTTATTAGTACTATTTATTTATTTTATGAGAAAATAAATCATTTCATTTACAAAGTGATTTTTAAGTTATTTATTTTCCCTTTTACATTTTCTTTTATTATTTTAGGTCGAATGTTTATTTATTATTTTACTACATTTTGGTGTTACAATTAATATTAATGCAAATAAGACATAATCAAATATATTATTTGAAGGGCCAAGTAAAGATGAAGAGATTCAGGATTGATAATTTGTATTTTGCTGCAGTATACTTTAAGTAATGAAACAATGTAAAATATCTATCGTATTAATTATATCTATATATTAATTAAATATAAATGTATGTAATTATATGTACTATTAATTAACATACATACTATTATAATTATTTAAATTATAAGTAATTATAAAATAATTTTAAAAATATATATTTGCTTGAGATCGGTAGTAGGCAACTTGTGTTAGAGAAACTGAAGCTATCAAACTACGGTTTATAGAAATAAATGCATTACAATCCACGAGACTGCACACCCACACAAACAAACTAAACACACAACACGTCGCTGAAAACCGTGAGTATACTTTTATAATAAAAAAGCACTTTTATAAAGCGGAGCACAGCTTGCACTTAAGCGATTGAGCAGCACAAATTGGCTTTTGTGTCACTTAAAATCTAAGACGCTATGGCGTTGCCGCTTCAAGCCAAAAATCGCTGAAAGATAAAAAGGCAGGATTCAAAGCGTGTCGTATGTAGCAGTACATTTATTAAACAAATAAATATTTAAAGTATTATACGGCTTCGCTGTAGCTTTACTGTAAAGTTGGTTATGATAGTAATTACTGATACTACTACTGCGTCACTACGGATATAAAAAATATAAGTAAAGTTTTAAACTTGTGCCGCTACATGATCACGATTCCATGCTCGACAGTTTGCATTGTTGCAAATTTAAACATTGTAATAGTAACTTTTTTTTTATTATTGAATTCTTCTTGGTTAAAACCATGCTCCTTTTCGATTATATTTTGAACAACCAAGGTTGTTTGATGTCTTCTTTTTTTTTTCTTCTTCTCTTTTTTATTTGTGACATTTTCTCGTCGCGTATCTTCCGTTTTTTTTATTTTGTTTGTTTTCTGTGTTTGTTCTTTTTATGTTTAATCCATTTACCTAACAATAAACTACCATTGATTTATCCTTTTCTTACTTTAAACCTTATGACTAATGAGATAAAATATATTTTTGTGTGACAAGTGTACTAGGTATGTTTATGTAAGATTACAATGAGGTTTGTTTATAGGGTGAGAGCAACGAGACACGCATAGCGGTGGCCAATCAGCGGGCGAACAAGCTCCTCAAGTCTTAAGCACCACGCACTTGACTAAATGCCACTAAAATGACGCTTTCCAAATACACATTTATTTCATATTTATTATATACATAACACGTAAAGTATAATATAGAAAGAGAGAGAGCCTTATTTTTTAAGTAAAAGTATGACTTTATAATCGAAACATTAAAAAACAAGTAATTTTTATTTACATTGTAAAACGAAACAATGTAAAGAAGAAACAAGTAAATATTTGTACGCACGGGGACAAATCAAGCTATAGATTTCCAGTATAAGCTGACTTCTAATTGTACGCAATGCGAGGTCAGCTAAAACTGGGAATGTATAGGTTGATAAATAGCCGTGGGTACATTAAAGTTTTAAACCCTGAGTTGTTATCAAATCGTTGGAAAGCGTCATTTTAAGAGTTTCTTAAGCGTTACGTATGTGGTAAGTACAGTTATATTATTCGCGTATAGAATTAATAAATTGCAATAATTTGATTTACGTCGCTATTGTACGAGGCTTGCGGACGAGTTGACTGAGATGCCTAGTCAAATTATCAAGTATTTTCCTAAATGTTGTCGTGTTCTCAATAAATGTATCGTTAACTGTACTTACCTGACTGTTCATTTGAACTATGAGATTGCAATTTAATATTTATTTATTCTTGCCTTATTTTTTAAGTTAATTTGCATTTCCAATGAAGTCAACATTGATTTGAGATTGTATTTACATATGGCAATTATTGGCAATATTGCAATTCGAATAGAATTCAAATATCTTAAAAATTTTGCTTCAATTAATAATATCTTATTCCTAAAAATAAAATCTTTCTATAATCTGCTGGTTTATGTAAATACGATCTCATTAAATTTATTATTTGCTAAGAAAGGTAATTATAATTTTAGCAATGTGCCAAATTTCTTTTTTTCTTAGTATGTCACTTGTTAAGACACTATATTTATATATTAAAACAGTAAACACGATCATTGTCACCAAATTTATTGTTCGCATATAATTCAATACAAGGCCTCGATGCAATGCCTACACCTCGCCTGTAGAGTATTTAAATAGAAATCAATTATTACTATTTATTTTTACTAAAACAAAAAATGCACCAACTAGATAAAAATATTTTCAGATGACTTTGAACGGCTAAACAGCCAAAAATATGCTCTTTCATGAATTTAACATACGTAATGAAATTGCACAGATCTTATGCACAGAAAAACTTTTTTATAGAAGAAATATTTTCGTATTCATTTGCACTCATCATAAATATAGGGCGTGCGATGTGGATAGCAAGATGGCGGTGTAGTTAGACCTCGAAGCTCAAACGTTACATTTATTTGCCGCCATTAAATGGCACTGTGACATTCATAAAAACGTCTATTTCGGGATTCCTTGCCCCTTTAATGAGTAAACAAACAATACTTACCTATCAGCAAGTCTTCGTCTTAAATTAAACATTAGTGAGATTTTTAAAATTAAATATTATGTAGTATTATGATGATATTTGTTGAGATTGAGGTATCTCTCGTTTTATGTAACTAAGATACTTGCGTTTAGACTTTACTTATTGTGCATTTGAATTGTATCCAATGTACTGCTTCTATTGATTTAGGGTGAATTTCATCAAATAAACTGAAAACGACCCACACAGCCGTGTTTAGGAGCTGTCAGTGACATAATTGTTGCGAAATGTTAATACAACTTTCATTGTTATTATTTCGCAACAATAATGACAGTGACATTCTTCTGACAGCTTCTTAAACGCGGTTTAAATGAATTGATCGTGTTCAAGTTCTTTGGTGAAATTCAACCTTATTAGATTAAGATAACGGTGCCTGAATTCGTAGTTTACTTTAGTATTCCTATTTAGTGAGTTTGCCACGAGTTGCATTTAATATTGAATAAGTTACAGAAGATAACCGTGGACGCTTTTGATTCTTTTCATTTATATCGTTTTGCGTAGATTGGTTTAGCCAGTTATCATGTAAGCGCTTATTGCATGGTGTCGGAACCGTGGATGAGCTAAGAGAATGATAGGTAGGTAATGGGAAGATTATGAAATGACCCGGCGTGTGAAAATAAACTCTCTCAGTTGCTGAAAGCCTGATACAAGTCCATTATCAGTTAATCTACTTCGTCCCCTTAGTAACACAAAAATAGACTTAGGTCAATTTTGAGTGAAGTATACCATCTATCTCAAAATAAGAGGATCTATTTAGTCACGTACACGTATCTCGTTGACACGTCATTTCTTAAATGGTGGTAGACGGGCTTTTGACAACAGCTTCAAAAGTTAGTATTTATATTCTCATTATTGTATCGTAACAGTTTTCTAAATTTGAACAAAATCGAGATATGTTTTTATGTTACTAAGGGGAAGCTGTAACCTGCTGATTGGTTGTCCACAGTATTAACAGCCAATCAAATGAACGAATTTGAAAATAGAATAGCAAAAGGCTTTCAGAAACCGGGTGAAAAATTAATATTATAATAAAAAAGCGTTGTAATGTATTGTGATTACAGATTAAAATGCAATAGTTTATGATAGCAATATCGTATAGTTGAATATTTAAAACTTTATTATTACTTAAAGTGTATTGTTGTAAGTATGAAGAATAAAATGTACCGGCCTTAGGAGTAATATGTAGGAATGTTGAAGGCAGCGGCTTGACAAATTATTATACTCGTGTACCAGTTAGTGTTAAGAGTTTTCGAAAATTTCTCTATGTCTTTTTCTCTCAATCGTATTAGTTTCTAAGGATATACGTGTACCGTCGGTATGCGGAGATTTATCTAAGTACATCATATTTTAATAATGAAATATTTTAACAATGTTGTCTCGTAACTTTTGAGCTGTGCAATTTTGTCGTGTCGTGACGTCGACACGTGTGCGTCTGTGCCCTTTTCACTCGCGGGACGTCACAGATACTAGTGTCGATGTCACAAGTACGGCGCGTGCGCAGCCTCGTAGATTGTTTTCTAACAGCTACCTATTCAATTTAACCAATAGATGTGTAAATTTACCGCCTGCATAATCTGTATGATGATTTTTAATCAGCCTAAAATATTAACTATTTAGGATAAAATAATTATATCTATTTTCTTTAAGAATAGATAAAAGAATAGTATAAACTGTTAATTTCTAATTACATTATTGATTTGTTAAATTACAAATGACTTGTATTATTTCTAGATCCTCCTAACCCTTTAAGAAACAACAAAATCAGAATAAAAATCGCAGGAAATTTTAATAAATTTTATTAATAAACAAATTATTTATTTACAATACTTAAAACATTAACCAAGGAACTAACTGGACCGTATCATTTGAACGATAGTTAAATACTTTGCTTTGACTAGGTATCAATCTTCAACAAACAAAATGGCCACGTATAACATATTTTCGCGGTAAATCGCGTGAACAACAGTTAAATCGTTCAGTCTAGACTGAAACGTGACTGATTTACCTTATACTTAATATGTTTCACGTGACATTTCATAGTAGAAGATTAAATATAATTATATCGTACTTCACAATTACGGCAAAATTCGGTGTTTCCATGTCGTTCCAGTCATTATAGTTGTCATGTCATGTTCACGCGACTGGAAAATAAACAAATACCAAAGTTAGAAAATATTTTCATGATCACTGGGATGTATCATTGCGGACACTGGCGGTCGACCACTTTTTAACCTTATTGCTTCAACCATAAGGGTGAAAATCGATCCACCGCTATTGCCCTCGGATGTATCAATAACACCTCTAGTGAAAAATCATCGCGGGCACTGGCGGTCGACTTTCAACCATATTGCTTGAGCCATAAGGGTGAAAATCGATCCACCGCTATTGTCCTTGAATATACCAATAAGACCCCTAGTAAAAGAAAACAATATTGTCATTACGTCTATGCTTCGTCAAATTCAATTAGCTCTCGAAATTCGGCAGCTGTGATTGGTGTCGACATCTAATCTAAGTAAAACAAGAAAAGTGATCTAATCTCATACTTCAACTGCAATATTAGACGTCATCAAACCGAAAAGACAAATCATCAAATAATTATTATTTTTTAGCATGTTTAGCAAACTATTGCATGGCACCTGCGGAGTTTCGCTGTTTCATCTAATTGACCCTGTATAATGGCAAGGAGTTTAAAATTCTGTTGTTTGTATACCAAAAGTAAACTATTTGTATAGTCAGTAGGTAGGAAATAAAAAGATATTAAATCATTTGAACTCAAACACATAAGAATGCATTCTGTTCACACTATTTAACCTCTGTTTTTCATAATGTCAAAATCAAAGTGATCTTTGTTTTCTTTAAAATAAGGTTGCTTCTGGCTTGCAGCCACTAACTACTCTGTCAATATTATAGTGATCTCTATTCTCTTAATGATAAGATTGCTTTTCAGTTGCTACTATCAAAGGTAAAATAACCGAACGGACTGTAGATATTTTATTATGTCTACAGTGTACATACACAACGTCTTTTTATGGGCTCTGTACTGTTTAGGAAGATACAAACACAGCTGTAAAATTTATATTACCTACCGTAGTAGGTAAAAATACTTAAGAAGTAAGGGCGTGTACACATAGCGGTCCGTTGTACAGGTCCAGTTTGATGGTATGAGCGAATTCGCACACAATACAGTAGTCCGGATCCAGTAAAAAATACCGATCCGACAAAATAAACAGCAGTCCTCAATTAGCAGTTGGTCCTGTGAATGCTGTGTGAATATAACCTCAAGAAGCGACGGATCCGTTAAAAAGGATCCTGTAAAATCGGACGTTCTTTGTGTACGCGCCCTAAAAGTAAAATGTTTATTTCTCAAAAAGCATTCACAAGATTTTGGTACTCAGATACCATATTATCTAGTGTTAACAATTAGGTAGGGAAACTGATATCTAAACTAAACCAGGACTTGTATTTTGGGAGTCAGTCCTCAAACGTGGAGCATCTTATGGAGATCGTGTCAACCCGAATGGCGTGACGTAAATTATGACGTCATCCGCCAAATTCGTTTAACTTACCAAGTTCAACAATGAGCTCCAGTACAACCATGACTGCGAATCCGAACAACGCACACGAGAACTGCAGAAGACCGCTGCTGCCCTTCCACACCTCGAAGAACACCACGTACACCAGGGTTCCACACGCCAGACCCTGGAAATATTAGCATTGGAGGTTAAATTCCCGATCATCTATATCTGCAGCACTGGTGGCCCAGTGGTAACAACCGCGACTTACGAGTAGTAGGTCGTATGTTCGAGCCCAGACAGGCGCTTTCATCATCATCATTATTTCAGATATATGCCTCCCCCAATTTGAGGGGCTTTCCCATAATCACCACGCTTGGCAGGCGGGTTGACGATCGCAGTATGGTGGTAAAATGCATAGAGAACGCTGCTGCTAGTTTTCTAGTACTTAAGTCCCTTTGTCGCCTTTTACGACACTTTTGGAAAGAAATGGGGTGATGCTATTCTTTACGTCCAACACCACATAGAAGCATCAGACAAGCGCTTTAATTAGTGTATAAATTATGTAAATTATTTCATCACCACTGCTCTCAAAACGGTGAGGGAAATCGGCGTGTACTAAAACCAAAACAATCTAAGACATGTGATATCTACCAACTCACACTGGGCCCGTGTCGTAGATTACAGCCCATTCCCTCTCACAGAGAGGAAAGTCAAAGTCAAAGCATTTATTTCAAATAGGCCCAAAAAGGCAATTTTGAACGTCAACAGTTATATGAAAATAGAATTGATTCTAGTTGCCCCTTCCAAGAGGTAGATTCGTATGGAGAAGAATGGCCAAGAAACTCCACCGTTACTCTTTTAAAATGTTTTCAATATTTGTATAGGAAGTTTGTGTCCTAGCCTTGGCCTTAGGCTGATTATGTTGTATACCTGCACGCGTAGCATGACCGCCATAAACGGAATTTGTCGACGGAAGAGTGTACGTTACCCTAGCAAGAAAGTGTCTCCTAGAGTTATATGAGTAGAACGTATAATGTGTGCCTTATTTGCTGTAAATGTGCCCCCAAATAAAAAATGTGTGCCCCCTGTCGTTTTGGAAAAAAACGGAAAAAACGATTCTTGCTGGGGTAACGTTTTTCTAGCAGGAAAATTCTAAACGAATGATCGGAGAGAGAAAAATTGTGCATGGCCAGAGAGCTTATATGTGTGCCAAAATGTGCCCCCAAAAATAAAATCTGTGCCCCTTCAGGTTTTCGAGATATTGCATTTCCTGCTGGAGTAACGTTTTGATGAATCGTATATCTCTAAAACCATTGCATGTGCCCCTGTAGAGTAAACATACACGAGTAGCTCTTAATGTGTGCCCCTTAGTGCCCCAATTAGATTCAAGAAAATATTTATAGTTTTCAAGTTATCGCGGTTTTATGAAAATCCGAAAAAACATCGCAGCGCCTAAATGAGACAAGGCACAAGTTCGCTGAAAACTGTATTCGGTCCTTCTTGACGCTAATAATAAACATACAAAGTTTCAAAACTGTTCATGCATGCGTTTTTGAATAATCTTGCTAAAAGTCAAAACGATGGTGTCATAACTTTGACGGCAAAATACAAGGAACCGGCTCAATCCCAGATGTGTACGTGTAAACCAAAATCTTGTGCCTTTAGTCAAAAATATATGGTGAAAATATTCAGCTTGGAATGTTTCGCATTAAGTAAATATAAACAAAAAACCAAAATATGTAAACAACGGCTGGTTATCCGACCAAATTCCAATGACTACTAAAAAGCGACTGATTCATACATATCGATGACCTTCTTTATTGGACGTATTATACCTAAGCTGTTGTCCGTACAGTCGCGTTCAAAAGATTTGGGGGCTAATTAAAAAATAAATTAAATGCACCTTGTGACCATGTTAAATGAAACAGCTTGTTGATGTGGAAATTATTATTTTCATTCCCTTAATTTTAATTCTTAAAGTAATAATTGCATCAAATCACAGATTAAATTTCCTACCTATAAGTATTAGAAATTATTTGCACGTTGTGTAGTCATTATTATTTAAATCACAGATCAGTTTTTCATCTAACAAGGAGACCGCCAAGATTGTCCGCCTCCGATTTCAATGATTTTTATAAATGTTGTTATGTTTGAGTAACTGAGTAATTACCCAAAAGGAATTCACGCAACGCTCAATAGTTTCAGAATTGCTTCTACCGAGCAACTTAAATATAAGTTCAGTATACAAACTCAAAAACATTTGCAACTCTATCTGCAGAGATATAAGGTTCAAATTTCGTGCAATTTTGTATGTTTCTTGATGAATAAATATTCTAATTTTATAAGAAAAAAATTTTTAACAAAAAACGTTAGCAGGAATCGAACCCTGACCATCTGCGTGCCAGCCACGTCACCCTGCCTACTAGGCTACGCATCAATATGCAATTTCAATTTAAATGTTTTTTTTATAAAATTACTAGCTTTTGCCAGCGGCTTCGCCCGCATGGAGGTCGGAAATTATCCCGCGGGGACATACTACCGGGATAAAAAGTAGCCTATGTCCTTTCTCAGGCTCTAAACTATCTGTGTACCAAATTTCATTTAAATCGGTTCAGTAGTTTTAGCAGGAAAGCGAGACAGACAGACAGACAGAAAGACAGACAGAGTTACTTTCGCATTTATAATATTAGTGTGGATCATCAAATCAAACATTGCAAGTTTGAACCTTATAGCTCTACAGATAGAGTTGCAATTGTTTTTGAGTTTTATACTGAACTTATATTTAAGTTGCTCGGTAGAAGCAACTCTGAAACTATTGAGCGTTGCGTGAATTCCTTTTGGGTTATTACTCAGTTACTCAAACATAACAACATATATAAAAATCACTGAAATCGGAGGCGGACAATCTTGGCGGTCTCCTTGTAAGTCTAAAATATAGTTATAAATCCCTCATAGGTACGTAATACGACATAAAAAATGGAAACACGTTGTTGAAACACAGATCATTGTGCGGTTGACTATAGGAATACACTAAATACAACTCTCAAAACTGTAGGTACCAAGATTTATTTGGTTAAGGTGAATGCTCCAACCAACCCGCGAAATTCAAATTTTATTACGTTTTTTGCAATTTGCAAGCCAGTGCTAGGTTGTACCTAGGTATTCATCACACATTTCATGAACTATATTTTTTTTAAACATCGGGACCAATCAAATTTTGAGTCAAAGACCTGGCAAATGCCAAATATCTGGATATTTGCCATATCTTTCGTTCACACATAAATTACTGGATGTATTTTAATGAAATTTAGAATGGAGAAGATAGCTTACCTTGGAATAGCACTTAGGCTACTATTTATAATGTACTTAATAATGTTTATGGTCATAGAAACAGCTAGTAGAATATAATCCAATTACAACTTTATTACTTATTACTTTTCTACTTCAGTGTACTCAGGCACAACACGTGTGAACTGGTTAGTGAGTAAAGTAAAGAAGGTCATCGATATGTATGAATCCGTCGCTTTTTAGTAATCATTAAAATTTGGTCGGATAACCAGCCGTTGCTTACATATTTTGGTTTTTTGTTTATATTTACTTAATGCGAAACATTCCAAGCTAAATATTTTCACCATATATTTTTGACTAAAGGCACAAGATTTTGGTTAACACCTACACATCTAGGATTGAGCCAGTTCCTTGTATTATGCCGTCAAAGTCTTCTAAATCGTCAAATCTTGCTAAAAGTCAAAACGATGGTGTCATAACCATCGTTTTGACTTTTAGCAAGATTATTCAAAAACGCATGCATGAATAGTTTTGAAACTTTGTATGGTTATTATTAGCGTCAAGAAGGACCGAATACAGTTTTCAGCGAACTTGTGCCTTGTCTCATTTAGGCGCTGCGATGTTTTTTCGGATTTTCATAAAACCGCGATAACTTGAAAACTATAAATATTTTCTTGAATCTAATTGGGGCACTAAGGGGCACACATTAAGAGCTACTCGTGTATGTTTACTCTACAGGGGCACATGCAATGGTTTTAGAGATATACGATTTATCAAAACATTACTCCAGCAGGAAATGCAATATCTCGAAAATCTGAAGGGGCACAGATTGTATTTTTGGGGGCACATTTTGGCACACATATAAGCTCTCTGGCCATGCACAATTGTTCTCTCTCCGATCATTCGTTTAGAATTTTCCTGCTAGAAAAACTTTACCCCAGCAAGAATCATTTTTTCCGTTTTTTTCCAAAACGACGGGGGCACACATTTTTTATTTGGGGCACATTTACAGCAGATAAGGCACACATTATACGTTCTACTCATATAACTCTAGGAGACACTTTCTTGCTAGGGTAACGTACACGACGGAAGAGAAGACAAAATGATAGATTGTATCGTGGAAAAATTGTAAAATGAAAAGAAGAGATGTTTCTATTCTTCAGTCGACAAAAATACGATGTCAAGTATGATGAGATAGAAACATTTTTACAGAATTAAAATACATATGGAACTTTATTTGTTCTTGGTAGAATAGATATAGAATTAGTCATGCTACGCCGGATGCTGTGGTCATAATAGGAATAAAAGGTCATTAATTTGCCTAGCTTCTTCCCTTTTGTTGGGGTTGGCGTCCATTCTAAGGGTCAGTTCAAATAGAAAGGAAAAATCCCCGAGCAATTTACTGGTTCTATTGAAAATAGGACCGTATTACATACGAGCCTAAAGCTTATAGTAATACGGTCCTATTTTCAATGGAGCCTGTAAATTGCTTGGGCAATTTTCCTTTCTGTCTGAAGTTCAGAACCTACCCTAACCGGATACAGCAGAAAAGGTAAGGTATGGTGTACAAAGATTCATGAATGGTTAATAGCTGTAGGCTTTTTTGGATGGGAAATCATCAAATGACTTCTCCCGCACTGGGCGGAGCAGGAGGGCGTTTCAGACTTTTACTGACAAAAACCCACCCGTGTTCCTTCAGTTGCCCATGTGCCAGAGTCACGGTATCTCTTTCGAACAGTCACGCGACCCCGGCATAGCTATAGGCTTACCCTTCTATTTAATTGATGAAATGCAAACGTGATTTTGTGCAGTAGGTATACGTCATGTAAAAATTATGAGGACAATAACAATGAAATCGTATGACATTATCCGATGCCCGATAATAACTATCTAATAGCGATAATTATTGTAATTAAAAATTATTATTTATCTATGACGTAGATAATTGCAATTTAATTGTTTTTCGTGCAAAAAGAGCGGGCTACATGTCTAATTATCATAGATACGTAAAGATTTAAGCTTTTGTTTTTAGTACCTATCTAAATCTAGATAATTAAATAAATCCTGACACTCAATTATTTGTTGGTGCTAAGCAATTAATGAATTAAGTCATCTATAATTTCACAAGCCTAATTATAATTAGTAGAGGAAGCCGTAGGTGTCTACATATCTTACTTAATGATAATTATTTATTGATGACGTAGTTAATTGAATTTTAATTGTTTTTGTGCAAAAATTCCAGCAACTTGTCTAATTATCTTAGGTACCTACTTGAACATTTACCTTCTGTCTTGTATGGGTCAAAATGTTGGTCCAAAAAGGGTATGCATTAAAGGCATAGGCATGCAGCTGAGATGAGAATGTTAAGAGGGATGTCTGGTGTTACACGAATGGATAGAATAAGAAATGAGTACATACGAGGAAGTCTGAAAGTGGCACCGATAACTGAAAAGTTTTGGGAATCGGTTGTCATGGTATGGTCACGTGATACGAAGGAATAAGGAAAAAGTCGTGAGGAAAGTATTGAGTATGAATGTCGATGGCTATAAGAGTAGAGGGAGACCAATGAAACTATGGATGGACTGTGTGAATTTTGAGATGGATAGAAATGGGGTGACTACTGAGATGACGACTAATAGAGAAGTGTGGAAGAAAAAGACATGTTGCGCCGACCACAAATAAATTGGGATAAGGGCATCAGAATGAATGACCTACTTGAGCATTTAAAGCTTTTGTTCTTAGAAACTATCCATACTAATATTATAAATGCAAAAGTAACTCTGTCTGTCTGTCGGTCTGTCTGTCTGTCTGTCTGTCTGCCTCGCTTTCCTGCTAAAACTACTGAACCGATTTAAATGAAATTTAAGAAAGATAGTTTAGAGCCTGAGAAAGGACATAGGCTACTTTTTATCCCGGTAGTATGTTCCCGCGGGATAATTTCCGACCTCCACGCGGGCGAAGCCGCTGGCAAAAGCTAGTCTAAATATATATTTTTTAAACTCGGCTAATTACCTAAATATTTCGTTGGTGTTAAGCAATTAATGAGTTTCAGTATCTGTAATTTCACCTAATTTTAATGAGGTGAGGAAGCGGTATGTGCCTACTTATCATACCGATGTCGAAATAAGTAGCCAAGGAATGTTGAGAAAGATAAGGTTCATTTTTACTTGCACCTTCCTATCTTTCGGAGTGCGACATGAATGAAAATGACAATTCGAAAAGGTGACATGTGCGCGCTAAGTGGACAAATAATGTTTTAAAACTACTTCATCATCATTTCAGCCGTAACACGTCCACTGCTGGGCATCTAGGCCCTCCCCCAATTTGAGGGGCTTCGCCATAATCGTCACACTTGGCAGGCGGGTGGACAGTCTCAGTATAGTGGTATAATACATAGAGAACGCTGCTGCCCATTCCCTAATAGGTAAGTCCCTTAGTCGGGATGGTGCTATTCTAACGTCCCACACCACACCGATTAAAATGACTTAAATTACATAATATCGACATTTATTTAATACTTCTTCTTAGCGTGTCGATAGCAATCTAAATAAAGTCAGCCCAGAATTTGGCTACGAGTTTAGCACTTTCAGAAGCATCCATCAACTCCTGTAGCGTGCAAACAGCACGACATGCTGGAGAAAATATTAAATGCCGCATTGTTTGTGGGACAGCACCACATTTACACCCCAGGGCGGAGCCATGTATGAATTTCCATTTTGACAGCCTTCGGCCTACTTGAGTCCGGAGCCTATTTAAAGACTTCCAGGAAAGCCAAGGCAGCTCGTGTCCAGATGCGAGATTTTCAGTAGGTGAAACGAATGGGTTTGGTAGGGAAGCACCATGTCGCCACAGGCTTTGTCGTTCCTTAGACCGTTCGCCAGTAAGTGGGAGGACACACTTCATAAAGCTGTTGCGGCTTTTCAGCCTTTGTGATACGAGGATGTTATCGTGCAAAGGGTGTCGTGTGTCAGAAACCATCTACATCGTGTGTGTACTACTAAAACTTGATTATTGCATAAACCTTAGCCTCGAGTATTAAACAATCCGACGTTTTAATTGAATGTTTGTCGGAGAGAATGGTGACAAAGTTTGAAAAAAAGTCGATTTAAATAATTATCTAGATACCAAATAGATACCTAGATGTTATAAATTATTCGTCAGCTGACCTGAATCTGCACTCATTAAAGTTAATTACTGGAGCACCATTGTTCAGAAATCATTCGGTAGCACGCAATTTCAGAGAAGTTATAGATATTAGCATTATAATAAAACACCAGTCTAAATTAAACGTGACTAGACCTAAATATTTACTTACGGATATGGACCACCTTAAGCACATAGATATCCCCATTAAGTTCGAAAAAGCACAAACAAATAGGTATATGCGGAGGTATAGAAGAGCACTGCAAACGAATGAGGGCTATCATTATCTAATGTTACCACTACGGTCTGTGGCAGATATAAAAAAAATAAAAGTCGTTGATACTTGCTAACCAATGTCAACGACCTTTATTTTTTTTTCACATCTGGCAGAGACTATAGGTTGGGTTAATTCCTTGCCAGGGGTGGCTCACAAAGGCGGGCTGGCACCAGCTAGGGATCGCAGAAATTGCATAAGATCCCATGTTTCCGGTGCAAGTGTGAGAAGAGAATATCGGTGTGGTTTTTAATCAGTGAAAATTTGACAGACCCCTCGTCCTTCGCCCTAGGGCGGGCCCAGGGCGAAGGACACCCATGAGGACTTTAAACACCGGAACAAAAAAAAGGCAGGGAGTCATAAACGGCGCACTTTTTCCCATAATCCTCGGTCCAAGTGTCAGAAACAGCGGGGTGGTTTTTAGTCAGTAAAAAACAGACCCCTCCCCAGGACGGAAGACAGCCATAAGGAAAACCCATCCCGAAACAAAAATAAACTAGAGCCATCCTTAATAGGAATCCAAAACTAGGGAGACATTCTATTCCATAATGAAGTGGCGCTGTGAGAAATAGAACAAATCTGGTGACACGTGTGTGTATAAACTCTTCCTACTGGTTCGGAAAATACAGGCATGAAATTATGTTCATAACTAGCTTTTGCCAGCGGCTTTGTTCGCGTGGAGGTCGCAAATTATCCCGCGGGAACATACTACCGGGATAAAAAGTACTATGTGTTACTCCAGGTTATAAACTATATGTGTGCCAAATGTCATCTAAATCGGATCAGTAGTTTTTGCGTGAAAGAGTAACAAACATCCACACATCCATACATACAAACTTTCGCATTTATAATATTAAGCAGGATTGTTTCAACTATGTTGGGGACAACAAAATTAATATCAATACACACCTGTAAAATGACGGAGTACACGCCAGCGTCAGCAGCGCCCGCGCCGCCCACCAGCAGGATACCGATACCGATACCGAGCGCCGACATGAAGGAGAACGTGAAGATGTACACGATGGATATCCATCGCTTGGTACCAGATGCCAGCAGTTCGACTCCTATGCAGAACGCGATGATGTACTTGTGGGCTGATACAGCACCGAACATGTACCTGGAAATAAGGAAATGAAAATCAGTCATCATCATTTTCTTTCCATCACGATTTATTTTTCATTTCTTATACTCGGAATGTATAAGAAATAAAAAATAAATCATAAAAAGAAGAAATAAAAAATTATGTTTTATTCGAATCGCTGCTACCCACCTTTCGGCGGGAAAGAGTCATAGTAAAGGCTTCCCTCTCCAGGCCAGGAATGAATTTAAAAATAGAACTTAATTTGATTAGATACCTAGTCGACTACGAAGCATTTTACTTATTTATGAAAATTAAATTATCGAATTAAATAAAAATGCTGTGGTTTTGTGCGTATATAATACCTATTAGGCGGTAAGGTGTTCTCATGTTAGTATTTTCAATAAATATTGATAACTTTCCTAAGATTCAAAGTGACAGTCACCAATTTCTACTCGGACTATAGCCGCCCTTGCTAAATACCTCGTATGGGAATTGATTCCTTTTGACCCTTGTATAGTAATCTCACAAGTCGTATAGTTCCATACTTCTATATTAGTCGTCATCTCGGTACTCACCCCTTTTCTAGCTATATCATAATTCACGCAGTTCATCTAGATTCTCTTGTTTCCCCCCCTACCCTTTTCGTTATCCACATTCATACTGAAAAGTGTCTTCAAGAAAATAGAATATGATAAGGATAGATAATTAATAAACGGTGAAATTAATTTTGTGCTCTACTTCGTAAGCCTGGTGCGCTAGCCTGGCCTGATTGTTGTGCTTGAGGTCCTGAATTGGAATCTCCAGGACGGTAAAGTGAAATTGAATTGTAGGTACCATCAAAAATATATCACTAGCAGCCCCGCAAGCTTTCGGGAACTCAAACATTTCGGGCAGTGTTTAGTGTGCTATATAATAGGGCACTGCACCTTTGCCTAACCCCTCGCGGAAAGAGTACAAAAGAATCAAACTTATAGTTAGTTTGCAGTATCTAGGTAGTTTAATTGTGTAAGTAACAAGCCTAAATGAAACTTATTGCTGCCTTGCGGCCCGCCGCCTAGTCATTGTTTATGATGTTTAATTTTCTGGGTAAAGGTTTTCTGCGAATAGGCTATGAAGACGGCCATAGCATAAAGCTGAATGTGAAGACTATGTGGGTCCTTTTTTATTTTTGTTTTCTTTCTTTCCAGTAAGTTGTAATCATGATCTGGCAGTTTGAGTAATTTATGTGGCTTACCCAAATGTCCTTTCTTTGGTATTGTTCGTCAAAGTGTTGAGCTCCTTAAGTTCCGAATTGAGCTGCACGATTAGTAACAAATGCTTGCACTGACTGGACAGGTCCACTCAATCGGTGTGGTTCATTCTTCAAATGACCATTTCAGTCACCGATCTACACGGTTTTCACATAATGCGACCAAGATTACGTCAGGACTTTAAAAGAGACTGTGACCTCTGAGTTAGTTTCGACCTTTCTTGTCACAGTAGTCAGTTAGGAAACGCCGACCTCATCTAGTTTAAAAAAAATGTCATTGACATGTAAAACTGTTTGTACAAACCTACTTACAGAAATAAAATCATTTATCATTTATAGGTAGACACGATGTTAGAGACATCGACGTGCAACTTGATACAATGATTCTGAAGCGCCTAGGTTAAATATTTTTGTCGGCTATATAGAAAAAAACATTGATAAGGGTTAGTGTACACGCACTTCACATTTAAACAAAGATTCGCGATTTTAGTATTTAATTATAACAGCTATCAAAACGTGATTGATAATAATTATTTATCAAATTATTAGTACGTGACACTATATTTGTAGCTACTTATTTTTATTGTCATTATGACGGTTTATGAACTAAATTGACAATAAAAATAAGCAATAGCTATAATAGGCGTGCTTAATAACAGGGTTGTCTGCCAATATTGCCAAATACTAATAAATATACAATATTTTACAATACGGTGGCTTAACTCGGTGGTTGATAACATGCCCTGATTAGGTATTATCAACAGGTAGGTATAAGCAATACTGTATCGTCATTTGGAAATAACTGCATTTACTTTTTGAAAAAACTCTCGACTTTCTTCTAAATTGGTAACCCTTTATTCATAAACGTTGTTTAAAGTTAAGGTCCATTCACACTTATTTTACCTCTGATTTTGCGTCACAGTCAAAATCAAAGTGATCTTTTTTATGTTACAATAAGGTTGCTGTTGGGTTGCTATTGTCACTACTGTCAGAGGTAAAATAACTTTGAACTGACTGTAATGATTAGCTGCTATTTAACTAAAATTTTTTGACGTTTAAACGTCTCTTAACTTTTATCAACGTTTATGAATAAAGGGGTATGTGTCTAAATGCTGGTGAAAAATATTTAATTTTTTTTTTAATGCTTTCCTACATTCCGATAGTCCAAAAACCTATCGGAATGCCGATGACATTTTAAATTCTGGTAGTTTTAAGCACGTTCACAGGCTGACCTCAATCTGTCAATAATTCCTCAAGTTTCCATGCATTTTGACAAGTTTTTGACATTTGATTGCCACCAGCCACCAAGATTAAACTGTGACTAGATTTTGCACGTTGTTAATTACGAGAATTATCCTTCTGAAATTAATTTTGCCTATTAAAACTGTCAAAGTGAAAATATTTTCTATTGGTTTGTGAAAGCTGTAAGATTTTGAATGTAAATCAAGCATGCTAGTTATCACAATTATGAGCAATCATGATAATAAACCCAGTATTCGGTATCACAGTTAGCAATCAGTCCAATTGGGCAATAAAGGCAACATTTTCACTAGATATCTGAGGGCTTATCAAACAATGTTTAATTTAAGTAATTTAATCTTTTAATATGGCTCAGACGTAAGCACGTCCCGGTTATTAGGAATATTGAGTATTGACGTTATAAAAGATAGAAATAACCATAAACAAAGAAAATAAAAATGATAGGTGAGGTGTTTTTTAAATCTTTAAATGTGGGTAATTTTTTTGACCGTGCAATCGGCTGATTGGTCACTTGGTTCCGTAGAAGAAAATCTTGGTTTAATATTTTCAGATTTTCCCAAAGAGTCTGTATAGGAAAAGTCATCTCAATTGATGAACCTGCGTCCCAATTGCGTAACACACATTTAATCAGAATCTGAATCATTTTGAAGCTTACCGCTAATCCATTCTGATAGATGTTCCAAAAAATTGACTGCTTACCCAATGTCAACAACGCCATGAATGTTGTTTTAACTGTCAAAATAAAAGCGATTCCTACTGATAGCGTATTACGCAATTACCTCTCTGTAATATTATACAGGGGAGGATTAAGGATGTTTATTGTGTCTTGGATGTATATAGTGTTAACCTACAACACTCCAGCACGCGTAGCATGACCAGCATAGAATAGTTATTTGTTATACAAGAGTGCAAAGTTGCTTTTTAACCGCGTGCTCAATTTTGATGACCGAGCAAGCGAAGGATTCTAAAATTGAATCACGAGTGCAGCGAGTGATTCAAAAATTAGAATCCTGAGCGTTAGCGAGGGAATCAAAAGAGCACGAGGTGAAAAATCTTTGCACTCGAGTGCAACACGTAACTTTTCATCCCACCTCAGCGAGGAAATGACTAAATATCCAAAAAAAAGCATTTCAATCACAAGATACTTTTATTTCAGTTTAGGTATTAACATTTATTATGTACTACATTATGATAGGTAAGTATTACAGAATAATCTTTAAATTATTTCAAATGATACTTAGGTATAATTAAGAAAAATTGAAAGTAACGTTGCTACAGTTACTTAAGTCGAGTGTAATATTTTTGTTAGGTACTGTAATGTTGGTGACGTGAAAAGTAAAATGGCGCGCGCAAAGCAAATTAAAAAAAAAGTATATCAAGAAGGTTCCGAGTCTAAGTTTTACAAATTAGAAAAAGGTTGAATGATAAATTCGGCACCATGGAGATAGAAGTAAATAGATTTAATGATGTTTTGAATTCACAAACTTAGTGCACACGATGTTCTAAATTCAATTTACTTTATCCTCTATTGGATAAAAACGGCTTTTGCACTCAGGTATCGAAGGGCAAAAATACTCTTTCCGAGATGGGGGGATGAAATAGTTATTTGTTATACAAGAGTGTAAAGTTGCTTTTTAACCGCGTGTTCAATTTTGATGACCGAGCAAGCGAAGGATTCTAAAATTGAATCACGAGCGCAGCGAGTGATTCAAAATTAGAATCCTGAGCGTTAGCGAGGGAATCAAAAGAGCACGAGGTGAAAAGTCTTTGCACTCGAGTGCAACACGTAACTTTTCATCCCACCTCAGCGAGGAAATAACTAAATGCAAAAAAAACATTTACAATCACAAGATACTTTTATTTCAGTTTAGGTATTAATATTTATTAGGTACTACATTGTGATAGGTAAGTATTACAGAATAATCTTTAAATTATTTCAAATGATACTTAGGTATAATTAAGAAAAATTGAAAGTAAAGTTGCTACAGCTGCCTAAGTAGAGTGTAATATTTTTGTTAGTGACGTAAAAAGAAAATGGGGCGCGCAAAGTAAATTAAAAAAAATACACCAATAAGGTTCCGAGTCTGAGTTTTTAACAAATTACAAAAAGGTTGTATGATAAATTCGGCACCATGGAGGTAGAAGTAAATAGGTTTAATGATGTTTTGAATTTACAAACTTAGTGCACACGATGTTCTAAATTCAATTTACTTTATCCCCTAGCGGATAAAAACGGCTTTTGCACTCAGATATCGAAGGGCAAAAATACTCTTTCCGAGATGGGGGGATGAAAAATATATTGTTTTTTTTTTCATACCATGTAGACGTCAAAACGATTTGTAAATATGTGATATTCTAAACCTCTTACAGCAAAATTCACATAACAGTCGCAGGTTTGAGATGGATTAATCAAAACAAAATACTAAAAATAAATAGTATCTCATTCATTAGATCATAATTCCAATGATTTTACATTTTATGCATTAAAACCTGTATAAATACAGTATTTTAACTGTAAAATCACGTGATTCAGCGAAATTGAACACTTTATTGAATGTAATAAATTCGAAAAAAGACTGAACGAGTGTTTGGTCACTAAACCACGCATCAGATAATAACGCATCATCAATCGATCAATCTTGAACGTGAAGGTGAAGGCACGGTGTAGGCATATCTGTCAGAAATTGGTCGAAACATCCCAGCGCTGATTTGCGGGATTCATTTTCTCCTCTAACGATCGTTATTTCTTCGAACAAAGATTATTTGGATTATATGTATGTATCTTTGGATCACTATTTATTCTTATATGTTATAGTTATTTATTTCTGTCCGAATATTTCTTATGTTGCACCTGCCATGCCTTCATCCCCATGGATTGGTAGAAAAAGTATCAAGCATAAGTCTGCCTTTGTATACTTTTCTTGTACTCGTGCATAGTTTATAATAAATAAACTCACTAAATTTCAAGACACTGGTTATCCGTCGAATACCTACTAAAAATTCACCAAGATACGTCAGATCATGAGTTTATGAATCATGCTTCCGGGATTTAGTGTAGTAGGCCTTTGGAGATGTTTAGTTGATAAGCAGTTGCGCGTATAATCCATCACGTAACATTGATAAGCTATCGATTTTCCCAACAGTTCTAATATTTAAATAAGAAACGTCTAATCAAACCCTTGAAATTCGATAGGCGTATGCTATCTCCGGTGACTTGATACGCCGGGTATCGTAATTTGTACGTAGGTACTACAAAATCTTCTGATAAATTTTACGTGACTGCAGGCAGCACAAGACGGGTAGTTAGAGTACCTACCTATTGTTTTTTCCACATCTGATTTATTGCCATGACGATAACTATTGTTCGCGGTCGGCGAGACGTCTCGTCATCTATCTAAGCTAGTAAATCTTTCAGTAAACAATTCTTTGTCACAATATTTACTAATCATACCGTACCAAATACGGCACGTATTTTTCACGAAAATGAACAGGAAAATTGAATTTGTTTGTATTTTTAATTCGTACCTGCCTTATCGGTTAGTGCTACTGATATTATCGTACCTAATATCCGTGTCACTGGAGCGTTAAGGCTTCTTCAGACAGGCACGACGCAACAGCGCGACCCGACTCTTTTTGAACAATTTCCATGAAGGTTACATAGAAATAATTCCTCGAGAGTCGCATCGCGCCTGTTTGTGGGACCCTTAATGAGTTTCTTAACGAAAGAATCAATGAATAATTGAAATAATTTTATGAATATAGAAAACGAGGGTCTTTGACGTGTGACTAAGTAGCTCACGTCATCAATCTTGTACATTACAACGAAGAGAATTACATTTTTATAACGAGGTAAAACATAGTTATAACAAGCTTAGCAAATACTGGAAAGGAAACCTGACCTCACCAATCAATAGGCTTAATTCAAGCAGTATACCTGCTTAAGTATAAGTGTGTATTTACTATTGTAAGAACTGAAAGCAAGCGACAAATTCTTAAAAATAATGCCACAGAGCCTAACATAAATCCACTTTCCCATGGCTGTCCAATGGTGAAGCACAAGCGTAATTAAATAACAAAACCTGATACGTACCACACGTTTCCAACTGATGACTCCAACCCCACAGCAAGTCCTTCGAACAGCTCATGTACCGACAGAGCCAGCACAATGAGCAGTCCTCTCAGAGCCGATGCCACAGAGTCGTCCTCTTCCAACATATGCAGGTGGTTAATTCCGTTCTTCTCCTCAATCTCAGCCTCCTTTTCTGGGAGCGGTTCAACAGCTGTTTCAACGGAACCTCCTGCCAAAGAGCTCTTCCTCAGCCTGAAAGGTTTGGTGAAGGAGTTGTTCCTCTTCTTGCTCTGACGGCTGTTGATGTACAGGTGCACTAGTTCTTCTACGAGGTAGATCATGAAGAATCCACCGCACATGATCAGCCCGGCCATGAAGAGTGGGATTTCGGCAAGCTCGCCATTCTCTGGAAATAAAAAAATTGAAAATTAATTATTGCAGGATATGCCATGACACAAGATGTAGTCAAGTTTTTTGAATTTTTAAGCAAAACATAAGTAGAACTTTGGAGAACTAGAAAAACTTTGTTTAAAGTTAAAATATGTGTAGATGCTAATGCGGCACCCATCGATATACATGTAATACGTACTCGGCACCGAAAGAAATTCACGGGAGACTCGACGGGCGTCTACGATAGATATTATAATCTTCACATTTTTGACGAGTTTTGGGAATATGGTAGAAATGTAGCAGTAGTCCACCGAAGACAGTAAATTTTTTAAAGTGGTTTACGAGAAAAAGTTTGGGAATCTCTGGTCTAAATTGAGTGTAATATGTTGTAAAAATAGTTAAAAAACTGTTAACTCATTCATCAAATTATAAGATTATGGCCAGATGACAATTATCATTGTGTTGACTGTGCACTGAATCGGATTCTTCTTTTACTTTTCTCTGTTATTATAAGTTTAATCCTCCTTAATGTTTGTTCACTGATATCAGCCTAGTTTTATAAAACTGGTCGACATTGAAATTATATGTGATACCATGTTACGTCTTTGCAAGTTTTTAAAATTAGAATGAATATTGTCATGTCTTTGCACAGTAAATAATTTGATCGTATTGTGGTTATGTAGTTCAGTAGTCCTTGTTATTTGTAACTTAATTGAGCACCTAATGTAGGTGTACAGTCAGTTCAACAGTTATCGGCCCTGACTTACAATTTTGCTACCATATTGCTGCCGGATTACTTACTTGTGCATTTTAACATAGCATAAAGTCAGCGTCTGGATTTCAATCTTCAACGAATAGAACTTAGTTGATTATGAACACCGAAGTCTGCAACTCTAGTTTTTATTTCTTTTCTCTCTCTCTCTCTCTCTCTCTCTCTCTCTCTCTCTCTTTCATTTAAAAAGAAAAAAAGTTCTTCCGAGTTCTTAAAACTTTTTCCTGGATATTTAATGTGGAGGTGAAAGATTTCTTTGCGTAATCTTACAATTCTTCTGCGCTTGGTCTTCTAAGATGAAAATGTATTAACATGAAATACATAAACATATGTAAGTTTGTTGATGTTGTGTAATATACCTAGCCTTGTCGTCTATAAATATTTAGGTGTGTGATAAAGTGATAGTAAGCAATGAGAGATAGTTGTTATAAATACAAGGGATTACTTTCTCATTGCTTGCATACATACTTATGGTTGACAGATTTAAAATCTACCAACATTATCCATTGATTTATATCACCTGTCTTGCTCAGCGTCAAAATAAAGGGATTTCCTTAGCTATTATAAAATGTTAGGATTTTTCCTATAAATAATCTTCAGTACAAGTACGAGTGCAGGAGTGATAACTTTTTATTAGTAACTAGCTTCTGAGCGCGGCTTCGTCCGCGTGAAATTTCTTGTTCCCGCGATGTGATCCAACGGGGGTGCGTTGGATCACATCGCCTACCCTCGCTATGAGTTAGTTTTTGCATCTTTGCATCTATCTTTAATACAAAGAATTATCGGCTAGCATTTATGGTCACAGAACTCGATAAAATGTTTTAAACACATGTTTTATTTACTATTCCCTCTTTTGGTAGGTAGTAGTACTACAATATAAGTGGTCTAACTTTCAATCGCTTAATCGTAACACGGTGAATAGGAACTGGAAATAGACATCTGCATAACTAAAACATTGTATGTAGAGACCTAAACTGAATATGAAGTTATTAAACTTTTGGTAAATATGAAATGATAAGGGCCAATCGGTTTACAAAAGATATTTACAAGGCAGATGTGAGTGGAAACACCGGAAGGGGACGCCCTAGGAGGACATATAGTGAGCTTATTGGTGACGTTCTTCAGAAAGATCAGGTGCGTAGTACTCGCAACCGATGACCAATTATATGAACCTAAACGGGGCAAAAGGAGTAGTATGTCAGGATCGTAGCAGGTGGCGTTCTGTAGTTTCTGCCTACCCCCCTGGGAAAAAGGCGTGAGTTTATGCATATTCAAATCAGTACATTTAGAAACAGGTTCTCTAGAAGATCTTGATCACCTTAGGGTAAACATAGACGCGACTAGGGTTGCCAGGTCTTTAAACCGAAAAGCCGGACAGACCAGTCGGTTTAGCCGGACATTTGGGTAAAAAGGTCTGACATCTTTAATGATTTAATCTTAAAACTAAATTAAACAAAACACTGATGAAATAACGTTAAAATAAGTAACATAAACGAATTAATATTTTTTTATCGGCAGACACATGCTTTAAAAGCTAATTTTCCTTTAAAATTGAATAGTAATAAGGCGCGGATGACAGTGCTAGTTCGCTCGTTTGCGCTAGCGACACAAGGTGAGGCGGGTGGAGCGGAAACCAAGGCAAAAATGATCAAATTTGAAAAGCCTAACAAAAGCCGGACAGGCCGGACTCGGTCTAATTTGTCCGGACACACAACCAAAAAGCCTGACTGTGTCCGGCTTTATCCGGACGCCTGGCAACCCTAGACGCGACCGTGCGGTAGCCATTTAGGTCTACAGGTAACGCCATAAATTAAAGATGGCCTACTTGAAAACTATTCGACAGAGGTTATGGTAATCCTGCCAGGGTCACGGATTTGGTCGAAAGAGTTACCGTGGCCCTGGCAGAGGGAACTGAAGGAACACGGGTGGGTGTAAGTCAGTAAAAGTATGACACGTCCTTCCGCTCCACCCAGAGCGGGAGACGTCATTTCATGATTCCCCACGCAAAAAAATAAAATAGTTTATGGTAACGTAATTGGAAATACTTATATAAAATGCGCTGAACATACATAGCTTCACATCCAGTTTGTATTCTCAGGACGGGGAATGTCCCTACAGTAAGCCGACATCTAAATTAATCAACGTTTTATAGCATAGTCTCTACGTCTCGCCAGCTATGGCCACTGGGACAGCAAGGCGACATAAGCAGTCATGATTAAGCCTTTAAAAGGTACTGAGAAGAATTAACTCTTTTCCAATCCACTGCGCCTGAACTGGGAACATTATACCAAACCAAGGCATACCGACAGCATTGACACCGACTGCGGCAGTATGCAAAAATTTTCGAGCTCGCTTCGCTTGCTCTTGCAGTAGCATTCTATGGTCAACTGAATCTCAAAATTTTCTGTAGATGTTGACACAACAACTCATATTTCAGTAACAGTAAGAATGATGAATTAGAAAGCTAAGCGAGAATTCCAAGATTAGGTGCAAGAAAAATTGAGCTCGCCTCGCTCGCTCTTGTATCCTATATTCTTGCTTTTCATAAATAGTGTATTGAGGATATAGCAAAAACCTCCCTGAATAAAAGAACTCTGCCGGTTGCGAGGCCCATGGTGTAGGAAGAGAGAGCGAGTTTTATTTGAAAAATGTTATTAAAATTCCTACATTAGCTGAAAAGACGGGGGCCTCATTTTGTTTTACCACCCAGGCCCCCGACAGGCTTATTCCGCCACTGATTGGAGCATATCCTGACTAGACCCCGACTATGTGACTGAATGTGACTCCCTTGACTCGAAAACTGGTTCGCCTTTGGGTATACCCATGGAAATATACACCTTAATGTGACACACAGACAGTACCTATCTACTGTAAATAATATTATGATTCATTAAATGATAGCTATCGGTAGCAAAATCTATTCTCCTAATCTAATGCCTCTGTGATATAAGTAAGTTTTCATTCATAGCTTCTTAGATACCTGATTAATTACTTAGATACCTGATACCTGCTTACTTAAGTATTTCATAATCTGCCGACTAGATTTTTGGATACGGAAATAGGTTTTTTTTTCAAGTGCTTCTGAATTCAGGCGGCCTAGTCTGTAAGTCTAGCAACGAAGATGCAGCTCCGTCCGAAAGTAGTTCGTAACTTTGGAGTGTACACTACACCCAATGATTAACTTTTTTAAATGATTTAAACACATTAGGATTAGTGCCAACTGTCAAATAGTGTTGTCATTGATTCTTAGTTCGGGCTCCGAACTAACCTTTTATCCGAAACTGATACATGATAGAATCGCCCGTAATTTCGGCCAAAACTGCAAATTTAGAGTAGACCCCCTGATACGTAGTTTTTTTTAATGTAGTTAGTTTAATTATTCGATACACATACGACCATGAGCTGTAATAGTCTGACTACCACAATCCCACGGTATACTTAACGCCAAGTCAAGTCCTCATTGTGTTCCCATCAAGCCGACATCTATGGTATTCGTGACTACCATAACCTTTCACGGTATATGCTGACGGCTGTCTGTTAGTTACCCTTCGCTGAGTGCTTCCACTAACCTATTTCTAGGGTTCCGTCTCTCAAAAGGAAAAACGGAACCCTTATAGGATCACTTTATTGTCTGTTCGTCTGTCTGTGTATCAAGAACTGTTTTCTCAGTAAGACATCAAGTTGAAATTAATATGAAATACATAGGCCTGCGTTCCTTTGGAGCTCTAAAAATGAAGCTTATAAAATTTAACGCCATAAAAAACACGACGACTTATGTGACATATTTTGATACTCGTACATAATCTTGCCCGTATTATATTTTCCGTTTTAGAATCATGAAAGTTGGCAGGAAGCAAGATCTCACAGAACGAGTGAAGGAAAAGTCCAAAAATCGTTCATTTATAGTTTTATGTTTCATTTGCAATTGCAGAAGAAAATTTTCAACTTCTACGTTAAGCTTGTTTTTGGGATAAATTCTTGTAAGCGACGAAAAAAAAACGGAGGAGGTTCTCAATTCGTTTCGAAACCCTTCGTTGAGCGTAGTCCGACATGCATGTAGCCAGTTTTTTTTTACTTAGCGAAGCCACTTGTTTATTCTATTAACGCATTATATTCATAACAGGCGCTCGTAGTCATAGCGTAGGCGTAGCGCGTATAGTCACGCGTATTTGCCGCTATACAGTTCTGTGTAGGTTCAGCGTAGAAGTCGCTACACTCAACGTAGGCATCGCGCGTAGGCGCAGCGTAGCAGACGCGCGTAGGCACTGCGCGTAGCATCGTGCGTAGGCGCAGCGTAGCAGTCGCGCGTAGGCTCAGCGTAGAAGTCATACGTAGGTATCGCGCGTAAACGCAGTGAAGTCGAGGCATTGTGCGTAGTATATCGACGATGTAGGGAAAATACGACAATGTGTAAGATTTTTGCTACGTACAGTCCATTCACACTTATTTTACCTCTGATTTTGCGTCACAGTCAAAATCAAAGTGATCTTTTTATGTTACAATAAGGTTGCTATTGGGTTGCTATTGTCACTACTGTCAGAGGTAAAATAACTTTGAACTGACTGTATACTTATTTTTATCGATGTCTAGCTAACTAAACAAGGGACGAAATTAATAACTAATTAGGCGACTGCCCGATTGCCAAGTGACCGATTACAATCGATAACGTTCGCTCTTATTTGTAATCTTTTGTTATGATTCAATATCCGATTAATAAGTAATTTTGGTTTTGTGTGCAGGTGGAATCAGATTGTTGTTTTTGTTGGAAAATATTTTTATTAATTTGATAATAGAATAAAACAGGATTATTTAAAATGTTTGCCTTCCCTTTCGTTTCACGCAATTTTACACGAAACGACTGTAATATTAATTTTCGGGATACAGATAGTGAGAATTTTCAAATTAATGAAAGCTGGAAACTGACTTAATAAATAAATATTCATAAACAACCGCAACAACGGGTAGGAACTATGGGTCCTAAACTAGTATTGATTTTAAGGATACAAGATATGAGAGAAAGCTTCATAGAAACATTACTTCAGACAGCATGAGACAATTATAATTATATACAGAAGGTTCTAAGCTTTTAATTTAAAGTACTGTAAGTTACTACGCGCGTTCGTGCTAGACCTAGACTCTAGGCCCAATACGACCGTGTGGAGTAAACGTAACATAAATTCGAACGTACGACTACGTACAACTCGTACCACGTTCAACTAGTATAACGTACGAGTACGTCGAGGTACTGACATCGGCATTTTACTTTTACTATTCGTAACACGTATTCCCTTCGACACCGAATGTAAGAAAGTTGCGTATGCCATCAAAATACCAAAAATACCTGACACGCAATTAAATTCCAATTATGCACATGAATGCCAGAATTATCTAATTGAATGTTACGCAAGACTGTGAGGTATGCGGTTTAAAGACGCAAAAATAATTTGTGTCAAAATACCAAGAAATTATTTTATAATAAAACTACCTATACGAAAGTCCGTAAGGCATCATCATTATTATCGATACAGCCAAAAGACGTCCACTGCTGGACATAGGCCCCTTGCAATTTGGGGGTTTTGCCATAATCGCCAGGCTTAGCAGGTGAGTTGGCGATCGCAGTATTTTGGTAAAACGAAAAGAGAACGCTGCTCTCTTAGGCTGCCTGTCCATTGTAGCGTAGAAGAGGAACCAAAAAACCAATAGATTTTCTTGCATCCCTTCAGAGCGGAGCGGTGTTTGAATTCTATTGGTTATAGCACAGCTCCGCTCCTCTCCGCTCTTCTCCGCTCCAATGGACAGGCTGGCTTAGACGCCATAAGCCTTTCCTGTCGTTCTGTAGGTACACTAGGTACATATTTTATGGTGCAAAACAAAAGAAAAGTTATTAATATTAAACATAATAACATGAAATCAGCAAACCTTACTTACGTATTACTAATGAAAGAAACCTGTGTAATTAAAGGAAATGCGCTAAGGTAGTCCAGCGAAATTAAATGTTCTTACTTTTTTTACGTTTGCAGGTCAGTGTCAGGTTTTATGTTGATTAAAATATAATTCGCGATAATAGAGTTACACCTAATGATTAAAATCATCAGTACAGCCCTCTAAGTTCATGTCGACGGTTGAAAGGATAGCCTTTCAACCGTCGATGTAATCCCATTGAAAGACTATTTTATCAAAAAGTATCTATAAACCAGGCCACTCAGAAAGTATTGCAAAAAAAAGTTTTTGACTTCTTGGACGGCACGCCGCCGCCGGTCAAACTTCTGGGTCACCATACTTACAGCCCTGACCTAGCACCGTGTGACTTCCTTTTATTCCCAAAAATTAAAAATCAGCTCAAAAGGATACAATTTTCGTTGCGGCTGTAAACGATGTGTTTGCGACGGACTGGAAAAAGTGTTTCGAAAACTGGTTCAGACGCATTAAAACTTTGAATAGAGGCTAGTGGAGAGTATTTTGAAAAGATTTAATAAAAAAAATATTTACCTATAGAACACTTCTTTTTATTTTCGCAAAACTTTCTGAGTGTCCTACGTACAGACTTACTAACTTGTTACCAGAAAATTGTAAAATGTAAGAAAATTTGCATTTTTCGACGCTTCTCCCATATGTCTTTTTCTTGGTGATGACTATTAGGTAGTTCTTCACATTACTCGTTTATGTATGTACATTAGCACCTGACTGTGAAAACTACATTATAGCTACTCGACTTATTATGAGATACTTTGTACTAGGCTAGGTACTTGCGACAAAATATTATGGATTTTTTAAACACTGATTATTATTGGCGTCTACCACGTAATCAAATGCTACTTTTTACACCTACTTATCTACCTGATGGATTTTTGAAATAGAATGGAATGGAAATCCACACTATCCACACTAATATTATAAATGCAAAAGTAACTCTGTCTGTCTGTCTGTCCGTCTCGCTTTCCTGCTAAAACTACTGAACCGATGTAAATAAAATTTGGCACACAGATAGTTTAGATCCTGAGAAAGGACAAAGGCTACTTTTTATCCCGGTAGTATGTTCCCGCGGGATAATTTCCAGCCTCCACGCGGGCGAAGCCGCTGGCAAAAGCTAGTAAAATATATTTGCAAAGGCGACTAGGTAAAAATACATATTTGCAAAGACCGTAACCTACGTTACGGTCTTTGCAAATATATGTATGTGTTACGCAATTAGGGACCCTAATTGCGTAACAAACTATCTATCAGAATCTGAATCAATTTGAAGGATATTGCTAATTCATTGCTTCATACATTTGAAAAATAAATCTGCTCAGCAACGTAAATGTCGCGATGAATGTGGTTGAACTGTCAAAATGATAGTCATTCCTACTGTTAGTATGTTACGCAATTACCCCTTTGTGAACACGCACATTCCACCATTTGTTATGCTAAGATTAAGTAGTGTTTATAACTAATGCAATAATTAGTGCCTCTTATCAGGTAACTCACACTCTCTAACTTACTAAAATAGCTTCTCCAACAGAAAGTGATACCCGTACAGGATAAGTACCTATGTACTGCAATTTTGGTCTGTAAGTCCCTACCTTCTGACAGCAAATCGAATTGCTTCGTGGGTTGCAGTTGAAAGTCAGCGTCAGGTGGTGCATCTTATATTATGCTGAGCTGGTGCTCATTTGGCATTATTAACATTATTTTCTGTTTTCTGTTTTTTTTTTTTTAATTTGGTCTTTTGTGCTGTTTTTTTATAACTGTCAATAAAGGCATAAACTTTTCTTTCGAATTTTAATACACTGTGGAAGGCGTTTGTGTTACGCAAAAACATGGCAGGTGACATCTAGCCCAGGATTTCGTACGGTCACAGCAAGAAAACCAGGACTAAATAATTTGACGAAATAGGTACTTACGTTGGAAACCTGTCATTGCTATATTTTACAGTAATTTTCATCCAAGCGCAACGTCTTCATATATAATGATAATATGAATGTACCTATACAAATTATTGTAAAATATTTTAAAAGAGTAAAGATGGAGTTTCTTCTCCATTCTTCTCCACACAAAAATATACTATGGAGTCTGAGATTCTTTTTCTTTGTAAATCAATTTTGGCGTTCACAGTCCCTTATAATATGCCTAATTAAAATAAATGATTTGACTTTGATTTGGGTAAATTTAAATAAATACTAAAATAAAGAATTACTGAAACGTAAACTAAACGGTAGCTCGTGTAAAATCGACCTCTGCAAACGGAGATAACTTTACTCCAATAAAATGAAATTTTATCCTATCTACATAATATCAGCGTACATTATGGTCATAGACGGTACAATGCCCACGCTAATGCAACACAGAATGTATCTGTTGTTTCCCAACATTGCATCTCTATTTATGTCTTAGTTACGACAGTCGCGAAAAATGCATAAACTTTTAAGTAGCTATTTCGTTGTCACGCTACTTAACTCATCGATAAATTCGGTAGTACACAGCCTACAATCTGTGTACTTAGTTCACTAGGCGTTTATTTATACACGTGGATGTACGTAATCGTCTTTACCGTGGTCGTGAAAAATACAATGTTAATACTAAGTAAATACTACTTCAATGTAAGAAAATATTATATGATGTATGAAACATCTTATATTTCCGATTATTAACGTAAAGTGCACAGGGCCGGATTTAGGGGAGGGCAGCCGGGGCTACAGCCCTGGGGCCTCCACAAGTGAGGGGCCCCCACAATGAGAATTAAAAAAAAAACGAACTACGATGAAACAAAATCGCCTATTAAAGCTATCCTTACTAAGCATTGAAAGTGATCTACTTCGGGACCTGGATTTCAGCGAAATCATAGACGATTTCTCGTAGAAAAAGGCTCGCAAGGTTTCATTCCTTAACGCGATAGTTTAGTTTCATATAATTCTTGTACTTTACTATACCCACAAATTTTTCTTAATAAATTTTAATTTGTCTTGTAATAAATTATTGAAATACTACAATTCAAAAAATTGATTCATCAATTCGGAAAATTATTAGGGGCCTCAACTCCTTTGGTGCCCCAGGGCCTCCAGACCTCTAAATCCGGCCCTGAAAGTGCATGTGGGTTTTATAAATTGATGGCAACAATAGGATTTTGTTTGGTTTTAGTATTGCTTCTGCACAAATAAAAACCAAGGCATAATACATAATGTGGTAGGTAATGATGAATCGATTAATGGTATCATGATATATGAAGGTGCATCAGGTATTTAATGTAAATAAATCTACTAACCTTGCAGAACTTCAATGTTGTCATCAACTTCGGGTAATAAGTGCATGAAGGTGGTTGCGAACAGGATTCCCCCTCCGAACGCGAGCAAGCCCATTACCAGCTGATTGGAGGAACGCAGGTTGGAGGAGCCACTCGTCTTGAACCAGTCATACTTTAAGGATATGATCAGCGGCAAGCACCCTGTCACCATCGATATGGCGAAGAGGCACACCATTGTAATAATTTTGGCTGTTAAAGCCTCTTCCATTGCTTCTTCCAATGTAAAATTCATGTTGAATTTAATATATTTTTGTCACGAATTTAATTAATTTAGTTACGGAGTAGAACGGCCGGTTGTACCCGCACGGTATGTTGCGCACGCGTCGCTGTCTGATCAACGATCAGTCGACTGAGCTTCCTGCGCTCCTGCGCTTGTTGTAGGCGGGCTCTTGATAACGAGTCATTATTAATGATAAAAATGAGAGTAGTTTGTTCGCCGTCGCATCAATGAGCTGCTGTTTGTAGTAATCAAACGTAACAGTAATCTTACCGCCAATATCTGAATATACGTGAGTTATAAACAGTAACTAATAAAATAATAACTAATAAAAATAATAACCAATAAATCTTTGAAAGATTATGTGGATTACCGGCATTACGTGACCTTTCGCAAATTACTGTGCATAGTTTTTTTTTTTTCTCGCTTTTGGCAATTGAGCCGATGTCGACTATTCTGCCATTGTTTTCAAAGAAGGGGGACAAGGTATAGTAGACCTCTTAATATCTCATATTATCTTTACCGCTCAAAGGTTGAATGACACTTGCACGCCGTAAAACGTCCGGTCTATTTTTAACCGACTTCAAAAAAAGGAGGAGGTTTAATATAATAATATATAATAATATAATAATAATAATAACTTCGTCGTTTATGAACCGATTTTGATGATTATTTTTTGTTGGAAAGGAAATATCCCATGGCATTAAACATCAAAAAGTGTTACCATGTGAAATTTACCCGGAAAAAGAAAGTGACAGCTAGTGTATACCATGTGGGCACTAATGTTATCCAAGAGGTGACTCAAGTAAGAGATTTAGGTGTTATTTTTGACAACGCACTGACATTTGTACCTCACGTTGAGCACGTAATAAAAAAGGCTTCTAGAATGCTGGGTTTTGTTGTAAGGAATGTTGCTGGCTTCAAGCGCAGTAGTACCAAGATCTTATTGTACAACAGCATTGTTAGAAGTATCTTGGAATACTGCAGCACAATCTGGAGACCTCATTATGCTACGCACAGTTTAAGATTAGAGCGAATCCAAAAGAGATTTCTATGGCATCTCGCTTACGCCAGCGGAATCGCTAAAAGAAAGCGGTCATATGAGGCCAGACTCTCGTATTTCAGGATGGTTTCACTGGAGAAACGTTGGAAAATCTCCGATTCCATTTTTTCGTTCAAAATACTGCGGTCTAAAATATATTGTCCCCAGTTACTAGAAAAAAATCGGTTTCGGACTCCTGCTAGACTTCCTCGTGCTCCTATTACTCCCTTGTACCCACCTCCCCGTAGAACAGTATTGGGCTCTAGCTCTATCGTCCCTCGGCTTTGTAAACTGTTAAACAGCTTGATGTGCATTTTGACTCATTTGGCAAGTTCCACAGAGCAACAGTTAGCAGTGTGTAGACTTAAATTAGTGTACTTTGAATATTATCTTTGCATTCCTCGGTATTGTGTTTTAATCTTAATTTTGTTTTATTTTCTTTTGGTTTTTATATGTCTCTTAAATGTAATTTAATTTTTATAAAAGTAATTTAACTTAATTCATTTCTATTGATGAGAAAGCTCCCATAAGGCTTATAAGTACCATTACAGGTCTGATGATGGAGACCATAGACAGATAGTCAAGGGAATTCCTCAACGATTTACAGCAGTAGTAAAGTATTAAATTTCACCTGGCGATTAGTGGTATAGGAATTAGTGCGGGGTAGTCCGTACCATAACTAAAAAGTAAAAAATAAAAACTTTTTACAAAAAAAAAACCAACTTCCTCAAACCACTAGAAAGTGAAAAATAACTTTAATTTCGGAAGTCGGTGGCAACAAACTCAAATACAGATCCTAAGACACCGACTTCCGAAATTAAAGTTATTTTTCACTTTCTAGTGTTTTTAAGGAAGTCGGTTTTTTTTCCTACGTGACTATAACATACCATAGCCGACGTTCCCGGACGTAATACAATCGGGGCGGGAGTTTTTCGCACACTGTTTGGCGCCTAAAATTGAAAATCGAACAATGTGTTACTTTTGCCATGCTGGGATGCACTCTGTTAAATTCTCAATGTTAGGTTCAACACAGAGAGTTGAATATTCAGTGCACGATAAGACCCCGCTGCGATATTTTAACGTTCGGGCGAAAGTGGACTTACTGAAGTTTTTTATTAGGAATGTTTTTAAAAAACCCCAACTCTTAATTTGAAATCCATCAAGTTATGATATTATTCACACTTATTTCACGGTAACCAGTTTGTGTCAACCTTGACAATTATCACCCTACCAGCTACACACGGCTACATATCAAGTTATAAATTTCCAGCATAAACTGATCTCACTTTATATGGGTTTTCCGTGTAATGAGAGGTCAGCTTAAACTGGAAATTATAGCTTCAAGTGTAGCCGTGTGTACCTAACTACAAACTAGCAAATATCGAGACAAGTATGATGACGAATGTTAAGGGGGCGCAGTGCAAAATAATCCAAAACAGCCGTCACTGTTAAAGAGATAAAATCAATACTTTTACCATAATTACCATAAAACATATGTAATGATCACCACAATGAATGTTTTAACCGATTATAGTTGGCAAAAATTAAAAATATTCTATAGTTTGATCAATAAAAATTCGTAAAGTTGAACAAAAATCTTAAAATAGCATGCTCTTGTTTAGTTGAATTTTGATAGTAAACTGTTAATTTTTTTTAAAAACTTGAATTCATATTAATTTCTAATTATCATACTACAATTTATAGTTTTTATATTTCCGAAATGTTACTTACTTATTTTATTATTAATTTTTGTTTTGATTCACGCCCTGTTTTGAGTCATACGAAAGGTATACGGGTCGAAAATTCAGTCGTCCACGAGAACTCAGAGAGTGGTCACGTCGCATCGTGGAGCGATGCGCCGGTTACGATAATTCGCGATCTATTGTGTTCGTATACGTTGCCGCAAAGAGTGAAATAGGGTAAGTCACATTTGTGTTTTTTTAGTATGACTTATATTTAGTAGGCATAACAAAATTTTACTTTTTATTTATTTTTTTCTGCTTATATATTACCATAACATTTTTCTTAAATAGTTTTTTTTTTTTGTTATCTTTACGTGAGAACTTGTAATTGGCTTTCGGATGTCTAATATTCTTTTTGTCTGTTTTATTTAGCTGTAAGTCCTCCATGTACTAAATAAATAAGTAAATAAATATTAGAAAGCGTAAGGTCAGCTATTGTAAGAAAAAAGTTGGCGCTCAATTCCGTAAAAAAAGCCGTTATCAAAAATGTACGTATTTATATTTTGTGATATTAGTTCCTTTTAATTTGTTTTTTCTCTAACATGTGATATGGATGTCGTGGCTTTTGGGGGTGGCGTTTGCAAATCTGGCATTCAATTTAAAATCCAAAATGGCAGATGCAACTTTTTCTCAAACGTTCGATATGGGTGTCTTGTAATGGGTTTTGGGGGTGGCGATTTCAAATCTGGCATTCATTTTAAAATCAAAGATAGCGAATTCAACTTTTTTCAAAGATTCAATATGGATATCGTGTAGTAGGTTTTTGGGGGTGCCAATTGCCATTCTGACATTAATTTTCGAATCCGCGGTGGTGAACTATTTTTTTTCGTGAAACTGACAATTTATTTTATAACCTCTATATAGCAAACTTCTATCCAACGAAAAACTCTTTAAAACATAGAAATGACTAAGGTTTGTTTGGTTTACATTGTTACCCTTTTACTAAACACTATATTTTACTATATTATTACAGTGTACCAACGACTCTCAATAGCGAAACAATACATCTTTATTTAGACCCCAATAAACATTAATTTCACTGACCTTCAAGCCAAATACTGATACAAGGTCGTAAATATTTCGTACTTACCATGGAATTCTTAGAAATGTATTCATTTCTTTGTTGTAATTACTTAGCACGTGTTTAATTATTGTATCTTAAAATTATATTGTTTTTTTTTCGTTTCATGAAACCTCTTTATAGCGCAATAAAATAGAAAAAAATCCTAAGTTAAATTTAGGAATTTTGGTACATAATAGATGTATTCAGTCTGTAGTCCAAACTACAAATATACGTCTAGTAATTGTCCTTATGGTTGGAAATATCAATCATGTTTTTAAATGAATGATATAAAATTCCCGTTTTTTTTATTTTTTTTTTTTTGTTATTGTATCCTCTCACAAATTTTGGTCAGCTAATGGCAACTTTGTGCGTTAAATTTAATTTAACGTC